>JAQISU010000122.1:7572500-8885000 GCA_029339505.1 Unio delphinus | reverse complement strand
AGCACATGACGAAACTATCAAGGTACATAAATCAATATCACACGTTATGGCATGTATAACATTCCGAACAGACTGGGTTTTTCTTAAAATTTCTTTGGTCATGTACCAAACGTCAACACTTACTGAACAAACGGTTGTCTAAAGAAAGACATATTTGCACTATGGAATAATGTATTAAAAACAAAGATTCCTTCTGCAACATAAATAAAATTTTCTTGAAACATAAAAGATAGTTATAAACTAGTTTTTCATAGCTGTATTATGGGATTTATTAACAGGTCTATCTATCTATCTATCTATCTATCTATCTATCTATCTATCTATCTATCTATCTATCTCTGCCTGCGTCTCTCTCTCTTTCTCTCTGTAAATATATATATATATATATATATATATATATATATATATATATATATATATATATATATATATATATATATATGTATATATATATGAGAACAACAAAGAGACCTTATACAACCTAAGTAAAATGTTCTTAAAATTCCCCAAGAAATAATATGTTTGTTGGAGGCCAGCCATGGAGACATTGGGTAGCTTCTTAGTGTACGTGCAGTTTTATAAAGTGATAATTGTCTGCGTACCTAAGTACTTATAGCATTTTGCTTTAAAAGTTCCTAAATATTTCCTTGTTTGTCCGTACACATACAATTTATATATCGTTCTGTAAGGATATCCGATAACAAGTTCTGGAGATTTCCTACGAAAGTTGATGCGTAAAAGCAATGTAATGTCAAACTTCGGCCCTACATTTCCATTCTAATATTATTTTTGTGAAGGAGTGAGATAGAGCCATGCTATATTTAACGCTGGCTTCTGTAAGTACTGCTTATATTGTACACGATAATTTGGATGAGCTAATCATCTAATATAACACAATACGTGACAGGACAGTGCACATGGTAAAACTGTCAAGGTAAAAAAATCAATATCACCAGTTTTGGCAAGAATATCGCACTGACTGTTTTGTATTTCTTTACTCATATACCCTACAGCAATAATTAAAGAACAATGTTGTCAGTAAGAATAAAACAAAAACACCTTGGAATAATATATTATAAACAATGAAGCCTTTTGCAATCTAAGTAAAGTGTTCTTAAAATATAGTTATTTATAAACTGGTTTTGCATTATAGGGGTGGGTGAATATTGTTTAAAATTCAGTATTCACAAACTTATATAGGGTTTATTACACCCACACACGCACAAACACACACCCACATATATATATATATATATATATATATATATATATATATATATATATATATATATATATATATATATATATATATATATATATATATATATATCCCACCAGAAGATGAAACGTCCATACATTGTAATTTCTACTTGACTCTGTAGGTTTTTATTTTCATTGTCAGCTGTCATGGTCATATACAGTTGTAAGATGAAAAAACGACAGGTAATACAACGTGATATGTTTTTTTTAAATCATGATTAAATATAATATTGAAAACGATAACTGATTTGTTTTTTTTCTCTGATTAGCTTGAATCTATGTCCAGTTATCCGATATTCAATGGGGTCTTAATTGCCTTCTGTTGTGTTCGGCATTTTATAAACTTATCTTTGACATGTAAATTATATTGGCTTTTACATCATTCATGTCCAATGAAAAGACACTATTCTGTATGTTTCGTTCTTACTCTGCCTAGACACATTACAAATGTTTTAACACACATTTAAAATGTTTTAGCTCACATGAAAACATTAGGCCTCATTGATAACGAAATTGTTTTGACCTATATATTTGAGTCAACGCATCTGTAAGCAAACTTAATATTTATGCTTAACAGACATGCAGTTGGAGTCCGTAGCATCTCAAATACTTCTAAATATTTTACAAACTATAATTTATGTTTACATATTACGTTCTTCGGATCCAGCCATTTCCTTATCTGACTAAATAGCTCTCACTATATGTCTGGACACTTCATGTCGGTGAGTTTTGGGCTAAACTGTCACATAATCTATTTAATCTTCATACGTTATGTATCATTTGTATCGTACTTAGACCACATGGAAGTTCAGGGTTGTACTTAAATAGAAATACCGAGTGTTAGTCACTGTGTTTACTAGCTACGCAATTGAGCATACATAGCAACCTTTGTAAGCAAGCTTACCATATATTTACTTTATTATCTATAAGTAAGGCACTTGTTAGGTTGTATTTCACACAGCTGTTTATTGGAAATAATAAGATCAGTTTTCTTACAACCTGTGTTCAAAACTGTATTAGGCAAATATAAATACCTTTACATTCTAAACTGTACAAAATCTACGTTTTATCAACATCTATTCAACTTTGAATTTCATCATTGTCAAATACCAGACATAAGAATGAAAACAAACTTGAATAACAGTTAATTTGCCTTTGAAGCAGTCATCATCATCATCAGTCTTTTAACCTACTGTGGCCGTTGAGGCACAATGCTGCTGAGAATCTGACCAGTTCCCTCCACTTGTCTCGATCATGTGTCAATGGCTGTGTCTCTGCAAAACTTGTCTTAGTCCATTCTGTGATGTAGTCACTCCACACTTTTCTCTCTCTACCTCTCCTTCTACCACCTTTAACACTACCCTGCAGTACTGTTGTGGATAGACTGTTGGCTCTAGTGACATTGCCATACCATTTCAGCTTTCTCTCTTTAACAGTGGTGAGGAGGTCCTCGTAATGGTCTACATTGTGCCTGATGGTGTTAAGCACATCTTCATTTGTGATGTGGTCCATGCAAGAGATGCCAAGGATGGTTCTGTAGCATTTCATTTCAAGTGCCTGGATTCTTCGTTGTAATTCTGCTGTCAGGGTCCAGGCCTCACATGAATAGAGAAAGACTGAGATGACTAGTGCTCTCAATAGTCTGATCTTAGTTCTCAGATAGATATTCTTATCTTTCCAAATGGCTCTTAGCTTTGACATAGCTGCCGTTGTTTGTAATGGATATTGGAAGCAGTACTATTCTATAATATACTACATATACTTGAAGTAGACCCTGATATCTTATTAGTATTTGTGATATTAGTTGGTGTCATAATTATTGTTATTATTTGTTGTTACCACTGCTGTGTGACAGGAAACGACAAATTCCAACTATTCCGGTTGCGACTTAAATTCAGGTTCGTGAACCTTACAGTCCTGCGCATATACCATACGACTGAAATGTCCGGACTGTCTAGACTACATAGTAAGTTTCCTCATATACGAATACCCTTGCAGTTGCTTTGTTTCTTTTCTTAGTATTTTATTTATTTACTTTCGAAGAAAGAATTTACCTTCTTTGTATATGTACATAAGCGTCAAGTCAACGACACTGTAAACTTAATCTTTACGCTCAATAGACATGCACTTGGAGTCCTTAGCAACTCAATTACTTCTAAATATTTTACAAACTATACTTTATCTTTACACATTACGTTCATCGGATCCAGCCATTTCCTTATCTGACTAAATAGCTCTCACTATATGTCTGGACACTTCATGTCGGTGAGTTTTGGGCTAAACTGTCATATAATCTATTTAATCTTCATACGTTATTTAGCATTTGTATCGTACTTTGACCACATGGAAGTTCAGGGTCATACTTATATAGAATTACCGAATGTTAGTCATTGTGTTTACTAGCTACGCAATTGAGCATACATAGTAACCTTTGTAAGCAAGCTTACCACATATTTACTTTATTATCTATAAGTAAGGCACTTGTTAAGTTGTAGTTCACAAAACTGTTTCTATAAATAATAAGATCAGTTTTCGTACAACCTGTGTTTTAATTTTATTAAGAAAATGTAAATACCTTTACATTCTAAACTGTACAAAATCTACCTTTTACCAATAACTAATCAAAGTTTGAATCAAATCATTGTCAAGTACCAGACATAAGTATAAAAACAAACTTTAATACCAGTTAATCTGCCCTTGAAGAAGTGCTATTCTATAATATACTACCTGTACTTGAAGTAGACCCTGATATCTTAGTATTTGTGATATTCGTTGTCATTGTTGTCATAAGTATTGTTATTATGTGTTGTTACTATTGCTGTGTGACAGGAAACGACAAATGCCAACCATTCCGGAGCGACTTGAACTCAGGTTCGCGTATCTTATAGTCGTGCGCATATACCATGAGTCTAAAGTGTCCGGACTGTCTAGAGTACTTAGTAAGCTTCTTCATTTACGAATACCCTTGCATTTGCCTTTTTTCATTTTTTTTTTTATTTTATTTATTTACTTTCGTAGAAAGAATTTACCTTATGTGTATATGTACATAAGCGTCCATAGTCTTGCATTATATTGGAAATGGCGTTTTTTATTTTATCCAGTTAGAAAATGTGTATTCCTGATCGATGGACAAACGAACGTCCTTTTAAATGACCTGCAGCTGTACGTATATCAGACTGGAAACTGTAAATAAATGCACGTGACATAACATGGATAAATGATAGAGAGATAACAGTGGCATATAAAGGCCACCAATGTGTTATCAGCCCTACTTTATATTAATGTTGATAAATTCTGTCCAGTAACATGCGCCAATAATAATTATATATAGTAAGCAACCTAGTTGATCTAGGTGACAATGTTCCACAGTCTTTCATGTATACGATGTCGTGTCGTGTTGGATCTATTGGGATGGAGTGTCAACATCCATATTTATTTTGTGCCGCAAATAGCTGCTCAAATACAATCTACTGCAGGCCACATATATTTCATTCGTTGGAGCCACCCTGATACATCAATAACATTAGTGGAGTAAATAATAACAGCGAATATCACACGCATCTTATTAACACATCAGACACGTACATATGGCTGGTACAACTCGAGCCCACATTTATTCCAAAGATTTGGTCGTAAAGTCAACGACAGGCATGGAAACATCCATATATTGTTTCTACAGCAATGCATTTGATTCCACAGATGAATAATCATGGATAAAATTCTCCGACAATTATATTCACCCAACCATACAAAATTGCGACATAAAAAGACCTCGACTGATAGTAATGTAAGTTATATTTCCCGTCCTACAGTGCGCAGAGAAAAACGGAGAAGGTCGTTGCTGATACAGACCAAGGGCAATCTAGACTGTATTCAATAGAGTTATAGGTGAATATGGAGTCAATATTAAGGAACGTCAAATCGCCGGTAACAAATATTGCCCAGGAAAATATATTATCTGATTGCGTTGCAGCTATACAGATGACTCAATATTCTAGATTCAAATTAGTAGGATGCGTTGAAGCTCAGAAAGATCAGCCTGTCGAGAAAGTACACTCATGACGAATTGATTTTTTTTTTAATTTTTTTTTTTTTGGGGTTTTGGCCCTTTTGGTTGTTTTGATGTGTATTTGTATACACATAAGATAACTTAGGTGATGTATGTATTGCATAATGGTACAAGAGATTTAACCAATATTGTGTCACTATAATAACAGAGAAGAAGCATTATAAACACTATAATGTACAGCATGTTATAAAAGGTGCATTTAAATTATAGCACTAAGTTTTCTTAGTTACAGCTTGTATAATGCCTCCTTCCCCTCGCCGACGTTACGCATAGAAACACAAAGGTTTATTTATGTACGTATTATGTTGCATTATATTGTTCCGAATGATAGCGGTCTTTAAAGAAACCTTTTAAAACCTCTAATCCAGGTAGATGCTTTTTCATCTTACAGAAAAGTATCGTATCTCGCAATATAATATTTTTACACTTAGCATCATATGAATGCTCAGTTTATTTCGAATCAAGTGGAGCATATCATTTCACAGCCTGCTTTTTACATTACATTTCCATTACACCTGTACTATTGTTTCTGGTATTGCTTTTTTACACAAATTACATTTATCAGTATGAGATAAATTACATGTATTTAGTAAAAAATTAATTCATTTTTAAATTTATTTCTGCAACATCAAATTGAAACCAGTGTAGTTTTAAATTTATCGTTAGTCTGTATGTTAGTCACACACCCATAGAGATAGTGAAATGTATATTGTATACCTTATTTGCCCTTACAAGCAAGCTCTTTCATAAATTTGATTTCATAAGATTTCATCCTCTTTGAGGTATAATTTACTATATTAATAGTTTTCAAGCCAATAAAAATATCACGTCAAGCGCATTAAATTATTAATGTAAGAAATGTGAAGTAAGCGCAAATCTTCAGACGATAAAATGTATTAAAGTGTAGAAACGGATCGGAAATTACAAGACCAAGAAAACCGTATGACTCGCGAAATACACAATATAACGACATTAATGTTCGCAAATGTTTTGTTGTCTTAAAAATATTAAACGAAGTGATTATGTACTACATACCACAAGCACGTTCCGGAAGAAGTTCCAGCCACTCTTCAATCATCCGATTTAGAGAAAGAAAAAGTCATCGAGTTATATGTACAACACTGGTAAGTAAACAATCTAGTTTACTTATCTGCGTACCTGTCTTCTACATATACAATAGACATGCTCTGATATATACTAAATTCTAATATATTTACCGAACAACCATACAATCCATGCACATATCACATGACAATATAACTATGTCCCTTGAAATGTCATGTTATCTTTTCAACTATGCAAACATGAACTGACATGCATTGCATGACCACATTGTAATAGGTAAGTGATAGTCGGGTGCATGTATGTAATTATATATGAGGATATTAGTGGCATGTATGCATCGGTATTGGGTTAGTTTCGTTCGCACAATCGGTATGGACATTATTCGTTTCGAAGCAAGGTTAGGCTCACGAGGTTACATCCATCAATGGCAGTAGTGAAATATTGAAACATACAAATGCAAAGAACTGGAGTTATAAGTTAATATGACACCAAATGTTTCGTTTTGTATAAATGTTAACAAGTTATGAAGATTTCATAAAAATGCGATCGTCGCTTTGATAGTCATTTGCATATATAATTATCTGGTCGCCAGAAGAAGAAAAAAATCTAGCAAAACTTATGAAACTATTTTGTCATCAATCGATGTTAAGACACATTGCGAATAATCTGACTATATCCACTTAACGTGTTTGACAAGCAAATCCAGATATATATTGTTAAATGGATTCCAATGCACACTCACGCACACACATGCATACATATATCCAAACTTTTACACTTGTAGGATACGAGCAAGCAACATTACAAATCCATAAACACAAAATATAATATAACTCGAAGTGATATTTTTATGAAACATATGTGAATACTAATCGTCCATCTGTCTTCGGTTTGCAAACTTTAAAGAATATGGTAATTGCTTGCTGTTCGAGGACCAATTTACATCATTAACTGGTCGGAATTCCGCTATCACGTAAGTTGATGATCGGTCCAATTGTGCTATGAGCTGGGCCAACGCTAGGAATAAAGTAATAAATAAATTTAAGCCTGTATTATTTTACATCCGTCTGACATAATATGTTCAACGTCTTAACCTAATATGTTCCGAATCTCATATGGGTTGTATATGGTCGGTGCACAAGTATGTGTTTTCTTCCAAATAGTGTGATTCTCATTTAAAACAATGCATTCGTCATCCCGAAGTTGGGAAGCTTGTATGAATTAGATTGACAATCATGTACTTAGGACGATTTGTCCAGGTGCTGATTAGTTGTGATGTGATGTCAAAACAAACAGTGGCTTCGCTTCCGGTCGATCTTTCCATAATGCAGCTGCTGCAGAAGAAGATATATCAAGTGACTTGTTCTTCGAGTTTCACTGAGGACCGATATGTGGTACATGAACTAGGATTAAGGTGAAGCAGGCAGTGTTTAAGGCGCTTTTCTTTAGACCATTTCCTATGATACGGAAGAAATCAGTGTGATCCCAAAATGAGGTAGCTCAGTTACTGTAGAGCGTCAATGTGGTTGGCTCTATTTTAAAAGCGACCTCGTGGATAAAAGACGAATGTGAGTAGGTCTGCAGCTACAAGGGTTTTCCCCACACGGTGTTTTGCAGCTCGCTCACCTCATCCGACGTGATGGTGCATTGGGGCGGGGAGGGGAATAGTCTCATTAGGTGCGCCTAAATTGGCTTTTCGTGTGAAAAAGCCATCTCTCTCATGTCTGTCTAAATACAGCAGCAAAACAATGTCGAGAAGTCTAAAGAGACATATCTTGATTAACGGGGCTGACATATTGTATTCTGCCTTCACCAGTAGGGTGGGCTAGGATGCTGGGGAACACACATATTCTGTTGCCTTATCCAACACAGACCATTTTCTACAAGTAGCTTAGCGTAGCTTACTAATCTTAGTCAACATTCGCATTTACCGTCTGTTGTTACTTGCGATAATAGGCGTAACCCGACATTACCATTACAACACCAATTTATGAACTGAATATGCAGACGTGTTTGTTTGTTCGTTTGTTTGATTAGGATTTTTAACGAAGCTTTAACAATGTTTCAGTCATGTCGCTGCGATGTCTGCAGTGAGGCAGTTAATTGTGATGTATAGCAATGGGGAATCATGCGGCAGACATGTAAAATGATGTCCCATCCAGTCACATTATCCTGACACCAGGCCAACCAGTCCTAAAACTAAGCTCTTAATGCTGAACGCCAAACGTGGCAGATGTGAGTACCATTTTTGTAAATTTTTGGTATGACTAGACTGGTGATTGAATCCACGACCTCCCGCTTATGCGGCGGATGCTCTAACTACTAGGCCACCGGAGAAGTCTTTGTTAATTTTTCAATAAACACATTACTTAACATTTCGTAAGAAATAAAACACAATGAATAAAAAGCAATATTTGTAACAAATCTGACAATAATTCCATGTTTATACATATTTTGTACCTAGAAACTCGTCCTGGGTATGCCTGTGTATGCCTTAAGAGTACAAAGTAGCCTGTATTTCAAGATACTGCTTAGGATACAGTTTGGTAATGATTCAATGATATTGATTTATAAGAGAGAGACATTATATGGTCAAAGTAATAAACAGTGACGGAGTTAAAGCTGTTAAACAACATGGATAAAACTTATATGAAAGTTAGCTCAGTTTGGAAATACAAGCTAATCGTATACGTGTTTGTTATTTCTTGAACATCAGTACAGTCTCAAAGGGTGTCAGCTCGATTACATTACAATTTTGGTGGCAGCGGTGGAATTGTACTTTCTATCCGAGAATACTTTTGGATTATTACATTGAGTTCACACATCCAACATTGTCGTGGAATGCCTTTGAGACAGGAAGGTTTTGAAAAATACTTTTTTAAAAATAAAGATTTTAAACGAAACTGAACATTTTCCTTCATAGAAGCAGTTAAATTATTGATGCTCGTATTAGATCGAGCTCCTATTTAAAACCATGTCGTCCACTAGGAAATTGGTAGAGCTGGGTACAGAACTGGGATATGAAGGGGAAACTTTAGCACAGTTTATTAGCAAAGAACAAAATAAAGAAAGGGAGCGATGCGCCGAAGAGCGTGAAGTCAAAAAGGAAAATCTTCAGTACGAAATATAACAATTAGAACTAAGGGCGCGTATCAGAAAGGAGAGATTTAAGGAAGAGCGCGATAAACTAGAGTTAAGCGCGCGTATTGGAAAGGAGAGAATGCAAGAAGAACACGAGAAATTAGAGCTAAGCGCGCGCTTTGAAAAGGAGAGGATTGAATTGATTATCTGCACCGAGAAGGAAATAGAGCGCGAAAAATTGGAGCTAAGCTCGCGTATTGAAAGAGAGAAGCTGGATTTAGAACGGTCTCTATTGGAGAACGACAGGGCATCGCAACCGGGTAAATTTAAAAAAAAAGAAGAAAAACAACATAACTTCTATCATTCGAAGAAAAAAGAATGCCTTGGATAGTTACCTGTTACGATTCGATAGATATGCTACTGCGCATAAACTCAAAAAAGAAGATTGGGTATTACACCTTAGCACTTTGCTGAAAGGTAGAACTCTAGAAGTGTACTCAAGGATACCGAGTTTAGAGACAGCGAATTACGATGTGTTGAAAGATGCATTGCTAAGGTTTGAGCTTAGTGAAAAGGGTTTTAAGGAAAGGTTCCAATTTAGCAAACCAGAAAATGGAGAAAGCTTCGACCGGTTTGTATATAGGATATCTAATTACCTATTCCGTTGATTACCTTGCGGGGGAATCGCAAAGACTTATGATGCGGTATGTTCTTTTCTCATCAGAGATCAGTTGCTATCAGTATGTAGTAAGGAACTATTCCAATACTTAAAAGAGAAAACTATCCTTAGGGACAGTGAAATGACTAAACAAGCAGATATATTCGCTGACGCACGCGGAGGGGTTCTGAATGTGGTAGCCCATGATACGAGAGGTTCTAAGCAGAGTAAGCAGGTGAAATCGGATAAGACTAGTTTAGGGAAGAGTTTTCCACAAAACCAAAAGGAGGAATTAGGTAGGTCAGATCAGACGGGACCTAGAAGTCAGGATAGACAAATAAAACAATGTTTCAAACGGGAGAATGGGGACATATGTCTAGTGCGTGTCCGAAGTGTAAGAGGGATTTACCCAAAACGGTAGTGGTGTTGTATAGGGTACGTTCATCAGCTTGTATGGAGTGTGATAGAAGTAGCACCAGTTAAAGTATGTCAAATGTAGCAATACAGAGCAAGGGGTTAGTGAACGGGGTTAGGGCTTCATTATTTAGAGATACTGGATGTAATAATATTGTTGTTAAGCATAGTCTTGTGAGGCCATATCAGTACCTTGGAAAAACAGTGTCTGTCAGAATGATGGATAACACTGCAGTATTGGTGCCGACTGCATGCGTCCATATCGAAACACCCTATTGGACAGGCGCAGTGACAGCATGTTGCGTAAAGCCACCGTTGTATGAATTAATCGTAGTTAACATATAAGGGGTATTGAATCCCATATCGCCAGGGATAGCAATGACCGATAGTCCAATCTCCATGGTGATTGAAACTAGGTCGCTAGTTGCAGAGTTTAAGAATGCTTTGCCAAAACTAAAAGTACCCGCTCCCATACCAATGAATAATAAAGGGGCATTAATTAAGGAGCAAACTAAAGTCTAGTCGTTGGCAGTAATTAGAAAGAAAGCCGCGTAGGGGAAAGTCATTCAATGCAAAGGCGGGGGTAGCCATAGGTTCAAATATAACAACAATAGTTTACATATGGAGCATACTACTCGTGAAGGCAGACGATTTACACAGGTAGTGGTGCCACATAACTAAATACCGCATGTGTTGAAGTTAGCATACGACTCAACGATGGGGGTCATGGGGTCTACAAAAACCAAAATCCGAGTATTTATGGAATTTTATGGACAGGTGCACACGGTGATGTAACTAGGTGTTGCAGATCCTGTGACATTTGTCAAAAAACGCAATATAAAGAGAGAGTTAAGCGCGTACCTATCGGTAAAATGCCCTTGATTGAAACTCCTTTAAAACGCGTGGCGATATATATTGTGTGTCCGTTATCACATCTTACAGATCAAAATAATAGGTACATCTTGACCATGGTAGATTATGCAACCAGGTACCCGGATACCGTCGCTCTACCATTTATCGAAACTGAGCGAGTGGCCGAAGCCTTAGTGGAAATGTTTAGTAGGCTAGGGATACCGAATAGATTCTGACAGACTGTGGGTCACAGTTCAGAACTCATGGCAGAAGTTAATAGACTTCTATCGATCAGGCAATTATGGACCACTCCGTATCACCCAATGTGCAACGGGCTAGTTTAAAAGTTCAATGGAACACTCAAGCAAATGTTGTGTCGGATGTGCGCAGAACGTTCGAACGATTGGGACAGATATCCTCTTGCAGAATTGTTCGCATACCGAGAGGTTCCCCAAGAGAATCTAGGGTTTTCGATTTTCGAACTCTTATATTGGAGAACGGTGCGAGGGCCGATGAAAATTATAATGCCAGCTATGATCGGATGAGGCAGCAGAAGACAAAATTCGAACCACATACCAGTATGTGTGTTATTTGAAGGACAAGTTGATGGAGACTGGTGCAAGAGCCCACGAAAAGTTAAGGCAAGCTAGCAGTCGCACTGCTCGGTATTATAATTCGAAAGCGCACGATAGAAAATTCAAAAAGGGGGACAAAGTTTTTGATTTTACTTCCGACTGATACAAACAAGTCAGTTTTACAGTGTAAAGGTCCGTATACCGTCGTAGATGAAAAGGCAAGGATGGGATATACAATTGCTGCAGGGGAAAACTCCCGCATGTTCTATGCTAACTTATTAAAACTCTATTGCGATCGAGAAAAAGCGAATACAGAACAGGGAGTTTTAAATGTGATCAGTGTAGCCATCATCAAGGCTGAGGAGGGACAAGAGTCGATTCCATTGCTTAATTTGAATTTATTGCTGGAGTATGAGATGGGGAAGACTGGAGTCAATGTGGGTCCCGATTTTACAGAATGTCAAAGAAAGGGGGACCAGAATCTCGTTGAAAAATACCCAGACGTATTTTCCTGACAAACCCGGTCAAACAGATGTTCTAGCACTTAGTATTAAACTTACGTCACGTGAAAAAATTCGGATCAGATCGGTTACCTTATGCCTCATACATTCAGAAAAAGGATATGGGGCGGTGCTATTACAAAAGCAGGGTGAAATCAAACTCACAGTCGCCTACGCCAGCAGGAAATTGCTTACAAGGGAAAATAACTTCTCGGTCATAGAAAAAGAGTGCTTGGCAGTAGTCTGGGGAATAGATACGGAAAATGTAGGTGCGGATTATCTGAGCAGAAGTTGAACCATTTTTTTAATCATATCGTTTGATTTCTTAATCTTAAAATGTAGGTATACTTTTATGGAGGGGAGAGGTGTGTTACGAAATACCTGAGTCGGCTTAGTTAGACCACCATACATTCCAGTATTATTAAGGTGTCTTGTTTCGCACGCCATAGTATTTTTGTAAATATACTTCTTTGCATCGCTTAACGCCTTACTGCTTGCGCGGCACGAGCGTTATATATGACAACGCGCACGTCTATATATAATATGTAGGAATCTTGACTTGGGCAGCCACTAGAAGGAATCTCTTTGTGTATTTAGCTATCGGGCGGAATTACCATTATATTTATTTAGTTTGAGCCAAGCAGTTGGGTGCTTTATATGCTTTCTAACCAACTCTGATTTTAACTAATATACAGTTTCGTAAAACACGTTAAATGTTGTATTATACGTTTTGCGTTAATTTATCGTACTTGTACTTTAGTTCATCAAGAGTATATGATTTCGGTAATTTGGTAGCGAGAGAGATGATACGATTTGGATTAATAGCAGGGATATGAGCACATGTACACACTCCTATTGATAATTTATCTGGTCGCTATTATAACTAATGTTGAAGACATATTATGTATGTATTAGAGTTTTAGTATATCATATTTCTATTGTAATGGCACACCAATCCTACGTCACAGTCGTACATGAAGGATATTTCAGGCGTGTTATATTAATCCATGTGTAACCATCGTATATTTTAATCTAGATACACTTAAAGCAGACTGATTGGAAACTTGTTTCATTTCATATTTTCAGCTCACTAGGTGTGGATAACTAGATGAGTGAATGAATATGGATAAACGAGTGCGGGCTGACTAAATATAACCAGAGGCCGCAGCCATTATGATGTTAGACCGCCAGGAAAAGCCCACATGTAGGTGCATGAATGTCTGGAAGGTTGAAGTGACCGTGCCGGAAAGTGGGTCAAGAACATTACCCAATCCCAATGTTAAGTAAACATTGGATACGCATATCATGATGTTGTTGTACTGTTTCGTTATAGTGTTTAACTATAAAAACTTAACAGCAGTGTTGTAGTCGAACACTACTGTGAAGTTTTTATAGTCAAACAAGGTGTTTGACTACATGAGTTTAATACAGTAGTGTTTGACTACATGAGTTTAGTACCGTACTAAAAAAGTAAAAAAAACATGTGAGTGAAAACCGATATATACAGAGAGAACATGTAAATACAGGTGTATTTCGTTTTTTTCAATGTATTTTGGTGTTTCTACAGAGTCTATATCCCCGTTTGTTTGTACCCCCTGCCGATTTAAGTAACGAAAAGCATAAACAAGGTAAAAAGTCAATAAATTGTAACTCAGTTCTTTCATTGATTTATAATTTCTAACCCGATTGCGACCAGGGTGTTCAGAACACCTTTATCGTCTGTGCATTTCCTTCTTAACGGAAGTTTCCATACTAACACGATACCATATTACATACAATTTGGGCAAATCTATTTTCCGCAAAAAGAGCGACGTCATTGCTCCTATTTGGTTACTCCCGGATACTTCCGTACATTACGGTTAGGTTAAGAGTTCTATTCCTTTACCACCTGGACAATCTATCTTATATGCATATATATGTGTATTTATGCATCCGCCCCTTCTCTGAAAATGGACTTGGCCAGGAACTGGCAATTGATCTCGAGGATGACCATGGTTGATAGTGAAAACTTCCGTTAAGCATCAGACGCTCAGACGATAAAGGTGGTTATGGACACACTGGTCGCAGTAGGTTTAAAATTATAAATCAATGAAGGAACTGAGTAAGATTTATTGACTTTTTATTTTGTTTATGCTTTTCGTTACTGAAATTGGCAGGGGGTACTAACAAACGGGGATATAGACTCAGACTATAGTACAGTAGTGTTTGACTACATGAGTTTAGTACCATACGGTGTGACTACATGAGTTTAGTACAGTAGTGTTTGACTACATGAGTTTGGTACAGTACCCTTTGAGTCAAATTATTTTATTTGTTCTATATCATGTGTTTTTTATTATTTGGATCCATATTATGTACCTTTTGTATTTATGTTGATGTCATGTTTCTTAATCATTAGTGTGAGATAATAATATATTTTCAATGTCACTCGCATACGTGTTTGTTATTTCTTGAACACCAATCTTTCTCAAAGGGTGTCAGCTCGATTACGTTACATAAAGACAAGTTTTCGTGTATATGCAAGTTGGTAGAGCCGCGAAAATAACCCAAACTGGCAGAGGTGAGATGTGAGTAAATTCGACAAAAAGAATTGGTTATGTTATCCAGTATTATAAGAAGGTCACAGTGCAGAAAACATTATTTCCTAATATAATCATCACGAACGTAATTCCTTACAGCTGGATCCACAAGTCTACACAATTCTGTATTACAACACGTCATGCTATGAGCAATGCTTTGATTAAGGAATTTCCTCTAGAATAAAAGTTATTTTGAACAAAAATAACATTTACATCAACTGACCTTGGTCTTATGTTTCTGAAATTAATATGTATCTTTCTTGCTCAGTGTATAAGACAGTCATAGACTTTGGTGGTAAAATGTCGTCGATAAGTGAAATGTTTGTTCAAAAACCAGTTTCTTCTTTTACTCTAAAACTGACTTTGATCTTTGATCAATTGACATCCATTTATATAAAATATCCTTCTGCCTTGCATACAATACCTTTTCAGTCACAATGACTATCACTCTGGCACAAAAAGCTATAAATATCTTTCCAATCCTAACTGTAAGCTAGCAAATAAATATATTAGCAGTACACGATTCGGTTAGTAGTGTTATTGTTAGCAAATTAAATCGGAACCGAGTGATGTAAGGATAGACTCTCCACTAGTATAGGTTATGTATGTTTAGAAGTCATAAATATTGCAATTTAATAATATTAATAATGTAAAACGTATAGGCCTCATATTAACCATCACAAACACCCTGCAAACAACCAACACAACACCCTTTCAGAGGGATTACGTCGCTCGTCTGATTAATTGTTTAAAAGTTGCCTTTTTATAATCACAAAAGAGTAGACTATAAACTATACGAACTTGCAGAGAATGTTGCACTAATATTATATACTGAGATAATATTTGGAGTCTGCGTGTACATGCGCAGTAGAAACATATGTGCCAAGCAGACGATCGTGTTTACCTGTAAAAGCAGACGATGGCGACAAATTTCAAGCCAACGCCACGGTTAAAGACAATGTCAAAATCTAAAATCTTGTCATTTGGATGCCAGCCATACTATCGTCACTAGTTTTTGAGACCCAAATGCTAAACTACATACAAGCAGTAGAGGGATACGAATGCAATTGCCTTCCAGGCGATGACCACTGTCTCTCAGGATATAACTGTCAACAGTCTGTATATGTGCCAAATGAATGTCCATTGGGATATCTATGTAACCAGGAAAATGTGTCTTGCCTTATTAAAGAGATGAAACTGTGCCGGCTGATGAAATCATTTTATACTATGTTACGAACATCGTGGATTGGTGTTACGTGTTTTGGCTCCCAAACACAATAACAAAGGGAAACTGAAAACAACAAACTTTGGTAAATTAAACAAATAATTTATTTCCATGAAGAAATAAAACAAAAGTACGAAGGTACGGTTTATGGAATCAAAGCCAAAGATAATCCACGAATTATATTTTAGAAGTCCATGTAATGAAATGTTGTAATGTTCGAGTCCCGATGCAAAATGGATATGGAAAGCAATGACATATACTGTATCCTGTATTATAATACTGTTTTCTACAGTATATTGTAGAACTACAAGAAATGACTCCGGTGTTTGAATTCCGAATAAAAGTACCAGAAATTTCTTTGTCTAAGAATTATGCATGAGCACTCACATATTTCCAGAGAAACGAATTAATCTTTCTGAATCCGAAAGATCTGAAGAAAATTTAAATCTCACGACCTCAATACTGAAACAACAAAAGAAACCAACTTTACATCAAGTGTTGAAATGCCCAAACAAACATTATACCACAAACCATCTATTTGAAATCTAACTCCAGTGCAATTTTGAAAATACTTGAATTGCGAAATAGAGGATCACGTGATAATGTTTACATCTTAAAGTCTCGTAATACCAATATGACCCTGACGAACGCCAATTATTTTACTCCAATAACAAAATTCAATTAACGTTTACAACACAATGATTTATGATTCCAGGTCAGAAATTAGCTTCATGGTTAATAAAAACAGCAATGAAAAGTAAACTGGTATTAGGTGCTTGTAATTAATTATATGGAATCGAGTTTTTATTATCCAACCGGATAATGGAAGGATAACGCCGCGATTAATAAACTTGGCAACGCGGAGAAGGACAAACATACTATCGCGGGTGATTGGTTTTCCAGGCAAGCACTATTGCAAATTTATATAACACCACATAAGAAAATTCAATATGCGTCATTTGATGTTAATGTCCTAAATGAAATTCATCAGGCAGATATATTATTTCTGCCGCATGATACTGTAAAAAAAACATGTTTACAAATATACGTTAATCGTTGTTGATATTGCAAGTAGATACAATGAAGCTGAGCCATTATCAACCAAGTCCTCATCTGAGGATGTATCCGCGTTTAAAATAATGTATCGACGAGGACCTCTAAGGTGGCCAAATCTCCTCCAAGTTGGTCTGGGTAAAGCATTTCAAGGTGAAGTATCGTCAACGATGAAGCAACATGACATTAAAATACGACTAGGACATACTGCAATTCATCGCGATCAGGCAGTCGTTGAGCGGTTTCAGAGAACACTTGCATACAAATTATTTCATTATCAATACGCCAAATAATTCATCGATGACAAACGATCACGTGAATGGGTCAAGAGATTACCAGGTGTAATTGTCGCGCTCAGCAATGAAATTACTCGAACCATCATCATGAAACCGGTTATCGCAATCACACAAAAAATATAAACTTATCTTGCCGTGATTTGTCATCGCTGATATTATCTAGTAATGTCACTGTAAGATATTTGTATGAGCCTGGTGAAGTTGAAGGTGGTAGAAAGAGATCAACTGATCCAATATGGCGTATCACATCACACACAATATTTAGTGTTGTCACATCTACAAATAGACCAGCAATCTATAGATTAGATTCGACTGCCCCGCAACTTGGATTTACCCATGAACAGTTACAGGTTATTCCAGATAATACTCAATTACCACCGCGTGAACTTAACTAATATCATTAGCATCGATAGCACCTCGCCGAAGTTGATTTATTCTTCGTACTCTGGATACTGCGAGATAAACTAAATTTGACCATTCTATGAAATCATCTACGATCCAAACAATCGTATCAGTTATTGTCAATCCTTGCGACGAATGTATTGTCATCGCGTTACCTAACCTCCATGGAGATTTGTCAGCGTGCAATGCTCTTCGACAGCGGTAATATTAACAGATACAATATCATTTAACACGAGTGTTTGTTTCTCCGAAGTTCCAGAAATGTCAACTTCGATGTTTTGTCGTCGTGTATCTATAGGAATATAACAAAACGGAACCGGATCCATCGGAAATTTATCTTTTTGTGTTTGAAATAATTTTACCTGAAGTAGATCTCTAATTTGTTTCTACTCTCGATAATCAAATCTGTTGGTTTAATCGATGTTTCAGGAATTTTTCCACGTGTTATTTCAAATGTTTCCAGTTGTAATCTTATCGCGGTTTTTAACTAGGTTAACTCTGCGTCGCGTGATCGATGATTTGTGTTAGTTTCTTCAAAATAATCTCCCGTTTTTTGTAGTCATCGATGAGGAGATTTCCCAGTAAATGGTGGTGGTTGACCATGATCACCAAACATTATCACATCGGTGTTTTTCATTAATAACCTCTCCAAGAATAGTTTTAATATATCCACTGATACATTACATAATTATCCTGGGAATATATTTCGTGCCCATTGGTTCAGGAGTCCAATCGGTGCCATTATATCAAAGAATACTATGATACGTACAAGCGTTTACGTCTCTGGATTTCATCTCCCGGGCAAGACGATGTTTCGGAGTTAGTATAATCATGTCATAAGTGTTACTGAATAAATCGATTACTCGAGTTGACTTACTACACCCCCCTGGACCACTAAAAAAAACAGTTTTATGTCTTGTTATCGGATCACACACAGATGGCATCGATGATAATTTCATTACTGTATCACCGCGGTAATTATCCTCGATGGGAGTATCAGCTGTTTTATTATACAGATGTAATGTTTCTCGTTTTAGTCTCCATGTCCCCCAACCACTCCACAGCCTATAAAACGGTTCGACTTCTCTCCAGTGTTTTCAATCGAAATTAAATTAATATGTGGCTACCCTGACCGTGATCTCAAAAAATATGTTTACCATCGAAAGTAAATTTAAATAAAACATAACCGAGCATCGATAATCTTAAATGGGTATATTGTGGCGATTCACCTTCGTAATATTCTACGATGGTTCCGATTTTTCGCTCCTTGACAATCTGGCATTTTTATTTAGAACCGAACTTCTAGTCGTTAGTTATATCCTCAGTTATAAAATCCGATTCGGGGTCATCGATAATTAATTGTGTACAACGCCGTTTATGATTGCATGATCCAACAAGAGTAAATTTCTCGATTATTCATCTTCCAAGATATTTTGTTTCGCGTTCTTCACGTTGATTTGTATCCTAATCGTGTCATTTTTTCCGGAGTTGGTAACCAAACAGAAGCTTGTTTCCGATATGATATAATTGACTCGGAGACAGTCAACGACGGCAAAATGTTTGTATCTAACATAAACCTTACATATACTATCAGAGTCCGTTGAAAAATGTCTTCCAAACCAAACATAAAACATCGGGTGCAGATTTTCAGCGAATCTAAATGATGTAATACGAGCAAATCCTGTCAAATCAAAATCAGCTAAAACTCCTTTTATGACCATTTTTGTTATTTCATGTATTCGCTGCATTAACCGCGTCCGAGAAACTTTACGGGGTAACACGCTGCCATATCAATGGAAATCATATCTCGGAAATTATATTTCTTATTTCATAATCCACCATGGCCTTATTCAGGACAGCTCGCTTGTATATTATCGCGAAATTCTAGTTTTGTTGGTTTCCATCTTATCTTTTTCCAGCAATATGAGCTGCGACTGATGGAACTGTACACAATTTCGTGTTATTTTTTCGGGATTACACGAATATCGCGTTGCGAGGATTTTCATCTCGTTATGAAGTCTTTCTGTGCGATACAACTCTCCGTTTCTTTTTACAAGTTGATCGTAGTCTCTTTCTTCATCACTGCTAAATAACCATACAGACATAGGATCGGTTTTGTTGATTTCGTATATATTTCGAATATATTACCGGAGTAATATTTTACCACTCGCTGTTGTGGAAATACTCTTACAGAATTATTCCATACATGTGAGTCATGATTGATGAGTTCAATCGGAGCCCAATTCTCTGTATATAAAACTTCCCCGATGATAGTTTTTACTGTTATTGGAAATCCTAATATATTTTCTAATTCAGCAACATCGTTTATTGACGCTCCTGTTTATTTAACCGATTCCGCCCATTTATCTATTTTGGATTGTCTCTACTCGGTTAAACCATTTCCTCGATTTGCATTCATAAAGGGTTATATAACTTGTTCAGTTACACAGTTTAGCCGTGATGGAACTCTCATTTTGGAAAGTTTATTAATGTCAGGTTCGTTTATCGGATAAATCCCATAGGTCAGCGCGGTTACAGGGTACGCTTGATTATAATATCTGCTGTCGATCCCGGTTAGCACACCTGGTTTAGTTATTTCTTCGAATTCAACACACGTTTGCGATATTGTATACTCTCCATTTTTCATCTTTATAAAGTTTTGCTAAATTGTACTTGCATGAAATATGTAGCCGATGAGAAATTTATCCTAGATAATATTTCTGCGGCCCGCGAATCCGTCATCGTATAGTCGATATGAGGGGTTCGTATGTCGACCAAACATACAAAATTCGAATTTTGTATGTTTGATACTATTTTTAATTGTTGATATCCACGAGTTTTTTTTATTCTGCGATCATGTCGAACATTCTTCGTGGGTAATAATGGGTTATATTAGTAATTTTGGATATTCCCATGATTATTATAATTAAAACAAATATTTAAATAAAATATTTAAATATATAATGAACCAGTACAAATGGTTAATTATTTGGTCTAAAACCCGTTGCGGTAAATTATGCAGAAAAAATTCTGTGGAAACCATATGCAAAATATACGACGAGGAAGCTCTAGGCCAAAACCTTGTATCCGGTGCGGTGTTGGGGTACAAGGCAAACTAGAGTTGTGTTTTGGTTGCAGTGTTAAAAACTATAGAGACCATAAACGATATTATGACATAGTTACATCACATAACCCTTAAATTAAGATTATACAAACTCCTCGTGATTACGTTAAAAGAAATAATGATTTAGACAAATAAACTGTATCACGAGTCACAACGAAACGTTTTGCATCCTATATACATTAACTACGAAGCCCTTGTGATGGAACGATTAAAAACCATAAACGAAAAATACCACTCGGTCAGGTTAGTAATATGGGTTATGTGAGATATTTTTTTCATAAATACAGGGGAAAACAATAAAAGGTTATAGTTCTCATAGACTTGTCTTCAAGTATTTCAACGGGGTAATTAGTAATGGGTTCGTCATCGACCATATTAACCGAAATCCTCTTGATAAACACGTAGAAAATTATAGAGCTGTTTCTCCGACTGAAAACTGTTTTAACTCAAATCTTCAAAGGAGTATAAACCGTAAACCAAAACCTGTATTTGCATTAATGGATAACATCTTTAAAACATTTCCGTCAATATCTTCGGCTGCTAAATAGTTAGGTGTTCATTATAAGTGTGTCTTATACGCTGCTAATGACATAAGCAGTTCAACGTACTCGAAACAATTTAATGACTGGGTGTCATTTACATTCGGATGATTATTTTATTGTACGAAAATTATTATTTAGACCCACACAAAATTGTATATTAAAATGAACGACGAAATTATATCAGCGATAGCCGAACAGCTCGAAATTATTCAACTCGGTAAAAAATATTTTAAAATGATGACCACGGAAAAACTGTCAACAATGTATAACAAAATGGAATATTATCGCGGGGTTGCTGACAATTTGAAGTTGAAAGCTCAACAATTATCCGAACTTATCGAGGGTAGCAACGAACGAGATTCCCCACAAGAATATTACGAAAATTCAAAACTACTAGAACAAGCTCGTGAATTCGAACATGAATGTATGATTTTATCTTTGCATCATGAATGGAAAATATTTAAAAAGAACTTTTACTGCAATGTGCATTTGTAATTATTAAAGATTACTTCTTCACGATGAAAATTATTCCGTTGTATAAACTACTCAACAACAAACGCGATGATATGAAACCTGCGATCTCGATGGCAGAATACACACTACAACGATTTATGAGAAACATTTAAACCAACGAGTTAAATATATAATGAATGATGAAAATATCGCCCAGTTGAAAAGCGAACTCGATCGTGTACAACATCTCCATGACAGTAATATAATTACCAGCGATTTTATCAACGTTGATTATAAAAACTGCCTCCGAGTCACGATTATTAACTAGGTGTTTTCATATATATATATATATATATATATATATATATATATATATATATATATATATATATATATATATATATATATATATATATATGTGTGTGTGTGTGTGTGTGTGTGTGTGTGTGTGTGTTGAAAAATGTTAGAAAACAAAAAAACAGTGGAAATCACGGGACAGAAATTATAATGCAAATCGCAGAAACAAAAATTGATAGTAATAATTATAGTCAGTAATCGTAGAATTTATTTAAATTAGGCTTGATTTTTGTGTGATTTTTCCTTTCGTTCTTCGATATTTTTTATAATTCCTTTGGTACCCCTGTTAATAACGTCAACGATGCTATCTTTGATGGTATGAATTTTCCGCGATAATATTTCTTTAAGACGTTCCAGAGATATACACGAGTGTGCATAATTTAATATCTGATTACGGTTACATGAAATTACTGTTACATGATCACGTTGAAGTTGCCTCAGTTGGTGCTCCGTCAGTGGAAAAGCTTCATTACTAAATTCATCGATCGCTATTTCAAAATACTCTGTGATAGTATTTGCAAATGCATTTCCGATTGGGTGTTCGAGTTGTTTTTTTTTATCATGGATATATACTCGTGCGTGTTGATACTTTATTATTGCAGTGATGTAATTTTTAATTACTGCGAAAATTCTCAAAATGGAAATCCATGACGTAAGTCTTAAGATTTCACGTCAAGAGTAATTTGTAACTGTTCATCTAGTCAATCGATTAGGTTGGAATTCTGATTGACGAGTTTAAAATTTATTTGTGTTATCCAGTTATAATTACACGTCAAATACACTAGATTAATTGGTGTTTGTACGATCAAACTTCCAGGAGGATTTTGAGGGGACAATTTGTATAGGATATAACTGATCCGCTTGCTTTGACAATTCAGTATTCGCGTTGTAACTTCCGTCGATGATATCACATGAAAAATTTACAGCGATCACCCATGATATATTAACGTTGTGCGGTGATACAAGTCTACCGGTTGCATGGAGGGAATCATGGTATATGAGATATCTATCTGGGGCAGGAATATCATAAAGAAGTTCTGAATCGTCCGAAGAAAATTCCTTCTTCCACGCGGTGAGTATCAAATGGAAATATTCACCATGACATCATTGAGTGATTTTATTAACTCGGGAACATTATATTCAGAAATATTTTAATTTGGTAAATTAGCTTCTGTTAACGTATACGCGATTAGAAAATCTGGTTTACTAGTGAAATCCTCCCCTCTATATTTAACTATTGCCTAAACAAATCTCTCGTTGAGATAATCCATCTCGGATACAAGCTGTTTAACATCCCCACACGTTTAATGATTTCATCACTTGGACTAGTTATATCAAAGAGATGTTCTCGAAATTTTGTCGTAATTGTTCTAGGTTTTTTTACATTCTTGGTTAAGTTTTTTAAAGTATTCAATAAGATGATCACGATTCCATGACAATAAAGTGATATCGTGATCTAGCTCAGGTGTTAAGGCACTAAAATCCCATATGGCTTTTTTTTCAATACCATCTAAGTGTTCATAATAAAAATTTTATTTGCTGAATTTTCCGTCCATCTTAATACAGTTCTCATAGAGGAGTTATATATATCTACAACGCATTCCGGTGATGTGATCTCAATCGCGGTTGACAGCGATGGCTCATGAATAGTTATCGCGATCTTAGATTCTAATACAGTGACATATTTTATCCCGCGCTGAATTTCGTTATCGATATCCCCGATTTGTTAACTTCCCTTGGGGAGATACAGATTTCCAATCTGTAGTACCATCCGGTTTATTATTAGTCGCGAATGAAAATGAGTTATTAGGTGGTTTTCCTGCAAATGAGCCAGGTCTGATATTAGGCCAGCTGTAATATGCTCATAATTGAGTTACCGCGATCACCTTTACTGGAATTGGATTTGGAAAGTCAACACTGAATTCAGGTTTGTTAACCGTTATTTATATCATCGTTGTTTTAACCGGAGTGGTGTCTTCGACTATTCGCTGAAAAAATTCTTGCGGTGATGTCTGCGACATTGTTGCCATTATATTCTACATGGTTTTTTCTTCTAATTTTGACATCGCGGAGTCTTAAATGTCCACCATTTTGGAGAACTCATCATCGGATATTATAGTGTCATCGAGAGGCGATGATATCGCGGATATTTGCGAATACGCGGTTGACACATTATATAATTTAACATTATAATCATGTAACTAACATTGGCGACACGAAGATATTTTTCTGTAATTATTCCTAACAACCCGGTAATTGGTGTAGCCGCATATATACAGATTTGGACAACTACCGGACCTATCATTGTCACCGAAGATAATATCACACCGGTTCCGGCGATAACACCTGAAACCGAGTATACAATTACATCGCTGTAGGCAATCCTTCGTCGATATTTGTTTACTTTATTTTATACTCATCTGTAAGGGATTTTAGTTTAATTTGTAACTCACGGACTTGATCGATAACGCTGAGTGGTGATAATTTTAATTAAGCTGTTTATTGATGATCGAGCTGAATTTTTATCTGTGGTGGTTATTAAAATCGTTCAGTTGATCCTTTATCTATTACCGCGCTGATAATATTGTTTATCCCGACGGACGAACTCGATGATATTTTAAATTGTACCGGCGATACTAAGGTTAATCTGTATATTCCTTTGATCTCCACGGTGATATCAAGATTCTATTTTGTGGAGTCCAAGCGAAGAATCCATGTTGTATCAAATGCATGTTCTTAAATTTTTTCTCATGGAGGATCTTAACTTTATCAAGCGTACAAGTCATACGAGGAAAATCACACTTGATAGCTTCATGAGTCGGTTTAATATCATCGATCGATTTTTTTCAAATCAGTGAGTTTAATAGGAACCTTTGCTGGTTTTCCAGAGAAGCTATCAAAAGCATCATCAACCTTTCGCAGCGTTGTTAATTTGTCCACGGCGCTTTTTATATCAGCGAGTTTTTTAGGAACCGTTGATGGAGTTCCAAAGAACTTATAAACAGGAGTTTGAACATTTTCAATACTTTTTTGTAGCCCAGTAAACTGGTTTATATGAGCATCTTAGCGATCTTAATGTATTCGTCGATGTTATATAACTGTCGTTCAGCGATGTTAGTTTGCTATCGATGGTTGAATAAAGAACTCTAGGTCGTATTTTACCTTGAGAGTCAAACAATGCAATATCACCCTCGGCTACCCCGTTGAGTTTAATTAAAATGTATTTCAGGGAAACATTACTCGTTTTTAACTTACCTTGTCGATCTTAAATACAACGATTTCATCCGGTGATACATCTACGAGATGTAATAAATCGGATAGCGCCTTGGATATAAATTATTTTTACATCCTTGACTGAAACTCGTTCGGTTTTCTTTCCTCATGAGAAGAGATGCCTCCCCCAAATGTCTACCATTATACGTTCAAGACCTCTTTAAAAAGGTATCACTGGTGTATTCATGTACAGTTTTATGAGGTAGTTTAGACGATGATGAGATCGCGGTGAGGGCATTAATAACTTCTCGGCCACATATCGGGGGATCGTTTAATTTCTGTGTGGTTAGCGTTGAATACCAAAAAGGGATCTTTAAATCGTAGACGTATTTGAGAAATTTCTTCGGCGGTGCTAATCCTTACGAGTCAAAATAAATAATTGATCGTGGATGTTATGCGTACGCGACCCAATGAGTTCCCGGTCCGGTGATATCATCGAGATTGATTATACCTGTTTCTGAATTTGATGGCCCATTTGGTAATTGATCTTTCATAAAAGCACCTCTGAAATTTTTTTTATATGGGATTGCTTTACCGCGCGATTAAGTCAAAATTTAACATCGTGGTAAAACCTAAGTCAGATAAGTTCCTGGTAATCTCAGACATTTTCCCTTTTTTATATCCTTGTCCGGTAGCTTTCTGAAATGCTATGCCAGCGGCGATATCAGCAGCCTCGGTAAGAGCACCTATCGCGGCAGGTTTAGCAATTACTGGAGATGCGGTGGCAATCAACGCGGGGATTACGGCGAGGAGAGGAAATATACCTCCTGATTTTATCATATTTTTAACAGTGGAGGGAACAAATTGAAACTGAACACCACTGTTGACTTTTAGAGCTTTCTTGAAGTGGTTAAGTTGGGATTTTGTCAACGATAGTGTATTTGGTCCGCCATTAGCAATCTGTTCTCGCTTCAAAGTTATTTATGTGCCACATGTGGTAGCATTTTTCAACTGTAATTTATTTGCTTGACCTGAAGTCAATGTGATATTAACATGATTGTACGACATATTTATTTAAATAATAGATTGATCTAATTGTCTACATATGTTTTCTACATTAACAAGCTTCATCCTTTCACCAACGGCGTCGAGTAACATAGATTTATCACTGAGAATAACAGCATGTGCTCTAAAACACCTACATGAGCTCAGATTGCCGATACAGTTCCAAATGCTGTAATGAGAAATAATCCATTGGATACAACGTTATCAAATCGCGCTGTGATATTAACAACCCAGTATCGATATTTAAGTGGCATTCTAGAAAAGTCATCAAACTATGATACGCTCGTGCTACATGATTATGGTCAAAACGCATTTCTATACCTTCTCATGGCTCTTGATGTCCGTTTATTCTCAACGAAACCTGTCAAACATTAAGCGGGTCAAATATAGGTGTTCTCCGTTAGTAATTTATTCTTGCATTATCTAGAAACGCGATGAAAACATGTTTCGGAGCTGACAATTTGTGTTGCGATGCTATGTGCCATGTAAATAATCCTGCGTCATGGCCAGCGATACTACTGGTAGTCATTGATAGCCATGATAACGGCAATTTACCACCTGATTCCATAAAAGAGACTAATCACTCTTCTTGATCGGTCGAAGGAGCCAATGTTGGCATCCACAATATGAGTTTTGTCAAAGTTACCTTGCCATCATCAACCCAGTCTGCTCTCCATATTGCAAAGTTACCTTGCCATCATCAACGCAGTCTGCTCTCCATATCGCGTCATTGTCATCACCCTTTCTGTTAAGTACAATCTTATGTTTTGCACCGAATATAACTTTTTTAACCTCACGACAAAACCCAGATATATGAGAGATAGGAATCACACAGAAAAACTCTTCGTTATCATTTAACATTGTTCTACGAGCTGCAAATCCCAGGTTAAAATTCTCATTCATAGATGCGACTGCAACCCCAGCAGCGTTCATCGTTACATTTCGATTTTCTGGATGATCTGTCGTATTTTTTACAAACATCATAGACGGTCCAACTGTTCTTGCATAATCGTCTGAATATCTTGCTAAGACTAGTATAGTAGTCGCGACGTCAACATTCTCGTGAATTGCCTCAATTTCTCTTGTATCGATAATATATCGGGTACTGTTAATCAGCGCCATTATGCCATTATTGACAAATCCAACTCGATCACCAATCCCATAACCAGTATCATCATTTCCGAAACGTCGACCTTCAACCTCAGTGTATCCTCGGAGACGAGACAATATCTGCTGGTATCCTGAACTTGAAGTTCAATATACCCCGCGCATTGGGAGTTTTTTTTTGCATCGCATGAAGACATTTGACAATCGCGTAGAGATGTATCCCTCAGTACCCGTGCACCTATATCAAACTCAAGAATATTTAAGTCTTCAAACATTTTTTAATAATTGGTCATCGTCTAAAACGAAAACCTCTCCCAGCTATCATACTCGCGGTAATGTTTATCTGCTGTTGTTTATCAGACACGCCACCTAACTCGAATAATTTCTTATTCGTGAGGTGGTTAATTACCTTACCGACACTCGCTGGCATAATCTCAGTAACGGGCAATTTTACAGGGTGAACTGGTTGAGGTTTATGTATTAATCTCATTAAGCTAGTTTTGACCGTAGAAAAAGCTTTCCCAGCGAGATCACCAACAGCACCAGTAGCTTTAGCACGAATAACCCCCATTGCTTTCATCGATAGCTGTTTCGCGTGTATGTAAGCCTTAGGAGCAATTCTAGTAAATAGACCTTGAATAAGATTTCGAAGCCCATTTCCGTAAATTACTTTATATACCGGAAGTCTTGAATTTACAACTCTGACCTGTTGCCGTCGTTGATCATGTATAATCATCCTATTTGATGTCCGTTTATCTCAAACATTTAAGCACTGTGATAGTCGTCTATGATTTCATCGATGAGAGCTCGATATAAACTAATATATAGTACACCAGCCTGACATAATCGCTGGCAGATATCGGTGGCCTCATTAATTATCTCTCTGTAATGAATTTGTATTAGCTCGTTTACCCCCGATAAGAACTTCTAATCTGGATATATCGTCAACGATATTATTTGGATGAATCCCTAAACCACTTCATGTAAACCCATATCCTGTTGATGACTGAACGAGAGGATCCTTCTGTTTTGTTCTGTCTTCGCGTTATTTTTAGACGTTTTCCTATTTGTCTTTGACAACGTTCTTCTATTTCTTTTGCTTGCATTTCTTCATAAACAGTAACTTCTTTTGTATAGTCATTATACTATAGCTCTTTTGTATTTATGCGACCAATTCCCTTGTTTATTTTATATAACCAATCAACCCAATCATCGCGAACAATTTTTGTATTATATCCTTGTTTCTAAAAATTCATTTCCTGAATGATAGCTATTAGCAGCAAAATTAACAAAAGCGAGATAATCTCAAGGTTTCAATAATGGAATTTGTTTTTATTTATATATAGCTTCATTTTATTTTATATATAGCTTCATCGAAAAATTTATCCATAAAGGAAACACACCTTGGAGTTCCACCAACAGCACTTTCCTGTTCTTCGACATAATCAACAATTTGAGGTTGTGATTAAGCTTCAGGGATATGTTTTAATAGTGGAAGAATACCTTTTTTTTATCTTCTTCTTTTATAATATCTCCTGATATAGCTTTCTCAGTAGATAACGCAGCTTTCTCAGTAGCTGTAGCTACAGTCTTAAATAACTGTTCTGTACTAGTTACAAAATCAGCATGAGAATCTTGTCGCTGTTGAAGTTTCTCTTTAAGATTATCTCGTACAGGAATACACTTTTTAATCGCAGCCATCTCTCTCGAGCTAGTCTAGTAAAATATGATTCTCCGATATTTGGCATTATCAATAAAACAATGTTTTAATTAACCGCATCCATCAGATAAATTTCACATACGCGATATACACGCAGGGGAGAAGGGTGCGAGCCGAAATATATATCCAAGGTTTTTTTTGATGAAATAAAATTAGGATCCAATTTCATAATAGAAGGTTATATTCGATAAAATAAAACCAGAATACAATTTTATAATAAACGGCTCTATTAGATAAAATAAAACCAGGATACAATTTCATCATAAAAGGCTCTATTAGATGAAATAAAACCAGGATGAATTTTGTAGGATTCGCCTTCCCCATCACTCATATCAATACATGATAACCTATTTTGTCAAAATATATGGTGATTTGTTTTACAATTAAAATAAGTATATACTATATCATAAAAGCTGTTGACGTAATGGAGATAATCTGATTATCTTGCTCTCTTCAACTTAGTGCCATTTTGAAATTAACTTTTGACAGTTTTATATCCAATCATCGTTGTTGGCTGTTTGCTGATATGGATTTGATATCATTTACTAAAAACTGGATTTTATAATTGATATGAATAGTAAATTATATGAAAAGTAAAATGGTAACGATATTGTGAGGAGAGAAACTCATTTTGTGGAGGAATATATGTCAAAATATCAATTATTAGATTGTATTGTTGAGCGATTGATAAATTAATGTTTTCACAAAATGCCCCTTAACCGAGAGAGAGAGAGAGAGAGAGAGAAAGAGAGAAAGAGAGGGTGGGGGTGGGGGTTGGCGTTTTAAGTAGACTTACTAAATAAAACGGAGGCTTTATAAAACAAGACAACATTTTGGCAGACCTGCATTTATGTGCATCAGTGTTAAATAGAACAAGTCCACCCTAGGGTCAAGAGAGTAGATGACATTACGGTAAAATTTAAACCTTATGTCCAGCCGATAACTTCAAAGTACTATATAAATGATGTTCAAGCACACCATCATTTAAAGAACAGGAATCAAAGTAATGACCATAAAAGAATCATTAGTGTCATATTGCTCGATTTAACTATAACAAAAATTGATTTTCCTTTGATAAATAAATAAGAATGAGAAGTTGGATTTTAAAATGAAATACTACTGACAATAGCGGCTTCCTGCAGTTGCCACGGGACTTCCTAACCGGTACACGTTTTTCGGTAGATCAGCACAAAACGTCCATTTTGCTTGACACTTGTTCATCTACATCAATGTTAATATTTTCATCAAGAGTAGCGATTATTCCTAATATATTGAGTATTGTAACTATATTATTACTGATAAGAACCAGGATAGCAATTGCTAGTTTATGTGAACTATGATCACAGTGTGTGTCATTTGGCGAAACACAGTAATCACGTGATGAAATTCTGAGATATTTCCCATTGTTGTTCTACACTGGAAAACGGTATCCTTCAAATTTATAAATGTGAGATACTTATCTTTACTATAACTTGTATTAGTGAATGTCATCTTTTATTTGGCATAACATCTCAAATACCTGATTCGCAATCAGTAGCGCAATTATGTAAGATACGTGTTGGTCTATAGGACTACTCACTGATTTTTTCCTTAAGAATTCGTTTCACATAATATTCAGATTAGAGATCTACATGGTCCCAATATGTATCTATTCTCACCTTATAAGCTCTCTTAACAAACGTTCTTTTACCATTTGTCCATAAAGTCCTATCAGTCTGACATTCAAACTTCCCTGTTTTGTTTAATTGTATCCCTTCCTTTTCATCATTCACGTTATTAATCTGTAGTGCATACATATACTGTGCTAGAGTATTCGTTCGATGGCTGTTCCGCCCTCTCTTTTCGCAATTTAAAAAAAGAAATTTCGATGAATATAAAAGTGCTTTAAAAAAAAACTTAGTCATTGCATTAAATTAACATTTAGCTTTATCATTTGATTGTCGCCAGGTGCCGCAATCACTGTAACCTTGTTTGTGTTTCAAAGCAAGCAGATATCATGTAAATGACAAATGTACTGATTTACCTTTGGGGTCAAAAGAAAAGCCGACTCAAATTGACTGTTTGAGATGACTTGAACTACACATAGACTGTGTCGTCTGCATACAATATTGTAATGTTTAGTTTAATATGTGACAAAGCATACTTGAAGAAAAAATAAGGATGACAGTTTATGTAAATTGGTTTAAAGTGATGTAAGTCCCTATAATAAACAAAATGTACATAATCTTTCAGACATTAAAAATACGACAAACTACATCTTTAATGGAGTCTGAAACAAAAAAAAGACTAGCACAGCAAAATATGACAGCTATGGTAATAATGAGAGATGATAGTGATATTGACAATTACGTTAGAAAGTATAAGTTGATTAATTAAATGTTGTTTATCTTCATTTTCTATATCTTGAGGGAGGGGTTAATCTGTTAAATGAGTAGCTAAATGTTTACTGTTATTATTATTGTATCTTACTGTATTTAGTAGTAGCTCGAATGGGATTTCATCAGTCACAATTCAAAAACTGTACCGGACCCTTTAAAACCTAATTAACTCTCGATCAATGGATCAACCTTTTCCCTTTCAGCAGAATATGTAGCTTCTCATTGTTCGGTGATTCTTTTCGGGATTTCCGGGTTCTTCCATCACCATTAATACTGGCCACCATATATAGCCTATCGTGCACTGAAAAATTGCGTTAAACCATACAACAACATCGATATAATATGTTGGATAATTCTCAGTCAGTGTGCAGTTTAATATGTACTCCTATTATACTTGCAAGTACAGGTGCACGTTATCAAATATTCTAATTCTGTCAACCCAATGTGTAAATGATGTATACATACCCGGAAAGCTCAGCGGTACGTGCAACGATAAGCGTTTACACACACCTCCATAGCTAATACAGCGATCTAAAGAGACTCTCAGCAACAAAAGGGTTGTTATGCCATGAGAATGATTACATTGTCATAGGTAGCGTGATACACTTATTAACGCTATGTCGTATATACCGGTATGAATGTTTAGAGTCATTAGAAATCATATACTCAGGAATCCCCATATTAAACATAATTAAATTAAGAAAACAAAATACTTAGTAATATCTCTGCTTATTACAATTTGTTTTCAGAATCTCGTCATTTGCATGCACCGTAACATTAATAGTTATGAAATAATGCACAACGTATGCAAGAAGGTATATTCGATGTATTAAATAAGTTTGTTATAAATGTGTTACCCTATATTGGGTGGTCAGACCAAGACACCTTGTGTTAAGAAGGATGCCAATATATCCCATGTTCTAACTCTACTTGAGGTGTGAAGTTAAATTCTTAACACGAAGTCATTGTAAATCATATGATCTACAAATTATACTTAATGTAGATATTAAATTACAGAAAATAACTCTTCGAATTTTTCATACAAACATTCGATAAATTGCTTCAATTACAAATAATGACGGCATTAGTTTGTAACATTTAAATCGTAATTTTTTGTTATTATTGATAACTTATTCGGTATTTAATTCCCATATACAAAAATTATAGAACTGCGTGAAGTTTGTTAGTTTTCAATATAACAACAATTTTCATAAATAACTTAAAATTCGAATTTGATTTGGTTCTCATGTTTTTATACCGAGTAATTTTTTATTTCAATAAAGAATTGCTACGTTGCAGACTTCAAGTTATGACATTCTTATTTCAATTTCGAACTCATTACCTCCTAGCACATACGAGAACTGTTACACCTACATTGCAAGAGTGACACCACCGGCAACAAGGAGGCCATAATTATATTTTCATCTATTTCTCTTTTGTCCCATCAATACAATAAGGTAGACATTTTAATTTGGAAAATGACAACATGTGTTTTAAAGACCCATTAAAAGTGTTCTTTCGTAAAATATGTATTGTGACGCCCTTTTAGAGTCATTGAAGAAAAAAATTAAATAGGATGTTTAGACAAAAAATAAATTACCACACCATCTGATACTCTTAACATTAAGCATATATTTAGATGAGGTTTCCAAATTACTTTCCAGCCTAGATATTTCAGTTTTCTTTATTTTAAGATTTGTTTCAGATAATGTAATGGATATTATATGATACTCTCTTGCTAGAAATCAGATCAAAATCTTGTTACCGCTGTGTGATAATAGGACATATTTGAAAAATTCCAGACCCCTGCCACTGACATTTAAATTGTTGCTCACTAATATGACTGCAGTATACCATGGTGCATATCACAGCATGTTCAGGAATACAGTAGCGCATGTCTTATGTGATTTACAACGCTAATAAATATTCTCTTGATAATTTACTACGCCCTTTTTAGTATTGCCTTTTAATGGAACATATAAGAAATAAACAATAAAATTACATTCAGGATGCTTTCTGAAATTAACAAGTGTGCTAGATTTCAACTGATAGACCCTTGTTTGACACGTGAGTTCTTTGAAAGGGGGTGGGGAGCATATTTAAGACTTGTATCCATTTACAACATGATTGCACATATGTTTTTACTTTGTTTTTATATTCCAAAAACACAATATATCCAAGTGTCTAATATGTTATATCTCATTTTAACTTTAATAACACATTCCCTTACGACCAAAGTGTATTAATGATTGCATATGTAAATAATATCGAGTGCAGAGGTCATCCACAGGTTTTCTGTGAGATACATTCGCTTTAATTTGTAGTAAAGCAGAAAGTAAATATATTAAGAATTTTAAGACTGTACTTATATGGGGACTAAGACACACACACGCACACACACACACACACACATCTGTATATATATATATATATATATATATATATATATATATATATATATATATATAATGTTTTAGTCATTAAAATAAAATGGCTATCGCACCCATTTGATCCAAGGCTAGCAAATATCATATACATTTGTGCCACATATTCACGTTAACGATTGTTCGATGAACGAGTAGGTTGTAAAATAACATAGAGAAATATATGTTACAGGTATTGTGAGAGAAATATATATTACAGGTATTGTGATTCTGTTAATGTATTGATCACCTATTGATATAGACCACTGTAGAAAACAAAATCAATATCTACCTATGTCTCTTTCAATGTCACACTAAACTTTGGAAAATATTCAAATATGAAATGAAAAACGTTTCAAGGTCACGACTGAATAAGTAAGACTACATAATTAGATATGTGTGCTATTTCAGAAAAGTGTTGGGTGCGATTCTTTGTAGCAATAGGTATTTACATCAAATCGCTTGTCAAAATGACGTGGGTACTCAGGTGCGAAATCAATTAGCGCATTATGGATCCATACAAACCACCAGAACCAGAACTATTTAACATAATAACCGTTATATTTGTACAATTAAAGACACCTTACACAATTTAGCATACTCCCAAACTTGATAACGACTAAACGTTCATGCAGAACCAGTTATGTGTCTATTGCAATATCCTTTTATGCGCTGGAATATTCAAATATTTGCAGTTCATGTGTTCCAGCTAAGCGTAAATAAAGCAACTGAGATAAACAACCATATATCACCCCAAACAATATATTTGGGTCATCTTCCAGGATAAAATTTTCAAATGTTTTGAGACTATATTAAAATCGACTAGGAGAATAATTTGAATGAATCCTTACCGTTTAGTATTGACCACCAGTTTTTGTGCAATACATTTTGAGAACTATGAAAAGTTCGGATAATATTTGTTCTTTCTCTGACCAGTTTAATTGCACATAATAGAGATACAAAACATGTTCATGTCCACGTCTTTAATTCAGTCTTTGTCTATATGCCATCATCTAGTCTGTTTATTGTTGGATTTTTTTGATGTTTTAATCAGCTGGCATCATGGAAAAGTCTGTTGTAACTGTTATTTGTTCTAGCAAAAATATTGTTTTATCATGGTATTTATTAGTTATTTAGCATGGCATGATTGACATCATGCAGATGGATGATTTTATCCTTAATGCAGCATTAAGGACGTGAATGTTTTAATCAATTAAACAATATCGTTTTCTCTAAATGGCAATAGATTCCAATTTTTAAATACTTGCTCATTCTTCAACAGATATATAAATGTTCACATAGTAAATACAGCGGATTGATTATATATAAATTAGTTATCATTTAATTCGTTTGATTCTTCATGAAATTATACGAAAATTACAAAATGTAATATTATACTAACTGAATTAAAACATACATATTTTATTTGACCAAGCTTCAGAATAGTATTGAGTTTGCATTTTGAAATAAACTCAAATGCATCGGTTGTTAGGTATTTCCTTTCCGTGTTGTTGTGCCGTTTGTGTGACATGTACATAAATTCTGATATGGGTATATTAACGTAACTAGCACGCTAGGCATGTGATAAAGGTATATACTTAATAAAAGCCAAACGTTAGCTTGTTTCTGTACTCGTTTTAGCAACGGAATAGCTTCGAGTTAATTTATTCGTAGGTTTGATAACCTCTAGCCGTTTTATGACATTAATTAAAGGTATCCAATATCAATTGCAATAGACAGTAGGTATACAAGATCTAAAAAACCGAGTGGTAGCATTGCGACACTGAGGTTGTGATCTCCACAATTTAAAGACACTTGTATGCTAAATACCTCGATTCCATATCAGATTATGAAGACGTAAGACAATTAGTTGATTTAAAATGAAATATTTGTGATGCCGTAACACATCGTAGAACTAAACCAGGTCATTTGGATATGTATTAATGGCGCATTTTCTACAAGCGGAGAGTTGGCCATTGGTTGTGTACTGGGATAAATTATTGGGCGTGGCAACGACGTTTGAAATCGAAGATCATTAACAGATGTCTACATGAGTCTTTGTATTAAAATCGTGATTGTTTCCGATGAAGCAAGCTGGTTAGTAGCCTTTCATCGTTATCATTTAAAGAATACTACTGATAGTAAAAGGCTGTTGGAAGTCGTTTAGGTCACTACAAATACTGTTTCTCTTGTAGGCCCGAATACATTTGATCGCAAGCTCGTAAATAACTATCTGGGCAATAGTTTTAACATTCGATAATAATGGGCATTTAAAGTGACAACCTTCATTCGAAATTCTTCAGTCCGACATGTTCTGAGAGAGCGAAGGTTGGCTACGAGTAATGCCTAAGAAAACAATAGTGCTTTCCTCGTTAGACAAAGGAGGGAACATTTTGTCTTCTCATGTGAGAGAGACAAGTTTCAGTACTGGATGAACAGGTTCTAACGTTAACAGCAGTAACGAGGCAATTTTCCGACAGAGAGGGGAGTCGTTATTCCGAAGACGTAGTCCGAAAATAATAATAACGAGAAATAACGAGTAAAATCCGGAAAAGAAAACGCGACGAGTGAGGTCCGAAAGAGGAAATTGACGAGTACAGATACAAATCTAGGAAGACCAAGAAGGATAAGGCGGTCAGCAAGAGATGACTGGAGAAAATAGAAAACATTGGAACACGGTCGGGAGGAATGTGGTGCAATAAGTCGTGGACATTGCACTCTTCTCACCAATCGTTATAATGATGAAACAAATCCGAATTAGATACTGCTTTTAAATACTGTTGATATCGTTTAAGTGGAATTGAAATTACCAAAATTAATTTAAATTTGTTATTTTTCTTGTCTATATTGGCTCGTAATGCATTATTTCCCCCCAATCTGCTTGCCCAGTTTGCTGCTGATATTCTATCTTTCACTGACAATGTGTCATAAATTTGAGGGAGGTCATTCCCTAAATAATGTAGCTTAATCCAATTAGGAAACTCTCTTACTACAAGTGAGATGTTGCAATAGTAAGTATTATTTCGTAATTGCCGTTGTCCATATAGAAAATTGTTATTATTCACCACGTACTTGTCTTTTGATCAGGACAGCCAGCGATACTTTAAAATGTAAATATTTCGCATCAAAACAAACAGGGGCGAATTTGCGTCACTTCGTTATCAGCAACGTAACAAGAAGAAAAATTGGAATCAAAAGTAACATGTATTTATACTAAAGTAATAAAACAATTACTACGAAAGATTTAGAAGTGAGTAGTTGGTCAATATTTACGTTTATATTTGTAATTTTATTTATTCACGAATCATCCTGCAAATGTAATATGTAATCATATTCTTCTTATACGGTCGTCCTTGGTAGCGGCTTTAAAGGTATAGTGGTCACTTGTGTATCTAACGTATCTAGTATTTCTCTAACGTCCATTAAGTAGAACCTGTGTGTTTCAACAATAAATGAATCAGGGATGTAGAACCAATACTCGGGCTCATGAATAATATTAACAAGTACTGCATCTTTCAGTGGCTGTACGCCTGGAATTATGTATGACACAAATGATCTTCATAAGATCTGTTGAAACAAGTTGTATACCTTTGTCAGAAGTACCTTTCTAGTCGTATTAGCTAATGTTTTGATTTCGGCCTTTTTTCACATCTCAGGAAAACCATTATTAGGCCGGCTAGGTAGAGTTTAAAGAGATGACGCAAGTAAAGAGTATTACCATCAAATTTGGTATATTTGATCATGATATATATTTTTTGTCATATTATTCAGTCAGCCCTTTAAGGTCGCTATCTGTATTTTGATGGATTGTGAGTTGATCAACCATTGTCCAGCTTATCACTCAGTTCAAATCTATATTCGTTTCGGCTTGAGACAAAATACATGTAAATCTCCATCAAGTAAAGTTACCGCCAATTCTTTTGTTTTCGCACATCTCACTTCTATGCATTTTGGTGTTTCTAATAATTTTATGACAGCCATTTCGCCTTGTTCGCCTTATTTTTTCACATAGCAGTAGCTGCAACAGTGTTTGGGGCTTTCATCCATGGATTACACGGCCATATTTATCATAAATCCTTAACAGAGGAAAGATAAATATCATGTATAGCCCTCTCAAACTGAACATGCTGTAACAACTTTATCAGGCTTTCTTTCTAATGACAATAACCTATGGAAATATCAGCATACGGCAGGCCAGCTAGAAGTATATTTATACACATTTCTGCCCAAATCACAGAACAAAATACTTTCATTAGCGTTGAGGTGTTGGATTTCATATGTTTCCAAAGTTACCTCTCTGATGGCTTCAGAACAATGTTAGCATTTTGTAGCGTGCATATTGCTTTTAAGGAAATTACTTTTCTGATGTATATGTTAACGGGATTTAATCTTTACCTGTAATGCCTGGTAACTCACGACGAAATCTGCAGATACACACGTATTATTTATTTCTTCTCTGAACCGTTTGGATTAAGTGACCACATTTGTTGATCTATTGTCTTGAAGCAACAATATATAACTTTGTCAAGATCAACCACCAGTTTGAGTTTTCTTTTATATACTATACCTTAACAACGAGATTAAATCAGTCCTCTAAGAAAAGACAAGTTCAATATCTAGCTGTAGGGCTTCCCACCACGCGTTGCAAATACGTTTTGACTGAAGGTGTAGTGTAAACCATTTCGTGGGGCATATGATATCTGTAGCAGCGGCATGGCCTCGATTTCCCATCAACATTTTGTTATGTGCCTTAAGAGACCACCATCGAGTTTATTGCCTTTGTCAACCGCTGTGTCGTTCCGGCAGACAACACGTAGGATTGAAACTAAAAAACGTTCCAGAGATGAGTAGCCAATTCATTTGGTCGATTTGTACCTACTAAGTCGGTCATTTTTATGTGTATTGAGTAGGATTCAATAAGAGCGCAATACGCTTCTGAATTATTCTTTCCGTTTCCTTTTTCAAACCATCTGGCATTATCACTTTGAAAAAGCTGATCTTTCTGTTCTCTATTAAATAGTGTTCCCGCATTATCACACTCTTATCACTGAGGATGTAGCAATATATTTTTGGGATATAATTCTTTAATAATCGCTTTTGCCCGTGATTGTGAAAATGGAGAACAGTACCTTTGATTATCTGCGGTGCAACCTGCTAATCAACAACGAGAAAGTAAAATTTTCAGCATGCTTCTCACTCGTGTAACCTGACATTCCCTACCGCACAGCCATAACAAGATAACAAGGCTAAGATGGTTCATATGAAGGCTGCCATATATACCACCAATATACATTTGATACTAACGCATATAGGAACACCGCAAGTTGAAGTCGAGTCCAAGCGAAACAAAGACCAAGAAGACCATGGAGTTCAAGATCTTCCTAAACTTATTAGACATTTCATCACACAAATATCTGACCCAAGCGTCTAGTCAAATCAGTGACAATTCCATCATGGCATTTATAAAACATATATGCAGCTTTCTTCCGTGTACCAAATGGGAACTGAAAAATCTGTCGGCCGCCATTGCCGAATCTTTACAGTAGGTATAATGCAAGTAGGAATTATCCGCAATCATATGTTAACGTGATCGTCAGTTACAACTATAACCAAGCGGTTGGGGCATACTTAACTATTCGCCGGTAGCCGGAATGTTTTGAGTATGAAAGACAAAAATGTAGAATGTCAGTCTCAGGGTATAACGTTCCCATGGCGGCTCCAGAGCAACCTAACCAAATGGAAAATAATATCGTGACTAGGGATGGAAGAGTACGGGGTCAAAAAAGATTCGTTATCTCTTAAGAGAGCCCACCTACACTACGCTGGGTAGTAAGTTCCCATGGCGGCTCCACAGCAACCAAACCTAATGGAATGATAAAATAACATGGAACAATAAAAGTAAACCTAAAATAAAGAATACATAAAGGTATAAACATCAAAAGTTATATTAACTACCAGTTATACAATCATTAAGGCAAGCGTCTTACCTCTTTTCTTCTCTTATGCTTCTAAATTCTTCCTTCTATATAACCCCATTGACAACATCTCATAATTGAGTTTAATATTACGAAGGTATTATAGGCCCCTACAAAACGCGATACCGCTGTGGTTAAAGTATAACCACTAACACGTGCCCCTAACTATGGTCCCAACTAGAGTGTATGAGGTAGTCTCAAAACCAAGACTATCAGGTCCAGCAAAACAATGTTGCAAATAAAAACCACATCATATATGCATAGGTTATGACCCCAAATTAGATCTATAAGGTAGTCTCAAACCCAAGACTATCAGGCCCAGCAAAACACGGCTGCAGCCAAAAAAATGCTAATTCAAAAAATGACCTCAAATTCATACACTATAAAGATAGTTAACCCCAAAACTATCAGGCCTTGCAGTAACCTAATAACATCATGCATTAACTAAGAATGCAAACAGTTGTCATATGGGGTTACATATTCTACGCAAAACAGCACAAATAATTCCAAATTGATAGGGGAAAATACGGAAGCAAATTGACGAGGGAGCAGGGATGTTTAGAGTGCGAATCCAAAGCATATATGATGTATACAGGGAATCATCGAGTGAGTACAGGGTCAAACAAGACACTCAAGAAGTATACAGGGACCAACCACAGGAGCAGAGGGATAATCGGTCACTAACAAGTGATCATGGGATTCTCCGGAAAAAAAGTCCTTTTTAGGGCTATTGTCTTTCATTGTTTTAATAGAGTCTTCCACTTCGTTACGGAAACCCTCCTTGACAAGCTCTATCCAAAAAGCCTAACTTGATCATTTTCGGACCCACCGCTCAAAATTAACAATCTAATCCTCTCTGACAGTGGCTACCTTTCAAATAACGTTTAGTCATATCAGCAAAAGAAATTGTTAGGGACATATAATATGTACACTTTTGTACTAGAAGGTTGGCATAGATAGGAACTTAATTTAATTCTTCAACTCTACCATTTGATGAATTGCATCGGTGGCTTACACAATTTTGGCATAGGGAAATCCACTAGAAAAACTGGATTGAATTTGGAAATAAGCGTACGTACTTCCGATTGGTTGATAGGTTGAGTGCGTGATGGGTCTATTCCCACTCACCCAGGTCTAACATTCATATCATTAGCCCCTTTTTAGGGGTATGATATGACGACCAAATTAAATAGCGCACTCTGTGCGCATAAACGCCAGGAAGATGTGGCACCATTCCATCTTCCTGGATAAATTAACTCATTGCCATGTAAATAAATGGCAGTGCAAAATAGTGAACATATGACCCTAGTGGCCGGTTCCACTTTAAATCCAACTATTCATTCATATCAGTCTCTCTAGTTTCTATTTTGTTCTTACTCTTCTACCAGTGATGTCGTAATCATATTAAAATATCATGCTATCTTTATCGAACATAACCTGTTATTTAAGAGTCAACTTTGATTATGTTAATGTATGGTGTAGACACTAATGTAGATATCCTCTGTATCTTTGTTATTCTTGAACGGATCTCTGTTGTCCTGCACTGGCAAGCAGTGATGTCCCCAGGGTATGACAAAAATGTTCGAATTATGTGGATAAACTCGTTATTGGTGACACCATAACCATCTACAAAGACTAGCCAATCACTTTTGTATCTTTCAATGTATTTATGTTTAGCATGCTGCTTCATGGTTTTGATTTATCTGATAGTCCCATTTGTATGTAGAACATTTTTCATTATATAAATGATGTATATTCAACAGTCATGTGCTAGAAAAGCATTAACCATACCGATCCAATCACTGAAGACAAGACAAATATATACAGAAAAGAACATATTATTGGTTTAACAGACAGTTAGCTCTGTCTCTAACTTTCAAAAGCATGAAGGACTCCTAAATGTGGAACAAGAAATTTGCATTTGATTCTCAGTTATACTTCAGTCAAATGATCCTAACAAATAAAGTGAGAGATGTATGTTCCGACCCTATCATAATACGAAATAATTCCCTATTACTTTAAACAATTTACAGCAAAATTTACAATATTACTTAAATTCAAAGAGACGGCATAATTGTTTCCAGTCAGTACCTTCTTAAAACTGTACGCGCTCTCCATAATACAATGCTGCTGAAAGGCATCGCGCTCTTGTGTATATAAGGCCCTCTAAAATGTTAAAACAAACCCCAAATGCCGGTTCCTCTCTACCTAAAATATGTAAATATCTTGAAGTGTTGGCACCAATTGTTCCATTTTCTTTATCTAAAGCTATATATATATATATATATATATATATATATATATATATATATATATATATATATATAGGTCTTCTAAACCAGGATAGTAGGCAAAACTTAGTTTAACAATTCTAAGATTTTCTTAAGGGTCGACATTAATGGTGAGAATTTAAGCAGGATAGGTGATGTTGTACACAATATGGATGTAGTAGCACTTTGGTTGCGATATATGTTCTATATATTTGTATCATTTTGTCGTATATAGATTCAGATTTGTTTGCTTGTTGCAATTGTTAATAGAAAACAAATAGATGCAAAGCTGAAATTACAGGATTTTTTCTTCAAATTACGAAATTCTCAAGATACGGAACTGACGTGCACACGTAACACATGGTTAGATTAAAAAGTGGGTAGGCTTGACATTTAAAACGACTTGAGGGTCCCTTTAAATATATACTTAAATCTAGAAAACACCACTTGAGCTGCTTTCCATTATATGTAACACCATATAGCTATTATAGCTATATTAGGCTAAGTAATAAATAGTTAAGACCAATACAGGACTATTTTAACATATAATGTTTATCAACACCTAGGGGAAATGAATAAAAATATGTACTATCGAAATACGAAGCAATTAGCTGATATTGATAAGATGACACAATTTAACCATGAACGCAATACATTGAAATGGGGTATATTGGAGCTAATTCACATCCGTCGATATAAAATGGTGTCAATTATTAAACGACACTCTATGACATGAGAAACAAAATCAGAAATAAAGAAACATCGTGATAACCTCAAATCGCTGAGGAAAATGAAAACTTATGTGCATCACAAGCCAAAATGAAAGTTTGATGTTAACCTCAAATTAGTGATATTATTTACAACCATGATACATTTACGCAAGTGAGACTGCTTTTCAACATACTGGAAAATTAATATATATATATAAATGTCACATGTCTTTAAAACTTTCCTTTCTTTGGGAAGTGGCATACTTATTTCCAAAATTAGATTCTCCATTTAAACACACACACACACACACACACACACACACACACACACACAAAACAAATCCACACTGCGCACATATACACACACAAATAGTCGTCGTTTGATCTACATCCCACTGTCTATGAACATATCACTAAACAATTAACTTTGATATCCTTTATCGTCAGTAGTACGTGGTACCACACCTTCATCTTCCTTGACTGAGAGATATTGTTTCAAGTGCTGTTGTTTGAGAATAATGCCAACTTTGCAGCACATTACATAATACTGTTAAGCTTTCTAACATACCCATATTGTCCAATCCGGTGAATTGATCCCACATGCAGAGTAGAGATGGCATTGATCAGTAGTGAGGATCACTTTAGACTTCTCGGTCATCCTGGTCTCAAGATTGAAGAGATTGTACATTTAATTTGTATCTTAAGACACTGTTCGAAGCAATCATAAGCAGTCACACATGGGTAAATGTATCATGGTTGTAAATAATATCACTAATTTAATAGTTTCCTGCAAAGACGTAAACTTGGTTAATGCAATACATGTGTTTAATTCACCAATCAATGTGGAAAAAAGAACAATATATCATATTTCCATTACTTTTTTCAAGTTTGGTGCTGATTTCCTTTGGTGATGGATGCGTTGCTCTTACCTGACATTTTAACCGGCTTGCTCTGTGAAGGGTGCATGCATGATAAGCCGCTGCAAAGCAAAAGGCCATCATTGGATGATTAGGAAAATGCCAATTTCTTAATGTGAACGCAACGTGAAAGAATGGAGGCAACATCAAATAATTTTAGAACAAAGTATGGGTCGGACGTAGAAGATTGTCTACATACATGATTGGAAAACGACGGATGTTTTAAAAATTAAGGACCTATGGCTAAGACTGTCACCATATACCTTTAGTTTGTAATTCGACAACGACATAAGAAAACATATTTGGTTGGACGAAATGATCCTGGGCCCAGAACTCTGCATGTTCAGCGACTTTGGTGGCTTTTGAACATTCGTGGTGTATATAATATATATATATATATATATATATATATATATATATATATATATATATATATATATATATATATATATATATATATATGACCTGTGGTCTCTCATGACAGGTTATATAACTATATAACCAATAAATATGTGCAAGGAGAACAAGAACCTCGTCTCTTAAGACAGTTGTTTGTCCAAGGTATGCTTACTATACCTTGATATTTCAATCTACGCAACGTTGAATTTGTATTGATTTGTGCGGTTTCTGAACATTGATGGTTTTAATATTAATGCGTAGGATAGCATCCTGAAAATCAGTACAGAAAAACTTGTTGTGAAAGAATACCCCTTCTGCTAAAACTAAATGGTCTCTCGAGAAAGCAGATGTCTCATGACAGGTTATTACACTATATAGCGGATACATCTATGCAAAGATAACCTGGTCTCTTAAGATAGGTGGTCTTTCATAGTACGTGTTCTCACAAGACGGGTTTTACTGTACCTCAGTAAGTCAATCTACATGACAAATAATCGTTTCTTTCCATTAACAAACCAAGCAAAAAAGCCTCAACAAGTGTATAAAAGTGAATCATGCAGAGTCTCTTGTCACTCGAAGAATGCGTTATAATAAAAGGTTTGCATGACAAAATGTCAAGACACTGATGTCATTACGTGCAAGTTTTAAAAATGTTTTTGGACAATTTAGAGAATAAGTTGATAAACAGATATAACTTCAGCGTATATGTTTAGTCGGTACAAGCTGACATTACATACTTTTGGGTGAAATCCCAATGTTGACATGATCATCCAAGATTAAGACAAGATTTCCAAGATGACTGTCTTAATGGTAATAATGCATTGTCATTCTTATATACTTTTCTAGTAAACATGCTAGTTTCATGGGTATTCACGCAGGAGAATTAGTGACAAGAGTCTCAGTATTCTCATTGTTATAGCCATAGTTTAGGTAAGACTTCTGGTGATTACGCAATGTTAATATCACTTTCCATAGACTAGGAGAAGCGGCAACAGTTTCAGAATGGCTGCTATTGCACCCCTATTGGGTATCAGCTCAATATTGGTTGCCCCATCAGTACCATTGGTGATCCTATTTAATCTATGAGTAATCATTTTCATTAAGTACCAACTACAAACGGCATTTAACAGTTCGGAAGGACAAGCAACATTATATATTTCAAGATGGTTGAAATGGTGGTCACATTAGACATGATAGTGGTACCATTTTGATTTAGGATCAAGCAGGCATCACAAGTGTTTCAATAAAACCACAAACTTGATATGATCATACTTTCAAGAGGAGTAGCAATAACCTTTTCATGATGGCTACTAAAATGGCCAACATGAATATCTGCGCATTTTCATGTATGATCAGCCAGGTCTTGCGATGAATGTGTGTATTTAGTTTCATGACATTCTTCTACGTAGTCGTTGAGGTGGAATAATGATAACACATTTTGCTAACAGACGGATGGATCTCATTTGGCAGACAAGAATGTACATAGATGTCATAAAATGGTCTATAGAAAACAAGCCATCCTATGCCCTTTTATGGGTAATGACAAGTAACAAATAAAATAAAACAACTCTTTCCATGTTACGTTATTTTGATCATTTTCATTCAAGTAACATTGCATTTCAAATCTTATCCATGCAACTGATTTATACAAAAGTTAAAAGATTTTGATAAAAAAAATAATTATATAGTACCTATGAACAACACACATTACAAGTATTAATGGTATTTAATAGTAATTTTTCCATCTTTTGAACAACATACGATATGTGATCAGTATATACTCAGCAGTGTAAATACTGAGTCAAAAAACGCACAGCATAATAAATACTATGTAATAACATATACAGTATATTATACAAGTAAAAGTGCCTCATGTGTACATCCTCTTTGATAACAATAACCTAATCGACCATTCTCAGAGTTAGTGTTCCGCTACATGTCAAAGACAACTCGGTAAAACAATGTGATATTAATTCAAAAGTGTAAAACAAAAACCACACGTATCCAAAATGTACAAGAATTCGGACCAAGTTTACAGGAAAGATAACTCTTTACAAAACCCCATTTATATTTCTAGTTGGTAACATTTAATCTATTGCAAATACGCTGTTGTGGCCTAATAATAAATGCAGTAATAATAATAACTTTATGATGTTAACTGAAATAATACAATAGTAATCTGTCTGGAATTTGCAAAATGAGGATTGCGAACATTCAAAACAAGTCCATGATGGATTATGTCTTGCATGGGCGACATAAATGTTTGTTTCTGGGTTTCCTTATTGTTGTTTATGCGTGTATACATTCTGATACATAACATGTTTACTATAACGAGATCGATAGTAGGAATCGATAATTGGGCTTTTGTTACTAACAAGAACGCATTAAATGGCATCATCATTTGTAGTGCATACAAAATATACTAAAATCACTCGGTAAACAGGTTTATAAATCATCACAGTTTTAACTGATTACTGATTAGACTGCGAATCAAGTAGTGATTACTAAGCAGACCATTGCTACACTAAAATGGTGGATTACAATAGAGAACAAGAGTCTCTCGAAGAGATTGCTGCTCTACTGGTTAAAAGAATTTCCAGGAATTCAAGATCATTTTCTCCTTTTAACCATTGAGTGATAATGACATTTCTTCCTATTAACTCTTTACCTTCTGCAATTACTGAGTGCAAATGCTACTAAACCTGCTACGCAGCCTGCTTACTTGTTCGGCTGAACCTCCGACTAACAAAATAACTTCCTGAGTGAGAGCTACCTGGATCAGTGCACATGTATACATGTTCTAAATCAGTCTTGTACAATGCAAACTATATAATTTAATGAGTAATACAATCTAAAACATTCACCAAAGGTATGTGTCAGAAACAAATTTATATAATTCTCAGAAATTAGTGTTTGTATTTTCATATTTCTTATTCTGGAATCAGTCTTCGCACTAATATGTTTCTCGACATATCTGCTTGTGTCCGCTACCAATGACCTAAATATGTCTTCTTGAACCTTTATAAATATAAATCTCTCTTGCATTTTAATCTTAATGTACTCTGCTGTAAGGTTGTCAATATGTACCGATCATTGCATGAAACATGACTAATGTCCGATCCTTTATATTGAATCTGATTATTAAAGTAGATATTATGTTCAGTCATCACTTTCAAAAGTCATTCAAAACTTACTTCTGCATAATCAAGGATACATGAAGGTTGCGATTTTGTTTGCGTTCTATACCGTAAACTTTCATAATTGTACACAATGATACCTTTCTAGTCTACTAAATGTTTAACAGTACTGCAGTTACATTCAATGCAAAACATTACTATGAACTGCATATTTACAAATGGGGTATTGCAACCCTTGGTCAAAAAAGTGTGTTTGTTTGTTTGTTTAGGATTTGTAACGAAGCTTTAACACTTTTTCAGTCATATCGCTGTTATGTTTGCAGTGAGACAGTTGATAGTGATGTCTAGCACTGGGGCATCATGCCGCAGACATTTAGCATAATTTCCCACCCATTCACATTATCCTGACACGAGGCCGACCGGTCCTAACACTAATATATTAATGCTGAGCGTCAAGCGAGACGACTTTTATTGCCACTAATGTAAGTATTTAGTATGACTCGCCCGGGGATCGAACCCACGACCTTCCGCTTCCGCGGCGGACGCTCTAGCAACTAGGCCACCGGAGCGGTCAGAAATGTGTGTTTGAGTCAACAAGGTAAGAGTATTAATAGCAACATACTGCTTTAATGTCAATATTGTTTGCAATTTCTACTCACGCATCTATTAGGACAACTTATCTGTTAGGTCACACATTTTAAATGTAATTTTGTTTTCGTGAACTGCATGTATAGGGACGCGTCGTTTGTTATAGTCGTGAATTGTGGGGACAGCTTTTCTATCATTCAAACATTATATGTCGGAAAATGCACTCCAGTTGAAAATGCACTAATCAAATTTGATCTAACGAAATATAAAACTCTGTATTTAAGACGAAACACAACAATTCCGAGAAGCAACTTCTTATCACCACAACCTTTCTCCGAATCGTTTGAACTGTTGCCAGATCTTACCCGTGACTCTTGAAGAGGTATATATATATATATATATATATATATATATATATATATATATATATATATATATATATATATATATATATATATATATATGTATATATATATATATATATATATATATATATATATATATATATATATATGTATATATATATATATATATATATATATATATATATATATATATATATATATATATATATATATATATATATATATATGTATATATATATATATATATATATATATATATATATATATGCATGTTTTTCTATCGACATGAGAGGCCTACTTTGCTGACAAGCTATTATATACAGCTGCAAACAAGATAATATTACAGACGTGTTGAGTCATGCCAATGTAAGGTAGTCCTTTAAATAGAATGAGATTGTGTTGAACAGCCAAAATGTATTCAGGTTGAGAATTAACAACGTTATACGCTACTGAACATGTATTCTTGACCTTGTCACAAACGAACATTACTTATGTTATACCTAATATTATGCCATACAGAATAAGATTGTAATGTGTTAAGCGAGCTGCAAAACAAATGTAATTAAACGTATTCGGGAATGTACGTGTGGTGTATATGTGTATATGTACAACTGAAAGTGGAAGAATTTCATGCTTCATCATAAGGGTGCATATGGTGTCAAAATCCTATCGGAGTTTGCCTGTGGTAAGTACATCATACCATTTGTTTCCTTACCAACTTAAAATAGTGTGACAATTATCAATTATGGGCACTGTATCACACTGTACGTCTCCTGCATCGCTGCAACAAATACACATACATTTCCAAACACACACACACACACGTACACACACACACACAAACACACACACACACACACACACACACACACACACACACATATATATATATACGGTTATTCGAAGCAGGGTCAGCGGGACACGACAACAATACCATTATGTACCAAGGACAACCACTAACACCATCGATTTTGTGCCCCTCTCCCCCTCAACATAGTTTCCGGTATAATCACTATTACATTACTGATAAAGCCGCTTATCAGCAGAGTGGGTGAACAGACCAAAATATAGAGGTATCTGTTTGCTAAACAAACACTTCCTACAAAACCCATACCAAAATGACAAAAAACAATACCAAAGGTTCTAACTAACCAAGAGTTTTTCCCCAAGAAAATGGGAGATAATCCCGTGTGGATTAGTTAATTCTCTTACCGTTTTTGTCGTTATATTTTTCGGTTTTGTAGGAAGTGTTAGTTTGACAAATGAACGCATCTAATTGAGGTCACACGCCCTATGCTGCTACGAATTAAATCATATCATATATCAATAGTGGTAGGAGAAAGAGTAGCATCGATTAAGAAATGTATCCGTCCGTTATTCTGTCAGACAAACATGACAAGAAAGAAACGAATTTCAACTTGATTTTTGAGAAGACACAGAACAATTATTCAAACCTATTACTGCAGCTACTAAGGAGTTTATTTCTGGAAATAAGGGATACAAAGAAAATAAGGTGTTTGTCCTGAACTTGTTAAAATAGCAACAAAAACTGGAGAACCATCTAGACTTTTACAAAATCTTCCTGGTCTAATACCACAACTGGAGGAGGTTGGGGGAAAGCCAAAAAGAAATAGAAAGGTGAATTAGTTTCATGGAGAAATGTAATGAAAACGGTGCACAAGAAATAAGGAATTTGATATTAAAAACTGATAAAGATATAATTGAATTTGGTGCGTTTGCTGCATGAAATTATCGTATAAGAAATATATTTTTAAAACCTAAACATGTTAAAGGTGTAAGTCCTAAACATGGATTGATTGGGTGTTGAAATTTAATCATGGTATTCGTCACATGGACAAGGGGGGATGTTATGTTTATCGTAAATTTGTGGACGGAGTGGAACTTCATGATGAGCTACAACGGCAACAAGGAGAAGTACAAAAATGACAAAATGAAGAACATACACAGCAACAACAAAAAAAAATCTTCAAAGCGAGAGCCTTCATATTAACATCCCCAGTCGTAACAACACTAAGAACCTCCTGGTGCTACTGTTAGTGTATTTTTTCGAGGAAGTGGTCTTGTTGCCTACCCTAATAATATTCTCTCCGACATAACACTATTATAAATTCTCATAGAAGGAACTCGAGCTGGAAATAACGCCCCGGAAATACTTAATGAAATCGCTGATATTTGCTGACGCTTATTTCAAGGTGGTATCATGGATATCAGCGTATATCGCGAATTTATCGATGAACTCGTTGATGGTTATCACAACGATTAGATATAACGATACAAAATAAGATGATAACACATCTGCAACATCATTAACCTGTCATGGTCAGAGTAGTTAACTCGCGGATACCCTTGAATGTTATTATTCAAGGGTTATTTGCAAGAATGGCTCCCAAAATAGCACCAAGAGCAAAACAATTATCGATGAAAGCTATTAATGTTAATGGTGAAAACACTCCTAGTGCTATTGATAATACTGTCAGCAACTTAGGATTTGCAACACTGCCAGCAATGTTGCACGGATCGCGTAGATTATTTGTATGTGCAATTCCACTGTCTGATATATTTGGTTTTTGCTGAAATGCACGAAAAGTTATATTTGGAGCTAAACATTCAGTAGTCATCGTAGGAAAAGGTGATGATAATGATGCAATCTCGCGAGATGATGGTGTGCTGGTAAAGTAAATATAACAAAACTCTCATTATGGATGCCAGTAATGACTCCAGCGATCGCCGCAGAGGAAAGTTTACTATCATTTATGGATACAGGTGGTAAATCATTGCTATAATGGCTAACAACAATTACAAATTGTATTCAGAGTACTATTAATGGTATATTTACATGGCATAATGTATCAAAGCCGGGTATTTCTGCAACGCGACATATATTTGTTGCGCTACAGGATCATACGCGATAAAATTCACAAACACGCAGCCATATGATATTTGATCAAATGGGCGTTTCTGAAGTCTCCTTAAGAATAAACGGCCAACAAGAACCTTCCGAAAATATTGTACTTAATTACGGACAAAACCAAATAACGCGCGCATATCATCGTTTGCTGATATTTATGGGACTTAATATGAAAGTAGATACCGGTCTGCAAATATCACAATTAGATTTTAGACACATATATCAGATTTATTACTGTTCGTCGGAACATCTTGAATTATCCAGACGGAATGTTATGAATATACACTTCCGAGCTTGTGTAACTCTTTCCGTTGCTCCATTCCCCCCCCCCCACCTTATCCATAATTACATATCAATATTTGTAAAACACAGCGATAAACTGGTGTTACTCGAAGGTGTTGATGGACAAATGAGGGTAGATGATGCACCAGTGGAAAACATGTAAATGTTTCTTTACAATTTACAATTACAATTTGTAAATGATTAAAAACTACAATCAGATTCATGTTAAAAAAGTGGAACTACAATATCGCTAAAACACGATCAGATCACAGATGGTCAGAATAAACTAACACTGACGACGCGTCAGATTAGGCAATTTAATGATGCAATAAAGGGTATCCGGGTTACTATCTCTGTGAGTGCTATATCCGATATAGTTAAATCAGGTGGTATATTTCCACTTCCCACGGTTATACCAGCATTGATTACCGCGGCGGCCATTTTCTTCGCGAAAGCTGCGGAGTTAGGAGCAGTCAGGAGACCGACAGGAGTGGCACTAAAGAAAGCAACAGGACAAGGATATTAAATAGGGAAAGGGTCTAAGGTAACCAGGCAGTCGTTTTACTTATGGACGCAGCCTGAGAATACCAGGGAGTATTTATTCGCAGAGAAAAAATAATCTGACGGTTTAATGACTCCGTTGTCAAATTTCGATTTAATCAATGCTGCTAAAAATTAGAAATAAAAACCTTCAGAGGTGTTTTGTATTCGAGACCAGTTAACTTCCACACCAAAACGCAATGAAACCGGTATCCTTAATCTCGATAATTCCACGGGACCTGGAACACGCTGGAACACACACATGATTGATCCACGTGAAATTTGTTTCTATTCGTATGGGTTAGCCCCACCGAAAGAGTTTCTAAAATATATTAGTCCAGTACAAAGTACACCAATATGCGGCAGAGAAGTAATTGCTGTACTCAAGTCTGCATCAAACTCAAGCAAACCACCTCATAAAGCTATACACGATTATACAAGTCGGCGTTGGAAATCTAACACATATTCTAGTTAAAAAATTTGTCTAATTATAATGGATAATATTATATTTACGGAAGGTCTATCTCGAGACAAAAAACTACTGAAGGAATATCACTCGAGAATGTGAACAAAATCAATAACGACGAATTATCCGAATTGCAAAATCTTGCAATTGTGGATCCAAACGAAATTGTTATATTTTCAGACAAACAGGGAAAATTAAAATCTTTCATTGATCGATATCATTGTTAGACTTAATAGAGTAACCGAAAACTCCATAGCAGTATTTGATTCCACTGGTAAATATATACCCGGAGTTCTTTTAACAACTGCATTAGATAATATTCCATCAGTGGTTCTTTAGTATCAGCGTCATTCACATGGTATGTAGACTTTGTAATATAATGAACGCAAAATAGTATAGATACAATCGATTGCAACAATTACAAACGAAACTGAAAAATCTCATTGACGGGTACACAATATAATTAAAAAATATCGCAGGTGCGTTGTCATAGCTGATATAATCATATATTCGGTTTCAGATGTTATTGTTGGAACTAGTTTATTGCTATCTACCATAACACCATCGATAGTGATAGGTACTAGTAGTGCAGTAGTTATAACAATTTGTGTATCAGCGACAACAGCAATAGCTAATACAATTGCAAAAAATATCTTCATGTAGTTAGAATAAACTAAACGCTACGGCTGCATATTCCCAATTATTATCAATGCTGTCAAAAACCTTAACGACGAAATAATATCCGATGACGAGTTCTCGACGACGATTAAGATTTACGATAACGCAATGGTGTCTGACGTAAAAAAGAAATTCACTGGTATTTGCAAATAAAAATAAACCAGATGGAAACCCCGATTGAATAGTTGTTATAATATCAAATGGAAGTTGTGGTATCGAGGATATCAATGATACATTCCAGCGTAGAATACAATCCGTAACAGGAAAAGAATCAAAGATAGCTACGAACCATCATTGTCAGCCGCGATAGAGATAAATTTGAAGGGCTATGTAGTGGATATGTATCAGTCATCGATCAGAACCGTTTTAGGATGGGGTGAAGATGACCCGGAAGTACCACCATCGTTACCAGAACCAGCAAGAGAAGATTTTTGTTCTTATCATGGAAACATCTTAATTTTAAGCTCTTTAATAAGCGATGATGGTAAACTCATATTCAGAGGTGATGATAAAATATATCAATTTAAGAGATGAGGTAGTACGGACACGACTGATATTAGTAGTAATTTTACCCGTTATTGTAATAGCTATAATGAAATTCACAAACAACACCTATACATTTTGAGTCGGTATTTTACCGAGTATCTCTCTCTTTTATCATCGTCTCAAGATAATATTATCAACATAAATATTAAAACAAATACAATTTGATGTGGAATTGTCTTCATCGAAAGATCATACAAACGATAATAATACAGATAATACAAATTTTAGAAAAGTCTTTAACATGTACTCTATAACAGAAGGTGATCTACTACATTTTAAATATCCCCCGTATAACCCAGACGTACTAAAGAAATCTCTCAGCGATCTTATCAATGAAAATGTTTCTCAAATACACGCCGCATGGAGTAAAACACTACCACCGTCAACTATCCTCCGTTACAACAATGATCCATACAGCGGTGTTAGACACATATCGCCGGGAACAGTAAATATAACCTTGGTGATCGCAGTCAATCTTGTTTGTGATGCAGTTGATGTAAGGTATCAGCGAAACACAGGAATATCAAATCAGTCACAGCAGGAATATATTCTGTATACTTTCACTTCTCAAGTATCTCCGATGTCATTACTAACAAGAATGAATTTCAAACCTAAGGACCAAAACTACAACCTGATTGATTTATCTAGGGAAAAATTCAAAAAAGTCTTTATATAAAATCTTAAACGTAAAGATATTTCTGATTCAGGATAATAATACAATTTTGAAACTTTTGCAAGCAAAATCATCATTTTTAGTAGTACATACCCCATCAGAATTTGTAAATATGTCAGTGTGCAGAATGTTGATGGTTAGTTAATTGCATAGTCTGTTTTGTTTTGTCAGTTTTGGTTTCGGTTTTGTAGGAAGAGTTAGTTTGACAAATGAACTCCACTAATTGAGGTAACACACCTTTTAGATATCTTGATATAGGATTATGTGAATGTATTGTTATAAAACCGTGTGGGGTTGACTATAGAAATTTTTAAAACTATTATAGTCGTAATCTCCGCTACACCAGGTCTGCTGAATATTTCTTAATATATGCGTATCAACTCCGTTAAACACAGCTAGAATGTTACAGTTATCTCGGAACTCTTTTGGAATTTGTGTATATCGTTGGATTAAATAAATCCCATCAGTATTGTTATGTCTACCTCGAAAAATATTATAGCTGGATTTGATTGTTTATCTAGCATTACATCATCATATACTACTAAATTATTAATACTTCCATCAATATCATCAACACTCGGTGTATCACTGATATCAGTGATAAACTCAATAACATCTTCACCGCGCTCATCTAACGATTGTGCATATTCTTTAACATCTTTTAACACATCGTAACATCCCTTATCGTCTACAAATGGTGCTATCAAATACAACTTGTCCCATTTTAGCCATCTCATTGTCAAATTAAATAATAGTTGCGTCTTTCCACTTCCAGATGGACCTATTATGACCATACGAACATAATTTAGTAACGTTGCATGGAAAAATCAATAACATTCATGATGTATAATAAATAATATGGATCTACATTGCGTCAAATGTAAAGAGCGTACCACGACAGCTGCACTAACAACAATTATAAGAAAATATAATAGGTGAGCAGTTACAGGTAAGTGTGATTGATGTGGAACAAAAAAATAAAATTATCCCAGGTGACAAATTGAAATTTAAAAGAAACGCGAGGAGGTGATATTGCAGCAAAAGTGACAAAATTACGGGGAAGTCCATGGTCAAAAAGGTCCAGGAGAAAAACATCTTCTAGGATATAATTACTGTGGCCCTGGAACCCGACTTGATAATCAAGACCAACCATAACCTGACGAGTATCAGGTAAACGTAATTGATCGAGCTTATCACGCTCATGATGAGTCTTATAAACATAACAGTTTGTAGCATAGATATCCCGCGGATATAAAAGTAATTCAAGCGTTAAATTCTATTAATGTTAAATGTTTCGAAGAATCATTAGCTAGCTGGTTAATAAAAGCCGCAATGAAAAGGAAGCTTGTATTATTGGCTGGTCTTTAATTTTATTGTTGACTCTATTTATTATTCCCTAAGATGATACTGGAGAGGTAAATCAGCAATTAGTAATCACGCCAAAGCAGCACAAATCAAATGTGTTACTGAAGCAGATTGGTTATCAAGACAGGCAATGTGGCAACTTTATCTTCCACCACCTAAAATAATAAAATACGAGCATTTTGATGTCAGCGTTCCAAACGAAGTTCATTAGGCTGATATTTTACCCTCACCACATGATACTGTCAAACGACTGACAATACAAATACGCGTTAATTATAGTTGATGTTGCAAGCGATTACAAAGAATCAGAGCCATTATCGACAAAGACGGCAACAAAAGTAGCTTCGGTATTTGAGTGAATTTATCAACGAGGAGGTCTGCGATGGCCAAATATCTTAGAGGTTGATTCTGGCAAGGAATACCAATGTGCAGTATCATCGCTGATGAAGCAACATAATGTCCCCATCAGACGATGACATACTGCAATACACCATGATCAGGCTATTATTGAACGATTTAATCGAAAACGTTTTTTGGATACCAATACGTGAAGGAATTTATTCAAGACTAGAGATCTAATGAATGGGTTGCAAGATTACCAAGTGTAATAAATGCATTAAGTGATGAAATTACTCGAACCATCAGTATGAAACCTAATAAAGCGATCACAAAACAGTATATTTTCACACCAAATGATTTTTCAAAACAACAAATACTCGGTAGTGTGACTGTGAAATATTTATATGAACCAGGTGAGGTCGAAGGTGGTAAAAAAAGAGCTACAGATCATATTTGGAGTGTTACCACACAAAAAATTATAACAAAATCCACGGGTAGACCTGCAATCTATATATTATATTCAACAGATCTTCGGCGTGAATTTACATGTGAACAGTGATACCCGATGATACACAATTACCAGCGTGATCACTTAACTAGCGTCTATTACATTCAAGACACGTCAACATCATATTTGTACGTGTATGACCGCGACTGCTATCCTTCCTATCCGCAGTAAATTGTCGTGGATGTTTATCCGCATACCGCTTTAGCGTAGTGATTATTCTGCTGTTGTTTCAGTTTTTTATACGTTCAGCATTAATATCAAAATATCTATTTTTTGTCACTTTGTTTATAACCAGCGAGTTTTTTCTTTCTTATTACGTCATCGCTAACAATTGCGTTGTTGGTGTCAGGAAGTCTTTCACCACATTAAAATAACGCATTAATGACGGTAAAGGTACACAGTAAATTCAAATGTCATTAACAAACAGAGGAAAAAGTGTGAAACTGTAAGATACGTTTATATTTTCCCAGTATTGGATCAAACCTTCTTCAGGGGCCTGTGTACAATACAATGTTCTTTCCATTGCAACATAATCTACGTTGACATCAAAACAGGCAACTTTCGTATAGGCTACCTATAACTGACGCGTGCCAAACAATGACCTAATGGTGAACGTGTGAGTTTGCTAAAGGTAAAAATGCATCCCAATTCATTTTTAAGGTGTGAATATGCATCTATTAGGTCATGTGATGAGTACACAGTACAATGTGTTCTCGTCCCAGAAAATCGTTACTCGGTCAAGAAGAGATGACGAATGATTATCATGGGTCCTGAGTAAAATATTTATACTATAGTTGAATAATTCGTATTTGTATTATATATGTTGCATTTAACAGATAAATATATTGCCCTGTTGATAAAAAAAACAGTTGACTATCTTTAACATATCTTATATATATATATATATATATATATATATATATATATATATATATATATACTTAAGTCTGATTACACACAAGCTTAAGAAGCAATAACTAAAGCAAATATCATGCGGCGTTTTTAGCTTCTAGCATAAAGGCACAACAGTGCACACATGCGTACAAGCATAGTATATAAGAAATAAAAAAGCAATATTTTAATTAAACACAAACCTGAGATGATCATGGAAATAAAATTATTCGTGGTTACCCGCTTGTACTATTATTTGCTGGATGTCCTTATTTCGATATTGGCATCGCAGAAGTGAGAATTGATTTTACTGCATAATTATATTTAGATGGTACAAATTCGTCTCTCAATATTTGTTTTTTTCTGAATAATTATTTTCTTGAGACGTGAATGCGCGTATTTGGTGTACCTATGCTATTTATATTTTGTATTACAACATTTACATAATACATAGCAACATATTATTCAGTTTTTTAGCACATGCCGATTTTACTATACATCTCTAACTGGATGAACTCTTTAGGTTAAATATCCAGTATGACCTTTTATGTTAAATTTGATTGTATGTGATTGTTTATGATTACAAAGTAAGAGTTTGTCAGAACATTGAAATTGATTCTAAGAACGGTTATAAAATTCATAATACAGATGGGCTACATGCAACAATAGAAAAAGCAAATTCAGATTTTGCATATCATTAGTTACTTTATTACAATAATATACTTGATTTGACAAATCTCATATTTGCTGGAACACATACTATGTCTGTCGGTATACAATAATACTTTTCTTACTTTTAGATTAACAAGATGGACAAATCCTTGCATTGCTGTGTGTTCTTAATGCTAAATGTATTGGCTGCAACGTGTACAGGTTGGTGATGTGATTATATTTATATTTTTAGATCCGTGTATATATTTATAGTGTATAACCCAGTATAGTTTTCAAGAGATATAAGAGTTCATGAAAGTTCATTTATACTTTTATGTTAGCAGGAGAAGATTGACCGATTCCCCGCACACCCTCTTATTTGAGACAAAATCTCCAGGGTACTGACAGCGCAACGAAAACATGAACGATGGTTTTCCAAAAGCAGTTGCAAAACGAAAGGATCAGTATTTTCAGATTAAGTAGATCTTAGTTAGCTTACTTCGTAAACGAACGAGTGGGTGTACTAATTTTGACGATCAATAGTGCTGTTACTTCTTAAGACAAAACAACACGAACTTTCATATAAACATGCTTTCTGTCGTTTCAATTACAGACACACACATATACAGTGTTTCAAATCTTTCTAATCTGATAGAGATAGACACACAAACACTAATATGATTATACTTGATTTGATAATATACTTGATTTGACAAATTTCATAATTGCTGGACCACATAATATGTTGTTCGGTATGCAATAATACTTTTCTTACGTTTGGATTCCAAGATATATATATATATATATATATATATATATATATATATATATATATATATATATATATATATATATATAAGAACATGTTAAATAGTGTTAAAGCCTGTGTTTGAGCTTACATGCTTTCTAACATAATAAGTAATAATATTCCGTGTACTTCCTTCAAGACTGCGACCCTGGGTGCGTTTGATTTTCTTTACATTTGCAAGTTATTTGTCATAATCCATGTACTTAAGTTATCGTGTTCCTTGCTTCAACGACGTAAACCATACACGTTATGTGTCGCTTCCTTTACTCAGTTTCCAGCCACTATGTTTGCTTAATGTTCATACCATTTATGCGTTCTATTCTTCTAATACTTTTAAAACCGCTGCCATTGCTCAACAATGTAAAGTTTAACATACATGTATGTTTATTCACATAGTTGTTGCTTGTACACTGAGTGATTAGGAGATTCACCAATGTCTTTTTCTTCCGCAATCTGCGCCAGAACTGAAACACTTTATTACATCGGATTTACCTTCGTGACCATGATTATCGACATTTGAGATACTATCAGCAGATCACTATTTTATGATTACATTTCCCGAGTTATGTCTTTTCTAAATAAAAACACATTGGCATGGAGCGCTCGGATTCCCAGAAACTACCTACGCTTTGATTTTGTCGTCACTTCGATGTTTTCTCTTAGAATCACCTGTGTGTGTTGGCATTCAGTTTGCTACAATTGTGTTTGAAAGATCTTTATCTGTACCGTACTATATGCCGGTTGTATAGCGTTTTGACTATCGTATGTATGTGTTATGACTTCTTGTACATTCGCTTGATTTTAACGTTAGCACTGACCCTTCCCTTTACATGTTTTTTTTTTTTTTTCATTTTAAAATGTATAAGCCATTTTGCCCGCTTTAATACATGTAGTCATACAATTCCAAAAATCTCTAAATATTATTTTGGTAAGAAATTGTACTGTCTGGATCAGATAATTTATATTAGTTTCTCATTACTATTATAGTAAAAAGTGTTCCATCTGCAAAAATGATTGATCGTTTGTATTTGGTTCTTGTGCTGTCATACTTGTCTCAGGAAGAAAATCAGCACAAAATATTGGTATGCAATCTATAGGGAGAATAACTCTTTTGATCATAAAAATCCCTAAGATAGTGTCCTGAAAGTGTTGCTTTCAGTATATCATACAAAGATGAAAATTGTACGAATAACCTGTGTGTTTGAAGCTTTACAGGTGCGGACGAATAATGATCCAGTAGTGGAATATTTTGTAGTTACCAATGCAAATCGTTTGTTTCGTACGACCCTATTATCGATTGGCAGATTTATCTTTCTTACTTAAAACTTTCTGAAAAGAATATATATATATATATATATATATATATATATATATATATATATATATATATATATATATATATATGCAACATCAAATCTGTTTTTTAACTTGAAGTTCATTACAGTTGAAACTTGTTTTGTTCTTTAACGTCATAATATTGCAGACTTTACTTTCATCATGAAATCTCGGCTTAGACCATATACGTATCTGCTAAAGTATAGATACTAGTGCATGTCTACCGTCAGTACCAATGAACCTCTTCGTGGCCGTAGCGATTTGTGTCATAATTACTTTTCCCGCAAGTATCCTGTTGTTACCCTGTATCCTTGCTGAGCAATAGCCTTTAGTTCTTCCATGTCTTTGATCTGGATTGCCTTGAGTTATCTTGGACATTCTATGAGCTGGCTTCATAATTATTGATCTTTATTGTTGACCAGTACGGTACTGATACAGTTATCTCCCCCACAGAGCTCTCGTTGTACCAGCAAGTATTTGGTCTAGATCACTTCTGTTATTTCCACCGCTGCTACCTGCTATTATGTTTGGTTACACTTAAGGGTCTTTCTACGGAGGAAACCAAACATTGATGGTGTTTATTGAGGTCCACTGCTTTTCCCTCTTTCACAAGACCGCAGGACAACATCATCTGCTATCTAAAGGGTTCGTAAATCCCATAATATTAGACATAATTTGTCTCTAATCACATACTGACCATACATCACCAATTTTCTTTCATAATTGCATGGTGTTACTTGTTTCACATTTGTATTAGCCATTAGTACGCTTTTCCAAGCTTAATACTAATACTTCATACCACGCAATACAAGACACGACTCTAACAGCGACTATAAATGATTATTTCTATACGAAATTATTAAACATTTGTATCTAAAATATCCAGAAAATTCTTTATGTTAAGAAATATTGACTGTCGGTTTTACGGAAGTAGTTTATACTGTCTTAAAGGCTTGTTAATACTTTATATTATGAAGTTGTATCCTTACAAATATTATTCGTTCGGTTTTAACAATATATTTACAGGACCGACTCCGCATAATGAAACTAATATCATATTAAATATAACACTGTTGTTAATGAAGTTGTAAATGAAAATGGTAAATATCGTCCGGTTATTACAATAATTTACTCTTAGCTTCAACAACCTTATTTCGGAATGTGACGAAACCACGCTTTTGTCACATTTTTGTATTTAATATATTTCATGTTCGAGTTTGTTGTTTCAGGCGAGTTTCAGTCTTCCGTGTGCTATTGTTTTTCATTCTGACAAAATGCATAGATATACAGTATGTCTTATCCACCCACCTTTCTTCGGACTCTAATTAAAACCCCACTCTATCTCCACAGTGAGGGGTCCCGAGTGGCCGAGTCGTAAAATGCACTCTCCGTTACGGATCACTTCCATCTCATCTCTGTCTGCGTTGGTTCGAGTCTAAGATACGGCAAATGTTGGTATGTGAGAAAGCTTGCCAGTAGCTTCACATGGATCGGTGGTTCTTTCTGTGGGTTTTCAAAGGTTCTTCCTCCACCAATAATACTGACTGCCATGTATAGCCGATTGTGTGCTGGAAAATGGCGTTAAACCCTACAATAACAACAATAACATCAACTATCCCCACAGTCAAGTCGTTATTCACTGTTATCCTCTTGTTCTACCTTTTAACAGAAGAGGAATGTCGATCGGGTGGTACCTTCCCTGTATAGCAGCTGCCTGGTTAATGGTTGTCCTTTTGTTTAGTTTACGATACCACCCTTTTACTCATTAATGACACCAAAGTTATTGGTCATATGCATATTTATAAAAGAGTTGATGTTGTTGATGATGATATTATGTGATGTTTGCTCTAATTATTATTATTATTATTATTATTATTATTATTATTATTATTAATTGTAATAGTAGTAGTAGCAGTAATCGTATTAGTAGATTAGAAGTTTTAGCAATTGTGATAGTAGTAATATTAGTAGTTGTTGTTGTTGTTTATATAGTTCTCCTGGCGATGGTGTATTAAAAGTTAACTTTATATATCGAATTTATTATCCATTCTTTTCAGTTACAGTTGCCGAAATTATTACCAAATTCGTGTGCGAAGGAGATTCCGTTCCGATTTTTCAAAATATTTCATTGGCCAGATTGAAGAAGATTACCCTTTACAAAAATGGAACTGGGAAGGAAAAGCCGATTGCAGTTTGGTTTTGGAATCATTCTAATGCGGATAATCTTATTGATCCTAGATACAAATCAAAGGTGTTATTTGTAAATGGAATTATAACGTTACATGACATTGAATCAACAGACGAAGCTACGTATTTCCTTTCATATGACAACGATAACTCGTCTAAGATACAAACGCATATTTCGATACTTGGTGAGTAGTAAATTATAGTATTATGGTTCAGACTTCTTTCATTACACCATCACTAAATCGCGTTTATGTGACTTTGTATTATGTAAGCATTGCTGTTTCTTGTTTCGGGCATCTTAGAAAAGAATATAGACCAACTCATGATGTAATAATGCGTACATGATCTCAATGGTCATTTCTCACGTCAGGATTAAGAGTGAATAATATAAGATTTACAAATGGTGAACGAGATCATCCGTGGAACCCATCCTGTATGCATATATATCTATATATAATGATATACTTGTGGATCTAAATTAGTACGATCATCGCCGATATATAAATTAACACTCAACGTAATGCACTAACACATTGGATTATTTTTAAGAAACGAATAGTGAGTTTATGTGGAAATGAATACAATCAAACTGATGTACATTATGCAATGTTACAGATATAATATACAATAACATGGTCTCCATCCCCTCAACAAATTCACATAACGCGGTAATATTCGAATAAAATTACATTTAATTCATCCCTGTTTTACAGGAATCGTGAAATGTATATCATGCTGATCTTATATTTACCTAGTTTGAAAGGGTCGTCATTCGTTTATGATATAAGTCAATCACAATTATTATTATGTATATTAGTATATTGTTTTCTTTACACTGATAACGTTTCACTGATATTTCATCTGCAAAATAATTAGCAAGACTGAATCTTAGTATTAAACATGTAAATATTTCTTTTACTGTACGCTTCTTGACGATATATTGAAATCTTTTTATTACAATTTCGGTTTTGGTATTACCCCTATGAAATGTGGTTGCCCTGTTTTTACTTATACGTATTAACAGAGGTGTTTCGTAATAGCTATTGCAGCACTACCTACAACTTTCTACTAACATCTTCTAATATCAAGATAGAAATAGTGCCCGAAACCTCAATGCACCTACAGATGTGCATTTCACAGCCGAAAACGTTTTAACTCCTCCAGAGACACAATTTAAAATTGTGCATGTTATTTGTAATATTTCTCGAACATACATTAAATATTTGATTGTTATGTTTATGCAACACGAACTTCAGAAAAAAGAAATATAGTTTGTTAACCAGGAAACAATGTATTTCCTTGATGCGTCACATGATCCTGCTTTGGTTATCTATATTTCTGATAACTCCTGGTATAAGATTTGTTAAAACCTTTGTTAACTTTTGATCCTGTCTGTAAGTTGAACAGAATATATTTAGTTAGGTTTTATCTATGCAACTCGAGTCTGTTATTGCGAAATATAGTTGTAATAGACATTATATATAAGGAGGGAACTGAGCAATCATTTTCATTCCTATTTTGTAGTCGTCCTTATTTATTTTGTTTGCGTTTGCAGTAGTGTTTATTCTTGGACTAATATATGATTTATCAGTTGAAACTATTTGTTTTTTATGTTTATTGGAAATAGAAAATACTCATTATTTAGACTATAATATTAGTCTGGAACTAGTGTGAATTAATCAAAGGAGTTGTTGACAACGCCAGCTGGAAACTTTCACAATTCTTGGCAGACCAGTTAATTCTATCTATCTATATATCTATCCCTTAGTCTTGCCGACCGTTGGGGCACCACTGATGACTTGACAACTAGCTTCCGCCATTCCAGTCTGTTCTCTGATACTCTCACTGTGTCACTCAGCTTCAGTCCCGTCCACTCTGAGATGTTATCCTCCCATCTTTTCCTCTCTCTTCCTCTCCTTCGCCCTCCCTACACAGTACCTTGCATGATTGTCTTAGCAAGCCCTGTTGATCGTGTGACATGTCCATACCATTTCATTTTGCGCTTCTTCACAATGGTCAATAGCTCCTCATATGGCCCAATGGCTTGCTTAATTCTGTTTCCCACTTCGTCATTCGTGACATGATCTCTATATGTAATGCCACGCAACCTTCGAAAGCATCTCATTTCAACAGCTTGTATCCTCCTTTAGAGATCCGCTGTGAGGGTCCATGACTCACAGGCATATAGGAATACAGATGCAACCAAGGAGCGCATCAGTCTGATTTTTGAGATTTTTTTAAAGTTATTTAACTAGCCGTTTAATTGAAGAAGGAAACTATTCATAAGTTAGCAAATATGAACACTATATTTTGTTTAAATTACCTCTTATCCTCTTTAGCGTGTAATATTTTACATTTATTGTCATTTCTGTTTAAATGTGCTGGTGTTTAGCTAACGTTTCAATTTACTTCTGTTATGTCATGTATTACCCTGTGTGTAAATTATGTATTTTAATTTATCACTGTTTATGTGCTTTATTGTCTTTGCTGTAATATATTGAGATTTATTAAATTGTGCCTTTATTGTGCCATAAATCATTGCAATTGTATTCACTCCTATACGTCTTGAAGTCTTGCATGTGGTTTCAAATATATCCTCTGCAAGGTTAGTTAAGTAGCCTGACATATAGTTGAAAGGCTAACTACTTTTCCCACATGAAAATGTATGCGTAAAAACTGTTTTAGTAATCATGGAGCTAAATTGGATGATTAAAGGTTTCATTTGCTCTCTCCCTTGCTTAAAAAGTTGAAGTCGTGTTTACTGATCTGTGATTAGTGGTATGGTAGTTATCAATTAACGTTGTCGCAAACACACACGTGATTATATTTTAATTTTTGAGTCAAGTTTGAGTGACATTGATCAACATTATAGTCGTCTTTGTCACTGATGTTTTCCTCTACCGACAAACGTTTGCTTAATTACGTGAATGGTATTCATTTTTTAAATTTTTCAAATCAAAATCTGAACGTTTCTCCCTTATTTGTTTTTCTCGTTCGTACTTTCATGACATTAATTTATGTTTTCAAAGTGTGTTGTGGGTCACCATTAATTTATTCTACACCTCATCACAAAAATCTCTAGAGAAGGCAATTATTACTGGCAAAAAGTAAATGCATCTATCGTTGAATTATAGATATACATGAAAGTTAGCATTGTCTTCCGTCTCCTGGCCATACAAGTTAACAGTGCCGACGTACTCACACATAAAATGCGTTCTTGCTTATGCAGTGAGTACTGAAAATTAGTTCCATTACATTATTTATCAGTAGATCTCACTTTGTTTCTTTTAATTTATTCTCTTGCTGCAGTAATTTATGTGTAACTAGCTAAACTCCCAGAGCTGTAGTATTGATGACTTAAATATTGACCTTTGTTTTCGACTTAAGATAGTAGTAATTTATGTACATAGTTAATACTAGATGTTGTATAAAGTTACCTTATGGAATTTTCAAGAATTGATAGGGTCGCTTTTCTCCAACTGGTACCTTTATTCTCAAGAATCTGCAACATTTGAGTAATTTCTTATACTATATTATGTACATTGAATAAGTTTAAACCTAATTTATAAACAGATTAAATAAAGTATATGTGTTTTTATAATTTTACGTATTTGTAACTTTTATTGTTACATTAGGTACATTGATGTATATTGTAATGACGTGTAGACATGTTCATCATTTAAATTGATTTCAAAACTAGCTTGAAAATAACTATGTAGATTTGTATGTCTAACGCAAAATTAAATCTTCTTTCAGTGCACTATTATATTCATTTTAATTGCAAAGCTGCGACATTTTATGTCTATATTACAATTGATGCCTGAAATATAGATCTGAATCTTTTCTTGGCAATTGCAAAATACAATTCAATGTTCGAAATTTACATTCCAATATTTTTTAAATATTTTATTACATTTTCTAACACAACTTTGATCACATTCAATACATGGAAACAAATTTCCAACATCTATCGACACACATGCGTGTATGTTACCCACCTCAAATATCTGTCACTTCCTAAGAACGTTTCATTTATTAATATTTACTTTTGTGCCATTATTTATGATATGGTACACATCAACCTCGTTGTTCTTCGTACCTATGCTCACAGAGATCAACAACGTTCCTCCAGTAGATAAATATAGACATGGAAAGAGTTAGAAAGTTTTAACTGTGACCACATATTAAAAATAGATGAGGATCGTAGTCTTTTAAACTTCAAAATATTTTTTGTTTAACAGAAGTGTAAGAGTAGTTGAGAACAGGGAAAGGTGCAATTATAATTGATCAGTGTTCTATTTGTTGTAATGTAATGGAGTAATGCATATCAGTATATGAATACAGTGTAGCCTTATCAAGTTATAAATTAGCGCAAAATACTTTCTATAACATAATACTGTATAAAGTTTGAATTACAGTGCTGATGTTATACTGCGTTTTCAATATGGGAAAAAATAAAACTACCCACTGGCAGTGAAACGTAATATCCAACATTTAAACCTAGAATATATCCATATATTAAACATTTTGCACATATGAATATTTACGTTTAGCAACTATAATATCTTATATTTAATATGTCAGTTGCACCAACCAGTCCCTGCAAACCAAATATAACACACGACGAGAACCATTTGATTGCTGTTCTGGACAATGAAGAATACTGTGGAACACCTAGAGTGTCTGTCCAATGGATGGAGTACCCTGGTATTTCCTACAAAGTAACGTATTTTACTACATGTCTATTGGTAAATCTCTTCAAAGAAAACATTTGTATGTACCTTTATGTTTCTACAAGACTAAATCTTTATGGATGATAACGTATTGCATAATATACACATTTACTATATATATATATATATATATATATATATATATATATATATATATATATATGCAATAAACTGACAAGCGACAGTGCAAAAACTAGTATAACTCTAGCCTTAGCGCTTTCGACTCTCAACGAGTCTTTATCAAAGGCAAATACCAAATTTATTGGTATTTAATTATACACGGTTAAATTGGATTAATTTCCTTCCGTAAAGGGAACATAGCTTAAATCATGCAATGTGTGAGAGATACTAGGTTACAAGACATGTGCCACAATAGAAGATCATAATGCCCATTTTATTTCCCTCATTACTGAGCAACTCCTACGTACACGTGAAGCATGAGTTACACTCAGTCAAGTCAATTTTGAAAAGTTCGTTTTACATTGGTTTTTAACTGGAGGTTATAAATGTTTGTCCAAAGATCATCTTTAATACTAATATTGACAACAGAAAAATACGATTTACTGACATGTAGATAATGATGATGCATAATTTCTAGTTGAAAGTGACGTGTTTCCTACCTCATGGTAAAAATTTATCGTATATTAAAGCCATGAAAGGAACTATTCTTAACATTGGACAGTGTCTCACTATGTTTCTCTCTACCTCAGATTACACACAATAAAATGAGACGTTCGTTTAAATCTTTGAGTTATCTAAAAGCTAAAAATGAAGAAAAAAAAAACATAATATCAATGTTGTTTATCGCTGGAGCTATGTTCATGTTTCCCTATAAATATAGAAAATGTAATTAACACAATTTTGTTGTAAGTACATCTATTGTAATCAATACAAAGGCTTATGTAAGTCAATCAGGACGCAATAGCTAGCATTGCTTAGTGTACTGCAAAAACAGATCATATATAGTAACAGAATTCATACCCACGTTACATCGCTGATCGTCTACACTCGGGGCTATTAAGTACAATTTGTCCCATTTCATCCATCTCGTTATTAAATGAAATAGCATTTGTGTCTGTGTCTTGCCACTTCCAGATGGTCCAATTATAATCATGCGAATAGAATGTGGTAGCGCTGCATGATGCTTAACTAGTTCTCGTGTTTTTGCCGTCGAAAAATAAATTACATTCATGTTATTGTAAATAAATTATGCATCTAATGTATTGTGTGAAATGTAAGAAGCGTACTAGCACAAACGACTTGACGACGATTACAACTAAAAATAACAGATCAGCACTTGCTGGAAAGTGTGTACATTGTGTTACAATAAAATTTAGATTTGTTTCTATGAAATCTGGAGATGTTTGAAGAAAAAACGAGGAGGTGATATTGCAGCCAAGTTAGTAAAACTCCCAGGAACACCATGGGCAAAATATCCAGGAGAAAAACACCTTCCAGGGTATAGTTATTGTGGACCCGGGACCAGACTCGATATCAGATTCGATGATCAAAACCAACCCCGACCTGGTGCGTATCCAATAAACGCTATTGATAAGGCGTATCATGCTCAAGATGTTGATTATAAAATCAGCAATATGCAACACAGACATATCGCAGATGTGAAATTAATTCAATCGTTGAATTCTATCAAAAATCCTTCAAAGAAAAGTTGGCTTCATGGCTGATAAAATCGGCAATGAAAAGTAAATTGATGTTGGGTGCTGGTAATTAATAACATTATGGAATCTATTTCTTATTCTCCAAGAGGATACTGGAGGGGTAAATCAGCAATCAGTAAACTCTCTAGCGCCGCAAAGGTGAAAAATACTACAGCAGCGGATTGGTTATCCAAACAGGCGAAGTGGCAAATTTATCTACCACCGCCTAAACAATCTAAGTACTTGCATTTTGATGTCAGCTTACCTTGTGAAGTTCATCTTGCTGATATATTATTTCTGCCGCATGATGGTGTTTACATATACGCGCTAACCGTAGTTGATGTTGCGAGTAAATACACGCAGAACCTCTAAAAACAAAATCATCAACTGAAGTGGCTTCTGCGTTTGAACGGATTTATCGACGAGGTCCTCTGCATTGGCCAGATCTATTACAAGTTGATCCTGGCAAGGAATTTCAGGGTGCAGTGTTATCAACAATAAAGCATCATAATGTCACTATCAGACGAGGACATACTGCACTACACCGCGATCAGGCAATTGTTGAACGATTTAATCGGACACTTGCTGAGCGGTTATTTGGATATCAATAAGCGAAGGAATTTATTCAGGATAAACGATCTCGTGAATGGGTCAAGAGAAAACCAGGCGTAATTACCGCGCTGAATAATGAGATTACTCGAACAATCATCCTGAAACCTAACAACGCGATTAAAAAAGTATATACCTGTAAAACCGCAAAATAATTTTTCAAATCAAACAATACTGGGTAATGTTACTGTATGATATTTATATGAACCAGGAGAGCTCGAAGGCGGCAGAAAAGAGCTACTGATCCTATTTGGAGTGTTACTGCATATACAATATCTAGCATAACGAGATCAATGGGTAGACCGCCAGTCTAATGGTTGGATTCAACTGCTCCGCAGCAAGGATTTACTCGGGAACAACTACAAGTGATACCCGAGGATACTCAATTACCGCCGCGTGGTCTTAGCTAGCACCTCTGCTTCTGTTGCACTCAAGACAAGTCAGCATCACATTATCTCTGGTATGACCTACAATGTTATTCTTTCTGTCTACGGTAAATTGGCAGGGGTCTTTATGCGACCAACACCATCGCATTATACAATTGCAACTCGCGCAGTTATTATTCTGTTGTTGTTTCAGTGTGATTATAAATTCGGCATTAAAGTAAAATTTTCTGTTATTGTTTTTGTCCTGTTGTTTATAACCAGACAATTTTTTCTGATTATATCATCGCTGACAATATCACTTATTGTAATGCCATTATAGTCTAAAACAACTCTTCGAAGTTGATTCATTTTTCGTATTCTGGACACTGCAAGATAAACTAAATTCGACCACTCGATGCGATTATCTATGATCTAAACAATTGTATCGGATATAGTCAACCTCTGTGTAGCAATGTTGCAAGGAGATCGTCGACAATTTTCCAGCGCGATTCCACTACATCATACATTTGGATTCTGCAGAAATGTTAGAAAAGTTATCTCAGGAGCGAAACATAAAGTAGCACTCGTGAGAAAAGGTAGTGATAATGATGCAATTTGGAGGATTTCAGCAGATCCTGCAAACCGGATAATGATCTTGACAAGGTGAATATAACCAAACTATCACTGTGGATGCCAGTAATAACTCCATCAATCACCACAGAGCAAAAATTACTATCATTTATGAGTACAGGCGGCAAATCTTTACTACGTTGGCTAACAACTACCACGGATACCATGGATAGTACTGTTGATGGTATATTTACTTGGCAACTGGCATCAAAACAATGTGTTTCTGCGCCGCGGCATATATTTGTTGCGTTACAGGATAAGGCGCGATTGAGTTCACAAACACACAGCCATATATATATATATATATATATATATATATATATATATATATATATATGAATAGATATTTGATCGATTTGGCGTTAATCAAGTCTCGTTAAAGATAAACGGCCAGAAGGAACCATCTGAGAATATTTTACTTAATTATGAAACCAACCAAATAGCACGCGTGTATCATCGTTTGCTGTCATTTATGGGACGCGATAATAATGTAGATACCGGTCTGCAAATATCACAGTTGGATGTTAGAAAACTATATCCCATCTATTATTTCTCGCTGGAACATCTTGACTTAACCAGACAATCCGTCGTTAATATACACTTTCGAGCTCGTGTAACCGATCCTCCTGCTGGTGGTTACAGAGCGGTTGCTGTAATTCTCAGTGACAAATCAATGCTACTCGAAGGTGTTAGTGGACAAATGAAAGTAGTTGATGCACTAGTGGAAAATATGTAATGTAATAATTAGATCAATCTGTTATTAATGAAATGTCATATATTCATGTTAGTGTTACGTTAACTCCTGGTTAAATTAAAACAATTGCAATCGGAATCAGCTTAAAATGTGGATCCACAATATCGCTGAAACACAATCAGATGTCTGGCGGTCAGAATAAATTGTCACTGACAGCTCGTCAGATAAAACACTTCAATGATGCCATCAAAGATTAGAAAGGTGTTCAGATCACTCTCTCTGCGGCCGAGATCAAAGACATGATAAAATCAGGTGGTATATTCCCGTTCTTCGCTGAGATTCCCGCATTAATTTTAGCAGCGACCCAAGCGGTAGCAAAAGCCGCCGCTCTAAGAGCCGTTGGTACAGCAGCAGGTATGGCACTAAAGAAAGCTACGGGACAGGGATAAAAAAAGGAAACGATCAGGAAAGGGTCTAAGATTACCAGGAACTTCATGGTACAGCGGAAGAGGCTGAGACTAGGAACAGTTTACTAACAACAATAGTTCCAATGCCAAATTTTGATTTAATCGATGCTGCTAAAAAACTAGCGATACAAAACTTGAGGTGTCTTAATGTGAGATCAATTATCACAATAACCAAACAGCGTTGAAACAGGTATCATTTATCTCAATAACAGCACCGGACCTGGAACTCACTGGGTTGCATACACGATTGATCCGCGTGTGATTATCTATTTCGATTCATATGGATTAGCACCGCCTAAAGAATTTATGCGTTATATAAACCACTTAAAAATTCCTATATGGTATTCCACGCTACAAACGCAGAAAATGAATGACCCAATAATATGCGGCATAGAAGTATTAAATGTACTCAACGCTATTTCATCATCGGGAAAACCACCCCATAAAACCGTACACGAATACACGAGTAATCGCTTTTAAGAGAGATCTTAGAGTATAATGATTGATAGTTGAGGGAGATCTTTATCAAGCCTGAAAAAATCCACCGCGGAAATATCTGCAACCGGTGATGTAAAAAAAATAATCGAAGATGAAATAGCTGAGATGTTAAATCTCGCAAGTGTTGATCCCAATGAAATAGTTGTATTTCAAGATCGTCAGGGTAAATTGAAAACTAGTAATGTTTCCCTTGATGATATTTTAATTAAACAACGCAGCGCAGTAGAAGATACTATTGCGTTGTTTTCTGATCAGGGTAAACTCAAACCGGGTGTTCTCATTTCAACTATTGTGGATAGAATTAACAATTTAGAACCATTAAAAAACTACGCGATGAATACGACGACCATATAACTAAATTCGATCGGTTCTCTGAATTACAAAGACGTCTAATTGACAATATTGACAAACCTCTATTAGATTTCTTTGAAAATTCACCGGTGACCACACCGAAACTCACGGAGATAAAAACCTCCATGGATAATTTGCGATCCGATTATGACGCTTATGTAAATCTATTTACTACGTTACGTAAAAAATTTAACAGGACCGATGACTCCATTGATAACTTTTTTGGTAAAAAAATTCGAAACCCGATGATGTTAAAATAGATCTCGCTGATATTGTCACAAAACTCGATGAAATAACAGCGATTAATCGGCGAATAGAAGTTGTTCGTGAAGATATTAAAACGACCAACAATGTCATCAGGGACGATCTGCCGAGGATGATAGAAAAACCTGAAAAAATAAAAATCCTTCACGAATAAAAAAGTATCATAAATAACGTGCACGCGATTCAACACGGATCATTTACGTGGACACTATCCACTAACATATTAAATATCACCCCGTCTCCAAAGGTATTTGTCGATTAATACTAGTGTTGCCGACTCAATTTAATATTTCATCAACGAGTTCATCTGGGGTAAACAATATGATATCAACGATCATAGACAAGGAAACAACTGAACAATTTATAATAGTATCCACTGATAATAATTTTACTAGTGTTTCAGTAACATGGTATGTGGAATTCGTAGCGGATTTAAGTAAACAACTAAATTGAATTATGTTGTAATAAATAAAATGTCATCACAGCAATATCGCTACGATCAGGTCAGAGAATTTCAAACTAAACTCAAAAGACTCACTGAGGAGTATTACGTAAAAATAAAACAAATTGACGAAGAATCACCGCAGTTGATGTCACCGTGTACTCGATATCAGGTGTAATCACCGGAGCTGGTGTAATACTATCCTCGGTGACAATGATTGCCCCGATAGCTGTTCCAATTTGCATATCAGCGGCGACAACAATAGCGGGAATTATTTCAATAATAACAGCAAAAAGATATCATCATGCAGCCAGCGTAAACTGCAAGGATAAGTAGTTAAATTCCATCTTGTGTCAATCGCATACTCCCAATTATCCTCGATGATATTGTCGTCACTCGATGACACATTAATATCCGATAATGAGTTTTCAGCGATGGCACGTGTTTATGATTCCGCGATGTCGAAATTAGAAAAACAACATGAGTATACTAACAATGGCGACATCGCAAAAACTACTTCAACGAATAGCGGAAAACACAACCCCGGTGAAAAGCAGTATGATCTCATTAACCTCAACGAATCCTGAATTCAGTGTGAATTTCCCCACTGCGATTCCGGTGAAGGAGATAGCACTAGCAAAATTACGAGTATACCATAGTTGGCCTAATATTAGATCAAAATCATTCGGCGGTCAACAACCGAATAATTCCCTGGTGTTTGCGAGCAAGAATAAACCCGATGGTACTCCAGATTGGAACGTTGTTTCGCTACCATCTGGATCATACCAAATCGAACAGATCAATAATGAATTATAACGCAGATTAAAATCCGTTACTGGAAAAGAATCAAAAATCGCTATAACAGTTCATGAACCAACACTATCATCTGCCATTGAGATAAACTCGCCCGTATATGCCGTTGATATCTATCAGAGTTCTATAAGAACCGTGTTAGGATGGCCTGAAAATCCACCTCGACAAGAAACCGTTAATATACCACCTGAACCAAAAACAATCTGATTATATTTCTGATAAGGAGGATTATCATATGGCTTTTAGAGAATATGTTAGAGTATATATATCAAATCAATTTTGTTTGTTTTACGTGGAAGTGAAAACGATCGATGACTTATACCATTACAAATGATAAACGATAATTTTGAAGCATTTAAGAATTAATTTGTAAAATATGATCTCACCCAAGATCAATTTATCAAGAATGTAGAACGATGTAACAAAATTATCGCAGACATGGAAACACATCATTTGAAAATTATTCAAGAAATATTATTTCATGATAGTCCTAAAACAAAAACAGAGTTTGCGGCAACATATAATATACGCGTTGAAGATATCCCCGATTTTAAGTTTCCAGGATATAATGTCTCAGAGATGAAAAAATCTCTCAATGATACCATCGATGATGGTTTCAAAAGGATTCACGACGAATGGAAGAAAATACCACCACCACAAACAACAACAATCCTCAAACATGATAATGACCCAGATGGCGGTGGTAGGCATATCGCTCCTCAAAACGTCAATACATCCTCCGTGATTGCAGTTAATTTTGTATGTGATGTTATCGAAGGAAGTTACCAAATGAATCTCGAAAGATCAAATCTAGCTCAGCAGGGATATATTTTATATTAATTTGCACAAACAGCTCCACCCGAAGTTTTAATCATTGAGGATCCAACTAATGCAGTCTATATGCGATGTCATAATGATTCATTAACGAGAATTAAGTTTAAACTCACTGACCAGTCCAATAATCTGACTGATTTACGAGGTGAGGTTTTACAAATTAGTCTGTTTGTAAAGTCTTAAGACCTTCATCGTAAAAAATATTTTTACCCCCATAGTAGCAGATGACGCGAAAGCGACTTTGCGTCTCCAAAAGAAACTTTTTTTTACGATTTTGGAGGAAGCCTTGGTTAGCCAAATAGACACTTTTTTGCGATTTGGATGAAGCCTTGGTTTGCCAAATAGACGCTTCTATAAAGTTGTCCGATTCGCCCTCTCTGTTGCTTTGCATGACTGTCGATTTTTCTTATTGTACAATATATAAATAATCGTAATTAAATCCCTTAGGAATTGACGCAGGTCAAACGATTAATTAACTATAGCATTTCCATTGCATTTTATACACAACCATCGACTTCGAACATTTAAATAATATATATCAATTTAATTGCGGAGCAAATGTGAGCCAAATTTAAACCATCAACTTTGCGAGTATGCTGTATTCAACGTTTAACATAAATTGGTATACCTACCAAGTGTTTCTCTGCTACTTTAGTGGTCTCTGGCAATGTGGAAGAAAAGCATGGATTCATCAACGCATGTCTAATGCAGCAAACTGTCGGGCTAACAATCTAATTGGATAAAGTTCAAACATGTTTACTACTTTTCTAATTTTAATTAAATATGTGACGTTTCTTTAGGCATATCATGCGGGAAATTGTAATGAAAGTATGACCAAAGTCAGCATTTCTATAACCGTAGCAGAGGAGGAATATTAGTTATATAGATAAGTTATTCTAGGTACAAATGTTATTCACAGCAAACTTTTAACAAATATTCTTTTCATCCTAATTTGAAAGTAATTCGTATGCAAAGCTGTATATTAATTTGCTAGATTAATCTTATACCGTCTCCTTTCATATATACATTGTGCTTGAAGCATCCACATTCATATGTTGTATTAGTGTATAAATTGCCGGAGACTTATGATAACCGTTTAAATTCATAGCGGTATTTTGTACAACAAAATTAATCATCAATAAAGCAAAGTTTTGTAAAACGTTAAAGTGATTACACCTTCAATATAATGCGAAGACCAACACATTTAAATAATAAATTTGCGTGAAGATCTTAATCACAAACAGAAAACATTTTGAATGTATTTTTCTACAGGACAAAGCAGTGATTGAGGTACCGCCTGGAAAGGATGCGTGTACATTTTATGCATGTATGGAGGGCGATGCTTTAAGGTGTACACGAAATTCTACGGAAAGGAAATATTGCGAGCACATTACTATAGGATCTACAAGAAGAGGTAAGGAATAATTTGCTTTCGTGTATTATGTAACTGTAGGAAATCGCTAATGCCTCCATTAAGACATCATGCATTGCAAAAATACGATTTCCGCAGCAGTTGTTTTGCAGTCGCCCTAGAGACTTAGCATGATCAGTATTTGGTGCAACTTTCATACATGGCTTTCCTTTGTCAGAACCTAATCAGACATTGATATTTCAGCGTCGTCGTAAAAGACGATCTCATTGACCAAAGAGTTCCTAATCAAAGTCTATATGATGTGCACATTGTACAGATAGTGAATCTAGAAGGACCGTTTTTTCAAACGTTATCACAGTCTAGACTGTATTTTTTATGTTCTTTGGGAATGATCGATGGCAAAAATGTCAGTGTGCAAGTAAGCCGCAAACACGAACAGTGTACGGGTAGTAGTCATTCCATAAACCCTTATTGCAAAAGGAGAAGGAAATTAATAGGCACACACATGCATTCTGATCAAAACTTCCATAAATATCAATAAAGTGATGTCGGGATTGGTATTTAAAATCTTACGAAAATTAACATGGATAAGGGTCATAAAAGTTATGTTTACGAAATACATCAAAAGAAGTGTTATTTGATGAGCAGTATTTTCTCTTTGAGACATGCATTACATCTATATTAACGTTTGTAACATAACTGCCTTGCACTAAATTACGTCAGAATATAAATCTCACTTTGTTTGAATTAGTGTTGTGTGACATTTATCTGTAAAGTGAGCACCAGTGATAACCCGACTCATTAAATTGTAAATAGACACAATATTGTTTGGTTTGCCGAATGCTTAAATCCAGTGAGATAATACACTACGCACAGCGTCGGATTAAGCACCGTGGAGGCCCATAGGCAGTCAAACTTTTGGGGCCCCAGACCCACGGTCACGGTCTCATGGGGCCCCTGGGGGCCCCTGATGGGGCCCATAAAAGTCGCGGGGCCCATAGGCAGTTGCCTACTCTGCCTAATGGGTAATCCGGGAGTGACTACGCAGAAAGTACATGCATTACAAAGCCTTATCCACTTTACAAAAGCGCTATAAAACGTCCAATATGCAATACACATTATATCCTCTGTCAACTAAACTCACCTCTCGGGCGAACGCATACATCATCTACCTACGAAGATAACAAGACATATTTGAGGCAAGATTCCTTAACCCCAGTCTTTGTTCACTTACGTCACATACAATCATTAAACTCAGTCATTTAAGTTAAACAAAAATTGGCAAGTGAAGTCGCTATGACTTTCAACTAATCATGTAGTTGAAAATGATGCCATACTCATAAATACATTGTTTATAAAGGAGCATTGTGTGTAAAAAAGAATATTGTGTTAATAAGGAATTGCAAAGAAAATGCAGCCCTGTCAAATTAAATAGTTTAAATATGAAATAAAATGTCATAAAAAAAGACTATATTATACCAATATAGAGGACGCGTGCCTTGTGTTGACGCAACAGTCAAGATAAAAGTCAACCTAGATAAATAAAAAAAGAATCAAAATCCCCCTAAAAGTAGCACAACAAACAAATCTTTATTCAATAGTTGTAATACTTAATCCGGATAACACAAATAGCGATAACACTGCCGGAATGTCTAGTAATAAATCATTTATTTATCCTGCTAGTCGCTACAATCATCTGAAGTGTTTTTACACATGAGTAACATACAATAAACAAAAGGTACACACACATCGACACAGGTATATCAACTCTAGTACCACAATACAACAATATCCGGTTTATTGCGTACCTTATTGCGAAGTCTGTTGATAATTGTTAAGACTTGTTTGAGGGATTATCATTTGGCCCCAGAAGATGAATACAAGTCTACGTGATGATTTATCACCATTATAATAAGAATAACACAATATCCAATTATTGCGTAGAGGGATAACGTTCGCTCAAGAACCTTGGTTTAAACCATACTCAGTTCTTAATCCGTCTTTTATGCTAAAAGCATCCATTAAATAAATGCATAATTCAAGCAATAGCATAATTATGTATTCGATAAAGAGATGGAAACTGTTAGGAAAGCAAACCAAATACGAATATAGGCACAGACGAATATATATAATTAATACGTCCAAAAAAGTTTGTCACATAATAGCTGCAGATAAGAATTAGTTATTTAGAATAAACATAAAACAACAAATAAATACCAATTTATTGAGACATTGGAGTGTTTGACGTAGGTAAGGTGCTAATGTAAGAATATTGTCGCAACTAACTAAATAAAAGTAAATGTGTAATGGCTGATGCATATTCCTTGCGCGTTATTATTAAAGTTGATACAGTTTACAATAAATTAAAGCAAATTGTTCAGTTCTGTAGTACACCTTATTACATACGTGAAAGCAAATATCCATTTCCTTTAGTAGACCAGAAAGTGTATTGATGTCTAATCATATGCATCTACTGACAAAATGTAAACTAAATATGCAAGGTTAATAAAGATCAAGAATAATGAGTACTTGACCGATACTATAAATTATCAAGAGATGAATTAAATTATGTCATACCATATGAATACTTTATAATGCACGTTCACCATGTAATGATAATGATCATTTAGTGGATAGATTGGATAGTTTGCATTATGCTCATTATTCTATATTAATATAAGAAAGCGTCATTCCTTATGTATCCTTGTTTGGGAAATTAACCCATACAGTCAGAGGTAGATGTGCTCATAGTTTTCCATAAATCACTGTATACGAGCGGTTTTAGTCGATCTACATGGATTAGTGTTTTTACTCAATATTATTCGAAAGGAATATATTTATTTGAGCAAGCATTTTCAAATATATTTTAAAACAAAGAGGATAATACACATTTATAGTGTAATAAAGTAAGTTTTTATCGACAATATTTTTAAAGCAGATCATATAGCCAAGCGCTTACAATAATCTTCCACCAACCAAAGTAGTTACGCATACACATAAGTAAGTGTCAGAAAGTAGTATTTCTTTAAATGGCATTATAAAAACGGTGTATGGGGTACGATACATACAATTTTAGAAATAATAAAGTAAATATTTTAAAATATTGAAGCGTGAGTGTTAAAGTACATCAATTGTCCCAGTGCATACTCTTTACGTATTGCTAGTGTATGATTTTTTAAATAGCAGCATGTTGCTCCTCTTAAAACCATAACAAAACTAATATATCAGTAAGTCCAGTTGTAGTTGATGAGACTGGGGTATAAGGAAATATATGCTAGCCATTAAAATAATATATTTGGTACAATAATTCGTATTCACATGACTATATAATTGGTCAATTTGCAAGTTTGCGTACCGTCAGGGTGTAATCTGTCGAACAAATAACATTTTATTTGCGCCAAATCTACTTAAAGATAATCTTTATAGTGAAACTGAAAAGAATAGTAAATGGTGCAGAGTTAGTGTCCTTAATATACATGTAACAATAATACATTGATTATATTATAAATATTTATAACAATGTTGACATGTTTTATTTCAATTTGTATTCATGTCTTTTACAGACAACATTCCAATAACGGCATCTGATATACATTACTTAATGTCAACTAACGGTGTGACTGTTGTTGTAGTATCATTGGTCCTAATAGCACTGATCGCCTCTACAATTATTACGTGGAAATGTGAGTTATATTTCATATCCTTTACTTAATATCAGTTGCATAAATGTTGCCTGCAAAGTGAATATTTGTACTAATTGAACTTCTTATATTGTTTGTCACAAGTCTATGCGTGAAACGATTCAAGAAAATAGTTTCATTAGCATACCAATTAAGGTGAATTAATTTTGTGATGAAGGATATTTAAATCTGCATATCTTAGTTTAGTCTCCACTGAAAGAAGTAATTAATGCACAATGTAGAATACTTCTTCACGTACATAGCATAACGATTTTGATTATGTCTCATATCCAATAAGGTGGACGATTAATAATATACAATCCTTGTGGTGTAGGAGCCGAAAAGATGAAATATGGTATTTGTCTAATTATGCTATCATTTGTAGACGGTGTGATGTTAGCAATTTATATGCAGGCTTCTTTGATATTGTTGATGCTTGTAGGAATTAACTTATATAGGTGTTTAATTATGTAGATAATTAGGTAGTTGGTAGGTGAATGAGGTTAAATGTGTGGCAGTCCATTCAAGTTTAAAAACAATCTAACTGCATGTGTACAACAAACGGATATACAATATTGAGCTATACTGCAATACGTCATGTAATTTAGCTGGTAAAATTTACAAAATAAATGCCGGAAAGAAACGTCTTTCTTTGGAATGATATATCTGATCACTTAAACTGACAAAAGGTTCAATGAACATTGCTGCTTTTAAGATATAACTGTCAATGACTAATTAATTTAGTCTTCCTATAACCACAGCATGTTTTGGGTTTTCGAAATAATACGATAAACATCAATATAGCTTGCAAATCATTAAATAATATCTGTCACGCGTATTAAATAAGTGGAATTAATATTTAGGGAAGATGCTTAAACGCTTTCAGATTTTTGTTTATCTAAAGTGTTTACTGCATAAGAGCAGCAATAAGTGTGGACAGACCGAAACTATTTGAGACAAACCGAAACTATTTCAGACAAACTAAAAAAATGATGGACAACCCGAGCAGCAGAGGGGGCAAATCAGACAACTTTTAGAGGCGTCTATTTGGCAAACTAAGGCTTCCTCGTAAATGCTTCATAGAGGTGTCTATTTGGTAAAACCAAGGCATGTTCGTAAATGCTTTATATAGGTGTCTATTTGGTAAAAAAAAGACTCCAAGTCGTTGTCGCGCCCCCCTCTGCTGCTATGGGGTTAATATTTTTTTAACCGAATATTTTATCAAGTCCGACACGATATCTTGGTCTCGGGGCATGCAAATTTATCGTTACAAACCCATGTGAGATTGACTGAGCGAGACTAAAGAAATTTCTAAAGAGATTATAATCCATATCACCGCCGCACCAAATTTGCCAAATATTTCGTAGCGTATGTGTGTCGACCCAGTTGAATACAGCAAGAATATTGCAGTTATCTCTGATCACTTTTGGTATTTGAGTGTATCGTTGAGTGACATATATCACGTCAGTGTTTTTGTGTCTACCTCTGGAAAATATCCTAGCAGGATTCTTTTGATTATCTAACATGACATCATCATATACGACTAAATTGTTAATACTTCCATCAATAGCATCAATGCTCGGTGCATCCTCGATATCGGTTATAAACTCAACGATATCCTTGCCGTGATTTTCTACCGCCGCATCATTTAAATCTTTTACCTTATTGTAACACCGCTGACCATCTAGACTTGGAGCAACTAAATACAACTTTTTCCATTTCTTCCATCTCGTTATTAAATTAAGTAGCAGTTGTGTTTTACCACTTCCAGATTCTCCAATTATAATAATACGAATCGAATTCGGCAACATTTGATTTTTTTTAATAGGTTCTCGTCGTCGGGTAGCTGAATAATCAATTACATTCATACTCCTAAAATATTAATAAATTATGGATCTATATTGTGTGAAATGTAAGAAACGTACTAGCACAAACGACTTGACGATGATTTCAACAAAAACTAACATATCAGCACTTTCTGGTATGTGTGTACAATGTAGTACAAAAAAATATAGATTTGTTTCCAAGAATTAAAAAAAAAACGAGGAGGTGATATTGCAGCCAAATTAGTAAAACTCCCAGGAACACCATGGGTGAAGTATCCGGGAGAAAAACACCTTCCAGGGTATAGTTATTGTGGACCCGGGACCAGACTCGATATCAGACTCGGTGATGAAAACCAACCCCGACCCGGTGAAAATCTAATAAACGCTATTGATAAGGCTTGTCATGCTCATGATGTTGCTTATAAAAGCAGCAGTCTGCAGCACAGACATATCGCAGATGTGAAATTAATTCATGCGTTGAATTCTATCACTGATAAATCCTTCAAATAAAAATTAGCTTCATGGTTAGTAAAATCAGCGATGAAACGTAAATTGATGATGGGTGCTGGTAATTAAAAACAAAATGGAATCTATTTATTATTCCCCAAGAGGATACTGGAGGGGTAAAGCAGCAATTGGTAAATTTGCTAGCGCCGCAAATGTGAAAGTATACCACTTCAGCGGATTGGTTATCTAAACAGGCGATATGGCAAATTTATCTACTACCGCCTAAACAAATTAACTACTCGCATTTTGATGTGACCGTCCCTAATGAAGTTCACCAAGCTGATATATTATTTCTGCCGCATGAAGGTGTTTACAAGTACGCGCTAACTGTGGTTGATGTTGCGAGTCGATACAAACAAGCAGAACCGCTAAAAACAAAATCATCAACTGAAGTTGTTTTTGCGTTTGAAAGGGTTTATCGACGAGGTCATCTGCGCTGGCCAAATCTGTTACAAGTTGATCCTGGCAAGGAATTTCAGGGTGTGGTTCTATCAACAATGAAGCATCATAATGTCACTATCAGACGAGAACATACTGCACTACACCGCGATCAGGCAATTGTTGAACGATTTAATCGGACACTTGCTGAGCGGTTATTTTGATATGAATACGCGAAGGAATTTATTCAGGATAAACGATCTCGTGAATGGGTCAAGAGATTACCAGATGTAATTACCTCGCTGAATAAAGAGATTACTCGAACGATTAATATGAAACCTAACAACGCGATAAAAAAAATTATAAACCTAAAAAACCACAAAAGGATTTTTCAAAACAACCAATACTCGATAATGTCACTGTTAGGTATTTATATGAACCAGAAGAGCTCGAAGGTGGTAAAAAAAGCTACTGATCCTATTTGGAGTGTTACTGCACATAAAAAATCTAGCATAACACGATCTACGGTTAGACCAGCAATCTATAGATTGGATTCAACTGCTCCTCAGCGTGGGCTTACTCGTGAACAACTGCAAGTGATACCCGAGGATACTCAAATACCACCTCGTGGTCTTAACTAGTACCTCTGCGACTGTTGCACTCAAGACAAGTCAGCATCACATTATCTCTGGTATGACCTACGCTGCTATTTTTTCTGTCTACGGTAAATTGTCGAGAGTCTTTATCCGACCAACGCCAACTCATTAAACAATTGCAACTGGCGCAGTGATTATTTTGTTGTTGTTTCAGTGTAATTATTAATTCAGCATCAATATCAAATTCTCTATTATTTTTTATCTTGTTGTTTATAATCAGATAGTTTTTTTTCTGATTATATCATCGCTGACAATATCATTGATTATTGTGTCATTATGATCTAAAACAACTCTTCGAAGTTGATTTATTCTTCGTACTCTGGACACCGCAAGATAAACTAAATTCGACCACTCGATGTGATTATATACCATCCAAACAATTGTATCGGATATAGTTAACCACTGCGAAGAATGTATAGTCGCTGCGTATCCTAGCTTCCATGGGGATTTATCAGCGGGCAATGCATCTTCGACGACATTGATATCAACCAACACAATATCATTTAATACGAGAATCTGCTTCTCACTTTGTCCAGGAATATAAACTTCGATATTCTGTTTTCGTGTAACCGAAGGCCTATAACACAGCGGCGTTGGAAGTGTTGTAAATATTTCTTTATGTAATTCAAATAACTCCGTCTGAAGTGTGTCTCTGACTATCTTTCTACTTGCCACTATCAAATCGTTTGGTTTCCACGCTTCCCAAAAATCATTTAATGAGGTTTCCGAAATTATTTCACGCGCTATTTCGCATTGGATTCTATCCGGTTGTAATCTAATTAGTTTATTGAACTCGCGTAATTGTTCATCAAGTGCTCTATGATCAGTATTAATTTCTTCATAATAATCTAAAAAATTATTTTGCCAATTATATGGAGACAAACCGACAAATGGTGGTGGTTGACCGTGATCTCCACACATTATCACTCTTGTATTCGATAGCAATAACGAATCAAGAAATCTTTGTAATACATCTAACGAACTGTGCATATCTGATCCCAAATAATGACTTCAGGAATAAATTTCTCGCCCATTCGATCAGGGGTCCATTCGTCGCCTTTCCATCGAAAGAAACAATGATAAGTGCAAGCACCAATTCCTCGCTGTTTCATTTCTCTTGCAAGTCTGTGGGTCGGTGTTAGCACAATCATGTTTGATTTCCCACGAAATAATTCAATCGCACGAGTCGTCTTCCCTGACCCACCACAACCGTTTAAGTAAACAGTTTTGTATCTACATATTGGATCAGATATCTGCGGTGCATTAAATAGTTCTGATATCTGATTATTTTTCAAGTAATTATCTTTAATCGTAACATCTGCTGATTTAGAATAATCACGTAGTATTTCCTTTTTAATTCTCCATGATCCCCAACTCTCATCAGAATTTGTAAATTCGGCCACTGCTTCGCGGTGTTTCGCGTTTATGTAAAATGAATCAGTGGCTACTCTAACTGCGGTGTCAGGAAATTTATTTTTCATTGAAAATATAGTTAATAGAAGCATCAGCCAGCATAGACGCCCTCAAATGTGTATAATGAAGATTGTATCAATCGTTGTAAGTAACAATTGTACCCAATTTGGTTCCATTGGACAAGAAAGCGTCTTTACGATTGACGTATATACCCTTAGATGTTACATCCGCGATTATAAAATCGTATTCAGCGTCATCTATAATCAACCGTGAAGAATATCGGTTATTGTCGTATTTTCCACCTTGTGTGAACTTACCAATTATTCTTCTACCGAGATGTTTTGTTTATTTATTTCTAACTTCAAATATCTGTTTGGACCATTTCAAGATATATTCTTCGTCGAGGGACGTGAATTGTTATTTGTTTTCGCTGATTATACTATCTAGACTATCAGGTTGTGGTAACCAGACCTCAGTCTGCGCTCGATATGATATAATCGCTTCACTGATAATCAGCGATATCAGCATTTTAGAATCAATCATATACCGTAATAGCACTATTGGCATCCAGTGTTTTTTCAGATATGTATCTACCAATCCAAACATAACAGCACGGATGAAGTCCTTAGCTAATTCAAATGATACCACACGAGCGAATCTAGTTAAATCAAAATCGGGTAGTGGTCCATTAATCGCAACACGGATCATCTCATGTGTGGGATGTCCAAATCGCTTGAAGTATTCAGCGCATTCTCCATACCCGAGAAAACTCCCGGGATAGCACGCAATCATATCAACTGAATTAATACTTTCAGAATCCGTGGTTGTATTCCACTCAGCTTGATTTGATGTCTGTGAGAAATTCGGTTCTTGCTGGTTTCCACGTGTTTTTCTTTCTCGTGAAATGAGCTGCAACTGACGGAATTGTAAAACAATTTGTTAGTAATTGCTCGTCGTGTTCGGTTGAAAAACTACTAGCTAGTTTCTTCATCTCGTTGTGAAGGATTTTTCAGTACGGTATAATTCTCAATTGGGTCTTACAAATTGGTCGAATCCACCCTCGGAGTTTTCAAAACTGTGAAGTAACCATACTGACACAGGATCGTTTTTACTTAATTGGTAAATAAAATCAAATAATTTTTCCTCAGAGAATTCATCTGCGGAAAACTCCCCAGAGAACTCTTCGGGTATATATTTTATGGTTCTATCCTGCTTAAATATTGTTACTGCAGATGTCCATGTGTGTTCGTTATGGTCAATAATTTTGATTGGAGCTCCTTGTGATTTATATTTTGATTCGTGCAATACTTCTCCTGTTATCGTCATTATGGTTATTGGAAATCTTAATGATTTTTTTAATTTGGTTATATCCTGAATTGTTGCCCCTCGCTCCTTCACTGTTAGCCCCCATTCATTTATTTTTTTGCGTCTTAGATCAGTCAATTTGTTTCCAAGCAACGCATTTGTGAAGTGTTCTATTATTCCTTCTGCTACACAATTCATCCTCGTTGATAAAATCAGCGACGATAGTTTCATTGGCTTTAGTATTTCAATACTCGGTTTATCATTTAACGGATATATCCCATAAACAGCTGCTGTTATAGGATAGGATCTCTCGTTGCACGGTTTGCCAATTCCAGTCAGAATTCCTGGTTTGGAATCTCGACTCACAGTGACAGTTTTTAAATCTTTCAAGATTGGTTCAAATTTGTCTCGTATAATCCAGTCTCCCGTTTCTGAACGGATAATGAATTTCACTCTAAAAAAAATACTTTTTTTTTGTCAAGATGTGAGATTTTCACTGCTGCATTTTCGTCGCATCAACGTTACCATCAATTGTTGACCAACAGTAAGATGCTCCATCACGCTTGAATTCATTAAAACAATCACGAATTCTACCTATGGTGGCTCTATTAGTTATTAGACCCGTTGGTGTATCAGTGAAGACTCTATCGAGATTGAATTTAACATTTGTGCAGGGTTTAATTCTAGATAATCTCTCGAACTCCTTCATATTATAATGAAAACATGTATTTAAATAAAGAATTTATTATATAATGACTCATTGCAAATGGCGCATGATAGGATCAGTGGCTGCATGTAACAAATCATGCAGAAATGAATTATGTGGGTATCATATGCAAAGTGTCCGATGTGGGGTAGGTGTGCGTGGTAAATCTCAGTTGTGTCTGAGTTGCGGTAGTAAGCGATACAGAGAGTTGAAGCGCTATTATGATAAACGAGTCAAGAACTCCATTAAGAACTCCATCAATGACTCTACCTCTGACTGTGTTAGCGTCCTTGTCTCTGTCAAGGATAATATTATAAGAACTCTTCAAGACTACATTGAAAGATTTATCAAGTAATACTTCAACCAAATATAAATTAGACAAATAGTATTATGTATATAAATCAATCAAGAATTTCAACCACACCCCGTGATCAGCGATTATGAAGCGTCTCGTGACGGTATTGTCAGACACCGCAGGCTGAAGAAATCAGTTGGGTGGGATAATTGTATGGGGTATTTGATGTTTACTGCTGGAAAGAAGAAATATCTTAATCAACGTTTCGTCTTCGAAGTGTTTAATGTATTGATCAAGGATGGTTTTGTTACTGATCACATTGATTCTAATCCTAAGAACAATTCTTTAAATAATTTACGAGCTGTTACACAGAGTGAGAATACTACATATGGAAAGACTGTTATTTATAAATCAATTGGGAAGGGACCTGTAAAATCATTTAATACTGAAAATAATGAAGAAAACATATTTCAATCTATCAATGAGACCGGTAGGTATTTCGATATTTGTATGCCCTCAGTACGATATGTTGCAGAAGGAATTTATTATTCTTCTTTTTCGAAGCGCTTTAAAACAGAATTAGATTCACATATGTCTAACTATATGTATTTTGTTCTATTCTATATAGTATTAACTCGTACAGGTATGTGTACTGCCTATGAAAGAGTTACCCTTTAGATTTTTTGAAACACTGTGTCATCTGATTTCCGATTGGCTGGTTTTAACTGTCACGATTCTCAGCGGATATAATCAATTATCTGTTTTTTGTGAGGAAATGAATCAAATATGTGGTATTTAAAACAATTATATTCTTTTTTTAGTGTTTCTTGCAAGTATTCGGTTCTGTTTCAATGTTGTCAAAAGTACACGAAAAGTATATAGATTCATTCATTGTCATATCATTCTATAATCCATTGTCCTGTGCTGTCCTATTGTGTATATAATACCACACCATTGACGTCATTCACTCCTCTTCGCTATTGACTGTATTAACTTACATATATATTATATTCAAAATCACATGCCTGTAATAAGAACAGTTAGTGCATTCGTAACGCGTTGCGGTTTCATCCCGAAACCCATGGTTCAAACCCGTAACAGGCATATTTGTCGACGGTTACCGACAGATGGTTTTAATTGGGGCGCAGCACCTCCTAAATTCAAATTGTGAAACCACTATCCCTTATCATCCATTCATTCATTGTATATATCCATTCATTGATTGATCCATTCATTCATCCATTGTGTATAATCCATTTATTGTACAACCGCCATGGGTTGTTTGTATATATGTATATATATGTATATATAATTGCCTTGTGACGTCCATTCATCAAACATATCCTCTTGTGTGTCTAACCCGCTATTTGGCGAATTCGTCCCACTCTTAAGGGAATATGTTTCATGATAACCTTTGGGCCCGGTTAGATGTGAAGGCACCTGACCGGACACTATGAGATGTGTTGTCGTATATGTATAGCCTCTGGGCGCCCTCCGATGAAAATACACCTGAGGGAGTCCTATGAGATGTGCTGCCTTATATGTAACCTCTGGGCGTCTCCGATGTGGTGTTACCTGAGACGCTCAATTGGGTTTACAATATATACATGACATAATATTTCTATATCATCACATAATATCTCTGGACGTGAGTAAGATGTATTAATACACCTTACCACGGACAGAGTTCATTTTAGAAAAATATAATAACATATTTTTTGTATTAGAAATATATAATTATCATATAATATGAATTCTGAAAATATCAATGAGATCATAACTGAGATTCTAAATTTGAAGTCTCATAAAGTCCAATTATCAGATAATTTAAACCCTGATCAAGTTATTTCAGACTTCCAAGACATTGAATATGGCATTATGAATAACAAATATGTCTTACCAAAAAAGTACGCATTGATAAAACGAATCCAGAATTATATTCGTGCGTCTCTTGTATTCTGTGACGACGTCAGTAAGTTTGTTCCGTTATTTACTATCGTGGAAAGGATAAGAAAGGACCTGGGGCAGGAATATGAGATCAAATGAACAGTTAATTCGAAAATCAGAAATATAAGATTGTTAATTGAACAAAATGAAAATCTCCTTTCTGATGCCCCCGTTGTATAAGTTGTAACTGTTAGGCAAAATTCTTACTATAAATACTCCATGGATTGCAATACAATACAATGGAACAGGTGTTGCGCTCAATTTGTAAAGATGGTTTTAGTCAATAATAACGGCTGAAATCCTATACTGGCTTTTATCAATGAACGTGTGTAGTGACATTTTCATAGTAAAATATTCTTTTATTGATTTTTTGTCATATTTGGTCATTTTTGGCCATTTTTTGACTGATTTTAGGTGGTGTCTGTCGGGTCAAATGGTTGATCAGGGTTTAAATTATCTGTTAAGTAGACTTTTTGAGACTTCAAGAGGTTTTCTTTTTAAAAGTCATTTTTGCTGCTTTTTAACTAAAAATTTCACAAATATGACTAGTAATGACTACAAAAAATGACAAAAACGGCCAAAAATGACTGTTTGTATCAATCGGGTTAAGTTGTCGATTCTCTCTAAATGAATCAATTAGAGGTTTTCTTATTAAAAGTCATATATAGTGACTTCGTCATTACATTTAGATTGAAATCTCTTCGAGATTCAAATTGGAAAATTGTAAACAATTTCAATAATGGTAAACGAAGCATTGACGACTAGATTGGCTCGTGAGAAATTAGCTTCAATTAGAAAGTTTATACCAATCCGCGACACCGTTAGAAATAAGCTACAAGCTAGACAGAGTCTTCAGACTGATTTTGCCGCAGGATCTGAAGAACTTTTAAGCCAATAACCACGGCAACGAAAGGGGTAATATCAGCCACTGAGCGCGCAATATATGGAGATGTCCCCAAAGAAGGATCAAGAATAGAAACTCCCCTTCTTCCTGTACTTGTAAAAAAGAGCAGAAAGATCTAAACAAACACAAAAATCTTTAAAAACACTCCCTGGAGATATAATGACTGCTGCAAGACAACAAGAACAACAACTTCAAGAAGAAGTTGAACGACAAGAACGACTAGGTGATATTATCCCCCCACCACCTGAAATTGAACAACAAGGCGCTACTGCAAAGAGAGACTATCCAACTGAAAAGATATTTACACCCGCAGCATTGAATATAATTAAAAGAATTGATACAGATTTTGAATTAACTAAGTTTACCAAACATAATTTTAGAAAAACAGATAATTATTTAAAAGACGAGTATGAATGTTATATAAAAACTACTGAGAACTGGGCAAGAAAAGTATTTTTAGCAAATCGCGATAAAACTAAACTAGCGACAAAGGAATTACAATATGATTTTGCTAGGTTTCTAGCTGCAGTAAAAGGTATGACAATACCACCACCAGCTTATACAGCAGACCCATCCCCGGATGAAATAGAAATAATGGCAGAAGCTGATTCTGAAAAAGGTGCAACTGGTATCACTAAAAAATCAAAAGGAAAAGTAGGAAATGGATCTTCCAGTGGCACAAGTGGGATTTCAGGTAGTGGTCTAGTTGTCCTGGTAATATTCTCAGTGATATAGCACAATTAGAGGTTCTCATTGGAGGAAAACGAGCTGGAAATAACTCACCGGAAATAATTAATGAAGCAGCTGATATCTGCATGCGGTTATTTCAAGGCAGCATCATGGACATTGATGTGTACCGAAAGTTCATTGACGAGTTAGTGGAAAATCATTTGGATTATCACAGCGATTAGATAAATATTTATTTGAACTACTAGAAATTTAATAAGATGCTCATACACTACAACCAGCTATGGTCTACGTAGTAAATTCACGATTACCTATTTATAGAGAGTACTTTGGTGATGGTCTTGGCAATACCATTGCAGGGTTATTTGCAACAATGGTTCCAAACGTGGCACCGCTAGCAAAACAATTGTCAATGAAAGCCATTGATATTATTCGTGATAAGGGTATTAGCGCTGTTGGAGATGTTGCCGGGAAGGCATTTTCCGCCGCGAATTTAAAACTAGTGTCACTATTTCGACGGCGAAGGAAACCAGGAGCGCCGCTGGTGTTACCATCTACACAAGACATGCCTGCAAAAATCAGCAAAAAAAAAAATAACGCAATGGATCAGAAATTAACATCATTGACAGCAAGTGACCAAGATAATATTACCGCAAATATGATAGCGGGAAGTGGATTAAGATCTCGACAATGAAGATATCGTCAACGATGATTTAGACCTTGATAAATATAATAAAATGTTCAAACCGTCTCCTGACTCAGTGTTCGATATGGACGCCCCAGTGCTCAATCAATTTTATTCCTATCACGCATTACAACCAGATAGTCGATTAAGAATTGAACTTTAAGTTCAAGATACTAGTATATACTTTTTACGGTGTGAAGCATTTATTGAAGTGGGAGGAGAACTTGTAACAAATGTTGCAGCTAATACGCCAATACGCAGATGATGCAAATATTCGAGTTGGTTTTGTCAATAATGTATGATGGCGCTATTCAGTAGCGCTACATATATGATTGATGGAAGAGAAATTTAATCCATAGAACATAATGTTGATGTTGCCACAACAATAATTGGTTTAGCGAGATATTCTGATGATTATACAATATCAGCGGGTCCATTTATGATGTTCTCTAAGGATATTACTGATAACGCTCAACACATTCAGTATATTAAATTACGGACACCAGTAGCTACTGGAGTTGCTGATAAACCAGATGATACTTTTGAACATAAACAAAGACCAGCTAATCCCTTTGATGTCATCAAAAGCGTTAATGGTAATTACAACCTAGGATTTGCAACACGTGTATCAATGTTGAAACGACCACGTTGGCAATTTTCATGTGCGATTCCACTGCATCATATTTTCGGATTCTGTAGAAAAGTTAGAAAAGTTATTTATGGAGCAAAACATACAGTAGCACTGGTGCGAAAGAATAATGATAATGATGCAATCTGGCGCGGTGATGGTGTTGATCCTGGTAAAGTTTTTTTTAACAAAACTATCATTGTGGATGCCATTACTGACTCCATCAATCACAACAGAAGAACGATTACTATCATTTATGGACGCAGGAGGAAAATCATTGCTAAGTTGGTTATCAGAGACCACAGATACCATGAATTCAAATATTGATGGTACACTTACATGGAACCTTGCATCAAAACAGGGTGTTTCAGACCCACGTCATATATTTGTTGCGTTACAAAATACTGCGCGATTAAACAATCAAGAACGCAGCCATATGATATTTGATCATAGAGGCGTTAATGAAGTCTCACTGAGAATAAACGGAAAACAGGAACCATCCGAGGATATACACCCTAATTACGACACTAACCATATTGCACGCGTGTATCATCGTCTGCTGAAGTATATGGCACGCGATCAAAATGTCGATACTGACCTGCAAATATCACAATACAATTTTAAGAATCTATATCTGATCTATTACTTTTCGTTGGAGCATCTTGATTTAATAAGGCAATCCGTCGTTGATATACACTTTAGAGCTCGTATAACCCGTCTTGTTGGTGCTCATGCTATTGTTAATTACAGAGCGATTGCTGTCATTCTCTGCGATAATTCAATGTTACTCGAAGGTGTTGGTGGACGAATGAGAGTAATCGATGCACCAGTGGAAAACATGTAGCAATTAGATCAATCTGCTATTGTATATAATGTCATATAGTGTTGTTAGTGTTACGTTAACTCCTGGTCAACTCAAGAAATTACAATCTGAATCAGCTAAAAAATGTGGAACCACAATAATGCTAAAACCCAGTCAGATGACTGCGGACAGAATAAACTATCTCTTACAACTCGTCAGATGAAACACTATAATGATGGTCTCAAGAAAAAAAGGTGTTCAGGTCGCTCTATCTGCAGCTGCGATGAAAAACATGATACAATCAGGTGCTATATTCCCGCTCGTAGCTGCAAATCCGGCGCTAGTTGCAGCAGCGTCCCCAGTGGTGGCTAAAGCGGCAGCGTTAGTAGCCGTTGGTACCGCGGCAGGGATGGCACTAAAGAAAGCAACTGGACGAGGATATAAAAAAAGAAACGAGGAAAGGATCTAATACTACCAGGAATCCCATATTCGTGGTACAGCGGAAAAGGCCTGAGACTAGGAACAGTTTACTAGCGCGGGAATCTTCGGTTCTAATGTCAAATATTGATTTACTTGATGCTGCTAGCGCGTTAGCGTTAAAAAACTTCGAGGTGTCTTTATGAAAGATCAGTTACCAGCACAACCAAACAGCGTTGAAACCGGTATCATTAATCTCGATAACAGCACCGGACCTGGAACCCACTGGGTTGCATACGCGATTGATCCGCGTGCAATTGTTTATTTCGATTCATATGGATTAGCGCCGCCGAGAGAATTTATGAGTTCTATAAAACACTTAAAAACCCCTTGTTGGTACTCCACGCTACCAACACAACAATTAAATGACCCACCAATATGCGGCAACGAAGTATTAAATGTTCTTTAACATGCTATTTAAACATCTGGAAAACCACCTCCTCTCTTCGTAAATGAATATACTAGTAGTCGTTGGGGAAAATCAAAAGATTCAGAATTTGAAAATCAAAAGATTTCACAATACCATAATTGATATTTGGGGACGATCTTTATCAACGTTGAAGAAACCCATCGCGGATGACTCTGCAACCGGTGATGTAAAAAAATAATCGAAGATGAATTAGCTGAGATGTTGAACTTAGCAAATGTTGATCCCAATGAAATAGTTCTATTTCATGATCGTCAGGGTAAATTGAAAAGTAGTAATGTCCCCCTTGATGACATTTTAGTTAAACTACATGGTGTAACAGAAAACGCTATCGCGGTATTTTCCAATAAGGGTAAACTCAAACCATGTGTACTTGTATCAACTATGGTGGATACCCAACAAAAACTACGCGATGAATACAACGATCATAGTTGCATATCACACACGTAAAAACTGCTATCGATAATTTGTAAAAATTGCGAACCGAGTATGACGCTCATATATCTAAATTTGGTATGCTACGTAAAAACTTTAACAGGACCGATGACTCCATTGATACATTTTTTGGTAAAAAATGCCAAACCCGATGATGTTAAGATAGATCTCGCTGGTATTATCACAAAACTCGATGAAATGAAAATAATCAATGATGCAATCAAGGATGATCTACCGAGGATGATAAGAATTATTGAAAAACAAAACTTCCTCATGCAAATACCAACAACATAGTATACACGATTCAACACGGATCATTTGCGTGGACTCCAGTAGATAACATATTAAGTATCACTGCAACCGTCAAGGGTATCTATCGATTAACACTAGTATCACCAAATCAATTTAATAATTCATCAACGAGTTCATCTGGGGTCAACAATATAATATCAACAATCATCGACAAGGATACATCTGAACAATTCACAATTGTATCCAATGATAATAATTTGGCTAGGGTTTCAGCAACATGGTATGTTGAATTCGTAGCGGATTTAAGTAAACAACTAAATTTAATTGAAATCGTAAATGATTTTACAATATAATGTTATCACAGCAATGATCAGGTCAGAGAATTTCAAACTAAACTCAAAACGCTCACTGAGGAGTACCAGATGAAAATAAAAAAAATACCGTCGAAGAATTGCCGCAGTTGATGTTACCGTATACTCGGTGAGCGGTGTAATCACCGGAGCTGGTATAATACTCTCCTCGGTGATAATGATTGCCCCGATAGCTGTTCCAATTTGCATATCAGTGGCGACAACAATCGCGGGAATTATTTTCAATAATAACAAAAAAAATTGTCATCGTGTAGCCAGTGCAAACTGCAAGATTACATAGTTAGATTTCATATTGTGTCAACCGCTTACTCACAATTATCCGCGATGATATCGTCGTCACTCGATGATACGTTACTATCAGATAGTGAGTTCTCAGCTATGACACGTGCTTATGATTCCGCGATATCAAAATTAGAGCGACAACATGAGTATAATGCCAACACCACAAGAACTACTTCAACAAATAGCGGAGAACACAGCCCGGCAGGTGGAGAAAACAAACCCGAAAAACAGTATGATCTCAGTAACATCAACGAATCCTGAATTCAGTGTGAATTTCCCTGTCCCAGTCCCCGTGAAGGAAATAGCGTTAGCAAAACTACGAGTATATCACAGTTGGCCTAATATTAGGTCTGTAGCTTTTGGTGGTCAACAACCGAATAATTCTCTAGTGTTTGCGAATAAGAATAAACCAGATGGAACCCCAGACTGGAACGTTGTTTCGATACCAACTGGGTGTTATCAAATCGAACAAATCAATGATGAATTTCAGCGTAGAATAAAATCTATTACTGGAACAGAATCGAATATCGCTATAACGGTTCACGAGCCGACGTTATCATCCGACATCGAGATAAACTCACCCAGTTATGTCGTAGATATCTATCAGAGTTCTATAAGGACAATTCTAGGGTGGCCTGAAAATCCACCTCAGACATCTTATCAAATATCCCAACCCAAAAACCCCAGTTATGTCACAGATGAACAATCATACTATGAAATCAACCCATCATATCGAGAGGATTTGTATAATATAAAAAATGCTAAATTAACCGATAGATTTATATTTACCGATAATAATAATACCATGCAATGGGATTTTGTTTTTGAAAAAATCCTTGATTAATTCGTTACCATTACATTTACGTTAAATTATGTCATTGGTTATTTTAGCGAGATTAATCAATTACATAGAACACAACTAGAACAACTACGGCGGAGTTTTCAGGAACATATCTCTGATATAACAAAGCCACGCGACGAGATCATAAAATGTGTTAAGATACTAAATCAACTTGTATCTGACATCGAATATATCAACAAACGAGTAATTCAGGTGATAATTAATGACAAAAACGGGGATAAACAAAAATTCCTAACCGGTTATAATATCACATAAGCTGATTTACCAGACTTCAAATTTCCTGGATATAACGCGAAAGAACTAAAAAAAAATATGTTAATGATCTCCTCGATGAATACTTCCCACGAATACTTGCCACGTGGAAACCACAAACAACTATCCTGATATATAATGATGACCCAGGCGGAGGTGGGCGACATATTGCTCCATTCAACGTAAATATATCCTGGGTGATAGCATTGAATTTAGTATGTGATGTTATCGAAGGAAGCTATCAAATAAATCTTGAGCAATCGAATCAAGCTCAGCAAGGATATGTTTTATATTCATTTGCACCAACAGCTCCACCAGGATTTCTAATCATTGAGGATTCAACTAGTCCAGGGTATATGCGATGCCATAATGATTCATTAACGAGAATTAATTTCAAACTCACTGACCAGTCCAATAATCGCATTGATCTACGAGGTGAGGTTTTACAAATTAGTCTGTTTGTGAAATCTTAGATTGTTAACCCCATAACAGCATAGGGGGGGGGCGTCTTTTTTTACCAAATGGACACCTCTATAAAGCATGTACGAGGAAGCCTTAGTTTGCCAAATAGACGCCTCTTAAAGTTGTCTGATTCGCCCTCTCTGCTGCTACCCGAAACTATTTCAGACAAACCGAAACTATTTCAAAACGAAACTATTTCAGGCAGACGAGACTGGAGAGAGATAAGTTTTCACAGTGCTGCGGAGAGTGAGTAAATAGACCGAGTTTTCAAACCTACGGAGATAAACTATTTTAAACAAACCGAAACTGTTATGGTAAAAGTCTTAAGGTGAAAATCGTTTAAGATGAAAATCTTTCAGGATTTAACATATAAACTAATTTGTAAAGTCTCTCCTCCTAAGTCAATCAAATTATTGGACTGGTCAGTGAGTTTAAAATTAAATCTCGTTAATGAATCATTATGACATCGCATATACATCGGATTTGTTGGATCTTCAATTATTAAAAATACGGATGGAGCCATTGTTGCAAATGAATATTAAAGGCATACAACCTAAGATTTTCGATTTTTTTGTTCTTGCAAATGCATGAAATTATGAAAAGTATAGTAGAAATAATGAGTAATTACAGGTCGTTCAGTTTCAAAAAATGTACATCTGTAAGTTTAATCAATGAAAATATAACGATTTTCTGTACGGATTGCTAATTAATTATGCAGAAACGGAATTTACCGATATTCTCCGTACTCGCAGTGTCACGTGAAGTCGAGGTAAGCATAATGTTTCGCTTTTGAATAATTATTGCCGTATTCTTCGTCTGTCCTTCTCCTTAGTTCTTTATAGTCACCCACAATATATGTATTGCTTATAGATTTCTCATTATATATGATAAATTACAAGAAGTAGGCAAAAAAGTCAATACGAGGGAAAATCCTGACAATAAGAGGTTCCTTTAAGGGGCGATTCTTGAAAGTAGTTTACTTGTCGTGTTTGTGAGATTGTGCTACTTTGTAAGATAAACCAACTAAAAATGTAATAATTTGTATCATTGTAATCAGAACCACTATTAAAAGGCAGCAGAAGTTAATACCACCGGGGGAAATGGCATACTGCTAATAGGCAATTTATTCAGTTTTTTAAATGTGTTCATTTACCATAGAAATAATTATACCCTTTATATAAATACCCAGATGAATGTACACAACTGCATACACTGTAAAACTGTTATATATTATGAAATGTACTAAACTTATATATGTACAAATGTGCATGTACAGACATAACTTTAATTCAAAAGTACAGTCAGGCATAAAAATGAAGGATATCATCTAAGAATAATTATGGCATATAATATATAGAGATTTTCCATGTTATTTAGGTTGGGTGGGGTGCTCCCAATATTATTTAATTTATTACAAAAGACCTTCCGGCTTGTTTTTATGAGGAATTGAAGTAGTGATGGAGAGATGCAATGCTCAGAGCTCCCAGTCAGTGGTGCCGACAGTTAAATTAATGAATACACAAAATGTGAAAGTCAAATAAACAACAATTTAATATCATTAAATAACAGTCATCTCTGAAATGAAACTCAAATTAAAACCCTATCATTCGTCTTTAACTCAACCAAGTTATGGCCTATTTTATCATCTGACTGTAATTGATTTTCCTCCTGTCCTGTGTTCCTACTCATCTGTATGATCTTTCTCTGGACTGGTAGTCCAATTGCCTCCAGTCCGTCTAATGTCTGCCTCCGTTCTTCCTTTCTCTTTGTCTCACAGAGACATTTTATATGAGAAACTAGTGTACCATTAGTAAAACAGATTGATTACAGACATCCCATTCCAAAATACTAGACAGTTATATAGAAATTACATTGATGTTTTAGTATCTTGTGCTTGTTTTTTTATACCTTTGACAAAAGTGATTACCATTTACTCAATGCCAAACTTTAGTACATCACCTAAACAAACTACTGCAGAGAAACAAATATTGAAATTAAGCCCATGCCCTCACCCCCATGTATGTTTCCTATTGCATTTCTTTTAAAATTAGGGTAGCTAGGCACACACACACACACACTGATTAGTATATATAATGTACGAAGTACAATGCAAAACTGGCTCAGATATACATATCAAATTCAGGAATGCAGGGGTCATGCTACCAGTGTTGATACTAATTAGCCTACACAGACAAACAAACTGCTATACATTCACAGGGGTGTTTTAATTGCTAATTGACCATTAACCCTGTTTGCAACAATATATCACTGCTCAAGTTCATGAAATTGGGCCTACTATACAGTGATGAAAATATGCCAAATTTTGTTTCAAAATTGTAACAGTGTGTGTGATTTGGATTTTTAACATACCTTGAACAATTTTTGAGTCATATTGCTACGATGTTTGAAGTGTGGCAGTTTATAGTGATGTCTAGCACGAGGCATCATGCCGCAGACATGTAGCATGACATCCCACCCAGTTACATTATCCTGACAGTAGGACGACCAGTCCATAAACTAACCTCTTAATGCTGAGCACCAAATGAAGCAGCTGTTAATACCATTTTTATGTGTTTGGTATGACTTGGCCAGGGATCAAGGACCCCATCATCTTGCATATGAGGTGGATGCCTTTAACACTAGGCCACTGGAACGGTCAACACCAGTATGTAAATAGTAATTTGTTAACAAATATGGTCGGTGAATATCATTTCTAATTTATTTATTTTTTTAATTAAAAAAAGACAGAAGTTAACAGCATTATTTCTTTATAAAATCAGTTTAAAACTGTATGTGAACCTTTAATGGCATGTTTAGCGGGAGCAATTGAATCAAGATGAAAAGTATGGATTGAAGTCATTTGCTCCAATGTACATTTTTTTCTTTTTCAAAGTATACTAGAAATCTTTCTGATTGCAATTTTACACAAAACATTTAGAAAATAAAATTATTAAAAAGTACTTTATTATGCAATAATACAGACTTGTAATTACATGATTTTAATCTTGTTACTTCTATAGGATTAAATGATTTACAATGTATAGCCTCTGCTGTGCTTTTTTATACATCATATGGCCAAAATACACTACATTTACCTCAATCTAAACATACATATAAGACAAGTATAAATGCAATGGGTATGAAAAGTTAGAAAAGGTCTTACATCTTGTTGTTCAAATGCATGTTTTTTTAAAAGCTTTAAGAACATAATCAACAGTGGTCTGAAAATATACTGCTACTTGGAAATCAAACAGATGCTGGACTTCAGCTCATGGTAGGCACTTCAAGAAAGACTTAGTCAAAGTCTATAATGGGTCCATGGTAGGGATCATTTCTTACCATACAATCACTAGAATAGTCTCTCCATAACAATTTGATATCAACAGGTGTTACCTGACTAAAAGGCCTAAATCATTTTAACTTAAAATGAGATTTCTGCTTTGTAACAATCTCTTCTGTAGGTGGTGGTGGTATTGGAGCAAGTACATCAGATATTCACCTAGGATCATTTATGTCCAAAACAACTGACTGGTTCATGCCAACTCTATCATCTAACCTCATTTCAATATTTTCATATTTATTTCTGGAATATACAGGTACTGTTGATCAGCTTTCTTGGGTATGCAGACCATCTCTCACTTTTTTGTTGAATGACCTTTGGTATCTGACAAGAAAATGCAAACATTTTACTGACAATGTCATTTTATATTTTTTTAATTCTCAAAAGTCCAAATAAAAACTGCATACAATTACATGTAACAAATCATTTTGCTACAGATGAAAATGTCAAAATAGCAAATCTGTACCTTACCCATATATCATAAAAATGTTTAGATTCTTTACAGAATTTTCTAATTACATTAGATTAATTCTAACCAGAATTGGTTTTTGAAATTTATTTTAAAAAATGTCTTCTGTTAAAGATAAAATTGTACCACAAACAGATGGTTTATCAACTTTCAGGTAAAGCATTAATATTTTAACAAAGATGAATTATTACATTAACAAGAATAAAGTTTATTACCTTATTGTTCCATCTGTGTTTACAATCACATCTCTGTCAATATTATTGTTATAATCAAGAGCTGCCAACAGATTCCTAGCTCTGAAAGCTGATAGCTTATATGAATGTCTTTTGGAGGCATACAATAAAATCAAACTTCTGGAAATTCTCCAGTTCTGCTGTACTTCTGAAACAAAGTAAAATGACTAAATAAATAAATAGATTTAGATGCAGATAACTATTAACATTTATAAATCCCCATTAATCTGTTTCGATGAAAATGCCAATGTACAGTAGCATTATACAGGCAGAGAATAATCAACTCATTCCATCCATACTATTTTTTTTCCTTGTCACCTGGGGGTAGGGAGCGCATTTGTGGGCTAATTTTGAATACATTGAAATACATCTGTTTCCAAGAGATTTGATTAGATATACACCTAGGTGTGCTAGAAACATTCGGCATAAGGGTAAAAGTGGGAGTTTTTTCTTCTTCTGACCCATCATTTTCCTCCTGGCCACGTTTTACTTCCATCCCCAATTTATCCTACTTTTGCAATTGTTCACCAGTATGTGTATAGCTCAGACCGGTGTGAATTAGATTGCAAGCAAAAAAGTAAAAGGTCCAGAAACAAAATCTGATTCCAACTATGGACATGTGTGCAAAAATCAGGCAAAGCTTGACCCCTCCCTCCCTGTACACATGCATACTTTTTATTTACACACAGCCCTCCCCATTCTGTAGAACAGCCACACAGAAAAGATCAAGGATTAACAATAATATGTATTTAATGTAACAGATAGTCCACCAATGTTGAATGTCTGGCTGCAACAAAGAAATAAGCAGCATAACTTTAAAAAGTTTGTCTATTGTCCACTAAAACTCAAACACCAACTGAACCCAGTCAAGCAGGTTACATATTAGACAAATTACTATCGAGGTATATGTGTACGTATATTATCAGTAGACCACCCGCCCCCATACACAAGCATATGCATTTGGGTAAACCCCCCTTGCCCTCTCCATGTGCATTAAATGGACAAACCATAATTATGGTGTCAGTGTGGTTTGTATTTATAATACAATGTATTCATTTTCTTTCTGTCATAACCAGTATATCTTCATTATTTCAATTATGCATTGATACTATATTTAAGATAAATTGTAAATACACAATTTTTACTTTTTTGATAATGCACAGAAAAGAAAGCTTTTGTGGGAGCAACATTTTGTTTAATACAAAAAAATTCAATACTATACATTACTTTTAGTTTAGTTACATATATCATGCATGTATCATAATGGTAGTTTTTTTTAGTATACTTAACTCAAATATTCCCTTTTATGTATGTATCACAAATTTTTTGTTAGTATACTTTCTCAAATGGGTTGATAAAACTTTTAGACATTTCCATCAACTTCAGACAAGACTGAATCCTTTAAAATAAAATTTTGAAATGTGTAAATACTAATGTTGAACTTGGGAATCTTTAGTTTTGTATCAAAAGTAATTATCATTTATCTTGGTTTTTATGACCTGAATGATAATGCTTCAAGAAATAATAATAATAACTTATTTGAAGGGGTGACTAATTCAGTCAAAGACTATTCTCCCTTGAGGTCCTTTAACTAAAATACATACAGCATGATGAGGAACATATCAATAACAAAAAATAGACATATGCCAACAAACAATTTACAACAAAAATATTCTAAATAAAACAAACCAGATTTTAACAAAATGTACAATCTTTACCAACTGCAAAATATGAAACTAATATAGAATGATACATTTACAGGTAAATCCTTAGATGTGCATCTACCAAAATATTTGTAAACAAGTAAATAAACAAAACATTTAATGTAGTAATACTTACACAGATGCCATATCTGATTATGATGTGGTTATATCAGACACAGCAGGAATTTGTATCCTATGAATTGTTGGCCCAGGTGTAGAAGTTGTGGCCATGTCTTCTGTGACATTTTTCTGATGTTTTCCTTGCACTGCCATTCAATTCATTACCTAATATAGCAAGGGAAAATAAATGTTTTATTAGACACAATAATATTATATACTTTACAAATAATAGTATGCATAATATATACTTAACTGTATTGCATTGCTTTCATTTACAGCCATTATATTTTTATTTTTTTTGTATTTAAAAAAAAAACAGAAGTGACTGCTTGCCTCTAAATAGTCTTATGGTTGCGAGCGAAAATGATGATCATTAAATCCCCTTTGATACCCTCAAAAATAGGTGTACGTACATGCGGTTTTCAGCGATATTGTTGCAGGGCTGTGATATTTTATTTCAAGCTAAATGGAATAATGCCAGTTTATATAAAATATGTTATTTTAAGAGTTTTGATAAACAATTAACAATACAGATATAAAATAGCGGTATAAAAACTTGACTGTTCATTGCAAAATTGAGACTCACCAGTATCCAGCAAGAATTTGGCGACCTCTGGATTAGTTTCCAGGCTCAAAGTGGACTTCTTTTTATTCCATCGTTCATGCTGGTCACCAATACATATGCGTGTGCTGCCATAATTTTCCCAAAGAGCTTTTTTTTCCCCTCCTTTCAGAATCTAAGTTTTAGTTTTCGATCTCGTTGTGAACAAGCCATTATTTTTGTAAACACGTGTTTGCGCATGGCTAAAATTCTTAATCTTCGGGAGAGGTCAACACAGAGGTTACATGAATATAGGCGTGGCAAACAGCGAATTATTGTCTGCAGACAATAATTCAGAATCGCGTATTTTTATCACAAAATTTCCGATACTAGCCTGATTTCGGCCTCAGAAACAGCCTGAATCGTAATTATTCATCTAATTAAGTAATCGTGAACTGAAAAAATAAATATATAATTTCATTCGTTCTTACTTAGGTTGTATGCCTTTAAATATATCCCTGATGGGCTTGATTTGATTTTCGAGATTTATTTGGTAACTTCCATCGATAGCGTCACATACTAGATTTACTTCAACCACCAAGGAAATATTCATATTCTGAGGAGCAATATGCCGCCCACCCCATCTGGGTTATTGTTATGTTTGAGGATGGTTGCTTGTGGTTGTAGTATTTGTGTGCATGCAGCGAGTATTTGTGGGAAGTACTCATCGAGATCATTGACTGATTTTTTTAATTGGTCTACATTACGCCCTGGAAGTTTAAATGTTGAAATATCCTCTACACGTATTTTATACTTCTCTGCAAACTTTACTCTATCATACCCATATTAGCATTTGATACTCCTTGAATAAGTCGTAGATTAATCAATTCCATGTGGTATACAGTTTGATTTAGTATTTCCGTTATTTGAGAATTGAGAGTTTCGATGATAAATCAAAATTATATTCTTGAAAACCCTGCCGTAATTTATCGAAATATTTCTTTCTTTCGTTATTAAAAACATCAAAATAGCTCAAAACGTCACCTACCAGAACCAAGCTACCGTCGTCTCCTATTCCATGTTTCCATAACCAATCCCCCATTTGATAACCAATATTATTTTCTTTTGGATTTAATAACCGTGGAATATTAATAGAAAACTTGCATATAGTAGAATAGGAATCGTCATCATATGATTTTACGTCTGTGACATAATCAGATTTTTTGGGCTCTGGCGGTACTTGATATTTAGGTGATGGGATATGAATCCATCCTAGCACGGTTCTTAGAGAACTCTGATAGATATCTACAGCATACCCGGGTGAGTTATCTCAATCGCGGATGATAGTGTTGGTTCATGAACTGTTATAGCGATTTATGATTCTCTTCCCGTAATGGATTTTATTCTACGCTGTAATTGATTATTGATCTGTTCGATTTGGTAAGACCCGGATGGTAAGGAAACTATATTCCAATCTGGAGTCCCGTCTTGTTTATTCTTACCCGCAAACACCAAGGAATTATTCGGTTGCTGACCACCAAATGGTTTTGATCTAATATTTGGCTAACTGTGGTATACTCGTAATTTTGCCAGCGCTATCTCCTTAACGGGAATCGCAATGGGGAAATTGACACTGAATTCAGGGTTTGTTGAGGTTATTGAGATCATGGTTGTCTTTGGCGGCGTTGTGTTTGTCGCTATCTGCTGAGGTAATGCCGTTGTCGATATTGGCATTATTATTATTGTGTTGTTTTTCTAATTTTGATGTTGTACTATGGTAGATATTCATCATCGCGGATCATTCGTTATCTGATATTGTTGTGTCATCGAGACTGGATGATATCAGCGACGATAATTGGGATTACGAGGCTGATGCAGTATGTAACTTAATTATTTACTCCGTAGTTTATTCTGACTGCATGTCCAAATTTTTGTTTGTGATTATGTTAAGAATTTATGTAATTGTTGTCGCCGATGACACACAAATTGTGACAACTACAGGTGCCAGTGCTGTAATCGCTGATAGCAATATACCAGTTCCAGCAATTACACTTGAAACCGAATACACAATAACGTCGACGCTGGTAATTCGCCTGCGGTATTCTTCTGCTTTCACTGTATACTCGTCAATAAGAGTTTTTAGTTTAGATTGAAACTCACGGACTTGATCATATCGATAATGCTGGACATTCATTATACTATTTAATCAATTACAAATTTTAAGTAGTATGTCAATGATGCCCGAGCTAAATTACCACTGATAGAGGTTATTGCAAATGCTCCTATGGAGCCCTTATCTATATATGCACTTGCGGTATTTAATTCCCGTTTTTGTATCCGATGACACATTAAAATATACTCCTGAAAGCAGGGTTAATCTATAGATACATCTGACTCCAGCGGTAATATTGATGATATTTTTTTAGGTGTCCATTCGAAATATCCTTGATATGTCGAGTATACGGTATTAATGTTTTGTTTATGTGGTATTTTGATTTTATCAAGCCGGGTCGCGATAGCAGGAAAATCACTAACAATATCGTCTTGTTTTTTATTAATCGTATCAATAGTTGTTTTAATATCAGAATGTTTCATTGGGACATTCATCGGAGTACCAATGAAATTATCTGCGGTTTCATCAATGTTTCTAAAATTATTGCGAAGATTTCCAAACATGCCTACATGAACATCATATTCAGCTCACAGCGTTGTTAGTTTGTCATCTGTGGTTTTATGCTCAGCTTGCAGCGTTTTAAGTTCATCATCTGTGGTTTTATGCTCACCATATATCGTCGTTATTTTATTGTCTAACACATCTACATATTGTTTTGTCACAGCATCAGTATCCAGTGTTGGATAACCAAGCGTGGTTTTTTTATTTGAGTTCATGTAGAGGGAACCTGTCATTGTGTCACCGGATTTGTTTACTCGACTGTTAATACTATCTATCACAGTTGGTAAAATAACTCCTGGTTTAATCTTACCAGTGGAATCCAACACCACTAGGGAATGTTCGGTCTCTCAATTTATTTTAACAAGAATATCATTCAGGGAAACATTATTCGTTTTAAAGTTAAGCTGTTTGTCTTGAAATACGACTATTTCATTTGGATCCACACTTGCGAGGTTTAACATCTCGGATACTTCATCTTCTATTATTTTTTTTTACTTCTTTGGCTGCAGGTATTTCCCCGATGGCTTTTTTAGGCTTGAAAGAGATCTTCCCCAAATATCACCATTATATTTTAAGATCTCTCTAAAAGGCGATTACTAGTATATTCGTGTACTGTTTTATGGGCTGGTTTAGTTGATGATGATAACGCGTTAAGTACATTTAATACTTCTAGGCCGCATATTGGTGGAATACCAGATAGGAATTTTTAATAGATGTATATAACGCATACATTCTTTAAGCGTCGCTAGCCCATATGAATGGAAATAAACAATTGCACGCGGATCAATCGCGTATGCAACCCAGTGAGTTCCAGGTCCGGTGCTGTTATCGAGATTAATGATACCAGTTTTAACGCTGTATGGTTATTGTTGTAATTGATCTGGCATAAAAATACCTCTAAAGTTTTATATCGCTATTTCTTTTAGCAGCATCAAGTAAATCAAAATTTGACACTGGAACCTTCGGTGTTGGAGTTAGTAAACTGTTGCTAGTTTCAGGCCGTTTCCGCTGTACCATGTAGTCTAAGATCTTTTCCTGATCGTTTATTTGTTTGTATCCCCTGTCCGGTAGCTTTCTGTAATGCCATTTCTGCCGCGGTACTAACGGCTCCAAGGGCTGCAGCTTTTTTCGCCATCGCTGGGGCGGCGGCTGCAATTAGAGCTGGTAGCGCAGCGAAAAGTGGAAATATACCACCTGATTTTATCATATCTTTGATCGCGGACGCAGGGAGTGTGACCTGAATACCTCTTTTATCTTTGATAGCATCATTGAAATGGCTAATCTGACGAGCTGTCAATAGTAGTTTATTTTGACCACCAGACATCCGATTGTGTTTTAGCGATATCTTAGTTCCACGTGTTTTAGCTGAATCCGATTGCAATTTTTTAATCTGACAAGGAGTCAGATTGAAAAACCCCCTTAACATTTAAATTTCGCGAACGATTATGCCTACTGCATATCGGACCGCTCAGCTGGTCAAGCAGGAGAGAGGGCGAAGAGATCAAACTATAGAGGCGTCCATTTGTCAAATTATAGCTTCCTACGAAAATGAAAACAATAGTGTCAAAAATCACCAACCAAATCCTCTAACAAACCGAGAGTTTCTCTTACGGGTTGGTTAATTATGTTACCTTTTTCTTTGTCGTTGTTGTTTTCTAAAATGTAGGTTGTTTTTTATTTACCCGACTGACACTTATTTGAGATCGTGGCCCCTCTGCTGCTATGACTTAAATCATGTCATATATCAATAATGGTAGGAGAATCATTAACAACTAGATTGGCACGATAAATATTAGTAGCGATTAAGAAAATACCCGTCCGTGATTCTGTCAGGCGAAAATTACATTAACGCCAGAATTCTCAACTTGATTTTGCAGAAGACTCAGAACAGTTATTCAAAACTCTTACTGCAACTGCTAAAGCGGTATATATGGAAAATAAGGAGACCCCCCAACACACACACACACACACACACACACACAAAACAGCAAAACAATGGCATCAAGGACTGGAGACACATCGAGAATTTCACAAAGTCGTCCTAGTCTAATACCTCAACCGGTAATACCTCAGTCTGGTCCGAAAACAACTAATGAAGAATAAGTCGAAGAATTACGTAATAAATTTACTGAGGATACTTTTAGAGAAATCGATAAACAGTTCTTTAAAAGTTCTAACCTTGTTTACAATTTAGAATGTTCTCGAAAGAAGAAGAATGTTCTGATGTGCCTTGTGCTACTGGACTTGTTTTCTTTGTCGTCGGGGAAGTGGTCTTATTGCCTGTCCTAATAATATTCTCTCTGACATATTACGATTAGAAGTTCTGATAGGAGGAGCATGCGCTTTAAACAACTCACCAGAAATAATTAATGAAGCCGTTGATATATATCAAGAATTAGTTCAAGGTGGTATCACATATATCGGCATATTCCGGGAATGTATCGATAAACTTGTTGATGGGCATCAGAATGACTAGCGGTTGTTGTCTGATTAACGATAACGATAATATTTTAGATGATCATACATCACCACCATCGTAAACCAATGCTTATCATAGTAGTAAACTCGTGATTAATGTCAGTAAAATAATTAACTAAGCCGCGGATAAAAATAATTCAGCCTTGATAATCAAGGATTTGATGAAGTACATGAAAATAATACTGCAAATATAATAGCAGGAAATAGTTAGACATGGTCAGAGAGATCACTATTTAGATCGAGACATATATAATAAAATCTTCAAACAGTCACCTAACATAGCTTTTGATATAAACGCACCTCATCTTTAGGGATGAATCCGTACGCGATTATCAAATGTATTAGTATAACGAAATAAAACGAAATCTACGAACAAGAATTGAACTTTAAGTTCATGATACAAGTAAATATTACCTACCCACTGAAGCATTTATTGCAATAGAAGGAGTACTTGTAGCAAATGTAGATGCTAATACGCCATATGGTGATTGTGTTCTAGCTGGTTTAGTTAATCAGGTGATTAGGGCACTGTTTGCAAAAGCTACATATATGATTGATGGAAAGAGATTGAAGTTAGTGATAACAATATCGATGTTGCCACAAGAATATTGTTATGAGCGAGATATTCTGATGATTAACAAGATCAACAGGTCATCAATTATGTTTGCAAAGGATATTGCTGATAATGCTATCATGTTCAGTATGTTAAATTTCAGACACCGCAGAGAACTTCATCTGATCCACAACCACTTGATTTTGAACATACGATTAGACCAGGTGATGCTTGTGATATTATAAAAGGAGTTAATGCTAATTACAACCCAGGATTTGCAACACGTGCAGAAATGTTGCAATATGCAATTGCACTATCTGATGTTTTCTGATTTTTTTTTAGAAATGTTAGAACAGCTACCTTTGGCATTAAACATACGGTAGTGCTTGTACGAAATTGTGATGATAATGATGCAATCTGGCCAATTGATGGTGTTGCTGATGGTAAAGTAAATATAACAAAACGTTCATTGTTGATGCCAGTAATGACTCCATCGATCGCTGTCGAGGATAACTTATTGTCATTTATGGATCATTACTATCATGGCTAACAACAACATCATATAGTATTCAGAATACTGCTAATGGTATATTTTCATGGCATATAGCTTCAAAGCCGGGTGTTTCTGCGTCACGACATATATTTGTTGCGCTACAAAATGATAATTGCACACGTTCTCAAGAGTGGAGTCGTATGATATTTGACAAACTCAATGTTACCGAGGTTTCATTAAAAATATACGGCCAACAAGAACCATGAGGGATATTTTACTTAATTATGGACAAAACCAAATAGCACGCGCATATCATCGTTTATTGACATATATGAAACATGATATGAATGTAGTTACCGGTCTGCAATTATCACAATTCGATTTTATGACATTTTATGCGATTTATTACTTTTTGTTGGATCATATTGATTTACCCAGACTATTGTTGATATACATTTTCGAACTCGTGTCTGGCTGATATCGCAGAGTACAGAGCAATTGCTGTTATATTCAGCGATAAAGCGGTGTTACCTTAAAGTACTGACTGGCGAATGAGAGTCGTTGATGTCCCAGTGGAACATTTATAACACAATGAGATCACTCGTATTATTCTAAATGCCATATACTCACGTTAGTTTTACTCTGACTCCTGGTCAGATTAAAAAGCAACAATCCGATTCAGCAAAAACTGCGGAACTACAATAACATTAAAGTATGATGAGATCAATGGTGGTCAGAATAAATTATCACTGACGGTTCGTCAGCTTAGACGTTTTAATAATGCAATAAGGAATAAAAATATGTTAATGTACACTCTCCGCGAAGGCAATTAAAGACTCAGTTAAATGAGGTGGTATTTTTCTACTCCTTGCGGCCATACCAGCATTGATTGCCGCGGCCGCCCCAGCAATCGAAAAAGCTGCGGCGCTAAGAGCCGTTTGAACAGCGGCAGGAATGGCCTAAAAGAGCGCGGATACAAAAAAAGGGAAAGGGTCTAAGGTTACCGGGGAGTCGTTTCACGTACGAAAACTGCATAAGATTACCAGGGAGTCGTTATTCGAAAGGAAAAAGTCTGAGACTAACAGGGACGATTGATTAACACTGATGTCAAATTTCGATTTAATCGTTGCTGCTAAAAGATACAAAATAAAAAGGCGTCAGGGATTTTTTTGCGAGATCAGTTACCTTCCAGATTAAATAGCGCAAGAAGACGATATAATTAATCTCGATAATTTCACCGGACATGGAACTCATTGGAAAGCATATGCGATTGATCCACGTGAAATTATTTATTTCGATTCGTATGGATTAGCTTGGCCAAAAGAAGGGACGTACTATATCAATCAATTAGATATTCCGGTTTGGCACTCAACTCTACCAACACATTCAATAACTGAGCCACCAATATGCGGCCGATAAATAATTGCTGTACTCGATTCTGTATCAAAATCAACTAATCCACCTCATAACGCTGTGCATGAATACACGAATCGGCGTCGGAAATTTATAATTTTAAAAAATCCAAATTGAATAATAGCTGATATTTACGGGAAATCTATCTCGAAACAAAATCCTACTGAAGGAATATCAAGCGAGAATGTGATAAAATATCATCAACGATGAATTATTAGAATTGTTAAATCGTTCAAATTTTGACCCAAACAAAATGGTTATATTTAAGGATAAGCAATTAAAATTAAAATCGAGCAGTCTTTCCTTGAAGGATATTACAATTAAAATGAATGAAGCACCTGAAAACTCCATAGCCGTATTTGATTCCAACGGAGGATTTAATCGCGATATTACCATGTCAACTGTATCGAATAATATTTGCGCGCGAGTACAAAAATCATGGATATAATGACAAGCGAATTCAACATGAACTCGAATAAAATAACTACACTTGATTATCCATCATATGACAAGGATGCGGTGACAAAAAAGTATGTAGATACCGTTGATGGTAAATGATCCAATTTAGGGGCCGAGTATGATGTTCATGTATTACTAAGCGCGTTTGCGAAACTCCGTATAAAGTTTAGAAAAAGTGATAAATACGTGGATAATTTCTTTGGAAATCCTTCGAATATTGCTATGAAACTTTCTGGGAGCAATACAAACATTGACATTATTAAACAAACACAGAATAATTTTCCTGCTATCACTGATTAAAATACCGCGAAAAGAAAATATCAATACGGTGTATCCGATAGAGTTGGGATCTTTCGCCTGGACACTTAAAAGAGAACCTGTTCAACTTAGCGCATTTGTCCGAGGTATCTATAGATTAACCGTTGTTTCACCATTACACGTTAAGATGTAATATTTTTACTGGTAATAATAGTGTAAGTGCAATTATGGAAGATAGATCCACTGAAATATTTCCAATATGCCCCAGAAGTGTTAATTTAGCATCAGCGCCAATTGTATGGTGCGTCGAATTTTTAATTGATTTAAATAAACAATATAATGAATGTCTAACAGTATAGATAAGATCAAATGCGTGAATTACAGAATAAACTAAACATCTCATTGACATATACGCAGTAAAAATAAAAAATATTGCGCATTTTCGAGATTTACATTACATTCCAAACCCCCTTTGATGCTATAAATGTCAAAAATACGGCAATCACGAGGATCGATGTTACAGAGCCAAGGTGTGTGGCCGGCGCGGAGACCACTCTCATCAGGAAGCTGATTGTAGAGCAACTCCGCATTGTGTCAACTGTGGCAAGGAACATCACGTCAGTTCCAAGGATTGTGATACATGGAAACAAGAGAAGGAAATTCAGAGGGTAAAGTTTACCTCGAACATTCCTTACACAGAGGCCAGAAAACATGTCCAGGCAAAAACATCCCTTCCTGGCCCATCCTTCTCCACAGTCGTAAAACACAATCCAAAAAGCACGGAGGACTCCCAAACACAGACGGATCAGCCCGATTCAACCATAAGTGCCACTATCCCGAATTATAAGCCACAGAAAAGCACAACATCACCTCAGACAACATTTAATAACAATCCATCACCAAAATCACCAAATCAGAAACACAAAGCTCAAACAAATAAACCGCAAAAGGGGTCAGATGACCCCATTAAACTGTACAACAGGTTTGGAGACGCTGAGAGCATGGATGCAGAAGAAACTGCTCCATGTACTCAAAGTAGCTCCAAACCTAGGAAAACTAAATATACTCCCGTACTTCCTCCAGACAAATAACAACACATACGTCCTTCGCGAATAGTCTAACCTAGCTCCAGAATCTCCAGCATAACATTATAATGAAGAACACCATCATACAATCGAACTGTCGAGGACTTGAAGCTAACTACAATGACATTTTTCTGCTTTTAAATGAATACGATCCTGCAGCGCTATGTCTACAAGAAACATTCCTGAAAGAGACAGATAAAATTACATTAAAAAACTTTTCACTATTTTATGCGTACTTTCAAAACGCTGACAAGGCCTCAGGAGGAGTCTCTATTGCTGTGAACAATAGAGCCCCCCCCCCTCACAGAGTCATTCCTTTAAACACAAATTTACAAGCCATTGCTCTAAGTGTCACTCTACATCGAATGATTACTTTTTTCCATTTACTTACCACCAAACACCAGCCTAATACAAAAGGAATTAGACAATCTTGTTGAACAACTTCCCGCGCCCTTCGTTTTACTCGGGGATTGTAATGCCCATAACATTTTATGGGGATCAAATCACATAAACGACAGAGGCCATAAAGTAGAAGATTTCATTTCTAGACACGATATGTGTCTATATAACACTAACTCACCAACATATTTACACCCCAGAACGGGCACGTACACATGCATAGATTTAACAATTTGCTCCAATGTCATAATTCACTACTAATAAGAATGAAGTTCAAACTTACGAAACAAAGCTCTCAATTGTTATATTTATCGAGAGCAAATTTACAAATAAGTCTATATATCAAATCATCAAATCATCATGTCATTCTCGACCTGGTTGGATTAAAAATAAAAATAAAAATTCAGATACGTTTTTCGTGAATTTTACTAGTAATTACCCTGCTCGATAACAATGACCAAATATTACGAAATCTGACAACAATTAAGAACAATAAAATAAATTGACAAAACAAATAATATCAAGACGGACAAAAACGAGAACTTGTTTTTCAGTGTACTTTTCCGAACTTCATTTTCCAATCTCGGAACTCACTTTCTAGTCTGGGACCTGGACCAGTACTTTCGTTTTCTTTAGTCATTTTATGTTGTCTTACAAGTGTGTTAATATTTTGTCTTATTTCATATTGTTTTGATAAATCTTACTTAACATTTTCTACTGCGGTAAAATTTTGTCGTTGTATTTCAATTTCTTGCACCCTTCCCCAAATCAAGCCCCGGGTAAAATGCAAAACGTATCCAGGACGTTGGTCTCAACGCGATCGGAGGTGTACATGAAACGAGTTCGGGCGCCAACACTTTATATAGATAAACGGCAATTACGCAACCGTCGACAATATGCCTGCATTGGGCCATCAAACATCTGACCCTGAGTATCATTAAAGAACCCTCTGCACTCCTCTATAGTATTTTTTTTTTCAGAAATATATTATAAATAAGTTATTATATAGTTTTATGTGTCTCGTTGTGACCGTCCAGGATAAATTTCGACAGGAAAGGGATCTTTTTCTGAAAAGTATCAACAAAGTGTGGTTAAGTTGAAAAATATCTAGTAGGTTCAAAAAAATATATACACACTTTATTTTATGCTCAGCAGTGAATTACTTGATTTTCTAGTTAAAATAATATTGATATTTCACTGCAGTGAAAAAATAACAGTGAAAAAATAACAATATTTTTTCACTACAGGACCTACATTTTTGGGTCAGAACATACTTACCTCCCTTTTATTTTCTGTTAGTTAACTACTTTTTCTTTGTGTACATGTCTTATCTGTGGCGTCTGCAACGTATGTGAGCATAAAATAAAAAGAATATTTGCTTGAAACGAGTGAATAACGGATACATTTCATCGAGTGGATAAAAAACTCTAGCATTTTCACTCGTGGCTTCGCCACTCGTGAAAATACTGAGTTTTTCATCCACTCGATGAAATATATCCGTTATTCACTCGTTTCAAGCAAATATCCTCTATATATTCTTCTTACGAACACAATGACCCTACTAACAAGCGGGTCAACTCCGACTTACTCGAGGGTATCTGAAAGTAAGTATCTCCCTTCGCCAGTCTCTATTCAATTATATATAAACCAAATGTTCTGTCCATATTTCTCAAAAAAGCTGATTTGTACACAATTCTTTCTAAATTTTGTACCAAGGGTGTGCCGATATAATAAAATTGCCGGCTTCATTTATTGATTGAATTTTTTCCTCACCAATCACACTGTTCACGGATTTTATAGGTCTTTTTTTCAACGAACTTACAAAAACCGGTTAAACCGCGTTCAATATTCTGTTTTTGTGCGATAGCTTTAAGGTTAAATAGATTATTGAAAATTAAGCCTTGGAAAAAAATAATCTCAATAGAATCTCTCGTAACGTACGAGTAAAAACTCTGGCGAGGTATAAAAATATGATTAACACAATTCACGATGCAAAGAAGGAATTTAGTAACGATCACTCATCTCACGTATGTTCAACCTTCTGAATCAATAATAGCGTTGATGCTACAATGAACGACAAACGAGTGATAAATATAATTACCCATCTCAATAATCGAAAGTATTTTTCCGCGTAAAATTTGATGTACTAGCAGAAACCGGTAATTGGATTATTCGTGTTAAATATAATCCTATTCTCGCTAATAAAAAGTTGTAAATGTTAGTAAATGTCCCAAACCAGGAACTTTGACTGGTATTGACAAACCGTATTATGAGCAAGCGTATCCTGTGACCGCGGTTATTTATGGAATTTACCCGATCAATAAAAACCCAGTGCTGATAATATAAAGCCGATGACATTTTCAAGGATAAATTGTGTCGCTGAAAGTTTTGTAAATGCGATGCGTGGAAACGGTGTGACGGATCTAAGACGTAAAAAAATAAACCAGTGACTGAATTGGTTAAAGCTTCCGGTGCTACAATAAACGATGTATCAAGATTAGAAAACAAAACAATATAATTCCCAATAACCGTTAAAACAATAACAGGAGAAGTATTATACAAATCGAAATATAAATAAAAAGAGCTGCAATAAATATCATTGCTGATCTTGCCCACGCGTGGACTAAGGCAGTTACAATATTTCCAAGATATATAATTGTTAGATTTTAGCCACAGAACATGTTTGATTTTATTCATGATTTAAGTAAAAAGGACCATGTGTCAGTATAGTTATTTCAGAGTTTTCATAAAACGACGATGAACTTGAAAGTGGGCTTCGTAAATTTGTAAGACATAATGCGAAATATATTGCAAGGAATCTTTTAATCAAACGATGAGAAAAATCGCACAGACATTTTTGAAAGAAAATATCGAGCAATTATTAACAAATTGTTTTACAGTTCCGTCGCATGCAGTTCACATTCCCGGGTGAAGAATTCGTGAAAGCCAACACGACTTAAATTTCTCGAGAATATATGATCAAGTTGTGTCAAGTACGGACACGGTGGATTATGGAATACCAGTTATAAAATCAGCGATATGGTATTAGTTGATTTGATTGCATGTTATACAAGAAGTTTCCTCGGAGTGGGTGCGTGTGCTGAACGTTGTAATAGATTTGGACATCCTACCACGAAATGACGCGAATGAGTATTAATGGACCACAACCAGATTTTTATCTAACCGGATTTGCTCGTGTAATATCATTCGAGATTGCTAAAGAATTCCATCCGCTCTGTTATATTGATATCGCTGATTATCGGCGAGAGAATTACATCATATCACGCACAGACTGAAATTTGGTTACCACAACCTGATGATGATAGTAACGATATGATTATTAACGATTAAAAGGAACACTTTCCTGATCTTGCCGAAGACTATACTGTTATACGATCTAATGAAATCTATGATCGTAGACGTGAAATTTGTGAAAAAAAACCCGCTAAAGGTCTCAGTAGAAGAATAATCGGTAAATGTGTTCAAGGTAGAGCATATGATCACAAAGGACATTATTCAGGATTAATTCTAGATGACGCTGCATACGATTTTATAACTGCAGATGCAACACAAACACACTTGCACGAGAAATGAAATAACGAGGAGTTCATACCTGCACTTAACACAACTGTTTCAGATACAGATACGTATTGACTCTTGATTGAACGTAACGTGTCGCTGGATATATCACAAATGTTTTCGATTGATTATTTTTGAAAATCAGAACTGTTATCATGTGTGGTGATCACGGCCAACAACCACCATTTCTTTCTTTGTCTCCTTTCAAATGGTTTCAAAAACATTGTGGATTATTATGACAAAAGTAATACTGATCATAGAGGGCTTGAACCAGAGTTAATCGAGTTCAAAAAATTTAATCATACTCTAAACGAATACAATCCAATGCGAAATATTGCGTGAAATAATTTCAGATGGAGACCAAACGATTTGATAGTGGCAAGTAGAAAGAGACACATTTCACTTCAATTATTTGAAGCACATAATAAAAGGTTCCAGAATTACCCGAACCATTATGCTACAGACCAGCTGATACATGAAGAAAGAATATAGTTGCTGAAAATCCAGGACAGACTGAGAAATATAATCTCGTATTAAATGGTATTGTATTAGTTGATGACCAGCGCTATCGAGGATGCGTTAGCGTATCAATCCACATGGATACAAGGATACGCAATGACGATACATTTATCTCAAGGGTTAAATATCTCTGATACGGTTGTTTGGATCGGTGATGATCCCATCGAACGGTCAAATTTAATTTATCTCGCAGTGTCACTAGTTAGAAGAATAAATAAATTACGAAGGGTTATTTTAAATTTTACTTTTTAATTGTTAGCGATGACATAGTAAAAAAAAACTCCTTGGTTTTAAACAAAGTGACAGAAAAAAAATAATCCCGACATTCATGTTGATGCTGAATTTATAATGAAGCTGAATAAACAACATAATAATGACTGTGCGCGATGAAATTGTATAACGCTATGGCAATATTCAAATAAACATTCCACAACAATTTACCGAGGATAGAAAGGATAGTTGTCGCGGTCATACATGTGACAATACGATGCTGACCTGTGTTTAATGTAAAAGACGCAGAGGCTATAGTTAAGTGATCGTGGTGGTAATTGTGTATCCGCTGGAATCACTTGCAACTGTTCACGTGTAAATCCACGCTGAGGAGCTTTTGAATCTAATATATACTGCAAGTATTATAGTGGATCTTACTCTGCTAGATATTTTATGTCTCGTAACACTCGATATGGGATATGTAGCTCTTTGGTTTACCACCCTCAAGGTCACCTAGTTCATATTATCATATAAATATCTTACAGTTACATTAAGTATTTTTTTTTGTTGAAAGATCACGCTGTTATACGGGTATATGTTCTTTGTGGTTGCACTAATATGTGTTATCTTGTTTGTTCGAGTAATTTCATAATTTAATGTATTTATCACACCTGGTAATCTTGCAACCCATTCTCGAGATCTTGCGTCTTTAATCATTTATTTCGCATATTGATATCCATATAACCGCTCAGGAAGAGTTCGATTAAATGGTTCAACAAATGCTTGATTATGTTGAACTGCAGTATGTCATCGTCGTATTTTGACATTATTTGGCTTTGTCAGCGACGATACTACACCCTGAAATTTCTTGAAAGGATCAATCTGTAATAGTTGTAGCTATTGCAGACCACCTCGTTGATAACTATCGTTCAGCCGAAGCTACTTCTAGTGCTCTCTTTGTTGATAATGGCTCTGCTTCTTCGTATCTGCTCGCAATATCTATAACAGTTATTGATTATTTGTATCTTATTTGATATCTCATATTTTGACAGTATCATCTTGTACAAATATAATATCTGCCTGTTGAACTTCATTGCGAACACTGACATCCAAATGCACGAATTGAATTCGCTTAGGTCGTGGTAGATAAATTTGCCATATTGCCTGTCTTAATATCCAATTTGCTTCAGTAACAAGTTTAACACCCGCAGCTTTGGTGAGTTTTCTAATTGCTGATTTTCCTCTCCAGGATCCCCTTGGACTATAATAAATACATTCCATAATAAAAGTAATTACTGTCACAGAATTAGGCGAAAATTGAATTTATTTCTTCTTGAATTACAAACCAATTTCACCATTTGTTTTGTTTCGTCGTACATGCGTTACCTGGGGTGATTAAGTGTTTTTCAAGGTAAGCGACGTGTAGCGATTTGCATGTGCCTGACTACAAATCACTTGAAGTCAGGAACATTATAATCACGGTGTGCACGGGAATTTTGCCGTGAATTCTGCTCATCTATTTGGGGACATATAAGGCAGAATATTTCTAGAAAGATTACGAGTCAAAAGTATCTTGTCAAAAGAGAGATAGCTCGTCATTCTTTCTCCAGCCAAAGGGGTGAGTGTTAAATTTATATTTTGTTTTATTGTGAATTCTATTCAGTTTATCATTTCATGTAATGATGCCTTTATTACAATGCAGATTTAAACCGTTGAATATTTGGAATTACTAGTCACTATTAGACTTTAAATGCAATAGCATAATCTAAATTTTAGATTGTTTTAGAAACAACTATTATTAGTTTGGTTTCTTTATTGTAGCTGAATTTTAGCTGAATGTGATTGATTGTGCCGTGATTGTGCTGTTAAATTGTGCGATCAGATTGAGGTATCTGACTGTCTGTCTGTCAAATTGTCTGTCCGTCTACGTTTGTATCTGGCGTGAACAGGAGGTCATGATGTCCGAGGATATCTGTCGAGATGTGTAAATATCCGGAAATCTAGAAGTCTAAATGTCCGAGTGTCGGAGTTGTCTGGAGGTGTAAACGTCCGGGGTTGCATCTAAGTGTTTGGGACCGGTGGTTCTAGTAGGTGCTGTATGCTGTCTGTACGTATAACTGTAGTGGATCCGTGAAGGGCAAGCGGCCGATAAAAGTATTGGGTCAACCCTAGGTATTCGGAGAAGCTGTGCGGCGATTCAACAGTTGGTGAATCGTACGGTTGTACAGGGTCGAGACGGATGTGTGTGTTTCAATTGTTGTTACAATTGAATATATTGTTATATTTACACGTGGTTACTTTGAATCTGTAGGATTCCAAGGGATTACATGAATCTCGATAACAGTTAGTAACTTGATTTAATACATGTAGATGTTAGTACTTGTTGTCGTAATCCATACGTGCGATAATGTAATTTGATGTTTGTATTTGTTATCGCAATTTATACGTGCGATAATATAATTTTTGTAAAGGTTCAATTGTATTTGAAACATTTGTGCAGTCCAGGAGGTTCCTTGGATCTGTGTTTATTTTGTATTAATATTTAATTTATTTTTGAATTGTGAATGGTTGTGAAGTGTGATTGTGGATTGAACGCATGGGTTATTGTGTTGATACATCATTATTTTTCATTAATAATTTATTTCATTAATTTATATCATCTTTCACATATTGTGTTTGTGTTGTTCATTTAATCCACCAACCACTCGGTAACAATTCTGGTACAAGTACCAACTCGTAAAGCTCCGCATCCAAACAGTAGTTTACCTTTCATTGCAGATCTTATTAACCAGCAGTGCTAATGATTTCTTGAAAGATTTATTCGTTATATAATTTAATGCATGAATCAACTTCACATCTGCGATATGTCTTTGATGTATATATTTACTTTTGTAAGACACATCAAAAGTGTGACAAACTCGATCAATTTCAAGTCGAGTATCAAGTCGAGTACCGGGACAACAATAATTGTTTCATGGAAGATATTTTTCTCCTGGGTATTTAGTACCTGGAGTACATGGACGTATTGTCAATTATGCTGCACTATCACCTTCTCGCGTTGTTTTTTGTAAATTGTCACCTGGGATAATAAATAAAAAAATTGTACCGCATCGTTCACACTTAATTCTAACCGCTGATCTATTTTTTGTTGTTGTAATAGCTGTTATTATCTGTTGCGGTACGCTCTCTAAGTTTAACGCAATAAAGATCCATATTATTTCTTATACAGCGTGGATGTAATTGATTTGTCAGCCAAAAGAGCGCGAGAACATGTTAGGTACCACTCAGCGCTACCTACTTATATCAGAATGATTATCATAGGTCAAAGTGGAAAGACACAGTTGCGATTTAATTTAATAAAGAGGTGGTTATAATATGATATATTGTATTTTGGAAGCACCATCTGTAGATGATAAATAATGATATGATGTGTTAAAAGATTTTAATGAAAACGCAGCGACGAAAAATGAAAACGGTGATGATGTTATTAATTATATCACACATATTAATTAAAGGCATAGTATTGATGATTATAATGAAAGTATTAATAATTTAGTCGTGTACGATTATGTAATGCTGGACAACCAGTCCAGTCTGGCTAGAATATTCTACCGAGGCAGACGTAAAAGTACAGATGTCATTTATTGCACCCAGCGATATACACAAATGCCAAAGATGATCAGGGACAATATTAATATTCTTGCTGTGTTTAACGCTGCTAAATATTCATCAATTCCAGTGCAGTGGTGATTTGGATGATAATTTGTTTAGAAATGTCTTTAGTCATGTTCAGTGAAACCCACAATGTTTGTATAACAAAAATATTATAGAATCATAGATCAAGATTCAGAATCGGTCTTGATAACATATTTGGATACAGCAGCAAAGAGGGTGGACAGACCGAAACTGTTTCAAGCAAATCGAAACCAATTCAGGCAGACACAAAAAAGAGAAATCCTTTAGGATTTAACGCTACAGACCCTGCGTTGATGTCGCTGCGAAGACGAATTGAAAATTTTTGAAATTGCTAACAATTTACGATGAAAATCCTTTAGGATTTCACAAACAGACTAATTTGTAAAATCTCATCTCGTAAATCAATCAGATTATTGGACTGGTCAGTGAGTTTGAAATTGCTTCTCGTTAACCAATGTCAACCACCACCATATGGGTCATTATTATGTTTGATGATTGTTGTTTGTGGTTGTGCTATTTTCTTCCATGCGTTGTGAATCCTTTTAAAACCATCATCGATGGTATCATTGAGAGATTTTTTCATCTCTGGAACGTTATATCCTGGTAATTTAAAATTTAATAACTCTTCTTTTGTTAAATTATATGAGGATATAAAATTTTGTTTTTCTCCTTCTCGCACGTCAATAGATTCATCGAAAGAGTTTATAAAAAAATTCATTTAATTTTTTTTAATATCTTTTATATAAGTGTTCCTATCTTTTATTATTTTTATGATTTCATCACGTTAACCCGTTATAACCAAAAGATAATTTTGAAAACTTTGCCGTAGTCTATCTCTATCAGATTCCAAAACTTCATTAAAATCTTTAAAGATCACATTACTATGTTAATTTAAAAGGATCGTCTCTGTAATTTTTATACCATTGTGTTTAAATTCAAAATGCAACCCAGAGAAACCCTTCCTATAGAATTCAAAATATATTTTCTTTACATTTCTTCTATATTCCTCTCTTAGAAGAGTTAAAATTATATCACCATGAATATCTTTCAACTCATCAGTGGTAAAATCAATTTTTTTTGGGTCACGTGGAGGTGTTTTTTCAGGCCATCCTAGCACGGTTCTTATCGAACTCTGATAGATATCTACTACATACCCGGGTGAGTTTATTTCAGTGGCAGATGATAAGGTTGGTTCATGAACCGTTATAGCGATTTTCGATTCTTTTCCAGTAATGGATTTTATTCTAAGCTGAAATTCGTTATTGATTTGTTCAATTTGGTATGACCCAGATGGTATGGAAACAAGGTTCCAGTATGGAGTACCATAGGGTTTATTCTTACTCGCAAAAACCAGGTAAGTATTCGGTTGTTGACCGCCAAATGATGTTGATCTAATATTTGGACAACTGTGTTATACTCGTAATTTTGCTAGTGCTACCTCTTTCACCGAAATCGTAGTGGGGAAATTCACACTGATTTCAGGGTTTGTTGAGGTTATTGAGATCATGTTGGTTTTCACTAGGGTGGTATTTTCCGCTATTAGTTGAGGTAGTTATTGCAATGTTGCCATTGTTATTATACTCTTGTTGTTTTTCTAATTTTGACATCGCGGAATCATAAACAAGTGCCATCGCTGAAAACTCACTATCGGATATTAATGTGTCATCAAGTGACGACGATATCATCGAGGATAATTTGGAGTATGCGGAAGACACAACATGGAACTTAACTATGTAGTCTTGTAGTTTGCGCTGGATACATGATGATATTTTATTTCGTTATTATTGAAATAATTCCCGCAATTGTTGCCGTCGCGGATATACAAATTGGAACAGCTATCGAGGCAATCATTGTCACCGAGGAGAGTATAATACCAGCTCCGGTGATTTACACCTTATACCGAGTACACGGGAACGTCAACTGCAGAAATTCTTCGTCGGTATTTTTTTAGTTTTACTTGACACTCCTCAGTGAGTGTTTTGAGTTTAGTTTGAAAATCTCTGACCTGATCATAGCGATACTGCTGTGACGTTGGCAATGATGACATTTTATTTATTATAAAAGATTTCAAATTTCTGCCGTTAAATTTGCTAGTGTTAAATTCGTCAGCGTTGAAAATCCTATGGATTTTTAATTCAGTTGTTTACTTACATCCGCTACGAATTCCACATACCATGTTACTGAAACCCTAGCCAAATTATTATCGGTGGATATTATGGTGAATCGTTCAGTTGCTTCCTTGTCGATGATCATTGATATCATATTGTTGACCCCAGATGAACTCGTTGATGAAATATTCAATTGAGTCGGCGAAAATAGTGTTAATCGATAAATACCTTTGACGGCCACGGTGATATTTAATATGTTAGTGGATGTTGTTCACGTAAATGATCCGTGTTGGATCGCGTACACATTATTTACGATATCTTTTTGATCGTGAAAGAATTTTGTTTTTTCACGTTTTTCTATCATCGTCGGTAGATAATCCTTGATGACATCGTTGGGCGTTTTAATATCTTTGCGAACAACTTCAATTCGACGATTAATCGTTGTTATTTCATCGAGTTTCATGATAATACCAGCCAGATCTATTTTGATTTCTTCGGGTTTAGCATTTTTACCAAAAAAATTATCGACGGCATCATCGGTATTTTTAAAGTTTTTACGAAACGTGGTAAATTGTTTGACATGAGAATCATAATCGGATCGTAGTTTTTTCAAAACTTCGATAGTGGCTTTTATCTCCGTGAGTTTCGGTGTGGTCACCGGTGGATTTCCAAAGAAATCTAATAGAGGTTTGTGAATATTGTCAATTATACTTCTTTGTAATTTAGAAAACTGATCGAATTTAGTTATATGGTCGTGATGTTCATCGCGTAGTTTTTTTTTAATGGTTCAAAATTGATAATTCTATCCACAATAGTTGAAATAAGAACATCTGGTTTGAGTTTATCTTGATCGGAAAATACCCCGATAACATTTTTCGATATAAGGCGTTGTTTATCTAAAATATCATCAAGGGGAACATTACTAGTTTTCAATTTACCCTGACGATCTTGAAATACAACTATTTCATTGGGATCAACACTTCCGAGGTTTAACGTCTCGGATATTTCATCTTGGATTATTTTTTTACATCACCGGTTGCAGATATTTCCTCGGTGGGTTTCTTCAAGCTTGATAAAGATCTCCCCCAAATAGCAGTCATGCTATTTTATATTATTTCTCTCTAAAAAGCGATTTCTCGTATATTCTTGTACGGTTTTATGTGGTGGTTTTCCCGATGATGAAATAGCGTTGAGTACATTCAATACTTCTATGTCGCATATTGGTGGGTCATTCATGTTTTGTGTTGGTAGCGTATAATACCAGATAGGAGATTTTAAGTGGTTTATATAACGCATAAATTCTTTAGGCGGTGCTAATCCATTTGAAACGAAATAAACAATTGCACGACGATCAATCGCGAATGCAACCCATTGAGTTACAGGTCCGGTGCTGTTATCGAGATTAATATCGGTTTGAGCGTTGCTTGGTTGCTGTGGTAATTAATCTCTCCTAAAGACACCTCTACAGTTTTTTATCGCTTGTTTTTCATCGTCGAGTAAATCAAAATTTGACATGGGAACTATAGGTTGTCGCGACAGAACCCTCTGCGATGGAAACTTCGGTGACAATGTCTGTGACATTGTTGTTAGTAAACTGTTCCTAGTCTCAGGCCGTTTCCGCTGTACCATGAATGCGAAGTTCCTGGTAGTCTTAAACCCTTTCCTAATCGTTTCTTTTTTGTATCCCTGTCCAGTAGCTTTCTTTATTGCCATCCCTGCCGTTGTAGCAACGGCTCCTAGCGCTGCGGCTTTTGCTACCACTGGGGCCGCTGCCGCAATCAACGCTGGTAACGCAGCGAAAAGTAGAAATATACCACCTGATTTTATCATGTTCTTAATTGCGGCGGCAGAGAGAGTGACCTGAACACCTTTTTTATCTTTGATGGCATCATTGAAGTTTTTATCTGACGAGCTGTCAATGATAGTTTATTTTTAACACCAGACATCTGATTGTGCATATTTTTAGCTGATTCCTATTGCAATTTTTTAATTTGACCAAGAGTTAACATAACACTAACATGACTATATGACATTTTATTTAAGAACAGATTGATCTAATTGTCCACAACATATTTTCTACTGGTGCATCAACTACTCTCATTCGTCCACCAACGCTTTCGAGTAACATTGATTTATCATTGAGAATGACAGCATATGCTCTGTAACCACCAGCAGGAGGAGCGGTTACACGAGCTCGAAAGTGTATGTCAACGACGGATTGTCTAGTTAAGTCAAGATGTTCCAACGAAAAGTAGTAGTTGAGATTTGGTTTTTTAAAATCCCATTGTGACATTTGCAGACCGGTATCTACATTAGAAACGCGTCCCATAAATGACAACAAACGATGATACGCGCGTGTTATTCGGTTTTGTTCGTAATTAAGTAAAATATCATCGGATGGTTCCTGTTGGCCGTTTATCCTCAACGAGACTTCATTAACACCCAATTGATCAAATATCATATGGCTGTGTGTTTGTGAACCCAATCGTGTTTTATCCTGTAACGCAACAAATATATGCCTCGGCGCAGAAATCCCTTGTTTTGATGCCATGTGCCATGTAAATACACCATTAACAGTACTATCCATAGTATCAGTTGTTGTTAGCCATGATAGCAATGATTTGCAGTCTGTATCCATAAATGATAGTAATCTGTTTTCTGCGGTGATTGATGGAGTCATGACTGGCATCCACAGTGATAGTTTGTTATATTTACTTTACCATTAGCGACTAGAGCTTCCGCAGGGCCCTTGTGTTATAGTTCGTAGATTCGATAAAGAATTGTTGTTAGGATTGGAATTAATATGATGAACTACAAAACCATCTTTGATCAATCCATTGTAACATTCATATATTATCCTGTGGTTGAGATATCTTTTCTTTCCAGCATCAAATATAAGATATCTCATACCATTGTCAAAACCAACTTGTTTCTTCAGCCTGCGGTGTCTGACAATACCTTCGCGAGATGCCTCATAATTGGTAATCACGGAATGTGGTTGAAACTCTTGGTTCATTTATATACTAAATACTATTTGCCTAATTAATTATTTGGTTTAATTATTACTTGAGAATCTATCAATGCAGTCTTGAGGTGTTCTTATAATTTTGTTCTTGACAGAGTCAGAGTCATTGATGGAGTTTTTAACGGAATCTTTCATGGAATTCTTGACGGAATCTTTGAAGGAGATTTTGACGGAATATTTTATTCTCTTATCATAATAGTGCTTTAGCTCTCTGTATCGCTTACCACCACAATTCAGACATAACTTCGACTTACCACGCACCCGTGCCCCAGATCGTATGCAAGGAAAGGGCCCTTAGCTTCCACCACGTACGCTTTGTAAATAATATCTACATAATTCATTTCTGCATGATTTGTTACAAGCGGTTGCTGATCCTATCATAAGCCATTTGCAATGATTTATTATATAATAAATTCCTTATTCAAATACTTGTTTTAATTATAATATGGAGGAGTTCGAGAGACTATCGAAAATTACGCCTTGGAATAATATTAAATTCAATCTCGATAGGGTCTCCACTGATGTTCCAAAGGGTCTAATAAGTGATAGAAGCATGATAGGTAGAATCCGTGATGAATGTCATGAAATGAAGCGCGATGGAGCTTCTCACCGTTGGTAAACATTTCGAATTGATGGTAGTGTTAATGCTACCATGAACGGCGAAAGAGCAGCAGTGATAATCTCACATCTTGACAAGAAAAAGTATTTTTGTAGAGTGAAATTCCATATCCGCACAGAAACGGGGAATTTGATCATACGCGATAAATTTGAACCCATCCTGAAAAATAAGAGAACTGTCACTGTGAGTCAGGATTCCAAACCAAGAATTCTGACTGTGATTGACAAACCGTATTACGAGAGATCCTATCCTGTAACCGCGTTTGTTTATGGGATCTATCAATAAATGATAAGCCGAGTATTGAAAAATTAAAACCCATGAAATATTCGTCGTTGAATTGTGTAGCAGAACGAATAATAGAGCATTTTACAAATACGTTGCGTGCAAACAAATTGACGGATCTAAGACGTAAAAAAATAAATGAATGGGGATTAACAGTGAAGGACAGCGGAGCAACAATTAAAAATGTGGCCGCGTTAGAGCGGAAACTAAAATTCCCAATATCCGTAGATACAGTAACAGGCGAGATATTATATGAACCGAAATATAAATCGAGAGGATCTCCAATCAAAATTATTGACCATAATGCACACGCGTGGACATCCTCAGTAACAATATTTCCGCGGGATAGAACCGTAAAATATTACATTGGAAATTTTTTTGATTTTATTTACGAGTTGAGTAAAAACGATCCTGTGTCAGTGTGGTTATTTCAGAGTTTTGAAGACGAAGAGGGTAAATTCGATCAATTTGTAAAACCCAATGGCGAATTATATCGTGCTGAAGCCCTCCATGATGAGATGAAAGAACTACCTAGTGGTTTTTCAACGGAACACGATGAACAATTACTGACAAACAATTTTACAATACCGTCAGTTGCAGCTCATTTCACGAGAAATCTATGGAAACCATCACGCGCAGAATTTCTTTCGGATATCCAAGATACTTATGTTGATTATGGCCAAGGTGGATTATGGAATACAAAATATGACCCCAAAAGTATTATTTAGGTTGATATGATTGCGTGTTATCCAGGGAGTTTTCTCGGGTACGGAGAGTGTTCTGAGTATTTTAAACGATTTGGGCATCCCACACATGAGATGACCCGTGTTGCGATTAATGGACAACTGCCCGATTTTGACTCAACCGGATTCACTCGTGTGGTATCATTTGAATTGATTAAAGGACTTCATCCGTGTTGTTATATTTGGTTTGGAAGACATATATCTGAAAAACACTGGATGCCAATAGTGTTATTACGGTATATGATTGATTCTAAAATGCTGATATCGCTGATTGTCAGTGAAGCAATTATATCATATCGAAAACAAAATGTAGCCTGCTTACCACAACCAGATAGTCTATGTAGTATAATCACCGAAAAGAAAAAACAATTACCAGATCTGGACGAAGAATATATCTTCAAATGGTCCAAAGAAATCTTTGAAGTGGAAAATACGACCACAAACGATATTCGTCGCCGTTGATTATAGATGATGCTGAATTTTATATCGCAGATGTAACATCTAGGGTTATGTAAGTCGATTGTAAAGACGCTTTCTTATCCGATGGAACCAAATTGGGTACAATTGTTACTTACACAGATGGAGAAAATCCTCAATATACGTACTTAAGGTCGTCTATGCTGGCTTATGCTTCTATTAATTTACTTTCGATGATAAATAGATTTCCTGAATCCGCGGTTAGAGTCGCCGCTGATTCATTTTATACAGACGTAAAACATAAAGATGCAGTGGCTAAATTCACTAATTCAGACGAGAGTTGGGGATCATGGAGAATTAAAAAGGAAATACTGCGTGTTTACTCCAAATCAGCAGATGTTACAATTGAAAACAATTACTTTAAAAATAATCATATATCAGAACTATCTAATGCACCGTCGTGTTCCGATCCAATAGTTAGATATAAAACCAGTTATTTAAACGGCTGTGGTGGATCAGGGAAGACGACTTGTGCCATTTAATTATTTGGAGGGAAATCAAACATGATTGTGCTAACACCAACACACAGACTTGCAAGAGAGATGAAACAACGAGGAATTAATGCTTGCACTTATCACAGTTTCTTTCGATGGAAAGGTAACGAATCGACTCCTGATAGAATGGGTGAGAAATATATTCCTGAAATCATTAGATGGGATGAGATATGCACAGTGTCGTTAGATCTATTACAAAGGTTTCTCGATTGGTTATTGCTAGCGAATACAAAAGTGATAATGTGTGGCGATCACCACCATTTGTCTGTTTATCCCCACATAATTGGCTGAAGAATTGTGTAGACTATTATGCAGAAATTAGTACTGATCAAAGATCACTTGATAAGCAATTACGTCAGTTCAAGAAACTAATCAGATTACAACCGGATAGAATCCATTGTGAAATTGCGCGTGAAATAATTTCAGAAACCCAATTAAACGATGTTTGGGAAGCACGGAGACCAAACGATTTGATAGTGGCAAGTAGAAAGATAGTCAGAGATACACTTCAGATGAAGTTTTTTAACACACACAAAGAAACATTTGCAACAATTCCAGTGCCATTGTGTTACAGTCCCAAGGATACACGAAGACAAAATTCGAAGTTGATATTCTAGGCCTGACAGAGTCAAGGAAGCAGATTCTCGTATTAAATGACATTGTGTTAGTTGATATATATGTCGTCGAAGATGCATTGCGTGCTGATAAATCCCCATGGAAGCTAACATACGCAGCGACGATACATTCTTTGCAGGGGTTGACTATATCCGATACAATTGTTTGGATCATAGATAATCGCATCAAGTGGTCGAATTTAGTTTATCTTGCAGTGTCCAGAGTACGAAGAATAAATCATCTTCGAAGGGTTGCTTTAGACTATAATGACACTACAATAAGTGATATTGTCAGCGATGACATAATCAGAAAAAATCTCTGTTTATAAACAACAGGACAAAAAAAAAACGGAAAATTTGATATTGATGCCGAATTCATAATCACACTGAAACAACAACGGAATAATCACTCCGCGAGTTGTAATTGTATAATGCGTTGGTGTTGGTTGGATAAAGACCCCAGCCAGTTTACCGTAGACAGAAAAAAATAGCAGTGTTGGTCATACCAGAGATAATGTGATGCTGACTTGTCTTGAGTGCAACAGACGCAGAGGTGCTAGTAAAGACCAAGGGGCGGTAATTGAGTATCATCATGTATCACTTGTAGTTGTTCACGAGTAAATACTCGCTGAGGATCAGTTGAATCCAACCTATAGACTGGCGGTCTACCCGTGGATCGTGTTATGCTAGAAATTTTATGCGTAGTGACACTCCAAATAGGATGACTAGCTCTTTTTTGCCGCCTTCGAGCTCTCCTGGTTCATATAAATACCTAACAGTGACATTGCCGAGTATTGGTTGTTTTGAAAAATCATTTTGCGTTATTACAGGTATATACTTTCTTTAATCGCGTAGTTAGGTTTCATATTAATTGTTCGAGTAATCTCATTATTCAGCGCGGTAATTACGCCTGGTAATCTCTTGAACCATTCATGGGATCGTTTATCCTGAATAAACTCCTTCGCGTATTGATATCCAAATAACCGCTCAGCAAGTGTCCGATTAAATCGTTCAACAATTGCCTGATCGCGATGTAGTGCAATATGTCCTCGTCTGATGGTGACGTTATGATACTTCAATGTTGATAACACTGCACCCTGAAATTCCTTGCCAGGATCAACTTGTAATAGATTTGGCCAATGCAGAGGACCTCTTCGATAAATCCTTTCAAACGCAGAAGCTACTTCTGTTGATGATTTTGTCTTTAGAAGTTCTGCTTGTTTGTATCCACTCGCAGCATCAACTACGGTTACCTCATACTTGTAAACACCATCATGCGGCAGAAATAATATATCAGCCTGATGAACCTTATTAGGCACGCTGACATCAAAATGCGAGAAGTTAATTTCTTTAGGCGGTGTTAGATAAATTTGCCATATCGCCTGTTTGGATAACCAATCCGCTTCTGTAGTATTTTCACCTTTGAGGCGCTAGCGAGTTTACTGAGTGCTGCTTTACCACTCCAGTATCCTCTTGGAGAATAATAAATAGATTCCATGATGTTATTAATTACCAGCACTCAACATGAATTTGCTTTTCATCGCCGATTTTTTCAACCATAAAGCCAATTTTTCTTTAAAGGATTTATCAGTGATAGAATTCAACGCATGAATTAATTTCACATCTGCAATATGTCTATGTTGCAGATTACTGCTTTTATAAGCAACATCATGAGCATGACACGCCTTATCAATGGCGTTTATTGGGTTTTCACTGGGTCGGGGTAGGTTTTGATCATCGAGTCTGATATCGAGTCTGGTCCCAGGTCCACAATAACTATATCCTGGAACGTGTTTTTCTCTGGGATAATTTGCCCATGGTGTTCCTGAGAGTTTTACTAACTTGGCTGCAATATCACCTCTTCGTTTTTTTTAAAAACATCTCCAGATTTCATAGAAACAAATCTAAATTTTATTGTACCACATTGTACACACTTACCAGCAAGTGCTGATCCGTTATTTTTAGTTGTAATCGTCGTCAATTGGTTTGTGCTAGTACGTTTCTGACATTTCACACAATATAGATGCATAATTTATTTATAATAACATGAATGTAATTTATTTTTCGACGACAAAAACACGAGAACCAGTTAAGCATCATGCAGCGCTACCAAATTATATTCGCATGTTTATAATCTTATAATCGGACCATCTTTAAGTGGGCAGACGCAACTGCTACTTAATTTGATAACGAGATGGATGAAATGGGACAAGTTGCATTTAGTAGCCCCGAGTGTAGACGATCAGCGATGTTACGAGGTGTTAAAGGATTGTAACGAGAAAGCAAAATCGGAAATAGTTGAGGATATTATTGAGTGTATAACCGGTATCAAGGAGGCACCGAGCATTGATGATATTGATGGAAATATTAGAAATTTAGTTGTATATGATTATGTCATGCTAGACAATCAAAAGTATCGCCCTAGGATATTTTCCAGAGGTAGGTATACAAATACCGATGTGATATATATTACTCAACGATACAATCAAATACCAAAAGTGATAGAGATAACTGCAATATTCTTCCTGTATTTAATGGAGTAGACACACATACGCTACGGAATATTGACCAGACTTGGTGCAGTGGAGATATGGATTATAATCTCTTTAGAAATTTCTTTAGTCACGCTCAGTCAAGTCCACATGGATTTGTAACGATAAATTTGCACGACCCGAGATCAAGATATCGTATCGGACTTGATCAAATATTCGGTTGAAACTATTCGTCTCCGCAGCGACATCAGCGCCGGGTCTGTACCGTAAAATCCTAAAGAATGTTTTTTTTTGTCTGCCTGAATTGGTTTGAATTTGCTTGAAATAGTTTCGGTTTGCTTGAAATAGTTTCGGTCTGTCCACCCTCTTTGCTGCTGATACTAGCAGTAGAGGGTGTGCGACATCGAATGAGGCGACATATGGGTAAATAAAAACAGCCAATATTTTAGAAAACAACAACGACAAAAAAGCATTAACAGAATTAGCCAAAGCGTAAGAGAAACCTTGTGTTTTTTGCCATTTGTTCATTTAAGTTTAGCAAATGGACGCTTCTATATATTGGCGTGTTTAACCCGCTCCCACCCCCCCCCCGCCCTCCTCTGCTAGCATAGTGGTTAGAGCATACAGCTGGATGCGGTAGGTCGTGGATTAGAGCCCAGACCGAGTCATACAAACGACATATAAAACTGGTACTGACAATTACCTCGCTTGGCTCTCAGCAGTATGAGCTTAGTTTTTGCACTCGTACGTCTGTCAGGATAGTGTGACTGTTTGGGATATCATGCTATGTTTCTTAAGGCTAAACATCATCAATATAAACGGTCACACTGCAGACATCGTAGAGTTAGGACTGAACAAGTGTTAAAACTACGTTAACAACCACACTCAGATACAGACACATGTTCTAAAGACTCATGTTACTTAACTACTTAACATGTCTTACAAATATTTTTTTTATCTTTAACTTTACCAGAGTTATCTTGTAAGCCACGTTGTTTGTGACCTTGTAATGTTTGCTTGTTCTGAGAGAAATTGGCATAACTTAAATGTACTAAATTTGCGATCTATGCGTATTTGCAAATCCAAATATATGTGTCGCCTAAACGGTAACATATCTAATTTCAGTCCGTATAGCCTTCAATGTATCTTGAACATCATTCTGTACATTGTCTAACTTATTCACTGGAACCATTGTGCTAATTGATGTTTGTAAGGTAACATAAATCTGAAGCTGGAAATGATTTAGATCTCATTTATATCCGTGGAATGATCAATATTGATCACGTATTCGTTATTAATTGATCTGATCCAACCCATATATTTATAATTTCAGCATATATATATATATATATATATATATATATGTGTGTGTGTGTGTGTCTGTCTGTCTGTCTGTGTGTGTCTGTCTGTCTGTGTGTGTGTGTGTGTATGTATGTATGTATGTATCGTTTGCTTGTTCCCTTTTCGAACTCAATGAGGTATTTCTGCTTATATTTCCGTATGTATTGAAACATTTTGATTTACTTCGAAACATGTTTTCCAAGTTCCAGTTTAGCGACATACATACTTTCACATCTGGCAATATGATGACGAATTATCATATTCAACTGTCTGAGGTTTCGTATTTTTCTTTTTTAATACAGGTTGTAGAATCGGACCTACACCTCCCGAAACAGCACCTTCAGAACAAGAAAGAGGACCTTTTTTATAATCCCTTTAGCACAACGTTCCTGGTAAGTATGGTAAGAAAAATATTTGGAAGCATAATCGATGTTGATTTTGAAAAGTAATGTTGCGTCTTATTTAACAGTTTAATCGTGTAGCAAAATCGCTTGGAAAGAAATTGGAATTTGTTGGTAAGCACAACATTTATAAAGTCTTGTGATGTGTTGTTTCTTAACTTCATATTTTGTGCAATTATCTATTCTAATCTAATAAAGTGCTGTTTATTAACTAGGCATGGATAATACGTACAGGTTACACTTATTTAAGATGCTAATTCAGGTTATAAATTACAAATACAACATATCTAGATTTTGCTAATATGCAATGAAGACGTTACAGTATGTGAACAAATAGATAAACGATATACTTGTTTAATATATAGTATATATATGTATATATATATATATATATATATATATATATATATATATATATATATATATATATATATATATATATATATATATATATATATATATTGAAAGCAGTTTTTACAATCTCCCTTTATATATATATATATATATATATATATATTTATATATATATATATATTAGGATACTTAATCACTCACATAACATAACAAAATGCTTGCGTTGTATGTCAAATACGTTTCAAATATACCAAATAAGATGTATTTTGTATACTGGGATCGTTGTAAGTAACCTTATAAGAAATATTGTAAGATACCATGCTTCGAATCTTATTTTCCTACATATAAATTAGTATTGGGTTTAAAATTGAAAGTTTAATCTTTCTAGCCAACAGTTAAGTTATTGTGTTCTTTTTTAGAGACATTGGGTTTAAAATTCTTAAACTAGCACACTTTTTTGATACTGGTAACCCAAATGAAAATGACTCAAAAAGTCAGTCAAATACCTAATTACATTTAGTATTAAATACTGCAATAGCTATCGTAATGGTCATTCTATATTTCTGCTTTGTTGGAAGTTAAAACAAATCTGCTAAATATTGACGTTGTTAAAATTTGGTCTTAGATTGCCAAAAATTATTTTGTTGTTAAACTTACAGATGTACTCTGAAATATCTCCTTTGATGTATTTATGTGCTACAAGTGCTTTCAGAAAATGTTGTCTGGTGTCCGTTCTTAACTATTTTAATGATGTGAATATGCCTGATGAAGATGCATCAATAATACATCATGTCTCAATGTCGCGTTGTAAAATGAAACCTGATTTCAACATGTGTATGTTAGATGCTGAGGATATAATTTCTCGCCGTTGAAATGTATGATTATGTCCATCCAGTTATTTGACCTAGCCATAAGCTAGAGACGCGCGGGTTTGTGTTTTTCCAAAGTCAGTTATGTAACATTGTTCACAGGTAAGTGACAAGATTTTGTTTGGAACAAGGGATCATCAAATTGTATCGTAAAAATCCTTGACATGCGGTTGGGAGAATGTATGATCATTATCATCCAACCTACAATCGGAATTTAGCAAGGCGTGCCAAAAATTAGAATCTCAAGTTTAAATATATCATTTTGAGAACCATAATGTTATTAGGGTTACAATTATTTTGTGGGAAGTAAGGTAAATTAAACTGCTCCGAGACCATTCGTTATTGGCAGGATTATTATTCTGGGTATAAACTGGAGGTTCGAAACAGAAGCTTTAGGGATTAGAGGGAATTACTCAGTGCAGTGGTCCGAGTCTCTGGGAGACAAAAGAGAAGCCGTATTAGGAAACAGGGGGATTACCCCAGCAGTTGGTCTGAGTCTCTGGGAGACAAAAGCAAGAAGGATGAACAGAGGTAGAAGTTAAAGGAAGGACGGAGGGAGACAAAGGAAATCAGAAGAAACATACAGATGAGTAGGAACTCACGATAGAAAGGAAAAGTTCGCACAATAATTCAAAAGATGAACTAATCCTTCACTTGGTCCAGTGATAGGGTTTTAGCTGAATTGTATTTGAGAGATTACTGTTTGAATTATAATAAATTGTTTTTATTTAACTTTCACAATTTGTGTATTCATTAATTTAACTGTCGGCACCGCTGACTGGGGGCTCAGAGCATTGCATCTCTCTATCACTAAATCAATTTCTGACAAAAAGAGCAAGGGTGGGTCTTCTATATTAATTGAAATAAATTGGGAGCACCCCACCCCAAGCTGGGAAAGCACCGGAGCCTTCACACTCAGCCTAGGTGATTGTTTTTAAAACCTGTGAATTGTGTCTGTTTAAGAACTAGTACGATATTTCCATATTCCTGAACATTATTCAGTTGTTCTAAATAAAAAGCATTATATTGAAGATTTCTGGAGTGTATTGTATAGTATTTTCTTTTAATACGAAATACGATTTTACATGTGACCTGCACACATTGTCTAATTGTTTTTCCCACGCAAGACTACTGTCGATGATTATTACATCTAACAGTATCAAATAGTTTCCAGTTTCGACTAGCTTATTACTAATGTACATTGAATAAACTGTTTCTTTAACTTCCAAAGCTTTTAAATTCTCCCATAGTATGCATGTTATCATATGCTCAAGTACAACTGTCTTAACTTGTTTTGATCACGCCCTTTATTATGGTAATGTCTGATCTAAGTATGCACGCCAGAGTATATGCATGTCTACTTGGCGTTGTAATTATTGTATTATCTATAAGCATGTCACCATTTGTTTTGTTTTTTAGTACAGATTGTAGGCTCATTGATAATGATAGAAAGTGAAGGAGATCAAGTGCACAGCCTTGTTAAACCTGATATAACGTGGACAGAGTTGATATTTCCCATACAACTGTTCTGCTTTCAATCATTTAAATATGAGCTAAACCGATTGTGTTTTGTATGGAATGAAAGCTATAATAAATATGACATTTACATCTTTCATTCCATTGCATCAACACATTTAACATAATTTTCTAATACTGTATTATTTATTTTTGCAGCTCATATTGTTAATCATGTGATCATCTGTATAACTGTATGCTCCATTTACTGTTATAATGTCTTATTTCTGCTTAAAGATTTGTTCTCTTCCAAAATCTGAAATCCTTATAAACGTTCCATTTTATTCCTTTTCAGTACTTTCAAAGTCTGGAGACAAAACCGTTTGCACCTTTACAAAATATAACTAGCGTTATTGATTGATTGATTGATTTTTAACGGCGCACCAGCACTTTAATGTTATTTAGCGCCATACAATATGCTGTATTTATATAAAAAACAATCAGTTCAATATAAAATGGTAAGATATTGGTAATAGTAAAATATAGGAGGCTTCCCAATCAACGGGAGATGTAAAGGTGCATGTTGATGAAAAGATGTTGAAAAATAATGGACGATATTTGCATTAGATAAAAATGCACTAGGTGATGGCACACAAGTTAAAGTTTAAAATAAAGATTTACTTCCTTCAGGAATATAAAATACAAGTGATATATATAGTATCAAAATGTTCCTTCAAGCCATGTACATTATAGTACTGATCACACGTAGGTTGTAGGTTGGTATACTCGGTCATAAAGTGTTTAACAGTGTATGATTCATTACAAGACAACGCACTCTGGTGGATCTTCACTTTTAGTACGTTGGAGTGGGTTATGTATAAATGACCAATTCTGATTCTTGCAATGACAATTTCCTCCCTACCTGATAGTTCTGTAGGAAGGAGTCCATTCACCTAGGGTTGGTGTGACGGAATAAAGTTTGTTATTGACTGCATCATCCCATGACGTCTGCCATTTCTGACGTAGGTACTTTGCGATACAAAGTTTAAAATCAGTAAACGGTAATTTAAAATCCGATGGTTCTTGGGACAGAGCCATCTTAGAAGCACGGTCTGCTTCTTTATTACCTATAATACCAATATGGCTCGGTAACCAACAGTATACTACATTGTAAGAGGTACTAAGCTCTGCTGTTTTGACGAGGAAATTCACTAGTAAAGGATTATCCAGTTTTCTACTAAAGCACTGATAGTGAGTCACAGAAGATAATGCTCTACAAAATACATTTTTGTTCGATAAATTTCAGCACAAGGTATATTGCTCTGATTTCCGCTGAAAAAAATGGACGCATCGTTTGATAAACGATGTTTTTGTATGCGTTTGCCACTAACGAAGGCCGCAGCAGCCTATTCATCAACCTTTAATCCATCAGTATAAAATTTTAGTGTAATTTGTAAAATTGTTGAGGACTTCGTGATAAGAGTTCTGGAAGATGGCAGGGTTTGTCTCAGATTTTTTTCCCATCGTGTAACGTATAAATCACTTTGTGTTGCTTAAGGAGTCAAGGTGGTGTTTCCCAGACAAACGTGTTCTGAACCGTAGAGAGATTAATTTTGATATTGTCAAAGCTGGACGATAGTCTGATACCAAATGAAGGTATGGCATTTGGTTTGCTTTCATATAAAGTTTTGTATTCTTGTTGACAAACTGCAGAAAAAGCAGGGTTCAAAGGGTTTGATCTTAATTTGAGAGCGTACTGTGCAGACGGCAGTTCTCTGCGATGCGATCTAGGTGGTTCATTCGCTTCCGCAAGAAGGCGTTCACATAGAGAGGTCTTAAATGCTCCCTGATGATGAATTTGGTCAATCATTTTATAATACGACTTCCATAACTAGCGTTAGAATGTGTTAGTAACAATTGACACAGTTTAGATATTGTGGTTTCTTTTTGTTGCAGATCATAGACCAGGACATTAAAGGAAAACGTCGTCACAACACGAACACATAGAATTGCAAGCACTGCATTAGCAAAGACAATGTTGTAACATGCACATGATTGCCTGAACTGTGCTATAAAATGCTCTCCTTCTCCAGTATTGTAAATAAATAGATGCTACTGATGCAAGGAGAAAACAAGGGGATTCATAAATATAATACATTTGGATATTGCACCATAATAACATAACAGCAAATCGCTCAAGGCAAAAAGTTAAAATATTTCAATTCAATGAAGGCAAAGAAGTAATCAGAAAATAAATAATCATCTGGTCCTGGTACGTTACCTTATCGTAGATGTTAATTATTGTTTCAAATGGTTTCAACAGAGTTGTTAATTAAATTCGTTATCTATTTGGCAGACGAAGTAAAATGTATCACACATTTAGTTGACCCTTAAAACTTCTTACAGTCGTACGTCAACAAATAGTGAATCCGGTCGCCATGGCACTATGCCAATTGCTGAAAGTAGGGCAATTGCAAGATATAATAAAGCTAGGTTACTTGCTCTCCAATGGCAGCAATGAAGAAGAAAAAGAAGATAATGATCGAGATAATAAGTAGGTTTCAAACCAAACCTACATAAAGTTACAACAAAATTGGGATGCCGCTGCGAGTTTCGAGCTCGCAACCTCTTGTTTAGCAAACATGAGAAATATCAAGAAACAAAGCAAAACGTTAGGATATATATATATATATATATATATATATATATATATATATATATATATATATATATATATGATGTTTCTGTTGATTACCTGTTTAACTATTATAAACAAATATAGTATTGTATATACATTGGATCAGCACTGTTCGTTGTGCTGTCGTTGTTTCCATCCGAACCATTGTGTCATTTTACATTAAAATTTATTAATTTACTTTTAGATTAGTCATTAGGTATAGTTTAGAGATTAAGTTGTATCTAGCCAGAACCATAAATCGTGTTATGTACTTGGTCAAATTGCACTTTCTGGCCTTGTAATCTCCAAAGCAGTTTTGCAGTTAAGCCAGAGCTTGTATATTTTAGTTTCACTACTTTATTTTATAACGTATAACTATATTTATTTAAAGTAATTAGAAATATATATAATATGAGACAAATTACCTATTAAACAATACTCCAACAATATTTATAGCATCAAAAATATTTGTTTCATAATATCAATGCATTGTTGTGGTATTGTCCATTTTATTAGTATTGTGTTAATGTTTAACAGTTTTGCATATTTTCAATGCTTTCCACGTTTTTTCTCACTATCATCCCTACATGTAAGCACTTTTGTGTTTTGGTTAAATTTTGAGTAGTACATGTACTACTTCAGAGTTATTAAACCCACACAATTATTATTATTATTATTATTATTATTATTATTATTATTATTATTATTATTATTATGCCACTGTACATATTGTTAAAACACAATCAGATCACTGGTGGTCAGAAAAAAACTATCACTGACAGCGCTTCAGATTAAGCATTTCAATGATGCTAAAACAGATAAAAAAAAAGGTGTTCAGGCTACTTTGTCTGCGGGCGCGATCAAAGACACAATTTAATCAGGTGGTACATTTCCACTTCTCGCGGCCATATCAGCATTAATTGCCGCTGCTAAAGCTGCGGAGCTATGAGCAGCTGGAACAGCGGCAGGAATGGCACTAACGAATACAACATGACGAGGATACGAACAGAGGGAAACAGCCTAAGGTTACCAGGGACTCCGAATTCATGGTACAGCGGAAAATGACTGAGATTACAAGGGACGGTTTACTAAAATTGCTGTCAAATTTTGATTTACTTGATGCTGCTAGAGAATTATGAATAACACACTTCAGAGGTGTTTTTATGCGAGATCAATTACCTGCCACACGCAACAACATTGAAACCGGTATTTTTAATCTCGATAACAGCACCGGACCTGGAACTCACTGGGTCACATACTCGATTGATCCGCGTGGAATTGTTTATTTTGATTCTTACAGGTTAGCGGCATCTAAAGAATGTATGCGTTTTATACACCAGTTAAAAGTTCCGATTTTGTAGCCAACGCTACCAACACAGAGAATAAACGACCCACCAATATGCGGCCAGCAAGTAATTAATGTACTTGAAGGTATATATCAGCATCGACTAAACCACCCCATAAATCCATACACGAATACACGAGTAATCACTTTTTGGAGAGATCTTAAAATATAATGATTGATATTTGCGGCAGATCTCTCTCGACAAACAATCCCACCGGTAAAATATCGGCAGCGAAAGATATAAATTTTGTTATCAAGGATAAAATATCCGAACTGTTAAATATTGCAAATGTTGATCCAAATGAAATAAAATATATTTCAAGACCAACAGGGGAAGCTAAGAAGGAGTAATCTTTCATTGAATGATCTCATCGTTAGACCTAATGGAGTAACCGAAAATTCTATAGCGATATTTGATTCATGTGGCACAATTAAAGCAGCGGTTCTTTTTCAAACTGTATTATATAATTTTAGAGGTTGAGGTCTTAAAACAGGTGATATAATGACAGGCTGACTCAGTAGGAATTTGAATAAAATAACAACATGTAATAGATTTAGCCATCGTTGATAAATTCGTTTACACGAAGAAGCTACTGCCGATGCTGCCTTTCGCAATAATGGCTCTGCTTCTTTGTGTCTACTCGCAATATTACCTACAGTTAAAGCGCACTTGTAAGTACGTCTTTTGACAGTATCATGTGGAAGAAGTAATATATCCACCTGATGAACTTAATTTGGAACGATGACATCAAAATGTGCAAATTGAATTTATGTAGGGGGTGGTAGATAAATATGCCCTATTGCATGTCATGATAACTAATATGCTGCAGTAATCTACTTCGGCAAGTTTATTAATTGATGTTTTACCCCTCCAGTATCCTCTTGGGAAATAATTAATATATTCCATAATACTATTAATCACCTGAATAATTACCAGCACGGAAAATTTCACTTCTAGTTTGCCTTTCATCGCAGATCCTACTAACCAGTTAGCTAATGATTCCTTGAAAGATGTATTCGTAATAGAATTTAACGCGAAAATCAATTTCACATCCGCGTTATGTATATAGTGCAAATTGCTACTTTTATAAGCAACATCACGAACATGACACGCTTTATCGATATCGTTTATCGGATGTTCACTTGTCTTGGTTGGTCTTGGTTATCGAGACGAACATTGAATCCGGTTCATGGGCCGCAGTAATTATATCCTGGAAGATGTTTTTCTCCTGGTTATTTGGCTCATGGAGTCCCTGGGAATTTTGTCAATTTTGCTGCAATATCACCTCCTGGTCTTAGTTTTAAATTCATATCCCGATTTTGCAGAAATAAATCTAAATTTCTTTGAAACACATTGTGCGCACTTGCCGGTCAGCGCTGATCTTTTATTGTTGTAATTGTTGTTACGTCATTTTTGTTAATACGCGTCTTACATTTCATACAATATAGATCTATAATATAACATGAATGGAATTGACTTTTCGGCGTCAAAAACACGAGATTATGTTATACACCATGCGGCGCTATCTTATTCCATCAGAATGATTATCATATGCCGTCTGGAAGTGCCAAGACGCAGCTGTTACTTAATCTAATAATGAGATGTTTAAAAGGTGACAGGTTGTATTTAGTGGCACCAAATATCAAAGATGTTACGATGTCGTTAAATGAACACGGTGAGGATATTATCGAGTTTATCACTGATGTCAATGAAGTACCGAGTGTTGATGCCATTGATGGATCTATTAACATTTTAGTCGTATATAATGATATGATGCTGGACAAACAATCAAATCCAGCTAGAATATTTTCCCGAGGCAGACATAAAACTATTGATTTGATTTATGTAACCCAGTGGTAGACACAATTTCCAAAAGTGATCAGGGATAATTGTAATATTATTGTTGTGATTAATGGAATCGATGCTCACACACTTAAAAATATTCATCAAACCTGATGTAGTGGAGATATGGATTATAATCGTTGTAGAACTGTTTTTAGTCATGTTAAGTCAACCCCACATGGATTTCTAACAATAAATGTACATGATCCATGATCAAGATATCGCATCAGACTTGATAAAATATTCGGTTGAGAAAATTCATTTATTTGTAGCAGCAGAGAGTGTGCGAGTTTGAATAAGAGAGCGAGAACATGTTGAACATCATGCAGAGCTACCAAAGTATATCATAAACATTTTCATAGGCCGATCTGGAAGTGGACAGACACAGTTTCTACTTAGTTTAATAATGAGATGGTTAAAAAGGGATCGGTGATGGTGTTATCGCGTTTATCACTAATATCAATGAAGTGCCTGCCGTCCGTTGATTTCATTCATGGAAGTATTAATAATTTAGTTGTTTATGATAATGTAACGTTGGACAAACAGTCCAATCAGTCTAGAGTATTTTCCCGAGGAACGGATATAAACATTGATGTGATTTATGTAACCCAGCAAAATGCACATATTCCAAAAGTGATCCGAGATAACTGTAATATACTTGTCGTGTTTAACTGAGTTGATACGAAAACACACTTAAAAATATTCATCAGACCTGATTCATCAGTTTCTTGACCTAGTGGGATCATTGAGGTACTGTGTTGCTGAACATCTGACCAGTTCATTCCACTTGTGTCGATCATGTGCCAATGCTTGTCTTTGCAATACCTTTCCTGGTCCATTATATGATGTTGTCAGTCCACATTTTTCTCTGTCTACCGCTCCTTCTGCCACCCTGGACAATGCCCCGCAGTACTGCTGTGAAGAGACTGTTGGCTTTAGTGACATGGCAATACCATTTCAGCTTTCTCTTTTTGACAGAGGTGAGGAGGTCTTCATAATGGCCTACTTTGTGCCTGATGGTGTTACATTTTTCATTGTGATGTGGTCCATGTAAGAGATGTAAAGGATGGTTTTGTAGCATCTCATTTCAAGTGCCTGGATTTTTCCTTGTAATTCTGCTGTCAGGGTCCATGCCTCAGATGAATACAAAAGATTGAGATGACTAGAACTCTCAGTATCTGATATTAGTTATCATACAGATAGTCTTGTCTTTCCAGATGGGTCTAATCTTTGACATAGCTGCCGTTGTTTGTGCTGCTCGTGACACAATCTCTGCTCTTGGTCCCTCTTCGGTGATTATGGAACAAGATATTTGAACTGGCCCACTGTTTCCAGTCCCTGTACTCTGACTTTAAACTTCAATGAGATCTGTTTGCCACTATTTGTCACCAGCTATGTCTTCTCGGTGCTTATCTCCATGTCAAATCTAGAAGATGTTTCATCCATGTTCTTAACTAACGTGGTAAGATCGTCTTAACTGCCTGTCAGCCCATCACTGTCGTTTGCAAAGCGTAGGTTTGCGATGTTACGTCCTCCACTGCTGACTATCCTGCAGTGTGATTTCCAGGGACTCGCTCATGATGCACTCTAAAAAGATGTAGAAACACATGGGTGACAGAAGACAGCCTTGACGTACTGTAACTGTTGTCTTCAACCAGTCATCCACATGACTTTGAGCAATTACTGCACTGGTAGCCTTGACGTGCAGCTGCTTGATGTTATTGGCCAACTTTTCACCTTCTTCATTAAGGCTCACAATGCCTCGTGTCACACTCTGTCAAAAGCCGTTTTGAAATCTAGGAACACATGATAGAAGTCTTGTTGATGTTTTGAGTACCTTTCACACAGACCCCTAAGACTGAATATTTGTTCTTTTGTCGACTCGGAAACAATGCCTGTTCTTCAGCGATTATTTCTTCTGCTTGTGGGTTCAGTCCGTTCAACATGATCATCAGCATCACCTTTCTAGCTTGTTTACTAAAGCGTATTAGAAATATATTTATAACATTCTGTTTTTAACTGCGAGGATTGCCCACCTTAGTACTAGGCAAACACTTGTAATATGTACACGGAAATATATTATGTAAGTATGCCACATATTGACTTCACCTTTGTGTTGATAATATGACATATTTGGATAATGTGCTTTATCCTTATAAAACGTGTAATACAATTCCGTTTTTACATTCATAAACAGTTGTGCTCCACGTTGTGCACGGAGCAAAGCAATGTACTAACATTTGGGACAGAATACAGTTTAAACAAGTAAATCAATTGAATGTTGAATTAAATAATGCTTCTTCAGTCAAAATTTTTGTACAGCGTATCTCCGTGTGAATTATCATCCTTAAACAAGTTTCTTGCAGCATGGTGAAGGGTGAATGCAATATTTAACGGTGACTTAGTGTGTGTGCTTATACATCATCGAAAGCTACCAAATGTAAGCCCTAAAGAAAATGTGCGATTTTACTGCATATTGATAACCAAGAAGCTTTTAAATGCAGCCATTGCATGCACACAAAAATGCTTACTCCTGCACATGTCTGGTTAAGTCAAGATGTTCCAATGAAAAGTAGTAGATGGGATTTAGGTTTTTAAAATCCAACTGTGATTTTTTGCAGACCGGTATCTACATTATTATCGCGTCCCATAAATGATAGCAAACGATGATACACACGTGCTATTTGGTTTTGCCCCTAATTAAGTAAAACATCCTCGGTTGGTTCCTGTTGGACGTTTACACTCAACGAGACTTCATTAACACTAAATTTATCAAATATCATATGGATGTTTGTTTGTGAACCCAATCGCGCCTTATTCTGTAACGCACCAAATATATGCCGCGGAACATAAACAAAATGTTTTGATGCCAGTTGCCAAGAAAATGTACCATTAACAGTACTATCCATGGTATCCGTGGTAGTTGTTAGCCAACTTAGCAATGACTTTCCGCCTGTACTCATAAATGATAGTACTGTTTGCTCTGTGGTGATTGATGGAGTCATTACTGGCTTCCACGTTGATAGTTTTGTTATATTTACTTTACCATCAGCAACACCAGCACCATGCCGGATTGCTTCATAATCATCACCTTTTTCGCACTAAGGCTACTGTATGATTCTCTCCATAGATAACCTTTCTAACATTTCTGCAGAATCCAAATATATGATGTAGTGGAATCGCGCATGAGAATAATCTACGCTTTCCTTCCAACATTAATACGCGTGTTGTAAACCCTAGATTGTGATTAGGATTAATATCTACGACATCAAAATCAGCTGCTGGTCTCACAAATCCGTCTGGTGCTGGATTAACTGCAGTACCTTGTGTTGCCTTTCCCTAGTATGATGAACGTGCTCAGTGTGATCATTAGCGTCCTTAGAGAACATCATAGATTGACCTGCCGATCTTGTATAATCATCGGGGTATCTTGCTAACCCCACTATTGTTGTGGCAACATCAACCTCACGCTCTATAGGCTCGATTTCTTTTCCATCAATCATGTATCTAGCGCTGTTAAATAGCGCCATGATACTATTATTGACCTAAGCCAATTTTGGCACCAAGTGCATATGGCGGATCATTATGATCGTGATCATTTGTTGCAATTTCTCCTTCTACTTCGATAAACGCTTCAGAGGGTAGAAAGTATTTGCTGGCATGCTGGACTTGAAGTTCGATTCGTGATCGACTATTTGGTTGTGATGCATTATAGGAAAAATTTTGATAATTAAGTATAGAATCATTCTTGGATACTGGGGCGTCCATATCAAACGCTGGAAGAGGAGCCGATTTGAACATATTATTATATATTTCTTGATTTGCGATTTCAAACCACTTCCCGCTATCATATTTGCAGTAATATTATCCTGTCGCTCCTCAGTGATGCTATTTTTTGATCCACGTCGTTATTTATTATTTTACTAATACTTGCAGGCATAATTTCCGTAGATGGTTGTGGTCCTAGTGACGAAGACTTGATGGTTTCCTTCGCCGCCGAACTAACGCTACTAGTTTTTCTTTAGCCGCGGGAAATGCTTTCCCGGCAATATCACCAATAGCGCTAATACCTTTTATCACGAATAACATCAATAGCTTTCATTGATAATTGTTTTGCGATTGGTGCTGTTTTGGGAGCCATTCTTGCAAATAACCCTGCAATGGTATTGCCGAGACCATCTCCATAGTACGCTCTATAAACTGGCAATTGTGAGTTTACTTCATACACTATGGTTGGTTTGTTGTGGTTGTAGTGTATGATCATCTTATTTAAATGCTATTTATCTAATGTGGTGATTTAATCACTATGGTAACCGTCTGCTAGCTCATCAATAATCTCTTCCTATACATCAATATCCATGATACCACCCTCCAATAGTCGTCTGCAGATATCAGCTGCCTCATTAATTACTTCCGGTGAGTTATTTCCGGCTCGTTTCCCTCCTACGAGAACTTCTAATCGTGATATATCCCCGATAATACTATTAGGACAATGTACTAGACCACTACCTGAAACCCCCCTTGGATATCCACTAGCAAATTGTTCAGTTGTACCAGTTGCACCCTGCAAAGAGGATTGTGTTATATTAAAAAATTTAGATTGCTCTGGTAATCTAAGAAATCCAGAAACTGATTGCTTCTCTGTAGATGATTTAGCTATTTCTATTTCTTCCTTAAATTCTATATATGTGTTATCCTTTTTCGATGTCCTAGATGCACCTGTAAACACACGATATGATCCAATAATCCATGATTTTTCATCAGGGAGATTATAATCATCGTGGATATACTTTCTTCTCTGATAAAAACTCCTAATGACAATTCGGCTATTTTTCTTTACTAGAATTGAATCTAATATTTATTATTTCATCTAATTTAACCGGAAGGCATTTATCATTGAATGCAACTCGTCCACTAACAATATCACCTTCTTCTTCTTTTTCTTCTTCTTCTTCTTCTTCTTCTTCTTCTTCTTCTTCTTCTTCTTCTTCTTCTTCTTCTTCAATAATAGCACCCTCTTGTTCTAGTTCAGGAGGAAAATCAGCAAATTCAGGTTGGGTGTGTGGGGGGTGGGGGGTGGTTTATATCAAAATCACCTTGTTGTTCCTGATTTTGTGCAGTAGCTATTATATCACCACGAAGTGTTCTTAAAGACTTTTGTGTTTGTTCAGTTTCCATTGCTATCTTTTCAAGTATAGGAAGAAGAGCTGTATTATTTTCTCTTGTTGTTCCTCAGGAATATCTCCCCATATGTCTTTTTCAGTGGTCGATACGACTTTTCCCGTTTCAATGGTTATTTGTTTAAATAATTGTTCAGTGTCTGTTGCGAAACCAGTTTGAAATTGCTGTCTTGCTTAAAGTTTGTTTCGAACGGAATCACGAACTGGAATAAACTTCTTAATCGAAGCTAATCGTTCACGTGCTAATTTAGTTGTTAGTGCTTCATTTACCATTATAAATAAATGTACGGTTTAAATTGTGAGTTAAAACCCACCCCAAAAATTCTTTTGAATTTCACACTGTATGTTATACTTCCGCGTAGTGATAAATGACCGAACACTATCTTACCTGTCTATACAAATTTGTTCCAGGTGAGTAAGCGCATACCTGTATTACTCATGTATGTATGGTGTGTTTATAGTGTCAATTGTTGAGGCAATCAAAGGGGCATTTTCATTTTGGCGGATAATCTCTTTTATTGTTTTGATTTTCGAGTTATTTGTGCGTTTGATTTCATATTGTTTCCCCAATTCACTTCTGACTTTTTCAACAGCAGTGAATAACGGGACGAATTTGTTAATGTCATTGTTATATGCAAGGGAATTATTTTCTGCGTGTTGAATTCGTTTGATCAGGTCATATTCCCTTGGAATGACATACCTATTATTCAGAGCGCTATCATCAATATCTTGAAATTCAGAAAGAATCTGATTACAATCTAATTTATCTGACAATTGAATTTCTTGATTTTTCAAATTTGAAAGCTCTTTAATAATAACATTCATATTTTCGAAATTCATCTATGAAATATTATATATTTAATATGATAAACAAAAAAATTAGGGGGCATTTTTTGACCTTTTTGTATGATATGATGAATTACATTCGCAATAAGGTGTATACACATCTTATTGCTCCTAGAGATATTATGCAAGTTATATATGATGAACTCCATTCGCTCTAAGGTGTGGATTCACATCTTATTGGGCCTAGAGATATTATGCAAGTTATACATGAATATATATGATGAACACCATTCACTCTAAGGTGTGTATTCACATCTTATTGCGCCTAGAGATATTATGCAAGTTATATATGATGAACTCCATTCGCAATAAGGTGAATTCACATCTTATTGCGCCTAGAGATATATATGAAAAACCCCATTTGGAACCCCTCAGGTGTTATTCACATCTGACCGGGCCCAGAGGTACCACGAAACATAGTCTCCAAGAGGACATCTAACTCGTGAAATAACGGGTTAGAACTCCAAGAAGGTATATTTCGTGAATGGACGTCACATGACATATAAATATATTCATGGTATTTACATAATAGTATTTACAATGAAATGAAATGGTATTAAAAAATGAAATGATATGATAATACAAGCATTTACAAATATAACAGCACAAGACAATACAACAAATAACAATGGATTGTAGGTAGACACACGTCCATACACACACGTGGCTGTTCTACATTCAAACTGAAACCACCATACCTCAACAAAATCACCCGGGTTGAATGCAAAAACACATTCACACCGTGTGACGGTGTGTGACCTATGGCGGTTTCAAGGGTTGAATTTTGAATGGCTTAAAGTCCCAATACTATAGGAGACAGCATGATATGAAAGCTAACTAATGCATGAAAACCAATGACAGAGGTGTGCGATTTTTACTATCTCGTGTACTTAATTATGATTATAGACAACATTTAAAGAAAACCGAATACTTGAAAAACATCAAAAAAAGAATTCAGTTGTTGTAATACCAATTTGATTCGTTTTCTCACAAAACAAATACTTCATTATTTTTCCATTGAGATCTGTAGCAGTTAAACCACAACAAAAAAGCCATTCAGTCATCGAAAAATCCCATTTAGATCCGTAACTCATATTTCTGTTTCAAAACTACACACACAAGCCCACACGAGTAATTCACCTTGGTGTTATAACACATGGTACTAAACAGAATTCAGACATATGTAAATTGAATTCAAGTCCGGTTTGCTTTGAAATCGCTGTTCTAGTGATATTCTCTACAACATATCGTACTGAGGAACTACAAATATCGAAATACCTACCGGCTTCAGTCATTTATTTAAATACTCTTTCTTCGTTATTTTCTGTATTAAATGATTTTACAGGTTTCGCTTTTCTCGAGTTTTTTCCAGTCCCTTCTCTTTTCGTGTTTTCACTCTGAGAAATAGCTTGTATATTCGATAAAGAATTGTTCCTAGGAATGGAATCAATATGATCGATTACAAACCCATCCTTTATCAATCCATGAAAACACTCATAAGCGATTTTGTGATTAAGATGACTTTTCCCCCAAGAATTAAACATAAGATATCCAAGATTATTAACAACACCAACTGGTTTCTTCACTCTGCGGTGTCTGACAATACCATCACGAGATGCTTCATAATAGGTAATCACGGGATGTGGATGCAATTCTTGGTTCATTTATATAATAAATACTATTTGTCTAATTCAATATTTGGCTTAATTATTACTTGAGAATCTATAAATGTAGTCTTGAGGTGTTCTTATGATTTTGTAATTGACAGAGTCATTGATGGAATCTTTAATGGAGTTTTTAACTATATTATCATAATAGTGCTTTAACTCTCTGTATCGCTTACCACCGCAATTAAGACAGAACTGCGACTTACCACGCACACATACCCTATATCGTATGCAATGTAAGGGCCCAAAACTGCCACGACGTACGCTTTGCAAATGATATCACCTTAATTCATTTCAACATGATTTTTTAAAAGCGGTTACTGATCCTATCATAAGCCATTTGCAATGATTCATTATGTAATAAATTCTTTATTTAAATACTTGTTTTAATTATAATATGGAGGAGTTCGAGAGATTATCGAACATTACGCCTTGAAAAAATGTTGAATTCAATTTCGATAGAGTCTCCATTGATGCACCAAAGAGTCTAATACGTGATAGAAGTATGTTGGCTAAATTCCGTAATTGGTTTAATAAATTCAAGCGCGATGGAGAATCTCACTGCTGGTCAACATTTCGAATTGATGGTAGTGTTGATGCTACCATGAACGACGAAAGAGCAGCAGTGATAATCACATATCTTGACGAGAAAAAGTATTTTTTTAAAGTGAAATTCATTATCCGCTCAGAAACGGGGAATTGGATTATACGTTACAAATTTGAACCATTCCTGAAAATTAAGAAAACTGTCACTGTGAGTTAGGATTCCAAACCAGGATTTCTGACCGGGATTGACAAACCGTATTACGAGAGATCCTATCCTGTAACAGCAATTGTTTATCTGATAAATGATAAACCAAGTATTCAAAAACTAAAATCCATGAAATACTCATCAAGAATAAATTGTGTAGCAGAACGAATAATAGAGCATTTTACAAATGCGTTGCGTGGAAACAAATTCACGGATTTAAGTAAAAAAAAAATATTAACGAATGGGGATTAACAGTGAAGGAGAACGGAGCAACAATTAAAGATATAGCTACATTAGAAACATCATTAAGATTCCTAATAACCGTACTGACGATAACAGGAGAGGTATTACACGAATCGAATTATAAATCATATGGAGCTCCAATCAAAATTATTGACCATAATGAACACACGTGGACACCTGCGGTAACAATATTTCCGCGGGATAGAACCATACAATATTACACGGGAAATTTATTTGATTTTATTTACGAGTTAAGTAAAAACGATCCTGTGCCAGTGTGGTAACTTCATAGTTTTGAAGACGAAGAGGGTAAATTCAATCAATTTGTAAGACCCAATGGCGAATTATACCGTACTGAAGCCCTCCACAACGAGATGAAAAATCTAGCTAGTGGTTTTTGAACGGATTACGACGAACAATTACTAACAAACTGTTTAACAATACCGTCAGTTGCAGCTCATTTCACGAGAAAGAGAAATCTATGGAAACCAAAACGCGCAGAATTTCTCTCAGGTATCGAATAAAGCTGCGTTAAATACGGCCATGGTGGATTATGGAATACAAAATACGACCCTGAAAACATCATTTCGGTTGACATCCCACACATGAGATGACCCGTGTTGCGATTAATGGACCACTTCCCAATTTTGATTTAACCGGATTCGCTCGTGTGGTATCATTTGAATTGGCTCAAGGACTTCATCCGTGCTGTTACATTTGGATTGGTAGACACATCTCTGAAAAACACTGGATGCCAATAGTGTTATTATGGTATATGTTTGATTCTAAAATGAAGATATCGTTGATTGTCAGTGATGCAATTGTATCATATCGGAAACAAACTGAAGTCTGGCTACCACAACCCGATAGTCTACATAGTATAATCACAGAAAACAAAAAACAATTCCCCGATCTCGACGAAGAATATATCGTAAAATGGTCCAAAGAAATCTTTGAAGTTAGAAATAAACACGCAAAAGATCTCGGTAGAAGAATAATTGGTAAGTTCACACAAGGTGGAAAATACGACCACAAACGATATTCTTCCCGGTTGATTATAGATGATGCTGAATACCATTTTATAATCGCAGATGTAACATCTAGGGGTATATACGTCGATCGTAAAGACGCTTTCTTGTCCGATGAAACCAAATCAGGTACAATTGTTACTTACACTGATGGAGAAAATCCTCAGTACGTTCATCTAAGGTCGTATATGATGGCTTATGCTTCTATTAATTTACTTTCGATGGGAAATAGATTTTCTGACCCCGCTGTTAGAATAGCCACTGAGTCATTTTATATAGACGTAAAGTATAAAGAAGCAGTGGCTGAATTCACTAATTCAGACGAGAGTTGGGGATAATGGAGAATTAAAAAGGAAAAAATGCGTGATTAATCCAAATCAGCAGATGTTACGATTGAAAACAATTACTTGACAAAAAATCAGATATCAGAATTATCTACTGCAGCGTCGTGTTCCGATCCCATATGTAGATATAAAACCAGTTATTTAAACGGCTGTGGTGGGTCAGGGAAGATGACCCGTGCGATCGAATTATTTCGAGGGAAATCAAACATGATTGTGCTAACACCAACACACAGACTTGCAAGAGAGATGAAAGAACGAGGAATTAATGTTTGCACTTATCATAGTTTCTTTCGATGGAAAGGTGATGAATGGACTCCTGATCGAATGGGCGAGAAATATATTCCGGAAATCATCATTTGGGATGAGATATGCACAGTGTAGTTAGATGTATTACAAAGGTTTCTCGATTGGTTATTGCTAGCGAATATAAAAGTGACAATGTGTGGCGATCATGGTCAACCACCACTATTTGTCGGTTTGTCTCTACATAATTGGTTAAAGAATTTTGTAGACTATTATGAAGAAATTAATACCAATCATAGAACACTTGATAATGAATTACGCGAGTTCAAAAAGTTAAACAGATTACAACCGGATATAATCCAGTGTCAAATAGCGCGTGAAATAATTTCGGAAACCCCAATAAATGATTTCTGGGAAGCGTGGAGACTAAACGATTTGATAGTGGCAAGTAGAAAGATAGTCAGAGACACACTTCAGATGAAGTTATTTAACACACACAAAGAAAAATTTGCAACACTTCCAGTGCCATTGTGTTACAGACCCAAGGATACACGAAGACAAAATATCGAAGTTGATATTCCAGGCCTGACAAAAAAGGCAGATTATAGTGTTAAATGATATTGTGTTGGTTGATATCAATGTCGTCGAAGATGCACTGCGTGCTGATAAATCCCCATGGAAGCTAGGATACGCAGCGACGATACATTATTCGCAGGGGTTGACTATATCCGATAAAATCGTTTGGATCATAGGTAATCGCATCGAGTTGTCGAATTTAGTTTATCTTGCGGTGTCCAGTGTACGAAGAATAAATCATCTTCGAGGAGCTGTTTTGGATGAATACTACAATAAGTGATATTGTCAGCGATGATATAATCAGAAAAAAAAACTATCTGGTTATAAACAAAAGGACAAACAAATAACAGAAAATTTGATATTGATGCCGAATTTATAATCACTCTGAAACAACAACAGAAAAATCACTGCCTGAGTTGCAATTGTATAATGCGTTGATGTTGGTCGGATAAAGATCCTCGCCAGTTTACTGTAGACAGAAAAAATAGCATTGTAAGTCATACCAGAGATAATGTGATGCTGACTTGTCTTGAGTGCAACAGACGCAGAGGTGCTAACTAAGACCACGTGGCGGTAATTGAGTATCCTCGGGTATCACTTATAGTTGTTCCCGAGAAAATCCTCGCTGAGGAGCAGTTCAATCCAGCCTATAGACTGGCGGCCTACCCGTGGATCGTGTTATGCTAGATATTTTATGCATTGTGACACTCTAAATACGATCAGTAGCTCTTTTTTGTTTCCCGCCTTCGAGCTCTCCTGGTTCATTTAAATATCTAACAGTGACATTGCCGAGTATTGGTTGTTTTGAAAATGATTTTGCGGTATTACAGGTATATACTTTTTTCATCGCGTTGTTAGGTTTCATACTAATTGTTCGATTAATCTCCTTATTCAGCGCGGTAATTACGCCTGGTAATCTCTTCACCCATTCACGAGATCGTTTATCCTGATTAAATTCCTTCGCGTATTGATATCCAAATAACCGCTCAGCATGTGTCCGGTTAAATCGTTCAACAATTGCCTGATCGCGATGTAGTGCAGTATGTCCTCGTCTGATTGCGACATTATGATGCTTCATTGTTGATAACACTGCACAATGAAATACCTTGCCAGGATCAACTTGTAATGGATTTGGCAAATGCAGAGGACCTCGTCGATAAATCCATTCAAACGCAGAAGCCACTTCAGTTGATGATTTTGTCTTTAATGGTTCTGCTTGTCTGTATCGACTCGCAAAATCAACTACGGTTAGCGCATACTTGTAAACACCATCATGCGGCAGAAGTAATATATCAGCTTGATGAACTTCATTAGGGACGCTGAGATCAAAATGCGAGTAGTTAATTTCTTTAGGCGGTGGTAGATAAATTTGCCATATCGCCTGTTTTAATAACCAATCCGCTGCTGTAGTATTTTTCACCTTTGCGGAGCTAGCGAGTTTACTGATTGCTGATTGACCCCTCCAATATCCTCTTGGAGAATCATACACAGATTCCATGTTGTTATAATTATCAACACCCAACATCAATTTACTTTTCATCGCCGATTTTATCAACCATGAAGCCAATTTTTCTTTGAAGGATTTATCAGTGATATAATTCAACGCATTAATTAATTTTACATCTGTGATATGTCTATGTTGCAGATTACTGCTTGTATAAGCACCATCATGAGTATGAAACGCCTTATCAATAGCGGTTATTGGGTTTTCACCGGGTTGAGATTGGTTTTGATCATCGAGTCTGATATCTGGTCTGGTCCAGGGTCCACAATAACTATATCCTGGAAGGTGTTTTTCTCCTGGATATTGTACCCATGATGTTCCTCGGAGTTTTACTAACTTGGCTGCAATATCACCTACTCGTCTTTTTTTTAAACATCTCCAGATTTCATAGAAACAAATCTAAATGTTTTTATACCACATTGTACACACTTTCCAGCAAGTGCTGATCTGTTATTTTTAGTTGTAATCTACGTCAAGTCATTTGTGCTAGTAAGTTTCTTACATTTCACACAATATAGATCCATTTTTTTATCTATAATAACATGAGTATAATTGATTTTTCGGCGAATAAAAAACGAGAACCAGCTAAGCATCATGCAGCGCTACCGAATTCAATTCGCATGATTATAATTGGACCATCTGGAATTGGCAAGACGCAGTTGTTACTTAATTTAATATCGAGATGGATGAAACGGGACAAATTGTATTTAATAATCGCGAGTGTAGACGATCATCAATGCTACGAGGTATTAAAGGATTTTAACGAGAAAGTAAAATCGGAAATCGATGAAGATATTACTGAGTTTATAACCGATATCGAGGAAGCACCGAGCATTGATGATATTTATGGAATTATTAATAATTTGGTCGTATATGATGATGTCATGTTAGACATTTAAACGAATCCTGCTAGGATATTTTCCAGAGGCAGGCATAAAAATACCGATGTGATTTATGTCAACGATACACTCAAATACCAAATGTGTCAGAGATAACTGCAATATTCTTGCTGTATTCAACGGAGTTGACACACATACGCTACGAAATATTTGGCAAACTTGGTGCAGCGGTGATATGGATTATAATCTATTTAGAAATTTCTTTAGTCACGCTCAGTCAATCCCACATGGATTTGTAACGATAAATTTGCATGATCCGATATCAAGATATCGTGTCGGACATGATAAAATATTCGGTTGAAATCGTTCAAAGATTTTTACCCCCTTATCAGCAGAGAGGACGCAACAACGTCTTTGCGTCTCCAAAGAAAACTTTTTTATACGGTTTTGGAGGAAGCCTTGGTTTGCCAAATAGAGGCTTTTTGACAATTTTGGAGGAAGCCTTGGTTTGCCAAATAAACGCTTCTATAAAGTTGTCCGATTCGCCCTCGCTGCTTCTAGTATTATTATTATGGTGAAAAGACTGGTGATGCTTGGTTTGTCATGAATGAAAATGGTGCAGAACTGACACTTAATGAGTTTACAATGACAGTTTGACATTCCTGCTTTCGCAACTCCTAGCTGGATGGTAATGTTGACATTGTTTTAAATGTCGTTTTATTTAACATTCTTGCCAAAAGTGCGGAATATGTGCTTCAGAAACACAAGCCGGTTTCATCAAATTACCAGAGAGGAGTTGAATGTTGCAAGAATGTTGTAGGAAGGTTATTTAATAACGTTAGACAGCAACGTTTTAGCAACGTTCCCACTTGTTCACCAAATCACATTTCCACATCATTTGACAACGTTGCCACAACCTTACTACAACATTGCTGCAACGTTGTAGCAACGTGGAATTGTTAGCTGGTAAAGGTCTAATAGCCACACTAAATCACTACGGCGTCACGGGACGAATGTACAACTTTATAGAAAACTTCTTAACAGATCTTACAATTATATCTAGGGTAGGGACAACTTACTCAGAAGAATACATCCTTGAAAATGGAACCCCACAACGGAGTGTCCTGAGCTCCACCCTCTTTAACATAATGATAAATGACCTTGATTAAAACCTGGCAACAACCCAAATAGGATTATCGCAATTCGCGGATGACAGTGGACTATGGAGAGCAGGAAACCCTTCCAACCAACAAAATCATAGCTGAAATACAAAACAGCTTGGATAATATAAGCAAATGGGCAGACAAATGGGGCTTTAAGCTATCGTACCAAACAAAAAGCGGTAGCTGTACTATTTGCCCCACCAAACAAATTCAAACCATCCTAAAACTTACTATCCAAAATCAACCAATACCATTTGTGAAAGTAGCCCCATTTCTGAGTATGTATGTTGACTGGCAACTAACATGGGCACACCACATCGATGAACTAGTACGTAGGTGTAACCAGGATATAAAAATGCTAAGAAACCTCAAAGCAACTAAGTTGGGTGCAAATCAAGAAACTATTCTCACTCTATATAGGGCTTTAATAAGATCCAAACTTGAATATGGCTGCCAAATATACCTAACGGAACCCAAAAGTCAACTAAATAACTTAGATAAAATACAAAGAAAAGCCCTACTGATTGGAACTGGCACACTGCCATCAACATCAACGTTGGAACTGCAAATCTTAAATGGAGAACTGCCATTACATCTAAGACGGCAGGAACTCATACTAAAATATACAGCCAAACTTACCACCCAACCAAACACCCACCCCACTTACCTGGCACTCAAGAAATGTGATATCCCACTTACGAAAACTCTAAAACATAACATCCCCATGAGAAAATAGTTTATGAAGTACAACAACTTCCAATAGATATACTACAAGTATAAACCAAAATTAACTATGATAAAGAACCTTGGAGCAACGTGAAGCCAAAAGTAAATATCTCCCTAGCAAATAAAGGTAACAAGACAAACCAAGAACACTATCTGAAAACATTGGCCCTAGAAGAAATTAATGAAAAATGTCAAAGTTATACCAAAATCTATACAGATGACTCTAAAGTAATAAATCCTTACAAAACAGCTGCAGCAATGGTCATACCACAGCTCAAAAATAAAATAGGAAGTCGTCTACCAGACCACTGCTCCGTATATATAGTAGAGTTCTGGGCCATCTTAGAAGTACTAAAATGGGTTGAGGTAAACAAACCAGATAAGACCGTTATTATCAGTGACTCTCTGAGTGTCATAACCTCAATCCAAAATAATACCACAAAATCAAGAGAAAATTTCCTGAATTAGATTAGGCTACTAATCAAGAAAATAAATTTAAATGATCTAGAAGTAGAATTCATGTGGATACCCTCCCACATATAACTCAAAGGAAATTATTTAGCGGACAAACTAGCGAAATAAAAACTCAACGAAACAAATGACTTGACATTCGAATATAGTAATCTGGAACTATATAACACAATGAACACACTGATCAACGAGAAATGACAAAACGATTGGAAAATAAATAAACAAGGGAGAGCATTATACAGCAACATAAAGGAAGTAAATAGGAATAGAAAAGCGCCCAGGGGCACACGCTATGAACAATCAATAATCAATATAATAATAATTGGTACAACCAAACTGGCAAACAGCTTTGGAAAATACATAGGACCCTTCCCACTACTACAATAGCAACACCCTAGAAGATTTAAAACACATCTTCAACAATTGTAGACGGATCAAAAAGGAAACGGAGAAATGAAGATCAAAACAATAAAATATAGCCGTCCCATACACATACCCGGAATTAGACAGCACCAATACTCAAGGCAAATATCTAAACATAATTAAATGCCTTATACCAACAGGACTAATAGAAAAAATATAAACTAAACTAGAACCCAATGCCTCCCCTAAAGTGTGTAACCAAAAATAGAAAGCCACTTTAAGGAATGGAAGCACCTAGCAACGGACAGTGAGGTCAGTCCCTTTTCGGACCCACTTACACTACGCTGGGCTAGTTGATCACAACAGTCTGCGACCTAAGCGACCAAACCAAAATCTAAGGGGCCAGTAATCAAATAAACCAAAATTTGGACACATGATAACTTGCTCAACCATACTATGAGCAAACAATCCAAATGGAGAATAAATCTTAAACATCAATAAGCATTAACACCAATGATAATACATACATATTGAATATAAATATTTAATAACATCAATAAGACCAAAATAGGTGTGAATATGGATAACATTAGAATTAGGCGTAAAAAAGCAGGAAATAAATGAGGTTAGGCCAAACACCCTCCTCTATCTATCTCTGATTTTTATTTATATATATTATATTTGTTGTATAATGGTTAACATATAACCATTATACAACAAATTGAAAGATAAGTACCATAAAAAACTAAATTACACAATAATTGGACTGAGAAAAGACCACGTAAAATGTTCAACCTGAAGTAAGACCCCAACATAGAAATTATAATTTACTCTAAATGACCAAAGACTACCAGGTCCCGCGGCACAAGGCCGCAACAAATTTTATTTATTTATCACGAAATATAACACCCTAACTAAATACTATAAGGTAGTCCAAAGACCAAGACTATCAGGCCCAGCGGCACAAGGCTGGATACAAAACCAAGATATAAGATACAAGGCCCTAAAAATGAATATAAGCTGGTCAAAACCCAAGGCCATCCGACATGCAGCACAATGCTGCGCCAAAACAATACTATTAGACAGTACTTAACCATTTAACTTAGGAAATATAAGGTGGTATCGAACCTAGATCCATCAGGGCAGCGGAACAGAAAAACCGCAGAATTTGGCTGTCATACGGGGCTGCATACACTATAGATTCATAACAGCACAGAGTCTATCCAAATTAATAGGGAAAATTTTAGAACAAGATACCCTGGAGTAAGGAAACACAACTGACCGACATACGCACCAACCTGCCCGAGCCACCTTTCCCACCACCGGACACAAACACGTGAAGTGCACGCATTCGGCAGCAGCGATATCTGACTGGATACAAGTGAGTGCGTGCGGGGTCTATTCCCACTCTCTAAGGCCAAGTATTCATTTCGATAGACGCTATTTAGCGACTCCGATCTGACGGCCTTGGGAGTTGGCACTATTTCGCTCCCTTGGGATTAATTAAATAGTTAGCTATGCTAGCATTAAACAGTGTTACATGTCCCTAAGTGTTCGATCCACTATAATTGAAAGTAAGTAAGCAACAGTCTGACCATCCATAATTTGATTCATCCTCCTACAAAGATGTGCCCAAGACTAGCCAAGCTGAACTAAGCTTACGTCAATCTTCATCGTATCAGACAAAATATGATGCCAAAGCCTGAAGAGATAGAGAATTTTAGAATGTTGCAAGTGACGGAAGACCTAATAGAAGAACTCTTCAGAGAGGACATTCAGAATGAAAAGAAAAGCATGGACTAAGAAGTATAGACTTCAAAGACATCAGAGTGAGAGAGCAGAGAACAGCATCAGAAACAGCAGCAGCAGGAACCAGACAGAGGTTTTGTCGACTGTCGTGTGGACACTATATAGCCAACTGGGTTACCGCTCGCAAGAAGTAGGCCTGGAACCAAAATAGGAGTTGTACTAAAAAGATACATAATTAACCTCCAACATTCGACAATAACAACAATCATCAAAACAAGACAAATTATACGTTCTCCATTAGCAGCCCGCCAAGCAGATTACCCGACCTGCAGAAGTGGACTAGCAGCCCGCGGAGCAGCCCGCCAAGCTGTTTTTTCTACAGACGAGGCCCAGCAGCCCGCCTAGCAGCCCGCCAAGCAGATAAATCTACAGAAGTGGCCCAGCAGCCCGCCAAGCAGAAGGCAATCGTTTCCACCATCGCTGCTAACTCATTCGAACAGGGAGTCAAAAGTTTAGTATTTTTTCATCTTAAACCTTCGGGTTGTACAATTACATTATTGTGCTGTTCGTCATCTAACAATCTATACTATTCTAAACTCTTTTCTACTTCCTCTGTGCATTATTTACACATCTAGAATTTATACAGTTTACAAATTGCTAAACATAACTATTACCAGTACAACCATATTTTTTTGTTTACATTATTCTACAATCTACACTACGCCAGTAGTGTAGCAGCAGAGGGGGCGAATCCTACAACGTTTTTAAACAAGTTTTCAATGGATTAAGGCTTAAATCAATGAAATCAGGCAAAAAATCAATGAAATCAGGCAAAAAATCAATGAGAAATCAATTAAATCAGGCAAAAAATAATAATGAAATCAAAAACATGATCATGATGGCGGTTTCAAAATGGTTAAAAACTTTTCAACCGAATATTTTATCCAATCCGATGACGAAAATCCTTCAGGATGAAAATCCTTTTAGGATGAAAGTCTTTACGACTTTACAAACAGACTAATTTGTAAAACTTCACCTTGTAGATCAATCAGATTATTAGACTGGTCAGTGAGTTTGAAATTAATTCTGGTTAATGAATTATTATGACATCGCATATAGACTGGATTCACCGGGGACTCAATGATTAGAAATCCTGGAGGGGCTGTTGGTGCAAATGAATACAAAATATATCCCTGCTGAGCTTGATTTGATCGTTCTAAATTTATTTGATAACTTCCCTCGATAACATCACATACTAAATTGAGCGCAATCACCGATGAAATATTCACATTGAACGGAGCAATATGCCTGCCGCCACCATCTGGGTCATTATTGTGTTTGAGGATTTTTATTTCCTGTGATATTGTTTTTTTCCATGCATCATGAATTATTTTAAAACCAACATCGATGGCATCATTGAGAGATTTTTGTAATTCTAAGAGATTATATCCTGGTAGATTGAATTCGGAAATATTTTCTACGCTTATATGATATTTTGTCGCAAATTTTATTTTCGTGTTAGGATGTCTTGCAAGGGATACCTCTCGTATGATTAGTGAATGAAATATATCCATGTCACTAAGGATTCTGTTACATGTTTCTACGACGTTGATAAATTCATCTCGGGTGAGAGTACCGGATTTAAGGGATATTAACAACAGTGAAATATCGTTATTGAACGCTGTGAAATTTTCAGTGATTTTATCCTGTCGAGTTATGTAGTATTTATCCCCTCCCTCATCTAATTCAGTGAAAAAATTCAATTTGTCATAATCGCTATAGCTTTTTATTGGATTGTCAAATTTTGTCGTGTATGTGACATAATCAGATTTTTTTGGTTCCGGTAAATCAACGGTTTTTCCCGGGAGTGGTAATTCAGGCCATCCCAGTACGGTTCTTATAGAACTCTGATAGATATCTACGACATAACCATCTGTGCTTATTTCAATGGCAGATGATAGTGTTGGTTCATGAACTGTTATAGCGATTTTTGATTCTGCTCCAGTAATGGATTTTATTCTACGCGCAAATTCATTATTGATTTGTTCAATTTGGTATGATCCGGTTGGTATCGAAACAACGTTCCAGTCTGGGGTACCGTCGTCTTTATTCTTATTTGCAAACACCAGTGAATTATTGGGTTGTTGACCACCAAATGATTTTGATCTGATATTAGGCCAACTGTGATACACTCGTAATTTTGCTAGCGCGATTTCCTTCACGGGGACTGGGATAGGGAAATTCACACTGAATTCTGGATTCGTTGATGTTATTGAGATCATGCTGGTTTGTACTGGGTTTGTGTTCTCCACTATTTGTTGAAGTAATTCCATCTGTGTTGTCATTGTTATTATACTCATGTTGTTGTATTTCTAATTTTGACATCGCAGAATCATAAATACTGACCATCGCTGAAAACTCACTCTCTGATATAATTGTATCATCGAGAGATGACGATATCAATGAGGATAATTGCGAGTATGCATTGGACACAACATGAAATTGAATTATGTAGTCTTGTAGTTTCCGTTGGCTGCATGATGATATTTTTTTTGTTATTATTGAAATTATTCCCGCGATTGTTGTTGCCGCAGAAATGCAAATTGGAACAGCTATCGGGGCCATCATTGTCACCGAAGACAGTATAATACCGGCTCCGGTGATTACACCACTCACAGCGTACACAGTAACATCAATTGCGGTAATTCTCCTGCGATATTTTTTAATTTTCATTGCATACTCCTCAGTGAGGGTTTTGAGTCTAGTTTGAAATTCTCTGACCTGATCATAACGATATTGCGATGATGAAATCATTTTATTTTTAAATCAGTTTACGATTTCAATTGAAACCGTTATTTACTTAAATCCGCTACGAATTCCACATACCATGTTGTCGAAACCCTAGCCAAATTTTTATCAGTAGATGTTATCGTGAACTTTTCAGTTGTATCCTTGTCGATGATCGTTGAAATCGTATTATTGACCCCGGATGAACTGGACGATGAAATATTAAATTGAGTCAATGGTGTCACTAGTGTTAATCGATAAATACCCTTAACGGTTGCAGTGATATCTAATTTGTTGTTTGTAGGTGTCCACGCAAATGATCCGTGTTGGATCGTGTATACTACGTTGTTGGTTTTCTCATGAGGAATTTTTGTTTTTTCAATGATTGTTATCATCCTCGAAAAATCATTTTTGATGGCCTCGGTGAAGATTTTCGTCTCATCGATAGATTTTTTTATATCAGGGAGTTTTATGTCGAGTTTATCGAATGTAGTTCCAAGAAATTTATCAATGATATTTCTACGAAAAATTGTAAACTGTTTTCCGTGTTCTTCACTTTTAGATTGAAGTGCTGTTAGTTCCAACACAGAATTTTTCAACTCATTGTTGAGAGTTTTTAATTGATCTGTAATCGTCGAGAAAAGTACACCCGGTTTGAGTTTACCCTGATTGGAAAATAACGCGATAGTATTTTTGATTGCGTTTCGTTGTTTAACTAAAATATCATCCAACGACACATCACTGGTTTTCAATTTACCCTGTTTGTCTTGAAAAACAACTATTTCGTTCGGGTCAACACTTGTTAAGTTCAACGTCTCAGCGATTTCATCTTCAATTATTTTTTTTTATGTCCTTGATAGAATCAGGGGTTGCAGTGCCATCGGGTTTGGGTTTCAAAGATCTCCCCCAAATATCAATCATGATATTTTATACATCTTTCTCTAAAATCGTTTTTGACGACTTCGACTACTAGTGTATTCATTTACGACAATGTGTGGTGGTTTTCTAGATGCTGAAATAGCGTTAAGGACATTTAATACTTCACTGCCGCATATTGGTGGATCATTGATTTGTTGTGTTGGTAGCGTAGAATACCAAGTCTTCATTGGAAATTTTTTTATGTAACGCATAAACTCTTTTGGCGGGGCTAATCCATATGAATCAAAATAGACGATTGCCCGTGGATCAATAGCGTATGCAACCCAGTGAGTTCCAGGTCCGGTGCTGTTATCTAAATTAATAATACCTGTTTCAGTGTTGTTTGGTTGATGTGGTAATTGATCTTTCATAAAGACACCTCTGAAATTTTTAATCGCAAGTTTTTTAGCAGCATCCATTACATCAAAATTGGACATAGGAACCGATGGTTCCTCTTCAACTAGTAAACCCGTCCTAGTCTCAGGCCTGATCCGTGAACGGATCTCCCGCTGTACCATGAATACGGGGTTCCTGGTAGTCTCAGGCCTTTTCCGCTGTACCATGAATACGGGGTTCCTGGTAGTCTTAGACCCCTTCCCTTTTTTTATATCCCTGTCCAGATGCCTTCTTTAGTGCCATTCCTGCTGCAGTACCAACGGCTCCTAACGCCGCTGCTTTAGCCACAGCTGGGGCTGCTGCTGCAATCAAGGCCGGAATCGCAGCTAACAATGGAAATATACCGCCTGTTTTCATCATATTTTTGATAGCAGGCGCAGAAAGAGTAATCTGAACACCTTTTTTTGCTACAAGTGCATCATTTAAATGTTTTATTTGACGAGTTGTCAGCGATAATTTATTTGCACCGCCATTCATTTGATTAGGTTTCAGCGTGATAGTGGTTCCACATTTTTTAGCTGATTCCGATTGCAATTTCTTGATTTGACCGGGAGTTAACGCAACACTAATATTACTATATGACATATTATACATAATAGATTGATTCTAAATTGTAAAGCGATTAAATGGAAAAATCGTTCAAAGATTTTCCACTGGTGCATCTACCACTCTCATTCTTCCTCCAACACCTTCAAGTAGCATTGATTTATCACTGAGAATGACAGCAACCGCTCTATAATTAGCAATAGCACCAGGACGAGTCACATTAGCTCTAAAATGTATATCAACGACAGACTGTCTTGTTAAATCAAGATGTTCCAGTGAAAAGTAATAGATAGGATATAAACTCTTAAAATCCAATTGTGATATTTGTAGACCAGTATAGACATTTTGATCACGTGCCATAAATGACAACAACCTATGATACACGAGTGCAATATGATTTTCGGTGTAATTAAGTTGTACATCTTCAGATGGTTCCTGCTGGCCGTTTATTCTCAGTGAGACGTCTTTAACACCTAACTGATCAAATATCATATGGCTGGAGAGTTGATTGCCAACTCGTGTGTTATCCTGTAACGCAAAACATATATGACGTGGTGCAGCCATGCCTTGTTTTGATGCTAGATTCCACGTGAATAACCCGTTCAGATTTGATTGCTTCACATCTGTACTCACTGATAACCAACTCAACAACGACTTTCCTCCTTGGTCCATAAATGATAGTAATCGTTCTTCTGCGGTAATTGCTGGAGTCAACACTGGCATCCACAATGATATTTTTGTTAAATTGACTTTACCATCATCAGCATTGGGATTTGCATTGTCTGCTGGAATCCTCCAAATTGCGTCACTATCATCACTCTTTCGCACCAGTGCTACTGTATGCTTCGCTCTATAAATAACTTTTCGTACATTTCTACAGAATCCAAAAATATGATGCAGTGGAATCGCGCATGAAAATGATTTACGCCGCCCTTCCAACATTGAAATACGTGTTGCAGCTCCTAGATTGAAATTAACATCGTTGTTTATAATCATATCCTCGGCATCAATATTAGCGGTGCCAGCATTATTCTTTGGTCGTCTTACAACAAATTGTTTTCCTCCAGCGGTATTTTTAACATCTTTTGCAAACATCATAGAAGGTCCTGCTGATCTTGTATAATCATCAGAATATCTTGCTAGCCCGATTATTGTTGTGGCCACATCAACATCACGATCTATCGACTCAATTTCTTTTCCATCAATGAGATATCTAGCACTCTCAAATAACGCCATAATACCATTATTGACAAAACCGACTTGAGTACCAGCTGGATACGGTGCTGGTACAGCAGTAGTATCAGCAACTGTTACAAGTTCTCCTTCTACTTCGATAAATGCTTCACAAGGCAAAAAGTATTTACTGGTATCATGGACTTGAAGATCAATTCTTGATCGACTATTTGAGTCTATGGCATGATAGGCGTAATATTGATAATCGCGTACAGAATCATCCTTGCCAACTGGGACGTCTATATCAAACGCTGGATCACGTGACTGTTTGAACATTTTATTCTATTTATCAGAGTCTAAATCGCGATTTTCCATTTCATCGTCGTAGTTTTTTAAAGCCACTTCCTGCTATCATATTTGCAATATTGCTTTGGTCACTTGGAGTCACCATCGACACTAATTTTTCATCTGCTGCGTTATTTATAATTTTACTAACACTTGCATGCATTTCCGCTGTAGACGGTAACGGTTTCTTTTTTCGTCTAACTAATGATGTTAATTTATTCTTCGCAGCTGAAAACGCTTTTCCGGCAAGATCTCCAACAGCACCAATACCCTTATCACGAATAACATCAATGGCTTTCATTGATAATTGTTTAGCTAACGGCATCACTTTTGGGGCCATTCTCGCAAAAAACCCTGCAATGGTATTACCTAAACCATCTCCGTAGTATGCTCTATAAACTGGAAACCGTGAATTAACTACATAGACGGGGGTTGGTTTATCATGATTGTAGTGTATGATCATTATTATAAAAACACTAGTGTTTTCAATTGTTATTTATTTAATCAATTCGGTCACTATGATACCCATTTTCCACTAACTCACCAATGAAATCTCGATATGTTTTGATATCCATGATACCGCCTTGAAATAACCGTCTACAGATATCAGCTGCTTCATTAATTATTTCCGGTGAATTATTTCCAGCTCGGAACCCTCCGATTAGAACATCTAATCGTGATATATCAATGATAACACTATCAGGACATACCCTACTTGGGGTTCCTAATCCACTTCCGCTATAACCAGTTGCTTCATCCAGTTTTTCTTGTAAATAATCAAAAATATCATCATCATCATCATCATCATCATCAGGTGGTAGTTGTTGTAGTTTCTTAGGCGAGAAAGATATTTTCTTTGCAGGTTGCTGTCGCTTTCTTTGCAATTTTGGCGTTTTTTGTTGTTGTTTTAGTTCTTCATATTGATTATTCACGTGATCCACCATCTTGATATATTCAATGTATGATGCACTATCTGTCTTAATTTGACTTCTTTTAGTTTTGATTTTATAAAATATATCAGCCCAGTGGGTTAAATTCTTAACAAACTTATGATGTTCTGGTTTCAACATTTTTTTTCTGTTTTCATAAGTCGTAACAACAAGCACAGGAATTTCTTTTGGATCAGTTTTATCAATTTCTGCTAACCGTTCCTCGTTAAATCTCACACGTAAATCATCTACTGTTCTTTTTGATTCCATTTGTTTTGTTTGTTCAGTTTTCGCTGCTATTTTTTCTAACACAGGGAGAAAGGTCTTTCCTTGTTCAGAGATTGTTGACACTACCTCCTTCGTTGCTGTGGTTACTGGTTTAAACAATTCTTCAGACCCCAAAGCAAAATCAGTCTAAAGACTCTGTCGTTGTTGCAGTTTATTCCTGACAGAGTCACGAATTGGTTTAAATCTCTTAATTGCAGCTAATCGTTCACGAGCCAATCGGGTTGTTAATGCTTCATTGACCATTATTTGAAATCAGAAACAATTTTTCAATTGTAAAACACTTTTCCCACTTTTTTGACATGTCGGGTGATTTTGTAACACCATCGTGGAAGTGTTTTAACAGCTCTATCATTGATGAAGGAAGTGACCAAATTGTATATAAAATATTTAATACTGACACTTCCTTCATTCTATTTTTGACACATCTGATGATTTTTAACACCACCATGGAAGTGTTTTAACAGCTCTATCAATGATGGAGCAAGTGTGGAAATTCTTATAAAAATAAATAATACTAGCACTTGCTCCATTCTATTTTTGACATCCCTCTTGAAGGTCGGCTAAAAAAATGAGGGTCGATAATGATAAAGGGGTCAGGCAATCAAAAAATGATAAAGGGGGTAGGGCAATCAAAATTGTTCATTTTCCTGAATTAACGCCCGTAGGTTTCTAATTTTAGAATTGACTTCTTTTTTCAATTCGTATTCGTTACCTAATTCTTTTCGTATCCCCTCTACGATAGTATACAACGGAACGAACACACTGATGTCACTGGAAAAAGCAAGAGAGTCTCTAATAGAATTCTGAATTTTTTTGATGAGTGCATATTTCTTTGGTAACATATATTTATTGTTGTTAACTCCGTATTCTATATCCTGAAAATCCGACTTGATTTGATCAGGATTTAATCCATCTGATAGTTTGATATCCTGATTTTTCAATTTTAAAATTTCAACTATAATGATGTTCATGTTTTCAGAATTCATCATTCTATAACAATGACATATCTCTAATTGAAAAATATGACGTATCAGACATAACTAAATTGAACTTTTTGTCCGCTTTTTTTTGAAATCCCAGATCGATAAATCTCCTCTGCAACTCTTCGTACAGAAGATCGACAAATATCGAAATACCCACTGGCTTCATTCATAGATAAAAATATTTTTTCTTCGTTATTTATTGTATTCAAAGATTTCACAGGTCTCTTCCCAACCGTTTTGCAAGTATCAGTCCTTCCTCGTTTCAAAATCTCACTCTGTGTGATAGCTTCTAAATTATCCAATTTGTTATTCCTTGTATTAGAATCCTTGTGATCAATAACAAAACCATCTTTGATCAATCCATTGAAACATTCAAATACGAAACGATGATTGAGATAATGCTTCCTTCCAACAGTAAACAACAAATACCCGTGATTATTCACAAAACCAACTGGTTTCTTCAGTCTGCAGTGTCTTACAACACCATCACTGGATGCTTCATAATTTGTAATCACTGGGTGTGGTCTGAATTCTTGGTTCATTCGTATACTAATACTATTGTTTGTCTAATTCAGTGTTTGGTCTAATGATTACATCACTGGAGAATCTTTCGATGTAGTCTTGGGGAGTTCTTATGATTTTATCCTTGATACTGACTTTGTCAGCGTCAGGGTCAGGGTCATAATTTCTGATTGATTGTCCATTTTTTATTCTTTTATCATAATAACGCTTCAATTCCCTGTATCGCTTTCCACCACAAGCAATACATAACTGCGATTCCCCTCTGACCCCAACCCCACATCGAATACAGGGTAACGGACCAAGGCTCCCACGACGAAAGCTTTGCATATGATACCTACAGAACTCATTTCTGCATGATTTGTTACACAGGGTTACTGATCCAATCATAAGCCATTTGCAGTGATTCATTATACATAAATCTTTCATTTAAATACTTGTTTTTAATATAGCATGAAGGAGTTAAGGAGAACGCCTTCGAAAAATGCTAAATTCAATACAGATAAGGAATTTAAGAGATTATTGAAAATTAATCCTAAATTTAATATCGATAGACCCAAAAAACGTCCAAGAGACGGAAACATGAAGGAGTTTAAGAGATTATTGAAAATTAATCCTAAATTTAATCTCGATAAACCCAAAAAACGTAACAAAATTAATCTCAAACGTCCAAGAGACGGAAACATGAAGGAGTTTAAGAGATTATTGAAAATTAATCCTAAATTTAATCTCGATAAACCCAAAAGAAACGTTTAATAGACAGAAATATGAAGGAGTTTAAGAGATTATTGAAAATTAATCCTAAATTTAATCTCGATAGACCCAAAAAACGTAACAAGAGATTACCCTGGAAAGATGCTCAATTCAATCTTGATATAGTTTCTAATACACCCAAGAATAAGATTCTTGATAAAGCCATGATTAGTAAAATCAGAGATTGTTTTAATGAATTCAAGCGTGATGGAGCATCTTATTGTTGGTCAACATTTCGAATTGATGTTGTTGTTGACGCTACCATGAATGATGAAAAAGCAGCAGTGATAATTTCACGTCTTGGGGAAGAAAGAAATATTTTTCAAATCAAATTCCTTATCCATGATGATGGAAAATGGATCATTAAGGATAAATTTGAACCCATTCTCAGGGACAAAAAAACTGTCACTGTGAATCAGGATTCCAAACCAGGAATTTTGACCGGAATTGATAAACCATACTACGAAAGATCTTATCCTGTAACAGCAGTTGTTTCGGGATATATCCGCTCAATGAAAAACCTGATATTGCAAAACTAGCACCCATGAAATATTCGACAGGGCTCAATTGTGTAGCAGAACGAATAATTGAGCACTTCACAAATGCGTCCCGGGGGAATAAACTAACTGATCTAAGACGAAAAAAAATAACCGAATGGGAATTAACGGTAAAAGAGAATGGGGCAACAATTCAGGGTATAATTAAATTAGAAACATCATTGAGATTTCCAATATCGGTAAGAACAATCACCGGTGAAGTATTATACGAATCGAAATATAATAAAAATGGAACCCCAATTGAAATTATTGATCATAACGAACATGCATGGTCATCTGCAGTAACAATTTTCCCACGGGATAGAACTGTAAAATATATCCCACAAACCGAAGAGTTTTTTTCAGAGCAGAAATTATTTGATGCTATTTACCATTTGAGTAAAAACGATCCCGTGTCAATGTGGCTATTTCATAGTACTTCAGACGAGGAATGTAGATTTGATCAGTTTGTAAGGCCCAACGGAGAATTGTACCGTACTGAAGAACTGCATAATCAAATGAAAAAACTAGCTAGTGAGTTTTCACCCCAGAGTTCTGGGGAGGGGGAAGACAACGATCAATTATTAGCAAACTGTTTTACACTACCATCAATTGCAGCACATTTTGCTAGAAAGAAAAACGCGTGGAAACCAACGAGAAGTGAGTTTTTATCAGATGTCAGATTGTCCTGTCTTGAATACAGCCATGGGGGGTTATGGAATACAAAATACGACCCTGAAACCGTTATTTCAGTTGATATGATTGCGTGTTATCCAGGAAGTTTTCTTGGGTATGGAGAATGCGCTAAATATTTCAAACGATTTAGACACCCCACTCACGAAATGACCCGTGTTGCGATTAATGGACCACTGCCTGATTTTGATTTAACCGGATTCGCTCGTGTAGTATCATTTGAATTGGCTGAAGGACTTCATCCGTGTAGTTATCTTTGGATTGGTAAACACATGTCTGAAAAACACTGGATGTCAATAGTGTTATTACGGTATATGCTTGATTGTAAGATGTTAAAATCATTAATTGTCAGTGAAGCGATTATATCCTATCGAGCACAGAAATCAGTCTGGTTACCACAACCTGATCTAGAAAAAATAATTAGCGAACAGCGAAAACTGTTTCCGAATTTCAGTGAACAACAAATCATGGATTGGTCCAAACAGTTATTTGAAATCAGAAACAATGAAGCAAAAGATCTTGGACGAAGAATAATCGGTAAATTTACCCAGGGTGGTAAATACAATAATACAAGATATTCTTCACGATTGATTATAGACAATGCTGAATACGATTTTGTAATCGCGGATTTAACGAATAGGGGCCTATATGTCAATCGTAAAGACGCATTTCTTTCCGATCGAACCAAATTGGGTACAATTGTTGCCTACAATGATGGATACAATCCGCAGTACACACATTTGAGAGCTTCTATGCTTGGTTATGCTTCTATTAATCTATTTTCAATGATCGATAAATTTCCTAACACCGCAGTTAGAGTTGCCACTGACTCATTTTACATAAAAAGCGATATGGCTGATTTTAAGGCTACTGGCAACAAGAATTGGGGGTCATGGAGAATTAAGAAGGAAATGCTTCATGATTATATTCAATCAGCAGATGTTACAATTGAAAATAATTATTTAGAAAGCAATCAGTGTTCAGAATTTTCTAATGCACCACCGATTTCTGATCCAATATGCCGGTATAAAACAGTTTATTTAAACGGTTGTGGTGGGTCAGGAAAAACAACCCGGGCAATTGAGTTATTTCGTGTTTCCAATCCAAATATGATTGTACTAACACCAACACACAGACTTGCAAGAGAAATGATACAGAGAGGGGTAAATGCCTGTACTTATCACAGATTTTTCCGATGGAAGGGGGATAAATGGACTCCTGAGCGTATGGGAGAGAAATTTATTCCTGAAATTATCATTTGGGATGAAATAGACACAGTGTCAGAAGATGTATTAAAAATATTTCTTGAGTGGTTGTTATTGAAAAATACAAAAGTCGTTATGTGCGGTGATTACGGACAACCACCACCATTTGTCGGTGCATCCCCACATGAATGGCTAAAGGGTTTTGTAGACTATTATGAAGAAATTGATACCGATCATAGATCACTTGATGAAAAATTAAAAGAATTTAAGAAACTAATTAGATTACAACCGGATAGAATCCAGTGTGAAATAGCCCGTGAAATAATTTCGGAAACTCCAATGAATGAGTTTTGGGAAGCATGGAGACCAAATGATTTGATAATTGCAAGTAGAAAAATAGTCAGGGACACACTTCAGATGAAATTATTTGAATTGCATAAACAAAAATTTGCAACACTTCCAGTACCGTTATGTTATAGGCCTTCGGATACACGAAAACAGAACATTGAAGTTGATATTCCAGGACAGAGTGAAAAACAAATTCTGGTATTAAATGATATTGTGCTGGTTGATATCAGCGTCGTTGACAGGGACTGACAATATCGGATACAATTGTTTGGATGGTAGATAATCGCATCGAATGGTCAAATTTAGTCTATCTTTCAGTATCCAGAGTACGAAAAATAAATCAACTTCGAAGAATTGTTTTAGATGATAATGACACAACAATAGATGATATTGATGTTAAAATGATTGATAAAGAACTCTCCGGTTACAAACAACAAGACAAAAAAAACAACGAGAATTTGATATTGATGCTAAATTAATAATCACTTTGAAGAAACAACAGAATAATCACTGCGCGAGTTGCAATTGTATAATGCGTTGGCAGTATTCGGATAAGGATCCTCGCCAATTCACCGTAGACAGAAAAAATAACAATCTCGGTCATGTCAGAAATAATGTGATGTTGACTTGTCTTGAGTGCAATAGACGCAACGGTGCTAGTTAAGACCCCGTGGTGGCAATTGAGTATCCTCGGGTATCACTTGTAATTGTTGTCTAGTAAAATCCCGTTGAGGGGCAGTTGAATCCAGTTTATAGACTGGAGGTCTACCCGTAGATCGTGTTATACTAGATATCTTGTGTACAGTAACACTCTAAATAGGATCAGTAGCCCTTTTTCTGCCCCTTTCAAGCTCTCCTGGTTCGTATAAATACCTCACAATGACATTACTACCAAGAATTGATTCTTTGAAATCTTTTTGTGGTTGTACGGGTATAGACCTCTTTTTAATCGCATTGATAGGTTTCATGTTGATTGTTCTAGTAATCTCGTTATTCAGTGCGATAATCACAGCTGGTAATCTTTTGACCCATTCACGGGATCGCTTTTCTTGGATGAATTCTTTTGCGTATTGATATCCAAATAACCGTTCAGCAATCCTCCGATTAAATCGTTCTACAATTGCCTGATCACGATGTAGCGCAGTATGCCCCCGTCTGATGGTGACATTGTGATATTTCATTGCAGATAACACTGCACCCTGAAATTCCTTGCCATGATCAATTTGTAATAGATTTGGCCAGTGCTGAGGGCCTCGTCGATAAATCCTTTCAAATGCAGAAGCCACTTCAGTGGCTGATTTTGTTTTTAACGGTTCTGCTTCTTTGTATCGACTTGCAACATCAACTACGGTTAGAGCGTATTTGTAACCACCATCATGTGGCAAAAATAATATATCAGCCTGATGAACTTCATTAGGAAAGGTCACATCAAAATGCGAGAATTGAATTTGTTTAGGCGGTGGTAGATAAATTTGCCATAGTGCCTGTTTGGATAACCAATCCGCCGCAGTGGGTTTTTTTTCACTTTTGCAGCTCTAGCGAGTTTATGGACTGCTGATTTACCCCTCCAGTATCCTCTTGGGGAATAATAAATAGATTCCATGTTGTTATTAATTACCAGCACCTAACATCAATTTGCTTTTCATAGCCGATTTTATCAAAAAGGAAGCCAATTTTTCTTTGAAAGATTTATCAGGAATAGCATTTAACGCATGAATTAATTTCACATCTGCTAGATGCCTGTGTTGCAGATTGCTGCTTTTATAAGCAGCATCATGAAGGTGACAGGCCTTATCAATGGCGTTTATTGGTTCTTCACCGGGGTTGGTTTGATTATGATTATTGAGTCTGATATCAAATCGTGTTCCGGGGCCACAGTAGCTATATCCTGGAAGGTGTTTTTCTCCAGGGTATTTTGCCCATGGGGTTCCAGGGAGTTTAGTTAGCTTGGCTGCGATATCACCTCCTCGTTTTTTTTTAAAGGTTCCTTGGGTTTAGAAACAAATCTAAATTTGTTTGTACTACATTGTACGCATTTACCAGAAAGCGCTGATCGGTTATTTTTTGTTGTAATCGTCGTCAAGTCATCTGTGCCAGTACGTTTTTTACACTTCACACAATATAGATCCATAATTTATATATAACAGCATGAATGTAATTGATTATTCAGCTACCCGACGACGAGAACTTATTAAACATCATGAAATGTTACCGAATTCAATTAGAATGATTATAATCGGACCATCTGGAAGCGGAAAGACACAACTGCTACTTAATTTGATAACAAGATGGATGAAATGGGACAAATTGTATTTAATAGCCCCGAGTGTAGACGATCAGCGATGCTATGAAGTGCTCAAGGATTTTAACGAGAAAGCAAAAGAATTTGAAATCGACGATGATTTTATTGAATTTATTACTGATATTGATGAAGCCCCTTCCGTGGAAGACATCGATGGAAGTATTAACAATTTATTCGTGTATGACGATATCATGTTAGATAATCAAAAGAATCCTGCTAGGATTTTTTCCCGAGGCAGACATAAAAACACGGACGTGATATATGTCACTCAACGGTACACACAAATACCAAAAGTGATTCGCGATAATTGCAATCTGCTGTGTGTATTTAACGGAGTTGATACTCATACGCTACGAAATATTTGGCAAACTTGGTGCTGCGGTGATATGAATCATAATCAATTTCGAAATTTCTTTAGTCATGCTCAGTGAAAACCACACGGATTTCTGACAATAAATTTAGCAGACTCGAGGACACGATATCGTATCGGATTGGATAAAATATTCGGTTGAAAAGTTTTTACTCATTGCATGATCGTCTCCATTGGCAAATGGAGGCTTTCTCTTTTTTGATTTCATTGACTTTTTCATTATTTTATTTTTGTCTGTTTCATTGATTTTTTTTGCCTGATTTCATTGATTTTTTGCCTGATTTCATTGATTTAAGCCGTAATCCATTGAAAACTTGTTTAAAAATGTTGTAGGATTCGCCTCCTCTGCTGCTAGTGTATACATTGTGAGCGATACTCACGCTAATCACCGTAAACCTAACATGTCTCGGGAGACAAGGTCAAAGGTGAAAATGAGCACAAACCGCTATGTGACCAAGAAGGTTAATAACCTAATGAAATTGGCCAAAGACATGGCAAGTACTCCAAGTATCTCAATCAACTTAAGTGAGAACAAAATTGGTAATGTTACCCCTGTTACCCCGGTTAACAAACCGATTAATTACGCTACAGTAGTGGGCTATTTTAACTCTAGCCCTACAGCTAGAAATGTAACCCCACGGGAACTGAAAGTGACATCTCACATCCCAGCAGTCACCTCAGAAAACCAAACACTTTCACCTGCAGTTATTAACCCGATACTCACCCCTCCTAATGGCATGGCCACTCTTGAACTAAACAAGAGACCTATGACAGGAACAGAATCAATACGGAGTGGCATTAGTGGATTGGTAGAGTTAAATCTACCTCCAAACTATACCCTCCAACCCACAATATCTTGGGTACAAGAAACTCAACCTGAAAACCCGGATGAGTGCGATGAATGTTACTTCCCAGGACTCATGAACACAATGCTACGTTGTATTAATAAATGCAACACTCAACAAAAAAAGCAGATGAAATCCAAGGAATTGGCTTCCTTTCAAATGATCCATAGACCCCAATCTCTCCCTGTAACAATCAGGTCACCACTCATAGCATAAACCCTCCCTCCCCAATCTTATTGAATCAGCTTTTAACCCCTCCCATTGTAACCCAGTCGACCCCTCCACCCCCTTGTTCCTCACCCACTTCACCCATTTCCCCTATTACATCAAATACAATCCAGCTCCCATTGCAAATACCTGCATCTCCTTCAAATACACCCGCATCTCCTTCAAATACCCCTCCCATAGTAACCCAGTCGACCCCTCCACCCCATTGTTCCTTACCCATTTCACCCATTTCTCCTATCACATCAAATACAATCCAGCTCCCATTGCAAATACCTGCATCTCCTTCAAATACACCTGGATCTCCTTCAAAAGCGCCTGGTAAAAATTACACTTACCACAATAGCCAGCCCTCTGGGCCACCAAACCAAGCCATTACGGAAAATATTATAACGCCAGAGGATGAGGTGTCTGACTCTGAGGATTACATAAAAATGCTCACTACCAAAGTAAATAAGCATAAATCTCACAAGTACATACGAACCGCACCGACTACGTCTCCAACCGACACTAGCAAAGGAAAAAACCCAATGAATGGTACATCCAAGGCAAAGAATACCAAAAAACGGCCAAACCTAAATCCAAACACAAAGGGTAACAGCAAGCAGGTACAAAATCCAAATACCCAGATAAAGAAGGAACCCCACCGCCAACATACATACAATAAGTACCATACCCGGAACATACCATATTCATCACAAGCGGTAATTCCAAAGTCTTCAACCTGAGTGGAAGAAACAGCAGCAGCCCTACTCCAGCAACATAGTGGATCTTTTGAAATAATTAGACCAAGAACAAGCTATATAATAGTACGCTGTCACAAGTTGCAAAGTACATGGAACTGGAGAAAATCGGAACAATGAAAACCCAAGTATCCAGGCACAAGTCTTTAACACAGGCTAAAAAACTTCCACGGCCACTAACAAGATCAGTTCCAGCAACATGGCCACCATCGCAACCACCCCAACCGTCAATACAAATGACAATCAAGGACCACAAGTCAAAGAACAGATACAACAGATGATGCCTAAGAGAGCCACTAATCCAAAACAAGGAATAAACATCGTATATACCAAGGGGTTTCAAAAATTCCTTGAGCTACCCAAAAAATTCACCCATCTAACAAATGATGAAATAGGGGAGGAACTCACCTCACAAGGAGCCGACATTAAACAAGTGACCAGACTACGATCAACAAAAGATCATAAATCTAGAAAGATTTTACTGGAATTTTTCACCACGGCGCCAATACTTGTCTACTTCCATGGAACTTCGTACAGATTAGAGGACTATGTCAACAAACCAAGGTTCTGCAATAATTGTAAGTCATGTGGTCACTACTCCATAGGCTGCAAAAATAAACCGAGATGTGGAAACTGTGGTGGTAACCATAATGGATAGTGCAACCATGCCGGACTCAAATGTGCAAACTGTAGAGGACAACATGGACCCACATCAGAGGAATGTCCTTTTACCATTAGAGAAAAGGCAATAATAGCACAAATGAATACAGGAAAAATCCCTTATAATATTGCCAAGTCCAATTTCACGATAGAACAGAAGCAATCAAACTCTGTAAACTATCAATCACCAACTATAAGGGAACCACCTACCATTACAGCCCAAATCAATCCCAAATTAGTTTTACAATCGCCCTCTATAATACCATCACAAAACCGTAACCAAACTAAACCGACATTGTCCAATATTACCAAAGTCGTTAAGAATATACGTACTGAGGTAACTATCCCTAAAGCTCCTCTAGTGTTTAAATCACACGACAAACTAAACAGCACTCATAATAATAACGGGACTAGCAAAACCATGGACAGTGGGATTGAAATATTCCCCCACATTAAAATCTTTCACTATCTTAAAGAGCTTTTAATAGGAATAATACATATTTCTAATAAGCAGGGGGTACCTAGCATACCATATTTTAAACTCTTAAATGACCTACTCGAGACACATTTGCATATTTAAATTAGGAATATAACAATAATATATTAATCATAACATCATAATGGATAAGAAGGGGAAAAATAAATTAATTATTTGGCAATGGAATTGTCGGGGATTAAACATTAATAAACCAGAATTATTAAATAAAATTCAAAATTCAATTAATAAACCCGACATTATTTGCACTCAGGAAACGCAAACCAATACTACATCCAAATTCCAACCGAAAATTAACGGCTACTCTAATTACAATTATTTAACTAGGGCTAACGGAGCAAAAGGGGGTGGGTTAGGGATTTTTATTAATGACCTATTACCCAGCACCTACTTTTGTAACAACACTAGTCAAAATAATCATACTCCTACAGTAAGCACAATAGAATTTCAATCAGTACACATACACGTTGGTTCTTTTTCTTTCGAACTTCTTAATGTGTATGACCCTGGGGGATCAGCTGCGCTTTTACAGAATTATATGCAGCTAACCAGTTGTACAAAAGAGTTTATGATTTGTTGTGATTTTAACGCTCACAATAAATCCTGGGGGGGGAGGGGTGATCACATAGACAAGCGAGGCGCGTTGATTGAACAATGGGCACTCAAAAGAAACCTTGTCATACTAAACGATGGACCAAAAACCCGTCTTTCACCAACAGATGGCTCTCTATCAGCAATAGATCTCATTATTTGCACACCCCGATTGGCTGCAATCACCAATTGGGAAGTAGATAGAGAATCCACACTTGGCAGCGATCACTTCCCCATCATTATAAACGTTAATTTCTCAAAGCCTATTGATTCTAACAAAAAATTATCCAAATGTTTATTAAATAAGGCAGATTGGACTTAATTCCGGAACATCCTTGTAAATAAGGCCTTAAATGACCTACAAGATGACAATATTGATCAATTCAATAACAACATACTCAAAAGTATCAAGGAAGCAGCTGCCCAAAGTATTCCCACTACTGGAACTGAGCTAACGACTAAACAACCGATACCCTGGTGGAACGATCACTGTAAGAAGGCAATTATGGATAAGAAGAAAGCAATCAATATATTTAGGCATACGGGAAAATCAACAGACTATGTGGAATACAAAGCTAAAGAAAAACTAGCGAAGCAGATAATCAAGACCGCAAAGGAAACTTCGTGGCAAAATTATTGCTCCACGCTCGAAATTAAGCAGTCCAACTCTAAACAAATCTGGAATAAAATTAAATCCATGAAAGGTGGAAACGGCAATTCTATTCCAAATATAAATGGTGCTATAACAAATAGCGAGAAAGCTAATGCAATAGCAAAACACTTCGCCGGAATGAGCAGCAATAATAATCATACTGCAAAATTCCAAATACATAGAGCAAACGTAGAAGAGCAACAGCCACATCTCTTTATGGACAGAGATCATAGGAAGTCAACTCTCAATGTACCCTTTACTAGAGAGGAATGGAAAACGGCAATTAAACATAAAAAGTCAACCTCACCGGGAGAAGATAACCTGGGATATGAAATTTATAAAAATATTCCAGCTAACATTGAAACAGCACTAATTGCCATGATTAACCAATCCTGGTCCACAGGACAAATCCCAGAGAAATGGAAACAGGCCATAGTCATACCAATACCAAAAGCGGCTAAAGACCCCTCAGAAGTAACATCGTACAGACCCATCTCCCTCACGGACACAATATGTAAAGTGATGGAAACCATGGTTAACAATAGACTGAAACACCACTTAGAGAGTAATAATCTTATATCAAATAACCAAAGTGGCTTCCGGAACAATAGATCAACCCTAGATCAGCTAGTTCGATTAGAATCACAAATTAAACTAGCATTCAAAAATAAAAGAAAAAGTAATCGACACGTGACTGCTATCTTTTTGGATCTGGAAAAGGCATTCGACTTGGTCTGGACAAATGGCCTCATAGCCAATTTAAACCACTATGGAATAAATGGCGAAATGCATGCCTGGATAAAACAATTCCTGACAAACAGACGCATCAGAGTTAGAATAGGAGATACACTTTCTGAGGAATTCAAGCTGGATAATGGCACGCCTAAAGGTAGTGTCATTAGCCCTACGCTATTCAACATCATGATTAACGACCTGGAAGTCAATATCGATCCCAATAAAGTGGACTTATCCCAATTTGCGGACGAGAGCGGATTATGGAAAGCGGGCGATCCTACAAGTCAAAAGGTCATCGATTAACTCCAAAACAGCCTCAACAAAATTGGAACCTGGGCCGATAAATGGGGGTTTAAACTCTCCAAAGGCAAAACACAAGGAATAATCTTTTCACCAAAACGAAAGCAAACAGTAGAAGCACCCAAATTATATATCCAAGGGGAATTAATCAAATTCGAGACTACAGTCAAATTCCTGGGCATGACATGCGATCGTTACTTAACATGGAAAAACCACATCCAAGAACTGATTCGCAGATGTAACAAAGATCTTACATTAATGAAAAACATCAAAGGATTAAAGTAGGGAGCTAACCAAAATACCCTTCTAATGATCTACAAGGCACTAATTAGATCTAAATTAGATTACGGATGCCAATTGTATGCGTCAGCTCGCATCTGCCTTCTGAGGAAACTCGACCTAATAAAAACCAAAGCAATCCGCATTTGTACAGGTACCTTGAAAAACACCTCAAAAGAAGAATTACAAATCCTTACAGGAGAAACACCATTATCCCTTAGAAGAGACGAACTTATTCTAAGGTATGCGGTCAGAGTCTCGATACATAAAACAAATCACCTCACCAAAATAACAATCAATAAGTGCAATACTTCATTCAGCAAGAAGTTAGTACCATTTCAACCATCTGGGAAAAGGATTCATACATTATGCAAGGATCTAAGCATAAAAGACCTTCAAGCTGAACAAATCGCCTATCCAGATAAAACACCCTGGATGAACATACCAGTAAAAGTCAACCTTGAAGCCACAACATTTGGATCTAAAGAAACCACGCCCCATGTAATACGAATGAAGATATTACACAACTTGGACGTCAACTGTAAGGACTATATCAAGATATACACCGATGGATCCAAAACAACAAATCCAGATAGAACAGCTGCAGCAGTTACTATTCCCGAATTTCAATTAACAGTAGGGAGTCGGCTCCCAGACTTATGCTCCATCTATACTACGGAATTTTGGGCAATACTAGAGGCACTGAGATTGATAAAAGCACATAAATTCGTTAAATCGCTCATTATTAGTGACTCACTCAGTGTCCTCAAAACATTGGAGTCTGGTTTCTCCAAAGGTCGTGGCAATTATCAAAGACAAGCTAGACTACTTGTCAATGATTTAGCCAACCTTAATCAAACAATTGAATTTATATGGGTACCATCTCACATAGACTCGTTTGGTAATGACCAAGCCGACTTAGCTGCAAAAACTAATCTCAACAACATTGAGATAGGACATATCGAGTATTCTGTAATAGAACTGTATAGCGTCATATCCAAACAAATTTTAAACAAGTGGCAAAATCAATGGGATACTAGCCATAAAGGAAGCATACTATACTCGATACACAAACAAGTAACCAGGAACAACTTAAGTCCACAGGTTATAAACAAACATCTGGAAGGAATTATTAATCGAATTAAAACAGGGAAATCTTTACTTGCCGGCAGTATGGGCAAATACATCAAGTCCAACCCAGGAAGAATCACAACTTGCCCACACTGCAAAAATTTAGAAGACTTATCACACGTCTTCAATGTATGCCCAACCTACAGAGTAGCAAGAAATAAACTTGCCAACTCTCTTATGAAAATCGGCTCAAGCACCACATACCCATTTTTACTCTATTCTGAAAATCCCAACCCCAATTTAACTGCAAATCTGATTTTAATGTTCTTCCGGGAAATAGATAAGATCAACAGTATATAATACAACAATTTTACCACCACCCCCACCTCCCCAACCCAAGACCGTACCACCTGGCGTCGATCTAAACGGACATGCAGCCTGTACGCTGTCAAGGAAACGCAGAAGGGGGGATATCAATAGTCAGTCACAATGACTGTATGCTAATGCAAATTTATACCAACCCACCAGCGTAACCCGGTAAAGCAATACAGACAGCATCTACCACATTTCGCCGCATGAACTAAAACCACCTTATACTTAACCACCACCTCCCCAACCCAAAACCTTGTACCCACGCGTCGACATAATGGTCATGCAGCCTGTACGCTGTCAAGGAAACGCAGGAGGGGAGGTATCAATATTCAGTCACAATGACTGCATGCCAATGCAAATTTATAGCAACCCACCTGCGTGACCCGGTATAGCACCACAGACATGGCCATCCGACAAATTGGGCTACCAGGGGATTAACAAAATGCAATGCAATAGGGACGGTGACCATAAAACCATATACTAGTTGAAACCTCACATACCCAATATCACATTACATTTCACACTTATTTGAATTAGAGCTCTCGAACTATCTATACCTACTATCTCTAACTCTAAACTATTATGGCATAAATAATATCGACTTAGGTGCTAATAAAAATTAAATTAGTACTATAAGGTGGCACTTTTTAAGCCATCAGGAATATCAATTTTTAGATAGCATACGGGCATTATAAGGGGTTTGGATGACACCTCTTTCTGTAAACAGGCTCTAGGAATCATACTAGAATTGCATGGATTGGCTCCACACGGGCGAGCAGCACGGTTCGCCTCTATGTGCCCCCCAATCAAAGGAATTGAGGTGTTATCCTTCAATACCTCCAATATATAGTTAGCTTTATATTAGGACCCTAAATAGTTCTATAAGGTGGCTAAAAGCCCAAAGCCATCAGGTCCCGCTACACAATGTAGCAAAATAAATATATAATTCATTAACTATTAAGACAATAAATAGTTCTATAAGGTGGCTAAAAACCCAAAGCCATCAGGTCCAGCTGCACAATGTAGCATAATAAATTTACAATTATTCAATTAATTCGGACACTAAATAGTTCAAAAAGGTGGCTATAAACCCAAAGCAATCAGGCCCAGCTACACAATGTAGCAAAATAAATATTAAATTAATTAGTATAAAATATGCCATCCTCTTCTCTTAATAATATAGACAGCACAATAATGTTTTTATTCAAAATTGTTAATTTACATAACGGCACTATTTATAATTAGGACTATGGGACCAAAAGATTATCTTGGTTTCGTGGTGCCTTGGGTGTTGTCGCGTGGCGCTTCCCTGTGGCGCCTGGCGCCTCCATTTCCTGGTCCTTTTCCTCCTTCGCCTCTTTCATTGACATTCTGCGAAAGTTGATGTAACTTAATCAGCACAAAATTGTGCATTAATGCGTGGGGGTGTAGCACTATTCCCCCCCCCCCCCGAAACATTTAAACAGCCCCTTTTTGGGGCATTAACCAGACGTACATGCCCTTTGGCGAAAACGTCTTAAATCCAACTAAGCAGCGCAAGCAGTCTGGCTACCCACAGTTGATTTATCAACTGGAAAAAATGAGCAGACTGAACAAGTTTAGAAAATTTCATATGCACCTGGAGTATGCTAGACGTCTCCGGGACGAACTGACTCTACAGGCCATAGAAAAACAGACTAGGATTAAAGAAGAAGAAGAGGAAGACATGAAAAGACCAATCCTATCGCACCTCATACGAGAACCCTTTTCGAAAAATCTCTTTCTTGAGATCTAACTTGATCAATTTTGACCACCGCTCAAAATTAACAAGCTAAAATAGCTAACAGTGACTACAATCATTTATGTCGCTAAGACATTTTAGCAATTAAATTTGTTAAGGACCTACAACATGTACACTATGTACTAAAAATATTTATTGATAGGAAAGATGAAAAATTCTATGACTATATGGATTTGATATAATTGCACAGGTGGCTTACACATTATTGGTATTTGTTCTGTCTTCCTGCTTTGTCGTGACCCGACATGTTACTCTAAGGAGAGACTGCCATTTAACGCGGGTGCCGGGGAGACTGCGACAATACAGCCTAGTGTAGTCAAAGTTACCATTGGTCCCGACCAATCAAATAGCCCGAATCGGGCATGAACTGGTCGCGAAAGCACATAGTTGCGCATGCGACCTTAATTCATATTTAAAAAAAATATCTCACCTCATCACCTCATGGTGCTTGAAGTCTGCCAGGTGAAACCTGAGGTGAGGACACAAGCAGAACCGGTGGGACAGCCACAGCCAATCACAGCCACAGCCACAGCCTCAGCCGCAACAACCACATCTTCATCCACGGTTGCGGTATAGAGGAAGACAAGAAGAGGCATTCACTATCACTCAAACGGACGATTGAGACAGTGATGCCAGTCAAGCTTCTTCTGAACTCCTTATCACACAAATAAATTGGGAGAATGACATTAAGCCGACGATGTGTGTGCGGAGCAAGACCTGGTAGATGCCAGCACTAGTGAGGCGCATTTTTGGAGTTTAAAAAAAAAAAAACATCCCTTCTCAGGGCTAACCAAATGTCTAGAAAAGAGACCGTTCAAATTGCCAATTGTTATGGGAAAGGTGTAGTGTGATTATAAACTCTGACTCTTTTAACGATAGGATAGTGTGTGTGTGTGTGTGTGTGTGTGTGTGTGTGTGCTTGCGTCCGTTTGTGTTGATGGTAGATTGTGTGATTTTTGATAGTACATTCTATGGTTGTTTTGGCAACTTTCCCGTGTGTGGATAGTAAAATGTATGGTTTGTGTTGGCAACTTTCCCATGTGTGAATAGTAGATTATGTGATTTTTATAGTACATTATATGTCTTGTTTTGGCTGCTTCATCGTGTGTGGATAGTAAATTGCATGTTTTGTGTTAGCTCCCGTCTGTGTGGACGGTAGATTGTGTGATTGCTGATAGTAGATTGTGTGGTTTATTTTAGCTCCTTCCCCGTGTGTGGATAGTAAATTGTATGTTTTGTGAATAGTGTAATATATGAAAAGTGAGTGTAAGGGATGGTTTTCATCACATCCGTGCTTACGATATATATACTAAAGTGTCTGTCTTTACTACCATTCCACGGAATAACCATAGAAGATGCTGACAGCGTCAATATTGCTCAATATATTAAGACACAGCTATTTCTGGATATTAGATAGGGAATATGTGGTAGAAAGACTACATAATGAATGGAAGTTTACGAACAGCCTGGGCTTTGCAAACAGACTGAAAATAGCCAGGGAGCTCTTAGAACGAACTCTAGAAGAAGAAGCCGAAACATCTCGAGGCTGCATTAACCACCCCTATGTCAGAGTGGGGACATTGAAGGAAGTCATATATATTGTCCAAAACGTAAAATGTTTTTTTGGATAATATCTTGACAAAGTGGCCATATGTCCAAAAGGGTTTGGATCAGCTCGGGAAAGCCGAAAAACTAATGAGAAATGAACTAAGAGAAGAAGTGAAGAAGATAACAGATAAATGGAGTAAGGAGAGAAAGAACAAAAAAATACAACAAAAGAGGAATTTGAGAGATTAAATAAGAATCGGATGAATATACAAGATAAGTGTAGAGCTACGGGACATCCTCACTTTCTTCCCGATGCCAAAAACATGAATAAGGGAATATTTGGAATAATCAGAAGGTGGTTTAACAACGGCATAAAAAAAATAAGAACCCAAAGGCCCTTTTCAGGGCCACTCATATACCTCGAAAATATATTTGCTTTCTTTGCCTCAATTTCCCTTGTCGCTCGACAGTCACAAATAATATTCCCCATGCTAATTTTTTCCTTCTCTCTATATTAGCCCACCATGCTAAATTTCCCTTGTCGCTAAAAATCTTGTCGCCAGAGTGCCCCACTGCCATTTTGACTGGATTCCCCATTGTCGATAGAAATCATGTCGCCTGGGTGGCCCACGACCTTTTCGACTGGATTTCCCATTGTCACTAGAGTGCCACATATTAATACTGACTACATGAAGTTTGTAACAACAGTGTTTGACTACATGAATTCCATATTGTAGTATTTGACTACATTAGTTTAATATAGTAGTCAAATCCAATTACCTTTTTGTTTTATATTCATATTATTATGTACCTTTGTGTCTGTTATTCTCGTGTTTCCTAATCATTATTGTTAATATGTAATACATTTTGATTGTTACTCACAAACGTGTGCTATTTCTTGAAACCCTGCCCAGTCTCAAAGGGTGTCAGGTCTATTACATTACAGCTGCATATTCTAGAATGAGTTCTTAGATGTAACGGCAGTTCTCCAGTTACAATTTGCAAATCATCTGATGAGGTTGACGGTAATGCGCCAATACCAATCAGAAGGGCTTTTCGCTGTATTCTAATTTGTTTAATTGACCTGTGGGTGCCGTATTATATACCTGGCACCCATAGTCAAGTTTAGATCTTATTATCGCCCGGTATAGGGCTAGAATAATTTCCTGGTTTGCACCCCACTTAGTGTATTTTAGATTTCTTAATAGGTTAAGGTCCTGGTTGCATCTTTTTACGATTCCATCAATATGCTGCGTCAAAGTACATTCGCAGAAATATGGCTACTTTTGCGAAATTTATTGTTTTAGTTTGTATGGTTCATTTTGGGTAGAGATTTATAAATCTATAGTATGCGGTGAATATTACGTCTATCGTGTTTTGGTGCCATATTTTAAAGCTCCATTTGTCAGGCCATTTTCCTATATTTAAGCTGTTTTTGATTCCAGCTGTATTTTTGTGCAAGGAGGGGTTTCCTGCTCTCCATAGAATACTATCAACTGCAAATTGCAATAATCCAATTTGGTTTGTTGCCAGGTCTGTATCGAGGTCGTTTATCATTAGATTGAAAAGGGTGGGGCTAAGTACACTTCCTTGTGGAGTTCCATTTTCTAGGGTGTGTTCCTTAGAGTAAGTTGCCCCTACCCTAGTTATTATTTTGCGGTCAGTCAGGAAATTTTCTATGAAGTTATACATTCGTCCCGTAATGCCATACAGATTTCATTTGGCTAATATGCCTATGGTCCATACGAGATCGAATGCTTTTTACAGATTGATAAATACCGTAATTAAATTTCTATCCGCTCATATGTTTGCGTTAAATGCCAATTATATAGCGGTTTCTAATCTTATAAGCTGGTCCTTAGTGGACCTTTGATTTCTAAATCAAAATTGTTTTTATTTTATATCAGTTCATTGCTTTCAAGGTGACGTTTAAGCCGATTGTAAATAAAGGTCGTCAGTTAACATCAATGTTCTTAAAACTTAAAATAACCAGTTCAGTGCAAAAACCTGACATACTCTGTATTCAAGAGACACAATACTCTCATAATAAAAATCATTGCCACAAATACCAGGCTATAAACCAGGCTAATTCGAACATTGACGCGAACGCCAGGGCAAGGGCTAGACACCTTCAGAAATAAGAACATACCAAATTCTACATTAATTCCCAATACAATAACATCAAATCTTGACAACAATATGGAATTTCAATCAATATGAGTAAATAGGGGGAAAGGTGAAATCCAAATATTTAATATCTATAACCAAAGAGGTAATACAAAGGAAGTTAGCGACAAAACATATACGAAATGATACGAACTTAAAATGTCGAACATACCATCATCTGCGGAGATTTCAATGCCCATTCTGTGCTTTAGGGAGGGGGATATGATTGATGGAAGGGACATGTGGATATGAGCCTATATAGCTGAATCCAACCTGACCCTCCAAAATGATGGTACCAAAACCAGATTAAATCCATCAGATGGCACCATGTCTGCACTCTACCTCACCATTTGTACACTCCAACTGGCACAGGACAGATTGGAGAGTGGACCAAACTGTCTCAATAGGTAACGATCACTTCCCCATAATTGTCAACCTGCAGGTGGCGGTGCGATTCGACTCAAATGATATAATCCACAGATGGAATTACAAAAATTCAAACTGGGAGAAATTTAGAAATGATATAGAAAATATCAATAGTAGTACTTTAAAAAATGATAATATAGAGGTAAACTATGAAAATATAAATAGAAATCATAGCACAAGCTGACACCACCAGTATAGCCAAAAGAAATGGTAACCCAAACAAATTAACAGTTTCGTGGTGGAGAATGCAAATTAAACAAACTCACAAAGATAAAAAGAAAGCCTTAATAAATTCAATAATTCAGGAAATACAACAGATTTCCAAGAATACAAAGATACGGAATATCATCTAAACAGCTTGATCAAGCAGGCCAAAGAAAACATTTGCAAGAATAACTGCTCCACAATTGACATTAGAACCGTCTCCAAAAAGCTGTGGGACAAGATCAGAACCATCCGGGGAAAAATACAAAAGAACCCGAAAAATAAGCAATGCAAACACTAAAAAGGAGAAACCTAACGCAATTACTCATCACTTTTAAACATGAGCACCAACTACAACCACGCCAACGCTTTCCAACTATATATAATGAAAGCCAAAACCAAATTTGAAAGCTGATTTCATGACCTAGGAGATTCGAATCTAAACAAAACATTACTAAATATGAATGGGACCAGGCTCTCAAAATTGAAAATGAAACCTCTACTGGGGAAAATCAAAAAGGATATACAATATACATAACCCTGCCACTAAACATCATACATTCCATAGTTAATCTCTTAAATATAATATGGGAAACAAAAAGCTACCAAACAAATGGAAAACTGCGATAGTCATACTCATACTAAAACCAAACAAAGACCCTAATGACATTAATTCTTACAAGCAACATCTGTAAGATTATGGAAACAATCATTTCCAACCGGCTAAATGACCACCTAGAATACAATAACCTAATATCTGAAAACCAATGCGGCTTTAGAAAAAAAAGATCCACTACGGATCAATTCATATGATTGGAAACCGCTATAAAATTGGCATTCAACTCAAAAGAGGATATAAATTTAATTGCGCTGTTTATTAACCTGGAAAACGCATTCGAGCTCGTATGGACCAAAGGCTTAATAGCCAAATATGATCACTACGGAATGACCAACTTTATCGAAAATTTCCTGGCAGACCGCAAAATAATAACTAGAGCACATACCCGGAAGAACACACCCATGAAAATGGAACTCCACAAGGGAGAGTACACAGCCCCAATCTTTTAAATCTCATGATTAACGATCTCTACACAAACCTGGTATCAACCCAAAGGTAATTATTACAGTTTGCGGACGACAGTGGCCTCTGGAAAACAGGCAACCAGTACAGCCGCATAATAATAACTGAAATCCATGATAGTCTAAATAATATTGGAAAATGGGCAGAAAAATGAGGCTTCAAATTATCGCACCAAAAACCGGTAGCCGTACTGTTCACACCAAAGAACAGGTTTAAAACAACAGCAAAGCCTAAACTTAGCATACAAAACAAGAAAATATTTTTTTCCAAAAAAGCCTAATTTATGGGAATGTACTTTGGCGAACACCTTACATAGGAACATCACATTAAGAAACTAGTAACAAAATGTAACAATGATGTACATTTGCTTAAAAGCATAAAAGGTACCAAACCGGGGACAGATCAGGAAACAATATTGACAATATATAGAGTACTTATCCGATCCAAAATAGACTATGGGTGCCAAATATACAGCACGGCACCCATACAGCATCTAAGAAGGCAAGAGCTCATCCTAAAATATGCAGCCAAAATTACCACCCATCCTAAAACACACCCATCACAGAAAGCCATAGCCACATGTGATATACCCTTATAAAAGCTCTAAGAAATTCATATCCAATGGGGAAAATAGTGCACAACCTAAGAGACCAATTACACATTGAAAACATCCGAGCCGAAAACAAACAATTATATGATGAAGAACCTTGGAATAACGTAAGGTCATCAATAAACATCTCCCTTTCAAATCATGGAAACAACGAAAACAAAGAAAATTATTTACAAATGCAAGGAATGATAGGGGAGAAAAAAATATCGAAATCACATTATGATCTATACAGATGGCTCCAAAATAACACATCCAAACAAAACAGCTGCAGCACTGATCATACCAGAGCCAAATATCTGAATAGGGTGCCGTCTACCGGATCAGTGTTCAATATACACAGCTGAAATTTGGGCCATCTCAGAATCACTACAGTGGATTGAAGAAAACAGAACTAAAAATGCAGTAATAATAAGTGACTCGTTCCGCTTCATAACTTCAGTCATAAAATAACACCACAAAATCTAGAATTAACTTCCTTAGTCAAATTAACGCAATAATTAAAAAACAAAATAGTGATCATCAACAAGTTGAATTTATGTGGATTCCCTCCTGCATACACATACTAGGGAACGAGCTAGCCGATCAATTAGAGAAAGTAAAACTCAACGAACCTAATTCTATGCCATTAGAATACAGAGTCAACGAGCTATACACCATAATAACATTAGCAATTATTCAAATATGGCAAAACGAATGGACAAATAACCAAAAAGGGAGAAAGTTATATAACATCCTACAGTAAGTCAATAGCAAAATAAAACCACTCAATTGAAAGGGTTACGACCAAAACATAATCAATAGAATAAGCTTAGGCAAAACCAAACTAGCTAATAGCTAGGAAAACATATAGGACACTCTCCACATCTTATTAGCTGCTATCATTGTAAATTCTTTCAACAATTGTAGCGTCACCAAAATAGGAAAGGGAAAATTTCAAATCAGATGAATTAAAAATTGCATCCCCATACACATTCCCAGAAATCACATCAGCAACAAATACAAAAACCCAATGCAACCAAAAAATAAAATCAGGGGCTTATGATAAAATTTAAGAATCTACAGGAGCAAAGGTCTTGTGAACAATGTCAAATGCTCAGACTATCGCCTAACTCAGGGCCCCAGCACATCGCGATGTGATAGATCAGACAATGACATCTAATAAACAAGTACCACAAACCATAACAACATAGGCTATACCAACATATATTGTAGGGAAAAGTAACATCCTCTAATGTTGACATCATCTGAAATAAAGAAACACAATAATTACAGCATAGGTAAACAAAACAAAAATGGTACATGTCTTGCAAATGATGTCACGTGCTGCGTCTATCGCCTAAATAAGGCCCCGGCCCTAAATTAGATAATATAAGGTAATCTAACCTACAAAGACTATAAGAACCCGCAGCACAAGGCTGCTCAAATTAAATTTAACAAACGACAGTAACCAAAACTATACAATATAAGATAATATCTAAGACCAAAGACTCAGGTCTCGCAGCACAGCATAACCAACAAGCAATTAAGAAACAGGACTTTAAAGTAGATTCCATAAGGTGCTTAAAATCCAGAACCATCAGACTGAGCGGCACAATGCCGCAAGCAAAAGTAATAAATATAAATTAGGATACCTACAACTAAAGAAAATATAAGGTGGTAAAAAAGTCCAACCATCAGGACCAGCAGCACAATACTGCATCACTTTCGAAAGTTTGCCAAACCCCCTATTCAACATAAACTGCCCCCTCTAGATTGTGTACTCTGAAAACATTATCGTAAGAGAAGATTCAAAATTAATAGGAAAAAGATAGGCCTAATACCCTGGAAAATAGAAGCAACTTACTGTCCAGACGCATCCCCCAACGAGTACTTAACCTCCCTTGTCACGAACAAACATCTCTAGCCAAACGTGGAGTGCACAACACCTAACAGCAGTATCGATTGAGTCTAGGGATGAGTTTGTGTTGGGTCAATTCCCATGCACCCCAAGGTCTATCATTCAGGTCGATAGTTGCTATATAGCGACTCCGATCTGACGACCAAATTAAATAGTACTATATGAGTACATAAATACCCGGGGGATGTGGCTCGCATTCCTTCTGCCAAGGGTAATTAATTATCCAGCCGTGCTGGAACTTACACAGAGCTGTCCCTAGCTGACTTACAGCACTTTAATTCAAATAGTCAGTCATTACCGTCACCGGTACATACAATCATACATCAGACACTATCATTAAAAAGAAGCTCTGTCCCTTTACCAACAAACACACTAACATACAAATACACAAATACACCAATATGGCACTAGAGTAGAAAAGTGGTAATATATAATAATCAAAATACTACACACTATGTTGGGAAAGAAGACGGCAATTCAATGGGTCCCTATGAGATGACTGTCTTTGGTGTTGATGACATAAATCGAAGTCTTTAGGATTTCGATGAGGAATTTGATCTGTATCGCATACCTCAGAATTCAATGAAACGGTGCACGAACTAGTTTTCAAAAGGAACTGTTGTTCTCAGCTATCCATGTTGCATTAATCCTGACTTTTGCCTTGAAAATCGCTGTCTACCAAATGTCTTTTTGCTTTGTCTCCCTACTCGGTGGAAAGATAGCTCTGATGTGACTGATTTCCTGAGAAGTCAATGGTAAGGAGAAATAGGCACGCAAGTCGTTATACTAATGATGAAACGCTGACCACATGCGTCATCCAGACACTTTTCCATTTTTTCTTTTTCTGTTTGCTCATATTCAAGCACGTATCCTGATAATTTTCTTTGGCATGATCATTTGGACATCCCCAACAATGTTTCTAGGGAAACCGTGTAATATTTTCGCCAGGTGCTTCCCAGAATAGGAAATAGTTTGTATGTATATTGTTATAAATCCATGTGGGGTTGATTTAGCATAACTATAGAAATTTCAACAAAGATCATAATCCATATCACCGCTAGACCAGGTCTGATGAATATTTATTAGTGTGTATATCAATTCCATTACACATAGAACAATATTACAATTGACTCTGACCACTTTTGGAATTTGTGTATATCTCTGATTAACATAAATCACATCAGTATTTGTATGACTGCCTCTGGAGAATGTATGAGCAAGATTTGATTGTTTGTCAAGTAAATCAAAATTTGACAGCGGTTTTACTAAATCGTCCCTGGAAGCCTCAGGTCTTTTCCGCTGTACCATGTATACGGAGTCCCTGGTAACCATAGACCAAATCCTTTTTCTAAACCCCTGCTCGGCTGTTTTCTGTAGTGCCATTCCTGCCGCGTTCCAACTCGTATTAACGCCACAGCTTTCGCTACTGCGTAATCAATGCTAGTATGGCTGCGAGAAGTGGAAATATACCACCTGATTTAATGGTATCTTTGATAGAGCCCGCAGAGAGAGTAACCTGAACACCTTTTCTATCTTTTTTGCATCACTGAAATGTTAAATCTGACGCGTTGTCAGTGATATGTTATTCTGACCACCAGTGATCTGATTGTGTTTTAGTGATATCGTAGTTTCACATTGTTTAGCAGAATCCGATAGCAACATTTTATTCTGACCTGTAGTCAGAGTAACACTAACGTTACTGCATGACATTTATAATAATGCAAGTGATCTAATGGTGTAACATGTTCTCAACTGGTGCATCAATTACCTTCATTCGTCTACCAACACCTTCGAGTCACATCGATCTATCGCTGAGTGTATCAGCTATTGGTCTGTAATCAGGGATAGCGATATCACCTGCTGCATTAGTCGGAAGAGTTGCACGAGCTCGGAAATGTATGTCAACGGCATTCTGCCTGGCTAAAACGAGATGTGCCAACGAAACGTAAAACATTTGATATAAGTTACTAAAATCTAATTGCAATATTGCAACGCAGTTTCTATATTCAGATCACGTCCCAAAAATGTCGCAAACGATGATATTTGAGTGCCATTTGGTTTTGGTCGTAATTAACTAAAATACCCTCAGATGGTTCTTGTTGGTCATTTATTCTCAACGAGACCTCGGTAACTCCGGGTTTGTCATATATCATTTGGCTAAACGTTTGTGAAATTAATCGCGTAACATCCTGTAACGCAACAAATATATGCCGCGGCGCAGAAACAACCTGTTTTGATGCCCTATGCCATGTATATATACAGTTAATATAACTCGTCATTGTATCCATCGTAACTGATAGCAGTGATTTACCGCCTGTATTTATAAATGATTTTTTTCCTTCTCCAGCGATCGATGGAGTCACTACTGGCATCCACAATGAGAATTTTGTTTTATTAACTTTACCATCAGCAACACCAACACCATACCAGATTGATTCAGTATCATCATTTGTTCTTACGAGGACTACTGTGTGTTTCTCTCCAAAGAATGCTTTTCGTACATTCCTGCAAAATCCAAAATTATGCGATAGTGGCATTGTACATGAAAATAATCTTCGCAGTCCTTGCAACATTGATACGCGTGCTGCAAATCCTAGATTGTATTTGGCAACATTAATATCACTAATATTATCAAAAGCAGAACCTTGTCTCTTATATCCAACTGGTGCTGGATCAACCGCAGTATCCTGTGTTGCTTTTACTTTAACATACATAACATGTTCAGCGATATCAGTAATATCCTTTAGCTGACATCATAGATGGACAAGCCGATCGGATCAAGCCAAACAACGTAGTGAAGCAGAACTCATGTTACAGCAAGGTGTGATATCCAAAGTCACCCCTTGCGGCATTCCAGATATTGCAAAAATTGCAAGACATCCTGGCTCCACGTTACACCTTGAAAGTACAACCTAAAGAAATGCGTGTGACTTCTTTTGTTTCGAGGCAACGATTTTAAAGACGGAAATACATTCACGTATATCATCGCGATGGGCATTTTGATACCATCACCAATATTACTGCATTCCTGAGATACGGTTACTACTGTGAAAAATGTGAATATGGTTATAACAATCGAGAACACCACAAACATTGTGGATCGAAATGTGAAGGATGTTTGGCCTTTCAACCGTGTTTGGACAAAGGACAAGAACGAGTGCATTGCCCTGTTTGTCAGCTCTCTTTTGTCAGTCCTACCTGTTACCAACAACATTTGAAGATGCAAGGTTCACAGCAGAAAGGTAATTGTCAGCTTCTGAGATTGTGCTCTACTTCTGGACAAGGCATAAGTACCAATAATGCCAAGTTTCATGATTGTCGGTTGAAGAAGCGGAGTCACTTTTGGCAGCAAATCGTGGATTTGGAACACGAATGTTTCATTCAAAAATACAAACCCCAACAAGAAGATGACCAGAAGAAATGGAATGTTATCTTTTTTTATCTAGAATGCATGAAAGAGACTGGCATTAACATTCCTAATATCTGCGTGGCTCACCAAGAGTGCGAGACGTGCATATAGGAGCCTATATTTAGTGATTGCCCTCACTGCATCAAGATTTTGGAAGACGTGAAAGAATCTCTAGGGGGCGAACACGCTAGCCAATTTCGCTCAATGGATCTTAATTTCCATCCACAAAAGGTGGATTAAAGAGGACATCAAACGTTACGGAGATTGTCATCACCATGACATGAACAGTGGCATCTACATCGATCGGCCGAACCAGTGTTACCCTGACATCGAATGAAACCGTTCAGGAGCATGGACATTTGAATATCACGACGACAAGATTCTAAGTTTTGCAAATGGTGGTCCTAAAAATTACGACTACGAATACCGAGACCAGCAAGGAGAAATGCACACCAAATGTGAAGTGAAAGGATTGATTCTCAATTATCTCACCAGTCGAGTGGTGATCTTTGACATGCTACAAGAAACATGACAGTCATACAGGATGAAACTTTTAAACTGAACACCCACGAACAGCACAAGATTGTCCGTTTATCCACGCACCAAATTGTCAGCCGACCTTTAGAAAAGTCTATCAAACTGTGTACAAGAAGAGAGTGAGGCTTACAAATCATTTCACTTTACTGTACGGCCACGTCGATATATGGTGGCATATAAAAAGGGGTAATGTCCAAAACCAATAGTTCATTGTAACTACAACGACCAAGCTACATAATATCAATCCGTTTATACAGAAATCATTCAAATTTGGGAATTCTCAAGTGGATTGCGATGTGATACCTTGTGATTGCAGTGATGCCGTACGCTGTGATTCAGCAGAAGATCGTGGGAACTTTGATGTGACTACTACCACTATACCTACCATGAAAGGTGCAGCTGCTGTACGTGCCGAACCTGAGGGATGCGAAAGTGGTGCCACACGTTATCGTGAACTCCTGGGATTTTCACCGTACCTGCATCGAACTGAAGTTACGAAAGTCCAATATTCGTTCCCTGCCTGCTGTAACTTTAGAATTCGATTCCAAACCTTCAAAGAAGAATGGCCAAAATATCAGCCTGGACCAATTCCTGAAGAATTAGCCAGAACCGGATTTTTCTACTCGGGCGAAAGGGATAAAGGAAAGTGCTTCAGTTGCGGTTTGTCAATTTACGAGTGGGAACAGAAGGATTCTGCTTACCTGGAACATGTTCGATGGTCTCCGAATTGTCACTACCTACCATTAATGGGACCTTAGTTATTGAAAGTGACAATTCCATGTCGTTTAAAAAACCAGTTTAGGTAGGAGTCAAACCTAGACAAGTATATAAACCCTCTCTAAAACATAATATTTAAGGATTACCGCACGAATTGCAAGATAAAATCTACAAGGACGTTTATTAGTTTCTTGCTAGAGAAAAATCTCAATTGATGACTCTATAACGTTTGTGTCGTGAAATTCACAAGAGGAAAGTGACAAAAGTCAACCAACGTGACAGATTTATCTTGATCAAGTGTTCCTATTTCCACAGATACCAATTTAGATCGTTAACATCTGAGGATTGTATAACCATTCTTGACCGTTACCCTGATGTGCATCACTTTCGCTCAAGGAGAGGATTTTAAATAATTCTGTACAAAATATACACTTATTGCCTTCGACATACATAAGTATAAAATAGTCTACTTTGCTCCAACCTTTATCACTTGTGAGAAAACATATTTCGTGGAAGGATATCAATGAGAATATTCAAGCGGTGGAGGATTACGAACACGTTTTACGAGAACTGTGTCCCATCAATTGGGGTCGACGTGTAGTGTGTGTTTTATTGATTTGCTTTATGGGATTTTGTTTACCCGTAGATTCCTTGTGGACACTATACGAACCATACTTATAAAGACAATAGGAATTCTCCTTTAAATGTCCACGAGAGACTAATTCTGTTAAAAGTCTTAAGCTTTCATCTTGACACATCTCGACCTCTACAGAAAGAAGAGATTCGTCAACTTTTACGTAAGGAAGAGGTGTACGACGATGTGTGTGTAGTTTGTGATTTACACTCTCATTGGACAGATCTACATGACTGGAAAAGTTGGGGTTTTGAAGCTTGGACAAAAGAAGCATCCCATTATGCTCAAGCGTTGTGCTCGTAAAAAATCCATCGTCGAGCCAAAAATGTCACTTTTAAACCTGTGTTAGTGACAGTACCAGAATAATTAGAATATGTCACCGAGGACAATTACTCCTTTCAAGACAGGACTGTCATGGACATTCCCGAAAGACCATTCTGAGAGGACACTTATGTGACTGTACCCAATGTAGAGACCATAAGAACATTACACACTACCTCTATGATACCTTGTTTACCAAAACGATGTTGTAGAGAGACTTGTTTATATGCCACTTTGATCATTACAATGTGTGTTTTATTCCCATACTTATCCATTTGGCATTTATGTATTTTTGTCTTTCGTGTTGTTCCAATTTAAACACGAATTGAAATAAACGTGTCCTGCAAAAAGTATAACAAAATCTTGTCTTGTCTGTTTTTGTGTCAAAGGTGTCGTACACGTCATCGTTGTCGACAAAAAACAGCAACAACAACACAAAAATCTATAAAAACCTCGGTCACTTTGACCTTGTCTAATACATTGTCAACATGACATCCCTTCAGTATCATCTTCTCGTCAAATTAATTCGTACCTTGTACAGTATCAGTCGCGAAAAAAAATCCACAAATATGTGCTTACGTCTCAAAAGAAATCCTACGATGGTTTCCGGTGACAAATCGTCACTTACTGCAAGGCATCATTCACATTCTACATCAAACCAAACAAATGTTTTGACAGAAACAAAGTAACCTTGACGCAACTGACCGATCCTAGCATCGACACTCAAACCAAAAAGCAAATCATTTTGATACCTGGAGGGAGCAGTTCTCTAGGAAGTTTCATCATTTCGTTCACTCTTAAACAGGAATCCCAATGCTCCTAAAGATCACTCCAAGAAAAAAACAAACAACAAGAACAATGATGTCAAGAACAAAGTACAGAAAAAGAAAAGTCTACAGAAAAGAGCTGTCACCCGCAAAAGAGGCACTCTTAAGACAGGACGCATCCTTACATTCGTAAACCACAACCTGCATGACCAGTGACCGCGTTTGCAGTAGCCTCAGGTTCTTCCTCTTCTCCTTTGCTGGTGATGACAGTCAAATCCAATTTGACACCCGTTCTTCCTAATTTGATGAAACATTGGAAACCTGCTTCGCTCGTAATGTCTCCTCCACCGGTGACACCCTCTTCCTCATTAGTGGCAGTAGCCTCTGCTCACAAATAACCTGCTCCCAAAGTCAAAGTCCAAGAAATATCCGTCATGTTACAGAGTTTACTGCATTTGTCTGCACATGAACTATCCCGATTTAGTCCGTTACGAACCCCTTGAAGTTGATACAACGCAACGATAATCAGTGAAGTCACATTCCAGTACAAAAATGACTTGAGGACAACTACGTGAATCAGTATTTTCTGTGCTACTTCTGAACACTCAATGATGTCTCCTCAAAAACGTGCACACCACAACCATCGTCGTTCTGTTGTCCAAACGAAAAAAGGTAAAATACAATTTGGTCAACCCACAAAACGCTTAGCCTAACATCGACGTCATGCTCTAAAAAGACCCAGTCATCCAAAAAAATGAGAAGTCACCAGAGGACAGGCTTTATAATTGGCTTGAACAAAATTTGATCAAAATAGACAAATCATTTCAGAACCAAACTGGTGTCTTTAGGAAATTGTTTCGAGATTTAGGGAAAATCATCTCTACATTTTTGACGCTGCGCTAGTTCCGAAAAAGAAGATGGGTGTTTACCAAGTGTTTGACGTCAGTGTATTTCTGTAACAAACAAACAAAGATGACACTCCTCAGTAAACAAAAGAAAGACAAGAAAAGGACTACCTCCTCTTTTAGCCAAACACGGAGACACGTTGTCTGTTTTGTCCAAAGTCTCTCCGACCATGCGACAACACATCATTAAGATGTCATCGATACCGTGTGCGAATGTTGATACCTTTGTCTCTACATCAGAAAAAATGATTAGCCAAACATCGACACGTTCTTCGTCAAAAGGTTCAAAAGAAAATACCCATCCGTCAAAAGAAAAAAATGTTGGTGCAACGCGGAGTATTTTTACCCTTTCTTGCTGCTATATTGAGAGGATTATTGCCAGGTTTGATGCATGGGATGCCCCAAGGGATGACAGAAGGGATGCCCCAAGGGATGGGTAGAAATATGTATGATCAATCCAGAAGATAAAAGGGACTTATGGAGTACAACGATCTCAGACATAACCTCTGGAAGCCAATGGAAGGATGAAAACTGAATCTGGTTCCTTAAAAACGATGGATGGAATACCATCGTTGGCAAGAACAACGAACCCCACATTTACCATCCAATCCTCATTTGACCGAGATGTCCCAATTAGAAAAAGAATTGCAATCGTTGATGGACTGCAACGATTTGTCCGAAACGGAAAAATCGCAAAAGTACGGTCAACTTTTGAAATGACTGCAACTCTTTCATCGGAAAGCTGTGGAACAAACAGCTCTACCCACTCTGACCGATTTTAAGGCTCTAATGAATAGTCCGTCACCATCACCATCTACAGTGGACAAGACAGATGTAACCCTACAGATACCAAAGGAAGAAGAGACCCATGACATCTTTCAAACACACCAGTCAACTTCCATTCCTAGTAAGATTGCGGCTTCTTTGTTGACCCCTTCCCCCACTCTCCAACGAGAAGAACTCAAAACTTGTATTAACAATATGATGGCCACTCCTCCTTAGACAGACGTGAGAAAAAACAGAAAGGAAGCCAGAAGTGAGAAAAGAAAATGCTATCCCATTACCACCAGTACTCTCGACGTTTACTCCTGTGGCCCATCGGACACGCAACACCGTTTCCAAACAACCATCATGTCGCCCCACACAAAGCAGTATCATTGAAGAGTGGGTACCTTATTAGAAAAACAATGGGTAAGGTGTTAGCCAGCAGTTACTACGATCCAGCCCACCCTGTAGGTTACGGAGGCGTTCAGAAATTGTATCGTGCTGCTAAGACTGAAAAATCTCCGTTTACATGAAGTACAACGATAGCTACAAGAAAATAAAACGTACACTTTACACAAACCTATTCGACGAAAATTTCACAGAAGTCGCACTCAAGTGGAAGGCATCGATCATCAATGGCAAGCAAATGTAGCTAATGTCTCTCGTTTAGCCAGCTTCAGTCGTGGTTACAAAGATTTGTTTTGTGTCATAGGCGTCTTTTGAAATTTGCCTGGGTCGTGCCATTGACTTCCAAATCGTGCGGAGAATTAGTAGCAGCCCTGCAACTGGTATTGAAACAAAGTGGTCGTCACCATCGTCGATGGCAAACCGACAAAGGCACCGAATTTCTGAACCAAGCTTTGACATTCATGTTTTACCACCTAAAATGATGAAACCAAAGCCAGCATCGTGAAACGTTTTCAATGTAGCTTGAAAGAACGCATGTGGAAATATTTTACGCATCAACACAGTCTCAAGTACATCGACGTCTTACCGCACATAGTCCAAGCATACAACCAATCTTACCACAGACGCATTGGAATTGCTCTACAAGATGTGACACCTGACAACGAAGTGACTGTTTTTGAGCGTCTGTTTGAAACGCCCCGGTAGATAGCTTTCCCCAAGAAATGTGGAGTGTCCAAAAAGCACTTTCTACAAAGGTTACTTACCCAAATGGACCACAGAATTGTTTCGTGTTACTGGACGAGTGCGTCATCGTCATCCTACCGTCAATTGGAAGACATGAACGGAAAAGTATTAAAAGAAACTTTTCACTTGCCTAAGTTACAACGTGTCACCAAGAAAGAAGACGAAGTGTACGACATTGAAAGCCTTCTCGAACGAAGAGCCCGTAAAGTAGGAAAACAACGTGTCAAAGAAGTCAAAAGTACGTTGGAAAGGATATCCTCCTAGTTTTGATTCTTAGATTGACGCTTCGCAAGTCGTCAACTATCAAAAGAAATGACCATCATGCCCTTCCACATAGCCTCGGCTACCACAGTCACTACTCCTTCACCCAGTTCTTCTCTGCAATATGTACAAAATCAACCCTTGTGCGTGTGGTGTGTTGAACGTGTACCTAAAACACAAATTGTCTTTTTCTGACAAATCTTTGTGGCGTATTGTGTCGACGGTGCTACCATTGCTAATTTGAGTTTGCAACAAAGAGACAAACAAATATGGATAATTTTACTCAACAGTTTATTCGGTTATATTCTTCTCAATCCTTCTCTGAATTACTCTTACAACTGGAACAACAGTAACAAAATTGCAAGCAGTGCGTCCAACGTCAGTCATTCTCCTAACAGTCACCCTTCCAATCACAATCCTCGTTTAGTCACTCATTTAAACGGAAGATTGTGACAGTGAAGCCACTCAAGCTTCCTCTGCAATCCCAATCATACAAATAAATTGGGAGAATGATTAAAGCCAACGTTGTGTGTGCGGAGTTAGACCTGGGAGATGTCAGCATCAACCAGGTGCATTTTGGAGTTTTAAAATACAGCCCATTTCAGGGCTAACCAAATGTCTAGAAAAGATACTGTTCCAATTGCCAATTGTTATGAGAACGGAGTAGTGTGATTATAAGCACTGACTCTGTTCCTGATAGGATAGTGTGTGTGTGTGTGTGTGTGTGTGTGTGTGTGTGTGTGTGTGTGTGTGTTTGTGTGTGCTCGCGTGTATTTGTGTGGATGGCGGATTGTGTATTATTTGATATTAGATTATGTGGTTTGTTTTGGCTTCTTCCCCGTGTGTGGATTGTAGATTATGTGATATTTGATAGTAGATTATGTGATTTGTTTTGGCTGCTTCCCCGTGTGTGTGAATAGTAGATCGTGTGATTTTTGATAGTAGATTATAGTAGATTGTTTGGTATGGTTTGGCTGCGTCTCCGTGTGTGGATAGTAAATTGTATGTTTTGTGAATAGTATTTAATATGAAAAGTGAGTGTAAGGGATGTTTTCCTTCACGTTCGTGCTGACGATATATATATATATATATATATATATATATATATATATATATATATATATATATATATATATATATATGCTCAAGTGTCGGAATAACCATAGAAGATGGTGACAGCATCAACGTTGTTCAACAATTTAAGACACAGCTATTTCTGGATATTAGATGGGGAATATGTAGTGGAAGGACTACATCATGATAGGAAGTTTTCAAACAGCCTAGACTTTGCAAACAGACTGAAAATAGCCAGGGAGTTCTTAGAAGGAATGATAGAAGAAGAAGCAGAAAAGTTACAAGGCTGAATTAACCCGCCCTATGTCAAAATGGGGACATTGAAGGAAGTCATATATATTGTCCAAAACGTAAAGTGTTTTTTGAATAATATCTTTCATATGACAGAGTAGCCCCATGTCAAAAAAGGTTTGGACCAGCTCAAGAAAGCCGAAGAACTAACGAGAAATGAGCTAACAGAAGATGTGAAGAAGATAAAAGATAAATGGAGTAAGGAGAGAAAGGACAATGAAAACAAAAAAAGAAAAAGAAACAGGAATTCGAGAGATTAAATGGATGAAGATACAGGATAAGTTTAGAGATATCGGACATCCTGCTTGGATTCCCGAGAACGAAGAGAAGAAGAAGGGAATAATTGGAAAAAACAAAAGGTGGTGGAACAACGGCAGAAAATAAAAGAAGAAGAAGAACCCAACAGCACTTTTCAGGGCCATTCATATACCTCGAAATAATATTTGCTTTCTTTGCTTCAATTTTCCTTGTCGCTAGACAGGCCCAAATAATATTCCCCATGTTAAATTTCCCTTGACGCTAGATAGTCCCACTATGTTCAGTTCTCCTTGTCGCTAGATACTCCCAAATATTCCCCATGTTAAATTCGAATTGTCGCTAGAAAGTCCCACCATGTTAAATTTCCCTTGTCGCTAGATAGCCCTACCATGTTAATTACCCTTGTCGCTAGATAGTCCCAAATATTCCCCATGTTAAATTCCCCTTGTCGCTAGACAGTCCCACCATGTTAAATTCCCCTTGTCGCCAGGGTATCCCAAGACCGTATTAACCGGGATTTCTATTGTCCCCAGGGTCTCCCACAATACTATTTCTGTTATTCTTTCTTGGTGAGGTGGAGAAGGGTCATGCTTTGAAGTTGTTTGTTTCTTCCTTTGTTGTCTTCGCTGTTTTATTTCTTCATCTCGCCGCTGCTGTAATTCTTCTTTTCGCTGCTTTTGTTCTTCCATTTTTTGTTGTTGCCGTTTTTGTTCTTTTCTTCCGCTGTTTATGTTCTTCTATTTCTTGCTCTTTTAATGTTTCATATATATCATGTAACGTATCTACCGCATTGATGTATCCTATATAATGTACACTTTTTGTATCGATTCGCCTTGTTTTAGTTTTAATTTTATAAAGCTCATCAACCCAGTGTTGCATATCTCTAATATAAGTTTTATGTCCCGGTTTCAACATTATTTTTCTATCTTTGTAAGGCGTAGTAACAATATCGATAAAATCATCTGAATTACTTTGATCGATTGTTGTTAAAGTATCCTCAGTAAATTTATTACATAATTCTTCGACTATTTTTTCATCGATTTTTGTCGGATCAGATTGAGGTTTTGCCAAATCGTAGCATCAGAGAGGGTCAGATGCCTTATTTTCTGTTTTTTGACACTATTTTGTCGGTTTTGGAGGAGGCCTTGGTTTGACAAATAGACGCCTCTATAATTTGGTCACCCTCTCTCACCCTCTCTCCTGCTGATGTGAAAAGTTTAGAGTCAATATGAAATGTTTGCTCATTAATATTTAAATTAATTAATTATCTAGAAAACAAATCTAGAAATAGATGCTTATCATGTTTATAATGACTAATGGAGTTCTTATCCGATTAATGGACTTCATATGCTATTACTTAAAATTTGAATGTACAATTGGGACAAATGATTGGCAAAAATGTTTTCAACACTATAATGTATCGTACAATGTAGCACGATTGCGAGAGAGAGAGAGAGAGAGAGAGAGAGAGAGAGAGAGAGAGAGAGAGAGAGAGAGCCTTCTAATGTCAAAAGAGAAAAACAACATAAAAAAGCAAAAACACAAGGGTACAATTTCCTTTCTCAAATATAGTAATTTTTAATATTTCAGGTCTTGTTAGTATACAGTTCTAAACTTGATAATTTCTGTAGTAAAATGAAAGTATTAAAATTCGACTTGTCAAAAAGTGAACAAATGTCAACAATGTGTTAACAGAATGTATATTTGTAGCTTACAATCTGTAATACAATTATATGGATATCATAGAACACTTTCTATTGACAATGATTATTAAATAGCCCGTGTCAATACCGACAGTTAATCCAACATGAATCGAGCAAACTATATACAGCTGCGGCACCGTTAATACTCTATTTTGATCGTATAAACATATTAGAGTAGCGTCAGTACAATCAAATTTCATATGCATGTGTACGATGGTTGAAACTGATTCAGTACTGTACAAATATGAAGCAAGTTATACTTTAGCCTTCAGTTGTTTATGTTATAAATGACAACCTAAATATTGTAGAACTGCATTCGTTTAAAAATGCACCAAATAACTGATTTGTTTGTAACCTTACTTATATATGTTAACTTGCAAGTATGAACTTAGCTGTTTAATTGTTCGTTAGAAAGTGTCATGACCATGTATCCCGTGTTGCTCGTACATATCGTTATCCATAGCGTATATAATGTGTTTTCTTGGGAAGTTTCCTCATCTGGGCAAATAACAACCTGCGGAATTTACAAAAAGTAGGCAGTAAGGATTATTCTTTTCGCCCTGTGTCTCTATACCGAGTGCTAATATTTGGTATAATTGGTATAATTATACCACAAATAAACTTAGTCAGGACATTATCGTCTTTTTTTGGAACAAAGCATTCACTGTAGGGGTTCTTGATAGGTGTAAGTAAATCTCTTTGTATCACGTGTGTTCTTTAGTACACTGAACTACATTAAATATTTTTAAATGTATTTTATACGTCCATTCGGGGAAACTAGTTCACATAATGGAGTAATATCAGTCGTAATAAGCTCTGCTCTATGTTAGCATCGTACTTGAGCTGAAATGAAACGTTGACCTGAAATATGCATGATATGTATAGCAAAATATGATGAACGTTGTAGCGTTTTATAATCAAATATGATTAGTGTTTATGCATGAATTTTGCCTATCGTGCAGGTATACATATCTCTCAATGAAAAACAGTTTTAATGTTTAATCAAGTCTTGTGTTACATAGAGATGATTGCTCTAAAATACCAGTGATATGTCACTTGTATTGCGTGATCGAGTCTTTGTAGATCATTATGGTGATGTTCGTTGAACATATGATCTTGCTAGACTCAGCGTTTGAGCGTTCACTGCTCTTGTATATGTAGGAATGTAGAACTTCTAGCAAGTATCTTGGCATATATGTAATTAACTCCTGTGTGCACATAATAGTGTAAAATGAGCGACTTCAAATCAGTTATAGGATGGTGTTTCGTCATAATTAAGAGTGTTGACTATCGATTTATTATGTTGATTACATGAAAGGAAGTACGGTTACCGGACTTATTTCATATTTAAGACGATTCATATATATATATATATATATATATATATATATATATATATATATATATATATATATATATATATGAATCGGTGTGTGTGTGTTGGTCTCGACACTTTCGTCAAAGGGCATGTATTATTGATCAGATACATGCTGCTGTCAAAAAACTACTATGTGCAAATTATACACAGTGAGTTAATAAAGACTATATGGTTAGTTTGTATCGACAATAATGTTTAAAGTGTACGAAATGACCTGAACCCATCACCCAACACGACAGTGCGCATAAATATGAACACTTGTTAACAAAACGTCTCTAGAGCATCCTTCTTCATATTGAAACCGATGCAAAGTTTCAAACCTCTGTTGACGAACATAAAGAGGAAAGGTATGTATTAACAGGACTTGTGTGAATTGGATTGATGTAGCCATCGAGTTCCATCACACTAGAGCTAATGGGATTCAGATATTCATCTAATGTACTAATTCTGATATTGTCTGACCTCACTGATTCTTCGGAACCGATGATGGAAGGAACACATCTTGATTCGATCAGTAATGGTTCTCCTCGCAACTCAACGTCCGTTTCAATTGCTGTTCTCATTTCTCCTTCTGCATTACTTACAATTGTCCAGTACTTTCCAGACTGGTATACACCCTGTAGTATTTCGACACCGTCATCATTATCAACATTTGCACTATTGTTCGACTCACTGTCAACATGCAAGCTAGAATAGAGTATGAATGATATATATATATATATATATATATATATATATATATATATATATATATATATATATATATATATATATATATATATATATATATATACATGATACAAATAATACTATCATATAGATTAGAGAATTATATATTATATATATCTATATATATATACTGCAGCATAGTTGCTACAAGACAAAGTACATAGGGTCGGCAATAGATCTCATAACATAACAAATATATTTTTAAGGGACTAAACCTGCTATTGAATAACACCATGCTGAGTTTTGTTTATACATTTGACAAAATTTAAATAGTTCATAACACTCTCTGTATCCATAAATTGAGAAAATATAAAATATAATTACCTTAATAATTAGTAAAATAGTTATAAGATCAATTAAAAAAATATATATATTTTGAAGAAGATTTTTTCTCAATAATATATAGATTGTTGATATATATATATATATATATATATATATATATATATATATATATATATATATATATACATACATTTTACTGATATTATCAATAAGTTGATAAGTTGAAAAGTAGTTACCATGTCCTAATCTTGTGATGAACATAGGCGATGAAAACAGCAGCTAAAACGGTTCCCATTCCAACAGTAATATATAGCAAATGATTTTCGGATGAAATGGCTGAGAAAAAGATAAATATATTCGTTAGAGACATTTAACAGTTCTTTATGTTTTACGGTTTTTTATAACAAGAGTCTGATCCGAAAAACTTATAAAAGATAAATTAAGCAACGAACTCTCTTTTTGTATATATATATATATATATATATATATATATATATATATATATATATATATAAGAATGAATGGAACAATAACGCTGTGTTCATTGAATCTTTATGATCATTTAACTGTGGAACTGAGTTTGTTTTTTAAGAAAATTATATAATAACTTAATGTAACTGTTTGAAAACTTAAATATTTTAAACTCCCTTATAGACGGCGAATAACTTCATTTTTGTAATAATTGGCGGATTTGGGAATCCTTTTGTTAATCTGGCAAACTGTATAAAATGGCTAATAATCAGTGAATCAAACAATTCTCACTATTTTATTTTACATTAAAAGGCAAATTATTTTCAATACGGCTGTACAGTTTTCATGATATTATTTGCATCACTGCATCATGCTTAACACTTTCCGGCTTATTCAAACCTTTTTGAAGAAGACGAATACCTATCTTACAATCGTATTCACGCATACATCCGATAAAGATAGAGAATGATAAAGAATGTACTCGTATGTGAACTTAAAACATTATATAGGCGTACACATGATTGGCTGCAAAGGCGATACTAAAATTCATGTTTTTTTTTCTCCATTTGATGTTTGAACAAATGGTTTCTCAAAAGTGTTTTAAATGGGTTGATGTTTATTTGTTTGTTAGAATAAACATCGTGTTTAGTGTAGGTACAACATATAAGTTTCGTTTCATTTCTGCTTTTTATCAAACTTTTACAACCACACTTTTGAACTAGAATAACATTGTAAAAGTTTGAAATGTTCTGCAAATAACGTTAATGCAAATTGTGTGAGTCGGCAACTGACAGTTTATACCACAATAAACTGAGACAAAATAGCATTTATCTCTTATAATTTAAATTTTTATAAAATTTTCTTAACTTTTTATTGTTAAATTTCATAGATATTTCCTGTCAGTTGTATAGCTTTTCTTAGCGCATACATTCATGTTGCGTGCATCTGCTACGTATCTATTTATAAAACAAGGGATTATCCATCTGCAACGTATCAGCTACTTCAAACAAAAAATAATTCTACCAATGGTAGATTCTCTAAGACATTGAACATTGCAAAGCATGGTTTTAATCTTCTTTTCTAAATTGACATATGTGATATGAGTACAAGTTCAATATTCAGAGCAAAGAATCTGTTATGTGCTTGACACAGAATGACTCTTGGATTTGATGCTTTCATGAGTTCGTTGTGAATAGGCCGAATCGTTATTGCCTAGACGTGGTAACCAATCTTCGTTTCTTTAAATATATTTTCCAGTTGATTAACATTTGGGGCTAACTACAGGGACTGCATGCAATTGAAATTTAGACTATCGGTAAATGGTTATAGTGAATTGGTAAAATAATCAAACAGTGCAAGACATCGACCATGGCTGTCACGATGAGGGATTAATGATAAGATATTTAACCCCAATCCCACACATCGTAACTATAACATTCGGCGTCTTGAATTGTAGGTCTCTGAATCTAATTGTTTTAGTATTACTCTTTGAACACACATACTCCCACTCTCTGTATCCTTTTGTTTAAATTCATTTATTACGAGTCGCAGTGCTGCGCAACATTGCCCCGATGTTCTTCTTGGCAAATGTTTAGTTTTGCCGCATTGTTTTGTCAAAGCCAATTAAAGAAAGACATATATATCTTCAAAAAGGTTACAGATTTGTAATTTGATTATAACAAACCAATTATGCCACAATTTGTATTTCGTTCAAAGACATGCAAAGTGTGTACCTTCCGATTAGCGTTTACAATACTTACTTTCAACGTTACGCTATTTTTAGAGTATAACGTAGTCCTGAATATAGTTTATACAGAAATAAACACTACTAGGTCTGATCACATGGTTCATGTCTGACCTATGGAAATGCAATGTGCAGTGTGTATACCTTCCGATTTAGCGCTTACATTAGTTCCTTTGAACGTTGCGTTATTTATAAAGAACGTAGTTATCAGTACAGTTTGTAGAGAAATAAACGGAACTGGGTGTGATCATATGGTTATGTTTTGACCAATTTTAACTTCTCCACATTAATAAACGGTGCAATCGCAATTATATAACATATAAACGTGGTTCCAGTACACAAGTGGTGGAATACCATATATATTAACTTTTAAAACCGCTATATTCTGATACGATAAATTGTAAACCCAATAGATAACTTATGCTTCAAACCGTAAATTGTGAGTTTTAAAAGTCATAACGGTACATTGTCGCACTTGAAATATCTTAAAATGTACACCATAGGTTCTTGGTGAAGTGCTTAATATATTTGAATTTTTAAAAAAGTAGAATCTCCAGACCTAAGACAGGATTCATAGATATAATTGATATCATGGAAGAAAGCTTCTCTTGTCGATGTTTAAATATAATTATTTAAAACATGTCATCAAAACATTAAATGATGGTAAGATTCTATAGATTTGAATGATCTGATTTTTCACCTATCTAACAATACAGATGAAATTTAGCAAGCTGTCTGAATGCAGTAATTTGTAATTTATGAGAGGCAGAAACATCGGTGGCAATTAAACCAAACTAATTAAAAATTAATAATGCAATTGTTACCAGGAACTGCGGTATCTCATCTCTCCAGACAACAAGGTACTGAAAATAATAATCTGCGATGTAACGTCTGACTGGGATAGTTATGCGTCGGTACTGTTTCAATGCATTTGCTAAGAGTAACCAAATATATGTACTTAATTAAGGAAACAATATGTCAGTCATCAAAATACTTCTTTAATGTGTCTAAACTTTCGTTTCTGTTAATTGACCACATACTAACGGAGAGTGTGTCTATAATAGGTATTTACCGTTAAATCAGATTCATTTCACTGTATTGAGCAAGAATAATAATTAAGACACATGAAGAGATGTATCATATCGACATAGAGGAATAATAAGACCCGTTATAGGTGGATAACTCAGTGAAAATGTATATACTATTTATCTACGTCATAGAGTCTCGTCTAACGACAACTGAGGATGACATTTTGACATTGTATATGAACAACATATCCTGCTTTGGCCTCTGGGGTGTGACCTTTTAAATGTAAGTAAAATTGGTTCGTTTCTCTTGTAATTGTTAAATTTTTTGTTATCAAAGTAAGTGTATCACATCGCTTGGAACAAATAGCATTAATATACATACATGCAACTGATGTCTCCCAGTTCCTGTACCAAGACCATCAAAAAGTGTTCCCAGCAAATATTGATTTATTTAGGTAGAAAATTTAAATGATTGAGTCAGATATACATTACCTTCTTCGTTCACTTTTGGGGCTATTGCTGTGGTTGTGTAATTATAGACCCCTTGAGAAAAGAGAAAGTCCATATTATATAAGCTGTCTTCATTATTCAAAAACAAATTTACTGCTAATACCGTTAATATCCTGGAACCTTATAGTTTGCGTCCAGTAATGCTCAATTGTTCCATTATCGCCTTTGCTGTGCGCAAACAATTTATTTTCTATTCGATATGTATATGGGGATATGATTTAGTTTTTAACATGGCGAAAGCAAATAATAGTTCAGAACTGAGTCAAAACTAACGTGCAAAATAGGTGTTCCGATAGGAACATGTTGCGTCCTTTCTCTCAAAATCACAGACTGAATATAACATTTTCCCTATCAATACCTGTTTCCAGTTCTAAACATATATCATAATACAAATACCTAGTGAAAATATCTTTAATTTAATTTGCAACGACATCTAGTTACAGTCATGAAAGCGCACAAAGTCCGATATTTAATTGTTCTAAATATGAAAGACTATTCTTTCAAATTAGAATCGAAACAAAAATGTAGAAGAGATTTTTTACGCTAGAATTACCTTCTGTTTGTTTCATGCTGGAAGTTGTCGTCCAGTAGCTAAATATTTCTGAAATAATTATTTGAATACTTTAATGATATTCTGTTTCATCTTAGGATTGATAAAGACCCATTGTTCTCACAATGTCTTCCAATTATAACTTAACAGGAGTGATAAATAATGTAATATCCTCACTTGATATGCAAAAGGAAAGCTGAATCCTCTTAACATAACTAAATGAGAGTAAAGAAAACAATGTTATACGACTTCTTAAATTTGCAAAATGAAATTGTATATAAATGCTTCAGAAAATGGATCACTTCATCGCCAGCACATGTTTTACTTTTCCTTATTCGATACCCTTTGTGTTATCATTACTATTATTATAATTATTAATATTGTCATTATTATTAGTATCATTTATATTACTATTATTATTATTATTATTATTAGTAGTAGTATTATTATTATTATTATTATTATTATTATTATTATTATTATTATTATCTTTCGTAATTTATCTTTTGTGTTCTCAACATAACAGATATAAAATAAATCGAGTTTTGTTATCATTATTGCTTATAAATTAGTCAAGAACAATCGGGATCAGTAGGTACTGTGTGATTTAATAGAGTGCAGATAGGGCACAGCCTAATAGTGCAACTACTGATGTGCTTTAAAAAAATCATGAAAGTGTACATTATTCTGCAACCATTAGGGCTTTTTGCAGTTTAGCATGACAGTACGTTTTCTTAAATTCGAATGAAGACAAAGGATGCATCGTGCATGGCTGAATTCAATTTTGCGCAAACCTGGTAGTCTGTAAGAACACATATCTCTAATTAACTTAATTTCATAGGAAACGTACTTCCATCCAGGATTATCGAAATCTAAAAATCAGTGTGATATATTTTAAAAACTTAGCTATGCAGTTATAGAGTAAAATAAAGAAATTAAGCGTCATATGAACTTCGGATTTTGATGAACGAAACAGACGTTCTCTCAGTCTGAAGTGATGTATGCTTTGCTATGTTACCAAATGTATGTATGTATGTATGTATGTATGTATGTATGTATGTATGTATGTATGTATGCGTGCATACATAGATGGATGGATGGATGTCAATAATTATTTCTTTATACTTTGATTTCTTAAGAATCCGGAATTACTGTATACATATATGATAATTACTACGTCGACATGCGGGTATATGTGGTATGCAAGGATGACTGTAACACCGACTTTGTAGCATCATCTATTGGTGATGTGTCAATGGTCTTGATGTGACAGGGTTCGTGCATAAACGTCTAGCGTTAGGTATATTTACTTGCGGACAAGGGCATTAAATCTCCGTAAATCATAAATTAAGATTATATATATATATATATATATATATATATATATATATATATATATATATATATATATATATATATATATATATATTGTGATGAAATTAGATACCTGGGAAGAGTGATGCTACAATTATAAGGGCATTCATGTTTTCCCTATAGCACTAGTTGAAACAATTAAAACTGAGCAGCAGAGGGAGCGAATCCTACAACATTTTAAAACAAGTTTTCAATGGATTACGGCTTAAATCAATGAAATCAGGCAAAAAATCAATGAAATCAGGAAAAAAAAAATCAATGAAACAGGCAAAAAATCAATGAAATCAAAAAGCATGATCCTGAAATGAGTAAAAACTTTTCAACCGAATATTTTATCCAATCCGATACGATATCGTGTCCTAGGTCGAAAATCCTTTCAGGATGAAAGTCCTTAGGATGAAAATCCTTTTAGGATTTCACAAACAGACTTATTTGTAAAACTTCACCTTGTAGATCAATCAGATTATCAGACTGGTCAGTGAGTTTGAAATTAATTCTGGTTAATGAATTATTATGACATCGCATATAGACTGGATTCACCGGAGACTCAATAATTAGAAATCCTGGAGGAGCTGTTGGTGCAAATGAATACAAAATATATCCTTGCTGAGCTTGATTGATCGTTCTAAATTTATTTGATAGCTTCCTTCGATAACATCACATACTAAATTCAAAGCAATCACCGACGAAATATTCACATTTTGAGGAGCGATATGCCTGCCGCCACCATTTGGGTCATTATTGTGTTTGAGGATTTTTATTTCCGGTGATGATGTTTTTTTCCATGCATCATGAATTATTTTAAAACCAACATCGATGGTGTCACTGAGAAGTTTTTTTAGTTCTGGTACGTTATATCCTGGTAGTTTGACTGTTGGAATATCCTTGACGGGGATGCCCTTGCCTTCTGCAAAAATTGTTCTTGTTTCAGGATTACTGTCATCTAATACCTCTTGAATAATTTGTGAATTAAATTTTTCCATATCGTCGATAATTTTGTCACATGTTTCTACGACGCTGATAAATTCATCTCGGGTAAGAGAGCCGGATTTAAGAGGTATTAACAGCAGTGAAAAATCATTATTCATTACTTTGAAATTCTTATTGAATTTAAGTTCGCTAGCAAAAAGATATTTCCCTCCCTTATCTATATCGTCAAAGATAGCAAAATAATCTCTAGCAATCCTGTAATCGCTATAGCTTTTTACTGGATTATCAGATTTTATCCTGTCGGTGATATAATCAGTTTTTTGTGGTTCAGGTATTTGATGAGCTGTCTGAGGTGGTAATTCAGGCCATCCTAGTACGGTCCTTATTGAGCTTTGATAGATATCTACGACGTATCCTTCTGTGCTTATCTCAATGGCAGATGATAGTGTTGGTTCATGAACTGTTATACCTATTTTTGATTCTGCTCCAGTAATGGATTTTATTCTACGCGCGAATTCATTATTGATTTGTTCAATTTGGTATGATCCGGTTGGTATCGAAACAACGTTCCAGTCTGGGGTACCGTCGTCTTTATTCTTATTTGCAAACACCAGTGAATTATTGGGTTGTTGACCACCAAATGATTTTGATCTGATATTAGGCCAACTGTGATACACTCGTAATTTTGCTAGCGCGATTTCCTTCACGGGGACTGGGATAGGGAAATTCACACTGAATTCTGGATTCGTTGATGTTATTGAGATCATGCTGGTTTGTACTGGGTTTGTGTTCTCCACTATTTGTTGAAGTAATTCCATCTGTGTTGTCATTGTTATTATACTCATGTTGTTGTATTTCTAATTTTGACATCGCAGAATCATAAATACTGACCATCGCTGAAAACTCACTCTCTGATATAATTGTATCATCGAGAGATGACGATATCAATGAGGATAATTGCGAGTATGCAGTGGACACAACATGAAATTGAATTATGTAGTCTTGTAGTTTCCGTTGGCTGCATGATGATATTTTTTTTGTTATTATTGAAATTATTCCCGCGATTGTTGTTGCCGCAGAAATGCAAATTGGAACAGCTATCGGGGCCATCATTGTCACTGAAGACAGTGTAATACCGGCTCCGGTGATTACACCACTCACAGCGTACACAGTAACATCAATTGCGGTAATTCTCCTGCGATATTTTTTAATTTTCATTGCATACTCATCAGTGAGGGTTTTGAGTCTAGTTTGAAATTCTCTGACCTGATCATAACGATATTGCGATGATGAAATCATTTTATTTTTAAATCAGTTTACGATTTCAATTGAAACCGTTATTTACTTAAATCCGCTACGAATTCCACATACCATGTTGTTGAAACCCTAACCAAATTTTTATCAGTAGATGTTATCGTGAACTTTTCAGTTGTATCCTTGTCGATGATCGTTGAAATCGTATTATTGACCCCGGATGAACTCGACGATGAAATATTAAATTGAGTCAATGGTGTTACTAGTGTTAATCGATAACGGTTGCAGTGATATCTAATTTGTTGTTTGTAGGTGTCCACGCAAATGATCCGTGTTGGATCGTGTATACTACGTTATTGGTTTTCGCATGAGGAATTTTTGTTTTTTCAATAATTGTTATCATCCTCGTCGCATCCCCTTTGATGGCTTCGATGAAGGTTTTCGTCTCATCGATGGATTTTTTTATATCCGGGAGTTTTAGTTCAATTTTATCCAACGGGGTTCCAATAAATTTATCAATGATATTTCTACGGAATGATGTAAACTGTTTTCCGTTATCCTCAATTCTAGATTGAAGTGTTGTTAGTTCCAACACAGAATTTTTCAATTCATCGTTGAGAGTTTTTAATCGATCTGTAATCGTCGAAAAGAGTACACCCGGTTTGAGTTTACCCTGATCGGAAAATAACACAATAGTATCATCGATTGCGTTTCGTTGTTTAATCAAAATATCATCCAGAGAGACATTACTAGTTTTCAATTTACCCCGTTTGTCTTGAAATACAACTATTTCCCCGGGGTCAACACTTGTTAAGTTCAACGTCTCAGCTATTTCATCTTCGATTATTTTTTTTATGTCCTTGATAGAATCAGGGGTTGCAGTGCCATCGGGTTTGGGTTTCAAAGATCTCCCCCAAATATCAATCATGATATTTTATACATCTTTCTCTAAAATCGTTTCGATTTCCAGCGACTACTAGTGTATTCATTTACGACAATGTGTGGTGCTTTTCTAGATGCTGAAATAGCATCAAGGACATTTAATACTTCACTGCCGCATATTGGTGGGTCATTGATTTGTTGTGTTGGTAGCGTAGAATACCAAGTCTTCATTGGAAAAGTTTTTATATAACGCATAAACTCTTTTGGCGGTGCTAATCCATATGAATCAAAATAGACGATTGCCCGTGGATCAATAGCGTATGCAACCCAGTGAGTTCCGGGTCCTGTGCTGTTATCAAGATTAATGATACCTGTTTCAGTGTTGTTTGGTTGATGTGGTAACTGATCTTTCATAAAAACACCTCTGAAATTTTTAATCGCTAGTTTTTAGCAGCATCCATTAAATCAAAATTGGACATAGGAACCATCGGTTCCTCAATTAATAAACCGGTCCTAGTCTCAGGCCTTTTCCGCTGCACCATGAATACGGGGTTCCTGGTAGTCTTAGACCCCTTCCCTTTTTTTATATCCCTGTCCAGATGCCTTCTTTAGTGCCATTCCTGCTGCAGTACCAACGGCTCCTAACGCCGCTGCTTTAGCCACAGCTGGGGCTGCTGCTGCAATCAAGGCCGGAATCGCAGCTAACAATGGAAATATACCGCCTGTTGTAATCATATTTTTGATAGCAGCCGCAGAAAGAGTAATCTGAACACCTTTTTTTGCTACAAGTGCATCATTGAAGTGTTTTATTTGACGAGTTGTCAGCGATAATTTATTTGCACCGCCATTCATTTGATTAGGTTTCAGCGTGATATTGGTTCCACATTTTTTAGCTGATTCCGATTGCAATTTCTTGATTTGACCGGGAGTTAACGCAACACTAATAACACTATATGACATTATACATAATAGATTGATTCTAAATTGTAAAGCGATTCAATGGAAAAATCGTTCAAAGATTTTCCACTGGTGCATCAATGATTCTCATTCTTCCTCCAACACCTTCAAGTAGCATTGATTTATCACTGAGAATGACAGCAACCGCTCTATAATTCGGGATAAGGATAGGAGGTACCCTACCAACTGGTGGACCAGTCGGACGGGTTACACGGGCTCTAAAGTGTATATCAACGACAGATTGTCTTGTTAAATCAAGATGTTCCAGTGAAAAGTAATAAATCGGATAGAGGCTTTTAAAATCCAATTGTGATATTTGCAAACCAGTATCCACATTTTGATCACGTGACATATATGACAACAGGTTATGATACACGCGTGCAATATGATTCTGACCGTAATCAAGTTGTATATCCTCGGATGGTTCCTGCTGTCCGTTTATTCTCAGCGATACTTCATTAACACCTAACTGATCAAATATCATATGACTTCGTTCTTGATTACCAACTCGCGCATTATTCTGTAACGCAATAAATATATGACGTGGTGCTGAAACCCCTTGTTTTGATGCTAGGTGCCATGTGAATGTACCATCAACACTGTCTTGTTTAATATCCGTAGTCACTGATAACCAACTTAACAACGACTTTCCTCCTTGGTCCATAAATGATAGTAGTCGTTGTTCTTCGGTGATTGATGGAGTTAACACTGGCATCCATAATGATAGTTTTGTTAAAATAACTTTACCGGCAGCAACCCCAGCATTACGCCAGATTGCATCATCATCAGTACCCTTTCGTACAAGTGCTACTGTATGCTTCGCTCCATAAATAACTTTTCGGACGTTTCTACAGAATCCAAATATATGATGCAGTGGAATCGCACATGAAAATCGTCGACGCTGCCCATGCAACGTTGCTACGCGTGTTGCAAATCCTAAATTGAAATTACCATTAACGCCTCCGAGAATATCAAACGCAGCTCCGGGTCTAGTTCGACGTTCTGGATTAGCTGCTTCTTGTTGACCGGCTTCTGCATTATCTCTTCCTATTAACACTTTAATGTATTGAAGGTGGTCAGCGTTATCAGAGGTATCCTTTGCAAACATCATAGATGGACCCGCTGATCTTGTATAATCATCAGAATATCTCGCTAACCCGATTATTGTTGTTGCAAACATCAACTTCACGGTCAATGGATTCAATTTCTTTTCCATCAATGAGATATCTAGCGCTTTCAAATAACGCCATTATGCCGTTATTAACAAAACCAACTTGGACATTTGCGTTATCTGCATATGGGGTATTAGCTGCAACATTTGTTACAAGTTCTCCTTCGATTTCGATAAACGCTTCACAGGGCAAAAAGTAGTTACTGGTGTCATGAACTTGAAGTTCAATTCGCGATCGGAGATCTGGTTGTACTGCGTGATAAGAATAATATTGATAATCGCGTACAGAATCATCCTTGCGCACTGGGGCATCCATATCAAATGCTGGATCAGGTGACCTTTTGAACATTTTATTCTATTTATCAGAGTCTAAATCGTGAAATCATAAAAAGATTTTCATCGTCGTGGTTTTTTAAAGCCACTTCCTGCTATCATATTTGCAATATTGCTTTGGTCACTTGGAGTCACCATCGACGCTAATTTTTCATCTACTGCGTTATTTATAATTTTACTAACACTTGCAGGCATTTCCGCTGTAGACGGTAACGGTTTCTTTTTTCGTCTCACTAATGATGTTAATTTATTCTTCGCAGCTGAAAACGCTTTTCCGGCAAGATCTCCAACAGCACCAATACCCTTATCACGAATAACATCAATGGCTTCATTGATAATTGTTTAGCTAACGGCATCACGTTTGGGGCCATTCTCGCAAAAAAACCTGCAATGGTATTACCTAAACCATCTCCGTAATATGCGCTATAAACTGGAAACCGTGAATTAACTACATAGACGGGGGTTGGTTTATCATGATTGTAGTGTATGATCATCTTATTATAAAAACACTAGTGTTTTCAATTGCTAGCAATTTTTCAATTGTAAAACAATCACTAGTGATTTCAGTCACTATGATACCCGTTTTCCACTAACTCGCCAATGAAATCTCGATATGTTTTGATATCCATGATACCGCCTTGAAATAACCGTCTACAGATATCAGCTGCTTCATTAATTATTTCCGGTGAATTATTTCCAGCTCGGAAACCTCCTACAAGAACATCTAATCGTGATATATCATTGATAACACTATCAGGACATACCCTACTTGGGGTTCCTAATCCACTTCCGCTATAACCAGTTGCTTCATCTAGTTTGTCTGTATCCGTGGTTTGTAAATAATCATCATCATCATCAGGTGGTAGTTTTTTAGGCGAGAAAGATATTTTCTTTGCAGGTTGCTGTCGCTTTCTTTGCAATTTTGGCGTTTTTTGTTGTTGTTTTAGTTCTTCATATTGATTATACACGTGATCCACCATCTTGATATATTCAATGTATGATGCACTATCTGTCTTAATTTGACTTTTTTCAGTTTTGATTTTGTAGAATATATCAGCCCAATGGGTTATATTTCTAACATATTTATGATGTTCTGGTTTCAACATTTTTTTTCTGTTTTCATAAGTCGCGACAACAAGCGCAGGAGTTTCTGCTGGATCAGTCTTATCAATTGCTGCTAACCCTTCCTCGTTAAATCTCACGCGTAAATCATCTACTGTTCTTTTTGATTCCATTTGTTTTGTTTGTGCTATTTTTTCTAACACAGGGAGAAAGGTCTTTCCTTGTTCAGAGATTGTTGACACTACCTCCTTCGTTGCTGTGGTTACTGGTTTAAACAATTCTTCAGATCCCGCAACAAAATCAGTCTGAAGACTCTGTCGTTGTTGCAGTTTATTCCTGACAGAGTCACGAATTGGTATAAATCTCCTAATTGCATCTAGTCGTTCACGAGCCAATCGGGTCGTTAATGCTTCATTGACCATTATTTGAAATCAGAAACAATTTTTCAATTGCAAATCCCGACCTAACAGACGAAAACAATTTTCCAATTTGACATGTCGGATGATTTTTTAACACCATCGTGGAAGTGTTTTAACAGCTCTATCATTGATGAAGGAAGTGACCAAATTGTATTTAAAATATTTAATACTGACACTTCCTTCATTCTATTTTTGACACATCTGATGATTTTTAACACCACCATGGAAGTGTTTTAACAGCTCTACCAATGATGGAGCAAGTGTGGAAATTCTTATAAAAATAAATAATACTAGCACTTGCTCCATTCTATTTTTGACATCCCTCTTGAAGGTCGGCTAAAAAAATGAGGGTCGATAATGATAAAGGGGTCAGGCAATCAAAAAATGATAAAGGGGGTCGGGCAATCAAAATTGAATTAACGCCCGTAGGTTTCTAATTTTAGAATTGACTTCTTTTATCAATTCGTATTCGTTACATAATTCTTTTCGTATCCCCTCTACGATAGTATACAACGGAACGAACACACTGATGTCACTGGAAAATTCAAGAGAGTCTCTAATAGAATTCTGAATTTTTTTGATGAGTGCATATTTCTTTGGTAACATATATTTATTGTTGTTAACTCCGTATTCTATATCCTGAAAATCCGACTTGATTTGATCAGGATTTAATCCATCTGATAGTTTGATATCCTGATTTTTCAATTTTAAAATTTCAACTATAATGATGTTCATGTTTTCAGAATTCATTATTCTATAACAATGACATATCTCTAATTGAAAAATATGACGTATCAGACATAACTAAATTGAACTTTTTGTCCGCTTTTTTTTGAAATCCCAGATCGATAAATCTCCTCTGCAACTCTTCGTACAGAAGATCGACAAATATCGAAATACCCACTGGCTTCATTCATAGATGAAAATATTTTTTCTTCGTCATTTGTTGTATTCAAAGATTTCACAGGTCTCTTCCCAACCGTTTTGCAAGTATCAGTCCTTCCTCGTTTCAAAATCTCACTCTGTGTGATAGCTTCTAAATTATCCAATTTGTTATTCCTTGTATTAGAATCCTTGTGATCAATAACAAAACCATCTTTGATCAATCCATTGAAACATTCAAATACGAAACGATGATTGAGATAATGCTTCCTTCCAACAGTAAACAACAAATACCCGTGATTATTCACAAAACCAACTGGTTTCTTCAGTCTGCAGTGTCTTACAACACCATCACTGGATGCTTCATAATTTGTAATCACTGGGTGTGGTCTGAATTCTTGGTTCATTCGTATATTAATACTATTGTTTGTCTAATTCAGTGTTTGGTCTAATGATTACATCACTGGAAAATCTTTCGATGTAGTCTTGGGGAGTTCTTATGATTTTATCCTTGATACTGACTTTGTCAGCGTCAGGGTCAGGGTCATAATTTCTGATTGATTGTCCATTTTTTATTCTTTTATCATAATAACGCTTCAATTCCCTGTATCGCTTTCCACCACAAGCAATACATAACTGCGAATCCCCTCTGACCCCAACCCCACATCGAATACAGGGTAACGGACCAAGGCTCCCACGACGAAAGCTTTGCATATGATACCTACAGAACTCATTTCTGCATGATTTGTTACACGGGGTTACTGATCCAATCATAAGCCATTTGCAGTGATTCATTATACATAAATCTTTCATTTAAATACTTGTTTTTAATATAGCATGAAGGAGTTAAGGAGAACGCCTTCGAGAAATGCTAAATTCAATACTGATAAGGAATTTAAGAGATTATTGAAAATTAATCCTAAATTTAATATCGATAGACCCAAAAAACGTCCAAGAGACGGAAACATGAAGGAGTTTAAGAGATTATTGAAAATTAATCCTAAATTTAATCTCGATAAACCCAGAAAACGTAACAAAATTAATCTCAAACGTCCAAGAGACGGAAACATGAAGGAGTTTAAGAGATTATTGAAAATTAATCCTAAATTTAATCTCGATAAACCCAAAAAACGTTTAATAGACAGAAATATGAAGGAGTTTAAGAGATTATTGAAAATTAATCCTAAATTTAATCTCGATAGACCCAAAAAACGTAACAAGAGATTACCCTGGAAAGATGCTCAATTCAATCTTGATATAGTTTCTAATACACCCAAGAATAAGATTCTTGATAAAGCCATGATTAGTAAAATCAGAGATTGTTTTAATGAATTCAAGCGTGATGGAGCATCTTATTGTTGGTCAACATTTCGAATCGATGGTGTTGTTGACGCTACCATGAATGATGAAAAAGCAGCAGTGATAATTTCACGTCTTGGGGAAGAAAGAAATTTTTTTCGAATCAAATTCCTTATCCGTGATGATGGAAAATGGATCATTAGGGATAAATTTGAACCCATTCTCAGGGACAAAAAAACTGTCACTGTGAATCAGGATTCCAAACCAGGAATTTTGACCGGAATTGATAAACCATACTACGAAAGATCTTATCCTGTAACAGCAGTTGTTTACGGGATATATCCGCTCAATGAAAAACCTGATATTGCAAAACTAGCACCCATGAAATATTCGACAGGGCTCAATTGTGTAGCAGAACGAATAATGGAGCACTTCACAAATGCGTCCCGGGGGAATAAACTAACTGATCTAAGACGAAAAAAAATAACCGAATGGGAATTAACGGTAAAAGAGAATGGGGCAACAATTCAGGATATAATTAAATTAGAAACATCATTGAGATTTCCAATATTGGTAAGAACAATCACCGGTGAAGTATTATACGAATCGAAATATAATAAAAATGGAACCCCAATTGAAATTATTGATCATAACGAACATGAATGGTCATCTGCAGTAACAATTTTCCCACTGGATAGAACTGTAAAATATATCCCACAAACCGAAGAGTTTTTTTCAGAGCAGAAATTATTTGATGCTATTTACCATTTGAGTAAAAACGATCCCGTGTCAATGTGGCTATTTCATAGTACTTCAGACGAGGAATGTATATTTGATCAGTTTGTAAGGCCCAACGGAGAATTGTACCGTACTGAAGAACTGCATAATCAAATGAAAAAACTAGCTAGTGAGTTTTCACCCCAGAGTTCTGGGGAGGGGGAAGACAACGATCAATTATTAGCAAACTGTTTTACACTACCATCAATTGCAGCACATTTTGCTAGAAAGAAAAACGCGTGGAAACCAACGAGAAGTGAGTTTTTATCAGATGTCAGATTGTCCTGTCTTGAATACAGCCATGGGGGGTTATGGAATACAAAATACGACCCTGAAACCGTTATTTCAGTTGATATGATTGCGTGTTATCCAGGACGTTTTCTTGGGTATGGAGAATGCGCTAAATATTTTAAACGATTTGGACACCCCACACACGAAATGACCCGTGTTGCTATTAATGGACCACTGCCTGATTTTGATTTAACCGGATTCGCTCGTGTAGTATCATTTGAATTGGCTGAAGGACTTCATCCGTGTAGTTATCTTTGGATTGGTAAACACATGTCTGAAAAACACTGGATGCCAATAGTGTTATTACGGTATATGCTTGATTGTAAGATGTTAAAATCATTAATTGTCAGTGAAGCGATTATATCCTATCGAGCACAGAAATCAGTCTGGTTACCACAACCTGATCTAGAAAAAATAATTAGCGAACAGCGAAAACTGTTTCCGAATTTCAGTGAACAACAAATCATGGATTGATCCAAACAGTTATTTGAAATCAGAAACAATGAAGCAAAAGATCTTGGACGAAGAATAATCGGTAAATTTACCCAGGGTGGTAAATACGATAATACAAGATATTCTTCACGGTTAATTATAGACAATGCTGAATACGATTTTGTAATCGCGGATTTAACGAATAGGGGCCTATATGTTAATCGTAAAGACGCATTTCTTTCCGATGGAACCAAATTGGGTTCAATTGTTACCTACAATGATGGATACAATCCTCAGTAGACACACTTAAGAGCTTCTATGCTTGGTTATGCTTCTATTAATCTGTTTTCAATGATCAATAAATTTCCTAACACCGCAGTTAGAGTTGCCACTGACTCATTTTACATAAACAGCAAAATGGCTGATTTTAAGGCTACTGGCAACAAGAATTGGGGGTCATGGAGAATTAAGAAGGAAATGCTTCATGATTATATTCAATCAGCAGATGTTACAATTGAAAATAATTATTTAGAAAGCAATCAGTGTTCAGAATTTTCTAATGCACCACCGATTTCTGATCCAATATGCCGGTATAAAACAGTTTATTTAAACGGCTGTGGTGGGTCAGGAAAAACAACCCGGGCAATTGAGTTATTTCGTGTTTCCAATCCAAATATGATTGTACTAACACCAACACACAGACTTGCAAGAGAAATGATACAGAGAGGGGTAAATGCCTGTACTTATCACAGCTTTTTCCGATGGAAGTGGGATAAATGGACTCCTGAGCGTATGGGAGAGAAATTTATTCCTGAAATTATCATTTGGGATGAAATAGACACAGTGTCAGAAGATGTATTAAAAATATTTCTTGAGTGGTTGTTATTAAAAAATACAAAAATCGTTATGTGCGGTGATCACGGACAACCACCACCATTTGTCGGTGCATCCCCACATGAATGGCTAAAGGGTTTTGTAGATTATTATGAAGAAATTGATACCGATCATAGATCACTTGATGAAAAATTAAAAGAATTTAAGAAACTAATTAGATTACAACCGGATAGAATCCAGTGTGAAATAGCCCGTGAAATAATTTCGGAAACTCCAATGAATGAGTTTTGGGAAGCATGGAGACCAAATGATTTGATAATTGCAAGTAGAAAAATAGTCAGGGACACACTTCAGATGAAATTATTTGAATTGCATAAACAAAAATTTGCAACACTTCCAGTACCGTTATGTTATAGGCCTTCGGATACACGAAAACAGAACATTGAAGTTGATATTCCAGGACAGAGTGAAAAACAAATTATGGTATTAAATGATATTGTGCTGGTTGATATCAGCGTCGTTGAAGATGCATTGCGTGCTAATAAATCCCCATGGACGCTAGGATACGCAGCAACAATACATTCTTCACAGGGACTGACAATATCGGATACAATTGTTTGGATGGTAGATAATCGCATCGAATGGTCAAATTTAGTCTATCTCGCAGTATCCAGAGTAAGAAGAATAAATCAACTTCGAAGAATTGTTTTAGATGATAATGACACAACAATAGATGATATTGATGTTAAAATGATTGATAAAAAACTCTCCGGTTACAAACAACAAGACAAAAAAAAACAACGAGAATTTGATATTGATGCTAAATTAATAATCACTTTGAAGAAACGACAGAATAATCACTGCGCAAGTTGCAATTGTATAATGCGTTGGCAGTATTCGGATAAGGATCCTCGCCAATTCACCGTAGACAGAAAAAATAACAATCTCGGTCATGTCAGAAATAATGTGATGTTGAATTGTCTTGAGTGCAATAGACGCAACGGTGCTAGTTAAGACCCCGTGGTGGCAATTGAGTATCCTCGGGTATCACTTGTAATTGTTGTCTAGTAAAACCCCGTTGAGGGGCAGATGAATCCAGTTTATAGACTGGAGGTCTACCCGTAGATCGTGTTATACTAGATATCTTGTGTACAGTAACACTCCAAATAGGATCAGTAGCTCTTTTTCTGCCCCCTTCAAGCTCTCCTGGTTCGTATAAATACCTCACAATGACATTATTACCAAGAATTGATTCTTTGAAATCTTTTTGTGGTTGTACGGGTATAGACCTCTTTTTAATCGCATTGATAGTTTTCATGTTGATTGTTCTAGTAATCTCGTTATTCAGTGCGATAATCACAGCTGGTAATCTTTTGACCCATTCACGGGATCGCTTTTCTTGGTTGAATTCTTTTGCGTATTGATATCCAAATAACCGTTCAGCAATCGTCCTATTAAACCGTTCAACAATTGCCTGATCACGATGTAGCGCAGTATGCCCCCGTCTGATAGTGACATTATGATGTTTCATTATTGATAACACTGCACCCTGAAATTCCCTGCCAGGATCAATTTGTAATAGATTTGGCCAGTGCAGAGGACCCCTTCAATAAATCCTTTCAAATGCAGAAGCCACTTCAGTGGCCGATTTTGTTTTTAACGGTTCTGCTTCTTTGTATCGACTTGCAATATCAATTATGGTTAAAGCGTATTTGTAACCGTTGTCATGTGGCAGAAATAATATATCAGCCTGATGAACTTCATTAGGAAAGGTCACATCAAAATGCGAGAATTGAATTTGTTTAGGCGGTGGTAGATAAATTTGCCATAGTGCCTGTTTAGATAACCAATCCGCCGCAGTGGTTTTTTTCACTTTTGCAGCGCTAGCGAGTTTTTGGACTGCTGATTTACCCCTCCAGTATCCTCTTGGGGAATAATAAATAGATTCCATGTTGTTATTAATTACCAGGACCTAACATCAATTTGCTTTTCATAGCCGATTTTATCAAAAAGGAAGCCAATTTTTCTTTGAAAGATTTATCAGGAATAGCATTTAACGCATTAATTAATTTCACATCTGCTAGATGTCTGTGTTGCAGATTGCTGCTTTTATAAGCAACATCATGAAGGTGACAGGCCTTATCAATGGCGTTTATTGGTTCTTCACCGGGGTTGGGTTGGTTATGATTATTGAGTCTGATATCTAATCGTGTTCCCGGTCCACAGTAGCTATATCCTGGAAGGTGTTTTTCTCCTGGATACTTTGCCCATGGGGTTCCAGGGAGTTTAGTTAGCTTGGCTGCGATATCACCTCCTCGTTTTTTTTAAAGGTTCTTTGAGTTTAGAAACAAATCTAAATTTCTTTGTACTACATTGTACGCATTTACCAGAAAGCGCTGATCGGTTATTTTTTGTTGTAATCGTCGTCAAGTCATCTGTGCCAGTACGTTTTTTACACTTCACACAATATAGATCCATAATTTATATATAACATCATGAATGTAATTGATTATTCAGCTACCCGACGACGAGAACCTATTAAACACCATGAAATGTTACCGAATTCAGTTAGAATGATTATAATCGGACCATCTGGAAGTGGAAAGACACAACTGCTACTTAATTTGATAACAAGATGGATGAAATGGGACAAATTGTATTTAATAGCCCCGAGTGTAGACGATCAGCGATGCTATGAAGTGCTCAAGGATTTTAACGAGAAAGCAAAAGAATTTGAAATCGACGATGATTTTATTGAATTTATTACTGATATTGATGAAGCCCCTTCCGTGGAAGACATCGATGGAAGTATTAACAATTTATTCGTGTATGACGATATCATGTTAGATAATCAAAAAAATCCTGCTAGAATCTTTTCCCGAGGCAGGCATAAAAACATTGATGTGATATATGTCACTCAACGGTACACACAAATACCAAAAGTGATTCGCGTTAATTGTAATGTGTTGTGTGTATTTAACGGAGTTGATACTCATACACTACGAAATATTTGGCAAACTTGGTGCTGCGGTGATATGAATCATAATCAATTTCGAAATTTCTTTAGTCATGCTCAGTCAAAACCACACGGATTTGTGACAATAAATTTAGCAGACCCGAGGACACGATATCGTATCGGATTGGATAAAATATTCGGTTGAAGAGTTTTTACTCATTTTGAGAACCCTTCAGGATCATGTTTTGATTTCATTGATTTTTTTCATTATTTCTTTTTGCCTGATTTCATTGATTTTTCATTGATTTTTTGCCTGATTTCATTGATTTTTTGCCTGATTTCATTGTTTTAAGCCTTAATCCATTGAAAACTTGTTTAAAAACGTTGTAGGATTCGCCTCCTCTGCTGCTAACTGTTAATTATAATAGAACAATCTGGCTGAGGGTATTGACCCTAGGGTGTGAGAAACCTTATATGTTTACATGTGTCAAGTATCAGGTTTTGGTACTAGACTGAATTATGGGCTGGGAAAGTGGTTTTAAGAAGATTCACAGACTTGAGAGGAGAAAGGTTTTGTAGCTTTCAGTGTGAAAGGATCTTTTTAGATTTTCTCTCTCTCTCTCTGTTCTAACCGATAGTTAGATGGCAACGCTACAGAAAGTAAGGGTTTTTCTTGTGTAATGCAACACAAGGCAAAAGGAGTGTACATAGTGTATATTGTAAATAAACATGTAAATAGCAGAATTATTTTATGGATTTATTTCTGAACCCAAAACGTTACAAATTTTGGTGGCAGTGGTGGGATATTCACGCACTTAGTGGATTATTCTGTCAGTTGTGTGGGCTTGTTTTAGTATCTCGGCAACGAAATGTATCGTAGCTAGTGTGTTTCTTTTGGACTGATTCTCTTACAGTTGACTTCAGGACTTAAATTGCAGTGAACGCCCAAAATGGCATGAAATCTCTATGGAAAATACAGCAGTGAAGGCTTTATGGAGTCAGTGGGACAGGTTGGAACTACGGGGTGGGGTTTTGTACCGAAGATGGGAAGATATGACGGGCAAGCGCATTTCCTGGCAGCTTGTGGTCCCGGCGGTATTCCGGGATGATGTTATTGCAAACTTGCATGATGCCGTTACTGCTGGTCACCTGGGAGTGAACAAGACTCTTTCGAGAATACGGGAGCGATTCTACTGGCCGGGTGTAGGAGGAAATGTTAAAAACTGGTGTCGTAGTTGTGGTCAGTGTTCGGCACGAAAATGGCCATATAAAGCTAACCGAGCCCCAATGAAAATTTATAATGTGGGTGCACCAACGGAACGAATCGCCATAGACATTTTGGGACCCTTCCCTGTGTCAAATCATGGAAACAAGTATGTGGTTGTGATAGGGGACTATTTCACGAAATGGATAGAAGCCTTCGCGATGCCAGACCAGGAGGCAGAGAATGTGGCAAAAATTCTAGTGGATCAGTTCATCGCTCGATTCGGTGTACCGATGCAAATTCATACAGATCATGGAAGAAATTTTGAGTCGAATTTGTTCATGGAGATGTGTAACCTTTTAGGGGTAGATAAAACGCGGACTACTGCTCTTCATCCACAGTCAGATGGAATGGTCGAACGTTTCAATCAGACTATATAGAACATTCTGGCTACCCTTGTGTCAAAGAATCAGAAAAACTGGGATGATATACTGCCACTGGCACTCATGGCATACCGTAGTGCTGGTCATGACTCAACGAAATTCTCACCAAATGAAATGATGCTTGGTCGAGAAGTGTGGTTACCCATTGATTTGATGTATGGAACTCTAAATGAAAAGTCTTTGGAGTCCAGGAATTCTACAGAATTTATATCAAAATTAAGGATCTACTTGGATTGTGCCCATCAGTTAGCTAGGGAACATATAAAAAATGCAAGCGAAAAACAGAAATGGTACTACGACTACCGGACACACATTAAAACGTATAAGACAGGAGACGCTGTGTGGCTACATGACCCCAAAAGGAAAATTGGGATTAGCCCGAAATTACAGTCAAATTGGGATGGACCCTATCTTATTCAAAAATGTATCAGTGACCTGGTATATCGCATTCAAAAATCTCCAACACATAAACCGCGAGTGGTTCATTATAATAGACTAAAACCATTCTATGGCGACAGTACAAACTGGTTGAAGGACAATGTTAACACGAAGAAGGAAATTCCTAACAGTGGATCTAGTGATGACAATGAATCCGACCGGTCGGACAGTGAGACTGGCATTCCGGATGTTACGGAGTATGGGCGCGGCAAGCGGGTGCGACGACCACCGCATAGATTTGACCCTGGAGTGTAGAGTGAACTAAAACATGAACAGGCTCAATAAAGTGACCGTGTTCTGTGTCTATCAAGTGACTTAAATTAGTAGAAATGTGTAAATAACTAAATTGCCTTACAAATACTCGTGGACTATATCGTTAAGCATAAGTGTTTAGTGTGTGAATATTATTTAGCTGACATGAGTAGGAAAATGTTTTCAAACTTTTATATCTCATTTTATTTTAGATTTTGTGAACTTGTATAGCAGATGGCTTCATAATTAATGTCTTAAAAGTACTAATACGATGGTATACTTTCTGCCAAAACAAAACGTTTATTGTGATTTATGTAAAGAAATTGAATTGAACTAGACAGTATCATGTGGGACACATGTTTTCAAAGAAGGGGGCAGTGTGATGAAATTAGATATCTGGTAAGAGTGATGCTACAATGATAAGTGCATTCATGTTTTCCCTATAGCACTAGTTGAAACAATTAGAACTGTTAATTATAACAGAACAATCTGGCTGAGGGCATTGACCCTAGGGTGTGAGAAACCTTATCTGTTTACATGTGTCAAGTATCAGGTTTGGAACTAGACTGAATTATGGGCTGGGAAAGTGGTTTTAACAAGATTCACAGACTTGAGAGAGGAGAGGTTTTGTAGCTTTCAGTGTGAAAGGATCATTTTAGATTTTCTCTCTCTCTCTCTCTCTCTCTCTCTCTCTCTCTCTCTCTCTCTCTCTCTCTCTGTTCTAACGGATAGTTAGATGGTAACGCTACAGAAAGTAAGGGTTTTTCTTGTGTAATGCAACACAAGGCTAAAGGAGTGTACATAGTGTATATTGTAAATAAACATGTAAATAGCAGAATTATTGTATGGATTTATTTCTGAACCCATCACGTTACAATATATATATATATATATATATATATATATATATATATATATATATATATATATATATATATATATATATATATATATATAGTCAGTCTAGAATAGACCAGACTATATGGGTCTAATTTCATACTAACACGCATGTCTTAAATACTTTTCAGACCTTTTCACAAACCAGGGACATATTTAACATGATGTAAATTGCCTTACATTCTAATCGATTTTAAATAGCTTTTTGGTGCAGACGATTTAAGGGTATTATCGAGCAACCCCTCTAGACGGTGAACAAGACTAGTATTTACAATACAGTACCTTCTGTGTCCCTGATCAGGCTAGATGTATCTGTTGTGTAATGATCGATATCTGAAACAACCAAATAAATAATACATCAGTTTCAAGCCTTATTGCACGCTCTTCTTCTGTATAATATTATTAAATTGAAACCACATGTATCAGAGCAAAAACGTATTTGCAAATAATCTGAATTAAAGAATGTTCGTAACAGGTATATACATTTGCAAAATACACGCACACACATTAAACAACTAGACATAGTCTTTGTTTTCGCCTGTCATATCATGTGTGCGCGTGTTTCTGATTATGTATTTGTGTCATATCTTATTTATTTTCACAAGCGGAATTCATTGATTTACTCTGAAACGTAGATGACGCGATCATATACAACGACGCGCCCATGGAGACCAAATACATTTGATGTTCTCGCAATGGACATATTGTTTTTTTCGTATGTCTCTTTCAACTTAACTCAAATCGCTGGATGAAATTGCATGTGCCTTTATCAAATGCATATCGATCCTTATCAGCCTTCGACAATTTGTAAATGTAAACCTATCAATGTTCATTTAGATTTTGTAAGTGCTTCCTGTGTGGATCAGTTCAGATCAATATTTAATCGTCATATTAGGTAGTTGACAACATAGGCAATATTCTGTTCTAAAGCTGTGAATAAAAAGGGATTTTATATTTTTCAGGTTCTGGTATAGGTCCAAGCCTTCAATGCTGTTGAGTTTTGAAAAGGGACAAACAGTGCGGAGTCAGTAAACAATCAGTGAGAAATGTTTGCATCAGTGTATGTGATTGGACGGTTGTCGGTGATAAAAAGTGTTGGTATGTTTCTTTGTAATTATCTACGACCAGTGCTTTAGTCAAATACTGAACTAAAAAAACTTATATTTGAAAACAAAGCAATTTCATTTTAATCCGCAATCAATACAGTTTTGGCGAACGAGTTTATTTAGAACACACTGCCCAGAGAATGGCAATTATTATGATAGACGAATGTAACATAATATCCTCTATATATATGTCTGCAGCTCATTATACTTGTCATGGGGCACATACAATTAGATGAGTATTTTTATGAAAATAGAGATACTTGTTTAAACGTCATTGTATGGCAAACACAATTTTTAAAAAAAAATATTTGAATGGAAACAAGAGAGCTATGCCGCAAACATGCCGTTAATAATACTATAGATCATATCACCTGCGTTATGTGTTGGTCTCTGCGCCCGTCAATGTATTTTAATATCGCATTGGTGTAACACGCGAATTTACTTTTACCGACCAATACGATCTGTGCTCACCGGCGATGATACTCACACGCACAAAATATAAAATATATACCCACTAACTTTGAAGAAACACTAGGCAATGTAAATGAAATAACAACAGGAATTATTTTTGATTGGAATGTCAAATGCTAGTAGCGTAAGAGCAAGAACGAACATTGATGGAATTTGAAATGGGAGAAATAATATAAAATACCAAACCGTATGCAAAAGATTGACATAATGTGTTAACAGAACCTATAACTGGGCAAAAACAACTTCAGTGGGATCAACCGCATTCGGTACTCCAGAATACACTAACGGTTCACAAATCAGTCAGCTGAGCGCGCACATAACATACAAATACCAAAAGAATATTTTATATACTTACATTATTAGATGTTATAACCCAAACGGGTCAGAGTATGAGACAGCTTCGATGATTTATTCGAAGACCGCGGGTTAAACCAAAGACGACAACACTCCCATCTATAGAAGCAATGTCAGCATCAGTCAGTAAAAAACTTTAATGATGTTTTTCTATAACGCAAATGTGACAATAGGAAGCAGATTACGTTTGTGGACGTGAGTAGAAAAGCATAGACGCGGACTTGAAAAGGGCATTAGACGAAACAGATAACGTGTAAGTGATGGCATAATTTACAAAAGTGTCAGATAACTCGTTTATTACCACTGTTCTCTTGAAGAGATAACAAAACGTTTAGTGATTGTATTATTGTTCTTATCCAGCTACGATCAAGTATCAAATATATTAATTGGCAGCTAAAGATCTCAGAATACCCTACGGCAGAGGTCCTTGACTACCTAGCGCAACTATCAGATGATATCGCCATTAAAAAGTAATGATTTGTGTTCAATGACAAAGTCAAACACAGATTATCTAGGTGTCGATAATGTAGGATAAACTTGCATCGATGATTTCTAACAAAAGAGAAAATGTCATTATAATGTTGTATTTGACGACATATATAAATTGCAACATGTTTAGTCTCATATATGTATATATACATAGATAGATAGATAGATAGATAGATAGATAGATAGATAGATAGATAGATAGATAGATAGATAGATAGATAGATAGATAGATATAATATAATATAATATAATATAATATAATATAATATAATATAATATAATATAATATAATATAAAACACTTCAATATTTATTGCATTGTGACTCCGATCGATTTGTACGCCATTTGAAGATATGGATAAGTTAAAGTGCCATAGCACTGTACATATAAAATTCGATATAATTTGAATACATGATAAATGTGGAAGCAGTATAAAAATTCTGATTGAAAAATTTGCTATAATAATTGTGAAATACGCTAAGGTGTGTTTCGAAAATAATACAAATCGGAACGACTTTATCGCTCGGTAATTTACGGAGTATGTAGGTCGCCTGACGTCATATTTTGAACTTACACCGTACTTGTGTTTATATTGAAAAAAAAAACAACAAAGCACGTTCTCCGCTCCATATTAGGTAGTTTGAAAAGTATTATCATCACAATCATGCCAAGAGTAGATCGTTGAGATGCAATCAAAGGCAGCGGGGTCAAATGTGTTCCCGCATTCCATGCATTCCTTCCCGAAGGATCTAACACTTCGTCTTTGATGGACAAATGTTGTAAAAATCAACCGAGAGCAAACTGGGATGGTCCGACTCAGTTTTCGTCAATCTGCTCCTTTCATTGCATACCAGAATGCTTCCCATTTAAGTATAGATCTCAGGTTAAGCATATTGGTAGGACACCAAAGAAAGTCAAACTAACTGACGATGGTGTCCCGTCTATCCAATGCGTGAATGAAACTGCCATCCAAGCCAAGATAGATGCAAATGCATCTGAAGTTTCATCACCATGGCATTCATTGTGTTGTCTTAAATTGTGTCACCATCAGATGAAATAACTTGTGAAGTGTCACCGCCACCGAAAATAAGGAGGGGCTATTCAAATAGAGAAGCAGCATTGTTGAGCTTTTAATGACAAATACCATATTATTATATCTGCGATATACATGAGATCAGACACTTCATCATTTCCATATGTACCTTGTAGAACGTTCGTTAATAGTTTATAAAATATATGATGTAACTTTCTATTAAATCATTAAACGACTCAAAATCATATATGAAACTACATATGCAAACATTATGGTACAGAGTAATTAGGTAAGATGGTACAGAGTAATGAGGTAAGTAGCAGCTGCCACATGGAAAAAGGTATTGTAAGGATTGTAGCCTTCTTTAAGTACCATCGGATCCCAATCAATTCCCTAATTACAGACAGACATGTCAAAATAGTAAAATCGGTGAAGGACAATATGACATACACTCAACATTATTTTGGTGTCTGTCATGTTGCTAAAGGTAAGAAAAATAAAATTTATAATTTTTTTACATTGATATTCATTGTTAACTTACATTTTTAAAGTGAAGAGGAACACGAGTAACATAAATGTCAACGCAACACGTATTAATGTTTTAAATGTGACACTCATAATCATACCCAATGTTGGTGGTTTAATTTAGTATATAAGTTATAACATAACATCTCGTTCACTCAGCTGGTTCAATTGATTTTGAAAAGAAAAATAACAATTGACTTGCAAAAGATATTATTGAAACAAATATTTAATGATGCTTTCAATGTCTGTTCATATATACAGGACTGAAAAGGAATTCTTTGCCTTATTAAAAGAAAAATACTTTTTAGCTATAACTCGGTGGGTAAGGAGTTTCGTCAATCAACTATATTAGACTGCAGCATCATCGCCTGACCAAAAGAAGGATTAATGTGAAAAATTAGCATTCTGATATAAACCACATCAGTGATGTGCATTCTGGCCATGTTATATAATTTATTCGTATCATGTTAGCATGGTACTTTGGAGTGAAGAGAGAGAGAGAGAGAGAGAGAGAGAGAGAGAGAGAGAGAGAGAGAGAGAGAGAGACAAAAAGTGGTTGAAACCAGGTAGTACTATATGATTAAAATCGTTTTTGTTTATAAACATAATTGTATTTTTGGCCATACATGTATAGGTCCATAAAGTTCGTTCAATTTTAGTGTTGTTTCAGAGTGATTATAAATTCGGCATCAGTATCAAATTTTCTGTCATTTCTTTTTTCCTGTTGTTTATACTTAGAGAGTTTTTTCTGATTATGTCAATGCTGACAATATCACGTATTGTTGTGTCATTATAGTCTAAAACAACTCTTCGAAGTTGATTTATTCTTCGTACTCTGGACACTGCAAGATAAACTAAATTCGACCACTCGATGCTATTATCTGTGATTCAAACAATTGTATCGGATATAGTCAACCCCTGCGAAGAATGTATCTTCGCTGCGTATCCTAGTTTCCATGGGGATTTATCAGCACGCAATGAATCTTCGATGACATTGATATCAACTAACACAATATAATTTAACACGAGAATCTGCTTCTCTGTCCCTGACTTTGTCAGGCCTGGATTATCAACTTCGATATTTTGTCCTCGTCTTTACTTTGGTCTATAACACAATGGCACTGGAAGTGTTGCAAATTTTTCTTTGTGTGTGTTAAATAACTTCATCTGAAGTGTATCTCTGACTGCCTTTCTACTTGCCACTATCAAATCGTTTGGTCTCCACGCTTCCCAAAAATCATTTAATGGGTTTCTGAAATTATTTCACGAGCTATTTCACACTGGATTCTATCCGGTTGTAATTTGAATAGTTTCTTGAACTCGCGTTTATCAAGCATGATCAGTACTAATTTATTCATAATAATCTACAAAATTCTTCAGGCAATTATGTGGAGACAAACCGACAAATAGTGGTGATCGCCACATATTATCACTTTTGTATTCGCTAGCAATAACCAATCGAGAAACCTTTGTAATAGATCTAACGACATTGTGCATATATCATCCCAAATGATGATTTCAGGAATATATTTTTCATCCATTCGATCAGGATTCCATTCGTCACCTTTCCATCGAAAGAAACTGATAATTGCAAGCATTAATTCCTCGCTGTTTCATCTCTCTTGCAAGTCTGTGTGTTGGTGTTAACACAATCATGTTTGATTCCCCTAGAAAAAATTCAATCGCACGTGTCGTCTTGCCTGACCCACCACAGCCGTTTAAATAACTGGTTTTATATCTATATATTGGATCTGAACACGACGGTGCATTAGATAGTTCTGATATCTGATTATTTTTCAAGTCATTGTTTTCAATTGTAACATCTGCTGATTTGGAGTAATCACGCAGTATTTCCTTTTTAATTCTCCATGATCCCCAACTCTCGTCTGAATTAGTGAATTCAGCCACTGCTTCTTTATGTTTTACGTCTATATAAAATGAATCAGCGGCGACTCTAACCGCGGATTCAGGAAATCTATTTATCATCGAAAGTAAATTAATAGAAGCATAAGCCAGCATAGACGACCTTAAGTACGTATATTGAGGATTTTCTCCATCTGTGTAAGTAACAATTGTACCTAATTTGGTTCCATCGGATAAGAAAGCGTCTTTAAGATCGACGTATATATCCCTAGATGTTACATTTGCGATTATAAAATCGTATTCAGCATCATCTATAATCAACCGCGAAGAATTTAGTTTGTGGTCGTATTTTCCACCCTGTGTGAATTTATTATTCTTCACCGAGATCTTTTGCGTGTTTATTTCTAACTTCTTTGGACCATTTTACGATATATTTTTCGTCGAGATCGAGGAATTGTTTTTTGTTTTCGGTGATTATACTATCTAGACTATCTGGTTGTGGTAATCAGAGTTCAGTTTGTTTCCGATATGATATAATTGCTTCGCTGACAATCAGCGATATCAGCATTTTTGAATCAATAATATACCGTAATAACACTATTGGCATCTTGTGTTTTTCAGTGATGTGTCTACCAAACCAAATATAACAACACGGATGAAGTCCTTTAGCCAATTTATATGATACCACACGAGCGAATCCGGTTAAATCAAAATCGGGCAGTGGTCCATTAATCGCAACACGGGTCATCTCATGTATGGGATGCCCCAATCTTTTGAAGTACTCAGAACACACTACTTACCCAAGAAAACTGCCTGGATAGCACGCAATCATGTCAACCGAAATAATACTTTTGTGGTCATATTTTGTATTCCATAATCCACCATGGCCATATTACGCGCAGCTTGATTCGATATCTGAGAGAAATTCTGAGCATGTTGGTTTCCATAGATTTCTCTTTCTCGTGAATGAGCAGCAACTGACGGTATTGCAAAACAGTTTGTTAATAATTGTTCGTCGTATTCCGTTGAAAAACCACTAGCTAGTTTTTACATCTCGTTGTGGAGGGCTTCAGTACGGTATGATTCGCCATTGGGTCTTACAAATTGATCGAATTTACCCTCTTTGAATTCAAAACTTTGAAGTAACCGTGTAATACCTCTCTGTTATCGTCATTACGGTTATAATGGAATCATAATGATGTTTCTAATGTGGCTATATCTTTAAGTGTTGCTCCGTTCTCCTTCACTGTTAATCTCCATTCGTTTATTTTTTTGTGTCTTAGATTCGTGAATTTGTTTCCACCCAACGCATTTGTAAAATGCTCTATTATTCGTTCTGCTACACAATTTATTCTTGACGAAGTTTCGGTTCATATAATATCTCGTCTGTTACTGTCTCTACGGATATTGCGTATTTTAGTATCCGCTGTAACGCGGCCACATTTTGAATTGTAGCTCCGCTCTCTTTCACTGTTAATCCCCATTCATTTATTTTTATGCTTCTTAGATCCGTCAATTTGTTTCCACGCAACTCATTTGTAATATGCTCTATTATTCGTTCTGCTACACAATTCAACGACGAATATTTCATGGGTTTTAGTTTTTCAATACTCGGTTTATCATTTACCAATTTACCAATTATGAAGCTTCTCGTGATGGTATTTGTGAGACACCGCAGGCTGAAGAAACCAGTTGTTTTTTTAAATAATCTTGGATATCTTATATTTAATTCTGGAGGGAAAAGTTATCTTAATCACAGAATCGCATATGAGTGTTTCCATTGATTGATCAAGGATGGTCTTGTTATTGATCATATCGATGGATGTCATCAAAATAACACATTGGATAATTTACGGGCTATAACACAAAGTGAAAACATCAAACAAGGAGGGACTGGAAAACTCGAAAAATGAGAAACCTATACAATCATTTAATACAGAAAATAACGAAGAAAGAGTATTTCAATAAATGAATGAAGCCGGTATTTGCGAACATTCGGTACGAAACGTAGCAGAACGAATATATCAGTTAGCGATTTCCAAGAGAACCGGACATATAATTCAATTTACATATGTCTGAATTCTGTTATATATGTATATATATATATATATATATATATATATATATATATATATATATATATATATATGTATATATATATATATATATATATATATATATATATATATATATAACACCAAGGGGATTAACTCATGTGGGCTTGTGTGTTTTCGGTTTTGAAACAACGATAACTTCTTTGTTGTAGTCACGTATCTCAAAGGGATTTTTTTATCAATGGCTTTTTTGTGTTGGTTTGACAGGAAAATTTATCATTTTTCTACGATTTTTAATTACAGTGAAATCTACGATTTCCATGTACGATTGATATACGTTTTTTATCTACAATTCGTTAAGTTCTTTACGACATATACCGCAGTTCAGCTATATATCGTATTCGAAATTATAGACTTGTAGATCTCGAATATTAGAGTATTCCGTACGTGGTTGGATCTCGTCCTTGGGCCCATCGTTCTATTCTCCTGGCAATCATTATTGTCGACGGTACCAATCGGAAGGTTTTTCTATATAATTGGGGCTTTCATCCATTCGAAATTCAAACCGTGAAACCACCATACGTCACACACCGTTACACGGTGTGAATGCGTTTTTGCGTTCAACCCGGGGTGATTTTGCTGGGGATATGGTGATTTCATTTTGAATGTAGAACAGCCCCGTGTGTGTATGTGATGTGTGTATAACATATCATTTCATTGTAAATATCTTATCATTTCATTATAAATACCATATCATTTCATTTTAAATACCATTATGTAAAGACATGTAAATACCATATCATTCTATTGTCAATACCATTATGTAAATACTTGTAAATACCATATAATTTTGATTGTAAATACAATTATGTATATACTTGTAAATACCATGTATATATCTATATATCTATATGTAAATGTGGCGTTCGTGGTACCTCTGGGCCCGGTCAGATGTGAATAATACCCGAGGAGTTCCAAACGGGAATGTGTTGTCTTGTGTGTAAATATGTAAATATGTATTTATCATAAACGAAAACGGGTCAAATTTGACCCCCAATTATTTTGTTTATCATATTAGATATATAATATTTCATAACATGAATTTCAAAAATATTAATGTCATTATTAATGAGATTTCAAATTCGAAAAATAAAGGAATTCAATTGTCAGATAAATTAGATTGTAAGCAGATTCATTCTGAATTTCAAGACATTGATGATAGCGCTCGGAATAATAGATATGTACTTCCAAGGGAGTATAGACTGATCAAACGAATTCAACACACAGTAAATAATTTCCTTGCATTCTGTAACGACATCAATAAGTTCGTCCCGTTATTCACTGTTGTCGAAATGGTCAGAAGTGAACTGGGGAAAGAATATGAAATCAAACGCACAATTAACTCGAAAATCAAAACAATAAAAGCGATTATCCGACAAAATGAAAATGCCCCTTTGATTGCATCAATATAGTAAATGAAAAATCTTACCATGGATAATTGACACTCTAAACACAAACCACACGTTTGCAAGTATGAGTATATACAGGTACGGAACAGAAATTCTATAGACAGGTATGCGCTTCCTCAAGTAGAACGAATTTGTATAGACAGGTTAGATAGTATTTTATCACTACGCGGAAGTATTAACACAGTGTCGCGGGTGAATTTTCACTTACAATTTAAATCGTAAATTACTTTATAATGGTTAATGAAGCACTAACGACTAAATTAGCACGCGAACGATTAGATGCGATTAAGAACTGTATTCCGATTCGTGTTTTCCATTCCAAATAAGCTCCAAATGAGACAAGAATTTTAAACCGCTTTTGCAAACGGGAACAGAACAATTATTCAAAACCAATAACCACTTCAACGGGGAAAGTCGTATCAACCACAGATAAAGCCATATGGCGAGATATTCCTGAGGAACAACGAGAGAAAAATCCCAACCCTTCTTTCTATACTTGAAAAAATAGCAAAGAGATCCAAGCAAACAAAGGAATCTTTAAAAACACTTCCTGTTGATACAATAGCCGCTGAACGACATCAGGAACAACGAGAACAAGAACAACGACGACTAGAACAAGAACGACTTGAACAAGAACAACGATAACGACTTAAACAACGACTAGGTGATATTATTGAAGAAGATGAAAGTGATATTATTCAAGAACAAAAGGGTGATATTATTGAAGAAAAAGAAGAAATTTCGAAAGAGAGAATACATCCACCTGAAAAGATTTTTACGGAAGAAGCGATAAATAAATTAAAAATTATACGGATGATGAATTAGCTGATTTTGCTGTTAAAAATTTAAAAAGGAAACAAGGGAAAAATATATAAGCGATGCATTTGAAAAAATGTATTAAAACCTTTGACACCTGGCATAAAAAATATATTTGGCAAAACAGAGTGGATTTAGAACCTCAAAAGATGATAATAATTTTGGTTCGTATATAAATAAAATGGAAAAAATAAGTAGTAGTCACCCACTATCTGAGACGAAGATGCTGATGCACAAGGTGCAACTGGTTATAGTAGTGGACTTGGATTTTCTCAAAGTGGAACTCTAAGGGGGGTTTCAGGTAGTGGTCTAACTCGTTGTCCTAGTAATATTCTCGGGGATATATCACGATTAGAAGTCTCGTAGGAGGGAAACGAGCTTAAAATAACTCACCGGAAATAATTAATGAGGCAGCTGATATCTGCAGACGACTAATTGATGGTGGTATCATGGATATTGGTGTATATCGAGAGATCATTGATGAGCTAGCAGACGGTTACCACAGTGATTAACTTGATGATTTCGTCATCGGTGATGAATCACCGAAATTGCTAGCAATTCACGATTAGATAAATAGCATTTATATAAGATGATCATACACTACAACCACAACAAACCAACCATGGTATATGTAGTAAACTCACGATTGCCAGTTTATAGAGCGTACTATGGAGATGGTCTCGGCAATACCATTGCAGGGTTATTTGCAAGAATTGCTCCGAAAATAGCACCAATCGCAAAACAATTATCAATGAAAGCTATTGATGTTATTCGTGATAAGGGTATTAGCGCTGTTGGTGATGTTGCCGGGAAAGCATTTTCCCAGGCTAAAGAAAAACTACTATTGATAGTTCGGCGACAAAAGAAACCAACAAGGAAGTAAGCTTCCCTCTGCAGTAGAACCACTACCATCTACGGAAATTATGCCTGCAAGTATTAGCAAAATAATAAACAACGCGGTGTATCAAAAAATAGCATCACTGACCAGCGCCCAGGATAATATTACTTCAAATATGATAGCGGGAAGTGGTTTGAAATCGTGATCTCGCTCGCGATTTAGATCAAGAAATATATAATAATGTGTTCAAATCGGCTCCTGATACAGCGTTCGATATGGACGCCCCAGTAGCCAAGAATGATTCTGTACGCGATTATCAATTCTATTCCTATCATGCAGTACAACCGGATCTTCGATCAAGATTCGAACTTAAAATCCAGGATACCAGCTAATACTTTCTACCCGCTGAAGCATTTATTGAAGTAGAAGGAGAACTCGTAACAAATGTTACAGCTGATACACCATATGCAGATGACCAAAATATCCTAGTTGGCTTTGTCAATAATGGTATAATGGCGCTATTTGAGAGTGCTAGATATATGATTGATGGAAGATAAATCGAGTCTATAGAACATGATGTTGATGTTATCACAACAATAGTGGGGTTGGCAAGATATTCTGATGATTTTACAAGATCGGCAGGTCCATCTATGATGTTCTCTAAGGATGTCACTGATCACGATGATCACATTCCATATGTTAAAGTGTTAATACCGCAAGCTACTGCAGTTAACAACTCCACAACCATTTGATTCTCTTGAACAAGAGGATAGACCAGCTGCTGCCTTTGATGTTATAAAAAGTACTAATACTAATCACAACTTGGGATTTGCAACAGGTGTAGCAATGTTAAAAGGACTGTGTCGACAATTTTCATCCGCGATTCCACTGCATCATATTTTCGGATTTTGCAGAAATGTTAGAAAAGTTATATATGGAGCGAAGCATACAGTAGTACTCGTGCAAAAAGGTAGTGATACTGATTCAATCTCGCGTGGTGCTGGTATTGCTAATAGTAGAGTCATTATATCAAAACTATCATTGTGGATGCAAGAAATGACTCCATCAATCACCACAGAGGGAAGATTATTATCATTTATGGATACAAGCGGCAAATAATTGCTATCATCGCTAACAACAACAGATGCCATAGATTCTAATCTTGATCGTACACTTACATTGCACCTGGCATCAAAACAAGGTGTTTCAACTAAACGTCATATATTTGTTGCGTTACAGGATATGGAGCAATTGGGTTCACAATTACACAGCCATATGATATTTGATCAATTGGGTGTTAATGAAGTTTCGTTAAGGATAAACGGTCAACAAGAACCATCCGAGAATATACTACTTGATTACGGAACCAACCAAATAGCACGCGCGTATCATCGTTTGTTGTCATTTATGGGACGCGATAATAATGTAGATACCGGTCTGCAAATATCTCGGTATGATTTTAGAAAACTATATCCTATCCACTACTTTTCGTTGGAACATCTTGACTTAACCAGACAATCTGTCGTTGACATACACTTTCGAGCTCGTGTAACCACTCCTCCTGCTGATGGTTACAGAGCAGTTGGTGTCATTCTCAGTGACAAATCAATGCTACTCGAAGGTACTGGTGCACGATTGTGAGTAGTTAATGCGCCAGTGGAAAATATGTAATGTAACAATTAGATCAATCTGTTATTAAATAAAATGTCATATAGTCATGTTAGTGTTACGTTAATGCCTGGTCAAATTAAAAAATTGCAATCGAAATCAGCTAAAAAATGTGGAACCACAATATCGCTGAAGCACAATCAGATGTCTGGCGGCCAGAATAAACTGTCATTGACAACTCGTCAGATAAAAGACTTCAATGATGCCATCAAAGATAAAAAAAAGGTGTTCAGGTCACTGTATCTGCTGCCGCAATTAAGAACATGATAAAATCAGGTGGTATATTCCCACTTTTCGCTGCGTTACCAACGTTGATTGCGGCAGCGGCCCCAGCGGTAGCTAAAGCCATTGCGTTAGGAGCCGTTGGTACAGCGGCAGGGATGGCACTAAAGAAAGCCACCGGACTGGGATACAAAAAAAGAAACGATCAGGAAAGGGTCTAAGACTACCATGAACTCGGTGTTCATGATTCAGCGGAAAGGGTTTGAGACTAGGAACAGTTTACTAACAACAATATCGCAGATATCACCGATGTCAAATTTTGATTTACTCGTCGCTGCTAAAATACTAGCGATAAAAAAAACTTTAGAGTTGTCTTTATGAGAGACCAATTACCACAACAACCAATCAGCATTGAAACCGGTATCATTAATCTCGATAACAGCACCGGACCTGGAACTCACTGGGTTGCATACACGATTGATCCGCGTGTGATTGTTTATTTCGATTCATATGGGTTAGCGCCGCCTAAATAATTTATGCGTTATATAAACCGCTTAAAAACTCCTATCTGGTATTCTACGCTACCAGCACAGAAAATGAATGACCCACCAATATGCGGCATAGAAGTATTAAATGTCCTCAACGCTATTTCATCATCGGGAAAACCACCACATAAAACCGTACACGAATATACGAGTAATCGCTTTTTAGAGAGAAATTTTATAAAGTAACATGATTGATATTTGGGGGAGATTTTTATCAAGCCTGAAAAAAAACCACCACGGAAATATCTGCAACCGGTGATATAAAAAATATAATCGAAGATGAAATATCTGAGATGTTAAACCTCGCAAGTGTTGATCCAAATGAAATGGTTGAAGATAATATCGCTTTGTTTTCCGATCACGGTAAACTCAAACCGGGTGTACTTGTTTCAACTATTGTGGATGGAATTAACAATGTAGAACCATTAAAAAACTACGCGAGAAATATGACGACCACATAAATAAATTCGATCGGTTTTCTGAATTACAAGGAAGTATAATTGCCAATATTGACAAAACTCTATTAGATTTCTTTGGAAATCCACCGGTGACTACACCAAAATTAACAGAGATAAAAATCTGCGTGGATAATTTGTCAAAGGTGCGATCTGATTATGACGCTCATATCGAACAATTTACTACGTTACGTAAACATTTGTAAAAAGACGATGATGCCGTCGATTAATTTTTTGGTAAAAATGCTAAACCCGAAGAAATCAAAACAGATCACGCTGGTATTATAACGAAATTCGATGAAATAATCGTGATTAATCGGCGAATATAAGTTGTTCGCGAAGATATTAAAACGACCAACGATGTTATAAGGGATGATCTACCGAGGATGTTAGAAAAACTTGAAAAAAAAATCCTTCACGAACAAAAAAATATCGTAAATAATGTGTACGTGATTCAACACGGATTATTTACGTGGACACCATCCACTAACATATTAAATATCACCGCGGCCGTCAAAGGTATTTATCGATTAACACTAGTGTCGCCGACGCAATTTAATATTTCATCAAAGAGTTCATCTGGAGTCAACAATATGATATCAACGATCATCGACAAAGGAACATATGAACGATTCACAATAGCATCCACTTAGAATAATTTGGCTAGGGTTTCAGTAATATGGTATGTAGAATTCGTAGCGGATTTAAGTGAACAACTGAATTTAATTCTCGCTGGCAAATTTAACACTAGCGAAGTTAACGGCAGCAATTTGAAATCTATTATAATGAATAAAATGTCATCATTGGCAACGTCACAGTAATATCGCTATGATCAGGTCAGAGATTTTTAAACTAAACTCAAAACACTCACTGAGTAGTACGAAACAAAAATAAAAAAATACCGACGAAGAGTTACGGCAGTTGATGTTACCGTGTACTCGGTATCAGATGTAATCACCAGAGCCGGAATGATACTATCCTCGGTAACAGTGATTGCCCCGATAGCTGTTCCAATTTGTATATCAGCGGCGACAACAAACGCTGGCATTATTTCAATACTAAGAAAAAAATTATCATCATGCAGCCAGCGTAAACTACAAGACTACGTAGTTATGTTCCATGTTGTGTCAACCGCGTACTCCCAATTATCCTCGATTATATCATCCTCCCTCGATCATACATTAATATCCGATAATGAGTTTTCAGCGATGGTACGTGTTTATGATTCCATGATGTCAAAATTAGAAAAACAACATGAGTATAAAAACAATGGTAACATCGCAAGAACTACTTCAACGAATAGCGGAAAACACAACCCCGGTAAAAAGCAGCATGATCTCAATAACCTCAAAGAATCCTGAATTCAGTGTCAATTTCCCTACTGCGGTTCCCGTGAAAGAGATAGCACTAGCAAACTTACGAGTATACCATAGTTGGCCAAATATCAGATCAGTACCATTCGGTGGTCAGCAACCGAATAATTTCCTGGTGTTTGCGAGTAAGAATAAACAAGACGGGACTCCAAATCGAACAAATCAATAACGAATTACAACGCAGAATAAAATCCATTACTGGAAAAGAATCGAAAATCGCTATAACGGTTCATGAACCAACACTATCACTAGATAAACTCACCCGGGTATGTCGTAGACATCTATCATAGTTATATAAGAACAATACTAGGGTGGCCGGAAATAACACCTCCACCTGAACCGAAAAAATCTGATTATGTTACGGATAAACAATCATACCATTAAATTACCACAGCATATACAGAACACCTCCTCGATATAAAAAAGTCATCACTGCCGGGTAGTTATTTTAAGTTTTTGATCAGGATTCCGCCTTTTGAAGATTTAAGGTTGGTCAGACTCCAAAATCAATTACATATATAAGTATATATCATAACAGAATTATTGAATACTTTAGAGAGATCAACCAAGAACAGTCAACAACTTCAACGACTACAACAGACTTTCCATGCGTCTAATCGGAGTGAAATCATTAAACGAATTGAAATATTAAATCAACTTGTATCCGACATGGATTAGATCAACCAGCAAGTAATACAAGTAATAATTGATCATAACGATGCAACATTAATTACTCTAAACGAAATTTCCTAACTGTATACAATATAACAGAAGCTGATCTACCGAATTTTAAATTTCTTGGGTACAACGCAGACGAACTAAAAAAAATCCGTTAATGATTTTATCAATGAAAAGTTTACTATGATACTCACCGAATGGAGACAACAACTCAAGGGTTCAACCATCCTCAAACATAATAATGACCCAGATGGTGGTGGTAGGCATATCGCTCCTCAAAATGTTAATATATCCTCGGTGATTGCAGTGAATTTAGTATGTGATATCATCGAATGAAATTAACAAATAAATCTCGAAAGATCAAATCAAGCACAGCAGGGATATATTTTATACTCGTTTGCACCAACAGCTCCACCTGGATTTTTAATATTTGAGGATCCAGCTAATCCAGTGTATATGCGATGTCATAATGATTCATTAACGAGAATTAATTTTAGACTAACCGTCCAATCCAATAATCTGATTGATTTACGAGATGCGGTTCTACAAATTAGTCTGTCTGTGAAATCCTTAAACGATTTTTACCCCCCATAGCAGCAGAGAGGGAGCGACAACGACTTTGCGTCTCAAAAAAAAACTTTTTTTTCGATTTTGGAGGAAACCTTGGTTTGCCAAATAAACGCTTCTATAAAGTTGTCCGATTCGCTCTCTCCTATTCTGCTATGGAGGTAAAACTCTTTTCTCGATTTTGGATGAAGCCTTCGTTTGCCAAATAGACGCTTCTATAAAGATGTCTAATTCGCCCTCTCTGCTGATCGTTTGTTTTCGTTAGGCTTATAGTGAGCCTAAACTCACCGCATTCCTTGGAAAAGCTACCCGTCAGGTGCTGTAACTCAGCTTCTGTGTGACTGGCTTGGGCAGCATCGTCTGCGAAGAGCATGTCGTTGATGATTGATTCACGCACTTTCCTCTTTGCATTTAGTCGTGTCAGGTTGAACTGTTTGCGTCTGATTGCGTGTGTAGGTAGGTCCATTCTGTAAACGTCACAAAACGCATGATTGAGTACGACAGCGAAGAAGATGCCGAAGAGTCCGGGGGCTTGAATGCAACACTGTTTCATTCCGATGTGGATGTTGAAGGAGTCGGACATTGAGTCATCGAACTGCATCGTACATTTCAAGTCATCGTGGAATGACTGGATTGTGCTCAGCAGCTTTGGTGGGCATCCAATCATCCAGACTGAACGCCATTGCGAGGTCTGTAAAGGTCACAAAGAGGGGTTTGTGATGTTCTCTGCATTTCTCCTTCACTTGTCTGACGGAAAAGATCATGTCCATTGTGGACATCTCTGCGTAGAACCCGCGCTGCGACTCTGGATACACCCAAGCACCACACGTCTGCAGTCTGTTCAGGATTACTGGGGCGAAGACTTCATTCACGATGTTGAGAAGGGTTATGACACTGTAATTGTTTCCGTCACTTCTGGATCCTTTGTTCTTGCATAGGGTTATGATGTTGGGGTCTCATGTCCTGCGGAACGTCACCATCATCTTAACACTGGTAGAGAAGGTCATTGAGATGGGTGAGCAGCACGCTTAGATGCCATCCTTCCCTGAGGAGTTTCCTAAGGAGAGTTTATCTAAGACCTTCTTGCGTTCTCCCACAGTAGGATTCTTGTCCAGCTCGGCCATGAGCCAGAGGTTTTCAATGGATTTGGAAGAATCGTTGGGCACGTGGTTCAATATCGAGTACAGTTCAGAATAGCACTCCACCCAACGCTCCATTTGCTTGCCTTTGTTGTGGATGGTATCGCTTGGGGCAGACTTCACTGGTGCTATCCCTTTCCTTGTGGGACTAATTGCCATAAATATGCCATCGGACATGTCCCTTATATTTTAATATATGCTGCTGACTACGCATTGGCTCACCATCGTGCTAATCTCTGCACTTTGCTTCTGGTAGAACTGTGACTATCTTCTATGAGTGTCGTGAGTGTGGCGGAATTAGACTCAAACCGGTCGTTGTTCCTTGACTGTTTCTTACCAAAGATTCGTGTGGCTGTGCTATACACAATCTCTCTGATGTGGTCCCATCTCTCTTTGGCACTGCCGTTTGGATGGTCTGAATCAAACATCTTGGAGAGGACATAAGTGAATTTCTCAGCCTTCGCTGGATCTGACGTCTTGTTCAGATCAATGTCTGGTTTATCTTCTTGCCTAGAGATGATTCTCTCTTTCTCTGAAACATCATTTTGCAGCATACCAGCGAGTGGTCAGTGTCGCAGTCAGCTCTGTGAAAGGTACAGGTAAGAAGCACACCCTTCATGACATAATGATCAAGTCAAGATGGCGCTAGCGTTTGGACAGGGGAAGCCAAAAAGACAAATTATGCTGTCACTTTGTTAGTGCTGGTACGTTGTGCCCGTTTTCATTCAGCTCTCCAATGCCAAAGTTGCCCAGACAGGAACACCAAGAGTCATAGTATTCACCCGCCTCAACAGTGAAGTCGCCCAGTACCATCTCCAGGGCGCTAGCCTTGGCAGGGTGATATGGAAAATCAGTGCAAGCTCATGCAGCTGATTCCCCCACTCCACGCAACTGATGAATCCATGGGAAAGAACAAGCCGATACGTCATTGCATAAGCGGCGTAGCAGTAGTGGCCGATATGACATTGAAAACAATGCCAAGTCGTCTTAGGGACTCCGACTCTGGATTTTCTGTTAGGCGTTACTCACTGAGAATATAGTCGCAAGACAGTGAAGGTTTGAAGTCAGAGTCTACCTTCTTCTATATAGGCAACCATCCATGGTTAACGAACCCCATCTGCACGAAGCGTCCATTTTTGTGGCACTAAAAACTCGCCAAACATCCCTTCTCCAATCCGTTTAAATACGTTCCGCCGGACTTAGTTAAGCCACTGGTTTAAGGTCAGGAGCTGGATTGGGTTGTCAGAGTCTCTATCAGCTGCAAGCCATTGGGATTTCCCCAAGGGAAGTGGGTGCTGTTCTCCCATATCCACCCCGGTGATGACAACATTTATATATATATATATATATATATATATATGTGTGTGTGTGTGTGTGTGTGTGTGTGTGTGTGTGTGTGTGTGTGTGTGTAAATGTATAGAGAGAGAGAGATAGAGAGATATAGAGAGAGACAGACAGACAGTTATTCAAAATTTAAGATAACAACATTATTTAAGCACGTAACTAATTCAGGTACACTAGAGTATTTTACATATGAATTAAACAACATTATTCTTCAAATGGGTACATTGTAGTAAGATGGTATGAAAACACATAGGTATACGAGACTCTCTATATTCTGGCTTCTACTGTTATTTACTATACGAGATCCGTTGAGCTTCCAATATACCTTTCATGTTGATGTGCTGAACAATCTACACTCTAATACCAGTCTGAGATCAAGCTGTGATTGCGAACTATTGCAATCTTTGGAATCATCCTTATATCTAAATGGAGAACAGATCTACACCATATTCCACAATTATTGAAAAATACATGCTCGTAATGTATTTAGGATGTATAAAACTACAATACATAGCCACAAATAATGTCCACAGTTAACATAATATTACCATTGCTTGGCAAATTGCATTGCTTGACTAGCTAGACTCTACAATTGATCTACATTCAAGTGTACAATATGGTTGCGAATTATGTATTATGTTGTCCGTTTATGTATTAGCAGACAATACACGTTGTGTATCTACTATATCATCATAAGTAGGATATTAATCCTCGCTTGCATCTTACTCACAACATCGCAAAAAGTATTTCAAACGTTTCGACTAATGTTGTTTCATTTCGATCTCTTTTCCTATCGTCGAGCCTCAAAATGTAAGTAACCGGACGCAACATGTAAAAGGTTACCTTATGTATTCAAAAATGTAGTAACCACTAATGCATAAGCACATAATGCAACCATTACTTCATGAAATTGTGCATTATCCAAAGGTGTAATGCAGAATTTAATCGTTTATCTCACTGTTTACTATCCTAAAAAGTATAACAGTTGCCAGAGAGTAACCATCTCCAAATGCAGTCGGTCAGAAAACATCGACAAGACTGAATACTTCTAACATAGTTACAATTTAAGTATTTGTATAGGTGTACCTTCTACAGTAACTTTATATACAGACTGAGCTCATTCATATACCGTCTTATAATATCATGTGCTTCTAAGACCATCCCAATGAAAATAATTGTAAAAACATTAATGTGTATCGGCTTTGTTGCATTACAGGTAATACAATAATTATTGACACATACGAGCATGATTTTATTTTTCGGCGCAAAAACCTCTTTTGTTTCGACCAATGATCTGGATGGACGAAATTGTTAATGGTTGTATAAAATTGAAACTACATACCCATTAATTCTAGAAGAACACTGTCCTTGATTTCCGTTGGACGCAACTGAAGCACAGCATTGTACATTCCTAGGTCATGTTTCGTTACATTAAAAATGTTAACAATCACCGTTACTGTATTGGTCTCAGTTTTATTAAATACTGCAGCTTTAGCTCGATCTGGTTTTCCAATTTTCACAAAATTGTTTAATGCCGGCCATATGAAAATAAAGTCTGTCTCATTATGCTTTACAAGGATAATATCGTTGCTTAGATTGTTGATAGTCAAATTAAAAGACACATCTCGCCCGAGTATCGCTGGTACGATTATTCCTTCTGTAACAGTATGTATTAAAAGGCAACAAAACACGGGGTGTATTAGATACATAGTCACTTCTGTATGTCCCGAAGTGTTGCATCAAACCAATTTCCAATTACCATATATTAACAAAAAAACGGATTTATTTTCCGCCTAATATATGTTATAACAAAATTGTTCTCATAAATACACGATGCTTTTTCCAATATTTTTTCGTCGCATAATGAACTATCCTGTTCGACTGTCAAGAAAGTAAATTACAATCAGGCACGGTTTTAATAATGACATAACCGAGAGTAATGTGCAAACAGTGAGACATACTAAAACTAAAAAAGAACAATAGCATATCCAAGCTATGAGCTGAAATATAAAAGGGATGCAAATTGCTAGCTTTAATGTGTAATGGTTTTTTAGATATGCATCATATTTTCATGATCTTATCGGAAACAGATGTCCTATTGTATTTTTAGCAAAACATATACAGAACGGAAAACGAAATCTTATTTCAAATATATATATATATATATATATATATATATATATATATATATATAGAGAGAGAGAGAGAGAGAGAGAGAGAGAGAGAGAGAGAGAGAGAGAGAGAAATGGGTGGGACAAGGGAGAGATGAATAAGTGCGAATTAGTATATTATTTTAATCATTTGCATTCCCCCATTCTGTTTAGACGAATACTTCTCCCCAGTTGTATTGCCTTAATTATTAGAGAAACGATGCAATGAACAGACATGTATCTATATTCACAATAAGGCTAAGACAGCATGTGCACACATATACCTAGTTCTATGTAAATGCATTAATCTGTGTAATATTATATACTGGTGTGATATCAACCAGATTTGACCTTAGTAAGGATTCGATTCCCCGTAGTTGTGAAACACAATCAAGGCAGTGCCATGTCATTAAATAAATGCAAAGAAGAAAATGATACTAATGAAAGTAATGTCAACGATTATAACGAAAATCTGAATCACATTCGAATCATATTTACACATTTGGCAGAGGAAAAGGAGATCAGGAACTATCTAAAATGATGCTCAATGTGAAGGAATATGAATCATAACACATGATCAGAATTGCGTTGTTCGCTGTGTAAAATCAAACAGATGATTTGCAGTCAAATTCAGTTTTGAATTGGTTTTAATTCACATGTCCCCTTGTGGTAATTGGAATATACTTATCAATTTTTCCCCACTCACAGTCATCTTTGCTGAACTATATTTGTAAATAAAACGTTGTGTAATAATTTTAGACGGTAGCGCCTGGCAAAACCCCATTGAGGTGGGATATAAACAGTTTAGATTAGCTAGATTCTCAAAACAAGAATCGTACTATCCTGGTTGCAAACTTGCACTGTGCTAATATAATTCTGGTGGTTTTCAATATTTATGTTCTATGGGTATAACAAGTTTTGTGAAGGGCATAGAGGAAATATATCTTTATTGTGCTTGTTTTTACTTCGATTGTCGTAGATAACGGAGCTAACCACCAGTTATTATGATCAAACCTCCAAACATTGACCATTATTCTGATCCACATACGTACTCATGTGGCAAATGACCTTTGATTTTGTATTACAACATAGAAACCAAAGAAAGATACTGGTCAAAACCTTTCGTAAATACAGCCCTTGGCTCATGGTATTCAGAAAAAGTTATGACGAGTGAGCAACTCCAGGGCATATGCTATGTACCATTATAACGTGTATTTTTTAAAATATGGGAATCGGCGGATTAATTGTTATTTTGTCACACCATGTTTCTTCATGTATACATTTCTGATCGTTTTAAAAAAAAATAATTAACGTATGTGCAGTGATTAAAATGCATAATTAAGAAAGAAAACTCACCAGCAGTAAAGGCCATGCAAAGAATATTTATAATTCATATTTCTTTCCATTCAATTACCAAATTATTCACAATTATCAGTACCACAACACATCTGCAGGAATATATATATATATATATATATATATATATATATATATATATCTATATATATATATATATATATATATATATATATAATTGTCTAGCCCAATTCTCTTAACTCACACCATAATAACTAAGCACACATCACTAAACAATGATTCTACTGAGGCAGTGCTATATGCACTTATGCGTAGCAAACACATGCAAGGGGATCTATTAATTTATTCTCATCTATTTACACATTGATGCCGTATTCCAACGAAAGAAATCAATATATATATATATATATATATATATATATATATATATATATATATATATATATATATATATATATATATATATATATATATATATATATATATAACAGAGAATTACAAATATAAACCAAATTAAAGACAAAGTATTATCTCCCGATTCTACGGGAGAATCTTTGGTAATTAATGTCCTAGTGATAACATTATGGTTGGTATATAGTTGTAGTATTAATTCTGCCTAGTATCAATCCTTCACTTGTTCAAGCTAGGGATAGAAGTTTGCGTTCTGGTTGGCGGAAACATATTCTCTCTCTCTCTCTCTCTCTCTCTCTCTCTCTCTCTCTCTCTCTCTCTCTGCCTATGTCTCTGTCTTAAACACACACACACACACACATATATATATATTAATATATGTATATTAATTGAAAAAGTTCTAGTTGAATTGTTGGAAGGAAAGGTTATTGTTTGCCGCCTCCATGATGATAAGCATGGCTATTACCCTACATCAACAAAGTATGGAGACTGCATGATTTAAATAGCATAATCTGCTAAGCTTAAGTATCAACCGTGTGTAGCAGACACCTGCATGGGGACATATTACTTTATTCACACCTATTTACACAGTGAATATTAAATATAGAGAATTACAAATATACACCAAACGAATATGTAGACAATGATTCCGAATTCCTATGAAATAAATCCATGTATATTATAATTAAGGACAGAGAATTACACATATATACCAAATAAAACACAAAGTATTATCTCCCGATTCTACGGGAGAATGTTTGAGATTTAATGACACCATTATGGTTGATATATATTTGTAGTATTAAATATGCCTATTATTATCAATCCTTCTCCTGTATAACAAAGGGATAGCAGTTTCCGTTCTAGTTGATGCATATTTGTAATCTCTCTCTCTCTCTCTCTCTCTCTCTCTCTCTCTCTCTCTCTCTCTCTCTCTCGTGTCTTCGTGTAAGTCTCTCTTTGTGACTCTCCCTATCTGTCTCTCAGTCTTTCTCTCAATATGTCTGTCTGTCTGTCTGTCTCTCTCTCTCTCTCTCTCTCTCTCTCTCTTGTGTCACTATCTTCCTGTAAGTCTCTCTTTGTGACTCTCCCTGTCTGTTTCTCAATTTGTCTTTTTGTGTGTCTCTCTCTTTATTTCTCTCTCTATCCATATATATATATATATATATATATATATATATATATATATATATATATGTGTGTGTGTGTGTGTGTGTGTGTGTGTACATGTAATTAGAAAACATTATATGCAAAGGAAAAACGCTCATGTATATTAATTATAATGTAATTGTTGGAGGAAAATGTTATTGCTGCCTCCATGATGATAAGCATGATTTTAACGCTTACATGAAAAAGCCTGGTGGTTGTACGATTTAAATGGTTAATCTGCTACGTTTCATTATCATTATGTTCATATGAAGAATATGGTACATTTATGCGAATTTACATAATGAAATTAGTTTCTTAACTTGCAATTCACAATTGCGATTTTGTTTATGAGTTAAATCATTTTGAATTCCCCCACTCTTTGAGGCTATTAATTTTGCCCCATCAACAATACTTTTATCATCTTAGTCATTTTGATTAAAGATGCACGTTTAAAAAGTTGCCATTTGCGAAGTAGGATATATCTGACCAGCATCGTGTTAGGGTCGATTTCAAACGTATAGCTTGACGTTACACTGTCAAAGTACAGGCATATATTTGTATTAATGTCGAAACAGTCACTAAAATGACTAAAGACTTAAACTCACCGACTCGCACCTATATTTCCATTCAAACCATCCCTCCAGTCAAGTCTGGGACTCGAATTTCTCCATATTGGCTCATCCATCTAGTAGATTACCAGTCATATTTCATCATCCTTGATGACGCCTGACACATGATGTTAACATCACATGTCTTGAAACTCTAAACAGGTTCGAGTCTGTTGCTAAGACTTGCTACTCATTATCATTCAGTTTACTACCGTCAAGATTTGTGTGACGTGATGAAAGTACAAATAATGAAGAGCTTTCGTGTTCTATTAACATATTGTTTGCCTGCGTTTAAACTGGACAAAGTCTGATATAGATTTCGTTTACGTTGAATTGAAAAGACAAAGTGGGGAGACCACCGATGTTCTTTAACTTTTTTAAAATCATACAGCTCAAGGAATCCAAAATAAATGAACCTTCAATTTTAAACGATGATTTAAGCATATATATATATATATATATATATATATATATATATATATATATATATATATATATATATATATATATATAGTGTCATACTGCATTCGAGAAACTATCAGAAAAAGGAAACCAATATCACTAGTTTGGAAACCACAGCTCCCCTACCTACATTAATTAAAATAGGGACCACAGGAACCAGATACAGATTAGAACCATAAATAAATAAACCAAGACTCTGCAAAAATTGTCAACGTTGGGGGCACTTTACTATAAAGTGCACATATACAAACAAATGTTAACAATGCGGAGGTGGACACAAAGGAAAGAGTAACATAAAACCCCCTAAATGCACGAACTGCAGGGCACCTACCACAATCACCGGACTGCCCAGCTACAATTAGAGAAAACAGAATCATCAAACTAATGAATACAAGACACCTAACGTATAAACAAGCCAAAGAGGGAAGTAAATATAACTCAAGAGAACACACCCACTAATACTATGGAAACAAATGACAATAATGAACCTCAAACCAGCACATACAAAAACAAAATTACAAAACGTTACAATATATCAATGGAATGCACGAGGATTGTCAGGAAGCATCGATGAATTAAAACTAAAATTAATTAATATTCAGCACAAACCTGACATCATCTGCATTCAAGAACTTAAACTTTCTGTAAACTCCAAGTCGTTGCCACTAATTAAATGCTGCACCCCAGACTATTTCAAACACAGAAGTGAAGACAGAGTGGTAGATTGGCCATGTCTGTAGATAACAACATTCATAATGATATAGTAATCCCCATAATACCAATAGCAAATAGCAATACAACAATAGAAATACAATCCATAATAATACATACAGGGAAAAGCGAATTGCAAATATTCAATATCTATTACCATCACATCACTTAGGGAAATAATTAAATATAAATAGATTGAACAAACGATCATTGGCGGAGATTTCAATTTTCATGGCGTGCAGTGTGTGGGGGGGGGGGGGAGGAGAGGTGACGAACAGTAGGGGTGGGTGGTTAACGGAATGGATCAGCGAAACCATAATGACCATACTTAATGACGGTGCCAAAACCCGACTGAATCCGGTTGACGGAACCATGACTGCCATCGAACTTACTTTATGCACGCCTTAACTGACACATGTGGCAGACTTGAGAGTGGATCAAACAGACCCAATGGGGAGTGACCACTTTCCAATAATTACCACCCTGCAAATGGAAGTGCAGATCGACTCTAACATCAAAATCCTCAGATGGAATTATAATAAAGCATAATGTGCAAACTTTAAACTTAATTAATAAATATCAACCCAAATACAATTGAAAATGAAGACATTGATATATACTATGAAAACACAGGCGGCCACCACTAGCATATCGAAAACAATAGCATGCCAAATAAACTAGAAGTACCATGGTGGACCTGTCAAACAAACTCGGAAAGATAAAGATAAAGCCCTTAATAAATTCAAAAAATCAGGTAACTCGACAGACTTATTAGAATATACAAAAAAGACAAGCCACTAAAAAAGCCTGATCAAGCAGTCCAAAGAAAAAAGTTGGGAAAAATACTGCACCAGTATAAATATAAGAACCAACTAAAAACAGGCGTGGGATAAAATTAGAACAATTAGGGGCTAACATACCAACAATACCCACACAATAATTAATGCTAATAACAACAAAGAAAATGCTAACATATTAGCCCAACACTTTAAAAATATGAGCAGCGATTGCAACCACACCAATGAATTCCCACAATGTCTGAAAAAAGTAAAGAAAAGTGCAAGATATTATTTCAAGAACTTGGACCCAAACATTTTAATCCAAATAATGAAATAGCACGATATGAATGGGATCAGGCACTAAAAACAAGAAAGGAAACTTCACCCGGGGAGACAAAATATAATATACACAAATTTACCCCATAACATCATTAAGTATATTATAAAACTATTAAATACAATATGGGGAATAGGGAAGCTACCTAACAAATGGAAAACTGCTATAGTAATACCCTATCGTAAAACCAAACAAAAATCGCAATGACATTAACTCATATCGACCCAGTTAGCTAACCAACAATATATCCAATATTATGGAAACCATAATTTCCAAAAGGCTAAAACACTACCTTGAAGGTAGCATACTAAGATCTGAAAACCAATGTGGATTTAGGAACCAAAGGTCCACTACGGACAACTTATGAGATTAGAAACCGCTATAAAATTGGCATTTAACTCTAAAAGAAAAGCGGACAGGAATGTAATTGCGGTGTTTATAGAAGTGGAAAAAGCATTCGATCTCGTATGTACCAGATGCCTAAAGCCAGATTAAATCACTCTGGCATTACCGGAAGGATGTATAACTTCACTGAAAATGTTCCTCACTGACCGCAAAATAATAACTAGAGTAGGAGACACTTACTCCGAAGAACATACCGTTCAAAATGGAACCCCACAAGGGAGTGCACTCATTCCCACTCTTTTCAATTTAATAATAAACGACCTTGACAGAACTCTGGCATCATCCGAAGTTGAATTATTACAATTTACAGATGACAATGAACTATGGAGAGCAGGAAATCCATCCAACCACAATATTATAACAGATATTCAGGATGGTTTGAATAATATAGGAGAATGGGCAAATAAATGGAGATTCAAACTGTCGCACCCAAAAACGGTAGCAGTACTATTTACCCCGCATCACCGAAAAACGAACCAATACCTAAGCTAACCATACAAAATCAAGAAATAATAACATTTGTTAAAGTAGAGCGATTTCTGGGTAAACTATGTAATATTATGAATATCTCAAAAGGACCCATCACATACATGAACTAGTAAAAAAAATGTAATCAGGACTTAAATTTATTAAGAAAGCTAAAAGGCACGAAGTTGGGAGCAAATCAATAAACAACTCAAACCTTATACAGGGCTTTAATAAGATCTAAACTAGACTATGGCTGCCAAATATAAAACATAGCACCCAAATGTCAATTAAATAAATTAGATAAAATTCAGAGAAAAGTCCCACTGATTGGCATTGACGCACTGCCATCAACCTCACTAGCTGAGCTGCAAATCTTAACCTGATAACAGCCGTTATATCTAAGAAGGCAGGGACTTATCCTAAAATATGCAGCCAGACTTTCAACACTTTCAACACTCCCAAAAGCTCACCCAACTTACCAGATAATAAATAATTGTAATATACCCTTCAGGGAAAACTATGAAAAAATTATCCCCTATGGGAAAACAAGTATTTGATTTAAAAGATCAACTTCCAATAGAGTTATTCCAGGCCGAAATACTATCTCAATAGTCAATATAGCCGAAAGCAAGATTACATATGATAAAGAACCTTGGAGTAATATAAAACCTCTAGTAAATAACTCCCGTTCAACTAAAGAAAAACCAAGCAAACTAAAAACATTAGCTTTAGAAGAAATTAACAACAAATATCAAAATTACCTCAAAATATACACAGATGGATCCAAAAAAATAAATCCTTGCAAAACAGCAGCAGCAATGGTAATACCTGAGCTGAATATACAAATGGGGTGGCGTCTACCTGAATACTGCTCCATATACAAAGATGAATTCGGGGTCTTCGTAGAAGCACTAAAATGGATTGAGAAAAACCAACCAAACAAGACAGTTATAATAAGTGATTCGCTTAGTGTCATTACCTCAATCCAAAATAACACAACTAAATCAAGAGAGAATTTCCTAAACCAAACCAACGCAATAATGAAACAAATAAATATAAACAAATTAAGCATAGAATACATGTGGATTCCATCGCACATCAATATCCCAGGAAATGACTTAGCAGACCAGATAGCTAACGAAAAACTCAATGAACCAAATTACATGCCACTCGAATATAGTCAACTTGAACTATACAGCCTAATCATCACATTAATTAACAATAAATAGCAAACCGATTTTAATCAAAATCATAAAGGAAGAAAATTATATAATACCAAGGAAGTAAATAGAAATAGAACACCACCTAGTTGCACAGGTTATGAACAAACAATAATCAATCGAATTATCTTAGGAAACACTAAGCAGGCGAACAGTTTTGGAATTTGCACAGGACCCTTCCCACATAACATAAATTGTTACAATTGTAACACCCCAGAAGATGTTTCATGTCATCCATGATTTCACATCAGAAACACACCTCTCTACTCATTGGATTATATCATCAGCTTCAGTTGGGTGGCAAGACTTGTATATTTGGGTGTCATCAGCGTACAATTGGTAAGACAATGGGTGAAAATCTATGACACTTGTCATTAAATAATTTCAGAAGAGTAGTTTCAGTACTGTGGCAAGGGCGATATGAATTCAAATAAGATACATGTTGCGTTAGAACAACTTGTTCTAAGATTTTTTTATATGATAGGGATATTAGAAACTGGGCGGTACTTCTTTACATCGTTATGGTCAAGTGTTGGTTTCTTCAGCAGAGGCATTACGATGGCAGTTTTGAAACATTATGGGAATCCCCCCCCCCCCCAATGAGAGAGACAGATATTAATAATATCAGTTAGTGAAGGCAATATTGGGTCTACGCGCTCAAGCAGCAGTGATGTTGGAATTGGATCAAGTTCACATGACTATGGTTCCCTATTCATCACAATGTTCCGGACTAAATTCATAGCGGCAGGTTCAAATGCTCCGAACGGTTGTCACTCAAATCCTGTATCAAAACTGTATGGTAAAGGGTCAATTGAAACTGTATTATCAGGCGAATTAGTAATGGTTTGTACTTTGTCACTGTTTAAATTTGCGAATAGGTCCGGACGTTCTACTGGAGAAAAGGTAGTTGGAAATGGCGTACATTAGTACCGTGACATTAGTTTGTTAGTTACCTCGAAGAGCTCTTTGCGGCTGGAACTCTCCATGAACTTAGTACTGTACTGGGATAATTTGGCTAAATGGACTATGATTGTGACGTTGTTTTTAACGGATTCATAGATTTATTGATAAATAGCGTGTCTGGAGGAATGCAAAAAAAACTTTCTGCGGCGATGTATTTTAGCAGTGAGAAGAGGCTCACTAACACTGATATAACACGGATAAGACCTTTTTATTGATATTCTGCAGTTTGTGGCTGGAGCATGTTTTTCATGCAATCAACGCAGACAGTTATCGAGTTGTTATGCTGTAGAATGCAAACACCTTGTTATGTTTTCTTGGATGTCATGCATTAACTTGGTTCTACTTATGATACGGAGTTTTCTCTTCGCAGCATAAATGTGGTGGGTTAGGGACTGATACGTCCAGATCGCATAAATGCAATAGTTGATCGGATGCAATTTCGTGGAATACAAGGGTAGATTGCAGAATATTATCAACATATATATTTGAAGAAACCAGTCGAAAATGTAACCATGTGTATGGGTGGGTTAGATAACTGACTGTTTATGATTGAAAACATGATTGAGATCTAGGAGTTGTGACGTGTAAAGGTTTCAAGGACATTCAAAGCGAAAGCTTAAATCTCCAAGAATAATTAGGTTGCCACCTATCGACATTCCATAGTCCAGAGGATTGGGAAACTGTTCCAAAAACTGGGATTTAGTCATGTTTTGTTTTCTAATAAGAGGAGGGCGTTAGAGACAGAAGAAATGGACTGACTTTTTTTTCTAGTGTGAGTGTTGTTTGGACTTATTCAAACGATGTGTTGCAGAAATTGAAAGTTCTACTTAAGATATTTTATCACGGACTTCTTTGTGATGACAGCAATTCCACCTACACGAGAGTTGCCGGGGAACGACTTGATGGAGTAAGCGGTGTGTGTTAAATCCGAGCACATGGGTTCATCGCCTGATGCTTTTAGCCATATTTCTGTCAATGTAGGTCTCACTAACTAAGACTGTTATAAACTGACTCTTTGGAAACTGTACCTAGTCGTAGTCAGCATGTTAATGGCTTCGTGATTCTCTAGTGAACAGTTTTGCAATTAATTTCAGAGATTGGCTTCACAGTTAAGATATTTGCTCACTACTAACTATGAATGAATTTGCATGCTGAATGTTTCCGGTTCACAAATTTGCATTCTAATGCTAAAATGTATGATATATGAGATATATCCAAAACTTTATAATAGGGTTTGGAAATGTTTTCATCAGAGAATAAAATTAATGCATAATATAATTAAGACCGCATTGAATGTGACAATACACATTGCCATTTTGAATATTTTCTGCTATGGTAAAATGTAATCCCAATTTTAGTTAATCTGCATTTGTAACGGCAATACATATCCATATAAAAACGTTTCTTATTTCAAACAATGCACTGACTTTATACAAGATCTTGCCATCTTTCTAACTATAATCTTTAAAAACACCTATTGGCAATATGGGCTGGTAAAACAAATACTTACATTTCACCTTTACATAGGTATCAGTATATATGCCATCAATATTTGTGCAAATCTGTCCATGTCCACTGAGAGTCAAAGACATTGTTCTGAAGGAGAGCATATCCTTTGTGTAGGTATAACATCTATCAGACCGTACCGCAATGATATATTGCATGTCTTTATTAAATTAATGCGTAGGGCATGCTCTTTGCCCTTTACATCTCAATTATTAAAATTAATATTAATATTATTATTATTAATAGTATTAGTATTATTATCTGTAGTAGTAGTAGTAGTAGTAGTAGTAGTATTTATATTATTAATACAAAGAAGATGAAGAAGAATAAACGAAAAAAAATGACTAATACATAACCATGTCAGTTTCATGGAAGATACATGCAAATTTTACTAACATATTGTGACTCTTGTATCAGTTAGAAAGAAATGTGTTTATAGTGCTGAAACATCGAACTACAGTGCAACGAAATATAGCTTGTTGTTTGATTATTGCATTGTTTCATTGTGTATCTATCCGGAATAATAACTCTCATTTGCAGAACATTAAACCTTTCATTGAATTGTTCAAATAAAAGATCATACATAATAGTTAATGTGCTTGTTTATATGACATATATGTAAAAGAAATTTTTATTTCAAAATTGATGTCTACATCATTCATTTAAACGGTATAAAATGTACTTACTCTCTTCTGTCATACCAGCCTCTACTGTCATATTGTCATTCTCTGTTTCATTGTCTTCATGAAAATAATAAACTGATGAGATTCGTAACTGTATTTCGTTCTAACTCACCTGTCAGCTACTATGCTGATGTATACAATATTCAACCTCTCAAAACCATGCCTTAGTCTAATGAAATTCGGTACAGGCTTATATAGAAGTTCTGACCTTTGAACTTTTAGCTGGATTACATGGTCTATTACCATGGCTTTTGATACTTTTGGCGATGAACGGGAGCTGTTAAACCTATGCTGATTGGATAATCAATTACGATTTGTTGGATGATGTATTGCTTTGTACAAGATACTGAGTATTGTAAAACAAATTATATTAAACAGACGTGCCCCAGTCAAAATGCTGATCTACCAGTGTGCTGGAATTATAACGATGTACAAATAATTTCTAAAAAATCTGTATCTAATTATAATTCATCAAACTGTAAACATTGTTAGTTTATTCCACTTTCCTGTTCTTAACGAGTAATTTTCATAGACTGTGTAACATCTAGTTCTTCCACCCAAACCCATTAATTATATATTTTCCCCCTCCATTACAAACCATTACTTCAACCCTCTAGTTATTTATCAATCCCCTTAAAAAAAAGTGGTTTCTTTTCAATAATGGTAAAAAGCTAAGTGTAAACATGTATATAATTAATGAGTCAGCTAACCTTTGGTGAAGAGGTATAGTCACCTATTTCATTCTTTCCCACCTACAACCAATTAATATTTTTTCATTAATGGGCCCTTTTGGTAATCCACTTAAGTGAAATATCAAAATATAATAGAGCCCTTAATAGGGATAGGGGACAGAATCACTGATTCTTTCCCCTACTAATACTGATTAGTTACTTATTATGAATAGTATCTTTGGTATTAAGCATAAGGAAATACCATACAGGCAACATATCATACAGTAAATGTGTGTGTGTGTGTGTGTCTGTGTGTGTGTGTGTGTGTGTGTGTGTGTGTGTGCGTGTGACATTATCACCTAGATGATTAGTTCTCCCGGCATCAGTTTGTGTTTTTCCCTTAATGGACTCTTTTCTAATCATCTTAAGGCCCATATATACAATATAATGAAGGTAATGGTTCACTTTATAAAATCTCACAAATGTTTTACTTAAAATGAACCTTTGCATTTAATTAGGTGTACAAGTTTGGACTAATAACATTTCAAAAGTCACATGAATGGTATACGAAACACCTTTTAAATAATCTTCATGGTTCATCTTAGCAAGCAATCATTGCTTTGAAAAGGGTGATGTTGGAGGTTGTGTGTTGAGCCCGGCTGAATCATACTAAATACTTATACAGACGTTATTATCATCTGACTCAAATCACGCACATCATTCAGAGATTAGTGCTAACAATTGTCGGCCTGGTGTCAGGATAATGCGATTAGTTAGACACGATGCTACGTGTCTGTAGGATGATGTCTCATTTCTGGACATCACTATAAATTGCCACACTGCAAACATTACAGTAATTAAAACTCAAAATACACACACACACACACACACACACACACTTAAATGATGGTTTGCAATGTTTTGTAAATAAATTCTAGAGTGCGTGACAGTGTTCAAAGAAAAATATGCTTGGTAACTCAACCAATCATAATGGATAACTCCTTTGGAATTGGATCAACTAGTACTATACATATAAATGTCAGAAGATAACAATGACGTTTCACTTATAATCTTGGCATCTTTTGTTCACACAGTCTTTGGCACCATATTACTGTCCTATGCATACTTATTCACCTTATTGTTGTGATAATTGCTAATCTTTTTAGTAACCATTGTGAAGCACGTATGCCTGGAAATACTATTTCAGGAAATTGTATAGCTGTCTCACTTGTTGCAATTGTAAATTTATAGTTCAAAACATACAATTACCATCACTTCTTACAATTTGCAGACGATGGCAGAAGCAAGAAGAGAGAGAGAGAGGATGCAAAAGAGAACGAGCGATATAGGAAACGAGCAGAAGACAAAATGGAGAGATAAAAATGGAAAGGGAGCGAGGGGAACACAAGAGCAAGACAAATAACCAACACACGGAAGACATGCAAAAAGGGATATAAAGACAGAGACCAGAGACTGAGAGAAAGAGAAAGGAAGAGATAGATACGTCAAAGGTCAAGAAAAATGCACAAATACCAATAATGAGGGAGTTGTATGCATAGTTGTATGCAGGAGCAACTGAGAGGAAGAGTGAGGTTAAAACAGATATCACGAAAGATAGAAGGCGAGAGTGAAAGCGAGAGAGATAGAGAGTGAGAGTGAGAGAAAAAGAAAGAGGCAAACATAGAAAATCAGAGAGAGAGAGAGAGAGTCAAGAACAGAAAGGAAGAGAGAGAGAGAGAGAGAGAGAGAGAGAGAGGGGGGGCAAAGACAGAAAGGAAAAGAGAGATAGGCATAGAGAGAGAGAGAGAGAGAGAGAGAGAGAGAGAGAGAGAGAGAGAGAGAGAGAGAGAGAGGCAAACACACAGAGAAACACAGAGAGAGAGGCACATACAGATAGGAAGGGAGAGACATAAAATTAAAGACAGAAATGAAGAGAGAGAGGGAAGCACAGACAGAACGAGAGAGAGAGAGAGAGAGAGAGAGAGAGAGAGAGAGAGAGAGGCAAAAACAGAAAAGGAAGAGAGAAGATTAGAGATGGGCTAAAACAGAAAGAAAGCGACATAGAGAGAAAGACAGAAAGGAGAGCGATAGAGGCAATGACGTAAAGGAAAAGATAGAGAAAAGACATAAAGAAAGAGAAGGAGATAGAGGCAAAGATAGAAAGGAAAAGAGTGAGAGAGAGTGGCAAAGACAGAAACGAAAAGAGCGAGAGAGAGAAAGACAATGACAGAATGAAGAATATAGAAAGAGGGGAAAATACAGAAAGAGAGAGAGAGAGAGAGAGAGAGAGAGAGAGAGAGAGAGAGAGAGAGAGAGAGAGAGAGAGGGCGAGAGAGAGAGAGGCAAACACACAGAGAAACACAGAGAGAGGCACATACAGATAGGAAAGGAGAGACATAAAATTAAAGACAGAATGAAGAGAGAGAGGGAAGCACAGACAGAACGAGAGAGAGAGAGAGAGACAGAGAGAGAGAGAGAGGCAAAGAGAGAACGGAAGAGAGAGAGAGAGAGAGAGAGAGAGAGAGAGAGAGAGAGAGAGAGAGAGAGAGAGAGCCAAAGTCAGAACGTATAGAGGGTGACAAGGATGATTATAGAGAGGATGAGAATGAATAAAAGAACACAGGCAAACATAAACATTAAGGACCATCATATTTCTTGCAATAAAGAATTTAAAATAGTTATGTTTCATATTCTAATTAAAGATAAACTCCAAATAAAGGTATTGAAACATATAAACCCACTTAAAGACAAATGGGCATTACTATGTTTGTTAGTTAATTCGGTACCATTAGCATGTAATTTAATATCGTTGGTTTTTTAAACAAATATTCATTTGCAAGAAGGAGTCAGTTCTTTTTAAGTTCTTAAAATACGTTAGCGTCTATTTATATAAATTTTCAGTTTTTATGTTTTCATGCATACCATGTGTAGTTTGAACAGGAAGGAATTTGCTAGCCAGTTGTTCTGGAGGTGTTCTGGAGGTGGAGATATAAAATATGTTTCCAGCAGCCATTATAAAAATGAATTATCATGCAGAAATAGATTCAGTAGAACATCATTGTAAGTATACATGGTGTAAACACCTAAGTGGTCATATGAATTGTACGTTACAGTGAACGTATTTATTGAAAGGGTTTTTGTACTACCAGAGATGCAAACATTTATTTTGATTGATGATTCGTGCATGGCAGAAAGCTTGAGAATGACACTATTTATAGAGCCAGGTAAACAAAACTGTATGCATAGCTTACATTGCTTATATATATATATATATATATATATATATATATATATACGAAATGCGTATATTGTTTTAAGGAAATGCATATTTCGGATATGCCACATCTGAAACGCATTTATGATTCCGTTAATTATTATAATGCAACATTTAACATTGAGGTACATTGACTTTTACTAATGTTATTGGACTTGCATGACACCTTACAGATTATATCATATAATGAGTAGATATAAAACCTGCATTTTCGGAGAGCATTTATCATGTGCTCACATATCTATCAGTTATATACATCATTCGATGTCAGACATCCAGATAATTAAATTAACATTAAGGGTTATTGATGTTTCTATGACCAGAAAATACAATCAAAATCATACCTGTGTATGCCATCGTTTCTTGCTATTTTGTTAATTAAATAATGACATGTACTAGAATTGATCATGTATATATTTATAAATCTGTGTAGGACATCTCTTTTAAGTCAGTAGACGTCTCTTTTAACTATTCGCCATGCATAACCAACAGTAGACTACCTCACAGTTGATTATAGGAGAGAGAGAGAGAGAGAGAGAGAGAGAGAGCAGAACAAACAATAATATTTATTTTAACCATTTCCCACAGGCATACATGTGATACTCATTTGACAGTAATATAAAAATTGAAGTCACAATTATTTTAATACAAATCTATCTATCTATCTATCTATCTATCTATCTATCTATCTATCTATCTATCTATCTATCTATCTATCTATCTATCTATCTATCTGTCTCTCTGTCTGTCTATCTATCTCTTTCTCTATCTGTATATATATATATATATATATATATATATATATATATATATATATATATATATATATATATATATATAAATACTTTTAACTGGATCCACAACCCATGGCAATTCATAGAGGCAATTTTCCACGAGTCATCTACTGTCTTTATTATAAGATTCATGATATTTGACATTACTTTTAGTATTTTCCGAGATATTCTTATCCATCGTGAACTTTTGATTTGCAGGTCTTTGGTTACATATCCAAAAAACTTCATATTATTAATAAGAGAGAGAATAAAACGGAAAAAGCGAAGACGATTTCTGAAACAAAATATAGCGTAAATAGTTTCAGGTCATTCAATAATGTTGATAGAAATAGAAATGAAAGCATGTTAAAATAAATAGTTAAAGCAATGTCCAGTAATTCGAAAAGTGTATTTGTAAAATTGTCATGATTGTTGGTTTGCCACCAAATTGGTAACTTATCTTTTTCAGACGTAAGAACTTTGCTCTATACATTCCGTCTTAGTTATCTTGTGTACTCATAATTTTTTGGCCTGTTTGGCCTATTAGTATGCTTCATTTCGTTTACTTTAAGGTAGAGACACTTTTGTTGCTTTGGGTTTAACAACGTCCCCTGGTTTGCGATCAACAGTTGCATATTTTGCATAGGGTTAAAATGTTAAAGAAACATAAATTCCCCAAGTTTCCTCGCTGGTTGTACTAGCTATTAAACAAGTCCTTGCATATTTTAGGCATCATTCAAATAACTTTTAATTCCCCTTATTTTCGTACATGATTGTTGAGTGTAATATATATTATATAGTATACAGCTTGGCCTTACTCCATATGTTGACCTTTCAAACAAAGTGCTAGCTCCACTTTTCACTTGATGAATTTAAGAGGTAAATTATAAAATAAAAAAACTTCTATATTCATTCATTTCATTTTCAGAATCTGATATTGTCTAGTCTGCCTAAATTCTTTTTGTCTCTTTTATTAGCTGCTAAAGATAGTGTACTAGTGTACTTATCTCAAATTCAAGCTGAGTACAGTTGGAGTACAACGCAGCGGTCGTGTGAGTTAGCAGTGTACTAAAATCATTTACAATCTCCAAAAGCACAATATTCAAAGAACTTTCGGCCACATTCAATCAACGTAGCATAGAGGTATGCCAAAATTCTCTCCACTGTGCATGTTGTATATTCAAATACCTTCATCTTACATACTTCACTCTTTTAAAAGGAGATCATAACTGCTTAGCGCCCATTTGAATTCATTAATACTTGTTTTGTGTACATCATATAACTAGATTTTATTTGCTCTCTAATCAAGCAGTAAGACTTTACATAATTGTGATGTATAAATACAGGCTGGTTTTCTAATGTCTCTTTAAGTACATGAGCTTTTTGTAATCATATCATTATACATGTGTTTTACGTTGTAGGTTCTTTCCAATGCTGTAGAGCACTTAGAGCTTCTCGAGTTTATGCACTATACAAAAACCTCATTAGTATTATTATCTAGAACTCAATATGTAATAAATAGCTAAAATAGGTATGTTGGTGAAATCTTATATAATGTGGCTTGGTTAACAAGTGTCATATTTCTTCTTCAAGCTAGAATGAAGGATTAATAGTAAATACGTTATTTTACAAACATTTTAGAACGTTATATATCGACTTTCTATACTAATAGTTTCGATAGCAAAATGTCCTTGAAATCTCAGCTTATCTAAAAGATTTTGCAAAGTACTTTTTTCGTGGAAAGAAGTAACAAATTTATTACATATTGGTTATGCTAAATAAGGAAGAAAATACTGATCTGTATAAGTACAAATCAAATATTAATTGATATGGTTGAAAATAAGGGAAAGGATTTAGACGAAATCTTTAAAAGTCAAAGTCCTTTGTCGCTTTTATGTCTTCATGACATTTACTAATTGGTATACATAATGACATAGTGAATTAAACGTACTTTATTGATCAATTAATGAAAGTCATTTGTGAAGTTAATACTTATTCATGAATATATGTACTTATCAGCATATATAATTCCATTATGTAGCTACATGTGTACTGTTCTCAGACAAATGTATGAGAAGATGTGAATGAAAGCATTTTTGAACGAGACTGAACATAATAAAACTATTCCTTATTTGAGTTGGTGCATTTTGGTGAAGTTCAATTTCAAAATATTAAATAAAAACTCCTTGTTTACACAGTTGGATAAAAGACTCACACTATAAATTTTGCAGAAAATAACTAGAGAACATAAGACTATATCATGAATTAAACTCTTGGGGGGGGGGCAGAAAAAACGAATACAAAATTACACAGGAAAAGTTGAAAAGTAAAGCAACGATGAAACTTTATGGCAATAAGTTTGCTAAATATTGTCTTCACAGGAATGCATTGTGAAATGAATTCTTCTGGAAATATGTACAGTAAATGCACCAATATAGATGGCATAGGACAGAGCGCTGGGTGACAGCAGTCCCATACTGGCAAAATGTTATATGATTCACACTTTGCTGTACCCATTACATTCATAAAGAAAGGCTTATACTGCTCTATGTACTATATATTACGATGCAGTAAGCTAGCATATTCTTATCATACTACACATTGTATAGGCTAAACTCATTTGTAATACGGCGGCTGTAGACTCAAATAATGCAACAACAAATGGTTGAAATGAAAACAATTTCAACAAATGTCTGAACATACAAATGTCATTCAAACTTGAAAATTAAGTTGTAGTGACCTATTTTGATATGACTAAGTAAATCACTCTGTGATATTTCCATATTTAAAATAATTTTATAACGGTTTAAATACTCTCATGTGTGAAATAAACAAAGCCCGATCATTTGAGATGTCTAGTGACTCTCCCCAAGTTAAATATATACACGTATATGATAGATTTTGTGAGTAGCGATACGTTAGGCCTAACATATTCATTCACTAGATATATAAAAAGAGAAACATTTCCAAAGCATGCAAACAAGTCAACGGTGTCATATGTTTGGCTTGGTAGAGTTATTCTCTGTATTATCGATCATCATGCCAGTTTGTGAGTGCAGATGCAATATGGGCAAAGACATTGAGGGTGTGATATACATATAGCTGAAAATCCATATTTCTGAATTATTAAACTTGGGACACACTGATTTACTTTGGATAAGACTGAAATATATGTATTGTGGTTTATCCACGTATTACTTTGATTTAATCACAACACGTACCTCTACATATCTGTTAAATAATTAAGGAATGAATGTTATTATGATGCACATTATGACAATACAATACACAACCATTTATTACCTAAGTATCTAACCCGCAATGGCTGTTCGATAACTGTTTAGAAAAGACTCTAAAGGTACTTGGAACGCCAGAAATTGATAGATGCAAGATATGGAGCACATTCTGCAAATGGAACATGGTAGAGTGTAAAATGTTACTGTTAGTCAGTTAAAATATCAGGTTGATTATCATGTTTTTCCTTTCATGTAGCCCAATGCTAATAGTTTGACATTTAAAACGGGTAATTCTGATTAGCACCATATCTTCAAATTTCAAAGGCAACATATATTGGGGCAACATGTTTAATTACACATATGTGTAATCTAATCATGATTACAATCCTTGATTGCCAAACAAACCTATAAGCTATTTGCTTTTTGCTAACAATTTCTTACCAACGTTATGGTTCCTGGATGATTTCCGTTTTTGGATTAGTTTAGCTGAACATTTATACAACGATGTTAATCAACCTTTTTATGCATGTCACAACAAACTCAAGATGACAATGCAAATCAAATCAAATTTATAAATATAAATTAACATGGATTTGTTACAAAATAATCATTTCAACAAGACATATTTTCTTTTGCATAGTTTATAAGAATCAAACAAAGAACTTCGTTCAACATCTCTTTTTAAAATAAAGTTATGCTCGACTTAAAAGAGGTAGTTATAACAGCACTAGTGAATACTTAAAGATATTTGCTCTGAATAATCTTACATTGAAATTATGTTGTATTGATACAGTGCTGATACAAGGAGTTAGTCTTTAAACTAATAAATTTCAGTAACTTGTATTCCTTCATGATGAGTTATGAAAGTTTATACAATGTTTGCAAAGACTGAACAGTCAGGAAGAACAAGTATTAAGATTGAATTAAGATTATTTTTTCAACGAGCATTGAGTCTAATTAAAGAAGATTGTACGAAAATGTTAACACCGAAAAGTTCATTTTAATACATTATAAGAAAGATAAAGTATATATTTAAAACTGAATTGAGAAAATAACGTAAATACTTCAAGAAGAAATATAATTGCGGAATGAGGAAATTTACAAATAATGTTTTTGATACAATTTTAAACTTCCAAATGTACAAAATCGTGGTTGCAACTGCGAATATTAAATACAAGTTGCATACAAACGCCTTTTGCAAAACATTATAATTACCTTAAACATTTTTTGCTTTGTTTTATTACTATTGCATTGTGTTTCCTATAGCAATATAATGCACCGTATACGGTTAAGAAATGATGCCGATATAGGATGATTTGATACAGACAGGCATGATGTTTCGCTGTTCTAGGATCAGTAAATGAATGATATGGGTACATGTTTGTGGAATAAAAATGTGTATTAAATATCTTATGCTGATTCGTTCTGGAAATTGATTTTGTATATTTATTAACTTATATATACAATATTTAAGGCATTCTTCTAAGTCCAACTTCCAAAAAGAACGGCAGATATCATTCTGCGATATGATATATATATATATATATATATATATATATATATATATATATATATATATATATATATATACGGCAGATATCATTCTGCGATATGATATATATATATATATATATATATATATATATATATATATATATATATATATATATATACACCTCTCCCCAAACAATGATTATGCCTTCATACAGAATGCATATAAAAGAACCAGACTAATTAAAATAAAACAATTCACGAGGACAATTTCAAACGTTAGCGTCACAAGCCTATGCTTTATAAGTCATTATAACGACTACAACAATGAAAAAAACATGCTAATATTGCTGCATACATATGTTACTCCCACAATTCTCGTAATTAAAAATATATTCTCAATCAGATCATTGCTTATTTAAACAACTGAGAGATTATGTTACTCACTGTAGAGTCCAAGGTCTAAGTGGACTTATGTTCGAACCCCTGCCAAGACATAACAAAGACTTCTTCAAGTGGTACTAACAGCTGCCTTGCTAGGAGCTTATCATTAATTGGTTAGTTTTAGGACTGGTCGACCTCGTGTCAGGATAATGTGACCGGGTAAGAAATCATGCTACACATGTTTGCGGCATGATGCCCAGTGCTACACATCGCTATAAGCTTGCACACTGCATACATCTTAATGACATTACTGCAAAAGCGTTGAAGCTACATCAATCACACGCACACCCCCACAAACACATACATACACACACATATTCTTTGTCCACATATTATTGTAATCTGAAACAAAATATTATAACTCAAATAATAAATCAAATAATGCACATTTCATGTATTATTGTAACCAGTGTGAGATTTTTCATGAATTTAGCCTTGTGTGTATGAAAAAGTACAATCGATTTGATTTAGTCAATAGTTCCAATGCGTCAGTGGTCGCTCGAGAATCGTCTTAAACGGTTGCGCAAGGATGATTAAAATATTTATTGCAATATAATATCTTCGAAATCAGAGTGGAATGATCGAATAATATATACTCTATATATGATAAATAATATTACACTTATGCCCCTATGTAATTATAAAATGGTATGGAGATGATAAAGCAAAGCCTGAATACCTTATTATATCGATAATAATACTTTTCTTAAATATCAATCTTCTTACTTTAAAGTGTTGTACTTTCCATCACAAGTCAAATTTAAGTGGTATATATGTATAATTGTTAGAACGACGGCATGAAATGGTTACTACTGTAGAAGAGGAACCTAAAACAACATTTATATGACTACTATTGCTTTTTCCAAGTAACCACAAGAAAGTATTTTTTTTAGTTGTAATACACGTTCGCCTCTTCTAAATGCGACATCTTGCATGTCATTCTGATCTAATTGTGCACTCCAATGAATGAAGATAAACTACGATTTATTATCTTATATAGTACATACATCTTGGACGTTCTGGAAACATACTACTTACCTGCAATATCTGAAGAAATACAATGATCTTAATTGCATACGTCATTAAATGTAGTTTCAAGGAATCGCCGCCAATAATACCGAATAGTAGTTTGCTCTGAGACTGACATAAGTCATATGTGGAGCACGAAATGTAATGTCTTTTGAAACTGATTAAAATAAATTTCACAAATGTTGACGTACTTATTTTTTGTTAGAGAAATAACAAATAAGATATCGGACCATGCATAATCTGCTGGATACAACTAAAACATTGGAAGGGGCAACTGATAAATCCGTGAATTGATAATTATTTTTTATTAAATTAATAATAATTACTTACTTACACATCCAAGTTTTATTTTCCTATTTAATTTTATATTGTGTTCTTTTCTATTATCATTTAAACAACAATCAAAAACAGTTTGTTGCATATGCAGACCGGACAGCCAATCGCATACATGGACTATTGGTGTGATAAACTTAACAACGATCTTCCCCTGAGTTTGCCTGTGCAGTTCTAACGGACAGGCCTACAAAAATACATATTTATTATGACCTTTGCTTCAGACGGCAGTAAATCACTATATATAATCATACATTAGCGGAAATATGTCTCATAACAATAAACTTGTTTCCGTCAATTTCGATAACAGGAACAAAGAATTTTGATCAGAGGGCAACCAGGTCATACAGAGATCGACACATATAATGGTAGGAGTACAACAATGCATATTGATATTGTCTGATTACTAAGCAAAAATATCTAAAGCAAATGTGAGTTTACAGGCCAAGAAAATAGGTATTTTTTATTTTCTTTGTTTTACATCACACACAAGATCAAATTATACGAATGGAAAAATATAATAATAATAATAATAATAATAATAATAATAATAATAATAATAATAAGTAATAGTGTTAGTATCTGTATTATTAGTATTATTATTATCGTTTTAATCATGATAATATTCTTATTTGTATTTTTTTCTTCTTCTTCTACTTCTTCGTCTTCTTCTTCTTCTTCTTCTTCTTCTTCTTCTTCTTCTTCTTCTTGATCTTATTATTATTATTATTATTATTATTATTGATATACAAAGTTTTCAAGTAATACTTATTATTAATTCATTACAATATGGGATAGAGAAGATGAGTAAAGTGACAAGAAAAGAAACTGCTGCATTCTGGGTATGAAACTATGCTTTAGAGTAGTTAAGCCTTAATGTGCAATGTATCCGTTTCAGCCAACTCCAGTATTTCATTTTATACTCATGTCTATTGTAGGTGATATTTTAAATGTGACCCAATAGACAACAATTCATTAGATAATTAACAAATTCAAGCGGTGTGGATAATACATATGAGTCAAAGTAAAATAAAATGATTAGTGACACAATATATGCAATCCAGCGAGTGCCAGGAAACCGTTTCCAATCCAGGCGAACAATGCCGGTTACCCCTGTTAGTTTCAAATTTACTTCACAAAAATACACATGATGCGTAACATGTTTGCCGCCACTAGTTGATCAAGATTTATCATTGGACGTGTGACCCTTCCGAGTGAATGCAAATATGTTACACTTCCTCCTGGTGCTTTATTGATATTTCATTTTAATCGCTATGCGACCAATGATAATCTGGCTGAACTAATAAGGCAGCCGCATCTGCAAAAGCAGTGACCGCAAATATTATCAAAGGTTGATTATCTGCATTCCATTGCGCATTTATATTCGCAAAATATGTTCATTATGACTGATCCTCAATTTACAGTAGTAAATGGTTATTTAAAAATGTAACAGGTTCAATTACTAGTTTTATACAGGCGCGTCAAGGACCCTCTTTCGACAACAAGTGTCATCCTTCAACAGTCTTATCAGAAAGAGTCACAGCAGAAAGAACGATAACCACCACCATTGACGTATACATGTGCATAAAACTATATATCAACAATGGACTGTCTAAACGATACCATGTGTTCCTATCCAATGTAAAGTGATTGGATGCAATGTAATGTTGTCGTATTTGACATTTACAAACCAGTATCAACGCTTATTATGTCAGTTAATATACAACAACAGGATCTGATTTGCACTGGCAAATGATTTTCTTAATAGTCCAGTAAAATATGTCCAGAAGGTTGCTTACAACTGTTTAACTTCAGTCTCGTTTAAATTGTAAAACACGCTCTTACTAGGAGCTTAGTCATTTCATGGAATTTAAGCTTGAAACGGTAATAACGTGTGTTATTGTGCAGTAACCCCAAGTAGAATACGTTTTTGCTATGTAAAGTCTCAGTTGCTCTATTTCTTGTTGGGTGCGCATCAGTGGTATATACGAGAACCAACACCGATTGCAACATGCGTGCTTATGAAGCCATTCAAAAGAATAACACAGGACTCCACCATATTAATGCTTCTAATAGTGCTCTACCTCCACTGGCACATCGTTAGAGTTGTTGTTATGAGTTCATTTGACAGTATGTTTCGCCCTAGAAATAACCTCTTTACAAAACCCATTTAAATGACTATCGTAAATTTCACACATCGTTGAAGCTTCACGAAGTTTTGAAATTAATGGTAAGCAAATCCAGCGTTAAAGTACCGTCTAAAACTACACACTGTACGTCGATTGCCGAATCGTGCACGGTTGAGAATCCGCATGATATTATCTATCTTGTATAACCAACATTGTTGGATCAAGTCAACTTGCATTAACATTGCTCTATATGTAAGTCCAATATTCTTTGTGGATATGTCGACGGTGTCGTAATTGAATAGATATTCGTTCCATGACAGTACAATGATCACTATTGAACAGGTCCAAAATGACATATTTAAAACTACAACACTGGTATTGAACGATAAATTATCACCTGCAACGTTTTCTCATATTAGTTTTCATTCGATTGCAAAGAATGCTTCACGTACAAGGACAATCCTTAATGTGTCCTGCAATTGTAATTATATGTTTTTATTTATTAGGGACCCTTACAGTGTATAAATAATATTGAAAAACCTTTTTGCTTCCAAACACTTATACAGGTACCCCACGTCAGATGCGGGATGTGATGTGTCTTTGAAATGAATCATAGCTTTTACAGTATTATATACCTGCTGAATCTATTCCCCATGGCCAGATTGCACTCTATAAATCTGACAATTACTGTTTAGCGGCTTCGTGAATAATTGTATCAACCGCAGCTGCCATCGAACCCGGGGAGCTATTATTGTAATCGGTTTGGTTGGTTGGCAAATTCATTCTTTGTCTTAGGAAATCAAGGATAGATAGAACCTGTCGTAATTCAAAATTGATTAATTGATCAGGAGCATCGTTCTTGATGGCAATGACTCTCATTGTGATGTTTTTAACGATTGCTACAATGCGCGATGACAATGACATTACCACTTTGAGCTTGATACTCCTGCAAACGATCCACGACACACATCACCAATACCATTTATAAACAATGCTATCTGATTATAATCAAGTATATTTGATTCCCATGTCTCACATATTATTCCATACAGTTACCCTGCTTTCCTCTTTCAGTTTCCTGATAATATTTTCTTTGGTATTACTAAGCAACTGAACGTCGTTCGAGAGTGTTTTTGGTGCAATATCTGAATGATCATATTGGGTTGTTATTAGCATCAGACAGAATCGCTGGCTGTTTAAATCTGCTTGTCATGATCTTGGTGTAACGATTTTAAATTTTCGTAATCAAATCCACACATGAATAACGTGGATAGCGCAAGTATTGACGCGACAATATTGTTTTTTGTTTTTTTCTTGGGTTTGGCTTTTTTAGTCTGAACGGGAATATGTCTACCAGCATCTATTTTTCGGGATTTAAAAGCCAAATGGTCAATTACCTTTCAAAGCTAATCCTGTTCCGCATCACATCAAATATATAATCGAATTAGCGTTTGTAAAGGTTTCATACTTTTTGCCCAAATGCAGAATTATAAATGAGTTTAAAACATTCACCTTTTTTAGGTCATGTATAGCCTTTCATTCCATTAATGTGATTGCAATAGGCCATCCTAAGCTTTGAAGAAATACAAACGTTAAACTGAAATTCCCCATTATAATATCCAACCGTGTTTCCCTTTGTCGTGTGAGCATGTATATTTTGTGGTTACTTCCACTTTCATTAAATGACTTAGGAACAAAGTATTTATAATAGCATTAAAATACGACAATATGTCTTAATTGACGGATATAACAAGACGTCATGTTGGGTAAAATAGTATCAAGCAGTTAATATTAAATTCAAAGTTGTCTGATCGGAGAAAGGTAAATAAGAGTCGACAGAATAACTACAACTTTCATTATTGTTTGTTTCTTGAAACTATTTGGGTATTTCTGAATTATTAAACAGCTGCCAAGGACAACATTGGCCTCTTTCGCCCAAAACAAGCCCTGGGTTACTAAAGTCACCAGACATACAACAGGGGCAATGGAGTCGCGAGAAAAACAAAACACAAATATTGGACATCACTTCAAGAACGTAAAAGAAGACTGGATTGGACAAAAGTGCACAGAAAGTGAGAGCAGTCTGATAAAAAGTACCAGCATAAACGCATTCCAAATTATGAAAGGCCTCACCAGACAGAAGCAACCAAGAGCCAGTACCACTAAAAACAAAATTGGAAAATTCCTCAAAGAAGTAAGTGACATTGCAGAAAGATGGACTGAGTATTGTAAAGAACTCTATAACCATACGTCCACAGGAGACCCAGAGTGATTGACGCTCCAAACTCCACACATGATAATGATTTCCTCATTCTCAAAGAAGAATGGAGTTGGCAATAAGAGCACATAAGAATGGAAAGGCAGCAGAAGGAGAGGTTGACATACATAAAAGTGGACTGACAACATCACCGAATGGACCAGGAAAAGTTTTTCGGATACACAGGCATTCTCACATGATCTAGACAAGTGGAAGGAACTGGTCAGATGTCCAGAAGCACAGTGCCTCAACAACTACACTAGGTCAAGAGACTGATGATGATGATGATGATAATCATACAGTTCGTTAATGATGCTCTTTTACGCTTTGGTTGAGTTTTATTAATTGATTCTACCTACTCACTCCCACGGAGAAGATGGATATATGACTTAGCCCGCTTTTCTTCTCTTGTGGAAAATGGAAGAAAAAGGCAACTGGTTTCTGAATTGCATCCTTTAATCAAAACAAAATGTCCTTGTTCACTAAGGTCGCTGAAAAGGATTCATCTCATTGTCTATGTTATATCTGTCACAAAACATTATTTCATTTGTTCATTTTCATTCATTCTACAGGATAGAAAAGTAGTATGATATACGATAAACATTTTTGACCTCCATAAGATATGTCTTTTCATTTTGAAAATAAAGAGAAAATATAATTTCACTCTTGATGCCACTGAGATTAACTTCAGTTTCAATATCCGCGTAACACACTTTTGCACCTTGCTGTTAAAGAAAAATCTTTATCGAGTAGTCAACTTTAGACATTCATTTAGAACATGTATATCGTGAATATACCAGTATTCTAGGATTGAAAGAGTTTTCTAAACCATCCACATGGCAAATATTAAATACGTATATTGACGTACCATCTTTATAATCGGAGATGCGAGATGCGATGACTCAATGGTTAGAGTGCAGGACATAAGATCGAATTATACAACAGAAACTGCCTCCAAATACTTCGGCACTAAAATGCTAATGCTAAAATTCAAACGTATTTGTAATTGCGTTTTGGTTTTCCACTTGAATTATGCATATTGTTATATTTGCAAGTATTCCTTCATTAATGTATAGATGCTACGGAATAATATTAATTACGTGTATTCATTTACTTTATGTTTGACATAAAGCACGATGTCTGCATGAAGATTTTGCTGCATGTGTTTGCTGGCAACTGTATTAACATATATACAGGGAAAATATTAAATGTACAGATCATTCTGAAACTGTTCTGTTAGCACATACAATTCACAATACTTTTCCCCGGCTAATGTGTTATCAACTGAATGAGTAACTAAACAAACTTGAATCTTGATTGAACACAAATTAAAAGGACTGTTCATATCTATTTTAATAGTTGTGACATGTACATTCATAGCGAAATGTAACTTTAAAATTGGACTGATAATATTACGAACTATATGTTAATAATATACTTATCACATGCTTCATACAATAGATATAATATTTACATGACATTATCCTGAATGATAATTAGGCATTATGAAAATAACAGTAGAGGTATGTGTAGCTTTTGGAATCAATGGTTTGAAACTTAGTGAACATTTTGCAAACTCTGTATGATATCTTCACCGCTTATCAGGGAAATATATATTATTATGTTTACACCCATGGTTGAGTATCCACTGCACTGCTATCTTCAAGGTAATCTGTTGATAACGTTTGGTTACAGATAAATTATACTATAAATTCCTTTCATGAATATGTGAAACTTTCTTTCCGTCTTAACTATACCTGGGAAAACAATATATCATATAAGCCCCAGAACAGTATTACAGTGCACATTACTAGTATAGAAACAACACAATGCCCGAAGCACCTTCACATTTGCGTTCTCTCCAGGTTGACATTTAAAAGATATGTTAGGTTAATTAAAGACAACAGCAAGAACTTACAAATCAAGACATCTGACTGTTTAACAATTTATTTTGTAGATATATGTCTCAAATCAACCAGATTTGCACATACATGACTATTATATCTAATTTAGGTAAGTTGCAATTTTTATTGATCACACATCACGAAGAGCAATTACTATTACTAATACATTAATTGCCACTTATATTACAAATTTGAAGCATGGGTAATTTGCACTGAAATTGCAGAAAAAGACATTGTCTTATCAGTCATGCATCATACACATACCCTACCAAAATAACTTGTAGGTTAGTTAGAATTTAAGTTTTGGATGTCTATATACATCATTATGTATGTGTACTAAATGTCCTGCATTTAAATCAATTTAGTATCTAATTTATTATTTTAATTGTATTTGACTTTACAAGTTTATTTCCAATAAATCAATCGTTACATACTTTTTTAAAAGACATCTACGGCGAAATATACATATTATCAATCAGTTTCAATATATGCATTAGTATGATTGCATTACAACATTGCTAGTGGCATCATGTGCAAAATAGTAATGTTCGTTTGAAAATCTGTATGTGACTAAAATCTGAAGACATTTATAAATGCAACATGTTTGCAGATTTGAATGTGAAAAGAAGAAGAGCTGCATTAAATTTAACTTGCACTGAAAAGGACGAATATGTGGCTTGTGGGTGCAAAAGTCATTAAAATGACAACTTTACTGCCAAGGTCAAAGTCCGGTGACGAATAATGCATGTACTACCCGTAATACATAAACGGATGATAGTACTCATTAGCATCATCCGAGAATGATATATAAACATACAAAACATAGAATTTCAAGATCAATGAAATGACTATATGCATGTATGGAAAGTAAAGTAATATATATATATATATATATATATATATATATATATATATATATATATATATATATACTTGTACACAACAAGATTAGTGTTTTCATTGAAACTGTTATGGATATCAGTACAATTACAATAACACTTTAAGAACTGAAATTTGAAGGAATGTTATATGCATCAGAAATTAGATAAACGGAATTTGAACCATTTAAGCACTATTTCATTGTCAAATGAGTTCGTTAACTTTCAGACTTGCCCTATATCTAGTTTGCATGGATGCTCATCATATTTGTGATCAATATAAATAAACATGTATGATTTTCTGCATGTGTTTACGACAATACAATTCAAATCAATTTTATAAATATGTTATTTGCTTGCGATAGGGAAGGAGTGGTATGACACTTCTTTTTATGGATTTTGTAGATGACCAAATTATTATTTGATTCTATGGAAGAAATATTATAAATAAATGTTAACAGCTTTTACAATGGCAGTTTTGTCTAATTCTATGAAACTGTGATATGTGTGAAACTTTATTATATAACATAAAGTGATTGGAAACTCATTAAATATACTAGACAAGTTATTTATTAGGATAGGATGACAAGGGTAATCAAATACAAAATGCAATCGGAAAGCATCCTCATTAAATTAGGCCTTTTTTCGTTGTTACAGTAAAGTTGGAATCTTCTAAAATAATTATCATTTGTGTATTCGTACATCAAGATTTAGTAAACACAGTGAAATGTAGCTTATGCCCCTATTTAATTATAAAATGTTAGTGTGATGATAACGCAGACTCTTAATACTTTATTATATGGATAATAATGATTTTCTTAAATATTAAATATTTGTACTTTACAGTGTAATAAATTCCATCACAAGACAAATTTAAGTAGTGACATATGTATATTTGTTAGAAAGACGGCATACTGGTTACTATTGTAGAGGAACCTAACCTATACAATATTTAAATGACTACACTTGTTTGTTCCAAGTAAACTTTTATCCACAAGAGAGCAATTTGTTTCAGTTATAGTAAACGTTCGTCTCTTATAAATGCATGCGACAGCTTGCATTTATTACTGATCTCAATGTGCACCCCAAAGATCGAAGATAAACTTCAATGTATTGTCGTTAATAGCACATACATCTGGGAGGGTCTGAAAACATTTACTACTTACCTGCACTGTTTGAAGAAATATAATGATTTTTATTGCATACAACATTAAATGTGGTTACAAAGATTCGCCGCCAATAATACCGAATAAGATTTGCACTGAGATTGACAAATATTCATATCTGGAATACGAAATGTAATGTTTATTTTAAAATGATTAAAATAAATTTCACACGTGTTAACGTAATTTATTCTTTGCAAGAGAAATAAGAAATAAGAGATAGAACGTTCCATAACCTGCTGGATACATATGGTCTTAGCTTACTATGAATCCTTACAAAAAGGCAATAGATACATCCTTCAAGTGCAAACGTTTTATAAAATGAATTATAGATACATACTTACTCATGTAAATTTCATATTTCTAATTAATTGTATATTTTGTTCCTTTCTATTATCATTTTAACAACAATTCAAAACAGTTCGTTGTCTACAAAAATACGCCTGTCTTTTCAGTTTTGCTTCAGACGACAGTAAATCACTATATATCATCATAAAGCAGCGGAAATGAGTGGCGTGACAATATACGTTTCCCAACATGTCGATAACAGAAACAATGAAATAGTTTCATCAGAGGACAATCAGGTCATAAACAGACTGACACATATATATATTGGTAGGAGTACAACAATGCATTTTGATATTGCTTGATTGAGAAGAAAAAGAATCTAGAACATTGTGTACAGTTCAGTAAAATGGGTATATGTTTGTTTCCTATGCTTTACATCCCATACACGAGAGCAATGATACGAACGGAAAGATATAATAATAATAATAATAATAATAATAATAATAATAATAATAATGATAATTTTAATAAGTGAGACAAGTTTTCTGTGTGGACTATGTTTGTGACGTTATTCTTAGCGGCTTCATGGATTTGCTTATGATTAGTGATTATGGTGGAAAGCCAAAGCCTTTCAGTTTTATGGCTGTCTCTTTTAGCAGTGCGAAGCTGGTCCCTAACACTGCTATATTACGGAGAACACTTTGAAAACACGTTGTGGCTGTGGCATGTTTTTCAAGCAATGAACGCAGGCAGTTATCCACTGTTTCTGCTGTAGAAGGTAGGCAAGTTGTTGTGGTTGCTTGAATGCCATGCATTAGTTTGGTGTTACCTATCATCCGGTCTATGTACAATCCAGTCTAAAATGTGACCATGTTTATGAGGTGGCTGGTTTAGTGACTTCTTGAGGTTGAAAACTTCTATTAAATCTTAGAGTTTTGATGTGCATGGGATTCCAGGACAGTCAAAGTGAAAGTAGAAATCTCCAAGAATAATCAAGTTGCCATCTATCGAATTTCCATACTCCAGGAGATTCGGACACAGCTCCAAAAAGAGACAATCAGTCAGGTTTTTTTACTGTTAGGAAGCGGTTGGTTGAAACAGATTGACCTTTGTTCCAGTGTAAATGTTGTTTTGACTAGTTCAAACGATGTGTGCTAGTAATAGAAGGTTATGGTTTTGTACCAATATATATATATATATATATATATATATATATATATATATATATATATATATAAGAAACCAGGGTGTGCCAGTTCAGGTGTTCGCCATACATTAAGCAACAGTGCACCTGTGCATTTACGTTTGGATTTGTAATAGTATTGTAATACATGTTTGCGAATGTCCACATCCATTATCAATGAACCGAGCCGTGGCGGTTGACATTTCATATAATGCTTTTCTAGGAGTATGCTGTTTCTACTGTGCACTCCTACAACACTGCAAACCGAGCGTATGCCTCGCTTGTTTTCTTATATATTGCTACAAAATTATGTTGCCACTTGTTAGTTGCTCATGTTACTTATAAACTCCATTGTACGTTTAGTCACACTACCGATTGTTACCAGTGAATTGCATGGTTTATTTGTTTTATTATACCAAGTCTTCGTACCTGCTAAGATGAAGTCATCGTCTTAATGTGCTACTATAGTTTTCAAGACTGATTTTCCTTTTAAATAATACATTTGTAATGCATTATTTTCGGGTGTTACGAAACTCCCAAATTCACTCAAATCCAACCAAAATCCACTCAAATCCCCACCCACATAAACCGAAACTTACCCCAAATCGTATTGTGTCTACCTTCTCATCTACAAATTCAAAACGTTCTCCCCCTCCCCATTTTTCTTTTTTAAAACTTCGCATTCTTATGTCAGATTATTCAATATATAATTGACCAAAAACAAATGTAGCAAATATTGTATTGTCATACAAAAGATTTTTCTGTCTGATCTCTCTCTCTCTCTCTCTCTCTCTCTCTCTCTCTCTCTCTCTCTCTCTCGCTCGCTCACACACACACACACACACACACATACACACACATAATTAACTTGATTCGTTATTATATTGATTCGGTATAATCTGAAAGTAAGTTACTTTCTCCAATTGGTCATTTATAATACTTTTTAGTCCGTTCTGATGCTGGATGTTTCCCTTGGCCTGGCTTTTTCCAACATTTTCGGAAGCCTTGAGACACTTAAATTATATGTTGCTGGCACTGATATATCTGGATTTTGTTGCTGTTGGTGGTTTTGCTAGCATAAATTTGTATACTTATCTGTCTTTCTCCATTTGTGACATCCCATGCCATACTAATTGTGGAATAATATGTTGTTCCATTGAAGATGCTAGACGCCAGTCTCCTTTACTAAACATAATACATCTGATAAACAGAATTTGGTTTTTGAATGCAGCTCCGATCAGTTCCATACGTTCGGGAAATTTGTTTTTGTCCCAGTTAACTGCCGCGTTTAAGTCCATGGTACACTGATTACTCTGTCGCGTGATGGGCGGAAAACCTTAATTGTTGATTTTGCCCAACACGAATAATTGCCAATACGATTTGAAAATTGGCAATTATTGTAAATAGGGTTCCACATTCTGACTTCTGGAATCAAATGCCGGATCATCGGAGGCCAATATCATTCCATCTTTTTTCCAAACATGATTTGGAGCATTTATTTACTGTCCATGCTAATTTTCTTGAAGATGTCGTTCGACATTGTCATTAATGTATTTGGTACATAACACACATTTTGTCTGCGACAGTTTGGCTTTCAGAGCGTTCGTTATGCTCGTTTGCTTCATCACTTCCAATGGTTAATCGTGGTTTGTGCCCCAATCGATCGCTAACATTTGAGAACAATTTCCCGTAAGTTTCTTTTTCGGCATCAAAATGTATCATGCATGGCCCGAACTTTACCGGAATATCGTTGGTTCTACTGGTTATCACACACATCGGTTATTGTAGGAACAGACTGTGACATAGAAATGTCCCAGGTTGAAAGCTTTTCATCGTTGGCCATTCATGATATGGAGAAAATGGATACTGTCAGTAATAATGACAGAAATGAAAACTTTTCACTAAACGTCTCCAATGAAGATATCGAAACCATTAATGGAGCCATTACCTCCCTTACAGCAATTGACAGTAATGGGGTAACAGTCGAGGATATGAAAAACATCTAGGATGATCCAAACGTATCTTGTGATTTGTTGCCATATATTGGTGTCAGTGAATTAGACGAGGAGGATGCACAACCAATTAATGAAGATAAAATGAATGAAAACAGAAAAAGAGGAAGATGAGGATGAATATTATTCAAATATTAGGTAAACAGGTGATGTTAATCAAGATATTCTCCAAGATGTTCAAGCCATCCAGAAAGAAATACAGATACCATTTATGACGAACAAAGATGATACTGTAGTCTGCGGCACTGATAGTAGCATACGAGAGTATCAAGATCTAAAAAAACACACCGCCACTATTATGCTGTCATCATCAACCTTTCAGTGTTAGATATGAAGATATAGTCACATTAAAAGTGGTTCTCGATGACTTTTTGGAGAAGGGTGAACTGCATGAAACAAATGAAAATGTTGTGTTTGCACCTGACTATAAGATAGCAAGAAATATCTTTGAAGCTTATAGATGGGAACAAAAGTATGCAACATTTCTTCTAGAATGTCCAGTACTGCACTTGACAAAATCCAAAATCATGAATTTAACATCAGCTTATGAAACATCAGGCCTCATTCATATACTGAAATATATGAGAGCTGATGATATTGAAAAAGACGAGATAGCAGCGCGTGATATTTTGACCACAGAGACGCAAAGAAATGTACTTGACCGGTAGTCACACTAAGTAATGTAATGATAAAGATGTCCACAGTAGACGAGCAGAGACAATTGCATACAGTAACACAGTTTGTCATCTCAGGACAGGATGCTTCGAAGAGTAAGCAATATGAGACAAAAGATGAAGAAATAGTGTTCAAAATTTCAGAAAGGTACATGGGAAATAAAACACCAGATACACCTAAAGCACATGCAGGGAAAAGGCGGGATTGTAAAGGAGAAATATTTATCTTACACATGAAGGAAGAAAAAGAGGCGATTAGTGCGGATAAATTTCACAATCCCTCTGTCGTGGGAACATCGACAGGCAAGAAACTTGTAAGTTCCTATTTAGGCAGTCACATTAAGCAGTTTCTTCGTAAGCAAAATATGACCCTCGATATAGACAGTGAAACAATTCTGCTGATAGGATGTCATTGCCAAGAGGTCTCCTGCAAATGCTGTCCTGTCACAATACCACTGAGAGTTCGATTTACTTCAGAATCAGGAATTGTTGGTACGGAGAAGCTGTCTAACATCAGGCAGAAAAAGGGAAAAGCAGAAATGGCTCACCTTGATTGGATGATAGAGCTTGATGCTGAGTTGTCTGATGGAGATTATGTTGTCAACATTTCATTATCAGCTGATATCGACACAGTCCTAATTCAACGTATTGGTATCAGTCTCCACTGGAAAAGAAACCAAACTGGAACATTTACACGCCCTTTTTATGTTTGGTTACAAAAACAAAACCCTGAGCTGTATAACATCTCCAAAATCATAGAATTTATTGAACGTTACTTCATTAAGAAATCATGTTGTGCATGGGAGGAAATGACGTTTTATCACGACATTATGGAATTTCACAGGAGAAGATTTTTATGAAGGCCATTGACAATCAAGTTCGTGAGCTTTTCAAACTCTTTCACTTGAAAATCCAAGAGTTAGACGAGTCCGTTTCATCCATAACGCTAAATTTTGATGTATACATTTCCTTTTCAAAGGATTTATACTGTCCAAATATTGTCCAAATATATACAATGTAGCTGCATTGGCATTTAAAGAAGTAAGGCAAATTACCATTAAAATGCCTGGGAAAGAATTCCGACATCCACAAACATGGATGCCCCCGAAAAATGCCCTAAGGAACATAGCAAGCCTTATTCAAGTTCAGATAGATCATATTTTGACTACATAGTGTCACGAGGATCTTCATCGATACTATTGTATTTTCATGTGTTTAGATTGTGAAGTTTATTACAGTTTTGAAGATGATGTTCATGTATCAGATAAATAACATTTATTATCAAATCCAGAGAAGTTACTCCAGGAGAAAATGAATTGTGCAAAACAAACTAGATTACGAACATCGAAGAAACGTGCCTTATCTGATACACCACACAAAAAATCTAAGTCAACTCCAAGGTAAGTATACAAACATTTTTAACTTCTCAAATTTATGTTTTGTTTCTCTTTCTTTTATGGTTCTCTATCAACAAGCTGTGCAATTGAATTTGAATTGTAATTAAGCACAACACACATGCAGACATGTATATTGCCGTTATACACGGCTTAAATTATTCTAGATGGTCAAAAACATGCTTCTGTAAGATTTATCAGATAGCTATTCGTAAAAAAACACAATTAGTTTTTAACCTATTTAATTGTATAACTGCGATTTCTTTTTCTCATTTTTCCTAGCAATATCTTTGAAAGAAAAACGTAACTTAGCAGCTAAATATGGGGACAATTTGTATTGGACTGTTTTTGGTTAAACGTCAGATATGAAATATCAAATTCATTCTTGTTAGAAGGATCTTTCAGCTCAATTTACATTTTGTCAACATCAGTACTCGTTTTCCTCGGTAGTTCCATACTGACGATTTCCTTGAAACAAAATCTTTGCATGCATCTATGATTATCCTTGTTATACTGATTTATATATCTTAGCGTGGTGCATTTGTATATACAGTTTTGAGGAACCCTTACATCGCATTCCATCAAGATCTATGTTTGAATCTAAGTTTCATTTTTTTAATATACAGCAGTATACTTGGATGATTTTGTGTTCATTTCCAGACAGATGAAGTTTTACTAGTGATCAGCAATCCGACGGTGTAAAACACAACCAATAATGTACTAGAGGACATATAAAAAATGATGAAAATATTGAATGGCCATTAAAGCCCAGTGCAGTTCAGATAGGGCAATACTCGTACCTTCAAACATAATTCATTTGAAATGTAAATACCACACAAGGTGGACAGTGTACCCCGTTGAGCAGCATTTGGAACAGTTGTAAATAATATGATCAAATTTTCTAGGTTCTTGTAATACGCATGGATAGACAATAGTTGATATTTTACCATATGTGCTGCCTCTAATGCGTTCTGTTTCGGTTGTAAACATGCCAATTCGTATCCGGGTAGTCGAGTACCTACCTTTTGATAATAACCCAGAGTGTGATGTACGAAATGTTTATGTAAACTTCGAAAATTATTTTAATTTACATATCGTCATTATGAAAATAAATATCAAATTCGTTGATTGGACTTTTTTAATTTTCAGTTCAGTCTGCAATAGATGTTTGACATGTTTTGCACAACAGTGTTCCAGATAAAAAGTCGTATGTAAACATGGTGGCATAGCAAATTATCTTTTTTATAAGTTCATGTGTTTACCATTTTAGTAAAATTATTATGTGATGTTTTTATTTTTGTTTTTACTTTCCAAAAACATTGAAATTAAAATAGCAGGCGCATCAATCTTTGAGACCGACAAATTACAATATGGGTTGTAACAACATTTATATGGACTATGTATAAACCGTTTAAATGTTCATATATGGCTGGGGAAAATGAAGTAATAAGCCTGTATAGTAGACTGAAATGCATATAAAATGACACTCATTACATTGTCACAAACACCTGAATCAACTGCATATTTGGTTGTTATGTGGACGAATAACCGGGTGCATACAGTAGTTTCCACCAGCCAGGAAGAACTCATTAGGCTCTCACAGTCATGGCCCACATGGGCATGGGATGGTGATAGTAGAGCTTCCTTCGACTAAGGTGTCATATTAAAATGGATAGATGAGATATCATACACAGTTCGATTTGTGTGTATTTCAGCTGTTTTTGTTGAATTTGATTGTGGATTTGGATGGATTTGGTTGTGGATTTGGGTGTTCCGCAACACCGGCTGAAACGAACTGATAGGACTTGTGAATTGAGACTGCGTACGGTAAATAGAGGTTACTCAGAAATATGAAACATACATGGATATATACAAAATTGTTGGCAGCTTAAGACGTACTGTGTTTATGTTTATTACCTTCTCTTAATGTAAGGAAATAAAACTTTTTTAAAATGTTCAATGCTTCGCAAAAATATTATCGTTTACTTCCACGGACCTCGTAGTACTATAAACATCTATCCGGATATTCATTCTGTTAGGTTCCAATTCTTTAACATTCAAAAATTCCAAATTTATCTCAAAATATGACGTAAAAGCAGACCACTGTTATTGAACCGAAGCGGCCACAGAAAGCGGGAAGCCAAAAGCGGTTATGCCCCCTGACAGTCCTATATATATATATATATATATATATATATATATATATATATATATAGATATATATATAGATATATATATATATATATATATATATATATATATATATATATATATATATATATATATATATATATTGTAGTGGGTTGTTTCTCTTATTTCATCTTTCCCATGTTTTAATGTCTGGTGTTATAATTTGTGGTATGAGAGAGAACGGTGTTATCAATTGAAATTTGTACTAGTGACATCTGACTATCTCTGCCTCTCACGCTCTCTGTAGAAAGAGAGAGATAAAATAAAATATATCAAGTATGCTCTTATTCTCTGAGAGAGAGAGAGAGAGAGAGACAGACAGACAGACAGACAGACAGACAGAGAGTAAATTAAGAAAATAAAATGTATTAGGTATGAGAGACAGACAGACAGACATACAGAGAGTGAGAGTGAATTAAGAAAATAAAATGTATTAGGTATGAGCGAGAGACAGACATACAGACAGAGAGAGAGAGTAAATTAAGAAATAAAATGTATTAGGTATGAGCGAGAGAGAGACAGACAGACAGAGAGAGAGAGAGAGTAAATTAAGAAAATAAAATGTATTAGGTATGAGAGAGAGAGACAGACAGACAGAGAGAGAGAGAGAGAGTAAATTAAGAAAATAAAATGTATTAGGTATGAGCAAGAGAGAGAGACAGACAGACGGACAGACAGAGAGAGAGAGAGAGAGTAAATTAAGAAAATAAAATGTATTAGGTATAAGAGAGAGCAAATAAATGAAAATAACATGTATCAGTTATTCTCTGAAGTGACAGGTACTTTTCTGATCAAGAAAAATCATGAGCTTTCAAATGGTCATTTATGTTTATTCCTTGTATATGCTTTGCATCTTGAACAGCTTAACACCTTTTACAGAAACTGTATTTAAAAGGAAACTCTTGGCCAGAATATACATTATAATACATAAATACTAATTATACAGTCATTAGGCCAACTATCACTCATGGTCCACTGAGAAATCAAAGATTGTTCTAAACATTGCATATGAATTTGTCCTTACCAACAAGCAACATAAAGATCAGTTGTGCAATTGCTGTATATCGAATGTTTCTTAAGTATGCATCTCAGATTTATCTGATTGAAATAAAAGTTAGAATTACACAGCGAAATAATTTTTGTATTAAATGCTTTTGTTCATCACTTTAGAAATAATACTAAGTAATTAATTTGTTTTACAGATAAACTGACAGAGGAGCAGCTTCACGAGTGCCTAGATTTCCCAAAAGAAAGTCTAGTATATTTTTCTAAATTGTCTTTATCAAGCATACTTTCCTTTTCTCACTTTATGACTCAACATTTAGCTTTCTTCTTCAAAAGCAGAGGCAAGCCTTGTTCTACATTCAGTTCAAAACTGATAAAATCATATACATAATGTGCATCCTCAATGAATATCAACCAATCGTTCTTTTTATGTCCTAGGCAACAGTTTTGAGTGTGTCATAGCACTCCCACCACTCAGTTGTAAATTAGTACGAATATGCACATTGGTTTGTAAATTGTGGTTCAATTATTTGCATTTATCCCAGGGGTTCTGTACACAATAACAGTACAGTTAAACCTACAATGATCAAACTTTACGAGGGAATGCATCTTGATGATTGTTACACTATCATTGCAAAAGTAATACTTAGATCTATATTAAATGCTTTCCTGAATATATCTTATAGATTATTTCACAAACTCTGGTTACAATTGAATCTCAACCTACATGATTGTGTGCTAAGATTACAGTGATCAACATTTTACAGGCTTTGGTCACGCTTTTGCATTTATCACATGACTAACTGGGTTTTTGTGTCCTGTATATATGGTATTACAGTCCTATCCAATTATGTTAACATCCTTGGGCCTCAGGAAATATTCTCGACATATGCAGATGTTAAGATAATTGTTGGGCTTGGTCTGACAAAAAAGATACAAGTTAAATTCGTCAGTAAGGGGTGTCCTGTCATCAGTGAGTAGCATTTACACTTTGAGAAAACTATGGAAACTTTGAGCACATGAAAATAACACCAGTGTTAAATACACGTGTATACTGACAAGTTACAGTTTGGTTTTGTGTAATAATATCCACAATAAAATATTACATCGGTCACATCATGATATAAAAATCATCAGAATATTCAATGGCGGCATGAAAAAGCATTTGACTGTTATTTTGGCATATGTAGCGGATGGATCAAAGCTGCTTCCTGTCATCATTTTGTACAGCATGAAATTTCCTGCTGGTGTCATTATTCATGCAACTTAAAAGGAATGGAAAGACGAAAGTGGAACGATTGACTGGTTGGAGAAGGTCTGGAACAAGATACCAGGTGCACTTCTTCAGAAACCTTCAATGCTGCCCGGGACATGTTTCGAGCACACACGACAGATGAAGTCAAAAAGGCTGCATAGAAAATGAAAACAACATTGGCTGTGATACCAGGAGGGGGGGGGGGGGGGGCCGGGGGCGGCTTATATTCAAATAGGCTTATACGCGAGTATATACTGTATTCATAACATTTTACTAAACTTGTTTTAATCTTTATCTTACTATATGCAAAGTATAAGTAACTTATAAGTCCCATATAAGTGTAGAATATATGTTATTCAAATCATAATTTCTGTAAGGGTTTGATTAAAACGAACATACATGATTGGTTTGAAATATTGTTTACAGAGATTGAATGGGAAGGGAAGCATTTTTTTTACAAAAATTTGAAATGTGTGTATAATTATTTTCAAAATGAGAAGTTGTACTAACCATTGAGTGCTACAATTATATCTTTCAAAAACCACTGATTTTTTGATAACATTGCCAGGCTTGAACAAGTTAAGAGAAGGTACATTTAATGTTCATTTTTCACTAATTCATTTGCTTTCTGTTAGTTTATTTCTTGCACTAATGTTTGATATCAGATGCATTCATGATTATAACTGTTATTTTTGAGTCCTTAAGGAATAATAGCTATTGCTTATCAGGATGACCGAATAATGAACTTTCTCATTTGATATCTATTAAAGTAAACAAACACTTACTGAGATGCTAAATGCTGCCAAAAAATGTTGGATTTGTAATGAATAGAACATTAATTTAATAACTAAATAACTTTATCTTCAAACACTGTGGCAGTGACCTGGTTCGCTCTTGGATGATTGCCAAACGTTGAATTATGGGGAACACCAGTACCACTTGAATCTGTTACATTGAGAGATAGAAAGCTAGAGAGATCAATAACAATAATAATAACAGTTTTAATAATAACGATATAAATAATCCAAAGATAAAGGGTTCATGTTTGTTTTTGCTTACTCCCTTTCCATATTTGTTCATTTTATGTCAGTGCTTTGATGTGCTATCGATAGTTGTTCCCGATTTGTATCTCAGTTCAAAGTATGCAGAGCGATAGAATTTGTAATTGGATAACGAAAGTCGATAACAGTATATTTGTTTTCTTATAGGAATTAGTCATGACAATACCACAGCTTGGAGCGAGAAAGATTATACAGAAGGTATTTTTATTTTAAATGTAAAACAAATTGCATTTTCTGTTTTGCATATTTACATTTTACAAGAATTGATGCTGCACAGTACTTATCGCCTGATCACAGGATTATATCTCATGTTACAGTTAGTTGGACATCAGATTCCTTCAAGACTGAAACTACCTTTCTTTTGAAATTGACTTAGAAAGATATTTTGACAACTTTCTACCAGGATGATGCAAAATTTATATCAGTTTGTTCATGCAAGATTCTTGTTTTAACATCTACAGAATTTGAAAATATTTTTGGATGCTAATTATGGTGGAAAGATGGTGGAGTGTCTGCAGTAGGAAGACCAGGAGTGTTTTACAGCATATTAAAATCTGAACTGCTATTGTTAGCAGAGACTGGAGTAAGATGTTTTCTCAGACACAGTCATCTGAAGGAGCAATCATTATATTAAGTCATGCAGCATCATTTGCTAGAGGTAGTAGCCAAAACAGTGTGCTGTGCCTTGTGAATGTCCCAGATTCTAAATATGGAGCTGCTGCTCCTATGTAGCAATAATACTGATGATACGTTCTGGTCATACTGGACTACTGCAAGAACATTACAGAGCTGTCTTTTGGGAAGCGAACACTCTTCCGAGGTCGTAATTCCTCAAAAACAAATGCACCAGCTCTATTTTTGCATTACTTTTTTTCTATCTCCTGCATTCCTGGATGCATTCATGCACACACAAATATACAGACTGACACAAACATATATGCATCTACATTTAAATTGTATTTATGTTGGTTTTAACAGAATAATCAACGCATTACTGGCTATATTATGCCAAGAAAATTGAAGCTAGATGTATTTCAGATTACAAATACATATTGTTGTGAAATTATTACAACATTACATGTTTATATATAAAATATGATGAATATCATTTTTACCAGTTCAAAGCTTTCATTTATGAGTAATAGCATCTTGTTTTGCAGAAGTTTGATGCCAGAGCAGATACTGCAGTTGCTGTGTAATTATTCCCAAAAGGTTATGACGGAACCTTGTGATAAATTTGTATTATTTGCTTTATAGTACTATGTTTCCTTTTCTGTTGTAACTTTTGTTCTACCATCCAAAAGTCCTTCAATTTGCTTAAGTTATAATTGATAATCTATACAATGGTTTGACTTTCTATCTTTGTTTGGGATAACTGATTACAAGTTTACATGGGTTATATATTTTATAACTTGATCATAATCATCTTCCCATATAAAGAGAAATCCTTCAACATTGCCCATTGGACTAAGTGTTTTTGGTTTGAAATGACATCCTTCCTGTCAAAATAGTTTCAAATTTGGAAATATAGAAGTGAGTATACAGTTGTCTTAATTTTAAATATTATGAAAATAAAAGAAATACTCATTCATCTTATGAAAATATTCATTGCTATCAATATCATTTATGTAATGCATGTTGCTATTACCATGCTTTCCTCATCTGGGAAGTTAGCCTCCTCATCCAAAAACTCCCAATTCTTTCCTCTAGTTAGTATGGAAAGTTCTTGAACACCTAGTCTTAGAAGAGAGAGAACACAGAATCCAGTCTGACTCCCGTGTCATAGGTCCATGCACATGGTTAGATGCATGATGTTCTGACAAAGTTAAATTGCCTTCCTTTAGTATTTTAAGACATATTATTATTCTGCCATGTACAAATGATGATCATCCATCTACAAATAGGGATGTTGTTACTAGACAGTAGAGGACCTTCCTATGACTTCTCAAGAAAAACAACTAGACATTTTTAACGAAAATTAACAGAAACATTATATCCTGAAGACTTTTCAAATGTATATAAATGATGTTATTGTGACACTAAATAGGACTTGTGTGATTACAAAATAAGGGACTATTCTTTGTCTCCTTTATCTCAAACAAGTGCCTAAAGGATTTTACCTTATTTGACATTGGCTGGCAAGAATAATGTCATAGATGGAATGTGATGCAGATGTGCCATCAAATATGGCTGTACAGCAACATGGAGAATTCTTGAGACAATAGTTTTCAAAATAATTGCAGCAATGAATAAATTAGCATCAATATCTCATTTGCAACTGCCCATCTACTTTTAACAAACAGCATAATATACATTTACCAAACCTGATGTACCAGTGGCTGCAGATGTGCACCATTCATTTGAAGGACATTTTGATGGTAATCAGTATTCAGCGGGGGCTACTGAAGCCTTGAAAAAACTTAAACTTGAGTTCCTGCCTTGAAAACTGCATGAAACTGGGAATTGTTGGTTTCAATTTTGAAAATTCCAAGCTTGAATTTGTTGAAGAGTCACTGAGTGTTGAGAAAAATTGACCAACATATATCACTTTTGAAATTAAGAATATGTTGTTTTTATGTATTCAAATATTTAATAAATAAATAAAAGGATACAATTTGTTGGTTCGTGTTATGTACAACACTTATTGTAATGAAAGTAGTACATGACCAGAGTTCAGAATACATCTTTACAATTATGGATTTTCTTGAAAACACCTCAAAATGTTCTTGAAAATAAACTCTCCTGGGCTCAACAAATTTTGTCAGATTGGAGTAGACTAAAGTACAAATGTTTATTATGTATCTTTTTAATTTTTTATTCTATTTTCATCACATTGATTCATTGCACGACATATAGTATATACACTGAAAAATGGGTAACTGTACAAATGAGCGTTTGAGTAATGTTTTAGCCTGCTTGTTCTTAGTCTGCATTATTTTTGGCTGCTATTCACATTTATTATTTCTTCTTTCAAAATATGTTTTCCCAATTATAATACCATAGAAGAACTATAACTACCTTGCAAATCCATACCTCCCAGTCTAGACCTTATACCTAAGAGGGTAAACATTATCTGCCCATCTGCATGGCGGTTTCGTAGAGTGATCTTTCCTTGATACAGGGATTAGCACCAAATCAAGTTACTTCTTCATCTTTTACCACATATAAATTTTCGCTCTACACCTAGAGTGTCTCACAATCCAGATAAAAGCCTTATGGAAGTTTTATATATGAAAACATGTTGAAGTAGTTTTTTTTTCCTTTAATGGATGTATATTCCGTCTGTAAAATTCCAATTTTTCTGTTGTGTCTCTCATTGACTGGAAATATTTTGTTTAGTCATATCATCTACCTAATTGTTAATATAATTGACACATGGGCTATTTGTAATAGGCAGTCATTTGTTCAGTTGTACAGGTAACTTGTATTAGAATTGATATTTCAGCATCGAGTTTGTCAGTATTGCTAGTGAATCTCCATTTTTCTACTCTGCCTTTTTACAGGTAATTGTCATAGTTTATAATTTGCAGCACATACACTTCGAAGTTCATAAATCAGGATATATGTCTGCTCTGTTATGTCTTAGAAATTTATACGTAAAAAAAAATTCTTGCGTAGCTTACTCCACCTATCAATGTACAAATATGTGTCAGATTTGCATATGGTGGACATAAATTTAATGGACGGCAGTATTATGAGTACAATGGGGAAGGCTCAGAAACACAGTGAACAGGTTAGGGACGAGGTCATCATCAGTTTACATGCAAAGGTCCAACACCATACCACTTGAAGAGAAGTAAGATAGAAAGCAAATCACAGTCTTAGTTAACATCTTGCCTTTCAGTATAATATACTGGCTACATACATATTCCGTACCCTGTCCCTGCATTAAGAACTTGACATCATTATTATAAGCTTGATGGCCCTGTTCCATAATGACAAGACTCTCCCATATACCTCTTTTCACAATGTGCCAGTATCACATTTAGTATCATTAACCAGAAGAACAAGTTTTTCACATTTTTACAATTCGAACAGTGCCACATAGTCTCTTCCTGTATATGATGCCCACAGTGCGTATAGGCACTATGATGGATCGGTCTGAACTGCATATTGTTGCAAGGCATTTCTTGTGTACGTGGCCTCAATATCCAAAATTACAGTATCGTAACCAGGTGTATATGATGCTCAGCTTTTTGGTACCTCAGTATTCAAGATATGATGCTTCACTTGTCCTCAGAACTTTGTCACTGAAATGCAGTCTATATTTGGTGACCGCTTTGAAGTTATCTTATCTAATTCAGGATGTGCTATGAGAATAGTGAGCCACTATTCTCATCGTGCATATGTAGCTACTTTGCAGTTAATTGTTTTTGTTGTTCTTGATGTGGGGTTTAATGTTTAAGCACAATCGGCTATAAATTGTAATCCGTATAACTAGTGGAGGAAGAACCTGGAATACCCCGGGTAGAACCACCAACTCATAGGAGGCAACTTGCAAGCTAACTCACATACCCATATTGGCAGAGCTCCATATGCGAACCCACACGAACAGAGTTGAGATGACATTGATCTGTAACTTTGCTTTTTAGACAGTTTGGCTACCCAGGATATTCTTGCTGGTAGTACACTAACACAAACTTGCTTTCAAGTCCCCTTGTCATTTTTAGATCTTACTATGATATTTGAAAATTCAGGCGTATGGCTGTGGATTGAAATTTCCACTTACTAACATCAGAGTTGTCCTCCTCTTTATATCAACTGCCTGGTATGCAATTCTTGCATCAGTTGATCATTTTCTAAATGAGGATTCAACATTCAGTTACTTCCACAGTCTAGATTTACTGACATTTTGGGTTTATAACAGCATCAATTGCAAATCCCAAGAACTAACACTTCTTTTTACAGAAGCTTTCCTGAGAACTTTAGTTGGTGATTATGTTAGTCTCAAACATCAGTTTTCTGTTTGGATACCATATGATCATGATATCAGTTTTTTGGGATATCAAAACAATCATCTGAATACATTCATTGGAAATCGTTTAATAAAACGGCAGTTTGTGCCATGTGCTCTATGTTGGTGTTATTAATCTGCCGGAAGAAGGCACCATTTGCACTGCTCTCTTGAGCTTTATCAGTGAACCTCTCGTATAAGGCTTGCTTCTTCATTGTATGAGCAAATCTCAGGCTGAATCTGCTTAATACAGGTTATATTAGTAGACTCAAACTACACATAGTTCTGACAAGATGAGACATCATCGCTCTTCACTGCCGCTGCTTCGGTTGCCAATAACAGACTTCTATTGATGGGTATTCAGACTTTTAGAATTCATTCTGATCTACCAGACCCAGTGCGAATTCTGTTGTGGTAATTTAGAATAACGAAGCTGTTGCATTGACGCAGAGAATGCCTATTCTTACCCCTCACAAAGGGAAAGCATGACATATCATCACATAAATGCTTGTCCTGGATAAATTTGCTTCACATGATGGCTCTCAAAGTTCGAGAAACTATAGCGAACACTGCATATTTGTTCTGTTATCCATGCTGTGCGATGGAAGTCTGAGTCCACTTCTCTAGGAGTATATCTTTTACATCTTTCATCCTAAAAGGCCCATGATGATCCAGTTAGACCAAACGCTGTGGCACAACTGGTTACTATTCCCAGGTCATTCGATAGATTCAAAAGGATGCAGCTTCATGACTTCTGCTGAATTAGTTTGAGGTGCTTTTTCCCTTTATAGTCACTCCCCAACTTGTGAAGTCAATTTCCTAGTTGTTTAATCTAGCAGCTGTCTCACTTACCTTATTTGACTGGATATTTTCTAGTAAAATATGGTTTTTCATTATTTTGTACTTGATCATAATAAACACACACCCTCATAGCATACCCACAGAATATGGCTTCTTCTCTAGCAGCATTTGGATAATTCGCAGGATTTGGCGCCAGTCTCTACATAAACGGGATATGAACCTACTTTATTGCCACCATTGTGAGGTAGATATCTTGTAGCTTTGAATGTAAACAGTTTGGGTTGGTTATCATCGTTGTTGTTGGCTTAACATATTAATCCCTGGAGGTTTTTGTTGTTTTCGCATGAAATGCGAATAAGAAACATGCTGGGGACTATTTCTGAATACATCCTAATACATAAATTTCCAAGTGATATTTCACTTAACAATGGCTAGTTGTGCTAAAGAAAATATTTTTATTGTTTAGTTTGCTGGTACTAAAGACGAATTTTTTTTTCTTCTTTCTTTTTCTTGTCTTCTTAACAGATCTATAATTTTCGTATGGCATTTGGAAGCTGCACATGGACACTAGTATAACTGGTGCAGGAAAGAACAACTAGAACCACCAACTAACCTCAGGAAATAAGCACTTTAAAACATTCAGCCACCTGGTGAACCCATATAGCCTGAAGGACTGGATATGCTAGGTGCCGGATATACTCGCATATAAACCGAATAATTTAGAAAATAAACTAAAGGTCTTGAAGACGGAGGGGTGGGTGGGTGTCGGCTTATTAGTGGACCAATATCTAAACTTGACAGATCTGAGGTCCTTTTGTTGACTACTATAATGGCAGTAATGTTCGGAGATGAAAAAATATTTTTGTTTCCGTGTCCATAGATGTAGGCATGTAAAGAAAAATAGCTATGAATTTAATGATGGTCATTAACATTGGCATGTGCGGTATAAAAATGTCAGGTGTCCATTTGTTTAAGTTTTTGCGTGGGAATAGAGCTATAGCATATGAAGTTACTGCATTCATAGTAATCATTCTTGGGATTGAAAATAATTTTGGACGATTTTATTTTTTTTAAATTGTGTTTTTTTATATTTTTGTGTTTTAGAGGTAACACAAATCTTCAATTTATGTGACTAATCTTTAAACTTTACATTCTATTATATGAAGAAGCAAATTCTTTCTTGTAAAGTAATTATTTTATCACAACAATATATCACAGGTGATACAACAGAACATGTGGGACGTTTCTTGTTTAGAAGAAATTAAAATCAAATACATAATAAAATACTCGTGAGTTCTCGGCAAAAATCAAAATAGATTATGAAATCAAGATGTAGGCGTGGAGATAATAACGTCCATTATTTTTTCTATTTTCCAATTCAGTACTGTTGCAAAATATATAAATGACTAAAAGAAGAGCAAACTCATTTTCTTTGAGCAGGAACTTACAATCGTAACCATCTTCTCCTGACAACTTTTCCTTGATTAACGAAAATGTCTTGTCCTCTGATGCAGCTTATATATATATATATATATATATACATACATACATACATACATACATACATACATACATACATACATACATACATACATACATACATACATACATACATACATACATATGTGTGTGTGTGTGTGAGTGTGATTTTTAAAACTGCTTGCAATTTAGGCACATACTGAGTAAGTATGGTTTTAAATATTAACAGCCACAGCTTATAGAAAAAATGTACATTTCCATTCATGTGCACCATTTTAAATACAGGTTGTCCTAAAGAGCAAAACTGTCATTGCAAGAGCAAAGGGCCAAGGAAATAAAAATGTGTCATGCTTCAGATGACACGGTGGCTGAAGGACAAATTCTTTGAAAGGTCTTGGCTTTTAAAGCATTGTATAGGTCAGCAAAACGTACATAATCATTACTTTAGAATCAAATTCTAAATGTATGTGAACAAACGTGACTTTGTCAACAATGTCCGATAAATGGTCTTGTATCGGTCCATTATTTACTTGTGAGACAATCACACATAAAGAGTACAGGAAGTCTTAAACTAGATATGATTTATATATAAAGAATGCTATAAATCTCATACCAGACCTAATGTCTTCATTGAATGCAACAAGTCTTAAACTAGATATGATTTCTACATAAAGAATGCTATAAATCTCACACTAGACTTAAAGTCTTCATTAAATGTAACAAGTCTTAAACTAGACATGATTTCTACATAAAGAATGCTATAAATCTCACACTAGACCTAATGTCTTCATTGAATGCAACAAGTCTTAAACTAGATACGATTTATACATAAAGAATGCTATAAATCTCACACTAGACCTAATGTCTTCATTGAATGCAACAAGTCTTGCAATGGATAAAATGTCTATACCATAAATGGAATTAGTCTCACACCAGACACAATGTATGCATTAAATAAATGCAGTCAACACTAAATAATGTTGATTATATTGACTTTTTGTTTCATACTTACCAACGGAATATCTCCCTGCCCAGATATGCAATTTATTCCGTATACAGTAATCAAGAACCTTACATTATGCACAATGATTGGAGTCTGCAGAACTCCGCCTTGCTGATGGATCTAACTTATTCTGACATAATTATGTGATATATAACTTGACTTACACAGGACAAAGTGGTCACTGTTAAGTTGCTTATACTTCGCATATGTAATGAAGTGAAATGTTAGTCTATTTAAGTACCATACACGTGAAAACAATTGTGATGCCTGCTTTGTCTACATTCTACTTATACGTGAGATTGAGTTATTTATAGGTGATGCAAACTTTTATCAGTTGCATGGAATTGACCTATAAGTTCATGAACGTTGTTGTTCTCTAACAGCTGGCTAGAAAAATCCAGCTCAGATTTAAGGTTTACAGCAAATATATGGTCTCTTAAGTTGAAGAAAGGTGCTGTTTTTTTTTCTCTCCAAAATTTCATAACTTCCACCAGATTTATTCAATTCAAATCAGCCAATACTATCAAGAGACCTAATATCGTTGGAAGTGCAAGATTTTTTATACATATTTGATCTAACTTTGCTTTCAGTCGTTTTATTCGATCCTACATTTGTATGCCTTAACCAGATTTTCCCCACATTTTAAATACATTAATCATACTTTATCATTAATCTTTTATTACAAAGTTGCTTGAAATCATGCATGGCATTGCATTGTTTTTTATCAGAATGTTGCTCTCATTTTGATACTCATGGAAGCATAAGATAGGTTCTCAATTAATATATCTGACCTTTATCACACACTCATTTTGATCTGTCATTTTAATTGGAAGTGCAAGATTATACATTCATATTTGATCTAACTTTGCATTGTCATTCATATAAACATAATATATCCATGGAAAAATCATTTATATTTATCATACCTTTAAGCATGTTTTCATCTTTACCTTATATTTTGTATTAGTACATCTTTTGTCATCCCCAATGTTTTGTATTTATCATTGATCTAAGTGTCCAATGCAGTCTTTCTGGGCCTGTGACATAGCATCCTCGTTTTTGCTGAATATAGTTTGATTAAATATTGATAGTAACACACTTAATGACCTTACTTAAACTGGTTTCCCTGTAACATAGAGTCCACCCTATATACTAACATGGTTTAAATAGTAACTGATAGAAATAAAGAAACTCAGCTATGTTTACAGACAAATGTGGACATAAACTAGGCTCCCAACAAACTGAACTTCGACTAACCACAACATACAGTAAATGTGTGATGCATTTCTGACTTAAAAGGTATTGATTTGTCTTCTTCTGTGGTCTACCATTCCATATCATGAAATGCAAATACACAGCCACAACTACTAACATCAATAATGTTTAAAATGGTAATGTAGATTCTCTTGTATCAGTAATAAAAGACAATGTGGAATAATATGATCATTTTAATACTGAACATTTAATACAGTAAATATTATCACCTATAGTAATACATGTGCAGTTACAATTTTCCATCTGATCTTACCTCGTCATCATCATCATCATCATCATCATCGTAATCATCAGTTGCTTGACCTAGTATGGTTGTTGACAAACTGTCCTGCTGAACCTCTGTCCAGTTCCGTACACTTGTCTCGATCGTGTGCCAATGCATGTGTTGCCGCAAAACTTTACCTGGTCCATTCTGTGATGTTGTCAGTACACCTGTTTCTCTGTCTACCTCTCCTGCTGCCACCCTGGACGCTGCCCTGCAGTACTGTTGTGGCATGCCATACCATCTCAGCTTTCTTTTTTTGACAGACGTGAGGAGGTCTTCATTATTGTCTACTTTGTGCCTGATGGTTTTACGCACTTATTCATTTGTAATGTGGTTCATGTAAGAAATGCCAAGCATGGTTCTGAAGAATCTCATTTGAAGTGCCTGAAATCTTCGTTGTAATTCTGCTGTCAGGATCCAGGCCTCAATTGAATACAGACATACTGAGATGACCAATGCTCTCAATATTCTGATTTTAGTTTTCAGACATATATTATTGTCGCTTCAGTAGGGTCTTATCTTTGACATAGCTTCCGCTGCTTTTGCTAATCTGACATAAATCTCCTTACTTTCATTACATTAATTGCACTGTAATATAAAATTGAGATCATGCTCAAACATTGCAATACTATTAATCTTATAATGTCCCTGTCAGAAACGTTTGAAACAGACGTACTGCATCCTATAACTTAATTGTGAATTATTTATAGCTTAATGATAATTCTAGGGTATAACAGACGACTTTGGATTGCAAATCATGATCATCTTTTAATTGCTTGTGTGTTAAAGCTGCCGTTCATTTGGCTCTGACATGTGCCTATTTTCTGCCATAAAGCATGACTTATTTCCAATTTAGTAATGGTCCATATAATTATCATCGATATTTCTGCTTATTTTTCAGTAGCTTGGAAAAATCGAGAAAGTGTATTAGGAGGACCCATTCTCTGATGATCATTACAATGCACACCTCCTTAGCAAAACTATCAACCTAATGTGAAGTAAAGACAAGATATGTTAAATGATTTGTGGTATAGACAGGTATATGACTTTAATGTGTACATCTATCTAATTTGTAATGTATGGTCTAGGCACTTTTATTACAGTATGTCATCTATAATATTTGTGTTTGCATTAGGTTTTGACATTGATGTCTATTTATGTATAACTGTTGCATATTTTGTCTTGAAAATTATTGAGGGACATCTTTCTTTAAGAGTAGCGAAATTAGGTCACATGTACTTATTGTTCATGTTCCAGTGATAATGCAAGAGTTTACACTTACCTCCATTTCCTTGAAACATTTACATATACATTCATCAGACATATACATGCGTTAATTTTTAGGAGCAGTTTTCAGTTTAAAAGAATCGACGGGACTTGAGATTTTTGGATTATGCAGAAGCAGACCTGGCAATATATTTCATTTCAAAAATTTGTTATGTGTAAGGAGTTGTTTCTCATATATGAGGATTCAAAGATTAAAAAGTTTTACTGTCCCAAATTATAGAGTTGGCCACAAATTAAAATGTAATTCATCATTATTTGTATTGATAGTATAGTCATATGGTACATATCTTAAAAGCAAACTTCTCTTAAACCATTTAATGTTACCACTGTTTACAGTGCAGTATTTTGATTTGGTTCTCTCTGTCCATCCTTCCTGTTAAATTTAGTGCAAGACTGAATAGTGTAGACAATTTAAATTGGCTTTATATTTGTAAGCAAATGTAAATCGATCTGATTACAGTGTTGTTATTACAGTGTTGTTTGTTGGCCACTACAATTTAATATTAGCTATTAGCAGAGGGATAACAATCTTCTCTTTCCTCGTTGGCAGGGTTATATTATCCCCAGCAGAGACTTCCTGACTTTAAATCCATCACCAAACTCTCTGGCGTCGTCTCTGCTCTTTCGTTGCCAGAAGAACGTATAGTTATCTTCTCAGAGGGACCCGTAATCTGGTAGTCGTGTCTGCTGTAGTGCGGCAATGTCGACCTGGAGACTTGCAAGTTCGTCATTGATGACTGAAGTCTTTGGAACATCACTGATTGCCTCGAGATCATCCGAGAGTCCAGTAAGCATGGTCCGCATACCAGGTATCTAGCTTCAGGATTGGAAGTTTCCTTGTTGGTTTTCCTTTTATTATTTCTTGGTGCAGTAGTGGCAGTCCGCTTTGTCAGGTACCCTAGCATCATAAGCACTACCCATCCTGTAAGGCAGACGAACTATGACGGGACGGCACCTTATTTTCTGGGGGATGTTCATCTTGAGGAGAACGGTAGCTGTTCAGTCAGACATGCAGTTATCTCCTAGTCAGGAGCAACTACTGGCGTCTGTCAACACCAATAGATCGATGACATAACCGGTACATTGCTGCTTCCCGTGTTGTGCCGACGCTCTGAAACGAGGCTGGAGTGTCCTCACTAGGGCGCAAGCGTTGGTAGGTTGGTATAGAGAATCAATTGTTGCCCACACAGCTAATTCTCTATGTCCACGCAGCTGATGGAACCAATTGAAAGGACAAACCGATGACAAGCCGATGCATCATGGCACCAGCGGCGTCGCAGGATTGCCGAGATGACACTGAAAACATTACCATGTCGCGTTAGAGACACCGACTCTGGATGTTCTGTAATGATTTGCTTCCTTAACCTTTACCAACATAATGTATAGTCCCAAGGCAGCGAAGCTTTGAAGTCAGTTTACCTTCTCCTAGATGCGCGACCAAACAGGTTAACAAGCCCATCTGGCCGAAGCGTCTTGTTTTGATTCGCGGGAAACTCGCCTGTCATCCCGACTCCACTCGGCTTGGACCGGGGTTTGGTTGTCAGGGGTTCTATCAGATGCAAGTCATTGGGGTGTTTCCAAAGAAAGTGGGTGCTTATCTCCAACATCCAACCAGGCGATAACAAACCTTGGAACCTAGAATGCACCACCATTATTAAGAAGCAAGGCTGATTCTATTGCGATTTTGACTGTCTTCTTCCGCCATCAAGTTGTATCTATGACTGAAAGTAGTTCAAACTATAGTTCTCAATGGCGACTAACTATAAGTTTCGTTTACGTCACGACCTAACAATGGTCGAGCAATATTCCGATCGGCTCTTGAGGTGACTGAGCAGAGGAATTTGTCAGCAGAACGCTAAATCAAGTATCATATTTACGAGAATATTTAGCACCGTTTCCATATGATCGTCATTTCCGGTTTGTCTTATAGTCTGATTCCCTGATTGTATAACTTCTTCCTTTAAGAGAAGGCGCACACCAAGTAGTACACTAGACTAGTTGTCGTACGGAAACTATCAAGCTCAATTTCGGCTTGTTTCGTAATGCCTCCAGTGAATTTTGTTTGTATTTGTAGTCGTTATTTGTTTTAAGGATAATATTATTGACTTATAAATCACTTCTAGAAGGTTAAATTTATCATATTAAAGAAAGTCATATAAATGCACAAGTATACTTTTGATACGGCATACGCCATAGGTGGGCACATTTGAATTCTTGCTTTGAATGCGCATGATGCGTGCTGTGAATCTCTTTCTTCAGGGTTGTGCTAACGCATACAGATGTTCACTGTATGATAAACTGTTCAAATTACAAAAGGATCTGAATAAACACAAATATAATATCCATCCATCTGAGTAAAGATTCTATAGCCCTTCTTTTTTATAACGATATTACAATTTTCTTCTGACACTGTACAATATTGGTGCATGTTTTTATTTTTCTTGCAATTACCGCTCCCTTTTTCTCTTTGCATACTGCAGAGGTATTGCATTTATATATTGTAATACCCATATTGACTTGTTAAATTTTGATATCACAAATGGTGTTATATTGATGATCAAAGTATTTGATGTGCATTGTGTCACACAATTAAAGGAAACAACTTTGTTTCTTTAATTATTCATAATCATATATTTCGGTTTGACATTGTGTATATATGTATGTATGTATGTATGTATGTATGTATGTATGTATGTATGTATGTATGTGTGTGTATGTAGTATGTATGTGTTTGTAATGTAATACCTCAGGAAGAGTGCAGCTTTTACGTCTGTATTTGTTTAATTTGTATTGCTCTCTAACTTTTATTTAATCACATTATTTCTGACAATAATTCATGTATTTTCCATGCACGTATATTTATTAATTGAGTATATACTTTCTCAAACATTTTAGAACAATGATTCAGCAATTGCTATTTATTCCCATTCACTTGAACACTTCTTTCCCATCCCGCCATTTTAGTGGATTTATGGTAACGAACCTCTTTCACAATATGACTTTCGGATGTGTTGCCCTTCCTGATCTCGATCGCTATAAAATAATAAAAAAGAGCTATCATTGCTTTTTGAACTTCCTTCAGGTATTGAGAAACTGGCCTATTGACATAACTCACAATCCAAACTCTAAATTCGATACAACAAGATCAGATTAAACCTTCAAGACCCACTCTCAGACCAGGCGAGTTGAAATGAGCATTGAAACCATTGAAAATCAGTTATTCATTTTTCCCTACTCCTTCCATGTACTTCGCTTCATTTTGAATACTTGCCAAACTTGAACATGCACGATTTCAGTCGTGTACCTATTTGTCTATATTTAAACATTAGTCATTGCACTCTCTCCCAACAATGTAATCACATTCATGTTGAAAAACTCGTCTGCTATATTGAATGGCATTTCAAAAGGTCAAGACATTCATAAGGTGTTATTTTTCTAGCCATTCAAATTGGGGACAGTTTAATCGTATTATTTATAGTTATGTGACGAGTAATCACACATGCGTCTCACCTATATACAGATAAACTTGTTTGCTGTAGTCTCTAAAACTGGATGTATGTTTAATTGCGTATCTAATAACAATACACTCACTTTAGTTTCGTAATTCGTTTTAATTTTCCGTCTATGTGTTTCTAAAGGTTCTCGTGAAAAATACACGAAATAAATTAGACTAAATCCTGTCACAGAATTAGATATAGACAAACGTCTTTATCTCTGTCGACCAAACCATGTAATGCACATAGACATTGGCTAGAAAGTCAATACCTTAATTTTGGCAATATATGACGGTCTAATGTTGTAAGGAAAAGATTGACATATTTCATGTTCACATGCTCATATCGGATATACATGGAATGTTATGATTCTTTCGTTTTAAACAAGTTAAAGACAAATAAAAGAAACTAGCATTGCCTTGTACAATTCAGCAAATAATGAATTTCCCTAGAATACAAATAAAAATGTAAAAGGTACTTATATTATTGGGAATTAAAACCCAAATATTAGTCGTATTCGAAACAAGTTTCAATGTCGAATCCGTTGATTTGTCTGTAGTCTCGAATTCGTCAATTTGAAAATTGCTTCGAGTGTGACTATGTAGATGTATCACAATAATATAATCACAGATTTTCTTGTCTGAATTCATCATAATTCTGAAAGAATGGTTTTGTCCAAAAAGTATTATTGAGACATTTGTAACTCCAGTGAATAATAATTTAAATAAATAAATCCAAACTAAACTGAACACAACAAAAGGAATTATTATGTTTTCGATTTTAATGCAAGAATGTTTTTTTCCTTCTTCTTTAAGTTGATATCATTATATAAAAGTCTAAGGCAAGATACAAAAACCAGGATTAGTGTATAAAGTTAATTTCTTGAACATTTAAATTTGTCAACAAGATAAGGTATGTTACTCATTTCATAAAACAGAAACATGGCAAACATCAGGTACATCAGGTTCTCCTTGGATACTACCAATATCCAATACCCAGAGCGAGATAAACATGTTTACTCCAATGATAATGATTCTAATATTCAATCTATATCCACATAGTAACATTAGTAATGCATTATGATGTTTATAAAATCAATGTTACTATTCAGGTCAACCCATGAACTCAATTTTAAAAAGAAGTCAAGTATAAATTAAGATATACATAACATGCGATCATCGAAAAGAAAACCAACAAACAATACAAACGAAATATTCATGACACAAGAAGAATAAAAACGTTATTTTTACAAGTAAGTGGAGACGTTTGAGAGGCTGAAAGTTGTACTAATTTAAGCATAGGAACGCAGACCTTTTGGCGTGCAATGGGAAGCATTAGGATTTCATGATCGAGCCGTAGGAATTTAGTCACTAACGTAGGAAAGATTGTCGAGAATGCCGCGCATTTGATTAGGCGGAAGAGAAGCGCAATGAAAAAGCTAATCAGTTATTGTCTGAGTTAGATCAGATCAATTGGCGCACCTCTTGAGAGCGGTGTGTGTCAGTGCCCGAACGCAATAGAAAAGAGGATCCCTACGTTTACCTTTCACACGTTTGTATTGCAGAACTACATATATTGAAATACAATATGATACAATTGTTTATTTAAAAAATGCTTAACATATTTCAGTCACACGTCATGCCCAAAATCTCAGGAAAAAAACCAGTCAAGAGGAGTACTAGGCTTGATAAGAAACGATAGAAACAGAAAGACGTACACTGTAAAATTACATTATATCATATAATATATTTTGATATAATCTGAAGTGATGGTGGTCGAGGTACCTCATTTGATAGAACGGCGGATTTTAAGTCGAAAAAACGCAGATTAGAAACCGCATTGGTAGTCTAACTGCCGATTACAATGTAATGAAAGCAAAGTAATGAAAGACCACAATTGTACGTCCCATCAAGCGATATGACACCGCTGTCGTAAACTATCCAACTATTGCTGAGTTTGAATAATTTTTTAATGACACACAAAAATATAAAAAAACAGGTATAATTGTTTTTTTTGTTTTTTTTGGGGACAACATGTAAATGATTATTGGTATCAGTCCAAGAGTGTGGGTTTTGTAAGTTACATGTTTATGTTTTCTCACGTTGAGTGTATATTACAGTATGCGTGTATGTAAATGTAAATAAAATAATACATGCATGTATCGACTTGTCAATAGTTATAGATCAATCGAGTTGAAACTAAGGACTTAAGATCTACATACACAAGTTTTAAAAAAAAGTCTTCTAACTATTAGCAAGATACTGATGAAATACAAAAGTCATATCAAGCAACCAATAAATCCGCTTTGATGTACAGCACAAACATAGTTCATTTAGCCAAATTCTCCCACTACAGTACTAAGATCAAGGACAGTTTCAGCTGCAATTTCCGTTTGAGATTACTAACAAACTTATGTCAAGGAACACACTTACATCACTTTCAACTACCTTCTCTACAGTAGACCTTCCGGACCAGTTTGCAAATGTATTCCATGACAAGATACAAGCCATTAGAGATAGGTTTGACAATGCACATTTAATATTGAATCGTCATCAACATACAGTTGTGATACTGAATTTCAGCAACAACCGTTAGCAGCATTTGAACATGTCTCTATGGATTTTGGTACGAGCAATTGTGATGAAGAGTGTATAAAAGTCATGCGAACTTGATCCAGTTCCAACATCAAGATTGCTTGAGAGCTTCGACTGAATATTGCCTTCACTAACTGATGTTATTAATACCTCTCTTTTATCTGGGTAATTCGCATAACTGTTCAAAACTGCAATTTTAAAGACTGTGCTTATGAAACCAACACTCGACCATAACGATTTAAAGAACTACCGACCATATTCTAATTTCACGTTTATATCAACACTCTTAGAACAAGTTGTTCTAACCCAACTTGTATCTCATTTGAATTCAAACAGTCTTTTTATCAATGTACCGTCTGCATATCATCCTTACCATATTACTAAAATTACTCTTCTGAAAGTGGTTAATGACATTCTCTCTGCTTTAAATAGAACATATATTACAGTCCTCGCCCTTCTTGATCTGTCTGCAGGATATGAAACAATAGACCATAATATATTTTTTCACAGTCTCAAGCATATCTTTGGCATTCACAATACAGCTTACTGTAGTTCAAGACCTACTTAGCCAACAGGACATAGATTATATCTGCAAATGGAATACACTCCAACTCAAATGATCTATATTATGGTGATCCACAGAGGTCTGTTCTTTAATCAGTTCTCTTCATCCTTTAAACTCAGCCGCTCTCATGTGTCATAGATCATCACTCGGTGTCACACCAGTTGGACGCTTTAGAGATATATAAAGCCCCAGCCACTCAACTGGAGTTGATGGTAACATCCAAAGCGTAGAGAGGTGCATTTCGGATGTGAAATCATATATGACATGTAACAAGTTGCTGATGAATGAAGATAAAACCGAGGCCATTATGATCAAAACACAAAGACGTTCTAATTCACAGTATTTACGTCAAACAATACATATCATCAACACTAACATTGAATAAAACCTAGGTGTTACTCTAGACCGTACTCTCACATTGCACCAACAGGTCATGAACATATGTCTATTTGTCGTACGGAAACTAACAAGCTCGATTTCGGTTTGTTTCGACATGCCTCCCGCAGTAAATAAATATTATTTGTAGTCGTTTTTTTGTTGAATATTATATAATTGACTTATAAATCACTTCTACATGGTTCAAGTTTTTATATAAAAGAAAGTCATACAAACGCACTAATATACATTTAATACCGGATGAGTGAGCACATTTGTATTCTGACTTTGAATGCGTATAATGCGTGCAAAGAATGCCTCTCTTCACAGTTGTGCGAACGCATCTAGAAGGTTTATAACGCGGACAATAAAGGATGCTCACTGTATGACAAACTGTTTAAATTACAAAAGGATCCAAATAAACACAAGAATAATATTCCTCCAGCTGAGTAAAGATTCTATCACCCTCATTTTTATAAAGATATTACAATTTCTTTTTCTGTCACTGTAAAATATTGGTGCATGTTTTTATTTTTCTTGCAGTTACCCTCGCATCCTCCTTTCTCTTTGCACAATGCAGAGATTGTGCGTTTATAGAATGTAATACCCATATATATTCACTTGTCTAGTGATAATGTGATCCTCATGTTTCTTGTTAAATATGGATATAATGATGAGCAAAGTATTTGATGTGCTTTGTGTCACAATTAAATTAAATTACTTTGTTTCTTTAATTGTTCGTATTCATATATTTCGATATGATATTGTGTATGTATGTATGTATGTAGGTAGGTAGGTAGGTAGGTAGGTAGGTAGGTAGGTAGGTAGGTATGTATGTATGTATGTATGTATGTATGTATGTATGCATGCATGCACGTACGTATGCATGTGTGTGTAAATTAATACATCAAGAAGAGTGCAATTTTCAGGTCTGTATTTGTTAGTATTGCACTCAAAGTTTTATTTAATCAATCACGTTATTACTGACAATAATTATTGTATTTATCATGCATGTTGATGTATTCATTGAGTATATATTTTCTGAATTTTGAACGATGATTTAGCAATTGTTGTTTATTCCCATTCACTTGAACACTTCTTTCTCATCGCGCCATTTTAGTAGATTTATGGTAACGAAACCCTTTCACAATATGCCTTTCAGACGTGTTGCCGTCCAGATCTCGATCGCTAAAAATCAAACCGAGCTATAAATGCTTGGTGAATGTTCTTCCAGGTATTGCGAAACTTGCCTATTAACATAGCTTACAATACAAACTCGAAACGCGATACAATAAGAGTAAATTGAACCTTTCAAGACCCACGCTCAGACCAAACGAGTTGAATAGAATATTTAAAACATTAAAAGTCAGTTTAAAAATATTTCGTAATCCTTCAGGTGTACTTCGCTTCATTTTGAATACTTGCCAAACTTTTGTATTATTATTGTTGTAAATTATGGTAGTTAAAAAGATATAGGTACACAGGTATGATATATTGTTCATGATAATATATGCCAGGCGGATAGGTTGCCACAATAAGAAGATATTGCATAAACGTATCGATCCAGTAGGTAATTTCCATGCGGAGTACGACTTCGAATATCTTCCCCTTCTACTTTTGCCATCAAAACTCTGAGCTAATTTGGTGTGCGAGGCTCACCTGTGGTATGTACAACATTCTATGTTTGTTTTGTTTGGCTTGTTTTCGGGGAGTGTGTAACAAAACTAATATTTCATATAAGCTAAGAGTATTATTTGAAAATAATATGAACATCTTGTTTAATAGAATATCGGTCTTTAAACTATATTTTAATTGTGTGGACTCCACAGCCAACGATTAAAATTGCACTTGAAATCTGATTTGTTGTTTCTTGGCAGAAGTGTTTGAGATTTATACGAAATGTTGGTAATATATATATATATATATATATATATATATATATATATATATATATATATATATATATATATATATATATATATATATATATTCTGTTGATATGGTTCCCAAATGACTTTAGGTACATGAGTGCTTCATAGATTACGTGGGTTCGATCCCCGGCCGTGTCATATCAAAGGCTTACAAACACTCATTAATCCAAACATATTCACCTGGAGCTAAGATATGGATTATATGTATTGTTACATGTATCTGATTTAATATATATTTAATTGTTTGTCAGTTTTAAATATTTTTTTTATTTTTCATTACATGATGTTGTAATGTAAATAGATTCATAAGAAATGATGTTTTGTCACAAAATCGCTTGACCGATTTATTCTTTTGTGCAAAGTAATGTTAACATAGATCATGGCCTTGATTCGAGGTTAATATCTTCCACGTAAACAGGTTTTATTATTTTATCCAAATTATTGTTTTTGTCAAGGTCATGATGAGACTAGTAAAGAAGTAAGCAACTTGTATTCTTTAAGTAAAAAAAAACATTGGTTCTTGTCAAGTTCATATTAGAAGTACATAATATAATGATCTTTTCCACCCCTTTGAGATTTCGCAATTTGGGGATTTGTTTCAAAACGGCGTATTAATCGTCGAGTTAGTGAAATATGTAGTTAATTGTGGGCTTTTACAGCTGAAGTTAAGTCATTTTCCTTCGTGCAGCCTGTATGGAATCCATGTTAACTTTTCTTCAGTTCACTTATATTTCACAAAAGAAATCATTCATATTTCTGGACATATTTGATGTGCTCATGCATAAATCTTGGACAAAGGCAGTTTATCAAAATCTTATTCGGATTTCCAACACTCCAGTGTTAAATCTTGTGATTCTACAAGGAACTATAGTTAAACACAAAACAAATTTCAGTCATCGTCTTCCACTTTGAATTTTCCAGCAGGACTCGAACTTAAATATATTAGAACATTTCTCTACTTGTACTTTTGAAATTAATAAGTGGATTATTCATAGGTTATTTTTGGATTTGATTCTTAAAACTAAGAAACAATTCTCCTCTTTTACAACCTTTTTCCAAGGAAATAATTTATTTGTTTCATTTTATTTGTTAACGTGTATTACAGCCTAAACACGTAACTATATAACAGTATGCACATACACACACAGAGACAGACATATATCTTTATATATATATATATATATATATATATATATATATATATATATATATATATATATATATATATATATATATGATAAAGGTTCTGGTGCCTTCCAGTTTGGGGTGGAGTGCTCGAAATTTATTTAAATTAATACAAAAGACCCACCGTGGCTTGTTTTTATCAGAAATGAAAGTAGCAGTGCCGACAGTTATATTAATGAATACACAAATTGTGAAATTTAAATACCAACAATGTATTATAATTCAAACAGTAATCTCTCAAATAAAATTCAGCTAAAATCCTATCACTCAACCAAGTGACGGACTAGTTCATCCTTTGAATTAGTGTGTGAAATGTTCCCTTCTGTCCTGAGTCCTTTTCATCTGTATATTTCTTTTTCTCTTTTCATTGTATTCCTCCGTTCTTCGGTCAACTTATCTCTCTGTTCTTCATTCTCTCTTTTGCCTCCCAGAGACTCGGACCACCTGCTGCGATAATTCCCTCTGGTCCCTAAAACTTCCTTCTAACTTGTCTTTCGTTTCACAGAGACTCGGACGACTGCACTGAGTGATTCCCTCTGGTCCCTAAAGGATAGATTGTTAGAATGACTGAAACAAAAGAGACAGTCAAACCAGAATAGGAACGTAAACGTACTAAAGATTTACACGGCTCCAAATATTTATTTCTGGTGTAGTGAGTTGTTTTTATCTCAAACAATTGTTTTATCAGTCAATTAGTCACAGGACCATGTAGTAATGGAATATTAAAATTGTTTTGCTAAAATATAAAGATTGGTGATTCAGTGACTCAGCCATACCGTATTATGTCTTACATAATGATTTGCTTCTTTATTTCAACTGACATACGAAAAAAAGGATCATATTATTTGCATTGAAAAACATAAACACTCACTGGAGCTAGCTATGTTTCACATTCCTGTGTATGTGTGATTGTGTATCCAATACAGATCGATGTATTACGTCTTAATCTTACGTCACGCGGGTTCCTACTAAGAGTATCGAACACAACAACATGCAACGATTTAAATCACCACTTGAACATCCATTCCTAATAATCAGACACACGATAATAATCTCAACACATTTACACCCAAAACCATTAGTGTCTCCAAACTATAATGTGTTATCTTGATTGACCCAGATAGAGATACACGTTCAATATTTCGTTTTCGAAAATGCACTTATCCTCATTGTTAGTTTGTTTAAAACAAACTCGCCATCATACTATGGATTAAAGGAATCCATCAAGCTTAGCTCAAGATTGAACAGATCTCTCTCTCTCTCTCTCTCTCTCTCTCTCTCTCTCTCTCTCTCTCATTCGAAGAGGTCGCTCCAAGCACATAGGATCTGGAACAGTTCTTGACGTCAGTTATAATTTACATTGAAGGTAACATTGAATAACACGAATACTATATTTTAAGTGTTTGAACTTCTCTTTTGTTATCATTCAGTATTACACTAACCATCATTTTCGCCATTTAGTTTGATATTATTCGTTTCATTTATGTAAAAAATCTAAACCTTCATTATGCATTCGCGTTGGATAGGATTTTATAATTTGAATTATTGGACACGTATCATATTTTATCTCTATGCAACATTTATACCGTCAATAATAATAATAATAATAATAATAATAATAATAATAATAATAATAATAATAACAATTACTAGTAGTAGTAGTGGTGGTAGTAGTAGTAGTAGCAGTAGTAGTAGTAGCAGTAGTAGTAGTAGTAGAATGTATCCTCACTGCATTGTTCGCTGCATATTTCTTTCGCGCAGCCCAGCTTTTAGCTAAATTATAATCATATACACCATGTTATACGTATAACAAATAATTTGATGATGACCCAGAGATTCGCCTCTATATTATGGACTTAAAACTTGTATGTAACTCAATTCATTTCAATTGTACTAGAAACAAAGACTGATATAATCAATGTAGAATTTGGCGGCGAGCCAAGGGTGAAATCCAGTCAGGCGGTAGAACTAAATGCTTTTTTCAATTCTCTGCTGAGCCGCATAAGCTAGGTCGGATCAGGTATAATGTTTTGCTGTTTTGCAGGAGGGGTTCGACAGGGGTGGGGTTAAATTTAAAAAAGAGCCCTGACGTTCCTGAAAAAAAACCAAAACAAAAATTTGTGTATATTTACTCAATGCTTGCATAATTCCCAATGACCTTGCTCAAGAACAAAACGATGATCAAATTTCAAGTGACCAATGACAGTCAGCGCCGGATTAAGCACCGTGGAGGCCCATAGGCAGTCAAACTTTTGGGACCCCAGACCCACGGTCACGGTCTCATGGGGGCCCCTTGGGGCCCCTGATGGGGCCCATAAAAGTCGCGGGGCCCATAGGCAGTTGCCTACTCTGCCTAATGAGTAATCCGGGACTGATGACAGTACGTTTTTGCGTGTACTTTTTCTTAGCGGAGGGCGCGCCGTAAACGCTGACTACCAAACTATAAGGCTAGGACTGACTATTAAAAAATGTATCACCAATTTGTATATGCATATGAAATACTTTTATTTACATCACGAATGCTCCTCATTTATGACATTCAATCAGCACACGTTTTCGTGAAATAAATATTCCGAAGCGATAGTTTTTCGATTAAGTAAATACACGATCACTGGAAGTTGTCAGCAGGCACTATGCGTGGAAATTGGGACATGAGGCCGAAAAGAGGATAACAAATCCGCGAGATTGTTTCTTCTATTTTTCCATTGAAATAAAAGAAAATTCCTCCATTATTTCTTTATTACAGGCAGAAGTTCGCAAATGATAAAGCATGTAAACAATGACTATGACCTCTTTTTCACGGTGCTAGAACAGATAGATTCACTTATGCTTCGTGTCATCCCCATTCGTTCAATATTTGTGTAATTCATTTGTTATTTAGCCTGCTGTATTGATTTGGCATGAAATTTAATTTTCATCCGTGCTGTTATTTATTGGTATGTATTTGATATTACCCGGTTCTTTAGCATGGCCTAAGGAATAAAAGGAGAAAGTCAGGAGCCCCGACTTATGAGTTATATGGGGCAGTTTCATTTAATATTTAAATTCAGAAAGCATTCATCTCATTAGTATGATATACATGATAGACATGAACATATAACAACATGTTAAAATAAAATGCTATTTAAACACACTACATGAGAAGGCAGAACAAAGATAATTGACCTTGCAGTGGTTCACAGCAACTTTTGGCTGCCCCCCCCCCCCGAAAACTATACATTTCTGAGCCTCGCGACACAGTTTCCACATTTTGATACGTATTGACATTTCAGAAGGTTCAGTTATTCATAAGGTATTATTTGTCTAGCCATACAAACTGGGGACAGTTTAATCGTATTATTTGCACAAATAGTTTTGTGAAGAGTAACCACACGCTTTACTTATATACAAATAAAATTATCAAAGTGTTAAACTTGCTTGCTGTAGTCGCTAAAACAGGACGTATGTTTATTTGCATATCTAATAACAATACACTCACTTCAGTTTCGTAATTCGTTTCAAACTTCCCTCTATCTTTCTAAGGGTTAATGTGAAAGATACACGAAATAAATTAGACTAAATCCTGTGACTGAAGTAAGACATCAAATAACTTCTTTATCTCTGTCGATTAAGCCGTGTAATGCAAATGGAGATTGACTAGAAAGTCAATACCGTTTTTGTGGCAAGATATTGCGGTCTAATGTTGTAAGGAAAAGATTATGAAATATTTTATATTCACATGCTCATATCGGATATACATTTATTACATCGAGTGTTATGATTCTTTCGATTTAAACAAGTTAACGAAAAATAAAAGAAACTAGCATTGCCTTGTACAATTCAACAAATAATTAGTTTCCATAGAATGTAAATAAAATATTTAAAAGGCACTTACAGTATTGTGAATTAAAACCCAAACATTCCAAACAGTAATACCGCAAGTCCAAATTAATAGAGTTACAATTATATTCCAGTCGTATTCGAAATAAGTTTCAATATTGAATACGTTGATTTGTCTGTAGTCTCGAATCAGTTAATGTGAAAGTGGCCTTGAGTGTGACTATATACCAACAATATTTAAATATATCACTATAATATAATCCCAGATGTTTTTGTCTAAATTCATTATAATTTTGAAAGACTGTTTTTGTCCAAGAAGTATTATTGAGCAATTTGTAACTCCAGTGAATAATAATTTAAATAAATCAATAAATAAATCCAAACTAAACTGAACACAACAATATGAAGTATTATGGTTTAGATTTTAATGCAAGATATGCACTTTCTGCTTCTATGCAGCAGTTGAATTCTAGATTATACATAAAGGGATTGTCATTCAGATTCTTCTAGGCTGCTAATTTGGTTTGTGTTCCAAGTATTATTAATAAAGTATATGCGATAGTCAGAAATGTGAGAATAAAGAATGTTACGGTTTTGTTGAGTAATATAAATTAAAAAATATTCGAAATTACATTTCCTGTGGGAATGTTCAGATTCAGGAAATATAATTGCTAAACATTTTATTTCAAGTCTGGCATTTAATATAGATACGTTTTGGTTACTTTAGTTAATTATAATTAAACGTTTCTCCCACCATTGAAGGAATGCGTTCATTTATATAAATTGAAAAGTCATAATAGACATTTCTATGAACAATACATAGTTTGTGTGATTTTTCGTCTTTCTACGTGAATTGACAAAAACATATTCCTCAGAAATATTGCGTGCGTTTATACTTGTGGCTAAACACGTGACAAGTAATATCTAACTGTATTCTGTCTAATAGTCTGTATATGACAATTAATCATTAACGACACCTCCATTGAATTGAAAAGGCCTAATATATGATACAAATTATATATAATATTGTTGTGCTAATTTGTAATTGAAGGATGGTAAATTATGTTGTGCCTTGATGTCTATTTAAGTAAATTTTAAATTTGTAGACTCCAAGAATACATACTACTAAGTCACACATATTTATGATTGTCAAAAAATTCAAATGATTCTAGAAGAATAAAAGAAAGACCTGTCGCAAGCACAAAATGCGGACTAGACTTAGGTTTTCATTATCAATATTCCTGATTTATTGAAGAAGCAGCAAAGGACCTAGAACTGTAGCCAGTGCACCCCACTGGAACACACTGAATTGTAGATTATGAGATTTCACAACAACACTTTGTATTCAGTCTGAAAGATCATTGGTGAACCAATCAGTCGTGTCTGATTCTATTCCATAGCTTTTATGTTTATGATATGACCATTATGTCCTCTCAACTATCGAATTATTTCTTATAGATAGAGAAAATTTGTTTATAATGTTACTTTTTGTTTCCGTTTCAATTTATGTGACTTCACTAACAGATGCCTATGGAAAGATATTTACACTTTAAAACAACAAAACCTTTAATACATGCTAGACTTTTACTGGACATATTTACCTCACCAAGATAATTTATACGGGTTTTAATTTGTTTACAATAATCATATGTGATGAAATATTTTAATTAGGGCTTCACGTAGTCCAAAACTATGATAAATGTGTTCCGATTTGTGTCGACTTTACATAGCATACACTTAAACTTCTATCTTTCAAGTACGTTTTGTTAAACGTTACCGTGCATGCAATACAAATGCAGCTTTGATTATACCTTAGAAACGAATATGTTTCTTACAATATATACTGTAAGTAAATATATCATATTATTATCGTGACTGAAAAACATGAAAAGGTGTAAAGAGAAACTGAACAAGGCTTGTGATAAGATGACATTTTACAAAATACGCATAACTATGAACGAATCAATAATACTTCAACTTGTATCTTAAATATATCGGACAATTTATCCAATATATGAACAATGGCATCTGACTCCATTCCATTGTAATATACGATAGTTTCAAAATTCTTATTTTATTGATAATGATAAGCATTTATTGGATAGTCCTTCGAGAGTATAATTTATGTCATCAATATTGATACAATAGATGGACCGTTTCAACTTAGACGTATTGTTCTGGTGGCTTATAGTTAGAGCGTCCGCCTCTGATGCTGGAGTTCGCGGATTCTAACCCCGCCATATTATACAAAGACTTATATAAATAGGAATAACAGCTGCCTCGCAAGGCGTTCAGTATTACGATTTTACGACGGGTCGACCTGATCTTAGAATAATTCGACTGGGTGGGACATGATACATGTCTGCTACATGATGCCCCTATAATATACATTTTAAACTGTCGCACTGCGAACATCTAACAAATTTTGAAAGCTATGTTAAAATTCCAAATCACAGATACAATCAAATTAGACTTATGCCGCTAGACCTTTTATTTCACCGAAGAATATTTGCGACATATAAGAACTGCATGTCAACACGTGCTGTTCATAACACTAATCTTCTTAAACACGATTGGATACATAGATTGTATTGTATTAGTAATAATTACATTATAAATCGATGGATGGGATGAGAATGTGATGTTTCGACCGTTTTGCGATGGATGGGTTGACCTGTCAATACTATTCAGTTTTCTTCGTTAAAATTAGAAACTTAAGTTTTCTTATAGGGTCCATTTTATTTATTATAGAAGTCATCTTGTTTCTGGCAATGTCCTTGCATGGACCTGTTTCGTCTATACCACGGACATATACGTGAAATATGCAATTACATATACAGAAAATGCAACATGAAACACCACCACCACAACTACCACAGCAACAACAAGAAGAACTGCAGCTTCAATTGATTTATGTTCAATAACATTGTAAAATCAACAAGACTTATTAGTTCATGCTATACTAGTATAATTACTTTGACCTCTACTAATACTACTTCAGTATCCATTACATGTATCAATGCTATCAGAAACTTCGAAATTGTTTTATTCTAATTGTCATATAATTTTATTGGTATATTATTTTACGGATCTCAACACTTATAATCAGTGCCATTTCTCAACGTTTGAAAACAAGAGAGGCCATACAAGTATTGTTAGAATACCTATGACTTATCAGTTCTTTAGTATTTTGTGGCTCGGATAAAATATATCTTGAACGTTTTCATGCAATATCTTAATGTCATCTGCGTTGTAAGAAGTGACGGGTGAAGCTGGACAATTAAAATGTGAATTTTTTGCTTAACGAAAGTAACAGGCAGTGTCGTGTCAAAACAGTTATATAGTTTTATAGAGTGTGTATTATATTTTGCTTCTAAATATTCTCAAATAAATAAATTTCGTATTTTGTTTGCAAAGGCCAACCAATGTAATACCACTCCATTTGCCCTATTTGTCTCTTCCCAAAACATAAAAAAGAAATCATTTGCGTGTTTGAGTTATATCTAGACCTAGGAAATAACAGCAGATTCCATATGTCATCTTGTCCATGCTAAACGATCAAAAACAACTAAATAAAACTAATTACGTGTAGAGCACGAATATATGTTGCTAGGATAGAACAGTATAGTTCTTAAACTATTTCATTTAATGACCAGGAAATCTCCTTGTAACCTATATGCAATGTTAGCAATTACGCAATCAATTATTGAAGCAAGTAGCATATATTGATCTTAAATGGCCGTCTATTACCTTCAGATAACTTGTGTTGAACCTATGCACATCATATCTTTTGGAAACATGCCAGCTGTTGCGAACCGTTTAACAGGCTGCTCAAATACGTTCCAGTGCCAACAAGTGTAGACGCATACAGTAGTAATAATTATTATTGTAAGCTAGAATACTCTGAATTGCTGGTTGACACAACTTGCATTAACACATAAGATGGAGGCACCCTAGCGCACAAATGCACAGTACTGCAGTGTGTATGTAAAGTAAACTGAACAATTTGTATATAAGAAAAGCTAGGTAAGAGACATTAGCAAAAGTTGACGGTTTGAGAAAAAAATGCTTTCGCATGGTATTAAAACCTAATTTGTCATTACATGAAAGAAAACGGTATTTATGTTTTTAACGGACCGTAATTAAAGTACAATATTTGTATGATACATTCTTTGAAAAGAGAGAGGTTCTGATTGATGTATCTACAGCAGTTTTGTTTATTGTTTTTCTTCCGTGAAAGATGGCTTATTAATGTTACTGTTGTTCCTGTGGCTCTAACAAAGTTTCACAATACACGTTAGGCTATACCATGCCAGTATAACTGATGGAGGAGAAAACGCAAACGCAAAAATCCCCGGTGGGAGCCAATGGATGGCAATGATCTGTAAAGGCTCTAAAAGTGAAACTATTCACTTAACTGTTATATCTGTATACATACATACATACATACATACATACATACATACATACATACATACATACATACATACATACATACATACTCGTGGGCGAATCCTTCAATTTCAATTCGTGCCACTTACCTTGCCGCGTTATTTTCCTAGTGGCATTTGTGTGTCAAATATGTATGCGTCCTCGTTCACTGACCTAAGAAATATGTATGCGTCCTCGTTCACTGATCTAAGAAATCTACGTCCCCCACTCCAGCTGATGTGTGCCTTAACAGAGTCAAGGGGTGGGGGGGGGGTACAAAAGAGCGGACAGGCGACGTAAATATATATGCTTAATAAATCAATAACACTGAGCGATTCTGCGCTAACCATGGAACTAGAACAGGGAGAATAGATCGACAGCAACTAAAGGGAATTATGAAATATATCCCCATTTTTATTCTGTCATGCAACAACTACAATAACGCCAGAGAACTCGAGTAGAATTTTCAGAAGATGCAGCATTAAAATTTTTGAGCAAACCGATAAGTCGACTGGCAAACTTGGGGAAAGAACTTCAAAAAACTTCAAGAGATAGCTGATACTCAGCCACGAGTATCGGCATGTATTGATGTGGTTCTTGCTGCGGAGTGATGAAGATAGTAGACTCGACCAATTCCTACTGCCATGTGGCGATATTTATTGTGCGGATTCTCTTCATACGCAGATGACATATAATGCACTTATATACACGGACAATAACGAGAAATACAGAGTAATTATTTAAGTGTTTCGTCTGTTGTTGCCCAATTTGCTTTGTAGAAAAATTCATGGACACCGATACGTGGAGATATCTCGAAGACTGTCAGATTTCATGTGTCGAGCAAAGGACACGGAGGACTTTGAATTGTCAAATATCATCTGAACAAAGTTATCTCAGTTGACATGTTTGCATGTTATCCTGGAAGTTTACTTGGTGTGGGAGTATACGCTGAGTATTCTAAACGATTTCGACATCCTACACATGATATCACTGGGGCAGTCCCGGATTACCCATTAGGCAGAGTAGGCAACTGCCTATGGACCCCGCGACTTTTATGGGCCCCATGAGGGGCCCCCATGAGACCGTGACCGTGGGTCTGGGGCCCCAAAAGTTTGACTGCCTATGGGCCTCCACGGTGCTTAATCCGGCGCTGCACTGGGGTATCAATAAATGGCCTATTATTAGATATTGATTTAACTGGATTTACCGAGATTAAACCGTTTGCGTTTGCTACACATGCTGTTACTCTTGATTGGTTTGTGTCCATAAATTTGCTGTTGCTGATATACAGATTTCTTGATACAGCGGTTAACGTTGCTACAGATTCATTTTATATTAGTACAAAACATACATGATCGTTGGATGAATGTGATATATAATCTGATATGCTCCATGTTACAATAGTCAGATGTCACAACCATCATCAGCACCATCGGTGTCTGATCCTGTGGCCAGACATTAAAACTGGCAGTTCTGGTAAAACAACACGCGTGATAGAATTATTTATGGAACTAAACATGATAATACTAACTCCGTCTGACCTGCTTACCAGAGATATGCAACAACAAATTGTCAAATCTCCTACTTATCACAGTTCGTTTCGGTAGAAGAGAGATGTGTGGATACTTTAACGAATGCGTGAGAAATATATTCATAAGATCATTACCTGGGTTGACATATGCACAGTATCTCGAGATGTGTCAAACACTTTTCTTCATTGGGTACTGACGTAAAATACTGCTGTTATCATGTATGGTGGTTATGAACAACCACCATATTTATCCTGTAAATCGCCACCTAGTTGGTTGATACAATTCGTAGATTACTATGAGGGACTACTTGATGGTCATAGCGATATTGATGCATCGCTGAAAGAGTTCAAATTGTTAATCATACTTCATATTGATAGCTAGCGTGCAGTGCTTGATAATGCGTGAGATAATTCCAGAGACAAAAACAAACGACGGTTTTCGAAATGTATGGCACGCTATCGATCTTATAGGAGCTTGTATACAAAAAGTTCCTGGTTCATTTCAGCGAAAATGATTGTGTTACATAAAGAAAGTTTTCAGATCTACCTGTCCTGTTATGATATTGACCATCAGATAGGCGTAAAAGAAATATAAATGTTACAATTCCTGGGGTCAATGAGAAACATAAACTTGTTAAAAATTATTTCGTTATGTTCGAACTGATGCTGTTGAGAAAGCACAATGCGGGGACCTGAATCACGGAATATATCACCGTGGACGCTACTATATGCTATAACATTTCATTCGTCTCAGGGATTAACTATATCGGAGACTAATATTTGGATTGTGGATGATCGTATAGGATGGTGACATTTAGTTTATCTAGCGGTATCAAGTCAGAAGCATGTCTCAGCTACGGAGGAGTAATATAGACTACGCAATAAAGAATATTCAGACTCAGGAAATCATGGCATTGTTATTAAAATAGATAGTAAGGAAAAAAAATAGCTTATTACTGGCGATGTGACAAAAGAATACTCGCAACTAGAATCATGATATTGAATATATCGTGACACGGAAACAACGACAAAACAATCACTGTAATTGCTGTTTTAGAGTAATGTTGTGGCTCTGGTACACAACAACATTTCAGACAATGATCCAATACACTTTACCTTAGATACAGTTAATAGTTGTCTCGTCCACACATGTGAAAATGTGATGCTAACCTATCTAGAGTACCAATTGGCGTCGAGGAGCTTGCTCCTTGCTTTGCTAGCCAATACATCCTGTTAGTAATTGTGTATATTCATGAATTGCTTGTAATTGTTCAAATACAAATATGCTGTTAGTAGCAGTTGAATCTGGTCTGTAGATTGCATGCTTACCAGTAGATCTGACCACGCTGAAAAGTGTATGTGTGGTCACACTCCAAATAGGATCAGTTCATCTTTCTTTCCACCTCCAATGTTCACAAGGATCACATAAATATCTGACAGCCACATTACCGAGTAATGGTTTCTGACAAAAAGAGTCATGTCGTTTAAATGGTATGTGTTCCATCGATAATAGACTGACTGCTGTCATATAAATTCCACGAGTAATTTCATTTATTTAACGAACTGTCATACTGTGTAGTCTTGCAACCAATTCAGAAGATCTCGTGTCCGCCTGAATATTGTTCAAGGACTTAAGATCGCGGATATTTCCTTCGCAAAATGTTATCCAAGCAATCTCACAAGTGTTTGATTAAATCGTTCAACGATAGCCTGATCGTAATGAATTGCGGTCTAACCTCGTATAATATTTATACTGTGTTGTTGCATCAAATAGTTCTTTTTGGCCAGGATAAACCTGCAGCAATTGTGGCTATCGCACACAACCACGTTAATAAATCCGTTCAAAGGTAGATGCGGGTTCGGTTGCTGTCTTTGTTGATAATATTTTGCTTTTTATATCGACTTAAAACGTCAACCATAGTGAGCGTGTATTTGTATTTGCTCGATATTGACGTCTGCTAGTTTTAATAGAATCATACCGTCAACACAAACTTACTACTTAATCAAATTCGTTGGGGATACTGACATCAAACTGTGAGTATTGAATGGTTTAGGTTGTGGTATATACATTTGTCGTATTGAATGTCGTGAAAACCAAGCTCCATGAATACATTGCGTGTCACGTGCTGCCAAATAAGGTTAACTAATCGCTGCTCCACCCCTCCAATATCCTCTATGGCTATGACAAATTTACCGGCCCCTAGCATTCGTTTATCTTTCATCGCAAATCGTATCAAACAATTAGCAAGAGATTCTCTGGGAGATGTATTTTTTTTTTTACAAACGTTAGATTGCAAATCAACTTCACGTCTGCAATATGTAGTTGTTTTAGATCTGTAATTTTTATGCCCGAGGTCATAAAAATGCCAGCACTTGATCATTGGCATTTATCGGATGATCTCCTTGTCTACGTTAATGTTTCTTGTCACGCCGGATATCAAGTCGGGTTCTAGAACCACAATAATTATAGCCAGGAAGATGCATTTTGCCAGGACAGATAACACAAGGAAACTCTTATAATTTTACAAGTTAAGCAGCAATATCACCACCACCTTTTGTTCCAATTGTTGTGATGTGGAGACACATTTGTACTATTTTGTTTGTGTCAGATTTCACACACTTGCCTATGAGTGCACTGGTATCGGTGATGGCCACTCCGCATCGAACACAATACAAATAAATATGCTAATTATATTTCATCAACAAAAATGTGATTGACTTCGCAGCGACATGAGTGCTGAAGTCAGTCAATCAATATCCATAATTACCAAATTCCATCAGAGCAATGCTCATAGATCTATCTGTGTCTGTTAAGACACAAATGTTACTTAAAATGATAATGAGATGGCTTACGTGAAATCAGTGATATTTAGGGGCACCCTCTGTAGATTATCAGCTATGCTACGACTTGCTTAAATATTTTTATGAAAATGCAACAATGATTGATAATATTGACGTCATTGATGTATTACGGACAAATCGATGCGCCATTTGTTCATAATCTCAACGGGGACATCAACAATTTCGTAGTATACGATGATGTTATTTTAGACAATCAATCAAATCCAGTAGACACAAACACATCCATATAATATGTCAACTGGCGATATGTGGAGATACTTAAAGTGATATCAAATAACTGCATTTATCTGGTAAATACCCACACACTAAAGAACATCCACCAGACTTGGTGTTCAGCTGACATAGACATGATCAAGAAAGTGGGGGGCGATGACCAGCATGTATATCTAGGGTCAGTGAAGGAAGACGCATACAAACTTGACACACAAAATTAAGAGCAGAATAAAGTGGCTGGGTAAATGGCATGTTTATTAGTATTGACCTTAGTGCCATTTTCGTAGAAAGGGTTAAGTTAAAAGAATGGGACTTTTCTTAGAAATTGTAAGATTCGCCTCCATCCGCATCTGTTTTTTGGGGATAAACTCTCCGTTATTAAAATCGAAATCTTTTAAGTGGATTAACTTATGTTTTTAATTTCTAGGAAAATCAAGATGACCGAATCCATGCATTGGTGTTTGGTTTTGCTGATAAATGTACTATCTAGACTGGCATCAGGTAGGTATTTTTGCTATTTTATATATTGTTCGATAGCTTTTCCAGTTTGTATTGTTATATATTCTTTCTTTAAGTGGTAACGGAGACCAAAATTTATATCGTTTCTTAATCTGATAAAATCGACTAGATCACACGTGGACTGGAATGATGAGATATATCTTTGCCTTTGCATTTGTACAGTGCTACTAGTCTTTCGCATCCACATGAACGTGATTTACTGTTTATTTAACTCTTCTGCGTCATGCATAATAATCAATGTTGATGACTATTACTATACCATAACTTTCCAGAAGAAAAGTATTGCTGAACCGTTCACAGTCGTCCCTCTATTAGTATAGTTATTTCACCCAACTACAGTTATATCAATGTGCGCGCTCTCGGATGTTGATCCGGGTCTCAGATGAACTGTCCCTGCTGTGCATTTGACGACCTGTTTTACATTGCTTATTTCACCATTCCGTGTTGGTATTCATTTGTTCTTCATTATTTTTTAAGAAGAGATACTTGCTTTTCCAAAGTTGTGAATTCTTCAAATCTGAGCTTTATGTATTTTTGTGCATTCTTTATTTGTCTCCGCATACAATTTCATAACTGTCAAGCATCTTCCTTGGACGATATAGTCTGTTTGCTTTATACACTGGGTACAGTGCACCAGGCCTATTGCATACAACCAATAGTTTAGTCAAGTATACGATGCCGCCTGAGTATCTCGTATTTGTGACTACGCAAATGTTGGTGCCCTAGACACTATTACCACTGCTAAATAATATGATTGATAACCTCATCTTTCATTAACAATGGTTTGTTATCGTACATTGGATTTGCTAGTTTAGTACTTTGAAGCATGCGTTTATCAATTTTAAGTTTAATCTAACTGTCATTGGTCACCTTGTTTACTCGGTAGACCTAGGGACTTGATCAGAAAATTCTTAGAAGCAATTGATCAATAGGTAGTTGTTAATATGTTTCAGCCATTCCTTTTCCTAATTTGTACTGGTGCTTACTCTACATGTTATATGTATTCCATAACTCTTTGGTAAACCTATTTTGAATTACACATGCCGTATGTACCTTGGCTGATTTAGGTTCATCTAATCTATCACATTGTTGTGAATTAATTCTGTAAGTCAACTTTCATGTTATAACTTAACATTTGACTAGCTATTGTACATTCTATAGCCATCAGTGCTCACATGTGATGTTCATAATCTTAATTCATATCTATTGTAGCAGCTTCTATAGCACACTTTTTTTTTCTACATTCGGTCAGAAATGGACTGTTTATGCAATGCTCATACAGTTGAACCTCAACGCTATTAACGATGCCGATTTAATAATAATAACAATAATAATAATAATAATTAATTATTATTATTATTATTATTATTATTATTATTATTATTATTATTAATATTGTAAAAGGTGCTTGGGAAGCTAATTATTTGTACTGTATCTTTCTATGCAAACATTCCAATTTCAGGTACAGAAATAGATACTAGGTCAGTCTGCCAAGGAGATGCTGTTCAGTTGTTTCGCAATGTTGCATTCAACAATGGCAGCGTGGTGACCATTTACATAAATGGTGTCAGCCAAAAACTGATTGGGACTGGTAATTCTTTATCAACATTTTCCATTATATCCGAATACAAGGGTAAGATGTTTATTGATGAACGTGAAACTTTTTGGTTACTGAAAATTCAACGTTCAGACGAACAGAAATATGTACTTAGGACACAAATAGATACCAAGATAACGAAAGTCGAAGCGCAAATATTTGTAATGGGTAAGTATTCAGTCACATTCTTACATTCACTGTATTTCCACTATTTGCCGTGTTATGACGTGTCAATATACAATCTTAATTTCATGCTTAAATCGTGTGCATGTTTATTGTATGTTAATCTTTATTCTTGTCCCAGTCTTTACTTTCAGAAACGAACACGCATATTCTTTGTAATATGCTAATATTTTCATGGAACTATATAAACCCTCTATATTTATTTATTAAATTCGTGTACTAGACTTTCATTTTTGACGTACAATGATACCCGAGTGTATGTAATGTAATGTAATTAATGTATATTGTGTCGTATTTCAAAAGAGTGAGTTCGGTTTATCCTATGTCACATGTGCGAAGTGTCTTTGATGAGATGAACCGAATGACTTCAATGTACAGACAATATATGTGTATAAATACCTCACTTCATGTAATGGTCATTACATTACTAAACGTTTTGTCAGTTGGCGATCTACCTTAAGGATTCACGCATCTTCAGCTTGAGAGCTGCCCAGTGTCTGGACGTGTCCAGAATGTCTGGTATTGTCCGGTGCTGTCGATTGCCTGGAATGTCAAGTATCTGAAGTGTCCCCGCTATAGGGATGTCCAGCGTCTTGCATGTTTAGCGACCAGTGTGCTCGGTGTTGTCCGGTGATGAATATTGTCTGGAGAGTCAGAGCTGTAGAGCTGTCCATTATCTGGAGTTCCAGTATTTGGAATGCTCGGTGGTGTCCAGAGTGACTCGATGAAGCTGATCGTTCCACGGATAGGATGAATCGATATCTATGTGGTACACGTTGTCAAACCAACCGTAGAAATGCTAACATCTGAAGCTGTATTTTGAGGTTCATAACACCCGTTGTATTTTAGGGACTGTAAAGATAAGTTACATATCTGTCCGTTTTCATTTGCGCAATTTCACTATCAGTGAAGTCATTTTACTACATGAGTACAACTCTATATAGTTTGCTAGCTGAGTAAACTGAGTCCATCTTTACATTGTTTAGTCATTGTGAATCTATCACGACTTGTGTTTGTCTTTTGTAAAGCAATTTCTTTGTATTTTTTTTTTTATTATGTCAATAATTCAATATTTGGATTAAGTAAACGCGCCCGTATTCATAATTTATTTTCTCATTGAAGTTATTCATTATTAAACATTATATTTAGCAGCAGAGGGGGCGAACAGACCAACTTTGTAGAGGCGTGGTTTCGGCAAACTAAGGCTTCCTCGTAAATCCGTAATAGAAGCGTCCATTTGCCAAACGAAAGAGGGTGCGAACAGACCAACTTTGTAGAGGCGTCGTTTTGGCACACTGAGGCTTCCTCGTAAATGCTTAATAGAAGCGTCGTTTCGGCAAATTAATGCTTCCTCGAAATCGAAAAAAAAAAAAAGACGCCATGATTGTTGTCACACACCCTCTCTGCTGCTATGGGTTAACGAAATATTTTTAGGATGAAAATCATTTAAGACGTTACAAACATACTAATTTGTAAAACCTCACCTCGTAAATCAATTAGATTATTGGACTGATCAGTGAGTTTAAAATTAATTCTCGTTAAAGAATTATTATGACATCGCATTAGTTGGATCCTCAATTATTAGAAACCCTGGAGGAGCTGTTGGTGCAAATGCATATAAAATATATCCCTGCTGGGCTTGATTTTATCGCTCTAGATTTATTTGATAGCTTCCTTCGATAATATCCCATACTAAATTCAATGCAATCACCGAGGATATATTCACATTTTGAGGGGCGATATGTCTACCGCCTCCGTCTGGGTCATTATTATATTAGAGGATTGTTGTTTGTTGTTTCCATTTGGTGAGTATCAGAAAAACATTTTCTTGAATAAGATCATTAACATATATTTTTAGTTCATTTGCGTTATACCCAGGAAACATGAAATCGGGTAAATCAGCTTCTGTTATATTGTAGCCGGTTAGGAATTTTTGTTTATCTCCGTTCTTATCGTTAATTATTACTTGAATTATTCGTTTGTTGATATATTCCATATCGGATACAAGCTGATTTAATATCCTAACACATTTTATGATTTCATCGCATGGTTTTGTTATATCAGAGAGATGTTTTTGGAAGCTTCGTCGTAGTCGTTCTACTTGTGTTTTATCTAATTGATTAATCTTGCTAAAATAATTAGTGATATAATTTAACGTAAATGCTATGGTAACGAATGAATAAAATATTTTCTCAAAAACAAAAATCCCATTGCATGTTATTGTTATTGATAAATAAGAATTTATCGGTTAATTTTGCATTTTTTATATCAGATAAATGATTTCGATATTATGGAGTAATTTCGTAGTATGATTATTCGTCTGTGACATAATCAGACTTTTTAGGTTCGGGTATATTAACATGTCGAGGTGGATATTCAGGCCACCCTAGTATTGTCCTTATAGAACTCTAATAGATATCTACGGCATACCCGGGCGAGTTTATTTCAATGGCAGATGATAGCGTTGGCTCATGAACCGTTATAGCAATTTTCGATTTTTTTCCAGTAATGGATTTTATTCTACGCTGTTATTAATTATTAATTTGTTCAATTTGGTAGGACCCAGATGGCAGCGAAACAACGTTCCAGTCTGGAGTCCCGTCTTCGCGATTCTTATTTGCGAACATCAAGGAATTATTTGGTTGTTGACCACCAAATGCTACCGACCTAATGTTAGGCCAACTGTGATACACTCGTAGTTTCGCTAACGCTATCTCCGTAACGGGAATCGGAGTAGGGAAATTCACACTGAATTCAGGATTTGTTGAGGTTATTGATATCATACTGGTTTTCACCGGGATTGTGTTCTCTGCTATTCGTTGAAGTAATTCTTGCGGTGTTGTCACTGTTATTATACTCATGTTGTCGCTCTAATTTTGACATCGCGGAATCATAAATATGTACCATCGCTGAATACTCACTATCGGATATTAATGTGTTATCGAGCGACGATGATATCATTGAAGATAATTGCGAGTATGCTGTTGACACAATATGAAATTTAACTACGTATCTTGTAGTTTACGCTGACTGCATGATGATATTTTTTTGTTATTATTGAAATAATTCCTGCGATTGTTGTCGGCGCGGATATGCAAATTGGAACAGCTATCGGGGCAATCATTGTCACCGAGGAGAGTATAATACCGACTCCGGTGATTACACCACTCACCGAGTACACGGTAACATCAACTGCGGTGATTCTTTATCGGTATTTTTTTATTTTCATCTGGTACTCCTCAGTGAGGGTTTAGAGTTTAGTTTAAAATTCTCTGACCTGATCATAGCGATATTCTTCTTCTTCTTCTTCTCCGCCATATCTCTGCACAATTTATATTGCACATCATCGACGTGGGCTCTTGCATGTGTGGACAACAAACGCCATTCGTCTCTCTACTGTGCAGTCCTCATTATAACTCGCTTCCCCACGTCGTATCTAGCCAGTGCAGATTTCATCCATGTCGTTCTCGGACGCCCTACTTTCGCCGATCCTTCTACTCTACCGTGCAGTGTAATATTCGCTCTCCTGTTCTTATCCATCCTTATCACGTGTCCTAGCCATTGGTGTTGTCTCTCGTGCACTTTCTGCACGATTGTCTCTGTCTACTTAAGAGCCTTTCTGATGTCTTCATTTCTCATCCTGTCCATAATGTGAACTCCTAGAATCTTTCTAAGCGCCGTCATCTCGAACACAAGTAGTTTCCTCTCCTCAGCGCTTCTTAGTGTCCAAGCTTCGCACCCGTACAGGGCAATTGGGACTATAAGAGCTCGGTATAGCCTCATTTTCGTCTCATTCTTGACATACTTGTTTTTCCAGATGTTTTCCAACCCGCTCATCACTTTCAAGGCTGTGGCTCAACGTATTTCGATGTCCTTCGCGCTTCTGCAATCTTCAGTCAAGGTAGTCCCAAGGTATTTTAAACTGTCCACGTGCTGTAGTTTCTTTCCTCTAAGCAATAGTCCCTTCTCAATTCTCCTTTTTACTATTCCCGCGTCTTTGGTACTCACTAGCATCCATTTTGTCTTGGTCTCACTAATTTCTTGTCCATACCTTGCGCTGATCTCATCGACTTTGTCCAGAAGGAGTTGAGCTTGTCCGAGCAGTTCGGCCAGATGACCAATGTCGTCGGCAAAACGTAGGTTGTTAATTGTTCTGCCACTTATGAGTGTCCCAACGTCTTCTAGGCCATCGAGTGCCTCTCTCATAATATGTTCCAGGTATATGTTAAATAGATCTGGAGATACAATGCAGCCTTGTCGCACTCCAATCAATTGCCGAACCATTCCGTCACATAATTTCACATTCTGATAGCGCGTTGCGTTCTCTTGTACAAGTTTTCAATGAGATTGATCAGCTTTGGATGTATGCCATAATGGTGTAGTACCCTCCATAAGCCTTGGTGCCATACACGATCAAAGGCTTTTTTGAAGTCTATGAAAATCAAGTACAATTCCTTGTCCTGCAACGCGAGGTACTTCTCTGCTATCATTCGCAGTGAGAAAATTTGTTCAATTGTGCCTCTTCCTGGTCTGAAACCGGCTTCCTCTTCCGACATCTGCACTTCAGTTGTGTTCTTCATTCGGCTCCTGATTATTTCCAATATGATCTTACTTGCGTGGCAAATGAGGCTAATCGTTCGGTAATTCTCACATTTGGTAGTGTCCCCTTTCTTCGCGATTGTGACCACAATAGACTTCGTCCAAAGTGTTGGGAATTCTCCAGCATCCGAAATCTTGTTGCAGATCTTGTGCATAATTCGTATTACCGTTTGTACACCTCCCTTTATCAGCTCTCCTTCGATGCCATCAATTCCAGAAGAATTACGCGGCTTGATCCTTGCAATAGCCATTCTCACTTCACTTTCAAGGAGATTCGTTTCAAGGTCATCCCTCTTACAGTTTGGCCAAAGTTGTTCGAGTATGCTCTTGTCTGTTTCTATCTTTGCGTTGTAGAGGCTCTTACCATACTCGTGCCATCTTTGGAGAATGTCTGAATCTTTGGTGAGTAGGTTACCATCCTTGTCTCTAATGTTTCCACGTCTATCCTTCAGTTTCACACCTTTCTTGAGCGTTTTGACCTTTTGAAAGAGAGATCGCATGTCATTCTTGCTAATTGCTTCTTCCCTTTCACGGCACTGTTTGTTGAACCATTCTTCACGGCATTCATCAACCTTATTGTCTCTGACATTCTTCAGCTGTGTGTATTGACGTTTCCAATCTTTAATCTTCGGATTTCTCTGATTCTTATTTATTGCCCGTCGTTCGTCAGCCAGGTTGAGTATCTCGTCACTGATCCATGGGTCTTTCTTGTACCTCTTGAAACCATCCTCTACTTCAGCTGCCTCCTTTATCGTATGGTTAACAATTTCGAGTGCTTCATCTAGGCTTTCCTTTTCGATCATGTTTCCGAGTGCTTCAAAGCGATTCTTGATCGCTATCTCATATCGTTCTTTAACTTGAGGAATACGCAGCCTTTCAATGTCCACCTTCTTTGAATCTTAGCGATATTGCGATGATGAAATCATTGTCGGTGATGTCATTTTATTTTAAAATCGTTTACGATTTCAATTGAAACCGCTAGTGGTTTAATTGTTTACTCAAATCCGCTACAATTTCTACATACCATGTTACTGAAACCCCAGCCAGATTATTATCAGTGGATTCTATCGTGAACTGTTCAGTTGTTCCTTTGTCGATGATCGTTGATATCATATTGTTGACCCCGGATGAACTCGTTGATGAAATATTAAATTGAGTCGGTGTTACGAGTGTTAATCGATAAATACCCTTGACGGTTGCAGTGATACTTAATTTGTTGTTTGTATGTGTCCACGCAAATGATCCTTGTTGAATCGTGTATACTGCGTTGTTTGTTTTCTCATGAGGAATTTTTGCTTTCTCAATGATTTCTATTATCCTAGGTAAATCATCTTTGATTGCCTCGATAACTTTTTTCATATCTTTGATGGAGTTTTTAATATCAGGGAGTTTTATATCAATTTTATCCGGCGTGGTTCTAAAAAATTTATCAATGATATTTTACGAAAAGATGTAAACTTTTCAACGTGCTCTACATATTTAACTTGAAGTGCTGCTAGTTCCAACATAGCTGATTTTATCTCAAGTAGCTTCGGTGTGGTGACCGGTGGATTTTCAAACAAATCCAATATGGGTTTGTCAATATTGTTAATTCTATCCACAATAGTTGAAAGAAGTACACCCGGTTTGAGTTTACCCTGATCGGAAAACAACGCGATAGTATCCTCTACTGCGTTGCGTTGTTTAACTAAAATATCATCAAGGGAAACATTACTCGTTTTCAATTTACCCTGGCGATCTTGAAATACAACTATTTCACCGGGATCAACACTTGCTAGGTTCAACATCTCAGTTATTTCATCTTCGATTATTTTTTTTACATCACCGGTTGCAGATATTTCCGTGGTGGTTTTCTTCAGCGCTGATAAAGATCTCCCCCAAATATCAATCATGTTATTTTATATAATTTCTCTTTAAAATCTTCCATTTGAAATCTTCGATTTCCAGCGACTCCTAGTATATTCATTTACGATTCGATGAGGTGGTTTTCCAGATGTTGAAATAGCGTCAAGGACATTTAATACTTCGTTGCCACATATTGGTAGGCCATTCATTTGTTGTGTTGGTACCGTTGAGTACCAACAAGGGGTGTTTAAGTGGTTTATATAACGCATAAATTCCCTTGGCGGAGCTAATCCATATGAATCGAAATAAACGATTGCACGTGGATCAATCGCATATGCAACCCAGTGAGTTCCAGGTCCGCTGCTGTTATCAAGATTGATGATACCGGTTTCAGCGTTGTTTGGTTGTGCCGGCAATCGATCTTTCATAAAGACACCTCTGAAGTTTTCAATCGCTAGTTTTTTAGCAGCATCGAGTAAATCAAAATTTGACATTGGAACCATTAAATTGTTCCTGGTATTCTCAGGCCTTTTCCGCTGTACCACGAATACTGGGTTCCTGGTAGTTTTAGACCCTTTCCTGATCGTTTCTTTTTTAATATCCTCGTCTAGCTGCTTTCTTTAGTGCCATCCCTGCCGCGGTACCAACGGCCAATAACGCCGCCGCTTTAGCCACCGCTGGAGCCGCTGCCGCAATAAAGCGCTGATAACGCAGATAACAACGGGAATATACCACCTGTTTTATCATGTTTTTGATCACGGCTGCAGAGAGTGTAACCTGATGAACACCGTTTTTATCCTTGAAAGCATCATTGAAGTGTTTTATTTGACGAGTTGTCAGTGACAATTGATTCTGAAAACCAGACATCTGATTGTGTTTCAGCGTTATTGTGGTTCCACATTTTTTAGCCGATTCTGATTGCAATTTCTTGAGTTGACCAGGGGTCAATGTAAGACTAACATGACTGTATGACATTATACAATAACAGAATGATCTAATTGTTACATATTTTCCACCGGTGCATCGATTACTCTCATTTTTACACCAACACCTTCGTGTAGCATTGATTTGTCGCTGAGAATGACAAAAATCCAACTGTGATATTTGCAGACCAGTATCGACATTTTGATCACGTTCCATATATGGCAACATACGATGATACACACGTGCTATTTGGTTGGCATCGTAATTAAGTTGTATATCCTCGGATGGTTCCTGCTGTCGGTTTATTCTCAGCGAGACTTCATTAACGCCTAATTGATCAAATATCATATGGCTGCGTTCTTGATTGTTCAATCGCGTTCTATCCTGTAGCGCAATACATATATGACGTGGTGCTGAAACACCTTGTTTTGATGCCAGGTGCCATGTAAATCTACCATCAATATGATCCTGTTTAGTATCCGTGGTCACGGATAACCAACTTAGCAATGATTTTCCTCCATGATCCATAAATAATAGTAATCGCTCTTCTGCTGTGATTGATGGAGTCATTACTGGCACCCACAGTGATAGTTTTGTTAAAATGACTTTACCAGGATCAACAGCAGCACTGTACCAGATTTCATCATTATCACTGCCCTTTGTCACGAGTACTACTGTATGCTTCGCTCCGTAGATAACTTTTCGGACATTTTACAGAATCCGAAAATATCATGCAGTGGAATCGCGCATGAAAATTGTCGACAAGGCCTCTTAAATGTTGATACGCGTGTTGCAAATCCTAAGTTGTAATTGGGGTTACCGCTTTTTATAATATCAAACACACCTCCTGGTCTTGCTTCATGTTCCAGGACATCTGGCTGTGGATCAGATGCGGTAGCTTGCGGTGTCCGTAATTTAGTATACGGATTGTGATCAGCGTGATCAGTAATATCCTTAGAAAACATCATGGATGGACCTGTAGATCTTGTATAATCATCAGAATATCTTGCTAACCCGATTATTGTTGTGGCAACATCAACCTCATGCTCAATAGATTCAATTTCTCTTCCATCAATCATATATCTTGCACTCTCAAATAGCGCCATGATACCATTATTGACAAAGCCAACTCGGATATTTGGGTTATCTGCGTATGGTGCTGATATAGCAGGAGTATCAGCAACTGTTATACGTTCTCCTTCCACTTCGATAAATGCTTCACACGGTAGAAAGTATTTACTGGTATCATGAACTTGATGTTCGATTCTTGAATGAAGATCTGGTTGTACTGCATGATAGGAATAAAATTGATAATCACGTACGGAATCATTCTTGAGCACTGGGGCGTCCATATCAAACGCTGTATCAGGTGACCGTTTGAACATTTTATTATATATTTCTCGATCTAAATCATGATTTCATCATGACTTTTATCGTCATCGTCGTGGTTTTAAGTCACTTCCCGCTATCATATTTGCGGTAATATTATCTTGGTTGCTGGCTCTCAAGGACGAGGTCGCCAACGATGCTACTTTCTGATCCACTGCGTTATTTATTATTTTACTAACACTTGCAGGCATCACTGTTGTAGATGGTAACGGCGATGCCATCAATGGTTTTCTTCGCCGCCGAACTAGCGACATTAGTTTATCCTAGGCGGCGGAAAATGCCTTCCCGGCAACATTTCCAACAGCACTAATACCCTTATCACGAATAACATCAATGGCTTTCATTGATAATTGTTTTGCTAGCAGTGACACTTTTGAAGTCATTCTTGAAAATAACCCTGCAATGGTATCACCGAGACCATCACCATAGTACGCTTTATAAACTGGCAATCGTGAGTTTACTACATTGACGCTGGTTGGTTTATCGTGGTTGTAGTGTATCATCATCTTATTTAAATTATATTTATCTAATCGAATGACGAAGTCATCAAATGAAAAATCCAAAGGATTTTCAGTCACTGTGATAACCATGATTCTCGGCTAGCTCGTCAATAAAATCTCGATATGTTTCAATGTCCATGATACCTCCTTGAAATAGCCGTCTACAGATATCAGCTGCTTCATTAATTATTTCCGGTGAGTTATTTCCAGCTCGTTTCCCTCATATGAGAACCTCTAATCATGCTATATCGCTGAGAATATTACCAGGACAACTACCTAAACCACAACCTGAAATTCCCCTTGGAGTTCCACTTGAATATCCCTTCCCGGCTGTTTTTTAGTAATACCAGTTGCACATTTTTCAGAGTCAGCTTCTGCCATTATTTATATTTCATCGGGGGTTGGGTCTGCTGTATATACTGGTGGAGGTTGTGTGACACCTCTTACCAAAGCCATAAAATGAGCAAAATCAGCACTTATTTCTTTTGTTATTTTACTTTTATTTCGGTGGGCTAAAAAATACTTTTTTTGCCCAGGTGTCTCTGTCTTTTATAAAATCTCTAGACTTGTCGTCTTTTAAATAATTATCTCTTATACTTTTTTCTTCTTTAGTAAAATTAACTAATTCAGAGTCTGTTCTGATTACTCTAATTCTATTTAACGCATCATCCGTAAATATCTTTTCAGGTGGATAGTCTCATCGTTCTTCTTGTTCTTCTTGTTGTTCTTGTTGTTATTGTTGTTCTCGTTCTCGTTGTTCAATTTTTTCTTAAAGTTGTCGTTCTTGTTGTTCTGGTTGTACAGCAGTTACTATATCACCACAGAGTGTTTCTCAAGATTTTTTTGTTTGTTTAGATCTTTCTGCTATTTTTTCGAGTACAGGAAAAAGAGGGGCTTCATTTCTTGATTTTTGAATTGACTTCGCGTTTCATCTCATATTCCTGCTCCAATTGTTTTCTGACCCTTTCTACAACAGTTAATAACGGGACAAATTTATTAACGTCGTTACATAATACAAGGGATTCATGGATAGAATTCTGGATTCGTTTAATGAAGGCGTATTTTTTTCGGTAACACATATTTGTTATTCATAGCGCTGAATTCAGTGTCCTCAGAGTCTCAAGTAATTTGTTCACAGTTTAACTATTCTGATAATTGAATTCCTTGACTTTTCAAATTTGAAATTTCAGTATGATCTCATCGATATCTTCAGGATTCATATTATACATAATAAAAATATATTTCTAATATATGATATTGATATATTTTTCAAAAAAATTTGGGTCAATTTTGACCCGTTTTTTAGACAGTACAATGCCGTTACTACAGTTTTAGGGTAGTTTCTAGGCATACATATACTTAATTGACAGTACAATGCCGTTACTACGGTTTTAGAGTAGTTTCTAGGCATACATATACTTAATTGACAGCACAATGCCGTTACTACAGTTTTAGGGTAGTTTCTAAGCACTTAATTAAGGACAGTACAATGCCATTACTACGGTTTTAGGGTAGTTTCTAGGCATACTTATACTTAATTAAGGACAGTACAATGCCGTTGCTACGGTTTTAGGGTAGTTTCTAGGCATACATATACTTAATTAAGGACAGTACAATGCCGTTACTACGGTTTTAGGGTAGTTTCGAGGCATACATATATTTACTTAAGGACAGTACATATCACGAAATATAGTCTCCTGAGAAGATATCTAACTCGCCAAATAGCGGATTAGAAATCTTAGAAGGTATATTTGATGAATGAAGTCACAAGACACAACACATATCACATAGGACCCTCAGGTGTCTTCACATCTGACCGGGTCCAGAGGTTATCACGAAATATAGTCTCCTGAGAAGATATCTAACTCGCCAAATAGCGGATTAGAAATCTTAGAAGGTATTTAATATGAATGACGTCACAAGACAATACAACCATATAACAATGGATTATAAAGGACAGCACAAGACAATACAACATATAACTATGGATTATAGAATGATCACAATGGTATATAAAATGAATGATGAACAATGGTATATACAATGAATGATGTCAATGGTATGGTATTTATTATAGGACAGCACAGGACAACATAACATATAACAATGAATGAATGATTACAATGGTATATACAACGAATGATGAACAATGGTATATACAATGCATGATGTCAATGGCATGTTATTTACTTTAGGACAGCACAGGACAATATAACATATAACAATGCATGAATGGATGATATATACAATGGATGATATGACGGGCACTCCTACACTCAAGAATGAAACGAAAATAAACCTACAAAATCAACCTGGCTTGAATGTGTAAAACATTCACACCACGTGACGGTGTGATTTATTTTGGTTTTGTAAATTGAGCTTCGCGCTAAAGCCCAATTATATAGAGAGAAATTTCTCTTATATATGTAACTAATACAAATTGCCGGAAAATAATAAAGAGGTGTGTGATTCATATATCTTTCGTGTACTAATACTGATTATTGGCAACATTGAAGCAGACGAATATTTGAAAAGAAAACACACAAAAAGAATATAATTGTTTGTAAACACGTCGTATTTGATTCGTTTTCTTACAAAAACAGAAAATTGATTATCTCGTTTGAGATTCATGACAACTAAAATCAAAAAACAAGATGACACAAAACTTATTGAAATCGATTAGTCTTTGCTAAGCCGTACACATACCCACACGAATTATCTTCCTTGATGTTACATATAATAGTACCAAAAGAAATTTCTACATAAACGAATTGAATTTTTTGTCCAGTCTTTTTTGAAAAAGCCGAATTTTGTACTCGTTCTGCTACTCTTCGTCCTGAGGGCATACAAATATCAAACTATTTTCCGCCGGCTTCATTCATAGATTGAAATATTTTTTCTTCGTTATTTTCAGTATTAAATGATTTTACGGGTCTCTTCCCAATTGATTTCCAAGTACCAGTTTTCCCAGATGCAGTATTCTCACTCTGTGTAACAGCTTGTAAATTATTCAAAGAATTATCAGTCTTAATTCAATTTATGTGATCGATAACAAAACCATCCTTGATCAATCCGTTATATACCTCATATACGAAACGATGATTCTGATACGTTTTCCCTCCAGCGCCAAACTTCAAATACACCTTACCATTGTCAGCACCAACTGGTTTCTTCAGTCTGCGGTTTCTGATAATACCATCACGAGACTCTTCATAATCGCTGATCACTGGATACGGTTGAAATTCTTGGTTCATTTATATACTATAATATTATTTGTCTAATTCATTACTTGGTTGAAGTATTACTTTGGAATCTATCAATATAGTCTTGAGGAGTTCGTATGACCTTGTCGTTGACGCTGTCAGGGATGGAATCTTTGATTGAGTTTTTGATTCTCTTATCATAATAGCGCTACAACTCTCTATACCGCTTACCACCACAACCGAGACACAACTGCGATTTTCCTCTCACTCCTACCCCACATTTGTATGCAAGAAACCGGGCCTAGGCTTCCCCTACGAAAACTTTGCATATGAAACCCACATAATTCATTTCTGCATGATTTGTTACATGCGGTTACTGATCCAATCATGAGCCATTTGCAATGATTCATTATATATAATTTTCTTATTTAAATACTAGTTTTAATTATAGCATGGAGGAGTTCGAGAGATTATCGAAAATTAAGCCCTGGAGAAATGCTAAATTCAATCTCGATAGAGTATTCGATACACCAAAAAATCTAATAAGTGATAGAACCATGATAAGTAGAATCCGTGATTGTTTCAATGAATTCAAGCGCGATGGAGCATCTCACTATTGGTCAACATTTCGAATTGATGGTAGCGTTGATGCTACCATGAACGACGAAAAAGCAGCGGTGACAAATTTCACACCTTGACAAGAAAAAGTATTTCTTTAGAGTGAAATTCATTATCCGCGACGAAACGGGGGATTGGATTATCAGAGATAAATTTGAACCAATCTTGAAGGATAAAAAAACTATCACTGTGAGTACAGATTCCAAACCAGGAATTCTTACTGGAATTAACAAACCATGCTACGAGAGATCTTATCCTGTAACAGCAGTTGTTTCTGGGGCATATTCTTTAAATGATAAATCGAACATTGATAAACTAAAACCAATGAAACTGTCTCTGTTGTCTTCGTCAAGAATGAATTGTGTAGCAGAACCAATAATAGAACAATTCACAAATGCGTTGCGTGGAAACAAATTGACTGATCTAAGACGCAAAAAATAAACGAATGGGGACTAACAGTTAGGAAGAACTGAGCAACAATTCAAAATGTGGCAGAGTTAGAACGACTACTAAAATTTCCAATAACCGTAACGACGATAACCGGCGAGATATTATATGAACCGAAATATAAATCGAGAGGATCCCCAATCAAAATTATTGATCATAACGAACACGCGTGGATACTTGCAGTAACAATATTTTCGCGAGATAGAACAATAAAATATATACCCACGGAGATCTCGGATAAGGTATTCTCTGAGGAGAAATTATTTGATTGTATACACCAGCTAAGTAAAAATGATCCTGTGTCAGTGTGGTTACTTCACAGATTTGAGCACGGCGAGGGTAAATTCGATCAATTTGTAAGACCTAATGGCGAATTATACCGCACTGAAGCCCTCCACAACGAGAGGAAAAAACTAGCTACTGGTTTTTCAACGGAACACGACGAACAATTATTAACAAATAGTTTTACAATTCCGTCGGTTGCAGCTCATTTTGCAAGAAAGAAAACCACCTGGAAACCAGCAAGAGCTGTTTTTTTTATCAGATATGAAACTAAGTTGGATCGAATATAATCATGGCGGATTATGGAATACAAAGTATGACCCTAAAACTATTATTTCAGTTGATATGGTTGCGTGTTATCCCGGGAGTTTTCTTCGGTGCGGAGAAGCCGCTGAGTACTTCAAGCGATTTGGACATCCCAAACATGAGATGACCTGTGTTGCTATTAATAGACCACTACCTGATTTTAATTTAACTGGGTTCGCTCGTGTGGTGTCATTTGAATTAGATACAGGACTTCATCCATGTAGTTATGTTTGGATTGGTAGACATATGTCTGAAAAACACTGGATGCCAATAGTGCTATTACGGTATATGATTGATTTTGGAATGCTGATATCGTTGATTGTTAGTGAAGAGAGTATATAATATCGAGCGCAGACTGAGGTTTGGTTACCACAACCTAATCTACATAGTATAATCAGCGAAAACAAATAACAATTTCCCGATCTCGACGAAGAATATATCATGAAATGGTCCAAACAGCTATTTGAAGTCAGAAATAATGACGCAAAAGATCTCGGTAAAAGAATAATTGGTAAGTTCACTCAGGGTGGCAAATACGACAATACAAGATATTCTTCACAGTTGATTATATATAGCGTTGAATACGATTTTATAATCTCGGATGTAACATCTAAGGGTATATATGTCAATCGCAAAGACGATTTCTTGTCCGATGGAACCATATTGGGTACAATTGTTACTTACAACGATTGAAAAAGTCTTCAGTATACACATTTGAGGGCGTCTATGCTGCCTTAGGCTTCTATTGATTTATTTTCGATGATAAATAGATTTCCTGACACCGCAGTTAGAGTCGCCACTGATTCATTATATATAGACGCAAAACACAGCAGCGCAGTGGCTAAATTTCCTAATTGTGACGGGAGTATGGGATCATGGAGAATTAAGCGGGAAATACTGCGTGATTATTCCAAATTAGCAGATGTTACGATTGAAAACAATTACTTAAAAAATGATCAGATATCAGAACTATCTAATGCACCGCCGATATCTGATCCAATATGTAGATATAAAACAGTTTATTTAAACGGTTGTGGTGGGTCAGGAAAGACGACTCGTGCGATTGAATTATTTCGTGGGAAATCAAACATGATTGTGCTAACACCGACCCATAGACTTGCCAGAGAGATGAAATAGCGAGGGATTAATGCTTGTACTTATCACAGTTTCTTTCGATGGAATGGTGACGAATGGACTCTATATCGAATGGGTGAGAAATTTATTCCTGAAATCATCATTTGGGATGAGATATGCACAGTGTCGTTAGATGTATTAAAAAGATTTCTTGATTGGTTGTTACTATCGAATACAGCAGTGATAATGTGCTTCGATCATGGTCAACCATCACCATTTGTCGGTTTGTCTCCACATGATTGGCTAAAAGAATTTGTAGACTATTAAGAAGAAATTAATACTGATCATAGAGCACTTGAACAATTACGCGAGTTCAAGAAACTAATTAGATTACAACCGGATAGAATCCAATGTGAAATTGCCCGAAAAATAATTTCGGAAACTCCATTAAACGATTTCTGGGAAGCGTAGAGACCAAATGATTTGATAGTGGCAAGTAGGAAGATAGTCAGAGACACACTTCAGATGAAGTTATTTGATGTGCATAAAGACAAATTTGCAACACTTCCAGTGCCGTTGTGTTATATACCCAAGGATACACGAAAACAAAATATCGAAGTAGATATTACTGGGAAAAGTGAAAAGCAGATTCTCGTGCTAAATGATATTGTGCTGGTTGATATCAATGTCGTCGAAGATGCATTAAGTGCTGACAAATCCCCATGGACGCCGGGATACGCAGCGACAATTTACTCTTCACAGGGATTGACTATATCCGATACAATTGTTTGGATGGTAGATAATCACATCGAGTGGTCGAATTTGGTTTATCTCGCAGTGTCCAGAGTACAAAAATCAGCTTCGAAGAGTTGTTTTAGACTATAACGACACTACAATAAGTGATATTTTCAGCGATGATGTAATCAGAAAAAAACTATATGGTTATAAACAACAGGATAAAAAAAATAATAGAGAATTTAACATTGATGCTAAATCAATAATTACACTGCAACAACAACAGAATAATAACTGCGAGTTGCAATTGTATAATGAGTTGGTGTTGGTCGGATAAAGATCCTCGCCAATTTACCGTAGACAGAAAAAATAGCAGTATTGGTCATACCAGAGATAATATGATGCTGACTTGTCTTGAGTGCAACAGACGAAGAGGTGCTAGTTAAGACCACGCTGTGGTAATTGAGTATCCTCGGGTATCACTTGCAGCCGTTCACGAGTAAATCCGTGCTGAGGAGCAGTTGAATCCAATCTATAGATTGCTTGTCTACCCGTAGATCGTGTTATGCTAGATATTTTATGAACGGTGACACTCCAAATATGATAAATAGCTTTTTTTTACCACTTTCTACCTCTCCTGGTTCATATAAATACCTAACAGTTACATTGCCGAGTATTGGTTGTTTTGAAACATCGTTTTGTGGTTTTACTGGTATATAGTTTTTTAATCGCGTTGTTAGGTTTCATGTTGTTTGTTCGATTAATCTCTTTATTCTGCGCGGTAATCACGCCTGGTAATCTCTTGACCCATTCACGAGATCGTTTATCCTGAATAAATTCTTTCGCGTATTGATATCCAAATAACCGCTCAGCAACTGTCCGATTAAATCGTTCAACGATTGCCTGATCGCGATGTAGTGCAGTATGCCCTCGTCGTAACGCAGAATTATGATTCTTCATTATTGATAGAACCGCACCCTGAAATTCCTTGCCAGGATCAACTTGTAATAGATTTGGCCAATGCAGAGGACCAATTCGATATATCCTTTCAAACGCAGAAGCAGCTTCAGTTGATGATTTTGTCTTTAGCGGTTCTGCTTGTTTGCATTGACTCGCAACATCAACTACGGTTAGCGCATACTTGTAAACACCATCATGCGGCAGAAATAATATATCAGCCTGATCAACCTCATTAGGGACGCTGACATCAAAATGCGAGTAGTTAATTTGTTTAGGCGGTGGTAGATAAATTTGCCATATCGCCTGTTTTGATAACCAATCCGCTGCATTGGTATTTTCACCTTTGCGGAGCTAGCGAGTTTACCGATTGCTGCTTTACCCCTCCAGTATCCTCTTGGGGAATAATAAATAGATTCCATGTTGTTATTAATTACCGGCACCTAACATCAATTTACCTTTCATTGCCGATTTTACTAACCATGAAGCCAATTTTTCTTTGAATGATTTATCAGTGATAGAATTCCACACGTGAATTAATTTCACATCTGCGAGATGTCTGTGTTGCAGATTACTGCGTTTATAAGCAACATCATGAGCATGACACGCCTTATCAATGGCGTTTATTGGATATTCACCCGGTCCGGGTAGGTTTTGATCATCGAGTCTGATATCGAGTCTAGTCCCGGGTCCACAATAACTATACCCCGGAATATGTTTTTTCTCCTGGATACTTCGCCCATGGTGTTCCTGTGAGTTTAGCTACCTTGGCTGCAATAGCACCTCCACTTTGTTTTAAAATCCTTAGAAACAAATCCAAATTTCTTTGTACTACATTGTACACACTTACCAGTAAGTGCTGATCTGTTATTGCTAGTTGTAATCGTCGTAAAGTCATCAGTGCCAGTTCACCTTTTACATTTTAAACAATATAGATCCATAATATATTTATAATAATATGAATGTAATTGATTTTTCGGCGACAAATACACGAGAACCAGTTAAACATCATGCAGCGATACCAAATTCTATTCATATGGTTATAATCGGACCATCTGGAAGTGGCAAGACATTACTGCTACTTAATTTGATAATGAGATAGATGAAATGGGACTAGTTGTATTGCCGATTATAATGTTATTGAGTTTATAACCGATATCGAGGAAGCAACGAGCATTGATGATATTGATGGAAGTATTAACAATATAGTCGTATATGATGATGTGATATTAGACAATCAAAGGAATCCCGCTAGGATATTTTCCAGAGGCAGGCATAAAAACACTGACGTAATATATGTCACTCAACGATACACACAAATATCAAAAGTGATCAGAGATAACTGCAATATTCTTGCTGTATTCAACGGCGTTGATACACATACGCTACGAAATATTTGGCAAACTTGGTGCGGTGGTGATATGGATTATAATGTTTTTAGAAATTTCTTTAGTCATGCTCAGTCAATCCAACATGGATTCGTAACGATACATTTGCATGATCCTAGATCAAGATATCGTATCGGACTTGATCAAATGTTCGGTTGAAATCCTAAAAAAACTATTAACCCATAACAGCAGAGGGGGCGCGACATCAACCAAGGCGTCCTTTTTTTTGATTTTGAGGAAGCCTTGGTTTGCCGAAACGACGCCTCTACAAAGTTGGTCTGTTCGCCCCATCTGCTGCTTATTTATATCATCGTCAAACGTGTTATGTCGTGAATCCGAAAAATCCTATCCGGTTATCTTGTTTCAATGGTGTCAGAAGTGGGATCATTTTGGATTTAACGGTTGACAAGACAGTGATGTTCCATAGGCACATAACATTACTTTGTTGTTTTGTATACATGTCACATTTTTTGTTGCATGTCGAGAAAAGAAAATATAGGGTTTGTTGAATTTGTAAAATGCTGCACTTTAAGTTGTTCACACCAAATGTTTGAAAATGTCATAAATGACAGAACTTGTTGAACTGGGGAAACAGTTTGGCTACGACGGGGAGTCCCTTAGAAATTTCCTTCATGAAGAACAGGTTAGGGAAAGGGAGCAGAGGGAAAAATAAATGGAAGCCAAGGAGTTGATATAATTAGAAAAGAAGGACGAAATGAAAACACTAGAAAAAGAAAATCAAGAAAGACAGCTAGAAAGCAAAATGCGACTAAAGAAAATTGGCTGTTAAAAAGAGAGGATATAATTGAAGACGAAAAAGATAGAATTGGAGAAAGAAAATATAGAATTAGAAAACTGGCCGAAAAGGACAGGGTAGAATTGGATAGAGAAGCAGAAAGTGAGAATATATAATTAGGAAAATAGGTAAGATTAGAAGCTTTGCAGATAGAAGATAGAAACAGGGAGGGAGAGAATCAAAGCAAATCTGAGCTATTGCAAACTAAATGGGAGAGGAACATGATATCGAATTGGGAGGTTCAAAATTGTTTCCATTTGAAGACGACAAAGATAACATGGATAGGGTTTAGCAATAAGTTTAAGTACAGCAAACCCGAGATAGGCACGACATTCACCCTGTTCGTAAGTAGGACGTGCAATTACTTGCAGCGATGGGTGGAATGTGGTTAAGTCGTCCATTTTGTTGATGTTTTTCTTCCGGACTAGCTATTGACAACTTGTTGCAAAGAGTTATATTTGTTCTTGAGGGAAAATCATTCACGAATATATATGAGATGGCCACACAGGCGGAATTATTCGCTGATGCTTCGGGAGGTTCTCAGAATGTTATCTCGCGAGACAGCAAAGGTGGAAATCAGGTTCGCAATGCTACTATGGCGAGATTAGAATGACAGTATTAACAATATATTAGCTTTTAAACTGCAGAGACACCAAACACAAACAAAACAGAAACAGACAAATGTGAGCCTCATGCATTTATTCCAAATATTAGTTCCTTTAAACATGAAATGTATTTAGTTCTCTTCATCACTTCTATATATTAGCATAATGCATCGAAGCGTTTATTTACATACACTACCCTAATTACATTTGGTACTGGGCACTGCTTTCTTATACATTGTTAAGTCAGAGTTCACCGAGTTTTATGTTTTGTCTACATGTCCGAATTGTGTGACTCTGATTAGATAGAATGTTCAAGCATGTATGGACTCTAACATTAATTATGGACATAGTCCAGATGATCACGATGAGTTTAAATGTTTAGGGTGATATTGCATCTGACACCGTCCAAATTAATGTGTAAAACAAGTGACTTGTTTCCTCCATAGATGTCAAAACCGAACGATTCAGTAAATATATCATACTAGTTGCCTGGCTGTACCTTATCTTTATTTACATTTGATGACAGAGTTAACCTTGAATTATAAACATTACACCTTATTCAGTATACATACTTGACGGTGGGCGAATGATAGGTCTAAATTTATATTTAGCAAGCATGTAGTTTAAAATGGGGACCTGTACTTGTAATGCTTCCCGTTTCAGATGACATTTTTCTATTGTGTTTTATCCCCACAGATAACATTATATGGCATGTCGTAGATGAGTGTACATTAGTGTTCATGTTTATAGTGTTAACACCTTAGTCCTGCAGATATCCATATGATATTAGTGATGAACTGGGTAAGAATACATGGAATGATTAGTTGCACAACTTCTAGTCTCCTTTTTTGATGCTAAGTAACTTCTTTAAGGGCATCAATTTTGCATCTGTAAGAGTAAATGAAAGTCATACATAGTAAGCATAATAATATAGTTTCTTGTTTAGTTCGAAATTTCCTGTAGATAGAAGCTATTATTTTCAATAAAGGAGAAGAAACATTATCTAAGGAAGTTGCTTGTACTCTGTTTAGTTGTGATCGTACTGATTGTTCATTGTCAAATGTAATATATGTTACCACTGGATATTGAAGACTGAGACGAATTAACACATTTATATGTCCAAATCAACTAATACCTCCACCATTTATCAAATAAGATATTGTTTCTTGTTTTCCTCTAGCCTGATTCTGTTTTTGGTTGAACATAATGATCATCTTGTAATTTCAGACTCGTCGTCTCTGTTCAACTTTTCTAGCATCGTTTTGTCATCTTACACTTTTAGAATTTGTTAATCACCTAAGTATATCATCCTCCTTGTGTTCGCGATATTCTCTTTATTTGCTGTGTGCTTTACAATTGACAAAAGCATTATTCTCTAATATCAAAACTGGTTATTTGGGATACAATTTCGATGTATCACATAGTATTTCCGAATGTCAAAGCGGCTAATTGAAAGACTATTTAAGTAACAAACAAACCAAACTTTTCCGAGTGTAAAGGTTTGGAAATTAATGAATGTGATGCTCCTGCATTCCGAGATGACAGTATGGTAGATGAACAAGATCAGATTTAGGGTGACTATATTGTAAATCTTGCTATTGGTTTTATTCACAGAGCAGCCGGTGTTTCTGAAATTACAGTACATACATTTAATATTTTTCTGCTAACATTTATAATTTTTTACGAGTGCAAGAAATGGATATAATTGCAACTTAAAAGTAACGAAGGGCAATATCATTTGATAAGGATATGGCTTTAAATGAAAGCATGAAAATGTGAAATATATGACTATAAATTACTTCCGATAGCATGGAAATGAAAACTGAAGACTATGCTAGCAATAAGCACTACATCAGATATTAAAATAAATTACATTTTTCTTAAATATGATATGTTGGCTAAGGTTAAGCCCAAATGCTGTGTAATCTGATTCAGAATTTATTGATCATTCCTTCGAGAAGAAAGAAACTAAATACAGAGAAGAAGTTACTGTTGTAAAAAGACAACTAATACAAGTACGAATTATCAGAAAAAAATATAAATAGACTATAATCGATGTATACCACGGAATAATTTAAAGTTGGGACATTTTACCTGCAATGAAGACAGTAAGTATAAACGACACATGAGGAATGATAATTATGTAGTTTTATAACTGATTTCAACCCGTTCAAATCGAAATTACAATTGATAGAAACTAAACGAAAGGAATATATAGTGATTATTGAACAAAAGGAAATGAGTAAAATAACAAAGAAAAAAGCAAAATGTCTGTATTACAAAAACAGGTAAAAGGTTTAGAACGAAGAACGTGAAGGTATGTAGACATCCAGCAGTTTCACAACTACTTCAGAGAAATTGTCAGCTTACTACAAAAATGTTGTGTGAGTAATTCATACTATAACTACACTGAAATATGTTAACGTTATGACTGAATATACCTTTGTGTCAATGGTTTAAGATAATACCGTTATTATAAGATGCAGATACGTTGTTATTATTTTGCTAATTTAGAAACGGAACTGTTAAGCTGCCTACTCGAAAAGTAACGTAAAATAAAGCTGTTAATTCTAAAATATTTCAAGATGAAGCTTTTCAACTGAAATGTTTTTTCCCAAATACGTACAGTCACACCAACGAAGCATTGCAGACCGAAGCTATTAAAAATAGACAGCGCTTTAATTGCCTCTCTGGAAAGCAACGAATGTGGGTACCCTACTGCGTCTGTGAAGTGGTTGGATTATCCTGGAATTTCCTACATGGCAAGTAAACGTATTAAATAATTCATCTACAATGCAATCACACATACAGCTCCGCAAATGATACATCATTAATTTACACTCAAATTTTAAACGTATCATGACTCAGCTTAACGAATACTACGCTTTAATTTTGCGGTGTTTGTTTCCTTTATAATATTAATGAATTGTATCCCTTTAAACCCCACTATTAGTGAGAGGTTATAGAGATACTGGTTTTCATGAACCCACATAACTTATTTGCAGTTCAGCCTCTTCGGACACCTTACGCAGTTGAGAAGCGAAAGCTACCGCTTTGCACCACAAATTTTTGTCGTTAAATCCTGAAATCTAAATTGTGGGAGGGATCACGAGGCTATGAGTCGGTCCACAGAAGGTACCGATAACTATAAATTTAGGAAAAAACCTGAGTTGACAGTGTGGCAGGTGGGTGTGCGCGCACTGGATGTATAGCTCTAATTTCCATGTAAGTGGTAGACATGTTCGTAAAGCCCTAATTGCTTTGATATTTTGTATGAACCAAATGTTTGATATGGTGGACTTTATACAGATCCATACAAATAGGCATATATATATATATATATATATATATATATATATATATATATAATAACAAATCAGGTATATTAATACTGTTGAGATTCACTTTACGGATCAAATCAATATGAATGATGTTTCCACTTTTCTATTTTTCTTCTCTTTCGTCTCGCACCACTATTATTTGTCGTCTTCTTGTTATCATTATTGATCAGACTGATCATCTTGTAAGAGTTTTTCTTTATATAATTGTGTCGTCTTTGTAATAATTTAAATGATGTTCTTAATGTTTTAGTAGATACATTCACTTACCAGTAGTACTCCAAGACTTATTTTACCACCTCTACCTCCTCTATCAGTCGACGTAGCACCTCTATGTATGAGTTATGCAGTTGTTTTAATAAATAAAGCTAGAGTTATGCAATGTTTGCTAAAAATAATGACAATTTTATACTCTGGTCATTAATCAGTTTTGTTTTAACCTTTTACATAATAATACATGTTCCTTTATCATTAGACCAATATTACTTTCGTTAATTGTTTATGATTATGTCAAGTTCCTCTGTCATAGATGTCAGTGTTTGATATGATCCACTTAATGTTTGAGTTTCTTTCTTCAGCAGAACTAGCATGGCCTCTTTTTATGTATATACCAAAGAAAATAATCTTAGCAGTAGATTGAAAGAAATACAAAAGTAGTTAGCTATAAGCAGGAGGGAAACAAACAAGCGCTTAATGCATTACATAACGATCTAATACATTCGTCATATCATTTAATGATTTTAGAAATACAATATATATTCTGCTATGGTTAATTCAGATTGGTCGTTTGCAACTTACGAAAAAGGTAATTAAACGAATGAAAATAGTTTATGTTTATATTATCTAGTTATTCAACCTTAAACACAATAGGTAAATACTTTTATACATGTCTTTACTCTATAATGTTTAACGGAGTACAAGTTACACAAAATATTAAATACTATATGTATTTTGCAAATTAAATGAATCAGGTTTATAGTAATTTATCTTTTAGCTTGATTATTGAATCACAAACTGCCATAATATTGTATAATATACCATATTGAGTGTAATTATAAAAAAAGTGATTGTTACAAATATTGCTTACTGGAGAACCTTTAGGTGAAGCAAATACATTACAATGTCGAGGAACAAAATAATTAAAGATCCAAGAAGATTTGTCTTGCAGAAGAATAATATAATATACGATTATGGCAACGAATTATGATATAAATAATCATATGCATGATTCGTTGCCACAGATTACGGAAACACAATTTGTTACACCAAATGTTAAACTAATTCTTTAAACAATTATTGTTTTATCGCTAACTGGAACTACGGTATCGGTATATTCACATATATAATAAAATTACAATTGTTCATGCCATCTAGATGATACATTATGGTTCTGTGTGAGAGTATCAATTTGAGAAATTAAACTATTTGATCTCATGAAATGAAAACTAACTTTGAAGTCAATTTTATAAATCGGACATGTTATCACACATTTCGTTAGGAATTACTTTGCCATCATCATTGCATAAAAATGTATATTACAATATAATTATACCTCACAATTATACTCATAAAGAAGTTAGTATTCCTAATAATATTTGGGGATATTAATTTCCACTCTGATCATAGTATAACGAAAACATGTACATGCGTATCTCTGTACTTTTCACAACCCTAAATTCCATTACAACTTTGCGAACCTTTGCACTTTTTCGATTATTTATGTTGTGTGTATGTCTCTTGATTCGTTAGCTGTTTATTACCATGTGGTATCATGTTTGTACCACTCTCCATTGTTGACTGATATTTGCGAACAAACGTTTAGTTTTGGACACTAAAATAGGTAAATATTAAACAACTCCAACGCGTGAATTTCATTTCCGGTAAAACGGTTGTTATATAAAACACCTATTGGATTTTTTTATATACAAAATTCATTAAGTTCTGTCATTGGGGTCTGTTGTTGCAAACGCATGTTTGCTTAGATACACTTTTAAATTGTGTAAATGTACACTCTAGCACAGTTAAATTGATTAATACATTGGAAACATATATCAATAGGTCAATGAATGAAACTAAAACATAAAAATCCGACGAATTGTGATGAAGTTGTATTTTCGTGGTGAAGATTACACACAAAGTTCATCACTGATCCATAATGAAACATTTTTTTAAACCTACAAAATGTGACAATGTTAATACATTTGGATTTATCTCCAGGGACTAATTTCATCCACATTAATATGCAAAAATCACGTTATAACTCTTTGCTAAATATATTAGTAATGCGTCATGTAAAACAGACACAGAACTCATAAAACATCTGTTCGATTCTATACATTAGGAAGTGTGTACGGAGTGTTTAATTAGGCCCCGAAAGAGAAGGATTAAAACTGTAATTCAAAACTCTTTATTACATAATGTTCGAGTAATAACATATTGATAGTTCTGGTGATTAATATCTCCATGATCATCTTATAAGAGTTTGTTTCATTACTTATATTTTTGTCTAAATGTATACGTTAATTTCAGTTATTACAAAATTCGTAGATAACGTCAGTGATTGAATCCTAAGGCCCGAAATTTCAGTAAGATCTAGCACATTTTAATGTCTTTAATTGGTATAGGAACTCTTGACTATAATTAGAGCTTTCTAGTTCTTATCAAATAGATGAGTTTAATTAATTATTTTAAATACTGAATACATGATAAGTTGCTTTTACTGATTTCACGTTTCGTCAGTTTCAGTATAACGTATCAGTTCATAATTTCTTGATATTTCAAAGAACTTTTAGTTTGATCTCTATCTTGGATATCTCGGGTTAAATATTTAAGGGACTTTCTTAGCTTTGAGGGTTGGTTTATTTGGCTCCAGTTTGTTGTTCTAGACAAAATATATTAATCAATAATCTCTTACGTTCTTGCGAGAACTTGTCTTTAATTCTCAGAAACTTATGCCGGTCTTTGCTTTAAGGTGACTAATTTTGGGCGGTCATAATTTAGAGAGCAAGCTTGTGTGTTTCTATCTAGTTGATCTGAAAAATTAGAAGTGGTAGTTGATCTCGATTTCATAAGCTATGTTAATCTAACAATGAAATAGCTTGGAGGTCAATTTTGTAACTTTTATTTTGCACACTTCAATGTAAGTAATACTCAACTATACGGTTTCATTATTAGAAGAAAATGAAATTAGTTAGAGTCACATGAATATGAACCACGGCTAGTTTCAGAAAAATTGAAATACCAGTATGAAGTTGATATGTGGGTGGGGACATATCCTATATAAATATTAACACATATGTATGTTCTCTTCTTCCGCTGGACATTGCTCATTCTAGAAACACAATGTAAGCTCATGCGAAATATAACGTCCTTGTGGAACTGGGATACAACCATGTTATTGTTTGTTGGCAGGACTCTGAGGAATAAAAGGCCGTGGATAACAAAGTATCAATCTATTCACCAGGCAACTTCATTTATTCACAGACATTGGGGAAATTATAGGAGCTGCATATTGTGCTGTACATGGATTGTTCTCTGATATAGCTGAATGAACGAATATATTGTTCTGCCCTCATATCTGAGGTGCGGTTAAATGCACACTGTAGTGTTTTAGTGTAGACCATTTCCTTGACATTTTTTTAAATTCTGTGTTTGATACATATATTTGCATTTTGACTGAATTGGCAATTGTTTTCTGTTGTTTAGCACATATAGATTATTACATCTTCTTAATCATACTTTATTTCCTGTTTGCATTGGGGAGGTATACATCGATGGCTCTCGAGCGCTTATGAGTTTTAATAGCTCTTGAATCTATTGAATTAACGACTTAAATCTTTGCGATAGTGAGAAAGATGCGAGTGAACGAGTTGGAGAAGGCAGAAAAAAATGAAAAAAAAAACAAACAAATCCTGGCAAACAATTTTTGAAGACGTCCACAAACAACGGATAGATAGAGTAAGAGAAACACACAAAGAAACCTGATGAGCAAAGTACTAGGCCGAGTTACAAGCGATGAAAGCCACATCTTAGATATGAAGCAATTGAAGTGTTCAAGCAAATAAACTCGGGAGGTTATAAACGTCCGTATTGTAATACCCCGTGTGTTATATCGAAAAGACATGAGTTCTTGACGCACAATTATTTTTATTAAATAATAAATAACATGTTTTTTCAATCTTGCATCGTGAGTTTAGATAAACACATCACTGTCACGTTTTGATAATGTAGAGCAGACGTGTTTGTCTAAATGCCAAACGAAAACGTTATAATACACCATATTATCGTGAAATTAATGATTTTATTCAATTCCTGTGCATATTAACAGCTAAATTCATTAGATTGACTATACCACATTCTGATCTAATAGCATGATCTCAAAAAAAATTTTGTTCAGTATTAGTGTACTTGAGCAGTGTGGTGTGCGATATCGGCGGCTTTATTAGAATTACTATATAATAAATATAAATAATTTAAATTCAGTAGCAATCATGTAATAAATCTACAAAACATTTCTCATAGAATGTGATTAAGTTTTTGGATTTTTAAAGGGCCAACGTTAATATCAATTATTTAAACTAATATGGCCGAAATTCTTGACTTCGTAGATGTTCATACTTATGCCGCTCTGACAGCTCTCTGCCAGTGTACTGTCCGCGCTCATATTTATAGACCCCCATTCACGTCACATGACCTAATCAATTCTTGTCCTTTTCAGTGCTTTTTATGGCGGTAACTAAGTTAACTGTTCAAACTGCATGGAACAATCCCCCCGAGGACACCATTTAGACAGAATTAAGTTATCTTCACGATGTCCGTGGTGTGCAGTTTTACTCTAAATCTTAGTTGTATATTCATATATATTATTACGTTGAAATGAATGAAACGGACTAGTGAACTTCGATGCGAATCGAGCGAGAGTACTACGTACTGATGATGCAAGGAGTCGTAATACGGTTAGAATTGTTCCCATCAAATGCATACTTGAACATTAGGGTAAAACAACAAGTTCTGCATAAGCAAGAACTTACAAAAATGAACATAATAATATGGTTTAACTTTTTGTTAAACAAAAGTCTGAGAAGAGAAATATGATTCTTCAGCTGTGCACATTGATTTCTTTATCCTGCATCTCCGCTGTATCGGTAACGAACCTCCACTGGATGGTCTATGTCACCTTTTTTGTTGGTTGACCATAGGAGATCGATGAAGTCTATCATGCGCTGCTTTTCGCCGATGGGTCCTTTATGTGGCTCATGACTCCGATACGCGGTGCGCATGTCCTGGGGTGATGTGTCTATTGGAGGCATTGGCTTGTTCTTGACGTTGAGTTTTCTGTCGTCGGAGATTTTCGTTCTGCATCGTTGAAGGTTTTGCACCCCTTACTGACAGCCGACCATAAACCAAGTCTAACCTGAGCGTCGGCTTCGAGATTTGTCAGATATCGAGCAGCATCGCAGGCAGGCAGGTCTTGATTTATTATTTGAATGTATTCTTCAGGCGACCAATTTGTATGTGTTAGATTCTGGTTAAGCCTGGTCTATCCATAACTTCTAGGTTTGCCACTCTGTCTTTCCATCTTACGCAAATAATCCAGCTCAGGTCTCTCGTGTGGAATCGTTCGAGTTACTTGATGTGCTTCTTGTATGCTGACCACGCTATATTTCAATGTAGGAGGCTTGTTCCCACAACTGCTTTATACACCTTTATCTTGGTGGAGAGCTTCACATTCAGAGATGTCCGAGTGATTGATTGGCGCTGATAATGCGCGCCGTTATCTCGTTGTCTAGGAATTCATCAGATGATATGATGCTTCCAATGTACTTGAAGTGATCGATAGCTTTCATCTTGATGTCTATATATGGATACAATCGGGGGCGGGCTATGGTGTCTGGGACATGTTGGTGAAGTTCATCTGTCTTGTTGAGATGACCCACAATGCATCTATGTTAACAGTATCGAATGCATTTGTAAGGTCTATGAAGACACCTTAGAAGTTCATATTTTGTTTAATGTATTTGTCCAGTAATTGTCGAACTGTGATGATCATGTCGATCTTGCTACGAACTGGTCTGAAGCTACATTAGGCCCCATGCAGTATGGCTTCCGATATCTTGTCGACCAGACGATGGAAAATTAACAGGAGTGATATCCGTCGATACTTGCGGTAGTTAGCTATGTATCCGTTTTATTTGTTTGAGGTGACAATCATTGTGTCTTTGAGTTCCTGTGGCAAGAAGTCCACCTCCATGCTGATAAATAATCTTTGCAGTGCCTCAAGTACCTTAGGGCTAGCTGCTTTTAAGTATTCAACAGGACTTGCATCAGCACCGCGTGCCTTGTCAGAGCTTGTCATATTGATGATACACTCGACTTCGTACGTGGTTGGGGTTACGTCCAGGTCAGAGATTGTTGGCTTCTGGTCAATTCCGACTAACGCTGTGTTCTTTTTCTGAGTAGTCCCGTCAGGAGAGATTTGCGGGATGCAATAGATTTTTGAAGGCCAATATACATCTTTTAGGGATCTGAAAAACTCTTTCGAATTGTTGGTGTCCGAGTAACTTCAACTGCTTTGCGACTCCCGCAGCTAGTTTGCATAATGAATAATTATCTCTGGTCTTAGCTATGCACGTGTTTGAAGCGATTACATTTTGAGACCGAGTCAACGTCGTTCTGCCATTATATATGGGCCTAACGCTATTGTCGAAGGAAGATGCTCTTAACTTAGTTGATTTCGTCGAACGGGTGTTGGCGGATTTTTCGTTTCGGTCCCAGGTTGACCTTTGCAGACTCACTCAACATCTCCTTTAGCTGGTTCTACTTTGAGGTTGGGTCCTGTATGTGAACAGGTCAAGGGTACGCGCACAGTCAGTAGGTTTTAAATGTGAGCTTGAAATTGCTCTCTCATCCGCAAATGGTTCATCATTGCAGTGTTGAACTTGATTCTTTTTGCTTTGTGACGGGACAATGCTGAGATCAACGATAGCCCTGACTAATCGGTGGTCCATCCAGCACTCGGCTTCCCTCAAGGCTCTTGTTATCCGTACATCGAGGATATCTCTGTTTTGGACGATGACATAGTCAATTAGATGTCATTGTTTGGATCCTGGATGCATCCAAATCGCTTTATAATAGCTCTTCTGAGGGAAGAGTGTGTTCGAGATTAGTATTTGCACATATCTATAGTAAAAGCAGCCATTCGTGTTTTTTGTCCGATTCCATGTTGTCCCAGTACTTCGTTCCACCTTACATAATCGTTGCTCACTCGGTCGATACAATCGCAATGTTTGATGAATGTGTCACATGCATGGCTAGCCTTTACGAGGTCATCGAGACTTTCGTCGAATGCCTGCTTGTCTTTTTTGCTACTAGTCAATGTGTGGGCATTAAAACTGATGATGGTGATATACCGTGACTTAGAGCAATGGACTCGGAGTTACATCAAGCGTTCACATGCATATGAATCAATTGAAATTGACGTAAGTGTGTTGTATGAATGCAAAACCGACTCCGTGGGTTATGTGCTGATCTTATGTATTTCCCTTCCAGAAGAAGATGTCGTCACCCTCGGATCCGCAGATATATCCTACATCGGCTAGATGTGTCTCGCTCAGAGCGGCAATGTCAATATTGTATCCACCCAGTTTTCTAACTAGATGGGCTGTTCTTATCTCAGGCCTGGATGTATCTCCTTTGTCAATGAACCTGCGTACGTTCCATGTACCGCGTATGAGTTTGATTTGTTTATGCATATGGTGCTGACCGTATTAAGGAATAACTGCCAACGGAGCTAGCCAGCTAGATAGCTTATAGGAAAGATAATTTGAAGGACGCCGTTTCTATACCCTTTCCTTACTAGAATGAGCAGTTCTGACTTCAACAGGGCTGCCCAGTCATCTGGGATGCTGGCTCACTTCTTTGCTCGATTGGTTCATATAAAAACGACCGCCTGTCCATAGACAGCATCCTTGTAGGAGGTGTGACTACGGCTGACAGTAGTAACCTCTACATGTCGTTATGTCACCATCACCGTTGGACTGTGAAGTTCCGCTGAGTATTAATAAAAAGAATTCATTTGTTTGCGTGAAGCGCATTTGACAAGAAATGCCTCCGCATTTAGGAGATTAAGGTGAAGAAACTGTCGCTTTTGAGCAACCTATCCCTCTCGGCCACATGATAACATGTTACGGCTGAAGCCTCATTGGCTGCAGTGGATTGCCAGGTCTTGTTTTGTCATCAGACGTGCCATCTGCACTCCACATCGCATTGGTGAACTGCTTTCTTGGCTGTTGGATCTCCTGATTGATCTCTTCCTCCCAGTCATCCGGATCAGTCTGTACATGCTTGGTTAAGCAAGTCCCTAAAATCACCCAAGGCTCAAAGGGGTTTCCTTAGGGTTTGGCAGGTGTTGCATGCAGATAGCTGCTGTGAGCCACAAATCAGAGTTAGGAATCGGGGAGGACCAATGTGGATGAAACATCTCTTGGGAAGGTACTACATATTCCAACCATCAGAGATGCTACCTCGCCCCGAGACCCCAAATACACCAAGCCACTAATTTATGGACTAACATCATATTTCTGGCTTTGATATTCCAAAATCATTTATTGTAAAATAATTCGTTTCCTAAATTATTCATGACAAATGTCCGCACGAAACACGCTTTGTCCAAAATAAAAATGAATATGGCACATTAACTACTAGCATGCGAACTTCTTTCCACTTAATATTAAATGGACAATATTCGTGTATGCAAAACTCCACAATGCCATTAAGGTATTATAACATAGTTAACTGTCTCGTGTTTTTCGGATTTTGTTTCATGATTTTCTTTGTCATTATATATCAAAAGGAATGTAGTTCTTAAAAGAGCCTAATATTTTGTTGAGTTAGTTTGCATACAAGAAACTGGCTCGTTTTGTTGACCAAATATTCGTTCATGCATAGTGTTATAGGAAAGGCTAGGTATTTACTGTCCGATATGTGAAGAATAAGCAAAGATGGTAACATATAAAACATCCGAATATAGGTCCAATACTTGTAAGAGATGAAACGTAAGTCAGCATAATATAAGTGCAATAGTAATGTCAATATTAATATACATATCCCTCATAAAATATCAGAAAAGTACAGACAAAATAATGAAATTGGTAAACATCCCATTTTAGAAGAGAAATGAAAAGCGAACAAAGGAATAATAACGAATAAGGAAGCGGACAAATGCACAAATAAATATACTTTAAAACGATGATGATGTAATACATAATTTGGCGTTGAAAAACAAATTAAGAAATTGACTAAAGGAGGAATCTATATAAAATGATGTTACTAGGTTGATTTAAAACTCATGTGTAATACTAATAATAGTGAAACTCATTATGCTACCCGTTTCAACAATACCGGAAATTGTCATATTTAAAACGAAGAATGAAATAACGCAGCATGATATAGCGTTTTGATCGAGTATGCTATGTTTGCCAATTCAGTGTTAGAAAGACAACCATTTTAACCATTTTTGTTTTAGAGAAAATACATTTAATCGGCAACATAATATAATCGCGAGCGTAATAATACCAGTCATCTACAGTGATTTTATAAATACACATATGCTACATTCATGTAAAACGTATCTTTGAATACTTGTAGAGAGCCATTAATTCTATTTTGTTTCCACATTTCCATCCATGTGACAAACTGAAGCAATATTGTTACATTTATTATATATGTGTCAATTCCTTTATGAAATGAACTCTTCTGTTACATATTTCATTTGTATTAAATTTATAACCTTTTAAACATTATGAAGTATTATTTGTGATAAGACTCATTCTCGTCTTAAACACTTCTAGTTGTTGGGATTAATCACGTGGGCTGCGGATTAGATATCGTTCATTAGTTAATAATCTTGAAAGATATGTTGGTGTATATCCTAGCAAGATTTCGGATAATTGTAACTAAGATTCGTGCAGACAAATATAACAAAAATTATCAGGCTAGACAAATTTTCAAAGATTCCATTGGATGGGTTATAGGAAATCTTGAGATAGATGATGATGAAGACAAACTAATTCAGTTATTCTATGTTGTTATACATATAAACACACACACACCCCCACCTACACACACACACACACACACACACACACACACACACACACACATATATATATATATATATATATATATATATATATATATATATATATATATATATATATATATATATATATATATATATATGGACATTTACACTACAAGGTTAGTAGTGCCATTAGCATAAAGTACAAGTATTTACAACTAGCGATTAGAAGGATCTAATGATAATGCGAATTTTACAACATTACATGACGCTATTGGAGATTATATTGGATAAATGCAGGAGTGAAATCTTGACACAGCAGCAAAATTAAATAAGAACAAGTGGCTTAGAATCGTTTGTACAGATGCTGAACCATTCTATCCTGGTATAAAGAATTTTCAGTATTCTCGTTGGATGATGTAGTGAATACGGTAGAACGGTAGATGGGTAGAACGTATTTATTAAGTATTGCTCGAATAAATCTAAAGCTGAAATGGAGATTAAATAGAGGATAATCTTTAAAACACTATACGTGAGTTTAAACACAAAAACGATATGATGTGTATATGTGTACTTGATGAATAAGGGAAGGTTTACTAAGTAAAAACCTAATTTTCGTTACCATCTTGCACAATGACGATTAGTAAGAAAATTCAGACTAGATTATAATGATGTTGAAACTGATCTGGATGTTCATGGTGAATTATCTAACACTGAAGTATTAAAAGAGCTACTTATTCCTATGTCATCGCTAACACATCCCTGTATATATTGTCAAAATTGTAGCACACGCAGCAGCTTCAGCACAAAAGGAAAACATAACTTGCCTCTTGAATTTGCTTGAGGATGATTTGATCGATATCGCGAGTTTCTAGCATATACAAAAAGCGGGTTTTTTTTCGGACCTTCAGTTCATGAAGCAGTTTCAATAATTATTGTTGAAACAGAATAACAATAAAACGACAAGTTATCAAGTTTAATCATATAGTACATAATCTTTTAGCCACAGATCTAAATGAGAATATCGCGTACTACAGTGACTATCATACGAAATCTTAATGCGCTAGAAGAGGTTATCCCTAATATGAAATAAGTTTAAAGCTGATATCATATCTACCTGGGTTTTTTTACAGTAGGAGAGATCCCGTCTGGCGGAGCAAGACTAAATCCATTTCTGCTAATAATTGTAGGAATCGGTGCAACTTTAACAGCTGCTAATAAACAAGATTGAAACACGTTTTGAGACATATAAAAATACGCTTGTAAAATTGCAGTGAGTACTTACAAACTAAATCATAATGATGTAAAAATGCATAAAAAAAACTTAAAAGCAAACTCCACAAACGTGAAATTACTAATGCAATCAAGAAACGACATCTACTATTACTACTTTCATGCAATTCATATGTCAAATTTACTAACTTCATTTCTTCATTTCTGAGAAGGTACATGCTATAACTTAAACATATTAACGCAGTGAAAATTCAGTGCCATCTATCCTAAGACAAGTTTAATTTCGCCTTCCAGAATTTCATTGTAATGAACATGGTGGTCTTGGCTTTCACTAGTTCATAACTCTCATCATTTATTAATTTAATCTAGGTAAGAATATCATTCTGTTTAAAGAAACATGAAAGAATCATTTAGGAGTTTTCATTATTCTAAATATATAAGGTTGTTATATAATTGTTCAACATTTTTATATGAAAATATGTGGAATGAAATGGACTTGTTATCTTCACTAAGTATTCATCTGATAATATTTCAAGCGACAATAAGCGTACTGTTTCTAAATTAAGTTATATTAACATTCATATTCATACCAGAGCCCAGCAACAAACAATCTAAATTTCCGCTGAATTTAGATACAAAGATACGTGATCTCATTCAAGTGTGTTCTTATAACTCAACTATTTCGAATGCTAGAAATAAACTTAAAACCAAACACTGTTTTCTACCTAAACTATTTTCAGTATGTTCTTTTTTTGTCATGGTCTTTGTTGTTTGGTAATCATAGCATATTATTTTATACGTTTTTTCTTTATGTTTTAGGTGTTTTATAATGTTGTAAATCGTTCATAGCTTCTAATGATTATGCGCTATACAAAGTCCTCATTATGATTATTATTATCATTATTATTAGTATTTATATATTTTAGTTTAAACGTTTACTCGCAAGACCCACCCACAATCAACAATGATTTTGTTTAAATGTCTTTCGAGAAACAATATTAACATCAGTGTAAAAACGCAATAGACTAAAATGTATGGCTCGAACTATGGATTGAATATCAATAGATCCAATCAGGATTGGTACTCAAATTATATCTTAGATGCAGTAATAATACTTTAGTATCATTTTAGATTTTACAATGTACATAACGCATAATGTATAAGTATGAATAATCCGAATTGCTATCAATATGTTCAATTGTAAATAACCTTTAGATACTATGGCTGATCTTTTGATTTTTGGATGAAAACGATACATTATTAATCCACTCATTCATATAAATCAAGGGATAAACACTGCTTATTGTATTTTATTTAACTGGAGGACCAAAACAAAGCAATATGGTGCATGCAATATGATGGATAATATTAATCTGTAACAAGCCTAATAACACAAAGAACCAAAAATCTAAGGAGGAAACAAGAAGTTTAAAAACAATCATTGTAGTAGCAATTAATGGAATTCAACAAGATATCTTTTTGCATATCTTTCTATTATGCTGTGGTCAAAGGAGTTATCATATAATTTGGCAGGGAAAAATTAAAATGAAACCAAATATTTTTAAATTGTTTATTTTACAGGATAAGTCAACGGTAAAGCTACCTTCAGGAAAAGAATCTGGTACATATTATGCCTGTGCTGAGAGTCATGCCCTAAAGTGTGTGACAGACTTTAATATATCGGATTACTGTTCATCCATTGTTGTGGAAACAAGTAAGGCACAACTGTTTCTGCTATCACATAATCTTTACGTAAAATAGATGACATAACCCATGATCAAAATTGGTTAACTCGAAATTGTTTTATCTCATTCGGTCTTACATTCAAACGATAATATCACTGAACAGAATTGGCGATGGTGTCGACATTACAAACTAAATTCACTGTTTATAATTTTATGAGGACATAGACTCTGCTGTATTGACGATCTTCAAATAAATAATGTTTATGAATGGTCCCTGTATTAGCTAGAAGGAATGCAATATATTGTGTACAAACTATGGTGACCGGATGCGTGATTTAGAAATCGTGAAACTGTTATTCAAAAACATTGGTAAATTAATTTTTTTGAAATGCATCAGCTGTTTTCTTCTCAAAGATCCGTATTGTGCTCACTTGAAAATTCTTAAACCACACGTTTTAAAAGCAGCAGGTCATTCATTTCTAATGATTTCAATGATGTGGTATACTTTTGTTTCGATTATACATTATATTGCAGCCATTGTGATGAGTATTAAATGTAAAAAAAGACATAAATCATTGTATCTTAGGAACCACATGCCTTCGTCATATAGTCTCCCATTTAATAGCTCTAACCAAAAATGACATCACTTGACTTTAGAACTATAACATTTGGCTAACATTATTGTGTCATTTAAAATCATTTGTGGTTCGAAATTTCTGGTAAGCTAGACAAGACTTTAGAGTCACATTAAAATATGAATCAATCTAAAAGCACTGCACCTCCAACGTAGTATGCGTTATTATTATTTTTTTAAAACGAAATGGTATTCACTGTGTTGAAAACAAATATGATATATTTATGAAGGATGAGGAACATTGATATGTATGAGATAGCGATTTAACATCCATGCGCATTGCAAGAACCTGAAAGGCTATATCATATGTAATGATTTTAATTAAAGTCAGCTTACTGACGGGCAAGTGTTTCATGGTTTGTCTTTTCCTACATTTTAAAGCACATAATATCTCCATCTATTTCAATGAATGAACATGCTGGACACAAGCGAGGAAGGTGAATGTTCTTAATCTTAGGAGTGTAACATTTGCAGCAGAGTTTGCACCTTGTCAATCACACGCATCCTTACTAAGTTTAGTTAATCAATATTTATACATTAAAATAGCCAATGCAATGCACTAATCACGTAACTACTATATGACCTTCTATTATACGTTCACCCACACCAAACTGGTATATTAATTTTTGAAACAATTACCGTGTTTGCCGCAAACTTAATCGTGTCATTAATATTGAAGAAAAATTTTACTGAATTCTTTATTATGTTCATCTCTTGTACTATGTACACTTTCGTTGAGAAAACGGAAAGTAAGGGTACAGTGTGCTTAGTACATGCACTTCATACGTGTGACACACTGTTTAATAAATTGTCAATAAGGCGACATAACGTTTGGAAATCTAGTTCCAACTCGATTCGAAGTAAGTAATGTTTTGTTATGTGTGGAGAAAATTCAGATTGCCTGATTTGGTTTACTGTATCATGTGTGGAGTAACCTGTATTTATTATTATCGACAGTGTTTGCATATTTATACAGAACAATAAATACATTATTCGAATTACAAAATCCATCAATATCAGCCAATGGTTAGTACAAGTACAAGAGATGTACGGTACATTTGATAATAATGGTATATAACAGGTAATTCCACAGATCTTTAAACATTCTTTAATCAGTTTGATGAAAGCTGTTATTTGCCCTTAACACATGCATACTGACCAATGTATGCGTTTGGCATATTGTGTGAGACTAGATAAATTTAATGAAAAATGATTTTATTTTAAGTTAGTCTGGCCCAAAATAAATATTTGTTTGAATAATTCATGCTTTATTGAACAAATCAAATAAATGTGCTGTAGTTCATATTTGTGTTCATTAGATACAATAACTATAAGCAATGTAATTTCAAAGCATTATTCTCAACTTTACATAACAGGAATAAAGGCCGTAACAGGTAAAATATTCCGTTTGAATTACAATATGTCGAGATATTAAATCGGATTGAAAGTATTAGTGTTTATTAGTATTACAACACAATATGCGTAACATCTATGCATATAGATCAGATTTATATTACATTTGAATTATATCAATCTAAAATACTATATAATTTAGTAAATAACAAGATAACCTGCAACTTAGAATAGGATGCATATAAAAAAGATTGCTAGGCTGAAAGAGTAGAAGGTGTTCCAGAGAATATTTGGAATTGAAGCGAACGATAAGCTTTCATAGTGCCAAATTAAATCCCCAAATGAACTTGTATATTATTTAATATTCCTTTAAGAAACGCATTTTAGAGCTTGGTGTTAATGCAGTCCCAAAACGTCTAGGTTCATTGCCCTTTTAAGCAGGTTACCTACAACATTAGGAGATTTATTCGTTATTGTTCTAATTGAAACAACTATGCTAGATTAAAAGATAATATAAGATAATTGGTCACATCATCTGTACCGTCAACACGTGTGTTGGTCATTCAGGGAGTAAAGATTAAGACGGAACGTCTCGTCATACTCGCTTATAAGATGATTATTAGATTTCCATCCTGATGTATAGTTGGTATATTGAAATTATTAATACATTGTCTCATCGATCACATGAATAATAAACGACCTGTCCAGTCATCGTTTCAAAGTGTTCAGCTTTTGTTTGTCAGGAAGTGGTAAAATACAGCACTGAATTATATGTATGTATGTATGTATGTATGTATGTATGTATGTATGTATGTATGTATGTATGTATGTATGTATGTATGTATGCATGCATGCATGTGTGTGGGTGTTTTTTGCATGTGAAACGGTTGATGTTTTTTGCAGATAACAGTCCTGCAGTGTCACCAGGCAATACACAAGTATCATCAGAAGTGATCGTTATCATTGTGATACTCATCCTTATACTGTTTCTTCTAGTCGTTTTGATTACCATCCATTTACTACTATACAAAAGTAAGCTCTGTTCAATTTTTATTATGACATCAAATGTAGAAATGTTGCGTGTGATGTAAATTAATTTTGATAAAATATTAACATATTTTGGCACAAGTGAGTCGTAAAATAGTGTAAAGTAAACAAAAAGCAAATTAACAAACAAAATAAAAATAAAAATGTGCATTGAGCTTCGTATTGGCGCTTAAACTGGTGCTAGACATGTTTGTAAATACATGACTGTTTACAAGTAAATCTTTCTGGAATTAAGACAATAACATATTTAGGTATACGGAAGATTTGTGTTATTATGAAGTGTACAAACATTTTTAAACGTCTTTAGTCGTAATTTTCATTTCTCTCTATATTAATATACTAAACTAACAGACCTTTAATCTGTTAGTTTCGTATCTCACTTTAAGAGCTATGAATGAATTTGGTTACGTCAGGAAGCAAAGCTTTTACGAGACCACAATTCCGTTATAGATAATATAACAAAATGGAAAGGTAAAATTCATTAGACCAAGCCCGCGAAGAGGGTAAATTTAATCTTATAAGCATGTTACTCCTGTGTCATTGTGTACTGCATAGTTTCAAAATCTATATTTGTCTGCATCTTTGTGTATATTGTCTATGTATGTAGGTACTTAGGAAGGAAGGTAGACTGGTTAGTGAGTGGACAAACATATAATTTTAACCATTCATTAAATCACTAATAATACAAAATGTTGAAATAAAATCATCTACGTGTTAAATTGGGGTCACAAGTATATGTCTATTTAAGAAATAAGTATTTAAGATTTTGAGAGATTTAAAATTTCGTTATGCTTCAGCTTCTGTTTATATTTGTACCAATTCATTTCCCAGCGTTCTACTTATATTTTTTATATCCATTAAGATCTGTACTAATGATTAGCCATTTGACTATTAAATCAAATAAATACAAATGGAAAACATTGCATTTCTGGTAAATATGTTTACCTTTATGTTTAGGAAAGAAAGACGTTGAGGCGGTGTCAAGAGAAAAAGGTATTAATGATAGTCTTTTTGTTCTTTTTTCCCAATCTGCTTGGATTTCGTCATAAAGCATACGTCTTGATTTCTAATTACCACCATACACTAATTTCATTTCAGTTGATTTGTTTCCAGTAAGATTGTAATTACACTATGCATGATGATTATTAACCTTGTTAGCTATTATATAACGTTGTATTTGTTTATACTGATATAAAATACTTTCCGTTCAGCTATCTAAAATTAATGTCAATATTATAACATTGAGTGATGATTGCATTTCTCACAATTGAGGGTATTATTTAGCGCCCAAAATAAAAAATTTAAATATATATCTTACAAACAAATACCAAGGACGATGGCCTTTTTTCTTAGACGGAACGGTTTGTTTTTTATTTTTTTATTCTGTGAATGCAGCTGTCGTCAACTTAATGTGCAACACAATGAATCATTCCACATAATAGCAACTGTCTTCTGAATTATCTACAACATCTTTGTACACATTGTAACAGAAACATGAATCAAATTGCGTTAATACAAATAAAAAACATTTTACAATTTCGCAGAAGGTTATTGTTATATGCATTTAATTAATTTGTGTCTGTTAGTTATACATTTGTCTTATTTCATTACAAAGCTATTGTAATGTAACACTGTTGTTCGGACTTGACCTTTTCTAAAATTGTATTCAATGCGGCATATTCAGGTTAACACAGAATGAGTAAATATGTTAATGTGGGTCAGGTATTCAGATATTCCTATATAAATTATATAGGATATTGTGTTGGAAATAAGAAAGACGCATGAAAACATTCTAGAGGGTTTTTTCCCACTAGGTAATGCGGTCAAGCAGAGAACTTTATTTTATTATAACTCGGAGACTTGCGCCAGTTGTGCTTGATAAACCAGATTTTTAAGTTGTATAATGTTGTGAACAATTGGGTCATAATTTTATTTTCTTCAAAGTATTGAATGCAAGCGATTATTTTCTCTTGAAATACGAACTTGCTCCGATACTATTCTTGGATAAAGATGATTTTTTGCAATTTATACTGAATAATCCCTAGAATAATATTACATATTTTAATAGGATATACTCGTAACAGAAATCTGGCCGCTCGTCTGTTCGATATGAATTTTTCTAAACTATATTACATTAAACGATTGTTTAAAATTTAAATTCCCTTCGTATCGTATGTTTTGTTTTTAAATCTGAAGTACTATTTCAAATTTTAGAAATCTTTAGTAAATCAACAAGCTTTTATAAATATCATCAAAAGTATAGATCTTTATTCCAAATCCTACCGAGGAGCAATTAGACTCCATGATAAAAAACAAAATGCTAGAACCTGTCAGAAACTATGATCTTTTTTTATAAATGTGATTTGGTTCCGATTAGTAACTCTGTATCAGAGAGCTAATAATGAATGAGCATCAGAAAGGTAAATAATTATACCAAATAAATATGTAATAATATAATGACGAATGATGAAGGAAAATGCTACTAGAGAGAGAGAGTAGAAAGGGAAAAAAGTAGTTACAGAAAGGAGAAAAGCAAATGCTGCTGGCAAAAGAGAAGAGATAGAGAAACAAATGCAGTAGCACAACGAAGAAAAGAAAAATGAAAATGGATATAGATAGGAGAGAGACCGATGCAAATTCAAATGCAACCAGAAACAGAAGAAAGAATTTCAATTTTGCTTCAGGTAATTACAGGATGTGATGTTAATAAAATATTAGGTTAGAGTCCCCATCTAGGAAAAATTAATTAGAATTTATTTTCCGAGGTGCCTGCTGGTGACCAAAATCGTACAGACAGGATATTCTTAATCTCGCACATGAAACACGTTTGGTTGGTCACTTAGGGATTAATAAGAGCAATCCTAATTGGACAACACTTTTAAGAAATGTTTGTAAATACCGCAGATTGAATCATACTTGTTAAATCATCGGAAAAGCCATTCGGAAAATAACTTAGGCTCATCTGTAACCTGTTCCTGCATCTGACTACAACATATTGATTTTCATTACCACTACAGTACTTAGAACACGGAGAGTTCCAGCTGCAAAGAGCTCTTGGATAAACTAACAAACTGATGTAAATGAACAAATGTACACCACTTCCAACAACCTTCTCTCCACTAGACCTACCAGACTAATTTGCAAATTTCTTCGAAGACAAAGTACAAACCATTAGAGATTCGCTTGACAGCACAATTTCAACTGATTCGTCACCATACAGATATGATGCAGAATTTCAGCGACAACCGTTAGGAGCATTTGAACCTGTTTCTATTGATTTAGTACGGACAATCGTGATGAAAAGGGCACCAGTCTTGTGAACTTGATCCAATTCCGACATCACTGCTGCTTGAGTGTTTAGACCCAATATTGCCTTCACTAACTGATGTTAATAATATCTCTCTCTCATCGAGGGAATTCCCATCATTTTTCAAACCTGCCATGGTCAAGCCTATGCTGAAGAAACCAACACTGGACCATAACGATTTAAAGAACTACCGCCCAGTTTCTAATCTCCCATTCATATAAAAAATCTTAGAAAAGGTTGTTCTAACTCAACTTGTATCTCATTTGAATTCAAACAGTCTTTTTAGTAATGTACAGTCTGCATATCGCTCTTGCCACAGTACGGAAACTACTCTTCTGAAAGTATTTAGTGACATTCTCTCTGCTTTGAATAATGGAAAGATTACAGTCCTCACTCTCCTAGATTTATCTGCAGCATTTGACACAATACACCATGATATATTACTTCATCGTCTCCAGCATGTATTTGACATTCAGAATATAGAATTACAGTGGTTCAACTCCTACTTAGTCAACAGGACACAAATTATCTATGCAAATGGAATACACTCCAGCCCAGTTGACGTATATTGTGGTGTTCCACAGGGATCTGTTCTTGGAACTGTTGTCTTCATTTTGTACACTCAGCCGCTCCCAAGTGTCATAGATCGTCACCCAGTGTCGCACCAATTGTATGCTGATGACACCCAAATATACAAGTCTAGCCACCCAACTGAAGTTGATGCTACCATCCATCGAGTAGAGAAGTGCATTTCGGATGTGAAATCATGCACATGAATGATGATAAAACTGAGGCTGTTCTGATCACAACACAAAGACTTTCTCATTTACATCCTTTACCTCAGACAATAAATATCAGCAACACCAACAATAAATTCTCACAGTCAGTACGGAACCTAGGCGTTACTCTAGACAGTACTCTCACAATGCCCCAACATGTCATGAACATATGCAAGGCTGCATATCTTGAATTGAGACGCATCAGTTCCATTCGTAAATATCTTTCAGTTGATGCCATTAAAACACTTGTGTGTTCATTAGTACTTTCAAGACGGCTATTGTAACTCAATTCTGTCTGGTTCATGACAATATGTACTCCAGAAACTTCAAAAAGTTCAAAACACAGCTGCACGGATCATCTTTAGAGTACCTCGATCAGAGCACACCTCACCAATGCGCTCTACCCTACACTGGCTATCAATTCGAAAGAAAATCAAACACGACATTTGTTCTCTGTGCCATGTTTCAATGACAGACTCCAGTCCAAATTACTTATCCAACCTCAACCATGTGTATACACCAGCTAGATCCTTATGCTCTTCTTCTGATAATCGTATACTCATTGTTCCCAAGGTGAAAACAAAGCCATATGGACAACTTTCGTGTGCCCACAAGGGCCCGGCGACGTGCCCATTGAAATTAGACACAAAGACACAGTGGTCCCTTTTAAGAGTGCTCTTAAAACTAACCTGTTTCTACTGCAGGGACAAACATAACAAAATAATCATGTTTTAGTATATATATATATATATATATATATATATATATATATATATATATATATATATATATATATATATATATATATATATATATATATAATTGTGTGTGTGTGTCTATGTATATGTATATGGAGTTTGACGAGGTATGGCATATTGCTTTGTTTCAAAATTATATAATATTATTATACATTCTTGAATAATAATATGATCAGTTTATATTGAATCATGTATAGCACAGCGATCCTTTCATAATAGTTTATCTAATTTATCCTGATTTTTAAGAGCCGACAATGTTGTTATATATTAATTACTAAATGTTTAACCAAAATGTAAGTAGTTTGTATCTTTAAATCAAACTTGTCCGTCAATTATTTACTGATTAAATGTAAGAAAACCCTTTCAATATATCGTTCTAAACCATTGACATTACAATATGTTGACTTGGTTGACCTTAAAGCTTGCTTGTACAAGAATGAGCACATCAATTCTGAGGTAACTATACACAAACTATCTATAAATATTATTAGCTGGTGTTGTGTTAAACATACTAGGTATATTTAAACGTTATACAATTATATTCATTAAGCACTTTTGCAGGTCGTTCTCAGTGCACTTTGCGAAACAATTATGTTTACTCCACCATTGCGTCAATTAGATCCCATGATTGCAAGTAAAATAAACGGACTTGTCCAGAAAATTGTAATCAGTTAAATATGTTTGATTTACATAACGTTACTTGATATTTATTTGTTCATGTTCAATTGCCGCTAAGAGTTTGAATTGAAACTTATTTGTTAAACGTCCGCGTCTTTATTTATTTAAAGGTTCTGTGAAATGTAGACTTCTTGAAGTTAATGGTTTAGTTGATTTCATTACATTATTCATTGATGCCAAGTTGAGTATGTCTGCTATAAGAAGAGTAGGAACAATATTTCAAGATGTCTTGGTTACTGCCAGGGCGTGGTTGTTATTGAAATTGAACAAATACATCTATGAAGAAAATTTCGCGCATTCGCTTTGAGTCAGACATAATTACAGTTGTTGATAAAAAGGGGAAGTTTTCTTTAACAAGACTGTAACGATCGTTACTCCATGTTATTGATAAGTTGTGTCACATGTTACATGCTTTGTTTTATTTATTATATTACATTTATAAATAGTCTCTTGGAAATAATAACACTTGTTTAATGTAACACTTTTAAGCAATGAACAATCAAGACATTTCAATATTTATTTGTAATGTATATACATTCAATGGGAATAAAATATACAGATGTGACGATTTTACCCCAACCCCTTGTATGTAGGTATAAGTAACTATAACTTGTGATTCTGACTGGCCTTGTACATGTATAAATTGTATGTCTGCCTGACCCAGCTGTGATGTTCAAATTGTTCTAAAAGTTAGCTAATCCCCTTACGTAAGATGGTCTTTGTTAGCTCTCGAGGGGAGAGGAGACTGTGTCCATCGCGGACGGGTGACGTAACCACATCAAAGGACAGGACAGCGCTAAATAAGAAGACTGTAACAATTGATAGGCACACAGACAGACATTCGGATGATTGACAGTCGAACGACTGACCAGAGTCGATCGCCCTCCAATCGAAATGCGATGTGGGTGGGACTTTATTCGAAAAGTTTTAGATAAAACCCAATGTTTAGTAGGAATTAGTCAGTTGCTACAAGAATTGAGAAGAGAGTAGAACTCCGTACGACCAGACGAAAATTGGTGGCAGACTCAGATTTTGGAAATCAAGGAAATCTTAAGATAGCTTCAAAGGAAGCTTTCGGGTGACGTTGAGAAATTTCGGGTGACGTTGAGAAATTTCGGGTGACGTTGAGAGAATTTCGGGTGACGTTGAAAGAATTTCGGGTGACGTTGAGAAATTTCGGGTGACGTTGAGAGAATTCCGGGTGACGTTGAGAGAATTCCGGGGGAATTCCGGATGACGTGGAAAGAATTCCGAGTGAATTTGAGAGATACCGAGTGAATTTCGGGTGACCTCAAGAGATACCGTAGAAGAGGAAACGGAAGTAGAGATAGAAGAGGAAACGGAAGTAGGGATATAAGAGGAAACGGAAGTAGAGGAATCGGAAGGAGAGAAAGACGAAAGGAGACTTATTTAGATGAGTAACACTCAAGAAGGGAAAATATTCCTCACACTGAAATCAAATGATGATCTAGGGATCATTGGGTCAAGAGTGACATTGATTGCTTAATATCTTCAAAATTTTCATTTATTAAATTGTTGTTTAAATTTCATCCTTGTATTTCTTTTAATTTAACTGTCGGCATTGCTGACTGGGGGTTCGTAGCCATATATAATATATTGTCCAGAAGTAAACATTATGAATGCGGACCAGGGGAACTTCCTCATAATTCTTTAAAGTCTATAGGAAGAACCCCACCCCTACTAAACGACACTTCACAGTGGGGGCTCGTCCGGGATATGAATTAGACATATATTATTTTAGGACCTAAAGTTATTTGTAGGAGTATTAGGGAACAGTGTGAGATATTTTCCATTCTTTGTATTCGTTTTATGATTTTCCCATCTTGCATTTTATTGTCATATGTGCATGCTTTGTAGACCTTCCATTACTAGCAGTACTGGTGAAGCAGATATCGAACAAATATCTTACCTGAACGAAATTAGTTGCTATCGACAGGTAAGTATTTAAACTTGTATTACAAGTATCTGTGTCTTGTTAGAATATTGAGACAAGGTATCACTTTACATTAGTTATAATGGCCACCGAAAGGCAAATGATAAAGGAATATCGAGCTATGGGGTCTGAAGAGCTCGGATATGAGGGAGATCGCCTGGCGGCCTTTATAGAAGAAAGGATCAAGGAATGGAAGGCCGAAAAAGCAGCGGACAGAGAAGCACAGAAAGAGCTAGCCAAGATAGCAGCAGACAGAGAAACCCAAAGAGAGCTGGAGCTAGCCAAGATAGCAGCAGACAGAGAAACCCAAAGAGAGCTGGAGCTAGCCAGACTCGCCCACACTCTGGAGATGGAAAAGGTGAGAGTTGAAGCTAGGACCAACGGACGGGACGACGCCAGTACAAGCTCTGGAACGACCGGCCGACCATTCATCGACCACCGGATGGTCCAGATCAACATGCCACGCTTCAATGACAGGGAGGAGGCTATTGACGATTTTCTCCTGCAGTTCGAGAAACTCGCACACGCTCATCAGGTCCCTGAACAGCACTGGGCCATTAATGTCTCAGCCTTTTTGCAAGGTGCAGCTCGGGAAGTCTACCACGGCTTAGCTGCAGAAGAGGCTGATGACTACAATGCCCTCAAGAAGGCCCTTCTCTGCCATTATCGGCTGACCGCCGAGACTTACCGGAAATTTTTTCGGGACTCGGCGAAAAAGGTAACCGAGACCCACTCTCAATTCCACAACCGTGTTCGAGGTTTATTTGAGAAGTGGATGAAAATGGCTGAAGTCGAACGCACGTACGACGGGCTACGCGAGGTAATACTAAAGGAGCATGTCCTGGGTACTTACCGTCGCGAATTGACAGTCTTCTTAGCCGAAAGAGAACACCGGACGCTCGAAGAGATCGCTAACATGGCGGAGCGATACGAGCAGGCGCACTCGAAGAGTGGAGGTTCCGGGGGCGCGGATCGACCCCGACCCTCTGAATCGCGTCGTATGGGGGAGGTTGAGCCGGCTGTCCGCAACCGTCAGGGCGACGGGAAGGTCGGAGGGGCACCTACAGGTAGGGATGCCACCTATCGACCTGGACAGGCCTCACCCACGAAACCAGGACTTGCAAGTCGGCGAGGGCCGCCGACGTGTTTTAACTGCAAGCGCCTGGGGCACTTTGCCAGGGACTGTCCGAAGGGCAGGCAGACCCAGGTGAATGTCGTTGCTAGGAAGGAGTGCGTGCCGGAAGCGAGTCGCAACCCAGCCAACCTTGCGGCCGCAACTGTCAATGGTGAAGGTGCCACCATCTTGTATGACACTGGGTGCAGCGTCCCCGCGCTTGTGGACAAGAAGTACGTCAAGCCGGAGGACTATACAGGGGAAGTAATAGAAGTTCAGTACGCGAACTGCGCGCGTGACTCATTACCAGTAGCTGTCATTGACCTCGATTCACCATACGTGAAGGGGAAAATTGCAGCTGCTTGCTTGGAGGGTCTATCACATGACGTCATATTGGGATGCCGTTATGTGTTACCCCAGCCGAACCCCGAAACCTGTACACCTATGCCAGTGAGTGCTGTTGAGACCAGGGCCATGAGTCGACAGCCGAAACCGAAGCCGATCCAAGTTACATCGACACCGGTTAGTAATGTTCTTCCAGCTGAGTTGAGGAAGCTGCAACAGGAAGACGCAACTCTGGCGCAGTTGCATAAACACGCAGAAGCAGGAACGGAAAGGGAAACTCCGAACGGCGCGGTGAAGTTCGTCTACAAGAAGGGAATCTTGTATCGCCACGCCAGGAAACACAACGAACACTTTAAGCAAGTCGTCGTGCCAAAGGAAAAGCGTTGTGAAGTGCTGAAGCTTGCACACGAAAGTCTCATGGGTGGACACATGGGAATTGCTAAGACACGTGACCGTCTTGTAAAAGAGTTTTACTGGCCAGGGGTCCAGGGAGACGTAAAACGGTTCTGTCTCTCCTGTGACAAATGCCAGAGAATGGCACCGAAAACGGATCATCGACCCATTCCCTTGGGGAGTACGCCCCTTATCGATGAACCATTTAGACGTGTCGCCATGGATTTAATCGGACCGATAAAACCCGCGTCTGCGCACGGAAATCGGTATATTTTAACGTTCGTCGATTATGCTACACGCTATCCGGAGGCCGTAGCATTGCGTAACATTGACACGGAAACCGTCGCGGAAGCTCTGTTTGTGATCTGGTCAAGAGTCGGAGTGCCCGACGAGATCTTGACCGATCAAGGGACACAATTCATGAGTCGTGTGATGGCGGAGGTGAATCGTCTCATGTCAATTAAGCACCTCACGACCACACCGTATCACCCCCAATGTAACGGATTGGTTGAACAGTTTAATGGGACTCTAAAGCACACGCTCAAGAAATTGTGCGAAGGCCGCCCCAAGGATTGGGACCGGTATATTCCAGCCATGCTTTTCGCCTACCGGGAAGTACCACAAGCGAGTTTGGGGTTCTCTCCCTTTGAACTCTTGTACGGGAGGACCGTGCGCGGCCCAATCGCCGTACTGAGACAGCTGTGGACTGACGACCACGCTGTAGAGGAAGTACGCACTACCTACCAGTACGTCGCGGACTTGCGCAACAAACTGGAAGAGGTTTGTTCTCTCGCGCAAGATAATCTCAAACGAGCTAAGGCGCAGCAGGCGAAAAATTACAATAAGCGCGCAAAACCACGTCAGTTTGAGGTAGGGGATAAGGTGTTGTTGTTGTTGCCCCAGGAACACAACAAGTTGCAAGTTTCCTGGAGGGGTCCATACGTCGTCACCGAGAAGGTCGGAGGTCAAAACTACCGGATACGGCTACCGACGAAAGAGAAATTGTACCATGCCAATTTGCTCAAGAGGTACCGGGAAAGGGAGACCATAAGCGATTTTGTTGTCGCCACGATAGTCACCGAGGATGCCGAAGGCGATACGGAAGGTGCCAACACTGTCCCGAGCTGTCCATTAACGAGGGTCGAGACTCCGTCGGACGTGGAGTGTGACCCCATGTTAACTGAAGGCCAACGGGACGAGATAGAGACCTTGCTGGCCGGGTATTCCGACGTGTTAACAGAAAAACCCTGGAGGACGGCGCTTGTCGAGTTCGGGTTAAAGATGGTGGACGACCGACCAGTGCAGCGGAAACCCTACCCCTTGCCCCACGCGAAACGACAAGTTGTAAGGGAGGAAATTGAGCAAATGATTGCTCTGGGAGTAATCGAACCTGCCGACTCTCCGTACAGCTCACCAGTAGTCCTAGTGCAGAAGAAGGACGGCACCCATCGGTTTTGCGTCGACTACCGGAAGCTGAATCAGGTGACAGAATTTCAAGTCGAAATGTTACCTGACCCGGAACATATCTTCGCTTCGGTCTCAAAAGCGAAATATTTTTCCAAGCTCGATTTGTCCAAGGGGTATTGGCAGATTCCGGTAAGGAAAGAAGACAGACCGAAGCTTGCTTTTGCTACTCCCGACGGGACATACCAATGGCTGGTTATGCCGTTCGGGGTACAAAACGCACCCAGCATCTTTACCAGGATGATGCGGAAGTTGTTGGAGCCCTTGCGCGATAGGGGTGTCCACAACTTCATGGATGACCTCTTGTTAGCTACAGAGACATGGGGTGAACACCTCACTCTGTTAGCTGACGTTATGGAGCGGCTACGTCAGGAGGGCTTGACAGCCCGCCCTTCCAAATGTCACCTTGGTTTCAGGACATTGGACTATTTAGGACATACCCTGAGCCAAGGCACGCTGTCTCCAGAGAATTCGAAGGTGGAGCAACTGCGAAACGCCGCACGCCCAACCACGAAAACGGAGGTGAGGTCATTTCTGGGATTGGCGGGATACTATCGGAGGTATGTCGCTAATTTCAGCGCGATCGCGGGGCCGTTGTCCGACCTAACCAAGAAACGGACCCCGAGTAAGATTATTTGGACAGATGCGTGTGAGCACGCTTTCCAAACCCTGAAGGCTAGACTTACATCCGACGCCGTTGTTCGTCTACCGGATTTGGATAAGGAATTCGTTCTTCGCACCGATGCATGCGACACAGGACTGGGAGCAGTACTGCTCCAGGAGCATGACAAAACGCTTTTCCCTGTCGCATACGGCAGTCGGAAGTTGTCGGCTGCCGAGAAGAACTACTCCGTATCGGAGAGGGAATGTCTCGGAATCGTGTTCGGCATATCACGGTTCGAGCGATACCTATATGGACGCAAGTTCATATTGGAGACCGACCACCAACCACTCGCCTATTTGGCGCAGGCAAAGTTGTCCAATGGTCGATTGATGCGATGGTCGCTGTTCTTACAGCAGTACCAAATGCAGATCAGATACGTGAAAGGATCTGAAAACGTAGGCGCAGATTTCATGAGTAGAAGCGCTGGAATGATATAGATCATTCTGGTTAAATTTTCATGTTCATACTCAGTTTAGCATCTAGTTGATTTTGCTGATGTTGGTCTTTATATTGTTGTAACACTTTTGCATTTGTAGTATTTTGAGGGAATAAAATCCTGATTTTATTCTCAAGCGTGGGGGGATGTGACGATTTTACCCCAACCGCTTGTATGTAGGTATAAGTAACTATAACTTGTGATTCTGACTGGCCTTGTACATGTATAAATTGTATGTCTGCCTGACCCAGCTGTGATGTTCAAATTGTTCTAAAAGTTAGCTAATCCCCTTACGTAAGATGGTCTTTGTTAGCTCTCGAGGGGAGAGGAGACTGTGTCCATCGCGGACGGGTGACGTAACCACATCAAAGGACAGGACAGCGCTAAATAAGAAGACTGTAACAATTGATAGGCACACAGACAGACATTCGGATGATTGACAGTCGAACGACTGACCAGAGTCGATCGCCCTCCAATCGAAATGCGATGTGGGTGGGACTTTATTCGAAAAGTTTTAGATAAAACCCAATGTTTAGTAGGAATTAGTCAGTTGCTACAAGAATTGAGAAGAGAGTAGAACTCCGTACGACCAGACGAAAATTGGTGGCAGACTCAGATTTTGGAAATCAAGGAAATCTTAAGATAGCTTCAAAGGAAGCTTTCGGGTGACGTTGAGAAATTTCGGGTGACGTTGAGAAATTTCGGGTGACGTTGAGAGAATTTCGGGTGACGTTGAAAGAATTTCGGGTGACGTTGAGAAATTTCGGGTGACGTTGAGAGAATTCCGGGTGACGTTGAGAGAATTCCGGGGGAATTCCGGATGACGTGGAAAGAATTCCGAGTGAATTTGAGAGATACCGAGTGAATTTCGGGTGACCTCAAGAGATACCGTAGAAGAGGAAACGGAAGTAGAGATAGAAGAGGAAACGGAAGTAGGGATATAAGAGGAAACGGAAGTAGAGGAATCGGAAGGAGAGAAAGACGAAAGGAGACTTATTTAGATGAGTAACACTCAAGAAGGGAAAATATTCCTCACACTGAAATCAAATGATGATCTAGGGATCATTGGGTCAAGAGTGACATTGATTGCTTAATATCTTCAAAATTTTCATTTATTAAATTGTTGTTTAAATTTCATCCTTGTATTTCTTTTAATTTAACTGTCGGCATTGCTGACTGGGGGTTCGTAGCCATATATAATATATTGTCCAGAAGTAAACATTCTGAATGCGGACCAGGGGAACTTCCTCATAATTCTTTAAAGTCTATAGGAAGAACCCCACCCCTACTAAACGACACTTCACAACAACAATCGTTTTAGTAGATCGATGTTAATCATGAAGATATTCATAGTTCACATGTATCCATATACCTATAGTTCAGTTCGATAGCAGCATATATTATATGTGGTTCATCACTGGTAGTATTCATATCATTCGCAACTGATAATCGCACCATTACATTTATACAGGAAGGTATTGGCAACTTATATACGTAATGTGTGTTTTGACTTAGATGTTCTTAGATTATATGTTACTTTCTCATGTGTAGGTAACCATTTGGTGATTATTAATGTTGCAATTGAATTACATATCCATTTTGCTTTAGCACAACATATTCATATTACTTAGTATATGACAATATAGTCGTAATATTAGATTGTACTTTTAATTTGTCAATCGGATGTTCCATTTGCTAATGACCTACATGTGTTGGGGAAATGTTATTTTGGGGTAGGGTGATTATGTACTGTACAAATCTGTTGATAATTTCCATTCAACAAAATTTCTGGATTGGCCATTTGTAGAACCGACTTTCGAATGATATTCAAGTATAAACCTAAGAGAGAAAATACCCTCGATCTGGATTGATTTCGTTAATGTAAAAGTCAGTAACAATTGGTATGCATCATTACAATTAGAGTCCTATTTGATTCTAATCTAACGAAGCTATTGTATTTCTTTATCCTTTGCTTCTAAAATACAGTGTTGAACGACATCTTGGCGTGCAGTAAACAAGGAAAGTATCGGCCAGCCAGACGAAACGATGATGAGAATGGATTATGTACGTATGAGAAATGGCTTTAATTTTGTCTGAATTCTTACGAACATATTAAATGCGTAGTTCTCACAGGTACAATAACACTGTAAATAAAAAAAATTCCTATTGAATCCGTTAGTTTAAAATGGTAAAAAATCCAAACAAATGGTTGTAATAGCAAGGTTTTAAATGACTAAAGATGGAAGATGGAAATTCAATGGAACGAAGGAAGGTACTGGCTGCTTATGTTATACGTAACTTGTGTTTTGACTCAGATGCTAATTAGATTCTATGTTACTTTCTCATGTGTAGCTAACCGTTGGTGATTAGTAATGTTGTAATTGAATTACACTGGTGTAAATGTATTTCCATTTTGCTTTATCACAACATATTACTGTTACTTAGTATATGACTATAAAGTCGTAATATTAGATTGTACTTTGAATTTGTCAATAGGATGTTCCATCTGCTAATGACCTACAGTTGTTGGGGAAATGTCTTTAAGGTGCGCGTGCTTATGTACTGTACAAGTCTGCTAATAATTTCCATTCAACAACATTTACGGTTTGTTCATTCGTAGAACCGACCTTCGAGTGATATTCAATTATAAACTGCAAAGAGAAAATACCTTCGATCTGGATTGATATATTTAATGTAAAATTCATTAACAATTGGAATTCATCATTACAAATAGCGTCCTATTTGATTCTCTTCTAAAGAAGCTATTGTATTATTTTATCCATTGCTTCTCTTATACAGTCTTGAGAGAGATGTCATCCTTGACATCTAGGAAACAAGGAACGTATCGTCCAGCCAGTGGAAACGATTTTGAGAATGAAATATGTATGTATGACAAATTGATTTAATTTTGTCAGAATTCTTAGGAACATAACAAATGCGTATTTCACACTGGTGCAGTAACTGTACATAACAAATTTCTCTTGAATCCGTTACTTTAAATTGGTAATAAAATCCAACAATATGGTTGTTCTAGCGACTAAAAATGGAAATTCACTGGAACGAAAAAATGTATTTCAATCAAATAGATTTAGTTACCAAATGATGGAGAAACAAAATCCATCTTCCTCGGTAATACACAAACGCAAAAACCACAATTTGTCCAGAACTGACAATGAATAAGTCGTTCCTTTTATCAGCTTAGATCATACCATGAGCATAGAATTATGTTAGATGAAGCTGTATTTCTTTGTAAAGAGTTTGCCACTAAGAAAGCAGTAAAAAAAAGTGACGCGTAGCAGCAAAGAGCGGTGAATCGAACACTTTTTAGAGGCGTCTAATTTGGCAAACCATGTACTCCTCCAAAAACGATTTTTTAAGAAAAAAGAACATAATTAAGACCTCTGATCAACCGAGACGCATATTCGTTGCCGCACCCTCTATGCTGCTACGAACTAAACCATTTTCTCAGCCGTATATTGTATCAAGTCCGATATAATATCTTGATCTGTAGTCATGTAAATTTATTGTTATAAATCCGTGAAGGGTGATTTAGCATGACTAAAGAAATTGTTAAAAAGATTTTAATCTATGTCACCGCTACACCAGGTCTGATTAATATTTCTTAACGTGTGGGTATCAATTTCATTAAACACAACAATAATGTTACAATTGTCCCTGATCATTTTTGGTATTTGTGTATACCGCTGGGCATCGCATCATCATATACGACAAAATTGTTAATAGACCCATCGATGGAATCAACACTCGGTGCTTCATCGATACCAGTGATAAATGCAATAATATCGTCACCGTTTTCATCCAACTATTTCGCATTTTCATTAATATATTTTAAAACATTATTGTACCGTTGGTCATCTACGGAATGCGCTATCAAATACAGTTTATCCTACTTCATCCATCTCATTATGAAATTAAGAAACAATTGCGTCTTGCCTTTTCCAGATGGACCTATAATAATCATACGTATATTATTTGTTAGCACTGCATGATGTGTAATATTTTCTCGTTTTTTTGTCGCACAAAAATCAGTTTCATTCATCTTGCTATGAACAAGTCATGGATATATATGGTGTGAAATGCAAGAAGCGTACTAGCACAACCGACTTAACAACAATTACAACAAGCAATACCAGATTAGCGCTCACCGATAAGTGCGCACAATGTGATTCAACAAAATTTAGATTTCTTTCTGCAAAATCAGCTGACGATTCAAAAAGAAAGGATGTAATATTGCAGCAAAATTGACAAAATTACCAGAGACTCCGTGGGCTGAATAACCAGAAGAATAACATCTTAGAATATATAATTAATGCGGCCCTGGAACGTGACTCTATATCCAACTTGACATTCAGGACCAACAAAGACTAGGTGAGTATCATATAAATGAATGTGATCGAGCACTTCATGCTGATGATGTGTCTTATAAAAGTAACAATATGCAGCACAGGCATCTCGCAGATGTGAAATTGATTCACGCGTTAAATTCTATTACGAATAAATATTTCAAGGAATCATTAGCTAACTGTTTAGTAATATCCGCGATGAAGCGTAAACTAGTGCGATGTGCTGGTAATTAATCGGTTGATTAATATTATTATAGAATCTATTTATTATTCCTCAAGAGGATACTGGGGAAGTACATCAGCAATTAGTGAACTCGCCGAAGCAGCAAAGGTCAAGAAAGTTACTGCAGAAGATTGGTTATCAAGACAGGCAATATGGCACATTTATCTACTACCGCCTAAATAAATTAATTTTACACATTTTGATGTCATCGTTCTAAATGAAGTTCATCAGGCGGATATATTATTTCTCCCACATGATACTGTCAATACACGGATATACAAGTACGTGTTAAACATCGTTGATGTTGGCAGTAGATACAAAGAAGCTGGTCCATTATCTACAAAGACAACGAAAGAAGTATCTTCTGCGTTTGAACGAATTTATCGACGAAGACCTTTACAGTGGCGAAATATATTACAGGTTGATCCTGGCAAGGAATTTCAAGGTGCTGTGTTATCATTAATGAAGCAACATAACGTTACCATCATACGGGGACAAACTGCAATACACCGCGATGACGCAATTTTTGAACGATTTAATTGAACGTTTTCTGAGCGGTTATTTCGATATCAATACGCGAAGGAATTTCTTCAAGACAAGAGATCTAGTTAATGGGTTGCAAGATTTCCAGGTGTGATAAATACATTAAATAATGAAATTATTCAAATAATCAAGATGAAAACTAATAGCGCGATCATCAAACACTATATACTCGCACAAAATGATTTTTCAAAACAAAAAATAGTTGGTAGTGTGACTGCGAGATATATGAACCACGTGAGCTCGATGGAGGTAGAAAAGAGCTACCGATCCTATATGGAGTTTTACATCACACAAAATATCTAAGATACAAGAACAAGATCATTTAATATGAGATTATGCTTTTGTTTGTCCTGAAATATCAACTTTAATATTCTGTCTTCCTGTGTCATTTAATCTATAAGACACGGCACTGGTAGCGCTATAAACTGTATTTTAAGGTTTTCAAACAACGTCTGTTAAAGTGTGTCTCTGGCTGTATTTCTACTTGCCACTATAAAATCGTTTGGTCTCCATGTTTTCCAAAAATCATGTATATGTGATTAAGGAATTACTTTTTTTTTATAATGAACTATTAAAATATAAATGATATAATTTCTGCTATTTTAAATTTGAAAATATAACAAAATACAATAATCAGATAAATTAAATTGTGACAAACTCCTTTCTCATTTTGAATACCTATAAAAGCTGCAATCTGAAAATGAGTATACGTTACCTTCGCACTATAGATTCATAAAGGAGATCCAACAAGCGAATCAAGTAAATTCGTAGCTGTATTGACCGCAGTAGAGAATATTAGATCGGAATTATCAAAACAATATGAAATAATGAAAAATATTAATTCACCCGTCAACAGCTGAAAAGATTATAGAAACTTGTTCCTGGAATAGATGTGACTTCTAAGTAGAGAAGAGTACACTACGTGTTGATATAAAAGATTTTCACACAAAAAAAACAATTATGCGATTGATGTATATAATTGTTTGCTTCTTGATTTCAACATGTAATATCTCACAAAGAGACTTATTTGTAAATTCTTCCCATCAAGGTCAATAAAATTACCAGATTGGTCAGGGTGTTTACCATTTATTCTCGTTAATAAATTATTATGACACTGCATATAGGCGAGATTCTCTGCTTCTTGCACGATCAAAAAACCTGGTGGAGCCAGTCGTATAAATGAATATAAAATATATCGCTGCTGGGAGATTTATCTGGTATCTTCCATCAATAACATCACATACTAGATTGACTGCGATCAACCAGGATATATTTACATTCACGGGTGATATGTGTCTTCTATCCCCGTCTGGGTCATTGTTATGCTTGAGGATGCCCCCTGGGGTTGTTTGTCTCCATGCAGCGAGTATCAGAGGAGAGGTTTCACTGATAAGATCGCTGAGTGAATCTTTTGTTTATCGGTTTTCAGTGCTGGTACTACAAATGTCGGTAACTGTTTTCGGTTATTTTTAAATGATTAAGAAATACCTTTTCTGAATAGAATAAATCTGTATTATTATACGTGCTAGCATCTATGAAATGTATTACTCGATCACGAATTCGTAGATTAATGTACTCGATATCGTCTATAATTCAATATAAATGTTTAATTGTTTCGATAATCTGTTCTTTTAAGTCGTCAGAATAATACTGTGTAGCACTAACAAGTAAATTTTGTAATCTACCAAATGCGCGACTGAGTTCGAGAGTTATTCTTATCTAAAACTATTAATATACCCCTAGTTTACAATCACTTTAAAATTGGGCCCTGTAGTAACATCCATAAATAAATTATTAATACTAGAGGGCACTTTTTCGCCATCAGATAGAACATGGAATAATTTCCCTTCCCAAATCGGTTCTCTGTACTCTGGTTCCGTTATAAATATTCTCACATCTGTGTTACAATTGCTCATGTTTGGTTCTCGCGGTCTTTGATAAATAAATGGTGGAGTTTCAGGCCAGCCGAACACTGTTCTGAGCGATGACTGACACATATCTTCAACAAAGTCGGGTGAGTTTATCGCGATGGCGGTTGATAATGTCGGTTCGAGGACTATTATAGCTATCTTGTATTCTTTTTCTGTAATGAAATTTTATTCTCCGTTAAAGTTCGTTATTGATCTGTTCAAACTAATAACTACCGGATGGTATATGAACAACAACCAGGGTTTCCATCCTTATCATATGTATTTGCAAACACCAGAGAATGTTCCGGCTGCACCCCACCAAATGACTTTGATCTAATATTTGGCCAGCTGTGATATACTCGTAGTGTTTCAAGCGCGATTTCCTTTACAGGGTTAGTTGAAGTTATTGAGATCATGGTTGCCTTTGACGGGGCTGTGTTCGCGGCTATCTGTTGCAGTAATTCCGTCGTTATTATTTTTGTTATGTTTTTCTAATTTTTATGTCGCTGTATCGTATATGTCAATCATGGCCGTGAGCTCGTTATCATATATCATTGTATCATCGAGACTAGATGATATCAACGAAGATAATTGGGAATTTGCAGCCGTTGCGATATGTAATTTAATTATATACTCGTGTAGTTTATTCTGAGTGCATGTGAATATTTTTTCAATGATATTAAGAACTCGTTTAATCCTTGTTGCCGATGAAACGCAAATTGTGACGATTACAGGTGCCAACATTGTTACCGCTGAGAATAGTATACTATTTCCAGCGATTACAGTTGAAGCCGAATACACTATTATATCAACGCTGGTAATACGCCTGCGGTATGATTTTATCTTCAACTGATACACGTCAACGAGATATTTTAGTTTCTGCTGTAATTCGAGCACTTGATCGTATCAATATTGTTGGACTTTTATTATACTACCTATTTAAAATTAAAAACAAATTTCTACATACCATGCGACTGACGCTTCTCTTAAGCCATCAATGATATTATTGTACTTATAGTATTAATTCCAGTGGACATACTTGATGATACGTTAAACTGTAACGGTGAAATCAGAGTTAATATATAGTCAACCCGAACATATTCGGTAATCCTCATAGTGTTACCCTGAGGTGTAAAGGGGAAAGACTCATAGTGTATCGAGTACACGGTATTGATATTTTGTTTATGAGGTATTTTAACTTTATCAAGCCGCGTAGCGATAGCAGGAAAATCACAAACGATACTATCCCGCGTTTGTTTAATCGTATCAACAGTTGTTTTAATATCGGAAAGTGTCATGGAGACGTCTATATAATATTTTGTCACAGCGTCGCTGTCCAATGTTGGAAAGACCAGTGCCGTTATTTTTGTCAAGCTCATGTTGAGCTCGCCTGTCATTGTATCACCAGTTTTTTTACTCGATCATTAATACTATCTAACACAGCTGGAAACAGAACACCTGGTTTGAGTTTAAGGTTGCTCTTTTAATTTTAACAATAATATCGTTCAAAGAAATATTACTCGTTTTTAATTTTCCTTGTTTGTCTTAAAATATAACTATTTCGTTTGGATCCACATTTGCAAGATTTAACAATTCTGATATTTAATCCTCGATACAAAAATTACATCTTTGGTTACAGATATTTAACCGGTAGGTTTGTTTAGGCTCGAGAGAGATCTCCCGTAAATTCTAATCATTATATTGTACGATCTCTAAAATGCTATCAATCGTGTATTCGTGTACGGTTTTATGGGGTAGTTTCGTTGATGCTGATATAGCCTCAAGATCATCAATTACTTCTTGGCCACAGATAGGTGGATCGGATATTGTCTGTGTTGGTAGGGTCAAGTACCAGATTGGAATTTTTAGTCGGTGTATATAGTACATAAATTCCTTTGGTGGTGCTAACCCATATGAAGCAAAATAAACGACTCCACTAAGATCAATCGCGTAACCAACCCTGTCTGTTCCAGGTCCGGTGCTGTTATCGAGATTAATGATACTGGTTTCAATGTTGCTTGGTGTGTAAGGTTATTGGTCTCGCATAAAAACACCTCTGAAATTTTTTATTCTTAATTTTTTAGCAGCATCAAGTAAATCAAAATTTGACAAGGGTGTTAGTAAACCGTCCCTGTCAACCTCAGGCCGCTTCCGCTGGATCATGAATACAGGGTCCCTGGCAACCTAAGGACTTTGCCGTTGTACCATGAATACGGAGTCCCTGGTAACCTTAGGCTGTTTCCCTTTTATGTATCCTCGTCTTGTTGCTTTCTTTAGTGCCATTCCTACCGCTGTTGCAACTGCTCCTAGCGCCGCAGCCTTCTCTACTGTGGTGCAGGCGGCTATGGCAATCAATACTGGTAAAGCGGCGATAAGTGGAATATACCACCTGATTCAATTGTGTTTTTGATTGCGCCCGCAGCAAGAGTAACCTGAACACCTTTTGATCTGTTATTGCATCATTAAAATGTTTAATCTGACTTGCTGTCAGTGATAGTTTATTCTCACCACGTGTGATCTGATGGTGTTTTAACGATATTATAGTTCCACATTTTTTAGCTGAATCCGACTGAAAATGTTTAATCTGACCAGGAGTCAGAGTGACACTAACGTGGCTATACGACATTTATAATAATACGAGTGATCTCATTGTATTACATATTCGAAAATCATTTACATGTTTTCAACTGGGGCATCAGTGACTCTCATTAGTCCACCAGCACCTCAAATAACATTGATTTGTCGCTGAGTATAACAGCCGTAAATAATGTGTGGACCTACCGCAACAACACGAGGTTGTGTTACACGAGCTTGGAAGTGTATATCAACGACACTCTGTCTGGTGCAATCAAGATGTTCCAGCAAAAAATAATAAATCGGATATAGATTTCTAAAATCTAATTGTGGTATTTGCAGTCCGGTATCTACATTCAGATCACGCCCCATAAATTTCAACAAACGATGATTTGCGCGTACTATTTGGTTTTGTTCGTAATTAAGTAAAATATACTCAGATTATTCTTAATCAGATCTCTTTGGTCATATGGCTGAGCGCTTATAAATATAAAACGTGGTTCAATGCGCAGCACTAAAGTGTGTGAATAATAACAGTTCCGGATAGATGATTAGTTTTTTACATTTCCAAATGACCATAAACGGAGATATGTATGGGCGATCAAACTAAAAAGAGAAGGCTTTATGCCAACTCAACACATCAGGTTGTGCCAGAGACATTTTGAGCTTCTCAAAAGACCCGAGATCATCGCCATTGTTAGAATCTGACGAGTCATGTTCATCTTTGGCACAGGAATCTATCATGTACGGATGGATGTTAATGAAACATTCTACTTCGGGAACGTTATCCACATCACTGTCATCACTGTAATCGACATAATATTAAACAATCAAGCACGGCCAACTCATAGAATGCTTGACAATGGTACACGGAGTACTAGCCCCTGGAAAACTCGCCCTGGGAGAACTCGCCTAACGTATCTGGAGAAGTCGCCCTAAATTTTTTTGAGAAGTCGCACCAAATGATTGGAGAGGTCACCCGAAAACTTGTCATCCAGAAAACCTATTTAATATTTATTTTTGAAATAAAAATATTCTTCAAAAGTTAGAAATGTGTCCTTTGAAAGTACTATTATAAATAAAGATGTCGCCACATGGTGATTATTCCATTATCTGAAGACACGAATGATGTATCATGTTATCAGCTATTGGCTCTCCTGTACAAAGAAGAAAACTCCATACCTATGCAACTCCAGATGGTTCTGGAAAGGAAACAGAACCGACGTCATACCGGAAAAACAAAAAAAACAAGGTAGAATATTTCACTTCTGAGATATGTTCAAAAAAGAAGAACTATGTGTGAGTCCATTGTTGAATAAATTTTGTAGATTGTATGTTGCATTCATCTTGTTTGTATAATGTCGATAATAGAAAATTAACCCACTTATAATTAAAAGTATGCGTGTTTACATAAACTCGTTATATTTCTTTTTAACAACACACACCGGAACACCACGATACATTTAAAAAAAAATTGTTGTTATCTTTCTTTTGATACAAATATTATGATAACATTATTCATTACTGTGGTATTTACTCTCAAATTATGGACCAGGCTGCGTCAGTACATACTGATTACTGGTTCTGCCCAGATATCTGGCTGACTCTCCAAACTTCCAAGCTGATTCGGACCATGTGAAATATTATTCAATTTTGTCTAAGATTTAAAGTTGACAATTACATTTGTTGTTAAAGATGATTTTTTTTTCATTACGTCCCAACTATGTCAAATAATGCTTTTCTATTTTCCAATTAAAACGTATCTATTAATTTGAAGAGCAGCGCAAAAGGGACAGATGCCACTTCAGTTTGGTTAAGTACAAAAACGGAGTTGTTCAAATGAAAATGTTGATGAGTTGCAAATTTGATAGATTTACTAAGTTAAAGAAAAACAGCAATAATAAACCCCTAACAACCATGTGGCGACATGTTAGAATTAGTATATGCGATTCTTCTCCCAGGGCTAGTTCTCTATTTGGGCATTTCTCTATAATTAATTATCGACAATGCCAGCGTGTACACGGCGTCTTAAATGATGTCACATCCGCTGTTTGTTGCAGGGGAGGAAAGTGCGTTGTTCTATTCAAGACGGATTGGGAGAGATGATCGGTTTTTCATAAATTTCTTCGTAACGATTAAGATTGAAGGGTACAAACTTTCAGAAAATGAACCACATTCATATAGCAAATTATAGATAAAGTTTGCGGAAATTTCAGTTTCGCATGTTTCTCCACATCAAATAACTTTTTGATATCTTGTAATTTTTTGTACCTGACACCCCTGTCGTATTCGTTACTAGCTGCATGATACAATTGATTTCGTTTTTATTATAAATTTATGTAGCATCGTTAAGAAATAACTGCATAACATTATCAAATGAATGCAACTGATCACCAATTTTCTAATGCATAGCTGTGACATTATGTGAGTACTATGGTCATTATATGTCGATGTGCATATGACAAAGCATATTGATACTTTCATTTGTTTGAGGATTTGCTTTTTCCTTTTCTTAATATCATCTGCTAATAATATAGTTTCACCTCAGCATTTGTGTGACCCATGAAGTAAAAACACTCTTGATTATTCAGTAAGTACAAATATGCTATTCTCTGAGAGATAATTGTCTGCTTGTTATCTTTGATTTATATATTTTATTTTTGGGTATTTCACGCAAACGGTTATTGTAAAAGACGGAATAAATGATATTATGAAAAGGTTTCTTCGTTGTATCAGCTAATAATTATCAATTATGTTCTCTCTCTCTCTCTCTCTCTCTCTCTCTCTCTCTCTCTCTCTCTCTCTCTCTCTCTCTCTCTCTCTCGTTTCTTTGTAATGCAAGGAAGTTCTGGTATTTAAATTGTCAATGTGTATAAATGATAATATTGCATTGTGTTTGCAGTGATGATGAAACCGATATCAAATAGAGAAAATAAATCAGTCAAATACTTTGACTCGAAAGGTAAATTTTCATACATACTTTTCATTATGAGTTCGAATTATGGTATATAACATACTCTAATTATATGTTAGTATATGCATTTTCGGTAGTGTTGTAAAGATTTAGGTGCCTACTTCTGTGTTTCTGAGCAACTTCTATTAATATAATTCTTATCTAACCACGAGTGTAAAGTTAGATTTTGTTAAGTAACTATATATTTTGTAATAAAAGTTTAATGCATCTGCAAGAGGCTGAATTATATGCTTTTTTCTATTACATTCATTGTTTTTTGCCAAGCATGGTCTTGATATTTACTCACTTTGTTCGTGCTTAAAATCTTGGATTGCACATGTAAATAATTTATAATCTTTATAATCTCATAACCGTATATATAGCTATGTCAAATTTATTTTAGGTTCAGCAGCACCAATGCAAACATGGATCAAGGTTTGGCTTACTATTTTTCTATATATTTTGTCAATAAATTTGAAAAAGTCCTTGTCGGCATGTTTCTATCGATTGTTTTAACAAATTCATAAATATCATTTAATTGCACCGTACAGCTGATTTTTTTTAATTAAAAAATGACTGATCCTTATTATAACTTTCATGGTATAGAGGAAAGAACTTAATTGACAACAATGGTTCTCTAAGTGAGTCTCACATATTGTGCATGAATAATAATAAAAACAACAATAAAATTACTAATTTAATAATAATAATAATAATAATAATAATAATTAATAATAATAATAATAATAATAATAATAATAATAATAAGAAGAAGAAGAAGAAGAAGAAGAATGATAAAATAATAATAATAATAATAATAATAATAATAATAATAATAATAATGAACAGGCTTTATAAAGGAATGCGATTTAACACATTGAAGTGATATATTATGTACGAAAGTCAAAGTAACTGTCAACGGTAAATATGTTTATGGTAATTTTTCTAAATGTTAAGTTTAACCTAAGTTCATACTGCAATGAAAAAATTGAGAAAGACCGTACTTTGTTAGGCTTCTGCTATCATGTGCTGTAATCAAGTATGAACACAATTTTAAATGGTTATTGTCACTTTTCTACAGGACGAACAGCGACGTTTTGTTCATGGCTCGAAGATGAAGAAGGGTCGAATAGAAGGGTAATTTTAAGTTTCTCTCTTTCAGTAGATAATTGTATTAACGAGTATTACAAGGTTAGGTGAATTTTGTCTGAAACGTAACCTTAAAATTCTACTGCAACCAAATCATGGCAATTATTTCAAAGACAACGTTTTTCACTTTTAGTGAAAATTATGAAAACATTAATTATTGATGCACATCCATTATTAGGAGGCTATGAAATAAGGTAAATAATATTCATCTATTGAACATAAGTACTTTATGCCTTATGAAATGTAAGTAGAAAAGTATTGTTTTCACATTTAGAAGGAAATTTAGTGAAACATCTATGATAACAATGTAAGTCTCAAATGATTACAGATACACTGATGTAAAGAATTTGTAATTGAACCTTTTCTAAATTAGAAACTCGCTTCTATCATGTGCGTAGGTGGAATATCTTTCCTGCAAACAAAACGGATTCTGTAACTATGTATGTTCTAAAGGATAACAAAAGGTTTGTAGATTACACCAGTGGAAACTTGTAACAATGTGTTAACAGACAATTTATCGACATATGACCGTTCAAGTCACCTGAAATGAAACAGAAACATCTAAGGAGTTACATGCTAGAAAATAAACACAAAAAAGAAACAAAATATAAGACAAATTATGTTTGCAACCATCACTGTGAAAATTAGGAATTATTTTATCTTTTTTAGTACTGGAGGAGTAATCATACCTCTTCTGACGTTTGGAGATTTTGGAGATTATGACGACTGAAAAACATGTATTCTACCTCTGCCCTATGTATATAAAGTAAAACAATTTTAATAGATTTAAGAATATTTGTATTTATATACCATTCAATACACCGAATTTATTGTTTGCAGTAATTCTGTTTATAGTTGTATATATTATATACAATCTCTAACATGTATCTATCTATCTATCTATCTATCTATCTATCTATCTATCTATCTATCTATCTATATATCTATCTATCTATCTATCTATCTATCTATCTATCTATCTGTCCGTTTGTCTGTCTGTCTCTCTGTCTGTCTCTCTGTCTGTCTGTCTGTCTGTATGTGTCTCTCTCTCTGTATCTAGGTCTCTCTCTCTCTATCTATATCTATCTATCTATCTATCTATCTATCTATATATATATATATATATATATATATATATATATATATATATATATATATACATATCACTAAAAACCATATATTTCAAATTCAGAAACCGCAAGAACATCAAGATTTATAAGGTTACATTACAGTAGACACATTTAAGTTATATTTCGTTATATTTCCATGTGTGAACTTTAATGATAATTTGTTTTAATAAAGCTAATTTGCATCTGAAACTATTTATTTTCTTCTTTGGCAGTTTTTGGTCGACATAATGTCGTATCACACTTAGTGCGTCATACATTGCACAGCATATATTATGGTATATTCACCAATCACTACACTCACCGTACATAGAGATACACTAAATAGTCGATTAGGCAATAAAATAAATATTTTTCTCCGATGTCTGGCTGTAGACTGGACGGGGTTGTATAACTTCTAGATGTTTCAGAAAATTATGTTCAGATATTAAAACTCTACAGTTAATGGTAATTTTCCTTCCATCGGACACCTCTCGAAATATACGTCACTTTATGCCGTATTACGTAGTTCATATATCATAGATTGGGACAGCCATGACATGTTATGGTGAAGTAATATCATACATGATGGTAAACGCAAACATTTAACTCTTAACCAAAACTGTTCCTTATCCTTGCACATCAGCACGATTTAATGTTTATGTTATCAGTCATAATATAGGTACCGTGCAACATAACATTATACTACACGAAGATGAGAACTTCACATGTCATTATACGTTAACTATGCACCCTTACATTTAGCCACAATTATTCACTCAGCATATGCAGATTTATGTGTGATTTATCCCTCATTATCGTATCCATTACCAATCGAAGTGAAATATCACACTAACATCTTTTAAGTTCCCCGATTCCAACATTAGTCAAGAGTGCTAACAGATTTCACATATTCTTTCAAATCGGACGCTTTCTATCAGAAACATTTATATTATTAACAGTTGAAAAATTAACAAGAATACCTGCATCATAAATTTAAAACAGATGAAATTGTCAGCAACTGTAGTCCATGTTCCGTCTCGTTATCACTGAAGACTTTGAAGGAAAATAAAATAATTGTGGTTCTTAAAACTGAATTATAGCCGGTATCACTAGTGATAATGTAACACGTGGATAATAAAGATATTATGCAGACACGTAGCGCTATAGATTATGGTCAATACGATTTGGTTTTGAGCATTATATCTTTTAAATAACTTCAGGCAAATTAATAAGCCTGCCACGATTGATTCTACAACAAAAGATTAACGGACGCGGAAATGGCACAGCTAAATCAATGGACTAAATAATATGTGAACTTACTTTTGGTGTCGGAGTGTACAATATAAAAATCATCACACAGTTCATGTCCATAGTCCAGGAAACCGTTAACCAGTTTATTAAATTATGTTACTGTGTAATCAAAGATTTAAATCCTACGACAAACAATTGGTGATGTGATAACATAAAAATATCGTTAACAAAGCAAGAAATGAAAACTATTTTGGTCCACTATTTGGTGAGGAAAATGTTTTAAATGAAAAAGTATGGAGTTTAATTATTTAAGTCTAGATCGAGCTCGGAAACTACAGTAATAGAATTGCATTTAAACACAAGCTGGGATTAGGGATAAGGAGGCATCAGCTTCCGAATGAGAGAGACAAATGCCATTAGAGGAACAAAGAATAACATAAATACAAGGAAGGAAGGGATTTTACAGCCTGGTCAGCTCATGCCACAGTTCATAGTCCTTTTCTGACAATATATTTTGCAATTGTAGAGTTGGATTGAAGGTAAGTGACTCAAATTATGTCATTAACACTTTAGATAGGAGACAACAATAACAACAACATTGGTATATACATTTGTTAGAGGAGTATGTTGATAGAGATCAACATTTTAACCATGCAATTAATTTAGTTAAAACTATCTGACACTGAGGATTTATGTGAAAGAACGCAAATTGTTGAGAAATTCAATAATCTAAACCAGAAACATTCGCCTCAACCGCCACATAATAGAACGAACAAAAACAGCTTTTTTCTAGATGTTCTAACACGAGCAATAAAATCTAAGATGACGTTAAAATTGTAGATTCAAGACATGTGAAACAGTATAGAAGTTTCAGGACCATATGCGATTTAGTTCACAGTAATGTAAATTCTTTCAAAATTTTCACAATTCCATAGGAATTGTATATGCCATGCATTTAAAACAACATCCATTCTGAATTAACCCTTTCACACAGGCATATTAAAGTAATACATTTAATATTTAATGAGAACTGATTTCAAGAAACAAATAAAAATGAGTAATTTCACTATACATTCTTGTCCCTATACCAAAATAATACTTGTATATAATATATATACAATAGTCTTCATTCTTTCTTCTAATATCAACAGGTGCATAAACAATTTGTATTTGGATTCTTGATTTTTGATATTTTAAATACTTTTTCTATCTTGTTATTGAACATATCCTTTGTAAAAGATGCATTTTGTTAAAGGCTGCATCATGTAACTAAGTTATATACCATTTATATATTTTTATTTCCTAGGTTTGGAATATAATTGTGTAGTTTAGTTGATTTTTGTACCATCCTCTACTGGTAACATAATTAAACTTTGAAGGATTTTGTTTCATTATACTGCTGAGTAGTTCCCTTTCATTAACATTGACATTTTTATGTCAAAGTCAAATTTTGGTTGCATAGTACATGATTATTCCACTTCATATGAATATCAAAGTACACGTGATACATTATGCATCTAGCTTAGATCCCACACCATAACACATCACACTTGTTACGTCACTCAGTACATCTCATAGTTCATTCATAAACGACATGCACCGTACCTCGAGATACTCATTATAGAAAACATAGTAGATCCGACGTTTTCAATATTCTTCTGATAAAACTCTGGAAGTCGTCGCGACTTGTAGACAAAATGGACTATGCAACCTGCTTCAAGACCTTGTAAAATGTATTTTTAGAATTGAGATTCCATAGCAAATTTTCATGCACCTTTGAAACAAAACCTCATGTTATCACATAGTCTTATTATTTTATAAACAGTGAGTGGGTAAAATTACTCTGACTGCTTAAGTTTCTTATTATGTGATGCAAATTCCCATTATAAATTAAACTCCTGTATGTCGATAGTTTTTTATTAGGATTTGTTTACGTAGCTTTAACAATTTTTCAGCCATATCGCTACGATGTCTGCAGTGAGGCAGTTTATAGTGATGTCTAGCACTGGGGCATCATGCCGCAAACATGAAGCATGATATCCCACCCACTCACATTATTCTGACACCAGGCCGACCAGTCCTAACACTAACACTAACCTCTTAATGCTAAGCGTCAAGCGAGGCAGCTCTATGTCGATAGTACCGTTCCAAATGAAGTAATCAAAATACCCAATCATAAATACATTAAATATCTATATCACGTAATCATCTCCTCACACGAATAATAGAATTAGTGGAATCGACCGATATATGGCATAAACATTATAATTTATATAACATAATGCCTTTCTATCTCACTGTACAGGAATTATCGCACAGATCAAATGTTGTAAAATGATGATCTGTAATAATGTTATATTGATGCGAAGGGGACATTTGTTTATTTGATCTATGAGCTGTAAAACAAAATCCTATTTTTTAAATACTAGCTCATACACAAAAACAGATATCGACACTCAACTACATCCACACCCACCTACACACACACGCATACACACACACACACACACACACACACACACACATATATATATATATATAGAGAGAGAGAGAGAGAGAAAGAGAGAGAGAGAGAGGTCGACAGACAGACAGATAGACAGACAATGAAAAAGACAGACAGACAGACAGATATAGATACATAGAAAAAATATATTTGTCGACTTTTTCAGAAACATCTGAAAGAGATTGCTAGACGACTACTATATTATACGAAATAAACATATACCAAAACAAACATTCATATAGGAACTTAATAACCTGAATCGAACTATAATATTCATAACGAACGAGAGTACAAAGCATTGCTGTCCGTGACATTCTCGTCAAACTATTTGGGACTCTCATTACTGCTGATAGGTATATTAATAAAAACTGATCCACATACTTATCTAACCTTTACATCCTGTCATACAGACCATATAAAAGTGAACATTCCTTTTAAATTTGGTTGAAAAGTGATAACAATTACAAAAAAACAAATATACAAAGGTACAAAGTTACCGCATAATTGCCTTGAGGACATTATCAACCATGGGGTACTCAAAGGGAAATAAAACATACTGATCAAAGAAATAAATTAGCGAAACATAATCTCATTATGAAATAGAATGTCTATAATTACAACTTATAAATATCGGAATACAAATATCATACCAATGCTACGAAGATGTGAACAATTACTCAAGTATCTTCTTGTTTCTGCTGCGTTAAAAACAGGTGCAAAGTTCTTTAATTCTCTATCATCCGCAAATGATGCCTGTTGAATTTCCTTAATGAATTTTTACTCCGATGGTAGAGTTAATCTATTGTTAAACTCTTGTAAATATTCGAAATCGAAAGAAATATTTCAGAATTTAGTTTATCCGATGGTTGTAATAACAAATTTATAATAGCAGTGATTACATCATTAATATTTTCATAATTCATTATACAATATATATATCTTTAATGAGTAAATAAACAGTAGCATGATGAGCGGTTATCATTTACCAGGTACCTTATTGGCCTTTGTGTCTTTCATTTTCGTCTTTTTTTTTTTAGACTTTTCTCTTTTTATCTTTGAGATGTTTTCGACCCTATGACCGTTTCCTTTGGCCGACATTCTTTCTACATGTCTTGTGGGGTTACACTTCAGTGTGATTTCGAGCTTACGCATCCACGATACTGTTTATTCGGGGCGCCATAAATTACTTTCTCAGGCGTTAAAATGTTCAGAAGGTTTTCAATTGTATGCACACACCCCAGATCTAACCCTCGTGCAATGCAAAACGAACTCACCACGCTGGTCTGAACGTAGTGGGAGGTTTCCATGAAACGCTCTCGGGCTGGTGACCACTCTTTATATAGAAAATCCGCTATTACGCAACCGTCGACAATATGCCTGTTACTGGATTCGAACCTCTGACCCCGATTACCAAAATCAGACTGTTGCAGAATAGAAACCGAGTGGATTTTGAACTAAATGAATAACACACACACAATGTGTGAAAAATGACAATTTATGAACTTATTAGTAAAGAAAAATATATGATGTATAAATACAATGATTATCACACGCTCTCAGCATACAATTGATCCAATCACTCTATACCAACATTCACAAATTGAAAATAAACCAAACATATTGTATCAATTTGAAATACAAATTCTAGAAACCTCGTTTCAAATAAAGTCGTGGCTCCGCCACATGTACAGACACACATGCATACATATAGATATCTAGATAGTTCTACTCGTCAGCTAAACTCGTCAGCTAGCTAACCGCGTCACACTTGTTAGCTACAATAAAACCAACCTGGTGATAATAATGAGTTCTGTAAAAAAAAAATACATTGAACTCTTAATAGCAACTTGAAATTCACATTTCACAACGTTTCAAATCTGCGTTGTAATAAATTAATCATTATACGATATGACAATACAAACTCAATAAACTACGCATATCAAATGAAATATAAATTTAACACTCACCCCTATGGCTTAAGAACACAATGTAGAACGTGCACTCCTCGAGAAGATCCAGAACGACCTGTGTGTCGGTTATACATTGATCTTGCTTAAATCCATAGGACAGTGAGTAATATTCAGGGTAAAATACCCGTGCATATCATGATTATAATGTGCCTCGTCGTAAGTAATTTCTGAGGAGATATATGTTGGTTCCGTCGCTTTCCTGGAAAAACACTTCTTCGCCCTAGGTAACGTTGTACGCATGCACAACGAAAAATAGTCAAATATTTCTAAAGCATAGCCCAGTTAATTTTTACCTAATTCTGTGACACAGACGAGTTAGCAATGCACAATGGTTCCAATCGAGAAATATATTATAAGACAAATTTATGTAAAGATACTTTTGAATAATGCAGTTACTACTTTGAATAATACAATTACTTTTAGATTGCGAAAACATTAATACAACTTGAATTTAGTTCTACTTAACAAGTCAGATTTGAAAGTTAGTTATTTCTGAATAATTATGTGTACCTGATTGCGATTTCAACAAATTACGCAATGTCTGAAGTCAAGGGAAGCAAATTTATTAATTTGTTTTACACATCCGCTGCAGAATAATCTCCCTTGAATAATACTGCTTGGGTCAATGAGAATATTTAATAGGAATATTGCATGTTAAATGTTGCAACGTGTATAAAAAAAAACATTATACATAATAAATACATATCCTGTAACAAAAAATGGGAATAGTGGTCATTCTTTCCTCTGCATTCAGTCTATATATTCAAACCGATTTATCTGTCTATAATTTGTTAGAAAGAGCAGATTTGGTTACACTTTCCGCTACATACCGAAGCGAGGGCCTGCAGATGCCAACATATTTGCGGTCTTCATTCATCGATTGAAATATTAATACTTCGCCAGTCTCTCTGTTTAAAGTTTTAATAGGTCCTGCAATTTTAGAAAATTTTCCTGTGAGACCGCGTTTATTATTTTCACTTTCTCTGATAGCTTGAATGTTAGATAAATTATTATTGAGTTTGTTATTGTTGATATATCGATCACAAGACTATCTTTGATTACCCCCTAAAAAACTTCCGTATATGAAACGATGACATAATCTTTGTGCAACAATAAATCTGAGATAACCAGTATTGACAGTGCCCACTGGTCGTTTTCACCGACAGTGTTTGACTACACCATCACGAGATGTTTCATAATTCATGATCGTAGGATGTTTTACAAACTATGCGCTCATATATATATATATATATATATATATATATATATATATATATATATATATATATATATATATATATATATATATATATATATATATATTTGTGTGTGTGTGTGTGTGTAAATAGATGTGTGTGTGTGCGCGCGTGTGTGTGTATATATAAACACTTTATTTGTTTAAATCATTAGTTATCTAGATTGTTACTTGAGAATCTGATATATAATCTTCTGGGATTCTTATAACTTTATCATTTACTCTGTCATAGTCGATTTTTTTATCATAATTCCGTTTAAGTTCTTGATATCGATTATCACCACACTGCACACACATTTGTGTTTTTTTCCCAACTCCAACACTGCATCGCAAACAAGGTTTCGTACCTAAGCTTCCTCGTCGTACACTTTGTGAATAATATCCGCAGAATTCATTTATACATGATTTATTACAATGAGTTTCAGACCCGATCATCAACCACTTGCACTGTTTCTTTGCTTCAGTCATTGTATATATAATGTTTTTAATTTAAATACTGATTTTAATTATAGCATGGAGGAGCTGGAGAGAATATCAAAAATCAAGCCTTGGAATATTAAATTTAATCTCGATATAATATCTTCAGACTTACAAATAAAGGGTCTAGTTGATACGAAGAATAAAAATGTAATTAAAACAATTCATAATGCCAAGAAGGAGTTTAGCAGCGACGGCGCATCTCACGTATGGTCAACATTCCAAATCAATAATAGTGTCGAAGCTACGATGAACGACATACGAGCGGCAAATATAATTATCCATCTCGATAATCAGAAATAGTTTTAAATGTAAAATTTATTGTATTAGTATAAACAGGAAATTGGATTATACCACACCAGTCTGGGTCATTGTTATGCTTGATTGGTTGTTTTTCTCCATGCAGCGAGTATCCGGGGAGAGTTTTCATTGATAAGATCGCTGTGTCATTTCTTTAGTTTATCGGTTTTCAGTTCTGATATTACAAATATCGGTAACTGTTCTTCTGTTATTTTATAACGATCAAGAAATTCCTTATCTGAATAGAATAAATCTATTATTATACGTGCGAGCATCAGCAGCAGGAAGGGCGAATCGGACGACTTGCCTTAATGTTATTTTGGCCAATCAATGCTTTCTCGAAATCGAAAAAAAAAACGCCAGGCAGCAGGGGGGAATCCTACAACTTTTTAGAGCCGTCAATTTGGCAAACCAAGGCTTCTTCCAAAATCGAAAAAAAGCGTCAATTTGGCAAACTAAGACTCCCTCGTAAATGCCTTATAGAGGCTAATTGGCGATAAAAAAGACGCCACAATTGTTGTCGCACTACCTGCTGCTGCTATGGGGTTAACAATCTTTTCACGATTAAAGTTGCTACGATTTCACAGACAGACTAATTTGTAAAACTTCTTCTTGTAAATCAATCAAATTATTGGACTGGTCAGTGAGTTTAAAATTAATTCTTGTTAGTCAATCATTATGACATCGCATATAGACTGGATTAATTGGGGACTCAATTATTAGAAACCCTGGAGGAGCTGTTGGTGCAAATGAATATAAAATACCTTTGACGGCTGCGCAGATATTTAATATGCTAGTAGATGGTGTGCAGCGAAAAAGTCCCGTATCAATCATGTATACGTTGTTTGTGATATTTATTTGTTCTTGAGCAATTTTTATTTTTTCAATGATTGCTATCATCCTCGTTGCATACTTTTTGATTGTTTCGATGAAGTTTTTCATATCTTCGATGGATTTTTTAATATCAGGGAGTTTTATGTCAATTTTATCCAGCGGGGTTGTAAAAAATTCATGAATGATAATTTTACGAAATGATGAAAACATTTCAACGTGATCTGCATATCTGGATTGCAGTGTTGCTAGTTCCAACATAGAAGTTTTTATCTCTGTGAGCTTCGGTGTGCTCACTGGAGGATTACCAAAAAATTCTAACATAGGTTTGTCAATATTGTTAATTATACTTCTTTGTAATTCAGAAAACCGATTAAATGTATTTATATGATCGTCATACTTATCATTGAGTGATATCAATGAATTCGCCGAGGAGATATAATTGTTATCGAGTGTTAATATTTTATCTGTGAGCGTCGAAACAAGTATACCCGGTTTCAGTTTACCCTGATCGGAAAACAACGCGATAGTATCTTCTACTGCGTTGTGTTGTTTAACTAAAATATCATCCAGAGAAACATTACTCGTTTTCAATTTACCCTGACGATCTTGAAATACGACTATTTCATTGGGATCAACACTTGATAAGTTCAACATCTCAGCTATTTCATCTTCGATTATTTTTGCTTACATCACCGGTTGCAGACATATCCGCGGTGGGTTTTTTCAACATTGAGATAGATCGTCCCCAAATATCGACCATTGTTATTTTATATTACTTCTCTCTAAAAAGCGACTACTAGTATATTCATTTACGACTTGATGAGGTGGTTTTCTCGATGATGAAATAGCGTTAAGGACATTCAATATTTCTATGCCGCACATTGGTGGGTCATTTATTTTCTGTGTTGGTAGCGTTGAGTGCCAAGTCATCATTTTATGAAAAGTTTTTAAGCGGTTTATATAACGCATAAATTCTTTAGGCGGCGCTAACCCATATGAATCGAAATAAACGATTACACGCGGATCAATCACGTACGCAACCCAGTGGGTTCCAGGTCCGGTACTATTATCGAGATTAATGATACCAGTTTCAACGTTTTTTGGTTGTGCCGGCAATTGATATTTCATAAAGACACCTATGAATGTTTTTATCGCTAGTTTTTAGCGCTATCAAGTAAATCAAAATTTGACATGGGAGTTAGTAAACCGTTCCCGGTATTCTCAGGCCGCTTCCTTTGTACCATGAATACAGAATTCCTGGTAGTATTAGACCCTTTCTCCTTTTTGTATCTTTGTCCAGTTGCTTTCTTTAGTGACATCCCTGCCGCGGTACCAATGGCTCAGAACGCTGCCGCTTTAGCTACCGCTGGGGCTGCTGCCGCAATCAACACTGGTAACGCAGCTAACAACGGGAATATACAACCTGATTTTATCATGTTTTTGATCGCAGCTGCAGAGAGTGTGATCTGGACACCTTTTTTATCTTTGAAAGCATCATTAAAGTGTTTTATCTGACGAGTTGTCAGCGACAATTTATTCTGACCACCTGACATCTGATTGTGTTTCAGCGTTATCGTGGTTCCACATTTTTTTAGTTGATTCTGATTGAAATTTCTTGAGTTGACTAGGAGTTAATGTAACACTAACAACGTTGTATGACATTATACAATAACAGATTGATCTAATTGTTACATATTTTCCACTGGTGCATCGAATACTCTCATTCTTCCAACAACACCTTCGAGTAGCATTGATTTGTCGCTGAGAATGACAGCAACTGCTCTGTAATTAGCAATAACACCACGAAGCACATTAGCTCTAAAATGTATATCAACGAAGGATTGTCTTGTTAAATCAAGATGTTCCAACGAAAAGTAATAGATCGGATAAAGGGTACTAAAATCATGTTGTGATATTTGTAGACCAATATCAACATTTTCTTCGCGTCCCATATATGACAACAGACGGTGATAAGCTCGTGCAATATGGTTTTGATCGTAATTAAGTTGTATATCCTCGGATGGTTCTTGCAGGCCATTTATTCTCAGCGAGACGTCAGTAACACCTAATCAATCAAATATCATATGGCTGAAGCGTTGATCGCCAAACCTCGTCATATCCTGTAACGCAATAAATATATGACGCGGAGCTGAAACACCTTGTGATGCCTGGTTCTATGTGAATATACCATTAACAGCTGATTGTTTAACATCTGTTGTTGTTGTTAACCAACTTAGTAATGATTTTCCTCAATGATCCATAAATGATAGCAATCGTTCTTCTGAGGTGAGTGATGGAGTCATTACTGGCATCCACAATGATAATTTTGTTAAAATGACTTTATCGGCATCATTATCTGGATTTGCAGCATCTACTGGAATCCTACAAATCGCGTCATTATCAGTACCATTTCGCACGAGTGCTACTGTATGCTTCGCTCCATAGATAACGTTTCGGACATTTCTGCAGAATCCAAATATATAATGCAGTGGAATCCCGCATGAAAATGATTTACGCTGCCCTTCGAACATTGACATGCGTGTTGCAGCTCCTAGATTGAGTGTTTTTAAAGATTTTTTTTGTTTGTTTTGATATTTTTGCTATTTTTTCAAGTACAGGAAGAAGAGGTGTTTCTTTCCTTGATCCTTCCTTGTTGATATCTCCGTATATTGCTCGCTCAGTGGCTGATGTTACCCCTTTGGTTGCCGTGGTTATTGGTTTAAACAGATCTTCAGTTCCTGTTATAAATGCAGTCTGAAGACTCTGTCTAGCTTGTAGTTTTTCTCTGACAGAATCGCGGATTGAGATGAACTTATTAATTGCAGCTAATCTAGTCGTTAGTGATTCATTTACCATTATTGAAAATGCTTTGCAATTTCCAATTAATGTACGATCTAAATGCAGTGACTTTATCACCATAAATAATTTCAAGTGGAAAAAGTCTACGAGAAATAACATGGGAAATCGACCATTTGACCCGACTCAGGCAGGCAAAAATGACCAAAAATCACCCATAAATGACCAAAAATCAATATAAAAAAAATAAATTGCTGAAATATTTCAGTAATTAACAAATACCTGTTCGTTGAGTAATTATGTACATGTCAAATCGTTGGTTAGAATTTATTCTGTTCAGGTTACCAAAGGTGCATTTTCAGTTTGGCGGATAATATCTCTTATTGTTTAAACCCTCAAATTAATTGTGCGTTTGTTTTTCATATTGCTGCTCCAAATCTCTTCTGATTTTCTCGACAACAGTGAATAACGGTACAAACTTATTGACGTCGTTACATAATACAAGGGAGTCACGAATTTCATTCTGTATTCTTTTTATAAAAGTATATCGTTATGGTAAGACGTATTTATTATTTATAGCGCTGTATTCAATATCTTGAAAATCAGAAAGAATTTGATCACAATTTAATTTATCTGATAATTTAATTCCTTGATTGTATTGAATTTGAAATCTCAGTTATGATCTCATTGATATTTTCAGAATTTATATATAATAATACATAATTCTAATTTATATACAAAAAATTGAGGGTCAATTTTGACCCGTTTTTTTAATATGAACTCTGTTCATGGTAATGTGTTTATTCATCTTACTTACGCCTAGAGATATGTAAATTGAATTCTTTGTCTAGTCCCTTCGGAAATCGCAGACCGACATACACTTCTACAACATATCGTATTGAGGCTCTATATTGAAATATCTTTTGGCTTTATCCATAGATTGAAATACTATTTCCTCGTTAGTTACTATATTAAATGATTTTATAGATCTCTTCCCAATTGATTTACAAGTACCAGTTCTTCCTCGTTTGGAATTCTCACTCTGAAAAATAGCTTGTAGATTCGATAAAAAATTATTCTGAGGATTGGAATCAATGTGATCAATAACAAGACCATCTTCTATCAATCCATGAAAACACTCGAACGCAAATCGATGATTAAGATATATTTTCCCTCCAGCGCCAAATATAAGATATCCATAATTATTCACAACACCGACTGGGTTCTTCAGTCTGCGGTGTCTGACAATACCATCACCGGATGCCTCATAATCGCTGATCACGGGATGTCACTGAAAGTTTTGGTCATTTATATATAATACTATTTGTCTAATTCATTGTTTGGTTAAATTATTACTTTGGAATCTATGAATATAATTTGGAGGTGTTCTTATATTTTGTCGTTGACGCTGTCAGAGTGATTGATGGAGTTTTTGACTCTCGTATCATAATAACGCTTCAACTCTCTATATCGCTTACCATCGCAACTCAGACATAATTGCGATTTACCACGCACGCGTACCCCAAATTGTATGCAACGGGAGCGGCCACAACTTCCACGTCGTACACTTTGTAAATGATATCCACAGAATTCCCTTCTACATGATTTGTTACATGCGGTTACTGATCCTATCATAAGCCATTTGCAATGGTTCATTATATAATAAATTCTTTATTGAAATACTTGTTTCAATAATAATATGGAGGAGTTCGAGAGATTATTGAAAATTACGCCTTGGAAAAAACATCTCCGTAGATGTACTAAAGGGTCTAAAAGTGATAGAAGCATGACAGGTAAAATCCGCGATTGTTTTAATGAATTCAAACACGATGGAGCATCTCACTGTTGGTCAACATTTCGAATTGATGGTAGTGTTGATGCTGCCATGAACGACAAAAGAGCAGCCGCGATAATCTCACATCTTGACAAGAAAAAGTATTTTTTTAGAGTGAAATTCATTATCCGTTCAGAAACGGGGAATTGGATTATTCGAGATAAATTTGAACCAATTTTGAAAGATAAAAGAACCGTCACTTTGAGTCATGATTCCAAACCAGGAATTCTGACTGGAATTGACAAACCGTACTACGAGAGGTCGTATCCTGTAACAGCAGTTGTTTATGGGATATATTCGTTAAATGATAAACCGAGTACTGAAAAATTAAAAAAAATGAAACCGTCATCGCTGAATTATGTAGCAGAACGAATAATAGAACACATCACAAATGCGTTGCGTGGAAACAAATTGACGGATCTAAGACGTAAAAAAATAAACGAATGGGAATTAACAGTTAGGAAGAACGGAGCAACGATTCACAATATAGCCAAATTAGAAACATCATTAAGATTCCCAATAACCATAATGACGATAACAAGAGAAATATTACACGAATCGAAATATAAATCAAAAGGAGCACCAATTAAAATTATTGACCATAATGAACACGCGTGGACACCTACGGCAACAATATTTCCGCGGGATATAACCGTAAAATATTACACGGGAAATTTATTTGATTTCATTTCTCAATCATGTAAATACGATCCTGTGTCAGTGTGGTTACTTCACAGTTTTGAAGACGAAGAGGGTAAATTCGATCAATTTGTCAGACCCAATGGCGAATTATACCGTACTGAAGCCCTGCACAATGAAATGAAAACCCTAGCTAGTAGTTTTTCAACAGAAATTTACGAACAATTATTAACAAACTGTTTTACAATTCCGTCGGTTGCAGCTCATTTTGCGAGAAAGAAAAACACGTGGAAACCAACAAGAGCTGAATTTCTATCAGATATCAAATCAAGCTTCGGATTATGGAATACAAAATACGACCCTGAAAGTATTATTTCGGTTGATATAGTTGATATAGTTGCGTGTTATCCTGGGAGTTTTCTCGGGCAAGGAGAATGTTCTGGGTATTTTAAACGATTTGGGCATCCTACATATGAAATGACTCGTGTTGCAATTAATGGACCACTACCCGGTTTTGATTTAACTCGTGTGGTATCATTTGAATTGGCTACAGGACTTCGTCCGTCTTGTTATGTTTGGATTGGTCGACACATATCTGAAAAACACTGGACGCCAATAGTGTTATTACGGTATATGATTGATTCTAAAATGCTGATATCGCTGATTGTCAGTGCAACAATTATATCATATCGAGCGCAGACTGAGGTCTGGTAACCACAACCTGATAGTCTAGATAGTATAATCAGCGACTATAGAAAACAACTCCCCGATCTCGACAAAGAAGATATCTTGAAATGGTCCAAACAGATATTTGAAGTTAGAAATAAACAAGCAAAAGATCTTGGTAGAAGAATAATCGGTAAATTCACTCAAGGTGGAAAAAAAATACGACAATACAAGATATTCTTCACGGTTGATTATAGATGATGCTTAATACGATTTTATAATCGCAGATGTAACAATTAGGGGTATATACGTCGATCGTAAAGACGCTTTCTTGTCCGATGGAACCAAATTAGGTACAATTGTTACTTACACAGATGGAAAAAAATCTTCAGCATACACTTTTAAGGGCGTCTATGCTGGCTTATGCTTCTATTAATTTACTTTCGATGATAAATAGATTTCCTGAATTAGCAGTTGCCACCGATTCATTTTATATAAACGTGAAACCTAAAGAAGCAGTGGCCGAATTTTCAAATTCTGACGAGAGTTGGGGATCATTTAGAATTAAAAAGGAAATACCGTGTGATGATTCCAAATCAGCAGATGTTACGATTGAAGATAAGTATTTGAAAAATAATCAGATATCAGAACTATCTAATGCACCGTCGATATCTGATCCAATATGTAGATATAAAACAGTTTATTTAAACGGCTGTGGTGGATCAGGAAAGACGACTCGTGTGATTGAATTATTTCGTGGAAACGCTAGCGTTTTCAAATCAAACAAGATTGTACTAACACCGACCAACAGACTTGCTAGAGAGATGAAACAACGAGGAATTATTGCTTGTACTTATCAGTTTTTTTCGATGGAAAGGTGACGAATGGACTCCTGATCGAATGGGTGAGAAATTTATTCCTGAAGTCATCATTTGGGATGAAATATGCACGGTGTCGTTAGATGTATTTACAAAGATTTCTTGATTGGCTATTGCTAGCGAATACAAACGTCATCATGTGTGGCGATCGTAGTCAACCACCACCATTTGTCGGTTTATCCCCACATGATTGGCTAAAGAATTTTGTAGATTATTATGAAGAAAGTAGTACTGATCATAGATCACTTGATGAACAATTACGCGAGTTCAAGAAAATAATTAGATTACTACCGGATAGAATACAATGTGAAATAGCGTGTGAAATAATTTCGGAAACACCATTAAATGATTTCTGGGAAGCGTGGAGACCAAACAATTTGATAGTGGCAAGTAGAAAAATAGTCAGAGACACACTTCAGATGAAGTTATTTGAATTGCATAAAGAAAGATTTGCAACACTTCCAACGCCGCTGTGTTATAGACCCAAGGATACACGAAAACAGACTATCGAAGTTGATATTCCAGGACAAAGTGAAAAACAGAATTTAGTGTTAAATGATATTGTGCTGGTTGATATCAACGTCGTCGAAGATGCATTAAGCGCTGATAAATCCCCATGGACGCTGGGTTATGCAGCGACGATACATTCTTCACAGGGATTGACTATATCCGATACAATTGTTGGATGGTAGATAATGACATCCAGTAGTCGAATTTAATTTATCCTGCGGTGTCCAGAGTACGAAGAATAAATCAGCTTCAAAGAGTTGTTTCAGATGCTAATGACACTACAATACGTGATATTGTCAACGATGATATAATCAGAACAAAAAACTATCTGGTTATAAACGACAGGATAAAACAAATAATAGAGAATTTGATATTGATGCTGAATTAATAATTACACTGAAACAACAACAACAAAAATCACTGCGCGAGTTGCAATTGTATAATGAATTGGTGTTGGTCGGATAAGGACTCTCGACAATTTACCATAGACAGAAAAAATAGCAGCGTAGCTCATACCAGAGATATTGTGATTCTGACTTGTCTTTAGTGCAACAGACGAAGAGGTGCTAGTTAAGACCACGCGGTGGCAATAGAGTATCCTCGGGTATCACTTGTAGTTGTTCACGAGTAAATCCTCGCTGAGGAGCAGTTGAATCCAATCTATAGATTGCTGGTCTACCCGTGGATCGTGTTATGCTAGATATATTATGTGCAGTAACACTCCAAATAGGAGGAGTAGCTCTTCTTTTGCCATCTTCAAGCTCTCCTGGTTCATATAAATATCTAAAGGTGACATTGCCGAGTATTGGTTGTTTAGAAAAATCATTTTGCGGTTTTACGGGTATATACTTCTTTTTAATCGCGTTGTTGGGTTTTTTGTTGATTGTTCGAGTAATCTCATTATTCAGCGCGGTAATTACGCCTGGTAATCTCTTGACCCATTTACGAGATCGTTTATCCTGGATGAATTCCTTCGCGTATTGATATCCAAATAACTTCTCAGCAAGTGTGCGATTAAATCGTTCAACAATGGCCTGATCGCGATGTAGTGCAGTATGTCCTCGTCTGATGGGGACATTATGATGCTTCATTGTTGATAACACTGCACTCTGAAATTCATTGTCAGGATTAACTTGTAATAGATTTGGCCAATGCAGAGGGCCACTACTATAAATACTTTCAATTTCTGAAGCCACTTCAGTTGATGATTTTGTTTTTAACGGTTCTGCTTCTTTGTATCGACTCGCAACATCAAATACGGTTAGCGCATACTTGTGAAAACGATCATGCGGCAGAAATAATATCTCAGCTTGATGAACCTCATTAGGTGAGCTGACATCAAAATGCGAGTAGTTAACTTGTTTAGGCGGAGGTAGATAAATTTGCCATATTGTCTGTTTAGATAACCAATCCTTTGCTGTAGTATTTTTCACCTTTGCGGCGCTTGCGAGTTTACTGATTGCTGATTTTCCCTTCCAGTATCCTCTTGGGGAATAATAAATAGATTCCATGTTGTTATTAATTGCCAGCACCCAACATCAATTTACCTTTCATCGCCGATTTTATCAACCATGAAGCCAATTTTTCTTTGAAGGATTTATCAGTGATAGAATTCAACGCATGAATTAATTTCACATTTGCAATATGTCTGTGTTGCAGATTGCTGATTTTATAAGCATCATCATGAGCATGACACGTCTTATGAATAGCGTTTATTGGGTTTTCACCGGGTCGAGGTTGGTTTTGATCATCGAGTCTGATATCGAGTCTGGTCCCGGATCCACAATAACTATACCCTGGAAGGTGTTTTACTCCTGGATATTTTGCCCATGGTGTTCCTGTGAGTTTAGCTAGCTTGGCGACGATATCACCACTTCTTTTTTTTACAAATCGATATTGTTTGGTACCGCATATTTCACATTTGCCGGTGACCGCTTCTCTGTTATCTTTTGTGGTAACAGTCGTTGGGTCAAGAGTTGATGTACGTTTCTTACATTTCACACAATATAAATCCATAATACTATTATGTTATTTCTAATGGAAGTAATTGATTTCTCAGCGCTAAAGAAAATATCGCCAACAAAACATCATCCAATGTTACCAAACTCTATTCGTATGATCGTCATCGGACCTTCAGGGAGTGGCAAAACTTTATTGTTGTTAACGTTAATAATGAAATATCTAAAATGGGACAAACTATATTTAATTGCCCCAAGCGTAGACGATCAACATTGTTATCAAGTATTAAAAGATTACAACGAAAATGCTTCAGAAATTGCCGGCGAAGATGTTATTGAGTTTATCACAGATATTGACGAAGCGCCGTCAATAGAAGACATAGCTGGAAACGTTAACAATCTTGTTGTATACGATGATGTGATGTTAGATAAACAAAAAAATCTAGCTAGAATATTTTCCCGAGGGGGTCACAGAAACATTGACGTGATATACCTCACTCTACGCTGCACACAAATTCCAAAATTAATCAGAGATAATTGTAGTTTGTTGTGTATATTTAACGGAGTTGATAATCATACGCTACGAAATATTTGGCAAGATTGGTGCTCCGATATCAAATATAATCAATTTCAATTTTTTTTCAATGGTGCTCGAGCTACCCCACATGGATTTGTAACGATAAATATACACGATCCTCGAACACGAAATCGTATTGGATTAGATCGTATTTATAATTAATTCGGTTAACCCATATCAGCAGCAGGGGGAGTGACAATAATTGTGGCGTCTTTTCTTTTATTCTCTTTTGCCAAATAGCCGCTATAAATAATTTTGGAGGAAGCCTTTGTTTGCCGAATTGACGCCTCTAAAAGTTGGTCTGTTCGCCCCTGCTGCCTTGCTTCTTTTTCTTTCGATTTCGAGAAAGCATTGATTAGCCAAAATAACATTAAGGCAAGTCGTCCGATTCGCCCCTGCTGCTGCTGCATCTATAAAAGTTATTACTCGATCACGAATTCGTAGATTAATGTACCCGATATTGTCTATCATTTGACATAAATGTTGTTTTGTTTCGATAATTTTCTGTTTGTCGTCAGAATAATACTGTGCAGCACTAACTAGTAAATTTTGTAATCTACCAAATGCAGGAATGAGTTCGAGAGTTATTCTTTCTCTTAAACTATTAATATACCCCTCGTTTAAAATCATTTTAAAATTATGCCCTGTAGTATCATCCACAAATAAATTATTAATACGCGTGGCCTTTTTTGCCATCAGATAGAACATGGAATAATTCCACTTCCGAAATCCGTTCTCTGTAATCTAGTTCTGTTATAAATATTTTCACATCTGTGGTAAAATCGCTCAAGTTTGGTACTCGCGTTCTTTGATAAGCAAGTGGTGGAGTTTCAGGCCATCCTAGCACTGTTCTGAGCAATGACTGACAAATATCCTATACATAGTCGGGTGAGTTTATCTCGATGGCGGCTGATGTCGGTTCGAGGACTATTATAGGTATCTTGTATTCTTTTCCTGTAATGGATTTTATTCTACGTTAAAGTTCGTTATTGATCTGTTCATTCTCATAACTGCCGGATGGTGTATAAACAATGACCAGGGTTTCCATCATTATCATTTTCTTTTGCAAACACCAGATAATGTTTCGGCTCGATCCCACCAAATGACTTTGATCTAATAATTGGCCAGCTATGATATACTCGTAATGTTGAAATTGCGATTTCCTTTACTGGAATTGCGTTTGGAATGTTCTCGCTGAATTCAGGGTTAGTTGAGGTTATTGAGATCTAGGTTGCCTCTGACAGGCCTGTTTTAACGGTTATCTGTAGCTTTAATTCCGTCGTCATTATTTTTGTTGTGTTTTTCTAATTTTGATGTCGAGGAATCGTATATGTTAATCTTCGCCTTGAGCTCATTATCGGATATCATTGTATCATCGAGACTAGATGATATCAACGAAGATAATTGGGAATTTGCAGCCGTTGTGATATGTAATTTAATTATATACTCGTGTAGTTTATTCTGAGTGCATGTGAACATTTTATTACAATCATAGTAAGAACTCGTGTAATCATTTTTGACGATGAAACGCAAATTGTGACGATAACAGGTGGCAACATTGTTACCGCTGAGAATAGTATACAACTTCCAGCGATTACAGTTGAAGCCAAATACACGAATATATCAACGCTGGTAATACGCCTACGGTATTTTTTTTATCTTTACCCGATACACGTCAACAAGAATTTTTAGTTATGCTATAATTCGCGCACTTCATCGTATCGATATTGTTGGACTTTCATTATTCTACCTATTTAAATCAAATACAGATTCGACATACCATGCGATTGACTCTTCTCTTAAACAATAAATGATGGGGATTATTGTAAATGTTTCAGCGGATCCCTTATATAGTATTGAACTTATAGTATTAATTCCCGTGGATATACTTGATTTTACGTTAAACTGTAACGGTGAAATAAGAGCTAATATATAGACACTCCGGACATCTTCAGTAATTGTCATAGTGTTGTCATGAGGTGTCCAGGCGAAAGATCTATAGTGTATCGAGTACACGGTATTGATATTTTATTTACGAGGTATTTTAGCTTTATCAAGCCGTATAGCGATAGCAGGAAAGTCACTAACGATATTATCTGGCGTTTCCTTAATCGTATCAACAGTTGTTTCAATATCGCAAAGTTTCATGGAGATATTTGGCGGTTTTCCAAAGAAACAATCAATATTCTCATCAATTTTTCCAAAATGACTATGGAGATTTCCAAACGCGCCTACATTAACGTCATATTCACCACGTAGCGTTGATGGCTTACCGTCGATGACGTCTACATAATTTTGTGTCACAGCATCGGTGTCCAATGTTGGAAAAACAAGAGCCGTTATTTTGTCAAGCTCATATTGAGCTCGCCTGTCATTGTATCACCAGTTTTTTTATTACTCGATCATTGATATTATCTAACACAGTTGAAAAAGAACACCTGGTTTGATCTTACCCAGTGGAATCAAACTGCGCTATGGAGATATATGTTGCTTTATTAATTTTAACAATAATATCGTTCAATTAAATATTACTGGTTTTTAATTTTCCTTGTTTGTCTTGAAATATAACTATTTCGTTTAGATCCACATTTGCAAGATTTAACAATTCGGATATTTAATCCTCGATACAAGCATTACATCTTTGGTTGTTGATATTTCATCAGTTGTTTTTTTTTTAGGCTCGATAGAGATCTCTAGTAAATTTGAATCATTATATTTTACGATCTCTAAAATGCTATTATTCGTGTATTCGTGTACGGTTTCATGGGGTGGTTTCGTCGATGCTGATATAGCATCAAGTACATTAATTACTTCTTGGCCTCATATTGGTGGGTCGGTGATTGTTTGTGTTTCTAGCATTGAGTACCAGATTGGAATTTTTAGTCGGTGTATATAGTACATTAATTCCTTTGGTGGTGCTAACCCATATCAATCAAAATAAAAGATTCCACGAAGATCAATCGCGTAACCAACCCAGTCTGTTCCAGGTCCGGTGCTGTTATCGACATTAATGATACTGGTTTCAATGTTGTTTGGTGTGCAAGGTAACTGGTTTCGCATAAAAACACCTCTGAAATGTTTTATTCTTGATTTTTTAACAGCATCAGGTAAATCTAAATGTATCAAGGGTGTTAGTAAACCGTCCCTGTCAAACTCAGGCCGCTTCCGCTGGACCATAAATACGGAGTCCCTAACAACCCTCGGCCTTTTCCGCTATACCATGGATACGGAGTCGCTGGTAACCTTAGGCCGTTTCCCTTTTTTGTATCCTCGTCCAGTTGCTTTCTTTAGTGCCATTCCTGCCGATGTTGCAAAGGATCCTAAAACCACAGCTTTCTCTACAACGGTGGCGGCGGCGCTGGTTATCAATATCAGTAACGCGGCGAGAAATTGAATATACCACCTGATTAAATTGTATCTTTGATCGCGCCCGCAGCAAGAGTAACCTGAACAACTATTTATCTTTTTTTTTGCATCATTGTTTAATCTGACGCGCTGTTAGTTTATTTTGACCACGTGTGATCTGATGGTGTTTTAACGATATTGTAGTTCCACATCTTTTTATCTGAATCCGACTGAAACGTTTTAATCTGACCAGGAGTCAGAGTGACACTAATGTGGATATACGACATTTCTAAAAATACGAGTGATCTAATTGTATTACATACTTGGAAATCATTTACATGTTTTCAACTCTGACATAATGACTCTCATTCGTCCACCAGCACCATCAAATAACATCGATTTGTTGCTGAGTATATCAGCAATTGCTCTATAATAGCCGTAAATAATGTGTGGACCTACCGCGACAACAAGAGGTTGTGCTACCTGAGATTGGAAATGAATATCATCGACACTCTGTCTGGTGAAATAAAGATGTTTAATAGCGAAAAGTAATAAAATCAGATATAGGTTTCTAAATTCTAATTGTGATATTTGCAGCCCAGTATCTACATTCAGATCACGCCCCATAATGTCAACAAACGATGATATGAACGTACTATTTGGTTTTGGTCGTAATTAAGTAAACGATCCTCAGATGGTTCTTGTTGGCTTTTTATTCTTAATGAGATCTCGTTAACCCCCCCCCCCCGGTCAAATATCATATGGCTCAGCGCTTGTGAAATAAATCGCGTATTATCCTGTAGCACCATAAATATGTGTCGAGGCGCAGAAACACCATGTTGTGTTGCCATATCCTTGAAAATATACCATTAATATTACACTGTATACTCGCTGTCGTTGTTGTTAGCCATGATAGCAATGATCTACCACCTATACTCATAAATTATAGTAAATTTTGATCTGTGACGATCGCAGGAGTCATTACTGGCATCCACAATGAGAGTTTCTTTTATATTTACTTTACCATCAGCAAGTCCATCATGTCGCCAGAATGCATAATTATCATCGCTTTTTCTTACTTGGACTACTGTATGTCTAGCTCCAAAGATTAACCTTGACACACGTGTTGCAAACCCTAGGTTGTAATTTGCATTAAGATCTGCAACATCAAAAGTACCAGGTGGTCTCGTATAGGGTGGGTCTAGATTTTTAACTTCAGTAGCTCGTACTGCTTTTACTTTAACATCCTGAACATGTTCAGCGTGATTAGTAATATATATTTTGCAAACATCATAGATGGACCAGCCGATTTTGTATAATCATAAGAACATCTCGCTAAAACCATTATTGTTGTGGCAGATGTTGCATCCTTCTGCATAGATTCAATCTCTTTTCCATCAATCATATATCCAGCGCTACTAAGCAGCGCTATAATCCCATTGTTAACAAAACCATCCCGTGTATTTAATTCAAATGGTTTCTCAGCTGCAACATGTATAATAAGTTCCCCTTCTACTTCCATAAATGCTTTAGCAGGTAGAAAGCATTTACTTGTATCATAAACTTGAAGATCAATTCTTCCTCGTTCATTTGGTTGTACTGCATTATAAGAATAAAACTGATAATTGCGTACTAATTCATCCTTGAGCACCGGTATCTATATCACTGCTAAGTCGGGTGAAGATTTGAACATTTTGTTATATATGTCTCAATCTAAATCGTGATCTAAAACCACTTCCCGGTATTAAATTTGCGTTAATATTCCTTTGTACTTCGTCGGATTCTTGATTCATCAACGCTGCTAGTTTCTGATCCGCGGCTTGGTTTCTTATTTTACTAACATTCGCGGGCCTGATTGCCGCGGATGATAATTTTACTGGCTGTGGGTTTCGTCGTAATAATTGTGTTAATCTTTCTTCAGCTGCAGAAAACACCTTACTGGCAATATTACCAATAGCACCAGCAGCTTTTTTACCGATAATGTTAATAGCTTTCATCGATAATTGTTTTGCGATTGCAGCTGTTTTTGGGAGCAATCCTTGCACATAACCCTTGAATAACATCACCAAGACAATCTCCATAGATCGTTCTATAAACGAGTAATCGTTAGTGTACTGATTTGACCATGACGAGTTTATAACGGTGATAATATTTGATTATCTTATTTGTTATCGCTATATCAAATCGTGGTGATAATTAATCAATGTGATAACGATCAACGAGTTCATCAATACATTCTCGATTTATGACGATATCCATGATATCGCCTTGAAATAGTCGTTGGCAAATATCAGCGGCTTCGTTAATTATTTCCGGTGAGTTATTTCCAGCTCGTTTACCCACTACAGGAATTTCTGATCGTGCTATATCGGAGAGAATATTATTAGGAGAACACTCCCGCGATTTCCACTCGCATAAATGTCATCACCCGTTGCACCGCGAGATTCTTCTCTAGATTGTTTTATCGCAGTGGCTACCTTTAGTCTGAAATTTAGATACCCTGGATCGTTTAGATCAACATTCGAATTCAGTGAAGCAAAATATAATGTAGGAAGCCAATTACCAGATTTTGCTAGTTCAACAAATTCAGATTTTTAGTACCGCTCTCTCTCTCTCTCTCTCTCTCTCTCTCTCTCTCTCTCTCTCTCTCTCTCTCTCTCTCTCTCTCTCTCTCTCTCTCTCTGTGGACTTATACCGCATAGCAATATCGATTAATGTATCTCGGTTAGTAAAAGCATCAAGAGCTTCATCGGTAAATATGTGTACGGCTCGTAGTGGTAACTTGGAAAGTTTAGATTGAGGTTGAGGATGAGATTTTTGTTGCGAAGGTGTTTGATGTTCTTTATATCACGGTGGAGAAGGTCAAAACCGTGTTGTTGCTCAATATGAATATCTATGCCGAGGTCTTTTATGTTTCTCATGTATTCTATATATAATATATCATTATTTGAAATTCGATCATTGTTCAGTTTAATGCGATATATCCAATTATACCATTTCTCTGTCCCTACATTTTTATATTCGGGTTTTAAGCAATGTTTGTGTGTGATTAAAACTCATACAGACAAACGCAGCTAGATCCTTGAAGTTTCAATTTTTTAATAGTATTAATTGCCAAATCCGTACATTTTTCAGCTATTGCAACGTATCCCGTTTTTTCTAATGGTGTTTTTTTATACTAGGGTCAGCAGCGGCTACTTGCGGTTGTAGTTGTGCCGCAGCTATATTAGTTGCAAGATCTAGTAAAGTCTTTTTTGTTTGTTCAGTTCGTTTTGCTATTTTTCAAGTTCAGGAAGAACACTCTTTTCTACTTCTTATTCTTCTTTTCCATATATAACTTCTTTAGAAAATGCAGTAATGGGTTTGACTAATTGCTCAGCGCCTGTTACAAAATCAACTTCAGATTTATGTCGCTGTTGTAATTACTTTCTGACATAATCACGAACGAGTATAAATTCTTTAATCGACGCTAATTGGTCTCGTGCTAATCTAAATGTTAATGATTCTCCAACCATTTATTGTTATATGATATGATTTAATTCGTAGCAGCAGAGAGGGTGTGACAATGAATATGTGTCGCGGGTGGTCAGAAATCTTAATTCTGTTTAAGACACCATTTTTTTCAGTTTCGTAGGAGGCTTTGATTTACCAAACAGACCCTCTACGAAGTTGTTCGATTCACCATCTCAATGAAATTACGCATTTATATGCTCATATAAATTTATTGCAACATGAGATTCAAAGAACGCGGTCAATAAAACTAATAGATATGTTGATTTTATGCCATTAATGCACCATTGACTTTTTAATTATATTATGGAATTGTTTCTTTCGTTTATTCAATTAATTCAATTAATTCATGTCAGATTCAAGAGATTGAAACTAGACAGTGTGACATTCAGATGTCCATTTACTCTCTAATATTGCATGCATTATTAATATTCCAACAATTTTAACCAAAAGATAATGGTTCACATGAACAGTACCCATTACGTACCGTGCATGCTAATACATTATTAATTGCTCCTCCTATCATAATTGATTCTTCCATAGCAAATATTCAACATGGCCCTATTAAGTCGAATATGCTTTCAAACCTTAATGTATGTTATATATAATAAAGCAATACGTATCGTTTCTTTGATATGGACTGCATGACATACTGGCGATATTATGAAGCTAAACAGATTTCAGACACGACTTGGATTTATCAAGTTGTAGTTTCCCCTCAACTCGATCATGATCAATGTTTATGTCTACCATTACACCATTGGTTTTGCTGCAAGCTTCAATATCACCTTTCATGAAAAAGAATGGGAAAAGATCCTGTTGTGGGTCATAGAACATTGAAACCCAAACATCACCTTCCAGGGGAATCTACTGATGATGTCTGGAGCCTAACAGTGGATCTGTCTTATTCTTTGTTCAAATCTCTGGCAAGGTCTTTATGTCCACTTTGTGTTATGAGGTTGGATCAGAGGAGTAGAATGGGAGACAAAGTGGGTCAGGTAAAATTGATTGTTCAGGACTAGAAGCTTCATCCTTTCCCTCTTCCTCATCGGACTCAAAAGAGAATGATTCTTGTGCATCAGGTCATAGCAGTCCTTCTGGGCGTAAAGCTGATGAAATGTCTGGATAATGAACAGTCCACGTTGTATTCATTGACACACCTTTCCCAACTGGAGGCACAAATACGAAGTAACAATTGGTGATATGATATGTTGACTCTTTCACAATCATTGGTACTGCAAATGCATATATTTCCTTTTCCTACACAACTACTGGCGAAGATTTGTAACACAAGTGTTGAAACGTATGTGTGCGGCCCACCACTTGTCCAGAACGCCAATTTTTCAGGTAACATTAAGGTGACCGGCTCTTTTAAACATAGTTGTTAGACTGCGCTTTTGTGATACAAAAGTCACTTCACCACAAACATGAGAGAAGTAATCGGCATTGTTTAGGAATCAGTTTATCTCACTTTACCTAAACAGAAATATTTCCTTTTAGAAATTAAACACGGACAAATAATAGTGAACTCCACTGTATGATTCATAGAGCTTTTCAAGGGCTCATAGCGCGATGTAAGCTTAGTTTTATCCATCATCCACGACTTCCAGGAATAACATGATGCAATTCATATCATCTATGACGCAATACAAGCTTCAGATTGTTTACATCATTTTTATGTCCAGAAAGTAACGGCTAAAACACGGTATTGGTGCTGATAAAGGAATTTTCATGTTATATGCATGAAATAGAAAAATTAAACAAGATATGAACCAATTTTAAAGATTGGTAAGCCTGGCATATACCTCTCTTACTTTCCTGAAAATTTCAAGAGGTTAGTGTAACCCATTGTTGAGATATGCATGGAAACAAGCTCTAAAAATGGCCATTTTTGAGCGTTATGTAGTCTCACTCGAAAAAAGCTTGAATATAAAATAGAGAATTCTCTAAATATCATACTGAAATTATGCATTTATTGGTCTGGTTTTATGCGGAATTCTATCCTGCAAATATTGCTTCTTGAATTAAAGAAATCGGTAAAATATTATGGATTTTATAAGCAAAATACCGTCAGTAGAAGTTTTGTTTCAACACTGAAATTCAAACACTAATCTGTTGTTATATGCCAACATTTTGTACAAAATAACATTCATTATAACTTTTATTGACATCTAGAACTCGACTTTATATTATAATAAGTAGTAAAACCATTTAAATCACATGGCTAGCCAAGATATTCGAATGAGAGCTTGTTCTTTGTCAAACTTTCCAGTTCTAAATTTTGTAGTGTCTGTAACCTTTACAAGTTTATATGGCAATAATTTTGTTGTTTCATTATGGAAAAGTATACATCCTACAAAGGCTCATGTGTATCCATGTGATGTCCAAGTTGGCCAAAATTGGTGGTGCTGTATTGTACCATTAAAAAACAGCAACTCAATAAAAAAAGTTACAGACACTACACAAACAGGTATAAAAATGAAAGATAAAAGTATTGTTCTACTTGTCATTAAAAAATTGTTTTTCTCAATAGAAAGTTCCATCTTATGTAATGTAATGTTGCATCATCTATTTACCTCTGCAGCCAAGAGCAAAAAAGTGATGCAATAACTCTCTTGATTGAATATTGCATCATTCTTGCAGCACTGTCTGTTTGAGTAATTTACTACAAGACAATGTACCCTGAATTTCTTATCCTAGAAGAAGCTGCCTAATTACTTTTTCTGTTCTTTACCATGGTACATCCCTAAAACATGGGAAGACGACAAAAGCAAACCTCTGGGAACAACTCTGGTAAGTTTGTATTGAATTGGTAAACCACACTCTTAAATTGTAGTGTCTGTAACCAATATCCCCTTTTTATACTGTCTATGACTTTATCCCTGTTTTTTTTAAAAAATGAAGCCAAATTATATTTCCTATTACAGTATTGATGTGTAAGGCTAAATTTTTACATATTGTCTGTCTGCAATTTGTAATATTTTGGTATATTTATAGTGTCTTTCATCTAGATTTCTGATAACAGGCAACATTTTCAGTGATTTCTTATAATATGCAATTGAAACTGAGTATTTTTGCATTCCATATCATTAGACTAGTAAATTCAAACAGAAATATTATGAGAATTCAATGAGCTCAGACTTAGTATTGGATACATTGCTGATATTGTCAAATGGTTACAGACACTACTAGACATGTGAATGGACCCGACTGTTGTTTACATTATTAAGGAAAGTGTGCAATCATTGTAAATGCTAGAACATTGAATAATCATCAGGTTTTATGCTATTTCTTTTTCAATCAGATACTTTTCTTTAAGAATCTACAGGTTATTCCAGTTTGCTTATGTATGAAAGCATATTGCGTACTCATTACAAGTATGTTTTGTAAAGTCTAAATTTCATCCGTATACATAGAGGAACAAAAATGAGAATGAAGTTGTTTGTTTTTAGGAAGCAAAGATAAGCCAGAAGAAGATGAACAGAAGATTAAAGCTAGAAGGGAGAAGACGAGGCTAAAGGTACAAGCCTGGAGAAAAAAACAGAGGGAAAATAAGGCGAAACATGAGGAGCTAAAAAGGGTTGATAGAGAAAGAAGAAAAGATGCAAGACTACTAAAAAAACAGCAATCACTTTCCGATTCAAATCTTCAACAAGAATTAAGAAGGAAAAAACGTGAAGAAATGAAAAGGTATCGCCAGAAAAAGAAAGAAAAAGCAGCCCTGGCATTATCGGTTAATAAGAGTGTTGATTTAAGAAGTCCGAAAACTGCTGAATTAAGTAGAAAGAAGAAAGAAGCTGTGAAAAGAACCCAAGCATGGAGAATGCGTATCAAACTGAATGAAAGTATACAGCAAGAGTGTATTCAGACTGATTGTGAAATAGGAAATACTGGGTCAGCCAGAGATTCACCAATGAATAAAGTGTTACCTAAAGCAACTCTGTACAGACAATTAAAAAAGGTAAAGGAAGTATTACCAAATACCCCAAAGAGAAAAGCAGTCATCATAAGTAAATTAATTGAATCTCCATCAACATCGAAGTTTCTAAATAGGAATAAAATGATAATGACACCAGATTGCAGAAAAAAACTTGAATTGACAGATACTGTTATACAATCTGTTATTCTGAGCAATGCATGAAGGTTGACGGGAGATGCAACTTCAGCGAAAATGTTAATGCCTGGGAAATGAGAAAGTTAGTACTCAATAAACATAATTTAAGTCAGAAAGGAAAACAACTTAAAGACAAGAATCCATCAACAATAGAAAATAATGACAAGAAAAGAAAACAAGGAAGTAACCAGAAAAATCATAACTCAGCAACAAGCGAAAAGCCTAATAAGAAACGGAAGTCAACAGAAAGACAAAACATTGTGACAAAGAAGATCAAAGTTGACAAAAAAGCACCAACCAACACAGAGAAACCAATAGAGAAATACCACCCTGGAGAATTTGTTGCTGTAGGACTTAAGCCAAAGAAGGGACCTCTAGATGTATACTTAGCAGAAGTAATAGACATTCTTCATAACGAAGTTAGACTTAAATACATGAGAAAGTCTGGCAACATGTATGTTTGGCCTGAAAAAGATGATTATTCACAAGAGGCTCTAGATGCTATCTTGTACAGGGTAAAAGCTCCACAAATAGTCAATGAAAGGGGTCATTTCAAGTTTAATGCAGCTGAATTGTCTAAGCTCAAGTCAAATCTGGAAAAAAATCATAAGCACTTCTATTTGAAATGACAATATAAAGTCAAGGTTTAATGTGTAGTGTCTGTAACCTTAAGATCAATCACATATGGGTCTGTGTTTGAGTCAGCACCTTGGGTTGAACAATACTTTAGTGACTATGATTTATTGAACATTCATTATACTTCAATATTTTACTCTTACAAACACTATTTAGTATTAAACTTTCAAGTGCTATTTACCAGTTCATAATTTTAACACAAGTATTGGACATATGTAACAGAATTGTTACCGAGAGGAGGGTGGATTAAATGAACAATACAAACACAATTTGTGAAAGAAAATATAAATTTATGTAATAAATTATAAATGAAAAAAATACAGATGTAACAACACAATAATTCATGCACTCAACCCACAATTACACTCACAACCATTCACAATACATGAACAAATTAAATAACAATACAAAAGGAATCTTAGATGTAAAGGGATCTCTTGGATTATACACAGATCCAAGAATCCTTTACGAAAGTTAAATAAATGCAAGAATGATTTACGAAAAAAAATAAACACAAACGACAAACTATCTATCGCACGATGGATTGCGATAACTAGCACGATCATATACTTGTATTGAATCAAGTTGCTAGCTTTTATTGATATCTATGTGATCACTTGAAATATTATTGCGATCTGACATAAGCATGCAAATACAACAATGTATTAAATTATATTATAATTTCAATACACCTATGTGTCTCCCCTGTATAACCGCACGATTCAGCAACAGTTGAATCGTCTCCCAGTTTCCCCGAGAACCGAGGGTTGACCAATACTATTATCGGACGTTACCCTTCACGGATCCACCACAGTTATACGTTCAGACAGCATACAACATCTACCAGAACCAACGGTTCCTCACTCCCCTAGATGTCTACCCGGACGTTTTACAACTCTAAGACAGCTCCGACACTCGGACTTCTAGCTTTCCGGATATTTACACGTTACGCAGATATTGACGAACAGACAGTTCGACACACAGACAGATACTTCAATTCCGTTTGCACAAATTAACGGCACAAGCACATTCAGATATTTATACAGAGATGTTCCAGAACAAACAATAGATGTCCCACAACAAATCAGACGATATCAAAGACGTTTATCAAAAGATGGTATCAGATGTGTTAACAGCTACGGTATCAACGATGTTATTAGCAGCTACGGTATCAACGATGTTATTAGCAGCTACGGTATCAACGATGTTATTAGCAGCTACGGTATCAGAAACAATGTAACAACTATGTTAGCAGCTACGGTATCAGAGACGGTATCAACGATATTATTAGATGCGCTATCAGTGATGTACTTCTACGGTATCAACGACGGAATCAGACGGTATCAGACTGAATCAACGATGGAATCAGACGGAATCAATGATTGTCAGATGTTATCAGATCTACGGAATCAACGATGTTATTAGATCTCCGGAATCAACGATGGAATCAACGATGGAATCAGTGATTGTCAGATGTTATCAGATCTACGGAATCAACGATGTTATTAGATCTCCGGAATCAACTATAATAAACAAAACCAGACTAATAATAGTGGTTTCAAAAATAATCTAAGCCGTAGATTACGATATTGTATTTAAAGTCTAAAAGTGACTAGTAATTCCAAATATTCCACGTTCATTGCAATAAAGGCATCATTATACGATAATCTGAATAAAATTCACAATAAAACGAAATGTAAATTTAACACTCACCCCTTTGGCTGGAGATTTGCAAGACGAGGTTATCTATCATTTGATTAGATATTTTAGTTCCCGTAAATAATAATGAGAAATCCATCGCCTTATATACTCTCAACAGGTGAACATAAATCACATCGAGCTTGACGTGCACCACGTACAACGAGTATTTCGGATTTCATGTAAATTACAAATTGGCACATGCAAATCGTTACACGCCACTTAATCACCCCAGGTAATGCGTGTACGACGAAATCAAGAAAATGGTGAGTTTCGTTTGCAATTCAAGTAGAACAAAAATTAGTTTAATTTTCGCCTAATTCTGTGACAACATATACCTGTTACAATGTGGTTTTATCATTTTATTAACTAATCAACATTCATTTAATGAATAATTCTAGTCAATGTGTTCATGTTGAATTATTTTTGAAGTGAATTTTATGGAGATATGTATGGTTCTGCAGCTGTATTGAAATACTATAGTTTTGTAGTGTCTGTAACCAATTTTATGGACAATGTACTTCTGACTCTTATGGAAGTTTGCAATACTTTTGGCCAGTATTAATGATTTTGTTTGTTTAAATATTCTTCTTGGTGTTAGATAAATGCCTAAATAAGATTATTCTATGTCTTTTATGTTTGTTATGCAAAAGTTTCATGGTTAGGTTTTTTTCTAAGTGATACATTTGTCATAGATGTTTTGATTTTGTTATTAAGTTGTTTACCACTTCCAGTTATGTTGTTTACTTTAAATGTTGATATCCTCTTACTGATGTTACTGTAAAAAAAAATAAAGTTGTAAAGTTTTCATGCTGTTTTTCTTGCATGTTATACACCAAGTGTAGTGTCTGTAACTGTTGTTATACCACAGAATTGAAATAATGGTTAAACAAAATCGCATGCATGTTCAAGCTAAATCTAACTTGTTCTGACTAGGGGACACCCTAGAGTATATAATGAGCTTCATTGAAATGTTCTATCAAACATTTCAATTTTTTAAGTGAGTGAGACTACTCTCAGCACCAATACCGTGTTTTAGCCGTAATTATTGGCGCAACCCAGTCATTGATGTATTTATAGATCCGGTCGTTGATGTATTCTGGTTTTAACTGAGATTCCTTTTCTTTATAATTAACTTATCCTCCGCCATTCCCAAGTCAAGGGTCGCCTATACTGACCCAGGATCATTCTGTAAAACTAGTGTCAACACGTCTAGGCATCCTTTTCGTTTTCATTGACCCAGATTTAGCAATCTTTATCATAAGCATATCGGCTGTGGACCAGAGTAGCATAAAACACAACAGCAACACCTGCAAAATCAACAAAAATCCATATCAACTATATTGTTTAACGTATTCGTTCTAACGTTTAACAACTCATAATACGTATTGAAATTAGTGTATGCCGTTGTTTTTCTCTTATAGCTTTAACGACAAACCCATTGGAATATATATATATATATATATATATATATATATATATATATATATATATATATATATATATATATAAATCGTCATCATTCTATTCATGCTATATCCATAACACCTGAATCTATACAAATCAAGGACAGAGTAAAAAATTATGTAAGTTTTTAATATTTTCTTCCACCACCTATGTCATCTTCTGCCTCATTAATAATGAATTTGCGAATTTAATAAATTGTTTGCTGTCTAAACGTATTAGCAGTATTGATAATTGTTAATGATTTTCGCATCATCTATGACTTTATTGTGGGTTTTACAGCTTGATATATTTTAGCGATATATTTGTACTTATTTAGAGTTTGTTCGCTTTGTTCGCATCTCTTAAGTTCTCTTCTTTACCGATATACTGATTACATTGTCTTTGATAATTGTTCGAGGCTTCACTTCCTGGTACTAAGTCTTGACCCTAATTCATAATAAGCTGCAGAAGGGGCGATTCCGACAACTTTACATAAGCGTCTATTTGGCTAACCAATGCTTTCTCCAAAATCAAAAAAAAAAGTTCCTTTGGAGACGCAAAGTCGTTGTCGCGTCCTCTCTGCTGCTATGGGGGTAAAAATCTTTTTACGATTTCACAAACAGACTAATTTGTAAAACCTCACCTCGTAAATTAATTAGATTATTGGACTGGTCAGTGAGTTTGAAATGAATTCTCGTTAACGAATCATTATGACATCGCATATAGACTGGATTATTTGGATCTTCAATGATTAGAAATCCTGGAGGAGCTGTTGGTGCAAATGAATATAAAATATATACCTGCTGGGCTTGATTTGATCTTTCGAGATTTATTCGATAACTTCTTTCGATAATATCACATACTAAATTCACTGCAATCACCGAGGATATATTGACGTTTTGAGGAGCGATATGCCTACCACCGTTGTCTGGGTCATTATTATGTTTGAGGATTGTTGTTGTTTGTTGTTGTGTTATTTTTTATATGGGTCGTGAATCCTTTTGAAACCATCATCTATGGCATCATTGAGAGATTTTTTCATCTCTGAGACATTATATCCTGGAAACTTAAACGTGGGAATATCCTCTACGCGTATATTATATTTCTTTGCAAATTCTGTTCTAGCTTGGGGGTGATCATTACCTAATATAAGTTGAATAGTTCGCAAATTAAATTTTTCCATGTCGGCGATAATTGTGTACATCTAAATGTACTTGATGACATACTTCGGTTGGGGGGGAATTGTATTAATTTCCGTTATAAGTTTATGTCTAATTCGCTCAAAATCGGTATTCATTTTTGTGAACTGTCCGGTAAGATTTGGTTCGTCTATTGTAAGATATCCTGTATTATGAGCTTCTGATACTGCTCTTAAACGATTAAAAATAGTATCTAGCGGTAACATATATGTTAATTCAGGACGAGAGGATATGGGTATTATAGGACGAGGAAAAAATTTGGAAAAAATGGACGATTGTGCTTTATTATAACCATGATAATCCTCCTTATCAGAAATATAATCGGATTTTTTCGGTCCAGGTGGTAAATTAACGGTTTCTTGTCGAGGTGGATTTTCAGGCCATCCTAACACGGTTCTTGTAAAACTCTGATAGATATCTACGGCATACCCGGTTGAGTTTATCTCAATGGCAGATGATAGTGTTGGCGCATGAACCGTTATAGCGATTTTCAATTCTTTTCCAGTAATGGATTTTATTCTGCGTTGTAATTCGTTATTGATTTGTTCAATATGGTAGGACCCAGATGGTAACGGAAAAACGTTCCAGTCAGGAGTCCCGTCTTCTTTATTCTTACTCTCAAACACCATGAAATTATTCGGTTGTTGACCACCGAATGGTGCTGATTTCATGTTAGGCCAACTATACTCGTAATTTTGCCAGTGCTATCTCTTTCACCGAAATCGCAGAAGGGAAATTCACACTGAATTCAGGATTCGTTGAGGTTTTCACCGGGGTTGTGTTTTCTGCTATTTGTTGAAATAGGTATTGCGATGTTACCATTGTTATTATACTCATGTTGTTTTTCTAATTTTGACATCGCGGAATCATAAACACGTACCATCGCTGAAAACTCACTATCAGATATAAATGTGTCATCAAGTGACGACGATATCATCGAGGATAATTTGGAGGATAATTGGGAGTACGCGGTTGACACAACATGGAACCTAACTACGTAATCCTGCTGCATGCATGACGATATTTTGTTTTTGTTATTATTGAAATAATTCCAGTGATTTTTGTCGCCGCTGATATACAAATTGGGACAGCTATCGGGGCAATCATTGTCACCGAGGATATTATTATACTGGCTCCGGTGATTACACTTGATACCGAGTACACGGTAACATCAACTGCGGTAATTCTTCGTCGGTATTTTTTTATTTTTCTTTGGTACTCCTCAGTGAGTGATAGTTTAGTTTGAAATTCTTTGACCTGATCATATCGATATTGCTGTGACGATGACAATTATGACATTTTATTTGTTATAATAGATTTCAAATTGCTGACGTTAAATTCGCTAGTGTTAAATTCGCTAGCAATATTTTTTTGTTCGTGAGGGATTTTTTTTTTTTTTCAAGTTTTTCTATCATCCTCGATAGATCAACCTTGATGACATTGTTGGTCGTTTCAATATCCTCGCGAATAACTTCTAATCGCTGATTAATTGCTATTATTTCATCGAGTTTTGTGCTAATATCAGCGAGATCTATTTTAACATCATCGGGTTTCGATTTTTTTTTACCCAAAAATTTATCAATGGCGTCATCGGTCCTGTTAAAGTTTTTACGTAACGTAGTAAATTGAGATACATGAGTATCATAATCTGATCGCAATTTTATCAAATTATAAATGCCTGCTTTTATCTCCGTGATGTTTGTCAATACTGTCAACTCGGATATTTCATCTTCGATTATTTTTTCTACATCATCGGTTGCAGATATTTCCGCGGTGGATTTTTTCAGGCTTGATAAAGATCTCCCCCAAATATCAATTTCTCTCTAAAAAGCGATTACTCGTATATTCGTGTACGGTTTTATGGGGTGGTTCTCCCGATGACGAAATAGCGTTGAGGACATTTAATACTTCTATACCGGATATTGGCGGGTCATTCATTTCCTGTGTTGGTAGCGTAGAATACCAGATAGGAGTTTTTAAGTGGTTTATATAACGCATAAATTCTTTAGGCGGCGCTAACCCATATGAATCGACATAATTGCACGCGGATCAATCGTGTATGCAACCCAGTGGGTGCCAGGTCCGGTGCTGTTATCGAGATTAAAAATACCGGTTTCAGTGTTGTTTGGTTTTTCTGATAATTGATCTCTCATAAAGACACCTCTAAAGTTTTAATCGCTAGTTTTTTAGCAGCGTCGAGTAAATCAAAATTTGACATCGTCGATATCTGCGATATTGTTGTTAGTAAACTGTTCCTAGTCTCAGGCCCCTTCCTTTGTACCATGAATACGCAGTTCCTGGTAGTCTTAGACCCTTTTCCTTTGTTTTGTATCCCCGTCCTTTTTTTTGGTTCATATGATTGAGCAATACTATGTACTGCTTTTGCACCAAGAGCTCCAGCAGCTCCTAACCAGCAATTGATCGGTTACACTGGCTCGAAAGTGTATGCCAATGACGGATTGTCTGGTTAAGTCAAGATGTTCCAACGAAAAGTTGTAGATGGGATATTGTTTTCTAAAATCCCATTGTGATATTTGCAGACCGGTATCTACATTATTATCGCGTCCCATAAATGATAGCAAACGATGATACGCGCGTGCTATTTGGTTTTCTTCGTAATTAAGCAAAACATCCTCGGATGGTTCCTGTTGGTCGTTTATCCTCAACGAGACTTCATTAACACCAAATTTATCAAATATCATATGGTTTTGTGTTTGGTTATTTATTCGCGTTAAACGCAAAAAATATGTGCCGCTGCGCAGAAATCCTTTGTTTTGATGCCAGGTGCCAAGTAAATGTACCATTAACAGTACTATCCATGGTATCCGTGGTATTTGTTAGCCAACTTAGTAATAATTGCTGTCTGTACTCATAAATGATAGTAATCTGTTTTCTGTGGTGATTGATGGAGTCATTACTGGCATCCACAGTGATAGTTTTGTTATATTCACCTTGCCACAGTAATTATCCGGATATGCAGGATTTGCTGGAAACCTCCAGATTGCATCATTATCATTACCTTTCCGCACAAAGACTACTGTTTGCTTCGCTCCATAGATAATATTTCTAACATTTCTGCAGAATCCAAATATATGATGTAGTGGAATCGCGCATGAGAATAATCTACGCTGTCCTTCCAACATTGAAACGCGTGTTGCAAACCCTAAGTTGTAATGAGTATTATCATTTTTTACAATATCAAAGTTATCAGCTGGTCTATCTTCGTGTTTAGCATCATCTGGTTGTGGATCAACTACAGTAGTTCTTTGTGTTAGCACTTTAATATACTTATTGTTATCAGCGTAATCATTAATACCCTTAGAGTACATCATAGATGGACCTGCTGATCTTGTGTAATCATCGGAGTATCTTGCTAACCCCACTATTGTTGTGGCAATATCAGCATCATGTTCTATGGATTCAATCTCTCTTCCATCAATCATGTATCTAGCGCCGTTAAATAGCGCCATGATACCATTATTGACAAAGCCAATTTTGACATTTAGGTCATATGGTACTGGTACAGGAGGAGTATCAGCAGCTGTTACAATTTCTCATTCTACTTCAATAAACACTTCAGAAGGTAGAAAGTATTTGCTGGAATCCTGGACTTGAAGTTCGATTGTTGATCGACTATTTGGTTGTACTGCATTATAGGAATAGAATTGATAATTGAGTATAGAATCATTCTTGGGTACTAGGGCGTCCATATCAAACGCTGCATCAGGAGCCGATTTGAACATATTATTATATATTTCTTGATCTAAATCGTGACCTCGCTCACGATTTTAAAACACTTCCCGCTATCATATTTGCAGTAATATTTCCCTGAGTGTCCATCATTTATCCGTGATTCCATAATCAGCTCCACCGCGTTGTTTATTATTTTGCTACTACTTGCAGGCATAATTTCCGTAGATGGTAGTGTCCCCAATGACGAAGTCATCGATGATTTTGTCACCGGTGGTTTCTTTCTTCGCCAAACTAACGATAGTAGTTTTTCTTTAGCCGCGAAAAATGCTTTCCCGGCAATATCACCAACAGCGCTAATACCCTTATCACAAAAAACACCAATAGCTTTCATTAATAATTGTTGTGCGATTGGAGCTATTTTTAGTACCATTTTTGCAAATAACCCTGCAATGGTATTGCCGAGACCATCTCCATAGTACGCTCTATAAACTGGCAATCTTGAGTTTACTACATAGACCATAGTTGGTCTGTTGTGGCTGTAGTGTATGATCATCTTATTTAAATGCTATTTATCTAATCGCAAAAATCCTACGGATTTTCATTGCTAGCAATTTCGGTGATTCATCACCAATGACAAAGTCATCAAATTAATCACCGATGACGAAGTCATCAGCGACGAAGTCATCAAATTAATCACTATGGTAACCGTCTGCTAGCTCATCAATAAACTCTCGATATACACCAATATCCATGATACCACCCTCACATAGTCGTCTGCAGATATCAGCTGCCTCATTAATTACTTCCGGTGAGTTATTCCCAGCTCGTCTCCCTCCTACGAGAATTTCTAATCGTGATATATCCCCGAGAATATTTTTAGGACAACGAACTAGACCACTACCTGAAAACCCTCTTGGATATCCATCTCCATTTTTCAGCTGCACCAGTTGCACCTTGCTCGCGAGATAATTCATACAGTGATCTGTTAATTCTTTCTAAATCATCATCTTTGAGTTGGTCAAATGATGTATCCCATTGAGGTTCTTCTTGTTTTTTTTGTATCCGTGTTGGTGTTTGACGTTTCTGCTCTAAATCATCCTCAAGTGGTATATCCCATTTAGATTCTTTTTCTTGTTTTTTTTTTTCTCCGTGTATGTCTCCGTGTTGGTGTTTGAGGTTTCCTCTCTAAATTATCCTCAAGTGGTATATCCCACTGAGGTTCTTCTTGTTTCTTTGTTGTTGTTTTTGTCTCTCCGTGTTGGTGTTTGACGTTTCCTCTCTTGTTGTCGTATTTCTTGTTGTTCTTGTATATCATAATTACCAACTCCTTTTTGAATTCTATTCTATTTAAACGATCAATCCTATTGCTTGTTTTATACAACCTATCAACCCAGTTATCGCGTGATATTATATTTCCTTTATAATCATCTTTTAATAACTCGTTTCTTGATTAATAACGTTTAACAGCAAAATCACCAAAAGCTTTATAATCCTTTGTTTTAATAATTGAAACTGTTTTATTTGTGTTTTAGCCCCTTGAGTAAATTTATTAACTAAAGAAACACTATTTGTTTTAGTAGCATCACCCTGTTTTTTATCTCCAGCTATCTGTTTTAACAACGGGAGAATACCCTTTTTTATATCTTCTTCCTCAAAAGTCTCTCCCATTATAACTCTCTCAGTAGCAGTGGCTATTGGTTTGAATAATTGTTCAGTATCCATTGTGAAACCAGTTTAAAATTGTTGTCTTGCTTTTAGTTTGTTTCGAACGGAAATACGAACTGAAATAAACTTCTTAATCGCAGCTAATCGTTCTCGTACTAATTTAGTCGTTAGTGCTTCACCTTCCATTATAAATTAATGTACGATTTAGTTTGCAAGTGAAAACTCACTCCCCACACTCTGTTCATACTTCCGCGTAGTGATTAAATCACCTGTCTATATAATTTCGTTCTAAGTGAGTAAGCGCATACCTGTCTATAAAATTTCTGTTCCGTACCTGTATTACTCATACTTGCAAACATGTATGGTGTGTGTAGAGTGTCAAATTATCCATGGTTAGAATTGCATTCACTATGTTGATGCAATCAAAAGGGTATTTTCATTTTGTCAGATAATCTCTTTAATTGTTTTGATTTTCGAGTTAATTGTGCGTTAGATTTCATATTGTTTCCCCGATTCGACAGCAGTGAATAACGGGACGAACTTATTGATGTCGTTACAGAATGTAAGGGAATTATTTACTGCGTGTTGAATTCGTTTGATCAGTCCATACTGCCTTGGAAGTACATATCTATTATTACTAGCGCTATCATCAATATCTTGAAATTCAGAACGAATCTGATTACAATCTAATTTATCTAACAATTTAGTTCCTTGATTTTTTAAATTTGAAATCTCATTAATAATGACATTCTTATTTTCGAAATTCATATATAAAATATTATATATCTAATATATTTTATATTTTATTTTCAAAAACAAAAATAAACCATAGTATGTGAATTGGCCTTTGTGTCTTTCATAGGGTTCTTTTTCTTTGAGATTTTTCTCTTCTTTTTTTCTTTCAGATTTTCTCTCTCCCTATGACCGTTTCTTTTAGCTGATAGTTCATTATGAACCATCCTGTGGGGTTACCCTAGTGATACTTAGAGATTTTTGCATCCATGCTACTGTTAATTTTGGGGGGCGCCCATAGACGACATATCTCCAATGACATATCTCTATAACGCGGTTGTTGTACACCTCCACCCAAGAATTAAATTTCTCGGCGGTGTAAAAATCACACCGTCACGTATTTGACGTAACAGGAGGTGTACACGAAGTACTATTTGGGCTGGCGCACCCCAAATATATAGTAAAACCTTCCAATCGGTACCGTCGACAATAATGCCTGCCACGAGATTCGAACGATGGGTCCCCAGGACGAGATTCCATCCGTGTATGCAATACACTAGTATTCGTAATCGGCAAGTCTATAATTTTGAATACGATATATAGCTAAACTGCTCTGTATGTCGTAAAGAATTTAATGAATTTCTACATAAAAATTGTATATCAATCGTAGATTTCACTGTAGTTAAAAATCGAAGACAAAATTTTAAATTATAAATTTTCTAGTCAAACCAATGCAAAAGAAGCCATTAAGTCGGACTATGAGTCATCATAAAATCCCACTGAGATAAATGAATACAACAAAAGAGTTATCGTTGTTTCAAAAACCGTATACACACAAGCCCCCACGAGTTATTCCCCTTGGTGTTACATATAATAATTTAGCTGTAAATGAATTGAATTCTGTTCATAAATCTTTTAGAAAAAGCGGATTTAGTTATATTCTCTGCTACTTTTCGTACTGAGGCTCTATAAATATCGAAAGACTTTCCAGCTTCATTCATTTATTGAAATAATCTTTCTACGTTTTTTCTGTATTAAATGATATTATAATTTTCGCATTTTTCGAGTGTTTTCTACTCCCTCCCCATTTGATATTCTGACTTTGTGTGATAGCTCGTAAATTATCCAATCTGTTATGTTGGGGACATCCATCGATATGATCAATAACGAGACCATCCTCGATCTATCCGTTAAATACCTCATAGACGATTCTGTGACATTAATATTATTCCCTGCAGCACCAAACATAAGATATCCAAGACCATTATCAAATCCTAATGGTTTCTTCAGCCTGCAGTGTCTGACAATAACTTCACGAGATGCTTCATAATCAATGATCGTAGGATGTCGTTGAAACTTTTGGTTCATTTATATACTAAATACTATTTTTCTAATTAATTATTTTGTTTAATTATTACTTGAGAATCTATCAATGTAGTCTTGAGGTGTTCTTATGATTTTGTCATTGACGCTGTCAGGGACAGAGTCATTGATGGAGTCATTCATGAAATCTTTGATGGAGTTTTTAACTCTATTATCATAATAGCGCTTTAGCTCTCTGTATCGCTTACCACCACAACTGAGACATAACTGCGACTTACCACGCACAACTACCCCACATAGTATGCAAGGTAAGGGACCTAAGCTTCCACGACTTCCTCTTTGTAAATGATATCCACATAATTCATTTCTACATGATTTGTTACAAGCGGTTACTGATCCTATCATAAGCCATTTGCAATGATTCATTCTATAATAAATTCTTTATTTAAATACTTGTTTTAATTATAATATGGAGGAGTTCGAGAGATTATCGAAAAAAAAGCCTTGGAAAAATGTTGAATTCAATCTCGACAGAGTCTCCACTGATGTACCAAATAATCGAATAAGTGATAGAAGCATGTTGGGAGAATCCGTGATTATTTTAATGAATTCAAGCGTGATGGAGCATCTCACTGTTTGTCAACATTTTTTCGAATTGATGGTATTGTTGATGCTATCATGAACGACGAAAGAGCAGCAGTGATAATCTCACATCTTGACAAGAAAAAGTTTTTTTTTAGAGTGAAATTCATTATCTTCTCAGAAACGGGGAGTTGGATTATACGCGACAAATTTGAACCCAACCTGTAAAATAAGAAAATTGTCACTGAGAGTCAGGATTCCAAACCAGGAATTCTGACTGGGATTGACAATCCGTATTACGAGAGATCCTATCCTGTAAACGCGTTTGTTTATGGGATCTATCCGATAAATGATAAACCGAGTATTGAAAAATTAAAACCCATGAAATTGTCAAGGAGCATAAATTGTGTAGCAGAACGAATAATAGAGCATTTTGCAAATGCGTTGCGTGGAAAAAAATTCTCGGATCTAAGACACAAAAAAATAAATGAATGAGGATTAAGAATGAAGGAGAGCGGAACAACAATTCAAGATATAGCCACATTAGAAACATCATTAAGATTCCCAATAAGCGTAATGACGATAACAGGAGAGGTATTACACGAGTCGAAAGATAAATCAAATGGAGCTCCAATCAAACTTTTTGACCATAATGAATATGCATGGACGCCTGTGGTAACAATATTTCCGCGGGAGAGAATCATAAAATATTACACGGGAAATTTATTTTATTTTATTTACGAGTTAAGTAAAAACGATTCTGTGTCAGTGTGGTTACTTCACAGTTTTGAAGACGAAGAGGGTAAGTTCGATCAATTCGTAAGACCCAATGGCGACTTATACCGTAATGAAGCCCTCCACAACGAGATGAAAAAACTAGCTAGTAGTTCTACCACGAGCAATTACTAACAAACTGTTTTACAATACCGTCAGTTGCTGCTCATTTCCCGAGAAAAAGAAATTTATGGAAACCAACACACGCAGAATTTCTCTCATATATCGATTCAAGCTGTGATAAATACGGCCATGATGGATTATGGAATACAAAATATGACCCCAAGAGTATTATTTCGGTTGATATGATTGCGTGTTATCCAGGGAGTTTTCTTGGGTATGGAGAGAGTTTTGAGTACTTCAAAAGATTTGGACATCCCACACATGAGATGACCCGTGTTTCGATTAATGGACCACTGCACGACTTTGATTTATCCGGATTCACTCGTGTGGTATCATTTGAAATGGCTAAAAAAACTTCATCTATGCTGTTATATTTGGTTTGGTAGACACATCTCTGAAAAACAATGGATGCCAATAGTGTTATTACGGTATATGATTGATTCTAAAATGCTGATATCGCTGATTGTCAGTGAAGCAATTATATCATGTCGGAAACAAACTGAAGTCTGGTTACCACAACCCGATAGTCTACATAGTATAATCACCGAAAACAAAAAATAATTCCCCGATCTCGACGAAGAATATATCGTCAAATGGTCCAAAGAAATCTTTGAAGTTAGAAATAAACACGCAAAAGATTTCGGTAGAAGAATAATTGGTAAGTTCACACAGGGTGGAAAATACGACCACAAACAATATTCTTCGCGGTTGATTATAGATGATGCTGAATACGATTTTATTATCACAGATGTAACATCTCGGGGTATATACGTCGATAGTAAAGACGCTTCTTGTCAGATGGAACCAAATTCGGTACAATTGTTACTTACACAGATGGAGAAAATCCTCAATATACGTACTTAATGTCGTCTATGCTGGCTTATGCTTCTATTGATTTACTTTCGATGATAAATAGATGTCCTGACACCGCAGTTAGAGTCGCCACTGATTCATTTTATATATACGTAAAACATAAAGAAGCAGTGGCTGAATTCACTAATTCAGACGAGATTTGGGGATCATTTAGAATTATAAAGGAAATACTGCGTGATTACTCTAAATCAGCAGATGTTACAATTGAAAATAATTACTTGACAAATAATCAGATATCAGAATTATCTAATGCACCGTCATGTTCCGATCCAATATGTAGATATAAAAATGTTACTTAAACGGCTGTGGTGGGTCAGGGAAGACGACTAGTACGAACGAATTATTTCGAGGGAAATCAAACATGACTGTCCTAACACCAACACACAGACTTGCAAGACAGATGAAACAGCGAGGAATTAATGCTTGCACTTATCATAGTTTCTTTCGATAGAGAGGTGAGAAATGGAAACCTGATCGAATGGGCAAAAAATATATTCCTCCAATCATCATTTGGGATGAGATATGCACAGTGTCGTTAGATGTATTACAAAGGTTTCTCGATTGGTTACTGCTAGCGAATACAAAATTAATAATGTGTGGCGATCATGGTCAACCATCACCATTTGTCGGTTTGTTCCCACATAATTGGCTAAAGAATTTTGTAGACTATTATGAACAAATAATTACTGATCATAGAATCCAGTGTGAAATAGCTAATTTCGGAAATCCCATTTAATGATTTCTGGGAAGCGTGGAGACCAAACGTCTTGATAGTGGCAAGTTGAAAGATAGTCAGAGACACACTTCAGATGAAGTTCTTTAACACACACAAAGAAAAAGGTACAACACTTCCAGTGCCGCTGTGTTATTGACCCAATGATACACGAAGACAAAATATCGAAGTTAATATTCCAAGCCTGACAGAGTCAGGGAAGCAGATTCTAGTGTTAAATGATATTGTATTGGTTGATATAAGTGTCGTCGAAGATGCATTGCGTGCTGATAAATCCCCATGGAAGCTATGATACGCAGCGACATACATTCTTCACCGGGGATTGACTATATCCAATACAATTGTTTGGATCATAGATAATAGCATCTAGAGGTCGAATTCGGTTTATCTTGCGGTGCCCAGAGTACGAAGAATAAATCAACATCGAAGAGTTGTTTTAGATGATAATGACACTACAATAAGTGATATTGTCAGCGATTATATTAGCAGAAAAAAAACTCTGGTTATAAACAACAAGACAAAAAATAATAGAAAATTTGATATTGATGCCGAATTTATAATCACACTGAAACAACAACAGAATAATCACTGTGCGAGTTGCAATTTTATAATGCGTTGGTGTTGGTCGGATAAAGACCCCTGCCAATTTACCGTAGACAGAGCAAAATAGCAGCGTAGCTCATACCAGAGATAATGTGAAGCTGACTTGTCTTGAGAGCAACAGACGAAGAGGTGCTAGTTAAGACGACGTGGCGGTAATTGAGTAAACTCCGGTATCACTTGTAATTGTTCACGAGCAAATCCTCGCTGAGGAGCAGTTGAATCCAACCTATAGACTGGCGGTCTACCCGTGGATCGTGTTATGCTAGATATTTTATGTATAGTGACACTCCAAATAGGATCAGTAGCTCTTTTTTTACCACCTTCAAGCTCTCCTGGTTCATATAAATATCTTATAGTGACATTACCGAGTATTCATTATTTTGAAAAATCATTTTGTGGTTTTACAGGTATATACTTTTTGTTAATCGCGTTGTTAGGTTTCATGTTGATTGTTCGATTAATCTTATTATTTAGCGCGGTAATCACGCCTGGTAATCTCTTGACCCATTCCTGAGATCGTTTATCCTGAATAAATTCCTTCGCGTATTGATATCCAAATAACCGCTCAGCAAGTGTCGATTAAATCGTTCAACAATTGTCTGATCGCGATGTAGTGCAGTATGTCCTCGTCTGATGGTGACAGTATGATGTTTCATTGTTAATAACACTTCACCCTGAAATACCTTGCCAGGATCAACATGCAATAGATTTGGCCAATGCAGAGGACCCCGCCGATAAATCGTTTCAAACGCAGAAGCAACTTCAGTTGATGATTTTGTCTTTAATGGTTCTGCTTGTTTGTATCGACTCGCAACATCAACTACGGTTAGCGCGTACTTGTAAACACCATCATGCGACAGAAATAATATATCAGCCTCATGAACTTCATTAGGTGCGCTGACATCAAAATGCGAGAAGTTAATTTGTTTCGGCGGTGGTAGATCAATTTGCCATATTGCCTGTTTAGATAACCAGTCCCCTGCAGTGATATTTTTCACCTTTGCGACGCTAGCGAGTTTCCTGATTGCTGATTTGCCCCTCCAGTATCCTCTTGGAGAATAATAAATAGATTCCATGATGTTATTAATTACCAGCACCCAACATCAATTTACTATTCATTGCCGATTTTATCAATCATGAAGCCAATTTTTCTTTGAAGGATTTGTCAGTGATAGAATTCAACGCATGAATTAATTTCACATCTGCGATATGTCTATGTTGCAGATGCTTTTATAAGCGGAATCATGAGCATGACATGTCTTATCAATAGCGTTTATCGGATTTTCACTGGGTCGGGGTTGGTTTTGATCATCGAGTCTGATATCTAGTCTGGTTCCGGATCCAGACTAACTATATCCTAGTAGGTGTTTTTCTCCTGGATATTTTGCCCATGGTGTTCCTGGGAGTTTTACTAACTTGGCTGCAATATCACCTCCTCGTATTTTTAAATCTTTGATTCTATCAAGGGAAACAAATTTATTTTTTTTGTACCACATTGTACAAACTGATCTGTTACTTTTAGTTGTAATCATCGTCAAGTCATTTGTGCTAGTACGCTTCTTACATTTCACACAATAATGTCCATAATTTATTTATTTTTTTCGGCGACAAAAACACGAGAACCAGTTAAGCATCATGCAGCGCTACCGAATTCTATTCGCATGATTATAATCGGACTATCTGGAAGTGGCAAGACGCAGTTGTTACTTAATTTAATAACGAGATGGATGAAATGGGACAAGTTGTAATTAGTAGCCCCGAGTGTAGACGATCAGCGATGTTACGAGGTGTTAAAGGATTTTAACGAGAAAGCAAAATCGGAAATCGATGAGGATATTATTGAGTTTATAACCGATATCGAGGAAGCACCGAGCATTGATGTTATTGATGGAAGTATTAACAATTTAGTCGTATATCATGATGTCATGTTAGACAATCAAAAGAATACCGCTAGGATATTTTCCAAAGGTAGGCATAAAAATACCGATGTGATATATATCACTCAACGGTACACTCAAATACCAAAAGTGATCAGAGATAAATGCAATATTCTTGCTGTATTCAACGGCGTTGACACACATACACTACGAAATATTTGGCAAACTTGGTGCGGCGGTGATATGGATTATAATCTCTTTAGAAATTTCTTTAGTCACGCTCAGTCAATCCCACATGGATTTGTAACGATAAATTTGCTTGACCCGAGATCAAGATATCGTGTCGGACTTGATAAAATATTCGTTTGAAATCGTTAAAAGATTTTTACCCGCATAGCAGCAGAGAGGAAGCGACAACTACTTTGCGTCTCCAAAGAAAACTTTTTTTATTTCGATTTCGGAGAAAGCATTAGTTGGCCAAATAGACGCTTCTATAAAGTTGTCGGATTCGCCACTTCTGCTTCTTAATACCTTATGTTGACAAGGCTCATTTATTTAATACTTTTCTTTTCTTCAGATTCAATTCCTTTTTACAAGCCGATACTGAATAGTAAACTGACATAAATAAATTGAAACAATCAAACAAACATTTTCTTAAAAGCCTATGTTAAATGGTGATCTTATTTAGAATGTTACTAACAAGGGTAAATATTTCCATTCATGATTTAGCTAAACTTTAAATCTGTTGTGAATTATTTTAGCCTGGTATAGACATATGATATTACCTGATTGAGCAAATAAGTAGTCATTAAATAGCGATAGTTTGCAGTCATGCAGTAGTTTTAAGTGAATCCTTTATCAATATGTCCTTTTTTATTGATTTTTCTAGAGTTGTTAGTATATATTGACACTTTGGTCAATATATCCTAACAGAATTGTTTAGTTTCAAAGTATACTGTTTAAATATTTAACCCATATAGATGGTTCAAATGAACAACGATTAGTTTATGTGCAATAATTATTAAATGATAAATACATCTGAGCAGATATATTGCTTGTAATATTTATATATATGAATTCCTTAACTGATTGAAGTATTAAACTGATCAATTATATTTGATAACATTGCACTTCTGTAAAGCAAGAACCAAGAAATAGCGTGAATAGAACATGTAGACCAGACCTTTTTGAGTACGGCGGATTGATAGAGAACTTAAACATGTCAGTTTAACCTTCAGCCCCCAGTGTAATATCGCATGGGAATACCACGTGTATCTGGACCAAGTATATAAATAGCAAGAAACAAATCTTAAATAGCCTTCCTAGCTCTTTAAGATATGATCTGTTCATCTTCTAGATTAGAACTGCAATACATGATCGTGTATGGTGACGTAGACAAAATACGTTTCACAGTGACAATCAGAACAAAAACGGTGGATGGTCGGGATATTTGATCATTTAATCGTTTTTAAACGTTTAAATCAACCGTTTAAAGTTGTATGTAAGAAAAGGTCTAGCCTTACCATAGTTATATTTTTAAAATGTTGACGTTTAGTGGCCGATAAATTTTCAAAATCTATCTTGAGTGCTTGTGGCCTGGGTATTTTCCTCCAACTAATGTAAAATAGGAAGTGGGGTAGCCAAGGGCAATTGTAAAGTAATTGAAATATATTAAGAGGTCTGAAATGAATTACATATATTTGATGATCATAGATCTTAAAAAATAGTACCTGCTTAAATTGATTAATTGGCGAAAGACTCAATTTTATTATACCACAGATATGATTCAGGGGAACCACATATATATGAAACCACTTGTATCCGTGTTTAAACAGGACAAAAACCCAACCTGCACAATGTTATTGTAAACAGAAGGATATTTCGTAGTTTGTGTATATAATCTATCCTGACTATTTTTATTTGCATCTATTTTATTTGCACAGACATTTCATGAAAAAACTGTCCTGTATTTCGCGATCAAGCGGAAAGAACATGCCGCGAATTCATTCTCTCCCATCCATACAAACAGGACGTCACGTCATTTGAGACGATTCACGTATAAAAGTAATATTCAGTTTGTACAACGAAGTGTGAATTTTAAAATAAAAATGGTTAAATGCGTAGCACTAAAGTGTGAGAATAATAACAGTTCCGGATAGAATATTAGTTTTTTTCACATTTCCAAAAGACCATAAACGGAGATATGTATGCGCGATCAAACTAAAAAGAGAAGGCTTTATGCCAACTCAACACACCAGGTTGTGCCTGAGACATTTCGAGCTTCTCAAAAGACCCGAGATTATCGCCATTGTTAGAATCTGACGAGTCATGTTCATCTTTGGCACAGGAATCTATCATGTAAGGTTGGATGTTAATGGAATATTCTACTTCGGGAATGTCATCCACATCACTGCCATCACTGCAATTGCCATACTATTAAACAATAAAGCACAGCCAACTCATATAATGATTGACATCATTATCAATGGTACACGTATAACTCGCCCTGGGAGAACTCGCCTAACGTATCTGAGGAAGTCGCCCTATAGTTGTTTGAGAAGTCGCCCCAAATGATCTTAGAGGTCACCCATAAACTTGTCATCCAGAACACCTATTTAATATTTTTTTTAAATAAATACATTTTGAAACGATAGAAATGTGTACTGTAGAAAAATACTATTAGAAACAAAGATGTCGCCATATGGTGATTACTGCATTATTTGAAGACACGAATGATGTATCTTGTTGTCAGTTATTGTACAAGGTTTCAAATTCCATACCTATGCAACTTCAGATGGTTCTGGAAAGGAAACAGAAACAAAGTCATACCGGAAAAACAAAAGAAAACCAAGATAGAATATTTCACTTCTGAGATATGGTTTGAAAGGAAGAACTAAGTGTGTTGAATAACTTTTGTAGATTATATGCTGTATTCATCTTGTTTGTATAATGTCGATAATAGAAAATTAACCCACTTATAATTTAAAGTCTGCGTGTTTATATAAATTCGTTCGATTTATTTTAACAACACACACCGGAATACCGGGATACATTTTTTTTAAATGTTGCTGTTATCTTTCTTGATTGATACAAATATTATACTAACATTATTCATTAATGTGGTATTTACTCTCAATTTACGGACCAGGCTGCGTTGGTACATATTGATGATTGCTCTGCCCAGATATCGGGATGACTCTCCAAACTTCGAAGCTGATTCGGACCATGTGAAATATTATTCAATTTTGTCCAAGATTTAAAGTTGACAATCACATTTGTTGTTAAAGATGATTTTTTTTATTACGTCCCAACTATGTCAAATAATGCTTTTCTATTTTTCCAATTAAAACGTATCTATTAATTTAAAGAGCAGCGCAAAAGGGACAGATGCCTCTTCAGTTGATGAGTTGGAAATTTGATAGATTTATTAAGTTAAAGAAAAACAGCAATAATAAACCACTAACAACCATGTGGCGACATGTTAGAATTAGTATATACGATCCTTCTCCCAGGGCTAGTTTTCTATTTGGGCATTTCTCTATAATTAATTATCGACAATGCCAGCGTGTACACAGCGTCTTAAATGATGTCACATCCGCTGTTTGTTGCAGGGGAGGGAAGTGCGTTGTTCTATTCAAGACGGATTGGGAGAGATGATCGGTTTTTCATAAATTTCTTCGTCACGAGTAAGATTGAAGGGTACAAACTTTCAGAAAATGAACCACATTCATATAGCAAATTATATATAAAGTTTGCGGAAATTTCAGTTTTGCATGTTTCTCCACATCAAATAACTTTTTGATATCTTGTAATCTTCTGTATCTGACACCCCTGTCGTATTCGTTACTAGCTGCATGATACAAATGATTTCGTTTTTATTATAAATTTATGTAGCATCGTTAAGAAATAACTGCATAACATTATCAAATGAACGCAACTGATCACCAATTTTCTAATGCATAGCTGTGACATTATGTGAGTACTATGGTCATTATATGTCGATGTGCATATGACAAAGCATATTGATACTTTCATTTGTTTGAGGATTTGCTTTTTCCTTTTCTTAATATCATCTGCTAATAATATAGTTTCACCTCAGCATTTGTGTGACCCATGAAGTAAAAACACTCTTGATTATTCAGTAAGTACAAATATGCTATTCTCTGAGAGATAATTGTCTGCTTGTTATCTTTGATTTATATATTTTATTATTGGGTATTTCACGCAAACGGTTATTGTAAAAGACGGAATAAATGATATTATGAAAAGGTTTCTTCGTTGTATCAGCTAATAATTATCAATAATGTTCTCTCTCTCTCTCTCTCTCTCTCTCTCTCTCTCTCTCTCTCTCTCTCTCGTTTCTTTGTAATGCAACGAAGTTCTGGTATTTAAATTGTCAATGTGTATAAATGATAATATTGCATTGTGTTTGCAGTGATGATGAAACCGATATCAAATAGAGAAAATAAATCAGTCAAGTACTTTGACTCGAAAGGTAAATTTTCATACATACTTTTCATTATGAGTTCGAATAATGGTTTATAGCACACTCTATTTATATGTTAGTATATGCATTTTCGGTAGTGTTTTAAAGATTTAGGTGCCTACTTCTGTGTTTCTGAGCAACTTCTATTAATATAATTATTATCTAACCACGAGTGTAAAGTTAGATTTTGTTAAGTAACTATATATTTTGTAATAAAAGGTTAATGCATCTGCAAGAGGCTAAATTAGATGCTTTTTTCTATTACATTCATTGCTTTTGCCAGGCATGGTCTTGATATTTACTCACTTTGTTCGTGCTTAACATCTTGGATTGCACATGTAAATACCGTAATTTATAATCTTTATAATCTCATGACCGTATATATAGCTATGTCAAATTTATTTTAGGTTCAGCAGCACCAATGCAAACATGGATCAAGGTTTGGCTTACTATTTTTCTATATATTTTGTCAATAAATTTGAAAAAGTCCTTGTCGGCATGTTTCTATCGATTGTTTTAACAAATTCAGAAATATCATTTAATTGCACCGTACAGCTGATTTTTTTTTAATTAAAAAATGACTGATCCTTATTATAACTTTCATGGTATAGAGGAAAGAACTTAATTGACAACAATGGTTCTCTAAGTAAGTCTCACATATTGTGCATGAATAATACTAATAACAACGAGAAAAGACTCCTGTACTTTGTTAGGCTTCTGCTATCATGTGCTACAGTCTGGTATGAACACAATTTTAAATGGTTATTGTCACTTTTCTACAGGACGAACAGCGACGTTTAGTTGATGGCTCGAAGACGAAGCAGGGTCGAATAGAAGCGTAATTTTAAGTTTCTCTCTTTCAGTAGATAATTGTATTAACGAGTATTACAAGGTTAGGTCAATTTTGTTTGAAACGTAACCTAAAAATTCTACTGCAACCAAATCATGGCAATTATTTTAAAGACAATGTTTTTCACTTTTAGTGAAAATTATGAATACGTTATTTCTTGATGCACGTCCATTATTGGGAGCCTATGGGAAAAGGTTAATAATATCCATCTATTGTATATAAGTACTTTATTCCTGATGAAATGTAAGTACAAAAGTACTGTTTTATATTTAGAAGGAAATGTAGTGAAACGTCAATGATAACAATGAAAGTCTCAAATGATTACAGGTACTTTGATGTTTAGTATCTGTAATTGAACTTTTCTTAATATAAGAAACTCGCTTCTAACATGTGCGCAGCTGGAATACCTTTCCTGCCAACAAAACAGCTTATTTAACTATTTGTTGTTTGTATTCTAAAGGATAACAAAACGTTTATAGATTACACCAGTGCAATTTTTTAACAATGTGTTAACAGACAATTCATGGAACATGCGTTCGTCTTTATCGACATATGACCGTTCAAGTTACCTGAAGCGAAACAAAAACCTCTAAGGAGTTACATGCTGGAAAACAAACACAAAAACAAAAACAAAATATAAGACAAATTATGTTTGCAAACATCACTGATAAAATTACGCATTACTTTATCTTTTTTAGTGCTGGAGGAGTATTCATTCCTCTTCTGATGCTTGAAGATTCTGACGACTGAAAAACATATGTATTATACCTCTGCCCTATGTATATAAAGTAAAACAATTTTAATAGATTTAAAGAATATTTGTATTTATATACCAATCAATTCACCGAATGTATTGTTTTGCAGTAATTCTGTTTATAGTTGAACATATTATATACATTCTCTAACTTATATCTATCTATCTATCTATCTATCTATCTATCTATCTGTCTGTCTGTCTGTCTGTCTGTCCCATATATTGACACATTTAAGTTGCATTTCGTTATATTTACATGTGTCATCTTAAATGTTCATTCGTTGTAATAAAGCTAATTTGCATCTCAAACTATATCTCTTTTTCTTTGGGCAGTTTAGTGTCGACATAATGTCACATCACATTTAGTGCGTCATACATTGCACAGCATATCTTATGGTATATTCACCAATCACTACACTCACTGTACATAGAGATACACTACATAGTCGATTAGGCAATGAAATAAATATTTTTCCCAGAGGTCTGTATGTAGACTGGACGGGGTTGTCTTACTTTCAGATGTTTTAGAAAATTATGTGTAGGTATTAAAACTCTACAGTTAATGGTCATACCCTTTTTAACGGACACTTCTCGAAAAATACGTCACTTTAAACCATATTACATAGGTCATATCTCATGAATTTAAAACTGATGAAATTGTCAGCAACTGTAGTCCATGTTCCGTCCCATCATCACTTTAGACTTTGAAGGAAAATAACAAAATTGTGGTTCTTAAAACTGAATTATAGCCGATATCACTAGTGATAATGTAACAAGTGGATAATAAAGATATGAGGCAGACACGTAGCGCTATAGATTATGGTCAATACGATTTGGTTTTGAGCATTATATCTTTTAAAAATACCTTCAGGCAAATTAATAGGCCTGCCACGATTGATTCTACAACAAAAGACTAACGGACACGGAAATGGCACAGCTAAATCAATGGACTAAATAATATGTGAACTTAATTTTGGTGTCGGAGTGCACAATAGAAAAATCATCACACAGTTCATGTCCATAGTCCAGGAAACCGTTAACCAGTGTTTGAAATTATGTTAATGAGTGGTGAAAGACTTGAATCCTATGACAAACAATTGGTGATATGATGACAGAAAAATATCTTTAACATAGTAAGAAATGAAAACTATTTTGACCCACTATTTGGTGGGGAAAATGTTTTAAGTGAAAGAGTATGGAATTTAATTATTTAAGTCTAAATAGAGCTCTGAAATGACAGTATAAGAACTGCATTTAAACACATGATGGGATTAGGGATAAGGAGGCGTCAGCTTCTGAATGAGAGAGACAAATGCCATTAGACGAACAAAGAATTACATAAATACAAAGAAAGAAGGGAGTTTACAGCCTGGTGATCTCATACTCACAGTTCCTAGTCCTCTTTTGATGATGTATTATGCAATTATAAATATAAATATATTAGATTAGAGGAGTATGTTGACTGAGATCAACATTATAACCATGCAATTAATTTAGTTAAAACTATCCGACACTGAGGATTTATGCAAAGGAATGCAAACTGTTGAGATATTCAATAAGCTAGACCAGAAACATTCACCTCAACCGCCAAAAAACAGAACAAAAACAGTATAGAAGATTTAGGACCATATGCCATTTAGTTCACAGTAATGTAAAATCCTTTGAAATTTTCACAGTGCCATAGGAATTGTATATGCCATGCATTTGAAACAACATCCATTCTGAATTAACCCTTTCACACAGGCATATTGAAGAAAAAAATTAATATTTAATGAGAACCGATTTCAAGAAACAAATAAAAGTGAATGAGCTCACTATACATTCTTGTCCCCAGTACCACATAATACTGTCCGCATGTATGCCGACTACACAAATGTTAACAGTGTTATAACAATAATTGAATTTCCATTGCCAAGAATTGCTGCAACGATTAAGGCGAAAGTTACAGTCTTCAATATAAACAGACTTTTAACCTTTTACCCAATTTCCACTTAATATGTGTATTTATGGTGCAGAGAAAATGTATATATCGATTCTCATTTTACAATACGAATTCCAATAATGTGAACAATTTTCATTTCGTTATCAGTGGTTTATTTTGTTCATTTATTTGCAAAAATATATGTTGTATTTTTTTGTGTTACTTTAGTCCAGATTTGATTTCTATATTTTTTCTCTTTATAGCTTATTTTATATAAAAAAAATAAAACACGATCCCGGATTCTCCCACAATTCAACTTAAAAATAAAACAAGAATTATAAAATAGAAGAACAAAATTAGAAACATTTCAAAAGAAAGGAAACAAAAAAAACAACATGTATTTGTTTAATCAGTCATAGTTCATATGAATAGCACTAAATATAATAACACAATTGTTTTAAACACAGTTACCTAAAAAGACGTAATTATAAATAAATTGAATTTTCAAATCTCGTTATCATCATGACATAAATGTAGCAGCAAAGGGGCGAACAGACTTTTCAGCTCAATTGTCATTTGCCTAAAGCATAACATTCCTACGAAATATAAAATAATCTTAGCAAAACTTCCTAATTTACCAAGATTTTTACCTAAGTTTTATCCAACCGGTTTATCCCGCTGACGACCAACCTGAAGGCACGCCCTCTCTGCTGCAACAAATTAACCAAATATTTTATCGATACCTGCACGATATCTTGTCCTGGGATCATGCAGATTTATTGTTATAAAACCATACGGTGTTGCTTGCGCACGTGAAAATAAGTTTTTTGAATTTATTTATATCCATATCTCCGCTACACGAGGTCTGATGAATAATTCTAAGCGTTTGTGTATCAATTCCATTAAATACAGCTAAAATATTACAATTATCTCTGATTAAGTTCAGAATTTGTGTATATCGCTGAGTTACATAAATAACAGTATTTTTATGTCTTCCTCGAGAAAATATTCTTGCCAAATTTGATTGTTTAAGTAATTCCTTAAGTGCTTCGTAGCATCTCTGGTCATCTACAGATGGTGCAACTAAATACAATTTATTTCCTTCCAACCATCTCATTATCAAATTAAGTAATAATTGAGAGAGAGAGAGAGTTAGAGAGAGAGAGAGAGAGAGAGAGAGAGAGAGAGAGAGAGAGAGAGAGAAAGAAGATCTATGCCATTAAAATGTATTGCATTCGATGTTATCCTTAATTATTTTTTATACACATTGGGCACTTGTATAAGGTAGTGCTGCAGTTAGAAAAAAGTGAATATGTGGATGCTGGGCATAACATCTAAGCACGACGCTGGTTGGTCAAGGTGTTGTGTCACTCTTTGCATTGTCTCTCAATCATTGTTTCTGTTGAGTCTACAAAAGAAGTAAGGTGGTATGCAAAATGTAAATGTGACAAATAAAATTACAATCGTATGTTTCTTAGCAATGTTACAACAGCATACAAACAACTGCTTACCGTTTTATGTCAAGCAAAATATGAATATAACTTCCCAATTTAATAATTTGATTAAGGAAAATAGAAAAGGTATCCATAAATGATTATACATGTGTATTGATAACCGATGTATCACAATGGTGACCAATATTAATGTAACATTCTAAACTGAACTCGTTTGTACCATGCTAGAACACATAGGGCAACTAAGGTACACAGATCATGCATCATTTTGTTGTGTTGTCGACTACATGATTTCGTCACCGATACTGGAGACATGATATTGAACATAACTTGACGCCAATTACAGATAATGTGCACCCATTCTATATAACGAGACTACGTAACAAACCGTTAATACAATAATTTTGTATTATCTTGCCAATGTAACTGACTTTATTGACCCTGTCACTGGAGTCGATGTGTTAAAATTATGTCAGCCACTCCATCAACATTGACATCATCATGATTGGTACCAATTCCATATATGTACAAAATAATATCGGCATCACTTGTAGTATTTGTCAACCAGGCACATGAACAGCTACACCTGCCCATAATATACAAACATATGTTTCTGTTGTTCATGTATTTTTCCACCACTTCACCATTACCGCATACACCAGAAACATCGTTTAGTTATGACTTTATCAATTACATTTAACTACTAACTCACAAATACAAGATACAAAGTACTTGTAGGAGAAGTCATTTACGGCATTCATCCTTTTGAAAAAATATCTCTTTTCTACAATAAAAAAACGTTCATATTGCATTTAAATAATTTGGTAACCTTAATTCATCTCTTAACCTTAAAAGTAAATTATTTTATCGAAATCATCAGGATTAAAATATACACAGTAATGCAGTGTACCAAACATAACAAACATAAACGCCAGACCAATCCGACTAATGCATTAAATGTGTGTGTGTGTGTGTGTGTGTGTGTGTGTGTGTGTGTGACATCACGCACTAACGCATGTGTACACCCCTTCAACACACTTTCATTTGACACTCGTAGTCTCATTAATCCCATTGTGAAAATCATGAATAAAATTATTTTGCATATTTTGTGCCTCGAGAAAACTTACCTCTCGAACTTAACGCGCTATGGAAAGTAGCATATTAATGTATAAGATTATATTTAACAATGATTTTCTATATTTACAGTTAATTATGTTCAGCATGTTTGTGTGTAGATACAGTATGTCGTATGTTGGGGTCATTTGTATTGTGTTTGTTTAGTAATATTGTACGGCGCTGTTACTGTTAGTAGTAGTAGTAGTAGTTGATGTTGTTGTTGTACCGGTTCATTTTTCGTTTTTTGTTTTTGTTATGTGATACAACTACATTGCTCTAAAATAAAAACAGGTTCACTAATAGGATCCGGAAAGCGAAACAACTTAGTCTTTCAGAAACTGGATCGAAAAGCTTACATATCAGATATTGTTTCTTGCTAATTTATTCATTATTATATAAGTCACCCATGAGTGGTGAGTCGAAATAGATAAGATAAACACTTGCACACAAAACGTTTTTGATCTCTTATCTTCTAAGGGCAAATGGTATGAAATAGATAGCATTAGCTACTGAAATCCTTATGTTTGCTTACTAATGTTTCGCTTCCACCTTGGATCTCATGGATAGTTTCAGTTGTTAACATAATAATGTGTGTACATTTTGCATTACATCAGGAATACCTAGACATTATCCGTATTGACTCCAACGATCAACAATTTCTAAATGCATGTATTCGTTTGTAGCAACAGCCCGCATAATTAACAGTCAAGAAATGGAATAACCAATATCTCTTTTTTTGGATTAAAAATAGGAGGACGATCATATGATTGTCAGATATGTTTAGCAAATGTCCTTTTCTCCATCTTACGTTTTACCAAGTAATATACCAGAGCAGTGCCGATTTGGTATCACATGCGATTTTACCCACTGTGGCTGATGAGCGCTGAAAATAAATAGGCGTTATGCTGCTGGTGTTACCGCTGCCAAATGAGCTTACTTTGAATTTCCATTTAGGATTATTCATTATATGTTCGTGGCGTATGTTAAGATTTCATTTTTGTCAATTCATAAGTTACTTTTGAACTTTGTGCCTTCTGCAAAACAGCTTCACATTTAATTTGTATATATACCTCATAATGCACAAGCTTGAAGTCTTCCACAGACATGACGTTGTCGCCTAACGCTTTAGATATTTTAGAAGACATTGTGCTGAATTTTGCTTTGGAAAAGTAGATGATTTCGTCGTAGTTTTTCACGTTAAGGCATCTTCGGTGATGTGAAAGAAGATGAAAATAGCAGGACCCCTTTGACTCCTGCACTATCCAAAAAAACACTCATATTAATCCAGTTAACATGATCAGTGATAATATGTTTTTTGTTCTGGATAATCTTTTATATGCAACAGGTCGGTTGTTCTGGAGGCAGTCTTTCAACCTTTGTTCTGACAGAGAATTAGTAAATCCACCTAGATGACCAGGGTATGGCTTAAAAATCTATTAGTGGTCCGGGTTATTGGTGTCTAAGTGTTTTGCCCCCTTTTTCTATCCCACTGTGAACTGTGCTTTTCAATCACATATTTCCAACTGGTGTTGTAAGATAAGCGAAAACGGTCAGATGCTAGATTTTAAGGTACATGTTGTATGTGTCTCAAATAATGGCGTAGTTGCAAAACCCTGTAAGGTCGGCCATGTATGTGTACATTGAGAGATTACTATTCATACTTTCGTGAAATGTATGAAATGCTGGGTGATTGCATAGCTCAGAAAAACTAACGGTCTAAGTGATGTTTTTGTGCGTATGTTGTTTTTGATCATACGGATACCTATGTAAACCATTATAGAGACGACTTGGGGCTCGATGGATTATTTCTTATTGATGGCTTTTCTGGAGACACTATGACCGTGATGATTTGGCTGGCCCTTGAATCTTTAAACGCGTCTTGGTGGTTGAAATTTGCATATTGATTATATTCACTGAAACGGGGTGGAAAAAAATTACGAACAGGCGTTAGGACAACTGCAACATCTAGGAACCAGCAAAACTCCACACTACAATCTCTCTGTGTACCAGCAACGTTAAAGTTAGCGATATGGCCCCGTGTTATATTGGCTGCTTTGAGGAGAGGCATATAGACGGCAAGCCTGTTCGTAGGCTTATTTTCACTTGGAAACCAATTTCAGGGCATTTCGACCATCAGCAGTAAGACTTCTCTAAAAGCGTCAATGTTTGCTTTAACCATATAGTTGGCTTGGATAAGTGAGCATATTTTTCATAATAATCGACAAGAAAAATGGATATACTACAACACATGAATACGACCACAGATATGTTCCGCATTATACCAAACATAGCCAGTTTATTATTCAGGCTGAGCAAAACAATTTCTTCGCAGTTGAGATCCACTCTACCAGAGCGACTAAATCGTTGCTAAATTTGATTGCACAATCGTTAAATGCGTATAGCTCCAGGTATGCAAATAAATATTTCACTTTCATAAAACAGTCAGTATTGATCAATATGATTTAGCGATGTCATGGTATAGGGCCGGAGGAAATTACCGTTTAGACTAGAAACGTCTGGATAGCTCCAGGATCTACAGAATCCAGGACCATTTAATACCGTGCACTTCCTTGGGGCAGAAATAATGACGAAATTGAGACTAGGTAACTATGACATAAATGTAAGCTCACAAACGGTGCCACTTCAGGCTGAATATGTATAATGTACAAGCACTCTGAACTGACAATAGAATAACGCAACACTAACGACTGATATTTGTTTTGAAAGAAACAAGTGTACTAAGAGTCTCGTCGGAAACTGGGCATAGATACAGCTACAAATTGAAGACGAGACTATTCCAAGGCAACTACCTTTCCATTCCTGAACATACATTATTCTGTCCATGAATATGCCAGTCTCTGAGAGTAATCTTCCAAACGTCCCCAGCAAAATAGCTTTATAACCAGCAGGCATATAAATAGGACAAGTGTACTTCTTTGTGGCATGTCACATATGTGTTGAACGGGATAAGCCCATATAAAGACTTTATTTGCATAGACCACCGTTCTACAGCTAAAACAATATTTTCATTTCCTCATTGTGTATCTGGCTAGTACCAAGAATCCTAAATAAATAGCAATTCCGACTCCAAATGATCGTAACTCCTCGAATTTGGCGAGCACACTAAATATGGTATGAGATTCGGAGCATATATATATGATCCCTGCTCACGATAGGTCCATTGGTTCAATTTATGGTGACATGTCCAGTTGTCTGTAAGGATTCCAGATAAACGATAGGATGAGAAAGTACCATCTTTACACGGGAACAAGGTTCATAAATAAGTTTAAAATCCACAACAATATAGATATGGACGATACAAGAGAACATTCTTCGCTCTCGGTGATTCGCAAATGAATGTTAAATTGTTCTTCTCTCTCTACCGGGATATGAACTAATCCCTTGCTTATGCTGAGATACAAATACCTCATATGCGTTGTATTTTTCAAGTCGGACGGAGCCTGGACCTAACTGTAACATGTGCTTACTGAGTTAACACCGGAATCATATGTATAAAGGCTCCCCACATACTAGTTCTATATATTTGCCCTGTATCACTGAACATATACCCTTCTGAGACAGTATAAAAAAAATTAAAAAAGAATAGAGTATGTTTTATGGATGACGAGGAATGTTTTCTTGTAGCAAGGTATAACACGTCTTTGCACAATTGACAGTAGAAATGACAACCATCTGTGTTTTGAGGAATAGTACATACAAGATATCTGGAAAGTGTATTTCATCAGACATGTGTATGCTAATATGTTTCTGGATTGCGCCTTGCTATCGTAACGATCGGAATAAGTGATGGTAATGAACAAGACAAAAGCATTAAATCCAGACCAATAGTAGAAAATGTTTACAATGCCATTAATGAAAACCATTATACCTGGATGCAATTGATATTTAAAATTGTGCCTACTAATATTGTACCTACTTCGGTAAAAGCATGGGACCTAAGGTCGAACAAACAGCAAGATCAACACTACTCAGTTGGTGTTATGAAGACGACTAATGTTCAAGACCGAGCAAATATACATTGTTATTTTAGAGACTGCAAGGAAAGTGGATTGACGCCGACCCGCTGTACACGACAGATGATTATGCAAGGTGTTATCAACAACAGTTTAATAATATCACTGTTTAAGAAAATAGCAACATATTTACAATTCACTGGTACTCAATTGCCAAGTCAAATGTAAATAATACAATGCGTGTGTGCGCAACCGACCATCAAGTCTTTGTACCAATCTATAACATCATCTAAAGCAGTTTTATTCCTTAAACTGATCCACTGTTTAATGTGTAATTGTGCTTATCCAAACCTCAGCATAAACAACGATAAATGAAATGCTATAACAGTTAGCCATACTAATAAGAAGTATCATCTCTGAAGTGAAACACAGGGCTGTCAAATAAAACACAAATATTCTAAAATCTAAAAGCAGTTAACTATTTAACAGTTTGAAAGATATTATAGTTCAGATATTAAATTGAAAACTCTGTTTTCAAATATATAAGTATTTCTTTGCAACATTATTAAAGTGACTTAAAAAATATGTATCTCATATTCTACTATACTTTTTTAACGACCCTTTTAGTCATACAAAATATAGACCAATGTAAATGTTTGTCATCCTTAGTTTTGAAGAAGATATCACAGTCCTGCATACACATTAATGATTTTGTTGCTTAGTTAATGTGGTTAGGCTTATAATTATTTCTAAGGTATATACAATGTTTTCCAGCTTATTCTACTACAAAGCTGCTGAAAGATATCAGATAAACAAAGAATAAACCTAGAAATTAGGCTCACAAATACTAAATGAGTGGTCCAGTTTTCTGCATTAATATCTTGATAGAGATACCAATAGAAAATGATTCATACAATTGAAGGTCGATAGATATATAGAGGGAAATAATCAAACACGGGGCCCCGAGTGGCCGAGTGGTCTAAAGCGCTGTCCGTTACGGACCACTGCCATATCACCTCTGTCTGCGTGTGTTCGAGTCTAAGATTCTGCAAATGTAGTTATGTGAGAAAGCTTGCCAGTAGCTTCTCGTGGGTCGGTGGTTCTTTCCGGGCTTTGTCCGGTTTCTTCCTCCACCATTAATACTGGCCGCCATGTATAGCCTATATTGTGCTGAAAAATGGCGTTAAACCATTAAAAAAAAAAATAATAATAATCAAACACAGACTGATAAAGGATATAATACTTACAGAAATGATTTATCCGTAGCTCATGTTTTATCCATAGCTCATGTTTTTTCTTCAAACCAACTGTCTGTCTTAAATTATCTGCAAAAAGAGAGTTAATTATCTGGAAAGTCGATACCAATCAACTGCTTATACTTATGAAAACAACATATACTGTTGGTGGAAAAGAAAGAGGAAAACATAATCAATAACAAAGCATTCTTCTACCGACAGGAAAAATAAGAATGTCATGTTACAGAAATCTATTAAGCTCACTATGTCAAACTTTAAGCCATGCAGTTTATAATAAAAGCAATCAATTACAAATACGTTTGACGTTTTGAAAACGTTGAGAAGGACCTGAGTAAATTGCTATTGCATTTATAAAGACACTAGTTCTGCTGGTCAAGAAGACTAACCTATGCTCTGAAGAAATCAGAGGAACAGCTATTTGCGGGGACGTTTGCATGGGATGGTGTAACCATATAAGTATAGCACCCATATCCATACATTGATGCTTGAAAAAGAAGATAAAACACAAGTCGACGATAAAATAGTAATATGAGTCTGCAAACATAAAATATGTGACAACATTTTTACAGAACCTATTACGATTTCTTGACAGAGCTTGTTTGTTCGATTAAAGAAATTCAGATGCTGTTGATTTTAATTAGTTTATTTTTCGAATGTGAAATTTGTGTTTCTTTGAAAACCAAACAAATCCATGTTTCTTCAGTGCTTCATTAGTATAGGTTGATATCCTAATTGTGGAATCCCTTTATTCCTGTGATAGTATCAGTTTGATTCAAATCTTTATAAAAGCAAGCTTCTACTTTGTTCACAAAAGTATAGTCACTAAAGGGATTTAGAACACACCCAGACAGATATAAGAATACGTCCTCGTCATGCTTATTATGATGAAAATAAACTATATAATTATATAACTATGCATACCAGTCCCACAATGTTATCTGTATTCAATAACAGGAGCAATAAATAGTTCATGGCAGTTTGTCACCATGGCAGTTTAAACCATCGGTCATTTCTACCAAATATTTCGGATCAGCATCATTTGGAAAGATAACTAAAATCATTCATGATATAGTGCCTTCTATATGACACGGATGCTGGAGCCATTTCCAGAACATACATGACCCGATGTAAGAAATTGCGTATATGGGTATTTATCAAAGCTACAAAATATAACTGGTGAAACAACTGTGCATTTCCAACACGAAGAAACTCGACGATCATTTACCTAGTCTGGTTGACTAAAATGTTCCTCATACCAGTCTCACATTGCTACGCACTAATCTACTATGCTCATGAATGAATTAACAGTATCCGTACAAACTCAAACGATTCACGTCGGTCTTCCTAGTTACCTGTGCTAAGTCATTTTTTAATGTTTTTTGTCTTAAAGCATTTCTAATCTTTCTATTGAAACAAGTGTTGTATGCATGCAGAGAGAAAACAGTAACACACTGCTTGAACACAGCGAATTTAGTAATATTTTGTCCTATAAAGTCAATGACGTATATCAAAGATACGGAAGCATACATCGGATCGGTTGGCCTAAATACAATTTGAAAAATTTGCCTGAATACCACAATAAGGTCAGTTCAGTCACAGGATTGCAAAAACAAATTTGCAATTAGTAACAGCTAGGTTTGTTTTGTTTTGTTTGTTTGGGTTTCTTTTTCTGGAGGAGGAGGGGTGGGGGTGTTGTTAAGATCCAGAAAGAGTTAAATAGGGCAGGTGCATTAAGAACGATTTACCTATAAACGTCCACACTTACAAACCTTTACTAAGAAATGATGTTACTCGATTCTCTAATTAAAAAGCCCTAACGGATTTACATCAGCATGGGCGAATACAAATTAAATACGACATACGACACATCTTTACATAATGCACTTTTTGCAAAAACAAATCCTCACTTGTTTGTTAAGAACATGCATAACCGACATGCTTGAATGGCTTTTCAAAGCGGGAAAGAATCGCTTTTTAGTTTGGAGAAAATTATGACCATCACATGCATAACGTTGATGCTGACTATTGCGACGGTTGAAATAATAATTAGTCAACTAATGCTGAGGATGTTCACTATGCAGGACATCTGATCGGAGACCAACAAAACATAAAATACAAGAGCAAACATTTGGCTCTCAGTGGCCGCATAAGGTCAGGAGTTCGTTTACTCTGTCCAGCGGCATATGAACTGATCTTGTAAACTCATCCTTACGTATCCAAAACCCATTGCCAGATCACTGTGAACACGGAGCGACTTCTTTGGTTTCTCGGAGACTTTTGGCGATCATTGTAAATCAATATGTTATGCAAATGCTAGATGATAGTGATTTTGTCTGTTTGTTTTAAGATAAAACCTTGTGAGTTTTAATTTTTGTTCCATTACATGCCATTGTGATGTTATATTGTTTACTGGATTTATTCATTTTCCAGCATTCCAGAACACTTTTTCGCAAACAATAATAATATAACTTTGTATCTAATGCTGAAATAGTTCCTGACCTTGATTCATGAGTTAAAGCACAGGAGTCTGACGTTGTATCAATAAAGTACGGCAATATCTCTGACAACACGAATTACCCTTATCGGTAATATAAATAAACACAAGGAGTGCAAGCGTGACCACAACCCTTCGCTCGATTCGACTTTTTCTCACGGGTTTTGTATCGCTTCAGAATCGCAAGCAGGCTGAAAAACTACACAGATGCATTCAAAAGACAGTGATGTACCAACGCATAACTCTTAAATGACCATGTCCTGAATCCAATCGGCGAATTAACCTTTATTTTCACCGTTACGGTCACAATCCCTTTCTGGAAAAATCGATCTGACGGAAGTAGCCCATTCTACCAGTTTCTACCCTGCAGTAAATATGCGTTAGTGTCTTATAATTGTACTGAACACGGCGTAGAATCTCTGTTATTTTTGAATATTGGGAAAATTTAGTGATGATGTCATCAACCGTTATTTCTACTATCCGAACTTTGACTACATATTTCTGTTTTGGAAATTTAAATAAAATTATAAAATGATACAATCTGAAATAAAAAGCAAGATAAACATTTCATCTTGTGAAATTACTTTCATGTTATTCAGCATATTTATTGCAGGGTATAAACTGGTAGAATGGGCTACTTCCGTCAGATCGATTTGTCCAGAAAGGGATTGTACAGGTAAGTATATGATTCAGGTAACTTATATGTTATATGATTGGCTCAATTGATCCTCACGTCTAATTTTTACTACGATATATATCACTTCTTTATAGTTATTTTGACGCTCAAGTTTTCAGTCAACATATGTTGATAAACATAATGCTATAACTGCTCTTTCATTACAATCTATGCTATACTACGATAACAGCAGTATTAGAAAACTTTCCCATTTTGTAAGAGTACATTATGCTTAGGTATGAAATACGTAAATCTGTTTCTTTTATATACTGTTGTTAGAAATCGTTTGATGTTCACTTTAATCAGTTTTACTTTGTATTTATTCCATCGATTGGCCTCCTATCCTTAATTTCAAATGTGTCTTGAGCTTTCTCCCTATTCCTTAGTATTATTCTTACTTGAGATTAAAGCCATGTTATAACAGATGTGGTAGATGTTTCATTTTAATAGGAATACACACAATTTAATTTGTATTAACCTAGCGTTACATGTATTAGTTGCATTATCAATAACTCTCGTTGGCAGCAAATTATGTTATTTCCTGCAGTCCTTGTAATGAATATGTTAAATCAGGTCTGCTATAAATCCAGACACTACGTACATGACATTCAGAAGTTCATGTTGACACTGACTGCTAAAAAAGGAACATCGTAATCACTAAAATCTATCATTTTGAAAAATATTACTTCTCCAAGACAAACCAGAAGAATTAGTTTGATCTATACCGTACCGCTATGTCTACGTTATACCAGGGAAACATGAATATGATCTGCATATGTTCAATTTTACGAAATCGTAAGCTTTTTAGTGTATCAGAAATGTAAGCAACGATGCCACCTCCAGTGCACTATTTGTCTTTTTGCAAGGTTTAAGCCATCAAATTGTACAATATCCATAGCATTAATATAATATAAATGTATAGCTTTAAAGCAATCGATTTGGAATTCATCAGTTTTAATTTATTAATAATTTTGTTATATCAGATGTGTATCAATATTCACAGTTCTGTTCCCTAGTATGTTTCCGTACTCTTGAAAAGAGGTAGTAAATGGGAAGTTAATACTACTGAATAATTTTTGCATACCATGATGTAGATTCTATATTTAATTATGATGCATCCAAAGTCATTGGGAATTTCATTCAGTTGGGTCTCTTGTCCACTTGTGGAACATGCTTTGAAGACTAGACTAGATATGGAATGATCACAAGAATACCAATACACACGGATATATATATATATATATATATATATATATATATATATATATATATATATATATATATATATATATATATGAGTGTAAAAGACTGTCATTATATCATTATTCAGATAGGGATAGGATAATATAATAACATATAAAGAACTAAAAAGGCATATAATGGGAGACGAGGCTTCCTGTTTCTCATGATTGAGAGTATGATCCATAATGTGTCACATGTATTTATTTAGAATGGAAATATAAACATCAAAACTGTATAATACATTTTAGTACATATCGAATAAATCATAACGACAACTCCATAGAATTCAAATACTGTATAATTGATCAAGCGGATATTGAACATATGTCTTGAATCGAGATACAAAGGATAGCTAAATAGTTCTGTGTCGGTCGAGACACACACACACACACACACACACACACACACACATCTAATAATCAACAAAGCCCACGCATACATGCATTCCTAAGGACATATGCATATACACTCTTTCATATGTCTACATAAGATGTTGTTCTTGATTGGTCAGATATGTTAATAGTTGAGTAATTCAGAATCCTGGAGCTGAGTACACAATATAACTCACCCATGGATAACAATTGCAAAATATAAAAAGTGTTGATAATGCCATTAATGGAAACCATTATACCTGGATGCAATTGATATTTAAAATTGTGCCTACTAGTATTGTACCTACTTCGGTAAAAGCATGGGACCTAAGGTCGAACAAACAGCAAGATCAACACTACTCAACTGGTATTATGAAGACGACTAATGTTCAAGACCGAGCAAATATACATTGTTATTTTAGAGACTGCAAAGAAAGTGGACTGACGCCGACCCGCTGTACACGATAGAGGATTATGCAAGTTGTTATCAACAACAGTTTAATAATATCACTACTTAAAAAAACAGCAACATATTTACAGTTTACTGGTGTTCAATTGCCGAGTCAAATAGAAATAATACAATGCGTGTGTGTTCAACCCAAAATCAAGTTTTTGTATCAAATATATAACATCATCTATAGCAGATGTATTCATTAAATTGATCCACTATTTAATGTGTAATTGTGTCTGTCCAAACAGAAGCACAAACAACGATAAATTAATTGTTATAACAGTTAGCCACACTAATAAAAACCCACATCTCTGTTGGCTGAAGCAAAACGCAAGGCTGTCAAATCAAAGACAAATATTTTAAAATCTAAAAGCTGTTACCTATGTAACAGATTGAAATATAGCATAGTACATATATCGAATTGAAACTCTGTTTTTGAATATATAAGTATTTTTTTCAAATTATAAAGTGAGTTTAATAATACGTATCTCATATTATACCATACTTTGTTTTGACGACCCTTTGAGACATATCAAAATATTGACCAATATAAACGTTCTCGTCCTAGTTTTGAGGAAATCACAGTCCTGCATAAGATGTAATGATTTTGTTGCTCGGTTAATGTGGTTGGGCTTATAATTGTTTCTAAGATATATACAATGTTATCCAGCTTACTCTACTTCAAAGCTGCTCAAAAATATCAGATGAACAAAGAATAAACCTAGAAATGATGTTAACAAATACTAAATGAGTGAACACGTTTTCTGCATGAATATCGTGATAGAGATGCGGATGGAAAATGATCGCATACAGCTGAAAGTGGATAGATATATAGAGAAAAATAGAGACAAATAATTAAATGCAGACTGATAAAGGATATGATACTTACCGAAATGTTTTTGCCTCATCTCATAATGTTTCTCCAAATAAACTGTATGTTGTAAACTTAACATGTCTGTAACAAAAAAGAGTAAATTATATCTAAAGGCGATGCTAATCAACTGCTGAGATTTATAATAATGTCATATACTTTTGGCGGAAATGAAAGCGGAAAAAAATTATAAACTCATCATAAATAATAAAGTATTCTGCTTCCGACAGAAAACATCCAAAGGTTTAGCAATAAAAAGATGTTACCAATGGTCAATCTTGCGTCCATGGTAGAAGTCCGACAGCACCGATTTCAGATATGACTAATATTCCATGGGTCAAATGTGTATGCATCCTTTGAAGGATAGTTTAGGAAGAGTAGCAAAGATATATTTAGGTACGGATAGACGAACACATTAATATCAGGCCCCCATCAGATTGGTGTCTAGGAAAAGATGAGCTGGCAGCTACAGATTCTGCAAGGATGAAAGCTTGATAACAATTTTAAATGTACCCATAAGCAGCAGAGGAGGCGAACAGACCAAAACTATTTCAGACAAACCGAAACTATTTCAAACAAAATCCTAAAGGATTTCAACCGAAATTATTTCACACCGAAACCAATTCAGGCAGACAAAAAAAAGAGAAATGGTTTCGGTTTGTCACGCCAGAGACAGAGTCTCCCGAGACAAAGTCTCCAGACAGACCCGGTGCTGATGGCGTTGTGAAGATGAATTGTCTTAACCGAATATTTGATCAAGTCCGATACAATATCTTGATCTAGGGTCATGCAAATTTATTGTCACAAATCCATGTGAGATTGACTGAGCTTGACTAAAGAAATTTGTAAAGAGATCCATTATAATCCATATCACCGCCGCACCAAGTTTGCCAAATATTTCGTTGTGTATGTGTGTCAACTCCATTAAATACAGCAATAATATAGCCATTATCTCTGATCACTTTTGGTATTTGAGTGTATCGTTGAGTGACATATATCACATCGGTATTTTTATGCCTACCTCTGGAAAATATCCTTGCAGGATTTTTTTGATTGTCTAACATGTCATCATCATATACGACTAAATTGTCAATACTTCCATCAATAACATCAATGCTCGGTGCTTCCTCGATATCGGTTATAAACTCAATAATATCCTCATCGATTTCCGATTTTGTCATCTCGTTAAAATCCTTTAACACCTCGTAACATCGCTGATCGTCGACACTCGGGGCTACTAAATACAACTTGTTCCATTTCATCCATCTCGTTATCAAATTAAGTAACAACTGCGTCTTGCCACTTCCAGATGGTCCGATTATAATCATACGAATATAATTTGGTAGCGCTGCATGATGCTTAACTGGTTCTCGTGTTTTTGTCGCGGAAAAATCAATTACATTCATGTTATTATAAATAAATTATGGATATATATTGTGTGAAATGTAAGAATCATACTAGCACAAACGACTTGACAACAATTACAACTAAAAAAAACAGATCAGCACTTGCTGGTAAGTGTGTACAATGTGGTATAAAAAAAATTAGATTTTCTAAGGATTTAAAACAAAACGAGGAGGTGATATTGCAGAAAAGTTAGCAAAACTACCGGGAACACCTCGGGCAATGTAAACAGGAGAAAAGCTCCTTCCAGGATATAGTTATTGTGGACCCGGGACCGGACTTGACATCCGGCTCGATGATCAAAACCAACCCCAACCCGGTGTGTATCCAATAAACGCTATTGATAAGGCGTGTCATTCTCATGATGTTGCTTATAAAAGCAGCAATTTGCAACACAGACATATCGCAGATGTGAAATTGATTCATGCGTTGAATTTTGTCACTGATAAATCCTTCAAAGAACAATTGGTTTCATGGTTAATGCTGGGTGCTGGTAATTAATAACATCATGGAATCTATTATTCCCCAGGGGGATACTGAAGGGGCAAATCAGCAATCGGCAAACTCGCAAGCGCCGCAAAGGTGAAAAATACCACTGCAGTGGATTGGTTATTCAAACAAGCGATATGGCAGATTTATCTACCACCGCCTAAACAAATTAATTTCTCGCATTTTGATGCCAGCGTCCCTAATGAAGTTCATCAGGCTAATATATTATTTCTGCCGCATGATGCTGTTTACAAATACGCGTCAACCGTAGTTGATGTTGCGAGTAGATACAAACAAGCAAAGCCATTAAAAACAAAGTCATCAACTGAGGTAGCATCTGCGTTTGACAGGATTTATCGGCGGGGTCCTTTAAAGTGGCCAAATCTACTTCAGGTTGATTCTGGCAAGGAATTTCAGGGTGCAGTCTTATCAACAATGAAGCATCATAATGTCACCATCAGACGAGGACATACTGCATTATATCGCGATCAGGCAATTGTTGAACGATTTAATCGGACACTTTCTGAGCGGTTATTTGGATATCAATACGCGAAGGAATTTATTCAGGATAAACGGTCCCGTGAATGGGTCAAGAGATCACCGGGTGTAATAGCTGCGCTAAATAATGAGATTACTCGAACAATCAATATGAAACCTAACAACGATATTAAAAAGAAGTATATACCCAAAAAACCGCAAAATGATTTTTCAAAACAACCACTAATGTCATTTTTAGATATCTATATGAACCAGGAGAGCTCGAAGGTAGCACAAAAGAGCTAATGATTATATTCCGAGTGTCACCGCACATACAATATCTAGCATAACACGATCTACGGGTAGACCAGCAATCTATAGATTGGATTCATCTGCTCCTCAGCGCGGATTTACTCGTGAACAATTACAAGTGATACCCGAGGATACTCAATTACCACCGCGTGGTCTAAACTAGCACCTCTGCGTATGTTGCATTCAAGACAAGTCAACATCACATTATCTCTGGTATGACCTACGCAGCTACTTTTTTCTGTTTACGGTAAATTCGCGGGGGTCTTTATCCGACCAACTTATTGTACAATTACAACTCGCGCAGTGATTATTCTGTTGTTGTTTTAGTGTAATTATAAATTCAGCATCAATGGAAAATTTTCCGTTATTTTTTTTTGTCCTGTTGTTTATAACCAGAGAGTTTTTTTTTCTAATTATGTCATGGCTGACAATATCCTTGATTGTTGTGTCATTATAATCTAAAACAACTCTTCGAAGTTGATTTATTCTTCGTACTCTGGACACTGCAAGATAAACTAAATTCGACCACTCGATGTGATTATCTATGATCCAAACAATTGTATTGGATATAGTCAACCCCTGAGAAGAATGTATAGTCGCTGTGAACCCTAGCTTCCATGGGGATTTTTCAACGCACAATGCATCTTCGACAACACCGATATCAACCAACACAATATAATTTTTCACGAGAATTTGTTTTTCACTTTTATCCAGAAATATCAACTTCGATATTCTGTTTTCGTTTACCCTTGGGTCTATAACACAGCGGCACCGGAAGTGTTGCAAATTTTTCTTTATGCGCGCTAAATGATTTCATCTGAAGTGTGTCTCTATCTTTCTACTGGCTACTATTAAATCGTTTGGTCTCCACGCTTCCCAGAAGTCATTTAATGGGGTTTCTGAAATTATTTCACGCGCTATTTCACACTGGATTCTATCCGGTTGTAATCTGATTAATGTGTTGAACTCGCGTAATTAATTATCAAGTGATCTATGATCAGTATTAATTTCTTCATAATAGTCTACAAAATGCTTCAGCCAATCATGTGGAGATTCCCTATTAATTGGTGGTGGCTGACCGTGATCACCACACATAATCACAGCGGTGTTTTTTGTTAGCAACCAACCGAGAAATGTTTTTAATACATCTAACGACACTGTGCATATCTCATCCCAAATGATGATTTCAGGAATATATTTTTGGCCCATTCGATCAGGAGTCCATTCGTATTTTTTTCCATCGAAATAAGCTGTGATAATTGAAAGCATGAACTCCCCGCTGTGTCATCTCTCTTTCAAGTTTATTTGTTGGTGTTAGCACTACCATGTTTGACTTCCCTCGAAATAATTCAATCGCACGAGTCGTCTTCCCTGACCCACCACAGCCGTTTAAGTAACTGGTTTTATACCTGTATATTGGATTGGATATCGAAGGTGCATTACATAGTTCTGATATCTTAATATTTCTCAAGTAAAAGTTTTCCATTGTAACATCTGCTGATTTGGAATAATCACACGGTATTTCCTTTTTAATTCTCCATGACCCCCAACTCTCATCGGAATTTGTGAATTCGGCCACTGCTTCTTTATGTTTTATATCTATATAAAATGAATCAGTAGCCACTCTAACCGCGATGTCAGGAAATCCATTTATCATCGAAAATAAATTGATAGAAGCATAAGCGAGATCAGAAAATTGTTTTTTGCTTTCGCAGATTATACTATCTAGATTATCGGGTTGTGGTAACCAGACCTCAGTTTGTTTCCGATATGATACAATTGCTTCACTGACAATCAGCAATATTAGTATTGTACAATCAATCATATACCATAATAACACTATTGGCATCCAGTGTTTTACAGATATATGTCTACCAAACCAATCATAACAACACGGATGAAGTCCTTTAGCCAGTTCAAATTATACCACACGAGCGAATCCGGTTAAATCAAAATCGGGAAGTGGTCCATTAATTGCCACACGGGTTATTTCGTGTGTAGGATGTCCAAATCGTTTAAAATACTCAGAACACTCTCCATACGCGAGAAAACTCCCTGGATAACACGCAATCATATCAACTGAAATAATACTTTCGCGGTCATATTTTATATTCCATAATCCACCATGACCGTATTCGATGCAACTAGCTTGTACATCTGAGAGAAATTCGGCTCTTGTTGGTTTCCATGTGTTTTTCTTTCTCGTGAAATGAGCTGCAACTGACGGTATTGTAAAACAGTTTGTTAGTAATTGTTCGTCGTAATCCGTTGAAAAACCACTAGCTAGTGTTTTCATCTCGTTGTGGAGGGCTTCAGCACGTTATATTTCGTCGTTGGGTCTTACAAATTGATCAAATTTACCCTCTTCGTTTTCAAAACTGTGAAGTAATCACACCGAAACAGGATAGTTTTTACTTAACTCGTAAATAAAATCAAATAATTTCTCCTCAGAGAATTCTTCTCCCACAGAGAACTCTGGGGAGAATTCCACGGGTAGATATTTTATGGTTCTATCTCGCGGATATATTGTTACTGTGGATGTCCACGCGTGTGCATTATGGTCAATAATTTTGATTGGAGATCCTCTCGATTTATATTTCGATTCTTATAATACCTCGTCTGTTAGTGTCACTACGGTTATTGGGAATTTTAGTATCCGTTCTAACGCGGCCATATTTTGAATTGTTGCCCCGCTCTTCTTTACTGTTAATCCCCATTCGTTTTTTTCTTTTTTGTGTGTCTTAGATCCGTTAATTTGTTTCCACGCAATGCATTTGTAAAATGTTCTATTATTCGTTCTGCTACACAATTCAGCGACGAATATTTCATGGGTTTTAATTTCTCAATACTCGGTTTATCATTTAACGGATAAATTCCATAAACAACCGCGGTTACAGTATTAGCTCTCTCGTAGTACGGTTTCTCAATTCCAGTCAGAAGTCCTGGTTCAGAATCCAGACTCACAGTGACAGTTCTTTTATCTTTCAAGGTTGTTTCAAATTTGTCGCGTATAATCCAATTTCCTGTTTCTGAACGGATAATGAATTTCACTCTAAAAAAATACTTTCTCTGGTCAAGAAGCGAGATTTTCACTGCTGCTCTTTCGTCGTTCATGATAGCATCAATACTACCATCAATTCGAAATGTTGACCAACAGTGAGATGCTCCATCGCGCTTGAATTTATTAAATGCATCACAGATTCTACCTATCATGCTTCTATCACTTATTAGACCCTTTGGTACATCAGTGGAGACTCTATCAAGATTAAATTTAGAATTTTTCCAAGGCGTAATTTTTGATAATCTCTCGAACTCCTCCATATTATAATTAAACCAAGTATTTAAATAAATAATTTATTATATAATGAATCATTGCAAATGGCTCATGATAGGATCAGTAACCGCTTTTAACAAATCATGCAGATATGAATTCTGTGGATATCATTTACAAAGCGTACGGCGGGGTAGTTTTGGGCCGTTACCTTCCATAAAATGTTGGGTAGGTGTTCGTGGTAAGTCGCAATTGTGTCTCAATTGTGTTGGTAAGCGATACAGAGAGCTTAAGCGCTATTATGATAAACGAGTCAAAAACTCCATCAAGGATTCCGTCAAAGACTCCATCAATGACTCTGACAGAGTCAAAGACAAAATCATAAGAACACCTCAAGACTACATTAAAAGATTCCCAAGTAATAATTAAACCAAATAATTAATTAGACAAATCATATTATAGTATATAATGAACCAAGAATTTCGACCACATCCTGTGATCACCAATTATGAAGCATCTCGTGACAGTATTGTCAGACATCGCAGACTGAAGAAACCTTTAGGGTTTGACAATGGTATGGGATAAAATTTAATGCTGGCGGAACAAGTTATTATTGTCACAGATTCGTCCAGGAAGTGTTTAATAGAGAAATCACGGATAGTTCTGTGATTGATCATATTGATAGATGTCACCAAGATAACAAATTGGATAATCTAAGAGTTATTACACAGAGTGAGAATACCAAGCGTGGAAAAACTGGTACTTGTAAATCAATTGGGAAAAGACCTATAAAATCATTTAATTAATAACAGAAGCTGGTAGATATTTCGATATTTGTATACCCTTAGTACGATATGTTGCAGAGAATATCACTAGATCGGCTTTTTCTAAAAAAAATTGAAAACAGAATTCAATTTGTTTACATCTAAATTATTATATGTAGAATTAAAGGGAATAACTCGTGTGGGCTTGTGTGTGGTTTTTGAAACAGAGATAACTGTCACCGGATCTCAATGGGACTTTTTTTCGATGACTCATGGTCTGACTGAATGGCTTTTTTTGTGTGTATTATTGGATTTCGCTAAACTGTTGTCGTACAGGTTATGTAATCTGATAGGCTGTCGTCATTCATTGGATTTCGCTAAACTGCTGTCATACAGGTTAGGTAATCAGATATATCATCATGTATGTGTGCCAACATACCATCTCCTAAAACAGATGTAAAGTCTGTGTTGTCCCTAATTAAGTATGTGTGCCTTACATACCTTCTCAAAAAAACAGAGGTAAAGGCTGTGTATGTCCTATATATAAAAAATGAAACGGGTAAAAATTGACCCTCAAGTTTTTTTTATTAGATATATAATATATCATATAATGAATTTCGAAACTATGAATGTCATTATTAACGAGATTTCAAATTTGAAAAATCAAGGAATACAATTGACAGATAAATTAGATTGTAATCAGATTCTTTCTGAATTTCAAGATATTGATGATAGCGCTCGGAATAATAGGTATGTAATGCCGAGGGAGTATGGGTTGATCAAACGAATTCAGCATGCGGTAAATAATTCTCTTGCATTATGTAACGTCATCAACAAGTTCGTCCCGTTATTCGCTGCTGTCGAAAAGGTCATAAGTGAATTGGGCAAAAAATATGAAATCAAACGCAAAATAAACTCGAAAGTCAAAACAATAAGAGAAATCATCAGAAAAAATGAAAATCCGCCTTTGGTTGCCTCAACACATTGAAAATTCTCTCCATGGATTATTGACACTCTAAACACAGACAGGTACAATGTTTGCAAGTATGAGTAATCCGCATACAATAATGCCATTGATAGACAGGTATGCTCTTACTCGCATAGAACGAATTTCTATGAGTTGAAATTCTATAGATCCCATTGATTAAATTCTAAAGACGGGTATGATAGTGTAATTTATTTTATACACGGTGATTTATATCACTGGTGATTTATCACTACCCGGTAGTAATGAACACACTGTCGGGGGGTTGAGTGAGCATCCATGGATTTTTCACTTACAATTTAAATCATATCCTAGTTTATAATGGTAAATGAAGCACTAACAACTAAATTAGCACGCGAACGATTAGCTGCGATTAAGAGATTTATTCCGGTTCGCGATTCCGTTCGAAACAAGCTAAAAGCAAGACAAGAATTTCAAACTGCCATCACAACGGGTACTGAACAGTTTTTAAAACCCGTCACTACAACTACTGAGAAAGTTATTTTGGGAGAGACTACTGACAAAAAGGATAGAAAAAAGGGTATTCTCACGTTGTTAAAATAGATAGCTGGAGATAAACAACAAGGTAATGTTAGTAAGACAAAGAGTGTTTCTTTAGTGGATAAAATTGCTGACGTAGCTAGAACACTAATAAAACAATTTCAATTATTAAAACAAAAGGATTATCACGCTTTTGGTGATTTTGCTGCTAAAAGTTATCATTCGAAAAAAGAGTTTTTAAAGGACGAGTATAAAGATAATATAATATCACTCGATAACTGGTTTAATGGTTTATATAAAATAAACAAAGAGATTGTTCGTTTAGATAAAGGGGAGTTGGGGTATACAGAATTTAAGAAAGGAATTAGTCATTATAATAAACATCAAATAGAAGAACGAAAAATAAAAAAAGAAGAACGACAACAAGAAAGAAAACGTCCAACACCAACACGGAGACAAACACGAAGACAGAAAAAACAAGAAAAGGATATACCACTTGAATATGATTTTTGGAGGAACATCAAACACCAACACGAAGACAAAAAAAAACAAGAAGAACCTCAACGGATATACCAACTGAGGAGGAAGATGAACTTTTTAGATACTTACAAGATCAGGACAAAGACACACAAGGAGCAACCGGTTATAATTGGGAGGGTTTTTCTCAGAGTGGAACTCCAAGGAGGGCTTCAGGTAGTAGTCTAGTTGGTTGTCCTAATAGTATTCTCGGGGATATATCATGATTAGAAATTCTCGTAGGAGGGAAACGAACCGGAAATAACTCACCGGAAATAATTAATGAGGCAGCTGCTATCTGCAGAAAACTATTTGAGGATGGTATAATGGATATTAATGTATATCGAGAGTTTATTGATGAGCTAGCGGACGGTTACCATAGTGATTAATCACTGATTAGATAAATAGCATTTAAAAAAGATGACCATTCACTACAACTACAATAAACCAACTATGACTTACGTAGTAAACTCACGATTGCCATTTTATAAAGCGTACTAACTATGGAGATGGTCTCGGTAATACCATTGCAGAGTTATTTGCAAGAATAGCTCCAAAAAAAGTCATCAGTGATAAAATCACCGAGACCACTACCATACACGTAAATTATGCCTGCAAGTATTAGCAAAATAATAAATAACGCAGTGGATCAAAAAACAGCATCGCTGAACAATGAAGGATATGACACTCAGGGAAATATTACTGCAAATATGATAGCGGGAAGTGGTTTAAAATCGCGAGCGAGATCGCGATTTAGATCAAGAAATATATAATAATATGTTAAAATCGGCTCCTTATACAGCGTTCGATTTAGATGCCCCAGTACCCAAGAATGATTTTGTACGCGATTATCAATTCTATTCCTATCATGCAGTACAACCGGATCTTCGATCAAAAATTGAACTTTAGATTCATGATACCAGCAAATACTTTGTACCCGCTGAAGCATTTATTGAAGTAGAATGAGAACTTGTAACAAATGTTGCAGCTAATACACCATATGAAGATGACCCAAATGTCCGAGTTGGTTTTGTCAATAATGCTATCATGGCACTATTCTAGAGTGCTAGATATATGACTGATGGAAGAGAAATTGAATCTATAGAGCGTGAGGTTGATGTTGCCACAACAATAGTGGGGTTCGCAAGATATTCTGATGATTATACAAGATCGGCAAGTCCGTCTATGATGTTCTCTAAAGATATAACTGATCACGCTGAACACATTCAGTTTACTAAATTGCTGACCAGTAGCTATTGTATCTAATTCACAACCCGATTCTCTTGTACACAAGGACAGACCAGCTAATCCCTTTCATATTATAAAAAGCGTTAATCCTAATTACAATACAGGGTTTGCAACACGCATATCAATGTTGCAAGGACAGCGTAGACAATTTTCATGCGCGATTCCACTGCATCATATTTTCTTCGGATTCTGTAGAAATGTTAGAAAAGTTATCTATGGAGCGAAGCATACAGTAGTACTCGTGCGAAAGGGTAGTGATAATGATGCAATCTGGCATGGTGCTGGTGTTGCTGATGGTAAAGTCATTATAACAAAACTATCATTGTGGATGCCAGTAATGACTCCATCAATCACCATGGAAGAAAAATTACTATCATTTATGCACCATGGAGGAAAATCATTGCTAAGTTGGCTAACAACAACAACGGATACCATGGATTCCAATATTGATGGTACACTAACATGGCACCTGGCATCAAAACAAGGTGTTTCTGCTCCACGTGATATATGTGTTGCGTTACAGAATACTGCGCGATTAAATTGCTGGTACTATTGTTAATTACAGAGCAGTTGCTATCATTCTCAGCGACAAATCAATGCTACTCGAAGGTGTTGGTGGACGAATGAGGGTAGTTGATGCGCCAGTGGAAAATATGTAGACAATTAGATCAATCTGTTATTAAATAAAATGTCGTACAGTCATGTTAGTGTTGCATTAACTCCTGGTCAAATTAAAAAATTGCAATCGGAATCAGCTATAAAATGTGGAACTACGATCTCGCTGAAACACAATCAGATGTCTGGTGGTCAGAATAAACTATCACTGAAAACTCGTCAAATTAAACATTTCAATGATGCTTTCCAGGATAAAAAGGGTGTTCAGATCACTCTCTGTCTGCGGCTGTGATCAAAAACATGATGAAATCAGGTGGTGTATTCCCACTTTTCGCTGCGATTCCAGCATTAATTGCCGCCGGTAAAGCCGCTGCGTTAGTAGCCGCTGGGGCTCTTGGTGCCAAATCAGTACACAGAATTGCTCAATCATACGAACCAAAAAAAGGACGGGGGTACAAAAAAAGGGAAAGGGTCTAATACTACCAAGAACTCCGTATTCATGATACAGCGGAAAGGGCCTGAGACTACCAGGGACAATTTAATAACAACAATGTCACAGACATTGTCGCCGATGTCAAATTTTGATTTACTTCAAGTTGCTAAAAAACTAGCGATAAAATTTGTTAGAGGTGTCTTTGTGAGAGATCAATTACCAAAACAACCAAACAGCGTTGACACCGGTATCATTAATCTCGATAACAGCACCGAACCCGGAACCCACTGGGTTGCATACGCGATTGATCCGCGTGCAATTGTTTATTTCGATTCATATGGGTTAGCGCCGCCTAAAGAATTTATGAGTTATATAAACCGCTTAAAAATTCCTATCTGGTATTCCACGCCACCAACACAGGAAATGAATGACCCACCAATATGCGGCATAGAAGTATTAAATGTCCTCGATGCTATTTCATCATCGGGAAAACCACCCCATAAAACCCTACACCAATACACAAGTAATCGTTTTTTAGAGAGTAATTATATAAAATAACATGATTGATATTTTGGGAAGATCTTTATTAAGCCTGATAAAAACCACCACGGAAATATCTGCAACCGGTGATGTAAGAAAAATAATCGAAAATAAAATATCCAAGATGCTAAACCTCGCAAGTGTTGATCCCAATGAAATAGTTGTATTTCAAGATCGTCATGGTAAATTGAAAACGAGTAATGTTTCCCATGATGATATTTTAGTTTAACGACGCGACGCAGTAGAAGATACTATCGCGTTGTTTTCCAAGGAGGGTAAACTCACACCAGGTGTATTTGTTTCAACTATTGTGGATGCCAAACAAAAACTACGATCTGATTATAACGATCACATAATTAATTTTGATCGATTACAACAGAGTATAATTGATAACATCGAAAACCTGATAAATAATTTATTTGGGGTTCCGCGTATTCAGCACATATTAACAATCTCAGATGTAAAAACTGCTATGTTAGAATTAGCATCATTACAATCCAGGTATGAAGATCATGTTGAGAAATTTACAACTTTTCGTAAAAATCTCATTGAGAATTCTTTAGAACCTCATTAGATAAACTCAACATAAAACTCTCGGATATTAGACAATCCATCGAAGAGATTAAAAGAACTCATGAGGCCATTAAATATGATTTTCCTGCGAAGATAACCCGATTCGATAAAATCAAAATTCCTCATGAGAAAAATATAAACTCGGTATATTCGATCCAACACGGATCATTTTTATGGACACCACAAAATAACATATTAAATATCACCGCAGCCGTCAAGGGTATTTATCGATTAACACTAGTGTCACCGACTCAATTTAATATTTCATGTACGAGTCCAACCGGGGTCAACAATACAATATCAACGATCGACAAGGGAACAATTGAACAATTCACGATAATAGCAATCGATGATAAACTAGCTAGGGCATCAGTAACATGGTATGTGGAATTCGTAGCGGATTTAAGTAAACAAATGACTGGCGTTTTTATTGCTAGCAGCTTGAAATCTATTGTAATGAATAAAATGTCATCATTAGCAACGTCACAGCAGTATCGCTATGATCAAGTCAGAGAATTTCAATCTAAACTCAAAACACTCACTTAGGAGTATCAATCAAAAATAACAAATACCGCAGGCGAATTACCGCAGTTGATATTACCGTGTACTCGGTATCATGTGTAATCACCGGTGCTGGTATTATACTCTCTTCAGTGACAATTTGTATATCCTCAGCGACAACAATTGCTGGAATAATCTCAATAATAACAAACAAATATCATCATGTAGCCAGCGCAAACTGCAGGATTACGTAGTTAAGTTCCATGTTGTATCAACTGCATACTCGCAATTATCCTCGTTAATATCTTCATCACTCGATGACACATTAATATCCGATAGTGAGTTTTCCGCAAAGGTACGTGTTTATGATTCCGCGATGTCAAAATTAGAAAAACAATACGAATATAATAACAATGACAACACCGCAAGAACTGCTTCAACGAATAGCAGAAAATACCACCCCGGTGAAAACCAGCATGATCTCAATAACCTCAACCAATCCTGAATTCAGTGTGAAATTCCCTTCTGCGATTAAGGTGAAGGAGATAGCACTAGCAAAATTATGAGCGTATCACAGTTGGCCTAATATTAGATCTACACCATTTGGTGGTCAATAACCGAATAATTCCCTGGTGTTTGCGAGTAAAAATAAACCAGACGAAACCCCAGACTAGAACGTTGTTTCCATACCATCAGGGTCCTACCAAATCGGACATATTAATAATGAATTTTAGTGTAGAATAAAATCCATCACGGAAAAAGAATCGAAAATCACCATAACAGTTCATGAACCAACTTTATCATCCGCGATTGAGATAAACTCATCCGGATATGTCGTAGACATCTATCAGAGTTCGATAAGAACCGTGCTAGGATTGCCTGAAAACCCACCCCGACAAGAAACCGTTAATATACCCTAACTGAAAAAATCTGATTATATTTCCACGAAGGAAGATTATCATGTTTCTGATAGTAAGAGTCATTTAATCACCGATTTTAGAAGTTATCGTTTGTCATAGTGGTTACCACTAGATGATAATTTTAATCATTATTTTAAAACAGCTGGTTTACATCATATAATAAATATTAAAAATGTTGACGAACAGTTCATATTAATGAGTAATGATTTTGAAGAAATTGAAACTCGAATCGTAACACCAATTACTACAATTCCGCCCGATCGAGATAAAGTCATCGAGTACTTGGAGATATCTAACAAAATTAGCAACGATATGGATAAATTCAATTTACTAACTATCCAACAAAAAATTAACTGATAATCATCCCCAAACAAGAATAGAATTTGCGACAACATATAATATACGCGCTGAAGATATCCCTGATTTTAAATTACCCGGATATAACATCCCAGCGTTCAGAAAATCTCTCAATGATGCCATCGATGATGGTTTCAAAAGATCCACGACGTTAGAAGATTTCTGAACCAATTTTATTTGCAGTTGCCGTATTTTTCCATTGAAAGGACTGGGTATTTTCAGACAGTTTACAGCGACATAGGTCAAGGGAAGACTAGAAAACAATTGTTGTACGAATTAAATATCTCCTTCGACCCATCAAATCGGACGTGATATTAACCCCCAAGTATCGGTTCTTCTTCGCCATAAGTATTATGCTAAATATTATGTAACGCAATTTGAGCATATGATCATTCCGTTATATTATTGAGTAACTTAAACCTAACAATTTAATATATCTATGAAAGTATGAACAAGCTATTTCAAATATGCATAGAATGCCCAGTATAACTCAGCATGACCAAACAAAACTAAGATAAGTTTCTTCATGCTTGAATTGGTTTATGCAAGTGCTATTTTCAATAGGAATAAACACAGATCAATATTAATATGTATTTGCAATAGCATTAGAAAATACACATGTTTAATGATCACATAAGAAACGAAATATGTGCAAATGTTCTAACACAATTAAAGCATATTTTGTACTCGTTATGTGTCAATAAGAAGCCTCTGCTGAGACAAACTAGCTGCAGAAATATGGTTATTCTCCATCTGCCTGTCATTGAAATGTGATGCATAATACTTTAATCAAAGTGATTAGTAAACACTCCATTTGTATACATGGTTACAAATGTAAGTACCAGACCTGCGTGAGTTTCTCCTTTTCATAATCAGAATCCATACAAATTTATCTCAGATACACTAATATTGTGATGGAAGGAAATAATAGACTTATCACACCCTTACAGTCTATTACATACTACAGTTATCAGATTATATGGGTCATGTATTAAACTCATTTAATCTAAATTTGTATTATATTAGAGTAAGGCTTTTAATTTTCGGTAAATTTCATGACATAAATATTTCATGTCAGTCCTTTTAACTGTTATAGTATCGGTAAATATATTAGTTAAACTTTAATTCATGCAATAATGGACGGACCTGCATGTAATCATAACCTATCAGCTTATCAATAGCCCTAACTACCTGATCAAATCTGATCAAAATTAAAGATTATCAATACGTAGAGACAAATCTGATGAAGATACCATACTAATTTACCTTTCGTGTCCTTGACTTTTATATTTTGACAATTTGTTTCACTGATGTTTGCAAACGTTTTCTTTTTAATTTTCAATTTGGTCTGCGCTATATAAAAAACTAGATCTATAATAAAAATTGCTAAATGGTAAACAAACTAGCAGACTAGTGATGTCCGAAAATACATAGTAAAAAAATTAACGGTAGACAGCATGGTGTACATGGCAGAAAAGTGAATTATTGTTCCATTCTTTAGCTACAAGCAATAATAGCACAAGTTTAATGGCAATGGAGAACCAAACACATTTCTAAATTAACTGTCCTCCTAAGATGTAAAAGCATATTTGTGTTAGATGGAACTTGAATTCCTTTACATGTTTCAATTTTTTTTGTCTTTTTATATTCCACAAATACTGTTGTCTTGCAGATAATGTAAGGCAGAGTTTGTGTAAGATTTTATGTACATTACAACAACATGTATACAACTATTTTATGCACCTCATTGAATTATAACTTACTTTGTATACAATACATTCTGATGAGTATCACAGTTATTACCAAAAGTGAGATACCGGATACAATTCCAACCGCGATATGTATTGCCTTCTTGACATCCCATGTCTCCAATAATATTGGTGGACTTTTATCTGTAAAATACCAGAGTTTATTTGTTTATTTGGATATATATATATATATATATATATATATATATATATATATATATATATATATATATATATATATATATATATATATATATATATATTCTTGCATTAAACATATGTATATATATATATATATATATATATATATTCTTGCATTAAACATATGTATATATATATATATATATATATATATATATATATATATATATATATATATATATATATTCTGGCATTAAACATGATGAGTTGTACTCGTCTAAACTGCTAGAAGTATGCAACGACTGCATTTGTACAAATTCGTTAAGCAAAGGTCTAAGAAATTTATATAAATCAAATGAACAATTACAGCATATGAAATGTTACACATATAAAGTCTGGCACGAATACTGACGAAAAAGGTTATATAACAAATTCCTTCAAACCATTTCGTACATAATTTGTTGGTCGATTATTAATCTGAACAGTATACGGCAGTTTTTGAAAGCAGATCAGTATGTATTGTGCAATTCTATAACAATGCGTTCCGTCTGAAACTATCACATGTACCTTCCTCAACTAGACGTTCAATTAATTTTCCTCTTAAAATATTTGATGTGCTCACACATAATTCTTAGACAAATAGAGTTTTTTCAAACTTTTATTCGGACTTCCAACACCTGAGTTTAAATATTTTTTGTATGCAAAGAACTGTATATAAGCACAGTACTGACCACATATAACGTCAACCTCTTCCATCATGGATTTTCTATCATGACTCAAAGTTTAAATCATTATAAAATTTCCTTACTACGACTTTTATATTAAAGTTAGTAAATTATGTTTGGATTACTGGATCTAATTCTTAAAACTGTAAGTTTGTATTCCATAATTACAATCTTTAACTAGAGAATTACATCATTCGTTAAATTTTACAAAGCTTGATGTTTCCCCTATTCGTAGTTACTATTTATTAGAGTCTAAACACATAAGAATGTGTGTGTGTGTGTGTGTGTGTGTGTGTATACAGAGACCAAGATAAAATAGTCTTGATAAAATGAAAATAACTAAATAAATTAGTAGATATAAATAGTAGTCTTATAAATTACCTATTCTCTAAGACAAACGAAAAGGAGGTTTCTGGAATAAGATATACTTGATTAGTATTATCTATTTATGTAGGTCGTTGCTAGGACATTGTTTATCATTTAGTGCAATCAATAATAAAAGAGGTATTGCATCCCGGATAAAGTCCCCAACCAGAAACTAGGATCAAATCATTTACATAATAAGGAAAGTTGTGGAATGTATGCAAATGTGTATCAATGTGCAACAGAACGTTTGCACAATAATACCCATACAGGACCACGAATACTTATCGTGTTCTCCTGCTCACTACCTTATTTATGATGTTTGTACCAAATTGTCTAATTACTCCGTGTAAACTGAATACATTTTTCTGAGATGAGCAAGAGACTTTTCGTTTGGCATACTTATATATGTGCCCCGCTTATATGCATTATTACAAATTTGTAGCTATTTTAATTATACCCATGTTCGTTCTGAGTCAGTGTTGAACTATACAGGTTGCATACACTGATCTCGTGAGACACACACACAGACACATACACACACACACACACACACATTTGTGATTACCCTATAGATCGAGTTACCATCCATGATATGTTCTAGTTATTTGAACGAATATAGCGTAATTTATCTAACTGTATTATTAGAATGCTATAGGGCTTACACTGCTTGCTTACTGTTAGATTAGTAACTTTATGAAATGAACAATACATTGGACCTCAAGTGAAATGATTAAGATTCCGGACTCTTAACAAAAGTACTGAGACTACTCTTTAAAAAAAATTTAAATTAAATGTGTTTGAGACTGTGGTGAAATTTTGAGTAATCATTTGATTGACTCTTGGGTTTCGTGTTCAGAAATTTCAAACCCTTTTAATATATATTTGTACAGAACAAATCGCTGATCGACTATCGCTGTTCTCGATTTATTTATAGAAAACTCAATGCATAACTCTTATATATTTGTGGTGACAGTGTAATTTAAAATACTTCCATAGTCATAGTTTGATTATACTTTGGATATAAGACATTATTGCATATTTATGTGAATATATTAGTCCCAATAAAGGCTTAACTACGTCTATTGCAATTACAAACGTATTCATTAATACATTTTAATGTGTGTTTTGGATGCTGGCATTCTTGCCTTTCACCCGCTGTCATTCCCATAATAAACTTAATCAGAGAGGACCAAGACTATGATACAAATGTGTTGAAACTTCTAGGAACAGTGATGTTTCTGTCCTCTAGGTATACACTGTGCAACATGATGATTGGATAGAACAATACTAAATACGTCTTACATCCTCCTGTAGTGATTGTAGAACAGTAGTCCAGTGCGTTTCTTACACATGTTAAGGCTGGACCTTTAATACAGGCATAATATGTGCCACCTTGATTTCCTGGATTTAGCTTTAACACTGCTCCTGTCTGTACAAAAATACAGTTATCATGATTGTATAAATGTTTATTTCGAAATATTTTCATTCAAAATACAGCTAGTGTTGCTAGAATCAAATTATAGAAAATACTGCTTGAAATATGTTTGTATCTAAGCGGACAACAATAGAGTAACATGTTAGTCGCCCTCCATGTAAACTAAAATTCACTGTGTAATATCCTATTGACATTTTGATCGTCATTTTGTGCGACATGAATAAGTTTATCAAGATAAACGTAACTTTATACATTGTATGACAATTGAATCTGCTGACTGCAGTATAACATTTTGTGACACATTGTACGTACGGTATATTTCTAGTCCTATAAAGCAAATAGTGTTACAAGCACGGAGTCTCATAGCGGAGAAAATACAATACCTGTGTGAGAGTGAATTGAAGTATAAATGTTTCCCATATTTACATGACCTCAGTAAAAATAGAAGGATTCAAATATTATAGTAATTTATTTCCATAAACAATAAACACTCTAATTTGGCACATGCATGGTATCTTTTGTTTCACATTTGTATGACTCATCCGTAAATATTTCCAGGTTGAAAATTAGCACTTCAGGCGATTGGTCATGATACACGATAAAACACCTAAGACAAAGAATGTTTCTTATCTCAAATCAATAAAGAACTATACTTTAAAATATCCAGAAAGTTTTAGATATTACGAAATTAGCGAAGGGTCCTATTTATGAATCTAATCCAAACAATCATAAATCTCATTAATACAATACATTAAGATGTCTTTCTTAAAAATTAGCTATCTCCTTGGTTAGATAAATATCTTCCCAACATCGACTCCACATAATGATAATTTAATATCTAAGCTATAAATAGAGCTATAGATACAAACAGGATAAGCAGCTCATATTTGATTACCAGATTTATAATCAGCTCAGGTACTAAATAAATTGGAGAGGACCTTTCAAATAAATACAGACTGAAGTAAAAATCAGATAACTCGTATAAACATCTCTTTATTTATATTTAATAATGAGTGTGTGAATTATTTTCGAAACCACATGATCACTTCAATCAACTTCGTATTTGTTAAAATGAATCCTTAACTTATATTCCATAATATTTGTTATGTATGTTGATTATTATAAACTTTCGGCATACACACCTTATAACATGCTTTAAACGTGTGTGAAGATTGTGAGGTAACGATAGCAATACAATGTTATATTATGTGCTATATATTTCATTCCCCGAAATAGTTATTTAGTTTACAACGTCGAAAGAAATAAAGAAAATAGCAGATTTTACTTCATACAGTATAAACACAGATAAGCTCAATTTGAAGAATCTACTTAGTCTTTCACATCAGCTAATTCCATCTGCCTGTTATCCAGATATTGTCGAGAACACACACACTCTCTCTCTCTCTCTCTCTCTCTCTCTCTCTCTCTCTCTCTCTCTCTCTCTCTCACACACACACACACATACACACACACAGGGTGTAAGGTACTAAGAGGAATATGTTGTTATTCAATATCTCAATGAATTGAGGTGGGTTTATTTGGGAATCACCTATGTTGGTTCGTATCGAAACAGTTTCATTTTTGCCTCATAGCCGTTTAATTTAATTGACTTTGTATAGGGACCTTCTCTGTAACATTTAGAGAGAAATCAGATGCAGCAAACAAAACTTCGTTTCTTTTCTCTACGTTGAATAATACGAGCAGTGCTCCTCAAATGCGAAATAATACTATATTTTTGCAGGCAGAGCTAGTCAAATAGTGGTGTTTTGTAAAGGATTCATACTCGTGGATACATTAAATGGAAAAATATCTTATATCGTTTAGAAACAAAGTCAATTCCAGATATCCACCTAATTCACGTAGCTAGCTTTGCTAAACAGGTAATAAAATATGCGAAGAATGAGTCAGTTTACTTACTGTGTTGGGAATATCACCATATCCCTTCCAGTACAGAGTCGCGACAGGTTTGCCACAAGAGTGTGATTTCAGAGAGGCAAAGAGATTGCTCCCCAGGTGCAATATCTTTGGTTTGCAATCGTTAGCTGGAGCGGCTATCAGTTTAAAACAAACACATATTCTTGTTATGACATAAATACATATATGCACAATACACTTAAAACGTTCTGAACCTCATATAATGTTATTGTATGTAATAATATGATGCTGATTTTGAGCTTGATCCATTAAAATAATTACATAAAATCATCGATATCTTGGTAATGATACTTGTTCTCGCATTCCTACCTTCAAGCGAGGTGGCAAATAACATCATCACTTTGTGCAATGTTATTTTAGTTATTAACATATAATACAATTAAAAGAGGTGATACACACAGATTAAAAATTATTAAGATTTCTGTTTATGTGGGCTTCAATACCTCACTTACTTCAAATACAAGGGTCCCCAAGTGGTCGAGTGGTCTAAAGCGCTCTCTGTTACGGATCACAGCCATCTCACCTCTGCGTGGGTTCGAGTCTCAGATTCGGCCAATGTGGATACGTGAAAAAGTTTGCCAGTAGCTTCTCTTGGGTCGGTTATTTTTTCCGGGGAGTTTCCCGGATTCTCCCTCCACCATGAATACTGGCCGCCATATATAGCCTATCTTGTGATGAAAAATGGCGTTAAACTCTACAAGAACAACAACAACAAAGATGTAATGATTTCATTTTGACAACATTTCACACCTGCAGTCTCAGTTACATGCCCTTAGCTACCGTACAATCTCCAAAATTATTAATCTTTCTAATAGGGCCCAATCTATATTCCACCTTAACTCCTTAGTGTCAATTATTAAGGCATATAGCACTGTCACCTAATAACATATGTATTTGGAATAGTTGTTTTAGTACGCTTCGACGTGAAATCTATGACACACCACCAGCATTTCGTTTACGTTATTACTTTGTGAAAATGTGTTTACTCTAGCTCTCCCACTTGAATACTCGCGCAGAAAAAAAAACAACCTAACAAAAGCGTTCCCTAATGATACATTCTTAGAGACGTATCATACAGCCTGATTATGTGAAGTTGCTGGTTTTGTGTGATGCTGCTTGTCGTAACGTGTTCGCAATTAGTCAGTTATATATTCGTATCCCTCGTATCACTCAATAGTCTTCCAAGTGTGCCTGTTAAGATATTACCTTTGTCGCTGTTCTATACAACTGTGATACTTTGAAGATACTTTGCTATATAAGTTCAAAGGATACTAGATCATTAACATATATAGAGACAGTCAACTGTTTAATTGATGAAGGCCTCAACACGTTAGTATTCTCATTTGAGAAAATGTTTAGGTATGAGAGGGATGTCAACTATATTCTACTAAAGTTGAAAAGCATGAAACAGTCATAATTGAATACTCACCCATTACTTTTATTTCTACTTCATATTTTATTGACTCGTCTCCCAACTGACAATTAACAATATATTTTGCTTGGTCCCAATGATGAACATTGGATATCGATATTATTCCATTTCTGTACAGAAACACCCTTTCCTTGTAATCCGGTAAAAGAGTTTCATTTCGACTGCAATTTTCAAATGACCATCTGGCAATCAATGCATTTCTCTTGCCATTTATGTATAGGGAAACAACTGAGCTGCAGTTGTTGAATGTAATGTTTTGAAACGCCTGGACAGAATCCCCCGTGCAAACATATTTCGTTGTTATTCCTGCACCTGAAACTGAGGCGAATATAAAATATATTTTATATAATTAATTAGACGTACGTCCTCCATCTCATGCAATAATAATAATAATAATAATAATAATAATAATAATAATAATAATAATAATAGTGGTGATATTAATAACCACAACAACAAACAGTCATATTTCAGTGTAAATGGACTTTGCTGTTGGATATGGATATAGCTTTTATTCAGGGATAGTAAGGGATAGGTCATCAGCACAGACTTTGATGGAATATTTGTTAAACACATTGGAGACTGATGGTTGACTACCAAAGCATACGATAACGGAAACGGAATGAAATAATCAGCCTACACACATAGCCTGGCTTGAAATATAACGTCGGCACAGAACATAATAAGAATCATGCACAACTGGGACACACTATATCATGCGGATTCGATAGAAATCCTCCAAGATACAAACGCAGAGTCGCGAATGATGGAATGAACATCGAACAATGTTGAAACAGCTTAAAACGCCTAATCTTAAGGGATAATAATAATAATAATAATAATAATAATAATAATAATAATGAGGACTTTGTACTGCATCTAATCTTTAGAGGCTCTAAGCGCTTTACCATATCTATAATGAAATGTCAACAAAAAACAGCAAACAAAAACACCATGAAATTAGAAAACATAAAAATTACTGAAATTAATTAAGGTATAAAACATTATTAGGTCTTGGGGTTTGTTCCTGCAGTAGATAAAGGTGAGTTTTAAGGGCACGCTTGAAAGAGATCACTGTGTCTTTGTCTCTAATTTCAATGGGCAATTCGTTCCACGTTGCTGGGCCCAAATATGCAAAATAACGTTTTCCATATGAAATCGTTTTCAAAGTGGGAATAATTGGTAAACGAAAGTCAGAAGAGGAACGTAAGTATCTTGCTGGTGTAAAAACGTGGGTGAGGCCAGATAGGTATTTAGGACTGGATTCCGTCGGTGAAACGTAGTACAGAGAACAAATTGTGTGTTTGATTCTGGATCGAATGATAGCTAGTGTAGGGTAGAGGTGAACAGGGATGTGTGCTCTGATCGTGTTACTCTAAGGATGATCAGAGCAGATGTGTTTTTAATATTTTTAAGATTCTGGAGTAGATATTGCGACGAACCAGACAGAACTGAGTTACAATAGTCCAGTCTTGATAGTACTACTGAAGACGCAAGTGTTTTAGTGGCATAAGCGGAAAAATATTTGCGAATGGAGCTGATGCGTCCCAGTTCAAAATATGCAGCCTTGCATATGTTCGTGACAACATGGTGCAATGTGAGAGTACTGTCTAGAGTAACACAAAGGCTTCGTACTGACAGTGGATTTAATGTTGGTATTTCTGATATTTAGTATTTGAGGTAAAGGGTTTGAATGAGAAAGTATTTGTCTTATGATCAGAATGGCCTCAGTTATATTATCATTCATCTGCAGCTTGTTACATGTCATCCATGGTTTCACATCCGAAATGCACTTCTCAACTCCTCGGATTGTAGCATCAACTTCAGTTGGGTGGCTAGATTTGTATTTTTGGATGTCATTGGCGAACAATTGGTGAGACACTGGATGATGGTCTATGACACTTGAGAGCGGCTGAGTGTATATAATGAAGCGAGCAAACCCCTTTGGAACAACGCAACATAGATCAACTGGGCTGGAGTGTATTGCATTTTTTTTAATTGCAGATATAATTTTTGTCCTGTTGATTAAGTATGATTTGAACAATAATAAGGCTATATTGTAAATGACAAATACATCCTGGAAACGGTGAAGTAATATATGATGGTATATTGTGTCAAATGGTGCAGATAAATCAAGGAGGATGAGGACTGTCATATTTCCTCTATCCAAAACAGAGAGAATGCAATGCCATTAATTACTTTCAGAAGAGTAGATTCAGTACAGTATCAAGGGCGATATGCAGAGTGTACAGTGCTAAAAGGACTGGTTTAATTCAGATGAGATATAAGATTGGTTAAAACAATTTTTTATAAGACATTTGATATGAACAGGAGATTAGAAACTAGGCGGAAGTTCTTTAAATCGTTATGTTAGAGTGTTGGTTTCTTCCGAAGAGGCTTTACTATGGCAGTTTTGAAAAATTATGGGAATTCCCAGAATGAGAGAGATGTATTAATAACATCCGTTAGTGAATGCAATAATCGATATAAACACTTAAGCAGCAGTGATGCTGGAATTTGATCAAGTACACGTGACTTTGGTTCACTCTTTATCACAACTGTCTGTACTAAATCCATAGAGACAGGTTCAAATGTAGTTAACGGTTCTCGCTGAAATTCTGTATTGTAGCTGTATGTTTGACGACGAAATTGTGTTTTCAAGTTATCTCTAATGGTTTATACCTTGTCCCAAAACAACAGGTATGGACGTTCTACAGGAGAGAAGGACAATGGAAGTGGTGTACATTTGTTCCTTGACATAAGTATTTTAGTAATCTCGAAGAGCTATGTGCAGCCGAACTCTCTGTGATCTTAGTACTGTAATGAGATAATTTGGCTAAATGGTCTATGTTTGTGACGTTCTTCTTAGCGACTTCATATATTTGTTTATGAATAATGAGTCTGGTGGAAAGCCAAAGACTCTCCGCTTTACGGCAGTCTCTTTAAGCAGTGCGCAGCTGGTCCCTAACACTGCTATATCACGGATAACACTTTTGAATTGATGCTCTGCACTTGGTGGCTGGGGCATGTTTTTCAAGCAATGAACGCAGGCAGGTATCTGTTGATTGGGCATTGAATAATGCAATACACAGTGGTATCTCTAGGATAGATGACACAACAGTTGATGATTTAATAGGGATTTACACAAAGTTTTGTAAAATAACGGCCAAAGTTTTCAATTGTTTAGCTGGAAAGGGAAAAGAGGAGATAATTGGAATTCTTCCTCCTGTTCTACACCAGCCTGATCTGAAAGGGATGCAGTGTACCTGACAAACGCTAATATCTAGAGCAGTAGCAAGCAGTACAACTAAACCTTATGTAAAGCATCGACGAAGTGAAAACATTTAATGTTCGCATGTATTGGTAGTCAACTATAAACTGTGTATAAACATTTCAAGAAATGGCAAACAACAATAAAGCTGTTTCAGAGCGAACAAACAAAAATATAGGATGAATAGAAATATCAAACGGCATGGAAGTAGTGTATAGCTACTCAGGAAATAAGTGAAGATTGTTATTTGAATTGTCTACATTTTGCCATCATATGAAGTTATGAAATAAATAAATCAAGACAGTAATATAAAGTACCAATAGACTTGAAGACATGGTAAACCAACCAATGCTAGATCAATGGACGACCTGTAGGACAATACATTTATCACAGAGATACGTAATGGACTGCAATGCCTAACAAACAAGAGGCAACACATACAGTATCATATAGAAACACATATCCCGTCCAATCTTAAAATAAGTAAAGGTGTAACAAATACACTTGATGATTCATAATGGAAACTAAGAGTAATCAGACATTTCTCATCGCAAATGTATGATAATAAAAATACTACTACTACTACTACTACTAATAATAATAATAATAATAATAATAATAATAATAATAATAATAATATGATCCTCAATAAGCACTTCCAACTAATGCCGACAGTTAGATCAATTTTAAACAACACCGGTAATACCCATTGATCTAAGGCCGATAACGTAGCACAACTGCAACACTGCATGCTCAGATGCATTGTTTAGTGATGCATGACAAACGGATGTCTGTTTTCTAAAATTAAAACAAGCATTTATGATTGCCCCATTATGTTCAACATAATCCTTATAATATTATGTTGTGTCCAGTAATAATATCTGACATATGTGCACTTATTCTGAAAAGGCCATCTTTGAAAGTATATGACTTGTTTGCGACAAAAGGCCCGAGCCAACTAGAATAACACTCTGTCAGTCAATATATAGTTTATAAAACATGCGGCAAAAAAGCTAAAGAAGACTTGGGTAGCGTGGATTGACTACAATCCTTGCGAATCCTGTAAAGGTTGAACCTAATCTGTACAACCCGAAAAGCACCGATATATCGTGCATATTAGTTTGCAGAACATAACTTGCTATCCTAGGCAACATATGGAACTTTCCGGGGAAAAGGAAGATGTAATCAAAAGAGGATTTATACCACCATGATGTTATCAATTGTGCTGATACCCAAACAATATATGTTACGAAGGCTCATGACAAGATATCACAGGATTCTAAGTATATAAGTATAGTCATATTTCTTGCAGAACAAGGCGCCCTTCGGGGACAGCAAAAATACTACTCAATGTATGCGAGATCAAGACTCAAATGCTGTTTTCACACTTCAATAAATGAAGAATCCTTGTGTGAATTCTTCAATAAATGAGAATCCTTGTGTGAAATACTTTCATTGTCAATCTAAACCGAAACAATAAAAATGATGTTATCATCTAATTTCTAGATTAATTCTTATATAATAATAATAATAATAATAATAATAATAACAATAATAATAATAATAATAATAACAACAATAATAATTTCCCTTGACCAACATTTCTCTATGGATTCAATTTAAGATGTGTGTCTGTCTGTCTGTGTGTGTATGTGTAAAGAGAGAGAGAGAGAGAGAGAGAGAGAGAGAGAGAGAGAGAGAGAGAGATATGGACCTCCTTCATCGCAAATATATTGTTAAACATCACTGCAGAGTATATATAGTTAAATTAAATACCTGCTAAAAATCCTGCCAGCCCATTTACCAGACAAATTATATGGCAATATCCGAATTCGTACTTCATATTTTATCTGAAAAGGAAAACAGTCAACAATATCAATAAACCTACCGGTCGTAAAAACGGACATGATCTTTTCCAAATAAGTTAGTTACAATTATGACGTAAAATATAAATAATATATCATCCATGTGTTTGTTTATTGCTTAAATCATGTGATAAATTAACCATTTCGCTTTAATATAATATTTTAAAAATGGTCAGATATTCCATTTTGGGAAATCACATTTTTAAAGAAACTGATTCGTACAATCGTCTGTTATTAACATATACATACGTCAATGTTGGACAGACTAGTTCATAACCGTCATACAACGAAACAGTCACATTTTAGTAGATACGAATTAAGATGACCACACAACTAATAATAACAGTAATTAAAGTAAACTTCTATAAAGGTCAACGGAAACTAAATTTGCGAAAACTATATGCGTTCACAGATGAGTATAGTGTGAATGTATTGCGATAACCATGGATATTTGTCTATAGTTGACATGTTTTCAACACATTGCGGAGCATCCAATAGTTCCGAATAACTAATTAGCGCTAAATAAGAGCTTTGGAATATCGCCATGTTTACGTACTTCAGCTACGTGACGAACAAATAACAGGGCACTACGTCATTTACCTATTACTCAGTGATCAAGTTACAGTTTCCAAGAACCTGAAATAGATTTTAGAGCTAGACGTTTATACTCTTACCGCTTGTTTGCAAAAATTATTTGTGAGCAATATGTAAGCTGATCTTATGATACTTATTTTTAACGAAGCCATTGTAAATATCCAGATCATTATAAGATCATGAAAACATGCAACAATAGTAACAAGGGCTATATAGCGACAATCGGAAAATTATGACGACAATGTTTTTAAACTCGCTAGGGCTGTATATCGACAATGAGAATCTAACGTGGAGAATATTGGGGCCATATAGCGACAATAGAAAGTGGAGTTGTTGTATAGGGCCAATAGGAATAGAAGATGTGAGGTAAAATCACGGTACTGGAGATTGGTAACAATGTTGCAAGGGACTGACCTGTATCAGACGTAACATCATGGACTGACTTGTATATAGCGTGACTTTAAGGAAACATTCAAACATGGATATAGACGTTTACATACATACATACATACATACATACATACATACATACATACATACATACATACATACATACATACATACATACATACATACATACATACGTATGTGCGTGCGTGCGTCCGTCCGTCCGTCAGTCCATCCATGCACCCACCCACCCCCCACACACATACATACATACATACATACATACATACATACATACATACATACATACATACATACATACATACATACATATTAAAACAATAATAGGCAAGAAAGCATATACTTTCGAGACATAGAAATGGCACTGAAATGAAATTTTGGTTTTGCGTTTTGAATCCAGTAAGGATGTCCCATCAAACTAAATTTCTCTATGATCTTCAACCAGGTTCCATTCAGTCTTTCAAACTCTTTTTTTTTCTTTATGTTATCTTTTTCCTTTCTTTCGTTCGCCCAGTTATCTATAATCTTCTACGCCTCCTCTTCAAGCACTTGTCAAAAAGGGATCAACAAGGACGCTGCAATCTTTCCATGAATGGGATCTGTTTAGGGTGTTTGAAAGACTTGCCTTTTCAATCCTCAGGCAATCGCGGGCCTGCATATATCTTGACACCTGCGGTAGTTGTGTTGGTGATGGACGTTTCATCAAGCTTTAAAATCTTTCAAGTTGGGGAGGTCTGTTTCGTCCACAGCTTTCTGGTGAAAGAGTTGTAACAACTGGCAGTACCTTTGTGACTGGTATGTTTAGGACACATCGTTACGATTCATCAACAATTGCAAATCGTGTTGGAAATGAGACATCTCGGTCGAATACCGATTGAATGGAAGTTGTGGGGTCCGTTGCTCTTGTCCTCATTTGTAAGGCACTAAAGTCAGTTTCTCTATTTGAGTTCAATGGTCATATCTGAGATCCTTTCACCCCAATGCCTCCCTTTTATCTTCTTTGCATTTACTCTATTTTTCTGATTATTAGACAAAATTATCGTGCTTTTCAAGACATTCTGACAACATTCGCACACGATATCGATGCTGCCCTTGCGGAAGTTTGAATGATTTATTTTCGCATGGGTGAAGAGGTGTTGGAAAGAACGGACAGCAAGTCCCAATGCTTGGCTAAACGAGGAGGCAGTCCTTTCCTTTTCGTTCATTTAGGGGTATGGGTATTCTGGGCGGGGGGTGACATTTTTGTTTGCTGTTTTGTTTTTGGTTCGGGGAGCACACAAGAAATATACACTTACGTCGATAACTTGCCACACGTACTTTCATTTTCTTTGGGGTATCACTTCCTCAAATTGGTGAAGATGTGTTTTCCACAATCGCCAAAGAATCCTCCTCTTTGGCTTTTTTTTTTCTTTGGACGACTGCTTTTTCTTTTGGGGAGTAACTTCGTTGCCTGACTGTTTTATTTTTTTTTGGGGGGGGGGGGATGATGATGAGACTGTCTTCATCATTTTCCTTTTGGACAGGAGAACGATGACGGTGACGGTGAGTACGTCTTTGAAGTGACATCTCTGGGCATTTAGGATCACATACGAAGTCCATGGCTTGAGACGTGCATTTTATATTATTTTATTGAGCAGCTTCGACAGATAAAATCCTCCTTTTTGGCTGTTCCTCTTTATTTCAAAGTTTTGTTTAAGGTTTTGTGTAAACTGATTGACCATATAATCTACGCCTAACAAACCTATTGGTGGATCGTCTCTTTCTTTGGACTACTGCGTCTTTTCTGAGGTTGAGGTCGATGTTTGGCTAAGCGTTTGCTCGGATAATGAGACTGTCTTTCTCCTTTCCCGTTTTGAATAGGTGAACGACGATGGTTACGGAGTGCACTTCTTTGAGGGGCATCTTTGGGTGTTCAAGAGAACAGAAACACTGATTCTCATTGTTTGCCACTAGTCTTTTTATATTGGAATGCGTAACACTTGTTGCGAAGGCTTCTCGCAACGGACTATATAGTGGCAGTTCGTGCTTGGAAAAATCCAATAAAATCTGTAACATTCCCGATCTCTCTTGGGCTTTGATTTTGGAGGCAAGTATTATGTGAGCAGATGCCTCAGCCGCTAAAAAGGAAGAGGGTGTCACCACTCCACAAAACAGTTTTGGAGACGATGGCTTCCGATGTTTCATCAAATGTGTAAGAACGCTTGTTAAATAGGGTTTGTCTGGCATCACCAGCAACGGAGAAGCAGAAAAGTCAAAGGGTACTAGAGACGCATTAAATGTCGCTGCAGGTTGTAGTTTTGGGAATGTATGGTTGCGTTCTTACCAAATAACCTTTCGCGGGTAAACTCAGCTTTCTGTGGAGATTTATGTTCCTTTGAGGGTTTTTTCTGCTGCAGACCTTTCTTTTTTGTGGTTGTGATTTGCTCGTGACACAACATCTGCTTTTTTTTTTCTTTTTCTTCTTGGTACCTTTTGGTCTTGGGGAGAACTTTGGTGGCATTAGAATCCCAATTTAAGATGAAACGAATGAGGACACATCCTGGAGAATCGCTACATCCAGGTTTTAAAATGATTTGCTTTTGGTTTCAGTGTAGAAGTAGGGGTCTGCTAGTTGCGTCAATTCTACATTTATTCTGTCAAAAAAGCGTTTGGTTTGATGAGGGATGTGAATGATGCCTTGCAGTAATTGACGTGTTGTCACCGTAAACCATTGTAAGATTTTTTCGCGACAGATGCCGTACAAGGCAAGAATCAATATGACGGAAAGATGAGACTGAATGAACGTTATTTTGACGATGTGTGAGACAGACACAAAGTTTATGAGACTTTTATAAATATTTTGTTGTTCTTAATTCGTCGATGAGGACGTGTGAAAGAGTTGTCCTCCGTTTTGGCACCAGTGGTGAAAAATATGGGTAACATTTCGCAAATAATTGGGGTTGGTGGGGTTTAAATCCACGAGTAAATAGGCGTGTGATATTTGAATGGATTCATCGTACGCCCGAGTCAGCGAAAACGTTAATAACTGTTAGCCTAAGACATGCACTTGAAATTAGGGCTTTTAAACAAGACTATGTAATGAGCATTGAGACTAATGGTGCGATAGACTTTATTTTGTTGAAACAAATTTTGTGTGATGTAAATGACACTGACATTACGATGATGCACTTTGCGCTTAATCCACAGTTTAAGTTTTTCTTCGTCTTATCCTGACATGTTGTAAATGGTACGCATGGTTTGACTGGGTCAGACACGATGCCGTCGTCTTCACTATGAATACCTTCTACAAACACGACGCGATTGTTTTGACTTTCTAGAAAGTTTCTTACTCTGTTTGTCACATTTTGCATGATTTGTAAAGGTGGACGATCGACCAAATGATGTTTATGTTCGATCAAACGTTTGACAAATTCGGTTTGGCCTGTACGGCTAGGTCTGTCAATTAATATGTAAAGGGGATGGCGCAGATACAAGGCCTCCCAACTAGCACGATCTACGTGTCCGTAGATGACTTTGAAAGTGTAAGAAGACCGAAGAGAGGTAGTAGATGAAGCCATCGTGAAAGTGTTGACAATTTTGACATAACAACAGACAATACAAGAATTTATTTATACTTACAGGGAAACGTTTTTTTTTTTCAAGCTACATAGGGTCAACACGGTCATTTCATTTCACCTTTTTTCTTAAAAAAACCCCAACGTTTTCAGTCATGTACATCTGTCCAGTGAGGGTGTAAGTTATATGCTACATACACATAGTTGTACCCATCTTCAGTAACTAAAAGAGTACGAATCCTTTTTCCCATAGAGGTCGAGAAGTATCCATATGAAAACGCAATGCTTCAAACATAACGAGTCTATCATTGACCGTTAAAGGCTCCACTTGCATGTTTTATTTGGTGGTAAGATAATTTTCTTAAAGTGTCCACAATAAATCGGCGTTTAAACAAAACATCAGAAAGCATGTCACTAAGACACACACGTTTACACCATTTTAAGGGACACAGTTCTCGTAATAAGTGTTAGTAATCATCTACCATTTCGATACTCTAATTGCTTTTCTTCAACTGAACATGTTGTATCGCGAATGCTCCTTGTTGTGGTATGATAGCCCATTTTTATAAATATTTTGTCGGATGTAATAATTGCACATACCGATCTTACTCCAATGGCCAATCCAAACTTCTTTAGTCACTTGTTCACACACCACACATTGCACTGAAGTACTTCTACAGACACAATATGACAGCTTAATAGGTACTGGTATACCTCTAACTCTTAATCTGGAATTCGATGTGGTATGGCAGTAATGTAAGTAGTAGCAGGATAGGTAGCAACCAACGTTTTCCGGTCTGTGTCTAGTTGAACAATGTCTGAGCCCTGATTCACTTTAATGTGAATCGGGCCTCGTACAGCATTCATGTACCAGTGATTTTTCTTTATTGCGCTTGACTTGTATTTTAAATAACTCTAGGTAAATGCGTTCTCTCAACTCCACAGTCAATCCACGAATGTGCTCTGGTAAAGTATCCATTATCGTGTCAGCCACTGTTTACACCCACGTCAATGGTCACGTCTGAATACCACACAGTTTTATTTACAATAATCTAGGGCGAAAGTACTGAAGATAATGAGTACTTTCTGACCACTACAGTTCAAGGTACGGTCGCGAATAGTAATAAAATCTTCTGATGTAAACGGTCTCAAGCGGAATAATCGGATGAAGGCACAAATGATCCATTGAAATCGGAAGCGTTAGTTAACTTTTGTCACTTTCCTCCTGTGAATTTCTCGACATAATAGTTATGCAGTCACCTTGAATAATATTTATTAAATGGTGTTTAAATACTTATCTAGTGTACTAGCCAAGCTGGTTTCTCAAACGAAAGTGTGTGCCACATCAATTGTTTGGGTCCCACTAAAGACAGGTAGTGACAATTCGAAGACAGTCAACCATGTTCCAGGTAAGCGGAATCTTTATGTTCCCACTGGGAAAGTCATACAACCGCAACTGAAACACTTGACTTTATCCCCTTTGCAAAAGTAGGCTCTGGGTAATTATTTATGGATAATTCCTGTCGGATATTTAGGCCATTTTCCGTTGAAGGATTGGTATCGACTTTCAAAGTCATAGTATTCTGGCAAACGCACAGGCAACGCATATTCATCTTTCACAGGTTGATTTCGATGAGGGTACGATGAAAGAGTTTAGGGTTGCAAGACATATGTAGGGTGGTAGACGCTTGGTCTAGCACAGAGGTTGACATACACTTTGTCAGGTCTGACACGCACAGCATCACTTTCCATGGTAAGTGTTGTGGTAGTTGTGGTTATTAGTAATTATAGCAAAGGTATCATGATGTCCTGCTGAATAGCTGAGGTCATAGCGAACGACATTCCTTCAATCGCAAGGTACAGCATCGCACTCCAATTTTGAATACCCGAACTTTAATGATGTTTGTTTAAAACTATTCAACTTTTTCGTAGCTACAATGAATTATTGGTCTTGTACATTTTCCGTATATCCTGATCAATATCGACGTGTCTGTACGGTAATGTGGAGTGGTTCGGAAGCCTAACTCCCTTCTCCTTCTGATACACGATTTGATAGACTTGTTCCAAAGGCCGAAAGACGATTTGATGTGTGGGTAAACGTATAATATTGTGTGGGTCGTAGGTGGCCACTTCTTCTTTCAATAAGCCAAAGTTCGTCACGTTACTGTTGAGATAATTGAGAGTCAATCCTTTCACTTTACACTGTGTGTATTTCGCACTGCAAGTCTCTGTATTTTTAGCCGCAATGTTTAGGACCGCCACTAGCAAATCGTGTCTTCGGGATGCTCGTCTGTAGAGCTCCAAATCATTTTCCTTCAGTTTTAGGGTAACAGAGACCGAAGCGATTGATGTAGATGCAACTGTCCAGGTCAAAATACAACAAACGATCTCCGAACAGTTCTAAACCTTCGTACAATCTAAGCGAATATGGGATGACACGAAGACTAGTTCTTCTTCGTACTTGACCAAGATTAGGTCATCACGAATGATGTCGACGTGTTTCATGTATTTGTTTTTGTCGTGAATCTTCCGAATGTAGCGGGAAGTATAAAATAATCCGTTTTAGGTTAGCACGGTGCCATTTTCCCGCACAAGTAATTTAATATCACTTTGGCAAACGATCGCCTTCTTTCGCTGTTCTCCACGTAGTCTAAAGCGATGCCTTCCTCCTCTCAGAATTTGTCTTTGAAATTCATTTACTCTGCGGGAATGTGGCAACAGGAAAAATAGCCGCTGGCTTATTGTTTCAGTTTCAAAAAGGCATTCATTCACATAGTCTGACAAAATGCCTCTCTGTGTCTCGTAGTCCTTGTGGTATTTTTCTGTTTTGAGAAAGCGGTAACTTGTACCCAGAGCTTTAAATAATTCTACGCTGACCCACATTCACGTCAAGGCTCTTTCTTCCTGGGTGTGCAGACAAAGTCGGTCTTGATTGCACGTTTAGACACAAAGGAAACATAAGTTAACCTTGGCAATGGTGAGATGAAACGGGATGGTACAAGTATGTGTGAGGCTAGACATTGCACGTGGTCGGTTATTCGCATTGTGGAATGTTGTCCATGCTGCTTAATAAAAAGTGTTGTACAATCACGATCAAACATCGGGTTACAGGACATTTCATCACCGACAAATTTTTTTTCTACCAAGATTATTTGGATTTCACTGACATGTCAGTGAATTGACTTTCAGGTATATCGACGCAACATCTGCAAAACCGACAAAAAGACCTCGACCGGCATTCACCAATGCATCACTTGGCAGCATAATCATTCCTGGACAAAATAAAGGAAATCGTTGCTGACACAGATCAAATCATAATCAGTATAGGTTTATGTGAATGTGGCATCAATAGCCAGGAACACCATAAAAATAGTCTCGGTTGGAAATGGATGTAAGTGTTCAACCCGAGAAACGCTAGCATGTCGATCAATGATCAATTATACTTCTCAATGATATTATTAATTTAATAAATGTGAAGGTTCCTCAGAAGTACCCACGATAACATTTACTGAAGCAGGACAACGGCTGAGAGATAAAATGATCAAGAAAACAGTTTGACTTGCGAAATACAAACACGTTTGTTGTCGAGGAATCTGTTTCTGGATCCGCCATGGCAATAACCGTTTGCCTTGGTACGCTGGGAAATGTTACAAAAGCAAATGTTATAGGTACGCCATTTGGAATTGTTCTCAGGCATATATCAACTACAGAGGTAATGCAATAAACAGCTTTGTTATACTTACATGAAAGTATAAGTGTATATTCAGAAATTCCTGTGACAACACAAAGTAGTATCATAACAAGTGCCAAAGTGAGTCAGTAGACATCGAAGGTTACACGATTACCATAACATAAATGGAAACATTTCGACGACTCAAGACACATGGACATTGAACCCAAAAGATAATTGATTTACATAAAGTAAAGATCAAGTAAAGGAATAGTAAGTATTACTACTCTATATGATCTTAGAGGAAGCAATAGAAAACAGCAAAGATGGAAGAGTTTTGTAAAATTCGACAAATAATTTATTTCTATATAATTCACAGTTAACATTTAAAATGAATGTATATTAAAGAAAGTTCAATCCCAAAATAGTCTGAAATGTTCTATTATCAGTCCTAACGAATAAACTTCAAATTAAATTCCAGTGGTTTTTTAAATATGATCTAGCGCTGAAGGTGTTTACATGCCTGTAGTAGTGTGTGACGGGGTGATGTGACAGCCTCTTGTTAATGCAACTTAACTCAAGATCTCTTTAATTAACAATAATTTAAAGGTATGGTCTCTCTTCAATATTATTATTGAAAAGCACTTTGTATTTCCAACAACAATTACTTTGAATAAATAATTTCACTGAAAATCAATTGCTGAACACAACGATACAAATGACTGTACCTCAAGATCGTACAGCACGAATCAATCATACTAGACACTAAAAGGAAAAGCACAACAGAAGATCTTGGATGTAGGACAAAAGTTCATTTCTAGAACAATTTATCACTAAATATAAATATCGATTACGTACCAACATTTAACAGCATCAATTAAAATCTTTCGTCATAGCCAGTCCATAAAAAAACAAATTGGTAGCAACCATAATCAAAATAACGGCTGACACGAAAGTAAATAGAATGTATGTCAGGTATTGTGCCAAAATCGCAGTCAAACGTTACGTTTATTAGCTTTCGTGTCGCTCTCCCGTTCAAAGACAAAAAAGGTAACCCGATACTTGGGGTTCCTTTTCTCGCCCATATAACAGATCAATGCTGTTTAAATGCAACCCTTATAATTCGTTTTTCTTGGGTCAGTAGTGTATGGCAGTGCGTGTCTGACACACACATGCTGATAAGTCTCAGAGGTCGAGTATTTTATGTAATGTTCATACCTCCTGACAATGTTAATTTCATGAATGCTGATGCTAACTGATTGTAGAAAAGTTTAAATTTGTGAATAAAACGAATTGATATGACTATTCATAAAGAAAAGGAAAATAAAGCAAGAGAAACATCCACAAAAAATGGATGAAAAACGTTATTAGGTTAGGTTTTGTTATAAATGTGCATACGTCAAACGGCGGTGATATCAAGACACATTTTATTAAAGAGGCAAATGTCTTTCATTTGTCCCTAATGCTGGTGGTATATAGTTAATTTCTCAATAAGGTTCGTTGCACTTTACACGATATACCAACACAATGCAACATCGTAATCTAATTTAATAGGTTTTGGTTACAATCAGGGAGCTTAAAGTCCATGTTTAGTTCGAATAACAAATCCAATTACATCTTTGAGTGTTGATCTTTTTGTGTATGCAATGTTAACGTGGTCTAGTCTGAGTTTCCGATAGTAATATCTACGTTTAAAAATTTTGAAATATTAACAAGCAAATAAAGGAATAACTAACAAAACGCAAGCATATATTTTAGCAAACACAAAAACAAATTAGAAATCAAATATAGTTATCGTAGCTCTATAAACTGATTTCAAATTTCATCAACACGTGATATGTCATGGTAAACATATGAAAATAGTTGTCATCTAATGACTGATATTAGTTTTGAATACAAATCACAAAAAGTTATTGAAATGGGAAATTCATTTTGTTTTGAATACTTCATTGGCAAAAAATATTTATGTATTTCATCCGCGCTTTATAGTAATTTCTAGTTGCCTAGCTGTCTAAAGAGCACGCCTTTATTAATCACTGTCATGTCATCTTTGTCTGCGTGAGGGTTTGGCTCCAGCTCGGCCAGTGTAGGTATGTGAGAAAGCTTGCCAGTAGCTTCCAGTGGGTCGGTGGTTCTTTCTGAGTATGTCCCAGGTCTTCCTCCACCAGTCATGTGGGCCTTTTATGTTTTGAAAAATGGATGTAAACCCATTGAACGAACTGTCTGTCTCTCTGTCTATTATTTGTTTGTTCTATTCTATCTTATTTATATTATACCATAATCAATTTATGTATAACAAATCTGTTTTGACTTGTATACCATGTACACGTATATATGTCCAGCGTATAATGCTTTTCAATGACGGTTTGCTCTGGTTTTCTCTGTTCATATCACAGAAAGTGGTTCAACAAATACCTCCAGTAAAACGATCATTTTAACTGTGATTCGTTACTGAAGAATGGAGCACTTTTGTTCACAAAATTGTTTATGACAAGAATGATATCAAATTTGTCCCAACCTTTGCTGCTAACTATAGTAGGAAAAAGTATACCTATACCTTCCAAACTATCTTACCGATTTGAAAACAAAGAAAATAAAAATCAAACATGTGCTATGTTTCACTTCTATTTCTGGAAGATGACTCATTCGCAAATGAATTCGTATGTTTCTGCTTTGAGTGTAAACTAACAAAGAAGAACCAGCAATAACAACGAAAATAAAACGGGATAGCAAGATCACGTGCGTGGGTATAGTGGTTTGCTGAATTATATGCGAAAACAAATCAGCATTAAAATTATTCAAGACGTAATCATGCACTTAAGATACACTGTACAAGAACTATATATATATATATCGCAATGACACATCGTAATATGTAAGAGATAGTCAGGTACATGTATGTATATATTTTTGGAGATAATAACGGCTTCTATGCAGCTTTTTGTGGTTTGTTTCGCTGGTGCAATTTGTATGGACATTATTCATTCAAAGCTATGTCAAAGCTGACATAGACACACGGATTAATATCCTAATCGAAGAGTAATGACAGATGTATAGATATGAATGAGGAACTAAAATTATAATTTAAAGCAGCATCAGCTAGTATATGTTTGGACTTATCTAAACGTTTATAAACGTGTCACATCTCCAAACTTGACAAAGACCAGGATTTATTATATAACCAAGTATACTTTTCTTAAAATATAAATTTCTGTACTATGTTTTCGAAACTGTGTCCTTCTTAAATGCTTTAAAATGGGAGACAATCCAAGTGTGACAAAACAATTTATAATAAAACTGAATATCATCTAACATTCAGTCAATGTTTGTTTTGGACAATTTCTAACGATTATTACACTCGGCTCTTTTATGTCCACTGTCATAAATCCAATACCCATTGTTTAAGCTAGAATCCGACCTCTTGTACGTTCATACGCACATGAAACTCTTACTTGTATATATTAGTTGTGGCATTAATCAAACTAGGTGACGATAGTTAATTAAGAATTATTAGAACAAGAGACACACTGTAATGTACCATCAACTGTTACATTTACATAATAAACCTAAACTTCTCAAAACTCACAAACTTTCTAACCTGGACCAACGTCAAGATTTATCATAGAGCTATATACAATTCCATAAAACATCCTCTTCTGTATTTGCTTCTTAAAATTGTCAGACAGTCAAATATTCTAAGTGGAGCATATACAAATATAATATAATAGTGAATACGTCATAGCAATGCAGTAATTTAATTTGAGGAATATTGCCAAAACTTACATATTGCGAGTTTTGGTGCACACATGAAAACATAAAATATACATTGTTTCACGTCTTGTATAGGCTTACTTTCGCTAAGCAAGATTATGTACTTGATTTGCATACCTCTAGATGTACATTTATTTTAACTTATTCATTTGTTACTCACCGCAAACTAGTCTCCAATATTCATTTGTTAAACTAAATGAAACATTTCGCGATGATAGAATATATGAGTCAGGTAAATTGATTTTCTTAACAAGTCAAGTCTCTTGTAGTGATTCCTGATCGTTTATTGTGTTCGCTTAAGTCTGCCCGTGGGCGTAAACTGTTATATGTAACGATTGCACATCCAGTAAGAAAGAAACAACCGCGATGATTAGGTATATATGAAGATGAAATGATGCACTGACTTTCGTACGAGTCATTTTGCACACCAAAGTTCGAATGCTTTGATCATCAACACAATAGACTGTGGAGGAGACACACTGTCAAGAACTAAAATGTTTGTGCATAAACCAAAGTCTCTTTAAAATCCTGATACTTTGACCATTTGACACCCTCTTGAATCAATACGCTTTGTCAAGGCAAATACACAACTGCTGTGAAGTACTGAAAGATCGTAGTGCAAAACTGTCGCTGCCAATAAGCGTATTAGAAATTATAAATTGATGACTAAAGCTGCTATATTTTAGGCATTTTATCTTCAGTTTTTATGTCGTTTGCTTCTCAAACCGCTCCGGTGGTCTAGTGATTAAAACGTCCGCCGCGAGAGAGGGAGGTCGTCGGTTCGATCCCCGGCAGAGTCATAACAAAGTCTTATAAAATGGTACTAACAGCTTCCTCGCTTGGCGCTCAACATTAAGAGGTCAGTGATAGTACTGGTCGACCTGGTGTTAGGATAATGTGACTGGGTGGGACATAATGATACATGTTTGTGGCATGATGCCCAAATTCAAGACATCACTATAAACTGCCTCACTGCAGAAATCGTAGCGATATGACTGAACAATTGTTAAATCTATGTTACAATTCCTAATCAAACAAACAAACTATTGTTTCTCATATCGGTGGACAGGTTCACTCTACTAGAGAAATGGCCAACTATTTTAATTAGTTCATCAATATTATGCACCTTACAATTTTTAATAGTCGTTTAAACTGTATTTTAAACATCACAATTCGAAAACTATATCCTGATTCGCTATTACCTGATTAAGTCACTTTCGAGCGATAGACCTATCGTTTCTCTTTGAGATGTATATAGATATTATTCAGAAAGTCCCACTCATTTTCCTATTTAATATGTTCTTCTCTTGCACTTGCAATTTTAAGTAAATTTAGTCAAGTATGCTTAACCAGTCAACCTACAGTGCTAATCTATTTTCATAAAGTCTACCTGTACGATTACTGTTATCAAACCCGCTCTCATAAATACAACTATGTAAAGGTTCTCGGTAGAAAAACGATCGTTTTGACATGAGATGAGTTACAATGTTGTAGTTTACAGTTATAAGGATGTACAGTACATACCAGTATGGATTTTTACAATCTGTAGAAATCATAATAGTTTAGTCAAGCCTATATTTGACATGCTTTATTACCTAACATACTGCTTAGTAAATACCTCGTATTATTATAACATTGTCTCCATCGTCATGTCATTTATACACATCATAACTTTACTATTTGCTCCTTTAATAGTGGAGTTGCCCGTTACAAATACATAAAGGTTAATGTTGAAGTCTTAAGTACATTTCGTACAATTGTGTGATGCTATATTATACGGCCAAACCGAGACAATTCTTATTGAAGACGAAACAAATGTATTGCTTTTACCATCAGTATGGACTTAAATTCTCAACACTCAGCATAGAAGGTTATACAATATGGCCTATACAAGCAAAATGAAAAAGATCAGTATAATTGAACCTGTCATGTTCACCAAGAGGTAGTGTGAAGACCTGTATTTATTTTTGGTAATGAATCACGTTACGTCTTTAGGTATATGTATTACTATGGAGGCTAGACGGAATTTGATTAAGAACAACAATTACATCCGTCCAAATACTTTGAAACTTCAACATCGTGTGACAAATACAACGTAAAATTAGTTTTTAAAAATTAAACATATATGATATCAACTCTGTTATAAATGTTTGCCAAACATTTCATCCGATTCCGACTCATTTTTTTAGTTAAAGTAAAAATATCAAAAATAGTTTTCATTAATTTATTAAAATTTTCTTTGTATGTAAATCGCGCGGTATATTAGAAAGGCGACTTTCATTTGCTTTAATAATTTCTGGCCGGTTCAAATTTAGGTAATGTTAGTTTTATTTTGCATTTCCCTTTTCGCTATGCATCCGTCATTCTCTCTCTCTCTCTCTCTCTCTCTCTCTCTCTCTCTCTCTCTCTCTCTCTCTCTCTCTCTCTCTCTCTCTCTCTCTCTCTCTCCATGTTTTTATGTATTTTGTCCTTTCCTTGAAACTTTTTATATTTACATGGAAGTTCACTGAAAATCATTGAATTACAAGGGACATAGCACAGTGTGATTAGCAAAAGTGAAGAACATTATTCAATATAGGTTAAGCAACGTTTATGATCATTGTTATAGGCACTGTTCCTAGAAAAAACAACGCCCATCCTCTCCCCATCCTTTGCCGATAGCTTTAATAGACTATGTGCATACAGGATTTTAAAAACACGATTCATTTATTTTGAATTACACACTACATCAGCTATTCGCTTTATTGGATACGTACAATCACCACGGAGTAATGAGTTCTTTCGTCGTCGTACTAGTAGATGGTACTAGTGTACCTGATGTCACTATTGATAGTGTTGTGGCTGGAAGATTTGTTGTACTTACTGTTGTAACTTCTTGTTATTGGTGTATGTGTAGCTGTAGCAGGCATCTGACTTGTATAAATTGGTCATTATGTTAGCAATGAACGGACTTAGCCGGGAAGGAATCTCTAGCATAAAATAATACCGTTATCTGACCACTGTTGCGATGTAGAAGTGGTAATAATAACTGTACTATCAGTCAATAATAAGCTGATTGTATTTTAATTGTCTACAGATTTTGTAATAGTAGTAAGAGATAATAACATATGATGTTGCAATTGTTCATGTAACTTTGACATAAAGTTCAGATTATAAAGATCTCGACTCTGTTTGCTTGGGTTCGCGTCTTAGGTTCGGCCAATATGGGCACGTGAGAAAGCTTGCAAATAGGTTATTGTACATTGGTGGTTCCTTCCAGGGTTTTCTTGGGTTAACGTTTTGCTGGATTAACGGGAAACTTGTTATATGCATACACAAGTGTCCCATTACAAGTGGCAAACATGACTTAAACACTTCAGGTAAATGTTAGAATTAGCTTTCTTGATAGCGTACCTAATAGTTTATCGTCTTTTGCAGGTATGGCACAAGTAATGTTTTATAATAGACATTAAGCAATAGTATTGGTAAAATAGACTGACCTCTATACAATCTATTCATAGTACGTCATTCGGAACAAAACTGTTTACCCATGTCTCTTCAAATGCCACATGCAGAGTTGGCAAGTATTCAAACATGAAATGAATATTATTATTAAGTCACATCTTAGGTAAGATATAAAGGGTGGCCTTCTGTAGTTTGATATTTGCGCTATTCTGAGAGAGAGAGAGAGAGAGAGAGAGAGAGAGAGAGAGAGAGAGAGAGAGAGAGAGAGAGAGAGAGAGAGAGAGAGAGGTGGCGTGAGGGAGGATGGGACGGAGAGATATGACCAAATTGGAAAACGGCCCATATTTCCGCTAGAACAACGTATGTTTCGCGTGAAATATTTCTTTCCTATGAAGACAAAAGACTCTCAAAGAAAACGCAAATATATGTAACAAATAACCTATATCCTGCTTCATCATCTGAATGTATTCAGGTCATTTTCTTAACAGTGTAGGCTATCGATTAGATTGGTTATTTAAAAGAACCTCTTTGTCCATTATTGACCACCGACATCTTGCTAAAGTTAGCAGTATATTTATTTCAGAATATTTCAAGAGTAATACAAAGTTATATTTTATTCTCCGACAAGTTCATTTCGATAGATATTGGGGCATTCGCTTTGTTTATTTACCCTTTTTTCAGATGTCTGGTAGCTCCAATATTCATATTTCGTATAAAGGACTGTTTTAACTTTTCTCGGAGGGGTAGGGTGGTGGTGGGAGAACATTTTATCTTGATTTCTAAATAAGAAAGTTCACAATAACCGAGAACACGTCTTAGTTGAATTGTTTTGCACAATAGCTTAAGCTTCCAGTGGCGATTCCCGATCATTGAGTTTTGTTCAATTTGAGACTGCATTTGGACAAAAGGTGATTTTAGCTAAAATCTGATAGCAAGTTAGAAAGAAACAACAACAATGATAAAGTTTGTCGGACAGTCATTTGACACACCGAGTTTCTTATGACAGTCTTCAAACAACATTTGCAATTGTATTATTTTTTGAGCGATATAAATGTTTTGGAATAACCCGTTCGTTTAGTTGAAGTGGGAAACGTTTTCTTTGTTTAAGTGGCTTTAAGCTTATCTTTAAACATTAAATTCACCACCGACGGTTACAAGTTCTTATACTATTAAATTTCTGTTAGGTGGTTACAAGTGTTTCATTTGCAATAAGTGGAAACATTTTCCCAGCACTTCTGTTGTCTTTTACAAGTCTTATAAGCACGGCTCACCTGAACGTACAGGCCTACCCTCACCACTGATTATTATACTTACAATCATAGTGTCAATATTGTAAAGTGTGTGCTAAACTCTTGCAACCCAAACTTAATTTACTTCCAAAACAAATCCATTTAATTTATTTCAGCCAAACAACTTCACGGTGGTTGTTCTCTGCCCATTTCGCTTTTCTCTTATTCTGTCTCCCAAACTCTCTATGATGGCTCGCCTTCTTTCTTCCCTCCCACTTTGTGTGGATAAGTGGACGTGTGAGTACGTATATACATATATACTACGGTAGGTAATTTCCTCTTGCTCAATCAAGATTTGACTGGCTTTTACGGCTAAATTGTGTATGTCGACAATTTAGGCATCTGGTCCGTTGGAAAAAATGTTTAGAGAGATAATTTCTTCAAACTTCTCGAAGTCTGTTAATTCCACTCTTTCAGGAAAAACGTGGACTAACTAGATTTGCAAATGTGTCTTATTGATAACGAAGACGTTTAGGTAGGGAAACATGCCCTATATTTAGCGCAAGCATTCTGGATAAAATATATATATACCACCTTTTATAATTAGGAGCCAAAATGTGCTGTCAGCCTGACTTTTAGATTTCGAACAAAAATTCTGGAGAATTTAAATTTGACATGTTCAGTATAAAATCGACCTTAGCCTAAACCAATATATATATATATATATATATATATATATATATATATATATATATATATATATATATATAGAGAGAGAGAGAGAGAGAGAGAGAGAGAGAGAGAGAGAGAGAGAGAGAGAGAGAGAGAGAGAGAGAGATTGTAAACTAAACAAATTTCAGTTTTCGAAACAAGAATATATCCCGCCTCATAAACCATTGCGTTTCTTTCAGCAAGCCTTTACCACACCTTTATGGCATTCTTATGTCGTTTATACTTAAAACTTGGAATACTTAAAACAATCAGAATAGACCGCGATTATTGATTAAAACTTGTAGATCAGTGAGACTATGTATTGCATTTTAGAAATCATTGCGCCTTGTTATGTCCATGTTTCAGTCATTAAGAATATTTATGACATTGGGAGAACGATATTAAATATTTAGGCATATGCAAATGTGTCAGTAAATGCCACCTCACGATAGGAATATATCACGTGACAAAATGGATACATAACGGCTGATACAGACTGCAGTTCCATGTATTTATTGATTAATCGTCTGACTACTACATGGGATACGACTCACGCAACAAATCAGGATGATGATATAAGATTTGAGGTCTAGAAACGCAACATCTTAAACCTAACAAAAAAGCATCCAAAGCATTGTGAAACTACGATTTCGATTATTTCAACAACAAAAAACAGATGTTCTGTACCACAAACCATGAAACTAACATAAATACATACAAAATAGTCATAGTTCTAACAGCAGTGGATATTGTAGACACAAAATAAAAAATACAATGCGTGCTAATATTTAAATTCCTTTATCAGGTATGCAAAACAGCAACCACCCAAAAAACAATGGAATACATCAGATTGCCTCTTAGGTTACACTCAGTGTTAAAACGTGGCAATTTTCTACAAACATTTCTGCATAACAATTCACTTTTAATGTTTCTACATGTTTCCTTGTTTGTCCATACACATACAAATTAAAATTATGTATCGCACTGCTAACGTATGCGACAAAGCGATACATCTTGTTGTTGATGTTGTTGTAGGGTTTAACACCATTGTTTAGCACACGATAGGCTATACATGGCAGCCAGTATTAATGGTTGAGAAAGAACCCGGAAAAAAAACCCGAAGGAGCCACCGACCCACGAGAAGCTACTGGCAAGCTTTCCCACATCCCCACATTGGCCGAATCTGAGTCTTAAACCCATGCAGAGGGAGAGGATGAGATGGCAGTGGTCTGTAACGGAGAGCACTTTAGACCACACGGCCACTCGTGGCCCCGATAAATCTTGTAAGTAGGCTCTTTGCTGTACGGATTATATTGTATACGATGATTTGACTGAACTAAACATGTTATGTGAAACTATACTTGAAAAGACAGCACACATGACAGTTATCAAGGTATAAAAATCACAGGTCTTGGCAAGTATAACATTCCAAACTGACTTTGTAAAATTTCTTTAGTCATATACCCTACCTGAAAAAAACGGTTGTCAAAAATAAAATAAAAAGCACTTTAGAATTATATATTATAATGAAAGATTCCTTCTTCAACCTAATAAAACATTTTTTAAAAACAGTCATAAACTGGTTTTAACTTGATGGGGATGGGGAGCAAAAGTGTTTGAAGTACGGCATTCTCTAACTGTAGTATGGTATTTATCAATAGCTAGCTCTCTCTCTCTCTCTCTCTCTCTCTCTCTCTCTCTCTCTCTCTCTCTGTAAATACATGTTACGTATTTTCAAATACAGATTTTTAATAATCTTCTGTAGCGTTAGTTGTTTACAATACCGACAGAGAACACTATGTAGATGAGCAGACCCAGATGGTGAACACATAATAATAAGCCTGGTGTTAAATTGTGTTCGAACAGTTCAGAGTAGGAGAAATGAGCAATAATATACTGAAACTGACGATGTCCCTTTCATAACCAAACATGTTGTTTAAAAAGTACTATACATGTAATAACATATGACATAAAACGTACAACTGTCACGTTGTAAGGATTAACCAGATTTCAACATGTATATGTTAGACGTATAGGTTAGACCCTGAGGCTAATAATTTCTCGCCGTCAATATGTTTGAAGGTCAACTAGGCGAACAAAGGTGCCAAGCCAGTTAATTGACATGGTCATAAAATTCGTAACTCGCCATATTTTGGCACGTTAGTTTCATAATAATTGCAATCACAGGTACGTGGTTAAATTATATTTTCGGATCAAAAGGAGCGTTGTAAATCCACCCTGGACAGACTGTTGGGAGATGGCAGTGTCTGATCATTATATGAATCAACATCCCCTCTGAATTAATCAAGGCAAATCGCAAATTTATATTATTTATATCATCGTCATAGTACATCGTCCAACTGACTTAGGGCCTCCACTCCAGATTTTCTGTTCGGGTTTACTCCCGTAGCTTTTGGTTAACCAAAGCCGACCTGCAAGGAAGCAGGAGACTCGTGTATGGGTGGGTGCGTCCATTTTTCAAGCAGATACATTATCTGCCACTGCCCAGAAATAAAAACATATGACACAACAAATGCTAGATATGCTAAATAAAATGTGGCATACAGCAGACTACTTTCAAATGGGTGAGAGCGTTGATTCATCACTCTGAAATTAACATAAAAGGGGTACAATGCAAACAATTACTTTGCTGATCATGTTGTATTAGTATGTATAATTAATTTATTTTGTTTGCTGCACATTTGTCCTGGATTGAGTATAGAGCTTTGGTGAGGACATATTCTTTGTCTTGCTAGTAACCTATAAGTAGTTTTTTTTTTAACCAGAGTTTGAGCTCAAGATTCAATCTTCATTATGACTTTAGAAGATTTCAGAAAAAAAATTGTTTATATTTACCGTAATTTTCCATTGAAAGTACTGAGTATTTTCAGAGAGTTTAAAGCGACATAAGTCAAGTGAAGTTTAAAACTAATGCATGTTTAAAAATATCCGTACAAACTCAAACGTTTCACGTCAATTTGCCTAGTTACCTGTGCTGAGTCATTTTTAAAAATTTTGTGTTAAAGTATTTCTAATCTTTTTAGTGAAACGAGTGTTGTATGCATACAACAAGAAAACAGTAACACACTGCTTGAACACAGCGAAGTTACTAATATTTGGTCCTCTAAAGTCAATGGCGTATATCAAAGATACGGAGGCATACCTCGGTTCGGTTGGCCTAAATACAATTTAAAGAATTTGCCTGAATAACACAATAAGGCCAGTTTAGTCACATGATTGCAAAAACAAATTTGCAATTAGTAACAGCTAGGTTTGTTTGATTTTATTTTTGTTGGTTTTTTTTCGAGGTGGGGGTTGTTGTTGTTAAGATCCAGAAAGAGTTAAATAGGGCAGGTGCCTTAAGAATGATTTACCTATAAACGTCCACACTTACAAATGATGTTATTCGATCCTCTAATTAGAAAGCCCTAACAGAATTACATCAGCATAGGCAAATACAACTTAACATGTCTGTAATAAAAAGAGTAGTTAATCTGTTGTTTGCATTTCAGTTCCATTGATTTTAAATATACTTTGAGGCTTGAGAATACATCATATCTATTCTCCAATTTTGCAGTAGGCAGTGACTTTATTGATACTAGTGTAATGTTTGTCCTAGAATAGTTAGGCCCCTCCCAGGTTTGACTAGATCATTGATTAATATTTGTAACTGATTATGAGAAGTTTAATGTTATATATATATATATATATATATATATATATATATATATATATATATATATATATATATATATATATATATATATATATATATATATCAGGCCTTGAATTTAACACAAATTTCCTGGTAGCCAGACGGACTAGTGTACTGAGAAATTTACTAGCCCTGACAAACATTTACTAGCCCTGTCCCAAAACAATGTCACACACTCGTATTGAGATTAACAACAATTTTATTTCATAAATAGCATTATCATATAAAATGTTGAAGAACAGAAGTATAAATTCTACTTTAAATCATCAATAAATTCATTCAACTTTTGCTTTTTTTTCCGGAGGCTGAACACCTTCTATAAAACGCCACATTTTGCCTGCCTTATATTTTTTTCTTTTTTTGGGGGCACCAGACAGATGCCCCCCCCCCCCCCCAATCAAAATTTTTTTAAAAATTTTTATATGTATGTGTGTTCCCCCAAGTGTTTTTTATGATGTTGTTTTTTTGATTCTTTACTTCTAAAAGTCCCCATTTAGTTTTCCCCATCGGGGTTATATTATAGTTTGACAAGGGGTATTTTTAATTCCCTAGTGTATTTTCCGTAGTCCTTTCTAGTTGGGATTTGACCTACCCATTTTAGAAGACTACTATAAATTTTGTTGACCATGGCTAGTGGTCTCTTTACATCCTGGTGTATGCTATATGTATGGTGCTATTTGTATGGTTGCTATAAAAAGTATAATATATACTTATGTATGTGTTAAGGATAGCCTTGATTCTTCAAATCATACCAGTTGTCCTATTTTGTCGTTATCTTCTCCAATATGGAAGATAATATTCAATTTTAATTTGGTAATTTAAATGATTTAATTTTAGAATTTGCATAAATTGAGGTGCGTTATTTATAAATGATTATATGTGTCTCAATTTATCTAATTTGTTATTTGAATTGGTCCGTTTTCCTTGAGACAGAAGCTGCACAAATTTATTTGGCTGTACAGCTCCTGTCTCAATTTGTCCGGCCTTTATTATTTATTATAATTCAACTTAAGAAAAGGTCCAAAATTGTTTAAGTTCCCCTAAATGGGGGTCATGACTATTTCGGGAGATAGTCATGACAGATAAAGCATGGATTTATAATCCAGAGAAGAGATCATATGCATTAAGAGAGTATGGATATAGCATTTTAAAAAAGTAATATTTGGGTGGTGTTTTTGCCTCTGCCTTATAAGGCGGGAATTGTGCCTCGTTTTGAAATATGAGATGTTACAGTATAACTGACGCGAATTATTTGAAGTAAGAAAAGGAATGACAGTGTCCTTTATATAAAAAAAAAGTCAGATCAAGAAACCCGTTTAAAAACACGTGCCTTTGCCCCCCCCCCCCCCCCCCCCATGAAATGGCTTCTCCTTAATAAAGACTTGCCTTCAGCGGATGTACTGCACAATCAAAGCAGTGGCTGAAGTAAACATTGTTATAAAATATTAACATCAAAAGATAATGTTAGTTTTGATGTGTGCTCCCATCAAACGAAGCCATCTGACTCGGCGCGTTGTATTTAACTCAGGTGCTCGACGCGAGCTTGATGTGAATGAAAAAGATAACAATAATCAAAAGGAACAAAATCATACATAGCGACAAAAATATTCCTTAGATATTTTTCTAAGGTATTTTTGTCACTCTGATTTGTTTGTTTAGATTTTTTTTCTCCCTTCACATGAAGTGCGCATCGAACACCTGTGGTATTTAACAGCTCCAATTACGGTATCATCATTAATTACATGTTTGGTAATTGTTCCTAATTAATCGAACGTCAGTGTATTGTTGAAATTAATAATAAGCGTGAATATTTTCAATCTTAGATGCCCATGTGAGATTTTAATTCCCATCATCTCCACGTGTATTCAATTATTTGTTCAATGGGGTTTTTTTTTGGGAGGGGATATAAAAGCTATTTTTATTATCATAGAAAAAGTAGTTGCTTGGAAAATGATGCGTCAGTAATGTTATCATAATAAATTGATCTAATTCTTCTAATTATTTCGATGCAAACGTAAAATATGAGTTACCCGTTTGTGACTTGGAGCAAAGCAAAAAAAAAAAAATACCTTCAAGAAACAAACATGTAAACTAATTTCTTTGAATAGTTGATGCTATGTTCTTTTGTGTGGTGTAACGTTTCGTAATTTGTTGGTGGTCGATTGAATAAACGTGATACCATTTAATTCGCTATCACATAAATACGGATCAATTTCCAAACTTCCGTTGTTAATGACGGGACCTAAATTGGCGCTGTAAAGTGAAATGCACATAATCAGATGGCTTCTTGTAATAGAAATACATTTCCGAGGCAGAAATTGACATCATCTTCACATGCTAATATTTTATGACTGTGTTTACAACGGTCACTGCGTTGATTCTAAAGAACATCGGCCGAAGTCACGTCTTTATTAGGGTATTGAGTAAACAAACGTTGACTGTTGATAACCAGAATCTTACTAGCCCGTCGGACTATTAACATTATGAAAGTTACTAGCCCGACGGGAAATCTACTAGCCTCGGGCTAGCGGACTACCGCTAATTTCGAGCCCTGTATATATATATATATATATATATATATATATATATATATATATATATATGTGTGTGTGTGTGTGTGTGTGTGTGTGTGTGTGTGTGTGTGTGTGTGATACTTGCTACAATGGCACAACCACTGTAACAGATGCTCACTTCACAGTGTTGTGTGTGCTTTTGTACAACATCACGTTACTTGTTATATTATATTAACTGGTTGCTAGCCAGGAAACAGACGAAATATTTTATATATGAAGTTTCTATCGTCATAAGAAAATCTGATATCCATTATTCTTTATTAACTGGACATTATTTTACATCATTATCAAACATTTTTAGCCATACTGGTTCACACAGATCACTCTCATTAGAACACTAGCACGGGGAACTATAGTTTTTTTGTCCTTTTTTGAAACTACTACCCATTGAAATTGGATCCACGATCATACGTGTCTCTCTCTGTATGTGTCTGAATGCATGCATGTATGTAAGTCTATATGTCTGTCTATATATCTATATATCTGTATATCTATCGAACTATATATATATATATATATATATATATATATATATATATATATATATATATATATATATGTCTATATCTATATATATATTTGTCTATCTGTATGTCTGTCTACCTGTCTGTATGTGTGCATGTCTGCTCCTATGTCTATCTATTTATCTATCCATCTATCTATATACCTGTCTGTCTGTCTGTCCATCTGTCTGTCTGTCTCTCTCTCTCTCTCTCTCTCTCTCTCTCTCTCTCTCTCTCTCTCTATATATATATATATATATATATATATATATATATATATATATATATATATATATATATATATATATATGAAAGAACAACGGAGAAGCCTTCTGCAACCTAAATAAAATGTTCTTAAATAGATGAATTAGCTATAAACTCGTTTGGTATTATGGTGGTGTGGTGCACTTGAAATACCCCAGGAACTAATATGTATGTGAGAGGACAGCAATTAAGACATTTGGTAGCTTCTGAGGTTCCGTTCAGTCTTATTGATAAATGTTTGCATACCTTAGTACTTATTACATTTCACTTTTGAAGTGCCTATCTATTTCCTTGTTTGTCCGTATGCATAACATTTATATATCGTTCTGTAACGATATCCGACAACATGTTCTTCTGAACATTTCCAACGAAATTAGATGACTAAAAGTAATGTAATGTCATACTACGGCCCTACATTTTCATTCTAATGTTATTATTTTGAGAGAGAGAGAGAGAGAGAGAGAGAGAGAGAGAGACAGACAGACAGACAGACAGACAGACCCATACCATATTGCACGCTGGCTTATGTCAGTACTTCTTATATTGTACACGATGATTGGGCTGAACTAATCATCTACTACAATAATATACGTGATAGGACAGTGTACATGCTAAAACTGTCAAGATAGAAAAATCAATATCACCATTCTTGGCGAGAGTATCGCACTGACTGTTTTGTATTTGTTTAATCATATGCCCTGTAGCAATAATTAAAGAATAATGGTGTCAATAAGAATAATAAAAAAACTCCTTGGAATAATATATTATAAACAAAGAAGCTTTCTGCAATATTAGTAAAGTGTTCTTAAAATATAAAGTTATTTATAAACTGGTTTTGCTTTCTTGGGGAGGGGTTAAAAGTAATTTATGTGTAGCATTCACAAACTTGTATAGTGCTTGTCAAATATTATATATATATATATATATATATATATATATATATATATATATATATATATATATATATATATATATATATATATATATCCCCAGAAGATAAAAAGTCCAAATATGGTCAATTCTTTTTAAATGTGTGCGTTTTTATTTTCATTTTCAACTGTAATGGTCAAATACTATTTTAAGCTGACAAAACTACAGTTAATAAAACGTGTTGTGTTTCTTCAATCATAATTAAATATCATATTCAAAACGATAACTGATTTGTTTTTTTCTCTGATAACCTTGATTCTATGTCCAGTTATCCGATATTCAATGGGGTCTTAATTGCCTTCTGTTGTGTTCGGCATTTTATAAACTTATGCTATTCTTTGACATGTAAATTATATTGGCTTTTACATCATTCATGTCCAATGAAAAGACACTATTCTATATGTTTTGATGTTACTATACCTATACACATTACAAATGTTTTGACACACATTTAAAATATTTTTGCTCACATGAAAACCTTAGGCCTCTTTGATGACGAAATTGTTTTGACGTATATATCTGAGTCAACGCCACTGTAAGCTGACTTAATCTTTACGTTCAATAGACATGCAGTTGGAGTCCTTAGCATCTCAAATACTTCTAAATATTTTTACAAACTATACTTTATCTTTACACATTACGTTCTTCTGATCCAGCTATTTCCTTATCTGACTAAATAGCTCTCTTTACATGTCGGTTTTGGGCTAAACGGTCACATAATCTATTTAATCTTTATGCGTTATTTAGCATTTGTATCGTACTTATACCACATGGAAGTTTAGGGTCATACTTAAACAGAATTACCGAATGTTAGTCATTGTGTTTACTAGCTACGCAATTGAGCATACATAGCAACCTTTGTAAGCAAGCTTACCACATATTTACTTTATTATCTATAAGTAAGGCACTTGTTAGGTTGTAATTCACAAAACTGTTTCTATCAATAATAAGATCAGTTTTCTTACAAACTGTGTTTTAAACTGTATTAGGCAAATATAAATATCCTTACAGGGTTCGTACGGTCTTTGAAGGTCTTTGAGAGTTTGGGAAAAATGAGGTAGCATTTTCAAGGCCTTGAATGTTTGGGAAAATCGAGCATATTACCCTGAGGTCTTTAAAAGTCTTTGAAAATTGAAATAAACCCCCAAAAAATTAATTTCTTTCCAGAATCACAAATAAAATTATCCGAGGTTGTTAGATTCAGATGTAATCTAGTTATCCTGGTTTCTTTCTTTTGATGACCCATTCAGTTTATTGCCGCCGCATTAACAAAAGAGGCTTTGTTTTGTTTGTCCAAAGTATGCCTCGGCGGCGACTTCAATCACACATGCACTCTTCATCAAAGCAATACGGTGCCGCTACACACTTCACCAATAAAATTGCCCAAGGTCGTTAGCTTCGGATTTAGCTGGTTTTCCTGGCTTCTTTCGTTTGACGAATAGTTCAATTTGATTGGATGAGTCCATCAGTTTTAGCCAATCAAAATGTTAATTACGCTAATTCTACGTAGAAAGTTCGCGAAAGTAACACGCTCGAGAATTCAAAATTTGTTCATTCGATTTACATCTTCTTCAAGTTCAGTGTTTAAAAATGCCAGGTCTTTGGTCTTTCAACGATATCTGGCTTGAACAAGAGAAATACAAGGAATGGGTGCTAAAGGATAAATTATGTAAACGAAAGACGTTTTGTACATTGTGTAAAAAGACGAGCAACTTGGCTTCAATTGGAGAAGGAGTCCATGCAAATTAGTAACTACATACTGTTCATTTAGTGGAACGAAGATGCAGAAGTATAAGCTATTGGTAATTTTGGGCAAAATAATGTTAACTCATTACTCTTCGGGTATAAAAAAAGATTGTTTAATGTGATGATTTGGGAGATGTGGCAAAAGAGGGCCCGTTTAAATTTACTTATACCGTCGGTTTATTTAACACGTTTGAGGGAAAAAAAATCATTTTCGAAAATTTTGTTCTACATAATAATGTTCCTTGGTTTAATATAAAAACATACATTGTAATAAATTCAATTCACGGATATACAGTTTCAAAGTGCGCATGCGTACACTATAGTAGAGTTAAGCAAGAGTTGTTCTTGAATTGTGAGTATATAAAAAAAAACGTGTGCTGTGAAGCTTTAACTGTAATAAGTCAAGTCATTTGATTAGGTAAATAAATAAAAGAATTAAAAGAAACGTATTTCCAGTTGACGGAATATCCCCGTTTCTCATTGCCGACCCTCAACTTTTTCCCCAATGGTATTAAAAAAAAATTTAAATCACATTGCCGAAATTTGTGTATCTATAGTCTGACTATACATCCCCGTTTGTTTGTACCCCTATCGATTTCAATAACGAAAATAATTAAATGATAAAAAGTGCACAGAACTAAGGCAACTGAATCATTGATTTATAATTTCTAACCTGAATGTGACCAGAATGGCACTTATGCTGCCATCTCCTGCACATTTCATGATTAACGGACTTTCCAAAGAAACAAACGGGTTGGTATAGTTAGACTATAATTGAGCCCGTTTTGCCCAGTACTTTGAAGTGCTTGAAATATTACTAGATTTATAGATAATGTTTCTTTTTTAAAAAATGGAGAAAAAAACACGCCCAACCTTGATGAAGTGTTTTATTCTGTCCTTTCCAAAAGAAAGGAATATGTCGAATATTGGTGTGGTCTCCAGAAAATGTTGTTGTCACACGGGCAGGCAACAGTGGAGAGAGGATTTTCTGTCAACAAACAGGTATCTGTTGAGAACTTCAGCAGAGAAAGCCTCAGAGCTCAAGGGCTAATCATTGACACAATGAGAAAAGCAGGTGACACATGTCTCCTTTGCAAGACATAAGTACCATGCTTATCTTGATAAGAAGAAAGCAGAGAAGGATGAGAAAAACCAAAAAGGAAAGAAACGGGAGTTAGCCCTGGATGAAGTGGAAGAACTTAAAGCCAGAAAACTGCCTCTTGAAGCTAACATTGCCAGCCTACATGCTTCCTCTGTACAGAAAGCTGAAGAGGCAGAGTTAAAAGGACCCATTGTGCATGTCACAGAGTCAAATGCTCTTAGGAGAAAAGCAGAGGAAGAGATGACAGTGGTAGAGACAGCGTCTCTTTCCAAAATGATTGAAGAGAAAAGAAAGCAAATATAATAATGCATTTAAAGCAATGCTGATGTCTGTTAAGAAAACAATTTATTTTGTATTAAATCTCACACGTATGTTACATATTTCTGAAAGAACAACGAATGTTAACCTATCTTCCAGATAATTATAATACAATTATTGGAAATTAATTATAGTTTGACTTTAATCAGTAATCAATATTGTAGTATTTGGCATTCATTTTTCTCATATAACCTGTATACACAATATTAGCAAAAATAGGTCTTGGAAATCTCAGTTTGTGGTCTTTGAAAGTTTGGGAAAAGTCTTTGAATTTATCATCCATAGCTCAGTATGAACCCTGCCTTACATTCTAAACTGTACAAAATCTACATTTTATCAACAACTATTCAACTTTGAATGTAATCATTGTCAAATACCAGACATAAGAATGAAAACAAACTTGAATAACAGTTAATTTGCCTTTGAAGCAGTCATCATCATCATCAGTCTCTTGACCTACTGTGGCCTTTGAGGCACTGTGCTGCTGAACATCTGACCAGTTCCCTCCACTTGTCTCGATCATGTGTCAATGGCTGTGTCTCTGCAAAACTTGTCTTAGTCCATTATGTGAAGTAGTCACTCCACTCTTTTTTCTCTCTACCTCTCCTTCTACCACGTTGAACACTACACTGCAGTACTGTTGTGGATAGACTGTTGGCTCTAGTGACATGGCCATACCATTTCAGCTTTGTCTTTTTGACAGTGGTTAGGAGGTCTTCGTAATGGCCTACATTGTGCCTGATGGTGTTAAGCACTTCTTCATTTGTGATGTGGTCCATGTAAGAGATGCCAATGATGGTTCTGTAGCATCTCATTTCAAGTGCCTGGATTCTTCGTTGTAATTCTGCTGTCAGGGTCCAGGCCTCACATGAATAGAGAAAGACTGAGATGACTAGTGCTCTCAATAGTCTGATTTTAGTTTTCAGACAGATATTCATGTCTTTCCAAATGGGTCTTAGCTTTGACATAGCTGCCGTTGTTTGTGATGGATATTGGAAGCAGTACTATTCTATAATATACTACATGTACTTGAAGTAGACCCTGATATCTTATTAGTATTTGTGATATTAGTTGGTGTCATAATTATTGTTATTATTTGTTGTTACCATTGCTGTGTGACAGGAAACGACAAATTCAAACTATTCCGGTTGCGACTTGAATTCAGGTTCGTGAACCTTACAGTCCTGCGCATATACTATACGACTAAAATGTCCGGACTGTCTAGACTACATAGAAAGTTTCCTCATATACGAATACCCTTGCAGTTGCTTTGTTTCTTTTCTTAGTATTTTATGTATTTACTTTCGAAGAAAGAATTTACCTTCTTTGTATATGTACATAAGCGTCCATATTCTTGCATTATATTGGAAATGGAGTTTCCTATTTTATCCAGTTTGAAAATGTGTATTGCTGATCGATGGACAAAGGAACATCCTATTAAATGACCTGCATCTGTCCGTATATCCCACTGGAAACTGTAAATAATTGCACGTGACATGACATGCATAAATGATAGAGAGATAACAGTGGCATATGAAGGCCACCAACGTTTTATCAGCCCTACTTTCACGTATACGTGTTGCAACTTAAGTGGGAGTATACCTAGGAATATTGACCGTCGAAGGAAATAAAATATATCCGACATGGTAAATGTGCTCAGTGTTGTTGCTGTTGATGTTACCGATTTTGCTAGACCTGAACTTTACATCTTAAATAGGTATGAATCTGGATGGTACTTATTAATTTGTCCGATCTTTGTTGTGGATAGGGTTAGATAATGATATAAATAAATTCTGTCCAGTAACATGCGCTCAAAATAATAATAATAATATTAAGCATCCTAGATGATCTAGGTGACAATGTTCCACAATCTTTCATGTATACGATGTTGTGGCCTGTTGGATCTATTGGGTGGCATGTCAACATCCATATTTATTTTGTGACGCAAATATTTGCTCAAATACAATCCACATATAATTCATCCGTTGGAGCCACCCTGATACATCAATAACATTAGTGGAGTAAATAATAACAGAGAATATCGCATGCTCCTTATTAACACATCATACTCGTACATATGACTGGTACAACTCGAGCCCAAATTTATTCCAAAGATCTGGTCGTAAAGTCAACGACATGCTTGGAAACATCCATATATTGTTTCTATAGCAATGAATTTGATTTCACAGATGAATAATCATGAATAAAATTCATCGACAATTATATTCTCCTAACATTATTAATTGGCACATAAAAAGACCTCGACTGATAGTAATTTAAGTTATATATTTCCCGCCCTACAGTGAGTAGAGAAAAACGGAAAAAGTCGTTGCTGATACAGACCAAGGGCAATCTAGACTGTAATCAATAGAGTTATAGGTGAATATGGAGTCAATTTTCAGGAACGTACAATCGCCGGTGACAAATAATACCCATGAAGATATCTTATCTGATTGCGTTGCAGTTATACAAATGACACGACATTCTTGATTCAAAGTTGTTGCATGCGTTGAAGCTCAGAAAGATCAGCTTGTCGATAAAGTACACTAATAATGACGAATTTGTTTTTTGGGGGTTGGTTTTGGCCTTTTAGGCTTTTTTATGTGCTTTCGTATTCACATTAGATAACTCGGGTGATGCATGTATTGCATAATGGTACAAGACATTTAACTAGTAGTTTGTCACTATAAGATCAGAGAAGAAGCATGCAAAACACTAATGTACAGCATGTTATAAAAGGTGCTTTTGAATTATAGCACTAAGTTTTCTTAGTTACCAGCTGTATAATGCCCCACCCCACCCCACGCCGACGTTTCCCATATAAACACAAAGGTTTATTTCTTTACAGATTATGTTGCATTATATTGTTCCGAATGATAGCGGTCTATAACGAAAACTTTCAAAACCTCTAATCCAGGTATATCCTTTTCCATTTTACAGACAAATCTCGCAATATAATATTTTTGCACTTAGCTTTATATGCATGTTCAGTTTATTTCGAATCAAGTGGAGCATATAATTTCACAGCCTGCTTTTCATTTTACATTCCCAATACACATGTACTATTTTCGGGTATTGCTCGTTTTTCACAAATTACATTTATCAGTATGATATAAATTTATTGGGTAAAAAATGAATTCATTGGTAAAATTCTTTGTGCATCATCAAATTGAAACCAGTGTAGTTTTAAATTTTGCGTTAGTGTGTATGTTAGGTCACACGTCCATATTGATATTGAAATGTTTATTGTATACTTATTCGCCCTTAGAAGTGAGCTCTTTCATAAATTTGATTTCAGAAGATTGCATCCTGTTTGAGGTATATTTTACTATATGAACAGTTTTCAGGCCAATAAAAAACATCACGCCAAGCGCAATACAAATGTTATTGGCATAAATGTGAAGGACGCGCAAATCTACAGACGATAAAGTATTGAAGCGGTGAAACGAATATGAAATTACAAGACCAAGGAAATTGTTTGACTCGCGAAATACACAACGCGTGTGTTGTCGTCGAATCTATTTGTGGATAAGCAGCGGTAACAATCGTAGGCCTTGATGTGGTGGCAATTGCTTAAAATGCAACTGTCATCGCTAAGTCAGTCGGTTACAAGAATATAAGATTGCCAAAACAGAAATGGAAAACTTTCGACGACTCAGCATGTAGACACGGAACACAAAATATAATTGAACTGCATGCAGCAAAGATCAAGCAAATGAGTAGCATCATTATAGAGATGCATGTGGCCACGCCTACCTATCAGTACTCTCCAATCCACGAACTCCTTTCGGGGTTGACGAGCAAAGCTTGCACAAGGTCATATTGACAATCGCGTGCGCGTGCATTTACTTGTATTAGATTTAAAATGAACTTGAGTCATTAGTAACTTCTGCAAAAGCTGTTCATACTAACATTGGGAAGGTAAAATCAACAATCGCGCTATTGATCAGTCTTATGATCATAAGTAATCTGATACAACCGTATGTGTTAATGTGATCGTCCTAAATACGATAATACGTGTATCTTCCTTGTTGCATGCAGCGGTCGAAGATTTGGTACAGAAACGTCAGATAAGTTCATTATCGATATTCAAAAAACATTATGTACAGGTGAAGGATTTGTTGTTATCTGTCAAGAGGAGAATACACTTTTTTTTAGCCTGGATGTAACAGGCTACAACAGTTTTTAACGCTGAAATTATTATTTTAAGATTAGTAAGTTATTTGATTTGATTACGTTTAAAATAATTAGTCTAGGAAGAGTAAACGTTGAGGTATAAAGTTATGTCGATAGTCGTGAAAAAATAGAAACATGAGAGACCATATTCGCTTCCTGGACTTTGCGACTGACAGATTGTGCAATATCTTTGGATAAAGCAAACATTTTTCCATCTACTAGTTTCAACTGGACACCCATGATTTGCTGGTCTAAACTTAATTAAAATTTAGACGTATATTGATTGGAAATGAAAAAAAAATATTCTCTATCAAAACAAGTTTTAAATAACCTTTAATTAAATATTTAGGATGCCTTATTGTTATTAGCGTGCATGTACATACATTTACCGAAATTGTCAACGTACCATAAGAGAGAGAGAGAGAGAGAGAGAGAGAGAGAGAGAGAGAGAGAGAGAGAGATTAAATTGGTAACAGTCACACTTGCATAGTATGTGCATTTTCATGGGCTTTCATTTCTAAAATTACAGGCAAATCTTTGCGGAATATAATGGTTTGATATGTGATATGCCTATTTTTTGTTAGCTGCAAGTCAAACAACTGAACTTTTCTTTATTCGTTACTATTCTGTCAGGAGAGGGGCGATAAGATAAGAGTCAATATACAGTAACACAAAGCAAACGTGCCCATTTGTTGTAAAACAATACTCGAGGAAAATGTATTGTTTAACGCAAATATTTGCGGGCTGGCATATTACTGTATTCTACTATCTTCAGCGATCTATAATGACTGACACTGTTATTCTATTTATGTAAGACATGTAGGTCACTTGAGTTGCCTTAAGATAAAAGTGCATGACCGTACCGGATGCGTCTATGTGTTTTTACACCACGCTAACTTTGTCCTTAATACAACTTTGATAGTTTGTATGCATGTTCTTGCTATGACGTTTTTGCAATGATAGTGTTGTTGGTTCTGCTGATAACATATAAACTGTTTCCATAATTACCTCAAGTAATACAATCATAAATAAATTCGACTCGTTACAGTAGAATCGAATATGTGTGTAGTCTAGAACGTATATTAAATTGCGATTAAAAGTGCCTCTTCAATCAAATGTCTACAATTTGATGTCGATCACCTAACTTTTCTTAACGATCGATATTCAGCTAATTTCAGCTAAACAAGAAACGAATCTACGTTAAGGAAACTGACATGTATTCCAGTGTGTTTCAAAGGAATCAGTCTTCATTACCACATTTACTATACTGTATTCATTCATTTTTAGATACAGGAAGTTTAATACACGATCAAGGGTTCAGCTATATGACTCACCTAAGTAGATTGCAATATAAAGTGAAAAAACCGTATATTTCGGTTGACATCATAACTGTGTTTTCGATTTTCCTAATAACTTCGTGAGGCTTATGCAATTATATTTAGCCCTCAGGTACAATTTCTAAACAAAATGTAGCACCCCAACTCGTGCATACACATTCTATGTACTCACGAAAACACATGAAAAGGAAAGGCAAGAAAAGTAAATAAACGTGATAGTCTATATGTAGGCTGCAGTTTGCGAATAATCCTACGAGTTTCAAGTTCCCACATTACCGTACTTTGTCGACATGTCTTTTCCTTGACAAGGTATAGTCAGTTTACCGCCTTGCCGACCGCGGATCTAGTTTCACGCAGTGTTAAATAAAGGAAGTCTTAATATTCAGGCAACACCATGAATTAGAAGAAGGAAACAATCTTCGCAATTTATGTCAAGTCAAACTTCTTATATCACATGAGTATTTAATCTGATAAATTATTGTCCAAACAATAATGTTCCCATATGAAATCATATCCTGGACAAGTTGTGACGTTCCATGTTATCTACTCTTTATTTTCACCTTATTTTAAACCTTTTAAATATTTCTAGTGTAAAGTGATTTATTCGTTTATTTATCTATTTATTGAGGGAACGTTTACAGGGACGATCAGGGGCATGCTTAACACGAATTTCATTAGTATGTCACTGCGTACATTACAAACATTAATGCCAATCTTTAATGACATTATTAGCATAATAATTCGTCTTTATAGGCAAGAGAAATTTGTGATCATTATTCACAAATCTAGATTGATCAAAATGTGATAAACGTGAGCAAAACACAAATATACGAAACAATGTTCGAATTATAATGAACAAAACTCATTCAACAAATATATGTATCTATCAAGAAAGTATTTTCCTATACGAGTGCATAAAGCAAACAAACACATGTTTTAAGGAAGCTGTGGTGCGTTAAGTCTTTAAAAAGTTCAGGGTAGGGACTATCTTAAAATTCATTTATCAATAACCTTGAGTGTATTAAAGCAATTACTTTGACATAGAACCTTAGCATATATACTGCAGGTGATTTGCAACTGGTCTAGACAATTTAATTCATATATTACCCCGATACGAAAATACCACATTTTTGGTTAATGTAAATACCAGTCGCTTAATGGTCAAGTGTGACTGAGGCAACTTATTTACAGACAGATTAATAATAATAATAATAATAATAATAATAATAATAATAATAATAATAATTTGTTTGGTCTGTTTAACTATCTAGAAATGGATCCTAAGCGAAAAACATAACGAATGCTGTTTCGAATAATTACCAACCCCAAAGTTACCGTGTGAAACTTGCGGTTGATCGGTGATTATCACATGCTTTTGTAATGAGATAAAAATAAAGATGATACTATTTAGATGATGTCCGTGCAAAATATCATTGTATATATATATATATATATATATATATATATATATATATATATATATATATATATATATATATATATATATATATATATATATATATATTACGTCCGTTATTCAGAATTGATTTTGGACAATTAATATACTTTCCTCTTAAATCACAAAGTTTATTAAAGCATATCTATATAAACGTAGTTTATAAGTCATCCATAAACAATATATAAAATAAGTATCTTAAGGTGAAAAAGTAATAGAAAGATCTTATTGAGAAACATAACATAGAGCTTGTATAGAGCCATTCGTACTTGAATCTATATTCATTGTTCTGAATAACTGACGTAATATATATATATGCAGTATGTCTCTTCCAGAGTGGGCACTCTTTCTTTTAGTGAAAACAAATGTTATATCGGATCCATTTAAAAGGGAAATGATGTTTTCCTTTGTGACATATCCTTGGCTTAAAGTTTGATGAATGAACCACACAACTGTACTATGCTACAAAGGCATTTATGTTATTGGCATATTGATTTTAAATGTGTATACAAGTACCACACACACACACACACACACACACACACACACACACACACACATATATATATATATATATATATATATATATATATATATATATATATATATATATATATATATATATATATATCACCAAAAACATTATATTTTAATATAACGGCATTACTGTTCGTAAATGTTTTATTGCCGTAAAAATTTAGAACAAAGTGCTTAAATGCAACATACCACAAGCACGTTCCTATAGAAAGTCCAGACCACTCTTCAATCATCCGATTTGAAGTAAGAAAAAGTCCTCGAATTATTTGTGTATACCATCGATAAAGAACCAGTGTAGTCTTCCTTCCTGCGTATGTGCTATCTACATGCTCCGATATATACTAATTGTAATGTAGGTACAGAACCGTTTACAATTTATATATATCCATTGTCAATATACCTGTGTCGCTTCAAATGCCATATATTCTTTTCAACTGTTCAATCATGAACTGACGTGCATTGCAAGACCAAATCGCAAACTGATAGTCGGGTGTCTTTTTGTAAACTAGATATGTAGATGTTAGTGGCATGTATGCATCGGTATTGGGTTTGTTTCGTTCACATAGTCGGTATGGAAGTCATTTCGGGTTGCATCCATCAATGGCAGTAGTAAAATTATGAAACAGCAGCAGAGGGGGTGAGCCGGACAACATTTTTAAACAAGTTTTCACTGAAATCAGGCTTCTATGGCCAAGATGTGGTGAATCGGATACAAGTTTTCAATGAAATCAGGCAAATAAATCATTGATTAGGCAAAAAAAAAAATCAATGAAATCAGGCAAAAAATAATAATGAAAAATCAATGAAATCAAAAACTTTTCAAGAGATTACAACGTCGTTGTCACTCACCCTCTCAACCGAATATTTGATCCAGTCCGATACGATATCGTGTCCCCTCTTCAGGATGAAAATCCTTAGGATTTCACAAACAGACTTATTTGTAAAACCTCCTCTTGTAAATCAATCAGATTATTAGACTGGTCAGTGAGTTTGAAATTAATTCTGGTTAATGAATTATTATGACATCGCATATAGACTGGATTCACCGGAGACTCAATAATTAGAAATCCTGGAGAGGCTATTGGTGCAAATGAATAAAGAATATATCCTTGCTGAGCTTGATTTGATCGTTCTAGATTTATTTGATAGCTTCCTTCGATAACGTCACACACTAAATTGAGCGCAATCACCGATGAAATATTCACGTTGAACGGAGCGATATGCCTGCCACCACCATCTGGATCATTATTGTGTTTGAGGATTTTTATTTCCGGTGATGATGTTTTTTTCCACGTATCATGAATTATTTTAAAACCAACATCGATGGCATCACTGAGAAGTTTTGTTAGTTGTGGTACGTTATATCCTGGTAGTTTGACTGTTGGAATATCCTTGACAGGGATGCCCTTGCCTTCTGCAAAAATTCTTCTTGTTGTAGGATTACTGTCATCTAATATCTCTTGAATAATTTGTGAATGAAATGTTTCCATATCATTGATGATTTTGTTACATGTTTCTACGACGCTGATAAATTCATCTCGGGTAAGAGAGCCGGATTTAAGAGGTATTAACAACAGTGAAAAATCATTATTCATTGCTGTGAAATTTTCAATAATTTTAAGTTCGTTAATAAAAAGATATTTCCCTCCCTTATCTATAGTGCTAAGAGCAAAAAAATTTCTAGCAATACTGTAATCACTATAGCCTTTTACTGGATTACCAGATTTTATCCTGTCGGTGATATAATCAGTTTTTTGTGGTTCTGGTAATTTAACGGTTTTCCCCCCGGGTGGTAATTCAGGCCATCCTAGTACGGTTCTAATAGAACTTTGATAGATATCTATGACGTATTCTTCTGAGTTTATTTCAATGGCAGATGACAGTGTTGGTTCATGAACTGTTATAGCTATTTTTGACTCTACTCCAGTAATCGATTTTATTCTACGCGCGAATTCATTATTGATTTGTTCGATTTGGTATGATCCGGTTGGTATCGAAACGACGTTCCAGTCTGGGGTACCGTCGGGTTTATTCTTATTTGCAAACACTAAAGAATTATTGGGTTGTTGACCACCAAATGATTTTGACCTAATATTTGGCCAGCTGTGATACACTCGTAATTTTGCTAGCGCTATCTCCTTCACTGGGACCGGAGAGGGGAAATTCACACTGAATTCTGGATTCGTTGAGGTTATTGAGATCATGCTGGTTTGTACTGGGGTTGTGTTCTCCACTATTTGTTGAAGTAATTCCTGCGGTGTCGTCATCGTTGCTATACTCATGATATATTTCTAATTTTGATATTGCGGAATCATAGACACGTACCATCACTGAGAATTCACTATCTGATATCGTTGAGGTTATTGAGATCATTTTGGTTTTTTCTGATTCCATCGGTGTTGTCATTGTTATTATACTCATGTTTTTGTATTTCTAATTTTGACATCGCAGAATCATATATATCTACCATCGCTGAAAACTCACTCTCTGATATAATTGTATCATCGAGAGATGACGATATCAATGAGGATAATTGCGAGCATGCAGTGGACACAACATGAAATTGAATTATGTAGTCTTGTAGTTTCCGTTGGCTGCATGATGATATTTTTTTTGTGATTATTGAAATAATTCCAGCGATTGTTGTTGCCGCAGAAATGCAAATTGGAACAGCTATCGGAGCCATCATTGTCACTGAAGACAGTATAATACCAGCTTCGGTGATTACACCACTCACTGAATACACGGTAACATCAATTGCGGTAATTCTCCTGCGATATTTTTTTATTTTCATTGCATACTCCTCAGACAGGGTTTTGAGTCTAGTTTGAAATTCTCTGACCTGATCATAACGATATTGCGATGATGAAATCATTTTTTATTTTAAATACGCTAGCGTTTTCAATTACGATTTACTTAAATCCGCTACGAATTCCACATACCATGTTGTTGTAACCCTAACCAAATTTGTATCAGTATATGTGATTGTGAACTTTTCAGTTGTATTCTTGTCGATGATCGTTGAAATCGTATTATTGACCCCGGATGAACTGGACGATGAAATATTAAATTGAGTCAATGGTGTCACTAGTGTTAATCGATAAATACCCTTAACGGTTGCAGTGATATATAATGTGTTGTTTGTAGGTGTCCACTCAAATGATCCGTGTTGGATTGTATATACTATGTTGTTGGTTTTCTCATGAGGGATTTTTGTTTTTTCAATGACTGTTATCATCCTCGAAAGATCACCTTTGACGCCTTCGATGAAGTTTTTGGTCTCATCGATGGATTTTTTAATATCAGGGAGTTTTATTTCAATTTTATCTAACGGGGTTCCAATAAATTTATCAATGGCGTCGGTTGTTGTGTTTGTTGCTTCGTTGATAACCTTTTGATCATCAACAAACGTTTTAATTTCAGCGATAGATGGTGTAACTACAATTGGAGACCCAAAGAACTTTTGAACGACATTTCTACGGAAACTATTGTAGTTTTTTAAATGATCGTCAAATTCTTTATTGTATTCAGTGAATTTATCTGTAATAGTCGAGAAGAGTACACCCGGTTTGAGTTTACCCTGATCGGAAAATAACGCAACGGTATCCTCGATTGCGTTTTGTTGTTTAACTAAAATATCATCCAGAGAAATATTACTAGATTTCAATTTACCCTGTTTGTCTTGAAATACAACTATCTCATTAGGATCAACATTTACTAAATTCAACGTCTCAGCGATTTCATCTTTAATTTTTTTTGTTATATCCTTGATAGAACCAGGGGTTGCAGTGTCATCGGGTTTGGGTTTCAAAGATCTCCCCCAAATATCAATCATGTTATTGTAAAACTCTTTCTCTCTCTAAAAAGCGATTACTAGTGTAGTCATTTACGACAATGTGTGGTGGTTTTCTAGATGCTGAAATAGCGTTAAGGACATTTAATACTTCGCTGCCGCATATTGGTGGGTCATTGATTTGTTGTGTTGGTAGCGTAGAATACCAAGTCTTCATTGGAAAATTTTTTATATAACGCAAAAACTCTTTTGGCGGGGCTAATCCATATGAATCGAAATAAACAATCCCACGTGGATCAATAGCGTATGCAACCCAGTGAGTTCCAGGTCCGGTGCTGTTATCGAGATTAATAATACCTGTTTCAGTTTTGTTTGGTTGATGTGGTAATTGATCTTTCATAAAAACACCTCTGAAATTTTTAATCGCTAGGTTTTTAGCAGCATCCATTAAATCAAAATTGGACATGGGAACCATTAATAAACCGTTCCTGGTAGTCTCAGGCCTGATCCGTGAACGGATCTCCCGCTGTACCATGAATACGGGGTTCCTGGTAGTCTCAGACCTTTTCCGCTGTACCATGAATACGGGGTTCCTGGTAGTCTTAGACCCTTTCCCCTTTTTTTATAACCCTGTCCAGTTGCTTTTTTCAACGCCATTCCTGCTGCAGTACCAACGGCTCCTAACGCCGCTGCTTTAGCTACTGCTGGGGCTGCTGCTGCAATCAATGCTGGTATTGCAGCTAACAATGGAAATATACCGCCTGTTTTCATCATATTTTTGATAGCAGCCGCAGAAAGAGTAATCTGAACACCTTTTTTGGCTGCAAGTGCATCATTGAAATGTTTTATTTGACGAGTTGTCAGCGATAATTAATTTGCACCACCAGTCATTTGATTCGGTTTCAAAGTGATTGTGGTTCCACATTTTTTAGCCGATTCTGATTGCAATTTTTTGATTTGACCAGGAGTTAACGCAACACTAATAACACTATATGACATTATACATAATAGATTGATTCTAATGGAAAAATCGTTCAAAGATTTTCTACTGGGGCATCTACCACTCTCATTCTTCCACCAACACCTTCAAGTAGCATTGATTTATCACTGAGAATGACAGCAACTGCTCTATAATCAGCAATAACACCACGAGTCACATTAGCTCTAAAATGTATATCAACGACAGATTGTCTCATCAAATCGAGATGTTCCAGTGAGAAGTAATAAATCGGATAGATGCTTTTGAAATCCAATTGTGATATTTGTAGACCGGTATCCACATTTTGATCACGTGCCATAAATGACAACAGACGATGATAAACTCGTGCAATATGATTTTCTGTGTAATTAAGTTGTATATCCTCGGATGGTTCCTGCTGGCCGTTTATTCTCAGTGAGACGTCTTTCACACCTAACTGATCAAATATCATATGGCTGAAGAGTTGATTGCCAACTCGTGCGTTATCCTGTAACGCTACGAATATATGACGTGGCGCAGAAACGCCTTGTTTTGATGCTAGATTCCACGTGAATAACCCGTTGATATTTGATTGTTTCACATCTGTACTCACTGATAACCAACTTAGTAATGTCTTTCCCCCTTGGTCCATAAATGATAGTAATCGTTCTTCTGCGGTGATTGCTGGAGTCAACACTGGCATCCACAATGATATTTTTGTTAATTTGACTTTACCGGCATCAGCATTGGGGGTTGCAGCATCCGCTGGAATCCTCCAGATTGCGTCATTATCATCACCCTTTCGTACAAGCGATACTGTATGCTTAGCTCCATAAATAACTTTTCTGACGTTTCTACAGAATCCAAATATATGATGCAGTGGAATTGCGCATGAAAATGATTTACGCGCTCCTTGCAACGTTGCGTTTCGTGTTAAAGCTCCTAGATTGTAATTAGGATCGCTGTTTATAATCATATCCTCGGCATCAATATTAGCGGCGCCAGCATTATTCTTTGGTCGTCTTATAATAAATTGATTTCCTCCAGCCGTATTCTTACCATCTTTTGCAAACATCATAGAAGGTCCTGCTGATCTTGTATAATCATCAGAATATCTCGCTAACCCTATGATTGTTGTAGCCACATCAACATCACGATCTATCGTCTCAATTTCTTTTCCATCAATGAGATATTTTGCACTCTCAAATAACGCCATGATACCATTATTGACAAACCCGACTTGAGTACCATCTGGATACTCTGTATCATTTGTTCGTAAAATTTCTCCTTCGATTTCAATAAACGCTTCACAGGGTAAAAAGTATTTACTGGTATCATGGACTTGAAGATCAATTCGCGATCGACTATTTGGGTCTATGGCATGATAGGCGTAATATTGATAATCGCGTACAGAATCATCCTTACCAACTGGGGCGTCTATATCAAATGCTGGATCACGTGACTTTTTGAACATTTTATTCTATTTATCAGAGTCTAAATCGGATTTTCAACGCTAGCGTTTTCTAAAGCCACTTCCTGCTATCATATTTAGGTCGGGAGTTAAAGCCATTGACGCTAGTTTTTCATCGACTGCGTTATTTATAATTTTACTAACACTTGCAGGCATTTCTTCTGTGGACGGTAACGGTTTCTTTTTTCGCCTCACTAATGATGTTATTTTATTCTTTGCAGTTGAAAACGCTTTCCCGGCAAGATCTCCAACAGCACCAATACCCTTATCACGAATAACATCAATGGCTTTTATTGATAACTGTTTAGCTAACGGCATCACTTTTGGAGCCATTCTTGAAAAGAATCCTAAAATAGTATTGCCGAGGCCATCTCCATAGTATGCTTTATAAACTGGAAACCGTGAATTAACTACATAGACGAGGGTTGGTTTATCATGATTGTAATGTATGATCATTATTATAAAAACAATAGTGTTTTCAATTGCTGTGATACCCATTTGCTAACTCGTCAATGAAATCTCGATATGTTTTGATATCCATGATACCGCCGGCAAATAACCGTCTACAGATATCAGCTGCTTCATTAATTATTTCTGGAGAGTTATTTCCAGCTCGGAACCCTCCTACAAGAACTTCTAATCGTGATATATCATTGATAACACTATCAGGACACGAAATCCTTGGATTTTGCAATCCACTTCCGCTATAACCAGTTGCTTCATCTAGTTTTTCTAAATCCGTTTCTTGTAAATAATCATCATCATCATCATCATCATCATCACGTGGTATTTGTTGTTTTTTAGGAGAGTAGGGTACTTTCTTTGCAGGTTGCTGTCGCCGCCCTTTCAATTTTCGTTGTTTTAACTCTTCGTATTGATTATACACGTGATCCACCGCATTGATATATTCAATGTATGATGCACTATCTGTCTTTTTTTGACTTTTTCCGGTTTTGATTTTGTAGAATATATCAGCCCAATGGGTTAAATTCTTAACAAACTTTTGATGTTCTGGTTTCAACATTTTTTTTCTGTTTTCATAAGACGTAACAACAAGAGTAGGAATTTCTGTTGGATCAGTCCCATCAATTGCTGCTAACCCTTCCGCGTTAAATCTCACGCGTAAGTCCTCTACTGTTCTTTTTGATTCCATTTGTTTTGTTTGTTCAGTTTTCGCTGCTATTTTTTCAAGTTCACCAATAACAGATTTTCCTGTCTCGGGAACATCTCCCAGTAAAGCACGCTCAACCCCTTTCGTTGCTGTGGTTACTGGTTTAAACAATTCTTCAGACCCTAAAGCAAAATCCGTTTGTAAACTCTGTCGTTGTTGCAGTTTATTCCTGACAGAGTCACGAATTGGTACAAATCTCCTGATTGCATCCAGTCGTTCACGAGCCAATCGGGTTGTTAATGCTTCATTGACCATTATTTGAAATCGCAAACCATTTTTCAATTGTAAAACACTTGACATGTCGGATGATTTTTAACACCAGTGACAAAGTCACCGTGGAAGTGTTATTTCATCGTGAGACACCTTCTACCATTGATGAGGAAAGTGTCATAATTGTATATAAAATAATTAATACTGACACTTTCCTCATTCGATTTTTGACATGTCGGATGATTTTTAACACAGTCATGAAAGTGTTATTTGATTGTTTTAACAGCTCTATCAAGTATGGCGAAAGTGTGGAATTTGTATATAAAATAATTAATATCACACTTTCGCCATTCTATTTTTGACATACCCCTTGAGGGTCGGCTAAAAAAAATGATATGGTCGGGCAATCAAAAAATGATAATGGTCGGGTAATCAAAATTGTTCATTTTCTTGAATTAACGCCCGTAGGTTTCTAATTTTAGAGTTGACTTCTTTTTTCAATTCGTATTCGTTACCAAATTCTTTTCGTATCCCTTCTACGATAGTATACAACGGAACGAACACACTGATGTCACTGGAAAATGAAAGAGAGTCTTTAATAGAATTCTGAATTCTTTTGATGAGTGCATATTTCTTGGGTAGCATATATTTATTGTTGTTAACTCCGTATTCTATATCCTGAAAATCAGACACAATTTGATAAGGATTTAACCCATCTGATAGTTTGATATCCTGATTTTTCAATTTTGCTATTTCAACTATGATGCTATTCATGTTTTCAGAATTCATTATTCTATAGCAATGACATATCTCTAATTGAAAAATACATAACTAAATCGAACTTTTTGTCCCGTCCCTTTTGAAATCGCAGATCGACAAACTCCCTCTGCAACTCTTTGAACAGAAGTTGGACAAATATCGAAGTGCCTACCGGCGCTGGTTATTGATTGAAATATTTTCTCTTCGTTAGTTATTGTATTCAAAGATTTCACAGGTCTCCTCCAAACCGTTTTGCATTTTCCAGTCTCTCCTCGTTTGGAATTCTCACTCAGTGTGATAGCCTGCAGATTTGATACAGAATTATTCTTTGGATTAGAATCCTTGTGATCAATAACAAAACCATTTTTGATTAATCCATTAAAACATTCATACACGAAACGATGATTGTGATAAGTTTTCTTTCCAGCGCTAAACCTCAAATACCCTTGATTACTCACAAAACCGACCGGTTTTTTCAGCCTACGGTTTCTTACAACACCATCACTGGATGCTTCATAATTTGTAATCACTGGATGTGGTCTGAATTCTTGGTTCATATATACTATTCTATTGTTTGTCTAATTCATTGTTTGGTTTAATGATTACATCACTGGAGAACCTTTCGATGTAGTCTTGCGGAGTTCTTATGATTTTGTCAGTGACGTTATCAGGGTCAAAGACTTTTTCAGGGTCATAATTTCTGATGGATTGTCCATTTTTGATTCTTTTATCATAATAACGCTTCAATTCCCTATATCGCTTACCACCGCAATCAATACACAATTGTGATCTTCCCTTAACCCCAACCCCACATCGAATACAGGGTAACGGACCAAGTCTCCCATGTCGAAAACTTTGCATATGATACCTACAGTACTCATTTTTTCTGCATGATTTGTTACACGGGGTTACATTTCCCATCATGAGCCATTTGCACTGGTTCATTATATATAAAACTTTCATTTAAATACTTGTTTTATGTATAGCATGAAGGAGTTCAAGAGATTGACTTCGAAAAATGCTAAATTCAATACCGATAGAGAGTTTAAGAGATTGTTGAAAATTAGTCCTAAATTTAATATCGATAGACCTAAAAAAACGTCCAATAGACAGAAACAACGTCCAAAACGTCCAAGAGACGGAAACATGAAAGAGTTTAAGAGATTGTTGAAAATCAGTCCTAAATTTAATATCGATAAACCCAAAAAACGTGTAGTAAACAGAAACAAACGTGACAAACGTCCAAAACGTCCAAGAGACGGAAACATGAAAGAGTTTAAGAGATTATTAAAAATCAGTCCTAAATTTAATCGCGATAGACCCAAACAACGTCCAAAACGTCCAAGAGACGGAAGCATGAAGGAGTTTAAGAGATTATTGAAAATCAGTCCTAAATTTAATCGCGATAGACCCAAACAACGTAACAAACGTCCAAGAGACGGACCCTGGAAGGATGCTCAATTCAATCTTGATATAGTTTCTAATACACCCAAGAATAAAATTCTTGATAAGGCTATCAGAGACTGTTTTAATGAATTCAAGCGTGATGGAGCATCTTATTGTTGGTCAACATTTCGAATTGATGGTGTTGTTGACGCTACCATGACTGATGAAAAAGCAGCAGAGATCATTTCACGTGTTGGGGAAAAAAGTCATTTTTTCCGAATCAAATTCATTATCCGTGAGAATGGAAAATGGATTATTAGGGATAAATTTGAACCCATCTTGAAGGGCAAAAAAACTATCACTGTGAATCAGGATTCAAAACCGGGAATTTTGACTGGAATTGATAAACCCTACTACGAAAGATCTTATCCTGTCACAGCAGTTGTTTACGGGATCTATCCGCTCAATGAAAAACCTGATATTGCAAAACTAGCACCCATGAAATATTCGACAGGGCTTAATTGTGTAGCAGAACGAATAATAGAACACTTCACAAATGCGTCCCGGGAAAATAAACTCACTGATCTAAGACGAAAAAAAATAACCGAATGGGAACTGACAGTGAAACAGCATGGGGCAACAATTCAGGATATAACTAAATTAGAAACATCATTGAGATTTCCAATATCAGTAAGAACAATCACCGGTGAAGTATTAAAAGAACCGAAATATCAATCAAAAAAAGGAAACCCAATTGAAATTATTGATCACAACGCACACGCGTGGTCATCTGCAGTAACAATATTTCCACGGGATAGAACCGTAAAATATCTATCCCAAACCGAAGAGTTTTTTTCAGAGCAGAAATTATTTGATGCTATTTACCATTTGAGTAAAAACGATCCTGTGTCAATGTGGCTATTTCATAGTACTTCAGACGAAGAATGCAAATTTGATCAGTTTGTAAAGCCCAACGGAGAATTATATCGTACTGAAGAACTGCATAATCAAATGAAACAACTAGCTAGTGAGTTTTCTGAGGACGGGGAGGAAATCGAAGATCAATTATTAGCAAACTGTTTTACAGTACCATCCATTGCAGCACATTTTGCTAGAAAGAAAAACGCGTGGAAACCAACACGGAGTGAGTTCTTATCAGATGTCAAATTGTCCTGTCTTGAATACGGCCATGGAGGATTATGGAATACAAAATACACCGCTGATACCGTTATTTCAGTTGATATGATTGCGTGTTATCCAGGAAGTTTTCTTGGGTATGGAGAATGCAAGAAATATTTCAAACGATTTGGACACCCTACACACGAAATGACCCGTGTTGCTATTAATGGACCACTGCCTGATTTTGATTTAACCGGATTCGCTTGTGTGGTATCATTTGAAATGGCTGAAGGACTTCATCCGTGTAGTTATCTTTGGATTGGTAAACACATGTCTGAAAAACACTGGATGCCAATAGTGTTATTACGGTATATGCTTGATTGTAAGATGTTAAAATCATTAATTGTCAGTGAAGCAATTATATCCTATCAAGCACAGAAATCAGTCTGGTTACCACAACCTGATCTAGAAAAAATAATTAGCGAAGAGCGAAAACTGTTTCCTGATTTTAATGAACAACAAATCATGGATTGGTCCCAACAGTTATTTGAAATCAGAAACAATGAAGCAAAAAATCTTGGACGAAGAATAATCGGTAAATTCACTCAGGGTGGCAAAGATGATAATACGAGATATTCTTCACGATTGATTATAGACAACGCTGAATACGATTTTGTAATGGCGGATTTAACGAATAAAGGCCTATATGTCAATCGTAAGGACGCATTTATGTCCGATGGAACCAAATTGGGTACAATTGTTACTTACAATGATGGATACAATCCGCAGTACACACACTTGAGAGCTTCTATGCTCGGTTATGCTTCTATTAATTTATTTTCAATGATTAATAAATTTCCTACCACCGCAGTTAGAGTTGCCACTGACTCATTTTACATAAACAGCAAAATGGTTGATTTTAAGGCTACTGGCAACGAGAATTGGGGATCATGGAGAATTAAGAAAGAAATGATTCATGATTATATTCCATCAGCAGATGTTACCATTGAAAATAATTATCGGAATCTCAAAGAGATTCAATCAGATTTTTCTAGTGCACCACCGATTTCTGATCCAATCTGTAGATATAAAACAGTTTATTTAAACGGCTGTGGTGGGTCAGGAAAAACAACCCGGGCAATTGAGTTATATCGCCGTGGAAACGCTAGCGTTTCTAACATGATTGTGCTAACACCGACTCACAGACTTGCAAGAGAAATGATACAGAGAGGGGTAAATGCCTGTACCTATCACAGCTTTTTCCGATGGAAGGGAGATAAATGGACTCCTGAGCGCATGGGAGAGAAATTTATTCCTGAAATTATCATTTGGGATGAAATAGACACAGTGCCATTAGATATCTTAAAAATATTTCTTGAGTGGTTGTTATTGAAAAATACAAAAATCGTCATGTGCGGTGATCACGGCCAACCACCACCATTTGTCGGTGCATCCCCACATGAATGGCTAAAGGGTTTTGTAGACTACTATGAAGAAATTGATACTGATCATAGATCACTTGATGAAGAATTAAAAGAATTTAAGAAACTAATTAGATTACAACCGGATAGAATCCAGTGTGAAATAGCCCGTGAAATAATTTCGGAAACTCCCATGAATGATTTCTGGGAAATGTGGAGACCAAACGATTTGATCATTGCAAGTAGAAAAACAGTCAGAGACACACTTCAGATGAAATTATTTGAATTGCATAAACAAAAATTTGCAACGCTTCCAGTGCCTCTTTGTTATAGGCCATCGGATACACGAAAACAGAACATTGAAGTTGATATTCCAGGACAGAGTGAAAAGCAGATTCTCGTATTAAATGATATTGTGCTGGTTGATATCAATGTCGTTGAAGATGCATTGCGTGCTAATAAATCCCCATGGACGCTAGGATACGCAGCAACAATACACTCTTCACAAGGATTGACTATATCGGATACAATTGTTTGGATGGTAGATAATCGCATAGAATGGTCGAATTTAGTCTATCTTTCAGTATCCAGAGTACGAAAAATAAATCAACTTCGAAGAATTGTTTTTGATGATAATGACACCACAATAGATGATATTGATATTAAAATGATTGATAAAAAACTCTCCGGTTACAAACAACAGGACAAAAAAAAACAACGAGAATTTGACATTGATGCTGAATTAATAATTACGCTGAAACAACAACAGAATAATCACTGCGCGAGTTGCAATTGTATAATGCGTTGGCAGTATTCGGATAAGGATCCTCGCCAATTCACCGTAGACAGAAAAAATAATAGTCTCGGTCATGTCAGAAACAATGTGATGTTGACTTGTCTTGAGTGCAATAGACGCAAGGGTGCTAGTTAAGCCCATGCGGTGGTAATTGAGTATCCTCAGGTATCACTTGTAGTTGTTGTCTAGTAAAAACCCGCTGAGGGGCAGTTGAATCCAGTTTATAGATTGGAGGTCTACCCGTAGATCGTGTTATACTAGATATCTTATGCGTAGTGACGCTCCAAATAGGATCAGTAGCCCTTTTTCTACCCCCTTCAAGCTCTCCTGGTTCATATAAATACCTCACAATGACATTACTACCAAGAATTGGTTCGGAAACGCTAGAATCTTTTTGTGGTTTTTCAGGTATTGATTTCTTTTTAATCGCATTGATAGGTTTCATGTTGATGGTTCTAGTAATCTCGTTATTCAGTGCAGTAATCACAGCTGGTAACCTTTTAACCCATTCACGGGATCTTTTTTCTTGGATGAATTCTTTTGCGTATTGATATCCAAATAACCGCTCAGCAAGGGTTTTATTAAATCGTTCTACAATTGCCTGATCACGATGCAGTGCAGTATGCCCTCGTCGTATGGTGACATTATGATGTTTCATTGGAGATAACACTGCACCATGAAATTCCTTGCCAGGATCAACCTGCAATAGATTTGGCCAGTGCAGAGGACCTCGTCGATAAATCCTTTCAAATGCAGAAGCTACTTCAGTGGCCGATTTTGTTTTTAACGGCTCTGCTTCTTTGTATCGACTTGCAATATCAACTACAGTTAATTCATATTTGTAACCGTGGTCATGTGGCAGAAATAATAGATCAGCCTGATGAACTTCATTGGGTCCGGTTACATCAAAATGCGAGACATTAATTTGTTTAGGCGGCGGTAAGTAAATTTGCCATAGTGCCTGTTTGGATAACCAATGAGCCGCAGTGGTTTTTTTCACTTTTGCGGCGCTAGCGAGTTTACTGATTGCAGCGTTACCCTTCCAGTATCCTCTTGGGGAATAATAAATAGATTCCATGTTGTTATTAATTACCAGCACCTAACATCAATTTACTTTTCAAAGCCGATTTTATCAAAAATGAAGCCAATTTTTCTTTGAAGGATTTATCAGGAATAGCATTTAACGCATGAATTAATTTCACATCTGCTAGATGCCTGTGTTGCAGATTGCTGCTTTTATAAGCCACATCATGAAGGTGACAGGCCTTATCAATAGCGTTTATTGGTTCTTCACCGGGTCGGGGCTGATTTTGATCATTGAGTCTGATATCAAGTCTGGTTCCCGGTCCACAGTAGCTATACCCTGGAAGGTGTTTTTCTCCGGGGTATTTTGCCCATGGGGTTCCAGGGAGTTTTGCTAATTTGGCAGCGATATCACCTCCTCGTTTTTTTTTAAAGGTTCCTTGGGTTCCTTGGGTTTAGAAACAAATCTAAATTTCTTTGTACCACATTGTACGCATTTACCAGAAAGCGCTGATCGGTTATTTTTAGTTGTAATCGTCGTCAAGTCATCTGTGCCAGTACGCGCCTTACACTTCACACAATATAGATCCATAATTTATGTATAGAGATATGAATATAATTGATTTTTCAGCAACTAAAACAAGAGAACCAGTGAAGCATCATGCAGCGCTACCAAACTCTATCCGCGCAATTATAATCGGACCATCTGGATCCGGTAAAACGCAATTGTTGCTCAATTTAATAATGAGATGGATGAAGTGGGATAAGTTGTATTTAATTGCCCCTAGCGTAGACGACCAACGATGCTATGAAGTGCTAAAAGATTTTAATGAGATTGCTGGTGAGGATGTTATTGAATTTATAACCGATATTGACGAGGCACCATCAGTAGAAGATCTTGATGGAAGTATTAACAATTTAGTGGTATACGACGATGTCATGTTAGATAAACAAAAAAATCCTGCTAGAATATTTTCCAGAGGCAGGCACAAAAACACGGATGTGATCTATGTCACTCAACGCTACACACAAATACCAAAAGTGATTCGCGATAATTGTAATGTGTTGTGTGTGTTTAATGGAGTTGATACACATACGCTACGAAATATTTGGCAGACATGGTGCTCCGATATGGACTTCAATCAATTTAGAAATTTCTTTAGTCATGCTCAGTCTGCCCCACACGGATTTGTAACAATAAATTTACATGACCCTCGGACACGATATCGTATCGGACTGGATCAAATATTCGGTTGAGAGGGTGAGTGACAACGACGTTGTAATCTCTTGAAAAGTTTTTGATTTCATTGATTTTTCATTATTATTTTTTGCCTGATTTCATTGATTTTTTTTTTGCCTAATCAATGATTTATTTGCCTGATTTCATTGAAAACTTGTATCCGATTCACCACATCTTGGCCGTAGAAGCCTGATTTCAGTGAAAACTTGGTTAAAAATGTTGTCCGGCTCACCCCCTCTGCTGCTGAAACATTTAAATGACGGGAACTGGAGTTGTAAGTTAATATGATATCAGATGTTCGTTTTTTATCGATGTTAACAGGTTTTGAAGGTTTCATAAAAATGCAATCGTCGCTTTGATAGTCATTTGCATATATAATTATCTGCATGCCAGAAAAAATCTAGTAATGTTTTTAAACTCATCTTATCATCAATCGATGTTACAACACATGGCGTATAATCTAATTATATTCACTCATCTTGCTTTACAAGCAAATCCAGGCATATGTGTGAAATGGATCCCAATGCACTCACGCACCCAAATACATACATATATACCAACACACACACTTGTATAATACGAGCACGCATATTACAAGTCCATAAACACAAAATATAACTCGAAGTGATACTTATATGAACCATATGCGAATACTGTCTTCGGTTTCTAAGCTTTAAATATATAGTGTAATTGCTTCTTGTTCGAAGACCAATTGACATGATTAACTGGTCGGAATTCTGCTATCAAGTAAATTAATGATCAGTCCATCTGTGCTATGAACTGCGCCAGCGGTATGATTAATGTAACAAAGAAAGTTGAACCTGTATGATATAATATATTCCACGTAACGTGTTTTAATCTCATCTGGGATGTCTATGGTGGGTGATCAGGTGTGTCTTCTTCCAGATAGTGTGATTCTCATTTACAACAGTGAATTAGTATCCCCGAAATTGGGAAGCTTGTATGAATTAGATGGAAAATCATGTACTTTGGAAGATTTGTCTTGGTTCTCATTAGTTGTGATGTGATGGCAAAACCAATAGTGGCTTCGCTTCCGGTCGGTCTTCCCATTATTCAGCTGCTGCAGACGAAGATATAGCGAGCTGCTACACCAGTGACTTGTTCTTCGAGTTTCACTCAGGACCGATATATGGTACATGGGCTAGGATTGAGGTGAAGCGGGTACTGTTTAAGGCGCCTTTCTTTAGACCATTTTCAATGATACGGAGGAAATCGGTGTGATCCTAAAATGAGGTTGCTCAGTTACTGTAGGGCGTCGGTGAGGGTGGCTATACTTTAAAAGCCGCCCCGGTCATAATGAATAGCGACCTCTTGAGAAAGACGAATGTGAGCAGGTCTGCAGCTGCACGGGTTTTCCACACATGCTGTTTTGCAGCTCGCTCATCTCTCCCGACTTGATTGTGCATGGCGGGTGGAGGAAATGGTCTCATTAGGTGAGCCTAAATTGGCTCTTCGTGTGAAAACGCCATCTCTCGCTCTAAATACAGCAGAAAAACAATGTCGAGAAGTCTAAAAACATATCTTGATTCACTTCCTGACACCTTGTAGTCTGTCTTTACAAGTAGGGCGGCTATGGTGACAGGGAACACACATGTTATGTTGCCTTGTCCAACGCAGATCATTTTCCACAGTTAGCTTAGCGTGCTGACCACTCTTAGTCAACTTTCGCATGAAGTACCGTCTTCTGTTACTTGCGATAATGGGCGTTGCTCGACATTACCGTTACAGCACAAATTTAGGAACTGAATATGCAGAGGTCTTAGTTTTGCTTGTTTGTTTGTATGATTAGAATTTTTAACATAGTTTCAGTCATATAGCTACGATGTCTGCAGTGAGGCAGTTTATAGTGATGTCTAGCACTGGGACATCATGCTGCAGACATATGGCATGATGTCCGACCCAGTCACATTATCCTAACGCCAGGCCGACCAGTCCTAACACTAACCTCTTAATGCTGAACGCCAAGCGAGGCAGCTGTTAGTACCATTTATGTAAGTCTTTGGTATGACTCGGCCGGGGATCGAACCGACTATCTCTCGCTTCCGCGGCGGACGCTCTAACCACTAGGCCACCGGAGAAGTCTTAGTTATTGTTTGAACAAAAACATTACTTAAAAATTCGTAAGAAATAAAATGCAATGAATAATACGCAACATTTGTTACAAATCTGACAAAAACAATGCCATGTTTTTGCATATTTTATTCCTAGAAATTCATCCTGGATATACACGTGTATGCCTTAAGAGTACAAAGTGGCCTGTATTTCAAGACACTGCTTAGGATACAGTTTGATAATGATTCAATGATATCGATTTATTAGAGACACAGTGCATGGTCAAAAGTAAGATACAGGGAGGAAATTAAAGCTGGTAAACAAATTGGATAAATTTGTGTGAAAGTTAGCTCAGTTTGGAAATACAAGCTAATCAACATTGAAACACGTATATCAGTAAGCAAGTTCAGTATTAGACTATATTAGTGCGATCCTATCGGCTAAATAATCTGACTAGTTGAGAACATGTTCACAGTATTGATGAGATACATATTTTGGAGGAATTCATATGCTTTGGTGTTGATCTAACATGGATATTTGTAAAATATGGCGGTATATTTATTTTAAAAACATCGAACCATTAAATGTAACGCAGATGTCATGTAATACTTTTACCAGTGTGTAAATTAGATTATACAATGAAGATCGTCTTTATTTATGTGTCTTTATGCATTTCATTTTTTGTGTTTGTCATCTCTCATTTTGCTACTCTTAGCAAATTAGTTCGAATTTCCAATAGCTCATGATAACGTATGTCTTGGCTGATTTCACAAACATATAACACGTGTCCTTGGTATATATGCTCACGACGAAAAATAGTCAATTGAATTCTTTGCTCAAATACTGAATATTTTTCTAGGAATATCTGATCAATGTTGTTTTTTAATTATCAATCTGTGCGTGGATACAAAATGCTCTTTGTATTAACTGTCTTATCTAGATAAACGTTTCAGAACAATTGTTTTGGATTACCTATGACTGGTACTTTAATTATTGTTTCAATGATTCTCAACCAAACTTCAAATCTCTAAATTCCCAACTAAAGGCAAAATATGCGTATACTGTTAATTTATTTATGTTTGCATATGGAAGTTTTGTTAACTAAACGGCACATAATGCAGTTGTGGTGACAGTTTCATGCGCAATATTAATTACGTAGAGACATCTAGCCAGCTCAGTTAACTCCTTCTCTTTTGATCATATTTTCATGATTTGAAACGTTTTCATTACTATCGAGTCCCGATTAAGAATTTGATATGGAAGGCAATGACATATGCAGTAACCGGTATAATACTGTTATCTACTGTTCTTTGTAGAACCCAAAGAAATGACTCCGGTGTTTGAATTCCGAATACAAGTTCCAGAAATGTCTTTGTCTAAAAATTATGTATGAACAATCACATATTTCCAGAGAAACGAATTAATCTTTTAGAATCTCAAAAAATCTGAAGAAAATTTAATTTAAATTAAATCTCAAGACCTCAGTACTGGACATAACAGAATAAATCAACTTTACATCAAGCGTTTAAATGCCCCAACAAACATTATACCACAAAACATCTCTTTGAAATCTAACTCCTGCGCAATTTTGGATATACCTGAATTGCGAAATAGAAGATCACGTGATCATGTTTACATCTTAAATTCACGTACATCCAATATGACCCCGACAAAAGCCAATTATTTTACTCCAAGAATAAAATTCAATAAACTTTGTTTATACCACTGAGTGATTTCTGAATCAAGGACGGAAACTAAGCCATATATTCAAACATAGCTTCTATTATTATATGTTTATCAAAAGATTCCGTTCCAAGTAAATTTTCTATATACCAAAATCCCAAATCAAGCAAATAAGATCACATTATAATAGCATTTAATGAAATTTAAAAAAAAAACTAACCAACAAATAATTATATTAAATCAAAGATAAATTAAATCAGATATTCGTGACAATTGTAATTACCACTAACTCTGAGTTTCACATGCCACGATAAAATCTTGGACTCAGGTCCACAGATAATTCTAAAGGATTTTGTGGCCTCTATTTCAGTCTACATTTTGAGCTTGGAGTACATCTAGATGGTCAAGTAGTTCGTCATTAACAAGCCTGCCAAATATCCGAATAAAATATGGATTCTGCGGCTTTTAAGATTAGTATTAGTATCGTCATATCTAACATACAATATCTCCAATGTTTTGCGTTCTCAGTGTGTGAAGAGTAATTGAAACATCGTTTTAATTTATAACGAAATACAATGCTAATACAATGCTAATACAATGCTAATACTTCGCAGTTTCCAAAGGGTTCAGATCGAAAGAGTTGGTGTTAAAAATCTACAAAAGTTCATCATTATATGTATTATGTAATATCCAACAGTTCATCATTATATTTATTATGTATTATCCAACAGGATATTAATTCTCATATGAATGATACTAGTATGGGCTTTTTCTCCAAATTAGTTAAAAAATTTGACATAATATGGCATCCTTTTAGCAGCGCTTACTCTGAGTTTTAGAATAAGAGGCCATTTTTATAAATTATCTAACTGCACATTTCCTGAATCGTAGATTGTGAAGTAATTTAATTGTGGGCATGAAAACAAAACCAGTTTTGTTCTGAATATGTAGCTTTACAAACAATTATACTAATAAAAAACAAACACTTGCACTTGTAAATGACGACTCACTAGATCTAACCACACAACAGCAGTGTTGTATCTAGTTCGATATTATGTCAAGACATTTGGAACAGTCAGCGGACATGTTTATAAAATTTAACATTTAACATCGGTCACTTGGTTGTGTATACATTACGGAATGCTTTGAAGTCGGACAATATACGAGCAAAAATATACTACAGATGGGACCTTCTTGTGCGAATACCTTGATCGGAACTGTTAATGGTTGGTTTAGTAGAAAGACGACTGCTAACGTGAACATGGTGGATGTTTGGTGCGTATGTCAGTGGACTAAACACCTTAAAGAATATGAAGACATTATTAAATACTGTAATCAAGTACATCGGATCAAAGACAATGGATTTCCTATTTTTCTAAAACTAATTAAACTTGTAAAATCATTGCCTTTCATTCCGCAAGAAATGCAGAATCGAAGCATTTGTTTTTCAGATTACAAATAAATAAAACCAAATCATATTTTGGCTGTAAAGTTTAACTCTGTATGTGGCTGTTTTGATTTAAAACCTACTCCATGTTTGATGTCGGCAGCAAAGTCTTTTTGTGCTTATAGCAACTTAAAATAGAATGAGTATAAATAGGATGATGACTTTGATGTAGTTGTTTGAAATGATAATTAAAACAAAGAAACGGCCGATGAAGCCGAAAACATTGAATGGTTTATTTGTGGATAAATAAACATGGGACTGTGTCATAAACTGCTGAGTAAAAGAAGTTAACACATCAATAAATGATAACCTATTTTGTCAAAAGATATGGTGATTTATTTTACATTTAAAATGATACGTACATACTGGACCATAAAAGCTGTTGACCTAATGGAGATAATCTGATTATCTTCCTCAGTTCAACTTAGTGCCATTTCGAAATTAGCTGTTGACAGTTTTATATCCAATCATCGTTTGTTGGCTGTTTGCTGATAAGGATTTGATGTCAATTATTAAGAACTGGATTTTATAATTTGGTATGAATAGTAAATTATATGAAAAGAAAATGTTAACGTAATTGTATATATGTATATAGAGAGAATGTGAGGAGGGAAACTAATTTTTTGGAGGAAAATTTGTCAAAATATAAATTATGAGATAGTGTTGCTGATGGATTGCTAAATTAAGTATCTCACAAAGTACCAGTTAACTTGAAAAGAGAGAGAGAGAGAGAGAGAGAGAGAGAGAGAGAGAGAGAGAGAGAGAGAGAGAGAGAGAGAGAGAGAGAGAGAGAAGGGGGGGCCGGGACGTTTTAAGTAGACGTGCTAAATAAAACGGATAATTTTTAAAACAAAAACGTTTTGGCAGACCAGCATCTATGTGCATCGGTGTTGAATAGAAAACGTCCACCCTAGGGTCAAGATAGTAGATTGTCTTGTATCCAACACAGATACAACATGAATAATTATTTTCCTCACGTTCCGGAATGTATAGGGAGGGTGGAAATCATGTTTTCATCGTGAGTACCGATTATAATGTATATGAAGCAAAGCACCCACTTAACAGACAGTACGGCGACATTAAAACCTTATGCCTAGCTGATAACTTCAAAGTAATCTATAAATGATGTTCAAACACACCATCATTTAAAGAACAGGAATCAAAGTAATGACAATAAAAGGATTGTCATTATGTTATTAAAATATCTTTTTTAATGAGACAAACGTGAACAGGTCCAATAATTAAGTTCGTTCTATTCCCTAAGATTAAACGGTGCACAATAATATTATATTCCTTGATTTAATTATGACAAAATTTAATTTTCCTTTAATAAAGAATAAGAATGAGAAGATGGATTTTAAAATGAAATAATAATAACAAAAGCGGCTTCCTGCAGTTGAAACGGGACTTCCTAACCAGTACACGTTTTTCGGTCGTTCAGTACAAAACTACAGCACATTTTAAGATGAAACTGAGTAACGATTATTCCTAAGATTGAGTATTGTAACTAAATTATGAAGTAGTAATAGAAACCAGTATAGCTATTGCTATTTACGTGAATTATAATCACAGTGCGTGTTATTTGGCGAATCACATTAGTCACGTGATGAAATTCTGAGATATTTCCCATTGTTGTTCAAACTTTAAAAACGGTATCCTTCAAATTTATAAATGTGAAAAACTTCTATTTACTACATCATTTTTTTGGTTAATGTCATCTTTTATTTGGCATAACATCTCAACTACCCGATTTAAAATCAGTAGAGCAATTATGTAAGATACATGATGATCTAAGGACCTCTCGCTGCCTTTTTTCTTAAGAATTCGTTCCATTAAATATTGGGATTAGAGATCTACATGTCCCAGTATGTATCTAATCTGACCTTGTCAGCTCTCTTAACTCAAGTTATCTTACCGTTTGACCATCAAGTCCTATCAGTCCGACCTTAAACTTCGGTTTCGATTGATTGTATTTCTTGTTTTTTTTTTCCATTCACGTTAAATATCTGCAGTGCATGCATAGAGTGTGATAGAGTATTCGTTCGACGGTTGTTACCCCTCCCTCCAGTTTCGAATGTTAAAAACAGAAAACTCGTTGGATATAAAAGTTTTCTTTAAAAAACGTGGTCATTGTATTAATTTAATGTTTCACTTTATCACTGTAGTCTTGTTTGTGTTTCAAAGCAAGCGGAAATTATGAAAACAACAAATGTACTGATTAATCTGTGTGGTCCATAGAAAAGCAAATTCTCAGTGATTGTTTTAGATGCCTTGAGCTACACATGAAAAGAAGATACAGTGATATATATATATATATATATATATATATATATATATATATATATATATATATATATATATATATATAGCACAGTTGAAGAAACAATAAAGAGGACAATTTATGTAAAGTGGTTTAAAGTGATGTAAGTCCCGAAAACCAAAATGTACATAATTATTTAGACATTACAAGTACGATAAACTACATCGTTAATATAGTCTGAGGCAAAGATAGACTAGCACAGAACAATATGACAGCCATGGTAATAATGAGAGATGATAGTATTATTGACATTTATGTTAAAAATTATAAGTTGATGAATTAAATGTTGTTTATTTTCATTTTGTATATCTTTAGGGGTGGGGGTAATCTGTTATGTGAGTAGGGCAACGTTTACAGTTATTATTAATGTTATGTACTTTAATGTATTTTGTAGTCGTTGAATGGAATCTCAGCAGTCACAATACAAATACTTTACCGAACCCATTAAAACCCAATTAAATCACTCTCGATCAATGGATCAACCTTTTCCCTTTCAGTAGAATATGTAGCTTTTCGTTGGTAGTTGGTTCTTTTGGGGATTTCCGGATTCTTCCTTCACCATTAATACTGGCCGCCATGTATATAGCCTATCTTGCCCTGAAAAATGGCGTTAAACCAAAAATCAACCATACAACAACATCAACAGAATATGTTGGATAATATCTCAGTCAATGTGCAGTTTAATATGTACTCATATTACACTTGCAAGTACAGGTGCACGTTATCAAATATTCTAATTCTGTAAACCCAATGTGTGAATGATGTGTACATACCTGGAAAGCTCAGCGGTACGTACAACGATAAACGTTTACACAAACCTCCATAGCCAATACAGCTATCTAAAGAGACTCTCAGCAACAAAAGGGTCGTTCTGCCATAAGAATGATTACATTGTCATAGGTAGCGTGGTACACTTTCAAAGCTACGTCGTATATACCAGTATGAATGTTTAGAGTCATTAGAAATCATATACTCAGGAATTCCTTTATTTAACATAATTAAATTACAAAAACAAAATGCTTAGTAATATCTCTGTTTAATACAATTTGTTTTCAAAATCACGTCATTTGTATACATCGTAGAATTAATATTTATTTGCAATAGTGAAATAATATATAACGTATGCAAGAAGGTAAATTCGATATACTAAATAACTTTTTTATAAACGTGTTGCACTATATTGGGTGGTCAGACCAAGACACCTTGTGTTATGAAGGATGCCAATGTATCCCATGTTCCAACACTACTGGAGGTGTGGAGTTAAATTCTTAACACTAAGTCATTGTAGATCATATGATATACAAATTATACTTAATGTAGATATTAAATTACCGAAAATAACTTTTCAAAGTTTTCATACAAACGTTCGATAAAATGCATTAATTGCAAATAATAATGGCATTAGTTTGTAATATTTAATTCTTAAACATATTTGTTGATTGTTGGTAACTTATTCGGCATTTAATTCCCATATACAGAAATTACAGAATTATGTGAAGTTGGTTAGCTTTTAATAAAACGACAATTTTCATACATAACTTAAAATTCGAATTTGATTTGTGTCCAATGTTTCTATTTTGAGTAATGTTTGATTTCAGTAACAAATTGCTACGTTGCGGACTTCATGTTCTGACATTCTGTTTTCAATTTCGAACTCATTACCTCTTAGCACATACGATAACTGTAACACCTACATCGCAAGAGTGACACTACCGGCAACAAGGCCAGAATAATGTTTTCATCTATTTATCTTGTGTCCCATCAATAAATTAAGAATGACATTTTCATTTAGAAAATGACATGTGTTAAAAATACCCATTAAAAAAATTCTTTCGTAAAATATGTATTGTGCCACCCGTTTTAGAGTCACTATAGTAAATCATTTAAATTGGATGTTTAGACAAAATAAATAAAATACTACACCATATGATACTCGTAATATTAATTTTAGATGTTATATGTTAAATGAAAGGATTTAGGACATATTTAGATGAGGTCTGCAAATTTCTTTCGAACGTAGATATTTCAGTTTCTTTATCTTAAGAATTTTTTCAGATAATGTAATGGATATTATATGGTACTCTCTTGCTAGAAATCAGATCAAGATCTTGTTACCGCTATTTGATAAAAGAAAATGTTAAATATATTCCAGGCCCCTACCATTGACATTTAAATTGTTGCTCACTGATATGACTGCAGTATACCATGGTACGTATCGCCGCATGTTCAGGAATACAGTAGCGCACGCCTTGATGTGATATCAAACGCTAATACATATTATCTTGGATAATTTACTACGCCCTTCTTAGTATTGGCTTTTAATGGAACATATAAAAAATAAAAATGAAATTACTTTCAGTATGCTTTCTGATACCAAAACGTGTGCTAGATTTAAATTGACATACCCTTGTTTGACACGTGAGTTCCTTAAAAGAGGGTGGGGAGCATATTTAAGACTTGTATCCATTCACAACATGATTGCACATATGGTTTTACTTTGTTTTTATATTCCTTAAACACATTATAGCCAAGTGTATAATATGCTGCATCTCATTTTAACTTTAATAACACATTATCTTACGACCAAAGTGTAGTACTCTATGCATAGGTAAATAATATCGAGTGCAGATGTCATCCACAGGTTATCTGTGAGATACATTCGCTTTAATTTGTAAAACAGCAGAAATGAAACATACTGAGAAGTTTAAGACTGTACATATATAGGGCCTAAGAAGTTTTAAAATATTCACATGAACATATTGGAATCGTTCTTTATCTAAACACCAGACGACATATATATATATATATATATATATATATATATATATATATATATATATATATATATATATATGAAATGTTTTGTTCACAAACATAAAATGTATATCGCACCCATCAGGTTAACGGTTTTTCGATAAACGAAAATGTAAAATAATATAAATATATTACTAGTATTGTGATTCCATGAATGTATTGATCACCTCTTTATATAGATCACTGAAGAAAACAAATTCAATATTTACCTATGTCTCTTGAAATGTCAACAAAAAATACTTTGGCAAATATTCAAATATGAAATGAAAAACGTTTTAAGGTCATTGCTGAATAAGTAAGACTACATAATTAGATATGTGCGATATTTCAACAAAGTGTTGGGTGTGTTTTGTTGCCGCAAAAGGTATTGACATCAAAACGCTTGTCAAAATGACTTGGGTACTCAGGTACGAATTCTACTAGCGGAGTATGGATCCATATAAACGACCATAACCAGAGCTATGTAATATAATATCCGTTATAGTGGTACAATTAGATAAACCTTAAAAACGTTGGCATACTCCCAAACATGATAATGACTAAACGTTAATGCAGCATCCTTTTATGCGCTGGCCTGTTCAAATACTTAAAGTTTATCTGTTCCAACTAAGCGTAAATAAAACAATTGCCACGAGAAAAACAACCATGTATATCACTGTACTACAAATCATTATTTCCATATAGACTTACTATTAATGTGATCTCTGATAAAATTGTTAAAAACCCATTTTGTAAAAGTCAGTATAGGGTCTTCGACTTATGTTGCTGTGCATTAAAGCATTAGTTCTCTACAGATGTACCCTGAATATTACCCTGACCTTCAGATATCAGACACTATACGTTTGGTCAAGGAGCTTATTCAAACACAAAACTGACATTGACACACTTTTTGGTCTCAGTCAATATGACCCTGGTCGTTGACAAATATTGATTACCGTATCTTATTTCTTACTCGATGCGAAATACATCCAAAATCTATGTTAGAGATATGTGGTCGAGAACTAAAATTTTGGTACATTATCGTTTTTTTTTGTGCACGTTTAAACCAAACTGACCGTTATGTTCTCCATGACTCATCTCTATATCAATATGATTCTTACTTACAACAGCACAAGCGCAGCACACCGTTTGCAATATGTCTGTGATGTACACATGATGCTAATTATGTGTGCAATCCTACCTCTGACGCACTCATCTTGATCTTTGACCTCTTACTTCAAAGTCCATAGAGTTGCTTCCTATCCTAAAAGCTGACAATTTATACAGATTTCGTGACGGTAAATGATAGGGTGATGTAAGGATAGTGTTCTGAAATGAAATCGTAACCTTATATGCCAATTCTGAGCTTTATGAATCGCGAACAAAGCATGTTTAGGGCTCCTAGATAATCATAATGGCTTGTGCCGGCCTCTACCCACGTTACCATCTCAGCCTGGGACACATAGACCGGATGAAGCAGTCTGTTGCAGATTTGTTCTTCATAGGCCCGCGTCACGTTAGGTACAGTTCCCAACTACAGAGATATTGCAGTCGTTCTCTAAAACCAATCACTGCTGCTCAACGACGTAACGAGCAGATCAGATGCAGCTTGATTAATGATCTCTTGAAAACCGGAATTAAACTACACATGAAAATATACGTGCAATTTCAGCGTGCAACAGCCACACAAGAAAATAACAAGTAACTCGCTCTAAAGGGCGCTGCCTTATTATGTTAATAACCACCAAGGCCGACCTGTTCGAAGACGGCAGTAAGTCAAAACGCAATGTAGAAGACCATGCTTAAACACTGTAGTGGTCATGTCCTCAAGGAATTCGGTGAGACGCCATTAAGCGCAGCAGTGATGTCATACAAACAAATGGCAGCGTTTGTGTTTGTGGTATTTAACATGTCCGGTTTTAAGCTTTCCAGATATTTACTCTCTGTACAATATGAAATGAAATTCAAAACTTTTGAATGGTATCGATGTTCCATTCTTATAAATCTAATAACATTGAAACGCGAAAGTATGTAAAAGCATAATACGGAATATTTATGGAACAGCTGCTTTGAACCCCAAGTTAACAATGTAAGATCGATTGAGTATGTAGTAATTAGGTTCAATCTCATAGGCGTCGCTCCCAACATCGTACCACGATGTGAAAAATGTTTAAAGGCATTTATTATTTCTGGTCTCAACATTACAATGACATGTATGTGCTCTTACGAGGTATGTTTTCCAGTTATTATAAAGGTATCATGCTGACATTTCGCTCGTGAATATTTGGATGAGGATAGCTAAATACAGAAGCATATTAAAGAATGCTATACCCATGGACAATATCCTGCATAACGTATTAACATTTGACTAAATTGGTCTGCAAAACGGATGATGATACTAACTAAAATTAGTCTGATTGTGCTATACCATCATTATTTTAAATTGCATTTTATTATTTTAATTGGATTTGTAGAATACAATCTACCCTTATATGAATTTTTTTAAACTTATAATACTCTACCAAACATTATCCGGTTATGAAGTAATAAGTTGAATAATACCTAACAAGCTCTGAAGCTACTTAGCGCTTACCCCAGTTAAAATGCAATAGTTGTTAGGATCATTGAAGATTTATTTGCACTGAAGTAGATACTTTAGGAAACAACTTCAAAAGTGCACGTGTACAGAACAAAACTGAAGACTGAATCTGTCTACAATAGACTACAAGGCAGATAAATAACGTCTAATTTCCTTGAAGAACTATTTATTGAAAAGTAGTGAATTCTACACTACCTCTATTACAATGACACATACACACATGTGAGTATATGTGTATAGCCCTGTGTGTCTGTGTGTGCATGTGCTCGAACGTGTATATAACTGTTTTCTAAGGGATGTGACCCGTACATGGACTTTCTAACGCATGATCTCTACTTGATTTCATGGATTTGTCATATATATATATGCACAATACTTGACGCATTATGGACTGTATTATACAAATGTAACACAATTATAAGACATAAACAAGTTGTAGTTGTTGTAGGGTTTAAAGCCATTTTTCAGCCCACGATAGGTTTTACATGGCGGCCAGTATTAATGGTGGAGGAAAAACCCGGGTAATCCCCTGGAAAGAACGACAGATTCACGAGAAGCTATGGCATATTTTCTCACATACCCACATTGGCCGAATCTGAGAGTCTAACCCACGCAGACAGAGGTGAGATGGCAATGATTCGTAACGGAGAGCGATTTAGACCACTCGGGGCACCTTATGAACAAGTGTATCCCAAACTAGTCTTGTTATAATTAAATCGAAATTTCCAATGTTTGTTTTGTTACGGTGTAAAGCATACTTATTCACGACAGGTCACCTTTTACAGACACAATTCACTTGTATGCGAAATTGATATTTTTTTACCTCCAACTTCCCAAACCACCCGCTTATCTCGATATATCGACTTGACATTCACTTATATTGACGATATTACACGTACATCGGGAAGGATGATGTCGATCATTAACACTTAGTACTGTGCTCCTTTACTCTTTAAATTATTTCATCATATTTTTATTTGCTTTCAATTTTCAGTTTTCTTATTATATTACTTTCAACATTCCGTATCTCGGTGCTAGTAAGGTATTCGATTTTTGTATTTTCCATATTCTCAATCTCGGTTTGGATCTAAGAATAATCTCTTTGAGTCGCTTGTCATATATGTTTATAGTTCTTCAATTAATTATCTTTATTTTAATCTGTGTCACTGGGGTCAGTTTCATCATCTAACTTTAATATAGTTTTTCCTCCATTTTCTCCCTCCTTCTCTATCATAGGTTTCATTTTCCCGTAAAAAAAAGGGTTGTAACAGTTTCAGAAAGGTTGTGATCATACAATTCTGAAAGGATCCATGTCTTGTTAATTTGAATTTGTCCTTGTTCATTGAACAACCTTTATAGTGCTACCTTTATCGTAGAACACATGCAACGATTGCTGGGTATGATCACTTGTTAATATAAAATCTATTGCTGTCCACCTACAAGTGTACAGTGTCCTTTACAACAGATAACACTATGTAACATATTTTTGTTCCTGTGTAGTTGCGATGAATCCAAGTTTGAATAAAAATTGAACCTTAAATCGGAATGCACCGAGCATTACGATTTTGTCACATTTAAACCAGGGGAGTATTTTGGAAGGGTCATATCGACGTTTATTCTTAACTTATTACATGTCAGTGTTAAACCTTCAAAAGAGGCAGTGTTCCAACTTAATTAAATAGATCTAATAGTCTAAAACGCGGTTGAGAAAGAGACAGCCAAACTTCCGATCCAAGTCAAATAGTTATTCTTCAAAGGGAAAAAGAGATTCTGACTGACGAAATAAATGATTGTCTTAGGCAAAAAATTTCGAAATCACTGCTTATGATTGGCCGAGTGAAATTAAGGGTACATTTTGGAAGTAATGAGCATTTAAAGTGACAGCTTTTATCCGCAATTCTTCAGTCCGAAATTTTCTGAGAGAGCGAAGGTTGACTACAAGGTATGCCTAAGAAAAAATAGTGCTTTCCTCGTTAAACATGGGAGGGAACATTGTGTCTGTCTTGTGAGAGAGACAAGTTTCAGTACTGGATGCACAAGTTCTAACGTTAACAGCAGTAACTAAATAGTTGTCCGACAGAGAGGGAAGTCGACAGTCCGAAGACCGAAAACAAGAGAAATAACGAGTAAAATCCGGAAGAGAAGACGCGACGAGTGAGGTCCGAAAGAGGAAAGCGACAAATACAGACACAAATCTAGGAATTGCAAGAAGGACTAGGCAGTCGGAAAGCGATGACTGGAGAAAAAAGAAAACTTTGGAACACGGTCGGGAGGAATGTGATGAGCAGCAGAGAGGAAAAACAGACTTTCTCTAATTGGGGTATATTTAAAGCAAAATATTCTAAGTCTCCATTTGCCAAACTGAGACTTAATAATTTTAGAGCTCTGTTTGTCAAACGGAGCCTTCCTCAAGGGTAAAAAAAAAAGACGCCATTTAGTTGACGTTCACCTCCTCGGCTGCTAATGCGCTAACTAAATATTTGATCAAGTCCTTAAGATTTCACAAACAAACTAATTTGTAAAACCTCACCTCGTAAATCAATCAGATTATTAGATTGGTCAGTGAGTTTGAAATTAATTCTCGTTAACAAATTATTATGACATCGCATATAGACTAGATTAGTTGGGTCTTCAATAATTAGAAATCCTGGAGGAGCCGTTGGTGCAAATGAGTATAAAATATATCCTTGCTGAGCTTGATTTGATTGTTCGAGATTTATTTGATAATTTCCTTCGATAACGTCACATACTAAATTGAGCGCAATCACCGTTGAAATATTCACATTGTTCGGAGCAATATGTCTACCTCCACCTTCTGGATCATTATTATATTTCAGAATATTTGCTGTAGAATTCTTCAATTTTTTCCAATTATCGTGGATTCTTTTGAACCCAATATCAATAGCATCGTTAAGTTGTTTCTTTAGTTTATCCGGGTTATATCCAGGGATTTTAGATGTTTGAATATCCTCTTTTGGGATATTGAATTCTACCGTAAACACTTCTTTATAAATTTCATTCATTAATACTTCTTGAATAATTTTCGTATGAAATGTTTCCATATCGTTGATGATTTTGTTACCTGTTTGTACTACACTAATAAACTCGTTTTGGGTGAGAGAGCTGGATTTGATGGATATTAACAATAATGAAAAATCATTATTCATCTTTGTTAAGTTTTCTTTGATTAGGTGGGTGTAAAATATCATATTATTTTTATTGTCGTATCCTATAAATTTAGGAGAAAAATCTTGATAACTTTTTATTGGATTATCAGGTTTCATCTTGTCTGTGACATAATCGGATTTCTTAGGTTCGGGTGGAAAATCCTTCGAATTTTCTCGCGAGTTATCCGGTGGTAATTCAGGCCATCCTAACACGGATCTTATAGAACTCTGATAAATATCTACAACGTATCCTTCTGTATTTATCTCGATAGCGGATGATAATGTTGGTTCGTGAACTGTTATAGCGATTTTTGATTCTTTTCCAGTGAGAGATTTTATTCTTCGTTGAAATTCAGCATTGATCTGTTCGATTTGATATGACCCAGTTGGTATAGAAACAACCTGCCAATCTGGTGTTCCGTCTTCACGATTCTTGTTTGCAAATACCAAGGAATTATTCGGTTGTTGACCACCAAATGCTACCGATCTGATATTAGGCCAGCTATGATATACTCGTAGTTTTGCTAGCGCGATCTCGCTCACGGGAACAGGAATTGGAAAATTAACACTAAATTCGGGATGTGTTGAGGTTATTGATATCGTGCTTGTTTTCACTGGTGTTGTATTTGTTACTATTTGTTGAAGTAGTTCTTGCGACGACATTATTATTATTATTCTGCTCTAATTTCAGCATTGTTGATCTATACAATTGAGTCATAGTTGAAAATTCGCTATCTGATATTGTTGTGTCATCCAACGACGATGATATCAATGAGGATAATTGTGAGTAACTGGTAGATGCAATATGATATTTAATTAAATAATCATGTAGTTTACTCTGGCTACACGATGATAGTTTTTTTGTGATCCCAGTTAATATACCAGCAATTGTAGCCACTGCGGAAATAGCGATTGGAACTACGACCGGAGCAATCATTGTAACCGAAGATAGTATTATTCCAGCAGCAGTGATTACTCCTGACACCGAGTACACGGTGATATCAACTGTGGTTATTCTTCGTTTGTATTTTTTGATTTTTATTTGATACTCCTCACAGAGAGAACTGAGTTTAGTTTGATATTCTCTGACTTGATCATAGCGATACTGATTCGATGATGGAGTCATTTTATTTTAAAAGCGTTAGTATTTTCAATTTAACTGTTTACTTAAATCCGCTACGAATTCTACGTACCACGTTACTGAAACCTTGGCTAGATTTTTATCATCATTTGTTATCTTGAATTGTTCAATTGTATCCTTGTCGATGATCGTTGATATCGTATTGACTCCAAATGAACTACTTGATGATATTTCAAACTGAGATTTAATCGGTGATACTATTGTTAATCGATAAATACCCTTGACTGCTGCGGTTATGTTTAAAATGTTATCTGTAGGTGTCCACGTATATGATCCGTGTTGAATCATGTATACTACGTTGATGACAGTGGATTTATTATGAGGAATTTTTACTTTTTCAATGACGCTTATCATTCTTATTGCATCCGTTAAGATGTTATTAGTGGTCGTTTTAAGTTCATCGATGGATTTTTTAATATCGGGAAGTGTTATTTCAATTTTATCAAATGAGCTCCCAATAAATTTATCTATGAGGTTTTTACGAAACGTTATAAATAGTTTAGTGTGTTTTTCATATTCGGATTGAAGAGTTGCTAGTTCTAATATAGAATCTTTTATTACGGTGAGTTTTGGTGTGGTTACTGGTGGATTTCCAAAAAATTCTAGTATGGGTTTGTCAATTTTGTTAATTGTATTTCTTTGTGTTTCACTAAACTGGTCAAATACAATTATATGATCATCATACTTATCATTAAGCGATTTCAATGAATTCACTGTGTTATCATATGTTGCTAATTTATCCGTAATTGTTGAAACAAGTACACCTGGTTTGAGTTTACCCCCATCAGAAAATAACGCGATAGTATCCTTTGCTGCGTCTCGTTGTTTAACCAAAATATCATTAAGAGAGATATTACTACTTTTCAACTTACCCTGACGATCTTGAAATACAACTATTTCACCGGGATCAACATTTGTTAGGTTTAATATTTCGGCTATTTCATCTTCGATTAATTTTTTAACATCCTTGTTATCAACGGTTTCAACTCCATTATCAGGTTTCTTCAGCGATGATAAAGGTCGTCCCCAAATATCAATCATTATTATAGAAATCTTTTTATCATTTAAATCCTATGGATTTTCTACCGCTAGTATACTCATTTACTACTATATGAGGTGGTTTCGAAAATCTTTTGGATATAGCATCAAGTACATTTAATACTTCATTACCACATATTGGTGGATCAAGCATTGTTTGTGTTGGTAACGTAGAATACCAAGTCTTCATTGGAAGGGTTTTAATATAACGCATAAATTCTTTCGGCGGCGCTAATCCATATGAGTCAAAATAAATAATCCCACGTGGATCAATCGCGTATGCAACCCAGTGAGTTCCAGGTCCGGAGCTGTTATCTAAATTAATAATACCGGTTTCAACATCATTTGGTTGTGCCGGTAACTGATCTCTCATAAAAACCCCTCTGAAATTTTTTATTTTTAATTTTTTAGCGGTATCAATTAAATCAAAATTGGACATAGGAACTATATCGTTCCTGGAATTCGAAGACCCTTTCCGCTGTACCATGAACTCGGGGTTCCTGGTAGTCTTAGACCCTTTCCTTTTTTTTTATACCCCTTTCCAGTTGCCTTTTTCAACGCCATTCCTGCTGCGGTACCAATAGCTCCTAACGCTGCTGCCTTCGCTACCGCTGGGGCTGCTGCGGCAATCAACCCTGGAATCAACCCTAACAACGGGAATATACCACCAGTCTTTTCCATGTTTTTAATCGCGCTCGTAGAAAGAGTAACTTGAACTCCTTTTTTTTCTTTCAGCGCTTTATTAAAATGATTAACCTGAGTTTTCGTCAGCGATAGTTTATTCCCTCCGCCATTCATTTGATTAGGTTTCAGCGTTATTGTGGTTCCGCATTGTTTAGCTGATTTGGATTGTAATTTTTTTAGTTGACCAGGTGTCAACGTAACATTGATATTACTATACGACATTATACAAAATAGATTGATTCTAAATCGCAAGTGATTCTAAATTCAATTATAGATTTTCAACTGGTGCATCTACTAGTCTCATTCGTCCACCAACACCTTCAAGTATCATTGACTTATCACTAAGAATAACAGCAACTGCTCTATAATTCGTGATAAGGAGGGGAGCAACCCCACCAACTGCTGGACCAGTCGGACGGGTTACACGAGCTCGGAAGTGTATATCAACTACGGACTGTTTCATCAAGTCAAGATGTTCTAGGGAAAAGTAATAAATCGGATACAGACCTTTAAAATCCAATTGTGATATTTGTAGACCAGTATCTACATTTTGATCACGTCCCATAAATGATAGCAATCGATGATAAACACGTGCAATATGATTATTTTCATAATTAAGTTGTATATCCTCTGCTGGTTCTTGTTGTCCGTTTATTTTCAGCGAGACTTCACTACACCCAAGTTGATCAAATATCATATGACTTCTTTCTTGATTATCCAATCGTGTTTTATCCTGTAGAGCAATAAAAATATGCCGTGGAGCTGAAACACCCTGTCGTGCTGCCAAATGCCATGTAAGTATACCATCAATATTAGAATCCATGGTATCTGTGGACGTTGTCAACCAGCTTAATAATCTCTTTCCCCCTTGATCCATAAATGATAGCAACCGCGGTTCTACTGACAATGATGGAGTCAACACTGGCATCCACAGTGATAGTTTTGATAAAATTACTTTACCCGCATCAGCATTTGGGTTTGCAGCATCTGCTGGAATCCTCCAGATTGCATTATTATCATCACCCTTTCTTACTAGTGCAACTGTATGTTTTACTCCATAAATAACCTTTCTGACGTTTCTACAAAATCCAAATATGTGATGGAGCGGAATCGCACATGAAAATCGTCGACGATCTCCTTGTAATGTTGATATTCTTGTTGCAAATCCTAGATTGTAATTGGGATTAGCGTCTACAACTAAATCTTCAATACCACCAGCACCATTAGCATCAAGAGCAGGAGCAGCAACAGTACCAGTAAGAGCAATAAAGTTGGTAGCAGGATCAACACGATTTAATGGTCTTCTTCTTATATATGGAGTACCATTAGGATGATCAGTAATATCCTTAGAGAACATCATAGATGGACCAGCCGATCTAGTATAATCATCAGAATATCTCGCTAACCCGATTATTCCCGTAGCAACATCAACTTCACGTTCAATAGATTCGATTTCTTTTCCATCAATGAGATATCTAGCGCTTTCAAATAAAGCCATAATACCATTATTGACAAAACCAACTCGAGCAGCTAGTGGATATGGTGTATTTAATGCAACATTTGTTACGAGTTCACCTTCGACTTCAATAAAAGCTTCAGCGGGTAAAAAGTATTTACTAGTATCATGAACCTGAAGTTCAATTCTTCCACGAAGATCAGGTTGTACTGCGTGATAAGCAAAAAATTGATAATCACGTACAGAAGTATCTTTAAGTACTGGGGCTTCCATGTCAAATGCAACATCAGGGTTTTGTTTGAACATTTTTATTATATATCCGATGGTCTAAATCAAAAATTCTGAAAGAATTCTGAAGGAATTTTGAATTAAAAACCCAAGGAATTCATTTAGAGAAAATCGATTTTCATGAAATTATGTCGACGGATTAGCCAAAAAACAATACAAAATCAATAAAAAAAACATCGAAAATTCGATGAAACAACATATTTTTAGCCTCACATGATAAAAAATCTGATCAAAATCGATTTTCTCTAAATGAATTCCTGGGGTTTTCATCCTCGATTTTCATGAAATTTTGTCGACGGATTGCATAAAAACACTAGAAAAATGAGTAAAAACACTAGAAAAATGAGTAAAAAAAGTAAAAAATCTAACAAAATTAGCAAATTATAAATAATTTTCAAAATTCTAAAGAATTTTTAAAATAAATATTTAGTTGGGTGTATTTTAATAATGATGATGAAAATATCTGATAATGAAGATAACGTAAGTAGAATCACAAGTGATTCTGACACAAGTGATTCTGACATTAATGTTTCTGATACAAGTGATTCTGACACAAATATTTCTACAATAACCATAACAACTGAGCATCCTATTCAAATAAATAGAATCACAAGTGATTCTGACACTAGTGTTTCTACAATAACTATCATAATTGGAAATCCTGTTCAAATAAATATTTCTGGAAATACTTGTATTTCTAACGTTTCCGGCGAATCTTCCTAAAACCACTTCCCGAAAGCCCACTTCCCGGAAGCCCACTTCCGGCTATCATATTTGCTGTTATATTATCCTGGGCGTTAGTCATTAACGACTGTAGTTTTTTATCCACGGCGTTATTTATTATTTTACTAACCTGTGTAGGCATTACTGCAGTAGATGGCAGTGAAGTCATTCCGACATTAGTGTTTCTAATGCTAGCATTTCCAGGTTTTGAAAAATTTCTTCGTGATTTCACTAGCGCTGTTAGTTTATCCCGAGCGGCTGAAAACGCCTTACTAGCAAGATCACCAACAGTGTTAATACCCTTATCTCGGATAACATCAATTGCTTTCATTGCTGCCTGTTTTGCAAATGGAGCCACTTTTGGAGCCATTCTTGAAAATAATCCCATTATAGTATTACCGAGACCATCTCCATAGTATACTCGGTATTTTGGTAATCGTGAGTTTACCACGTAGACGTTAGTTGGTTTATCATGGTTGTAGTGTATGATCATTCTCTATATAGAAATGCTTTAGCATTTCCAATTATCTAATCGCTATAATAACCATGAGAATTTTCGGCTAACTCCTCAATGAAATCTCTATATGTTGCAATATTCATGATACCACCTTGAAATAATCTCCTACAGATATCAGCTGCTTCATTGATTATTTCTGGTGAGTTATTCCCGGCTCGTTTTCCACCTACAAGTATTTCTAATCGTGCTATATCACCGAGAATATTGCCGGGACATGTTACACTAGAGTTTTCAACTAAACCACTGCCTTTTTTTTCAGTGATACCAGTTGCACCTTCAGTTGAGGTGGGTTGCTGTATAAGGGGTCTAATTGGTATCGCTGGGTTTTTTATTCGAGACATCAACTTTTCAATTTTTTCAAATCCTGTATCATTATGTGGTAGTGTAGACTTTTTAATTCTTGCTAAATATATTTTTTTTTTCCATTCCTTCTTGGTGATTGAGTCTTCATATCCAGGATTCATATACTCTTCTCGTTGACCTTTTATAGATTTGTTGACGAGAAATTTAGCAAATTGTTCATCAGTCATAGATTGTTTACTAATAAGACTTATCGTATCACTTTTAAATATTTTTTCCGGATTAAGATCTCTTCGTTCCGTTTTACTTTTTTGTTGTTCTTGTTCTTGTTCTTCTTCTTCTTCTTCTTCTTGTTCTTGAAATTCTTCAGGTGGAAATGCTTGCATTTCTAGTGAGGAAATATCAACATCATCTAATCGTTCAATTTCTTCCTGAAGTTCTCGTTGTTGTTCTTCTTGTCGTCTTACAGTAGTTATTATATCACCAGGAAGTGTTTTTAATGATTTTTTTGATTGCTTAGTTCGTTTTGCTATTTTCTCTAACACAGGGAGAAAGGACTCTTTTTGCGTGCTTTCTTGTTTAGAGATTGCTGTTTTCACACCCTCAGTTGCACTAACAATAGGTTTGAAGAGTTGTTCTGTATCCTCTGTGAAGTCAGTCTGAAATAATTGCCGCTGTTGAAGTTTTTCGCGGATTCTATCACGAAGGGGTAATATTTTCTTAAGAGCTTCAAGTTTTTCTCTAGCTAATCTCGTTGTTAATGATTCTCCTACCATTATTGAAAGAGTATCATTATTGTTAAATTAGAAATGCAAAGCATTTCTTTGCAAAGCATTTCATTGCAAATCATTTCGAAAGAAATCACTAACTAAAAAATGCAAATCATTTTAATACTTCCTTGTTATTGTACTGAGTCACACATAATTTTACTTCCTCATACCGTATCGGTTATACAAACAAAGGAGGCTCTCTACGCGTGGGCTCATCACCTTCAGAGTTTTCCATTAACATTTTTAATTGTCTCACTTTACAATTAATAAGTCTCTTTTGTTCATATTCTAATCCTAATTGCTTACGTACACGTTCAACGATGCTACATAATGGTACGAAGACATTAACATCTTCAGTATTTACTAAGCTCTCACGTATAAGCTTTTGGATATTTTTGATTAAAAAATATTTCTTAGATAGAACATATTTTCCTGTCTGTTCTGCAAATTGTATATCCTCGAAATTGGTCATAATTTGATCACAATCCAAACCTGAACATAATTTTATATTTTGATCCTTCAACTTATTGATTTCAATAATAATCAATTTGAGATTTTCAAGATTCATATATATATAAAAATATATTTGTTTAAATGCAAAGTATTTTAAATACAAAATATGAAAATTCTTTAAAAGTATTTCAAATACAAAGTATTTCAAATACAAAGTATTTTCAAAATGAATTCTGGATACACTAAGGTGTTGATCATCTTAGTATACCCAGAAGCTTAATGCGATTATAGGTGATTATGATTATATATAATGAATGACGACTGCACACATTCACCGTTTTGACCCCCCTGGTGTTTTATACATCAAGCAGCGCGCTCAACGGTTAACCGACAAACACATAACAATAGATTATAGGTGAACAATGAATGAATTGATTTCAATGACAATGCGACGGTACAACAATAGATTATAGGTGAACAATGAATGAATTGATTTCAATGACAATGACGACGGTACAACAATAGATTATAGGTGAACAATGAATGAATTGATTTCAATGACAATGGATGACGCGGGCTATTCTACATTCAAGTGTAAACAAAACCGCAAAATCGAAACTTTGGTTTTGAATGTCAATAATAACGTTCATACCACGTGTGACGGTGTGGTTTTGTTTACACTTGAATTTCGGCTAATGCCCAATTATAATAAAGACGAATTTGTATATATACATTCATTACGACGAGTTGATATAAAATAGGTGTAGTGATTGTAATTATTTGTTTGTTTATTAGCGATCACTGACAACGTTGAAAACACATATAATACTTAAAACAGACATTAAAAAAAATGTTTAAATACGACGTGTTTATAAAACAGTTCTGTTAATACTTGAAAAAAGACAAAATTGATTGTGTTTTGTTCGGATTTATTTAATTATAACAACCAATGAAAAATCGAAGATTTTCCAATCAATGTTAGAAACATTAATATTTCCATGTTTAAAATCCGTAACTCTGTCATTGATGATTTGTCACACGAGTTATACCTAACGGAGTTATCTCCCGTATTATACATAAATAAACCGAATTTTATTTTTAAAACGCTTTGAAAAAGCGGTCTTGGTTTTATTCTCAGCAACGCATTGAATAGAATACGGATAAATATCGAAATACTTACCAGCTGCGTTTATTGATTGAAATACTCCCTCCGTGTTATCTTCAGTATTAAACGATCTTACAGGTCTTTTCCCAATTGATTTATAAGTACCAGTATTTCCAGATGCAGTATTCTCACTTTGTGTAACAGCTCGTAAATTATTCAAAGAATTATTAGTCCTAATACCATCAATATGATCAATAACAAGACCATCCTTGATTGATCCGTTATACACTTCGAAGACGAAACGATGATTGAGATATTTCTTATTTCCTCCAGCATTAAACATCAAATAACCCATACCATTATCCCACCCAACAGATTTCTTATTTTTACTGTGTCTAACAACACCATCACTAGAAGCTTCGTAATTTTTAATAACAGGATGTCTTTGAAATTCTTGGCTCATTTGTATATATAATATATCTATTTGTCTAATTCATTAATTGGCTGAATTATAACATTGGAAAATCTGCCTAAGTAATCTTGAGCAGTTTTTATGATTTTGCTATTGACGTCGTCAGGATTTTTGATTCTTCGCTTGTCATAATAACGTTTTAACTCTCTATAACGCTTACCCCCGCAATTAATGCATAACTGCGACTTGCCTCTTACACCTACCCCACAATGCAAGCATGGTAGAGGTCCCTCCGAACCATTTCTCACACTCTGCATATGATACCCACAGAATTCATTTCTGCATGATTTGTTACATGGAGTCTTTGATCCAATCATAAGCCATTTGCAATGATTCATTATATAAAATTTTCTTATTTAAATACTTGTTTTAATTATAATATGAAGGAGTTCAAGAGATTATCGAAAATTAAGCCTTGGAAAAATGTTAGATTTAATCTCGATAGAATCTCTGATATACCTAAAAGTCTAGTAGATGATAAACCACTATTGAGTAAAATCAGCGACTGTTTTAATGAGTTTAAGCGTGATGGAGCATCTCATACGTGGTCGACATTTCGAATTATTGATGAAGATGTCAATATACCCGTAATTGATGCTACTATGAATGACATAAGAGCAGCTGAGATACTTTCACACCTTGGCCAGAAATCTCTACTGAAGTATTTTTTTAGAATAAAATTCATTATCGAAGAGGAAGGTGAATGGATTATCAGAGATAAATTTGACCCAATCCTTAAGGATAAAAAAACTGTTATTGTGAGTAGAGATTCCAAACCAGGAATTCTAACTGGAATTGACAAACCATACTATGAGAAATCTTACCCTGTAACAGCAGTTGTGTATGGGTTATATCCAATAAATAATAATCCTAATATTGCAAAGCTAGCTCCAATGTTTTCATCATCAGTGGCTTTGCCACTTAATTGTGTAGCAACACGGTTAATAGAACACTTTACAAATGCATCCCGGAGAAACAAATTAACTGATCTACGAAGAAAAAAAATAACCGAATGGGAACTAACAGTGAATCAACATGGAGCAACGATTTCCGATATAGCTAAATTAGAAGCATTATTAAAATTTCCAATATCGGTAGCGACAATAACCGGAGAAGTATTATACGAACCGAAATATCAATCGCGAGGAGCTCCAATTGAAATTATTGATCATAACAAACACGCGTGGACACCCGCGGTAAATATATTTCCACGAGAAAGAACTGTACGATATATCCCTAAAGAATTTTCTAGGGATGGTTTAAAAAATGAGTATCATTTTAATGAAGAGAAATTATTTGATGCTATTCACGCGTTAACCAAAGACGACCCTGTGTCAGTATGGTTACTCAGGAGTAATGAGGATCCGGAAATAGGATTTGATCAGTTTGTAAAACCAAATGGTGAATTATATCGAACTGAAGAATTAGATACTAGAATGAGAAAAATCGCTAATGAGTATTTAGAAGGAAACACTAGTGTTTCTACTGTAGAAAAACTACTTACGGATAGTTTTACTATTCCATCAGTGGTAGCTCACTTCGCACGAGAAAAGAATTCATGGCGTCCAACACGAAGTGATTTTCTGGAGGATGTGAAGTTGAGTTGCGTCGAATTTGGTCATGGAGGATTGTGGAATACGAAATACTCACGTGATGGTATGATTTCAATTGATATATCCGCGTGTTATCCTGGAAGTTTTCTCGGATATGGAGAATGCTCTGAATATTTTAAACGATTTGGACACCCCACACATGAAATGACTCGTGTTGCGATTAATGGTCCATTGCCTGATTTTGATTTAACCGGGTTCGCTCGTGTGATATCATTCGAATTAGCTACAGGGTTACATCCGTGTAGTTATCTTTGGCTTGGTAGACATATGTATGAAAAAGCGTGGATGTCAATTGTGCTATTGCGGTATATGATCGATTGTGGTATGCTAATATCGTTAATTGTCAGTGAAGCGATTATTTGTTATAACGCTCAGAAAGATGTTTGGTTACCAAAACCCGATCTAGAAAAAATAATTAACGAACAACGAAAACAATTGGGAGATTGTGAAACACTTATGGATTGGTCTAAGAGGTTATTCGAAGGTAGTAATAGAGAGGCTAAAGATCTCGGACGAAAAATAATCGGTAAATTCACTCAAGGTGGAAGATTTGACAATGCAAAATATTCTTCGAGATTAATCATAGACGATGAAGAATACAATTTCATAATATCTGATTTAATAAAAAAAGGGAAATTTGTAACCCGTAAGAACGCTTTTCTATCAGGGGAATTAGATGAGGAAGCTTACAAATCTGCGAGCGGAACTAATAATGTTTGGGTAGATGATGTCCTTCGAAATGGTAAGAAACTAGGTACGGTTGTTACCTACTGTGATGGAAAAAGTTGTCAATACACACATTTGAGAAGTTCTATGCTAGCCTATTCTTGTATTAATCTATTCTCGATGATAAATAGATTTCCTAATACCGCGGTTAGAGTAGCTACTGATTCGATGTATATCCATGAAAAATACAAATCAGATGTAGCTAAATTCACAGATCCTAAGGAAGCGTGGGGAAATTGGAGGTTTAAAAAAGAAACACTACATGAGTATTGTAAATCCGCAGACGTTGCTATGGATGATAAATACTTGAAAAGTAACCATAATATCTCAGAGATTCAATCAGAATTTTCTACTGCACCGCCTGTATCCGATCCGATTTGTAGATACAAGACAGTTTATTTAAACGGCTGTGGTGGATCAGGAAAGACAACTCGTGCAATCGAATTATTTCGTAATAGAAACACAAATGTTTCTAACATGATTGTGTTAACACCAACTCACAGACTCGCCAGAGAGATGATAGCGCGTGGAGTAAAAGCTTGTACCTATCACAGCTTCTTTCGATGGAAAGGCGATAATTGGACTCCTGATCGAATGGGCGATAAATTCATTCCTGATGTAATAATCTGGGATGAAATATGCACGGTATCGTTAACAGTATTACAGATATTTCTTGAATGGTTGTTATTGAAAAATACAAAAGTCGTCATGTGCGGGGATCACGGCCAACCGCAGCCATTTGTTGGTGGATCTCCACATGAATGGTTAAAAGGATTTGTAGATTATTATGAAGAGATTAATACCGACCATAGATCACTTGATGAACAATTACGAGAATTCAAAGCGCTAATTAGATTACAACCGGATAAAATCCAATGTGAAATAGCGCGTGAAATAATCTCTGAAACTCCCATGAATGATTTTTGGGAAATGTGGAAGCCAAATGATTTAATAATCGCGAGTAGAAAAATAGTCAGAGACGCACTTCAGATGAAGTTGTTTGCGCTACATAAAGAAAAATTTGCAACACTTCCAGTACCACTCTGTTATAGACCTAAGGATACACGAAAGCAGAATATCGACGTTGACATTCCTGGACAACAACAAAAGCAGAATTTAGTATTAAATGATATTGTGTTGGTTGATATCAGCGTCGTTAAAGATGCATTAGGTGCTGATAAATCCCCATGGACGTTAGGTTATGCAGCAACAATACACTCTTCACAGGGATTGACTATATCCGATACAACTCTTTGGATAGTAGATAATCATATTGAGTGGTCAAATTTAGTTTATCTCGCAGTATCCAGAGTACGGCGAATAAACCAACTTCGAAGAATTGTTGTTGACGATAATGACAATACAATAAGTAATATACACACCGATGATAATATAATCAGAAAAAAACTCTCTGGTTATAAACAACAGGATAAAAAAAATAAAAGAGAATTTGACATTGATGCTGAATTAATTAAGACACTAAAGCAACAACAGAACAATCACTGCGCGAGTTGCAATTGTATAATGAGTTGGAATTGGTCGGATAAAGATCCTCGCCAATTTACCGTAGATAGAAATGATAACAATCTCGGTCATGTCAGAAACAATGTGAGGTTGACTTGTCTTGAGTGCAACAGACGCCGGGGTGACAGCACCTTAGGTGCTAGTTAAGACCACGCGGTGGCAATTGAGTATCCTCGGGAATCACTTGTAATTGTTTGCGTGTAAATCCTCGCTGAGGAGCAGTTGAATCCAGTCTATAGATTGGAGGTCTACCAGTTGATCGTGTTATGCCGGATATTTTATGCGTAGTGACGCTCCAAATAGGATCAGTAGCTCTTTTTTTACCACCCTCAAGCTCTCCTGGTTCATATAAGTACCTTACAATGACATTACTACCAAGAATTGGTTCTTTTTGTGAAATTCCTTGGATTTCCATTTTGATAGACGCCTTCTTAATAGCGTTGACAGGTTTCATATTAATTGTTCTAGTAATCTCATTATTGATTGCGGTAATCACAGCTGGTAATCTCTTGACCCATTCACGGGATCGTTTATCCTGTATGAATTCTTTTGCGTATTGATATCCGAATAACCGCTCAGCAAGGGTTTTATTAAACCGTTCAACAATTGCCTGATCGCGATGTAGCGCAGTGTGTCCTCGTCTGATGGCGACATTATGATGTTTCATCGTAGATGTAACAACACCTTGAAATTCCTTGCCAGGATCAACTTGTAACAGATTTGGCCAACGCAGAGGACCTCGTCGATAAATTTTTTCAAATGCAGAAGCTACTTCAGTAGATGATTTTGTTTTTAACGGTTCTGCTTCTTTGTATCGACTTGCAATATCAACTAACGTTAACGCGTATTTGTAACCGTTGTCATGCGGCAGAAATAGTATATCAGCTTGATGAACTTCATTAGGTGTTGTAACATCAAAATGCGAATAGTTAATTTGTTTAGGCGCTGGTAGATAAATTTGCCATATTGCCTGTTTAGATAACCAGTTTGCCGCTGTAGTTTTTTTCACCTTTGATGCACTAGCGAGTTTATTAATTGCTGCGTAACCTCTCCAGTATCCTCTCGGAGAATAATAAATAGATTCCATATTAAAATGCTAGCATTTTCAATTACCAGCACCTAACATCAATTTACCCTTCATAGCAGATTTTACCAACCAAGAAGCCAACTTTTCTTTGAAGGATTTATCAGGAATAGCATTTAACGCATGAATTAATTTTACATCTGCGAGATGTCTGTGTTGAAGATTGCTGCTTTTATAAGCGACATCATGAGCATGACACGCCTTATCAATAGCGTTTATTGGATACTCGCCGGGTCGGGGTAAATTTTGATCATCAAGTCTGATATCTAATCGTGTTCCCGGTCCACAGTAGCTATATCCTGGAAGGTGCTTTTCTCCTGGATACTTTGCCCACGGTGTTCCTGGGAGTTTTGTCAATTTGGCTGCAATATCACCTCCTCGTTTTTTTTTAAAGGTTTCGTGGAAGTAAATCTAAATTTTTTCGTACTACATTGTACGCATTTACCAGAAAGCGCTGATCGATTATTTTTCGTTGTAATCGTCGTCAAGTCATTTGTGCCAGTACGCGTCCTACACTTCACACAATATAGATCCATAATTTATATATAACAGTTATGAATGTAATTGATTATTCAGCTACTCGACAACGAAAACCTATTAAACATCATGCAATGTTACCAGATTCTATTCGCGCGATTATCATCGGACCATCTGGAAGTGGTAAAACACAATTGCTACTTAATTTGATAACGAGATGGATGAAGTGGGATAAATTGTACATGATTGCTCCGAGTGTAGACGATCAACGATGTTATGAAGTGCTAAAGGATTTTAATGATGCCGCGCGAGAAATTAACGGTGATGATATCATTGAGTTTATAACCGATATCGAAGAGGCACCTAGTATTGATGATATTGATGGAAGTATTAACAATTTAGTCGTATATGATGATGTTATGTTGGAAAGACAAACAAATCCAGCAATGATATTTTCCAGAGGCAGACATAAAAACATAGATGTGATATATGTTACTCAAAAATACGCACAGATTCCAAGTATAATAAGAGAAAATTGCAATTTAGTATGCGTATTTAACGGTACTGGAAAATACACATTACAAAATATTTTTAATTACTGGTGTGACGGTGATATGGATTTTAATAAATTTAAAAATTTCTTTAGTATGGCTAGAACCGCCCCATACGGATTTATAACGATAAATTTAGCAGACTCTCGGACAAGATATCGTATCGGACTTGATCAAATATTTAGTTAGCGCATTAGCAGCCGAGGAGGTGAACGTCAACTAAATGGCGTCTTTTTTTTTTACCCTTGAGGAAGGCTCCGTTTGACAAACAGAGCTCTAAAATTATTAAGTCTCAGTTTGGCAAATGGAGACTTAGAATATTTTGCTTTAAATATACCCCAATTAGAGAAAGTCTGTTTTTCCCCTCTGCTGCTTGATGCAATCAGTCGTGGACATTGCACTGTTATTACCAATCGTTATAATGATGAAAGAAATCCAGATTAGACACTGATATTAAATACTGTGTATATCGTTTAAGTGGAATTGAAATTACCGATATTAATTTAAATTTTTTTTTCTTGTCTAAATTGGCTCGTAATGCATTATTTCTTCCCAATCGGCTTGCCCTGGTCGCTGCTGGTAAACTTTCACTCACACCGTGACATAAATTCGACGGAGTCATGTAGCTAAATCAAATTAAGAACCCCTGTAAGTAAAGTGAGACGTTACAAGAGTAAGTATTATTTAGTAATTGCCTTTGCCTAAGCATTATAGAAAATTGCTATTATTCCAAGCACACTTGCTTTTGTGACCAGGACAGCGATGCTTTGAAATGTAAATAATTCCCATGGAAACGAAAAGGCGAATTTGTGTCGCTTCGTTGTCAGCAATATAGCAAGAAGAAAAATTAACATGCATTTATACTCAAGTAATAAAACAATTACTACAAAAGATTTAGAAGTGAGTAGTTTGTCGATATTTAGTTTATATTTGTAATCCTAATCACGAATCATCCCCCAGATGTAATCTCCTTTCATGTTCGTCTTATACTGTCCTTGGTAGCAGCTTTAAAGGTCTGGTAGTCAATGGTGTATCTAAAGTATCCACTATGTTCGTGACATCCATTAAGTAGAACTTGTGTGTTTCAGCAATAATTTAATCAAAGATGTAGAACTAATAATCGGGCTCTTAAAGACTATCAACTATTACAGCATCTTCAGTGGCTGTACACCTGGAATTATGTATGTCACAAATGCTCTTCATAAGATGTGTTGAGACAAGTTTGTATACCTTTGTCAGAAGTACCATTCTAGTTGTATCAGCTAGTGTTTCGGTTTTCTGAATTTTTCACATCTCAGCAAAACCATTATAAGGGCGGCTAGGTAGAGGTTTAAGAGATGACGCACATAAAGAGTATTACCATAAAAATTTAGTATCTTTGATTATGATAGATATTATTTTTGATATTATTCAGTCAGTTAGTGTAAACCATTTCGTGGGGCATATGATCTCTGTAGCAGCGACATTGACTCGATTTCCGATCAACATTTTGTTCTCTGCCTTGAGAAACCATCATCATGTTTCTTGTCTTAGTAAACCGCTGTGCATCGTTCGTCACGGCAGACAACACGTGGGATTGAAACTGAAAAACGTTCCAAAGATGAGGAACCAATTCATTTATTAGATTTGTACCTACTCAGTCGGTCTTTTTCAGGTATATTGAGTAGGATTCAATAAGAACGCCATACCTTTCTGAACTATTATTTCCGTTTCTTTTTTCAAACAATCGGGCACTATCAATTTGAAAAAGCTAATCTTTTTGTTGTCTATTAAATAGCGTTCTCGTATTATCACACTCTTGCCAATGAGGATGTAGCAATATATATTTGGGATATTATTCTTTAATCATCGCTCTTACCCTTGGAAATGATTGTGGAAAAAGAGAACAATACCTTTGATTGTCTGCGGCGCAACCTGCTAAACAACAACTAGAAGTCAAATTTTCAGCATGCTTCTCACTCGTGGGACCTGACATTAGGTACCGCAAAGCCATAACAAGATATCAAGGCAGTGATGGTTCAGATGAAGGTTGGCATATATACCACCAATAGACATTTGATACCAACGCATAGAGTAGCACCATCAAGTGGGAGTTAAGTCCAAGCGAAACAAATGCCAAGAAGACCATGGAGTTCAAGATCTTCATAAACTTATTAGACATTTCAGCACACAAATATCTGACCCAAGCATCTAGTCAAACCAGGGACAATTCCATCATGGCATTTAGAAAACATATATGCAGCTTCTTACAAGTTCAGGTTTTATTCCGTGTACCAAAAGAGAACTGAAAAAACCTGTCGACCGCCATTGCCGAAGCTTTAGACTCGGTATAATGAAAGTAGGAATTATCCACCATCACATGTTAACGTGATTGTCAGTCACAAGTAAGACCTAGTTATTTCCAGAGTTACACCGGTTGGGGTACACTTAACTATTCGCCGGTAGCCGGAATGTTTTGAGTATGAAAGACGAAAATGTAGAATGTCATTCTTTCACTAGTTTCTATCTTGTTTTTACTCTTCTACCAGTGATGTCGTAACCATATTAAAATTATTATGGTATCTTTATCGAATAGAACCTGTTTTTTAAAGAGTCGAGCTTGATTATATCAATATATGGTGTAGATACTAATGTAGATATCATCTGTATCTTTGTTATTCATGAAATGATCTCTATTGTCCTGCACTGACAAGCAGTGATGTCCCCAGGGTATGACAATAATGTACGAATCATGTGAATAAACTCGTTATTGGTGGATACCTTAATCATTACAATGACTAGCCAGTCACTTTTGTCTCTTTCAATTTTTTTCATGTTTAGCATGCTGCTTCATGGATCTGATTTATCGGATCTTCTCATTTGTGTGTAGACCATTTTTATTATATAAATACTGTATATTTACCAGTCATGTTTGAGAAAAACATTAACCATACCAACCAAATCATTCAAAACAAGGACAAATTAAACAGAAAAGAAAATGTTATTGGTTTAACAGACAGTCAACTCGGTCTTTAACTTGCAAAAGCAAAAAGTACACTTATATTTTGAACAATAAATTTGCATTTGATTCGCAGTCATGCTTCATTCTCATGATCCTAACAAATACAATAAGAGATGTATATTTCGATCCTATCATAATACGAAAAAATCCCCCATCACTTTAAAGAATTTACAACATAGTTTACAATATTACTTAGATTCGACAAGAGACGTTATTATTTCAGTGCCATCTTAAAACTTCACGCGTTCTCCATAATACAATGTTGCTATAAGAAATCGCGCTCTTGTGTATGTAAGGCACTCTAACATGTCAAAACAAACCCCAAATGTCGGTTCCTCTCTAGCTAAAAAATGTGAATATCTAGAAGTTTTGGCACCAACCTTACCATTTGTCTTTATTTAAAGATGCAGTTATAGGTCTTCTTCACCAGGATAGTCATCAAAATTTAGTTTAAGAATTCTAAGATTTTCATGAGGTTTGACATTACTTGTGAGAATTCAAGATGGATGGGTGATGTTGTACATAATTAGGTGAGAATTTAAGCAATATAGGTGATGTTGTAATCCTACATATAAGACATAGCACATGTTAATTTTGTTTAGGTGCTATGACCGAAACATAAATATCAACGTCATGTCTTACATGTATGACTAGGTGATGTTGTACACAATATGGTTGTAGTAACACGTTGCTTGGTGTATCTGACCTATATGTTTGATCATTATATTTCGTACAGAGATTCAGATTTTCTTTCTTGCTTGTTGTAGTTGTTAATAACAAAAATATCCTTTATCATCAGTAGTACGTGGTACCACACATTGTTTCAAGCGCTGCTGTGCGAGTATAATGTCAGTTTTGCAGTACATTACTTGTTCCTGGCAAGCTTTCTCACATACCCACATTGTCCGATCAGGAGACTTGAACCCACACGCAGAATAGAGATGACATTGATCAGTAGTTACGATCACTATAAACTTCTCTGTCATCCTGGTCTCAACATATAAGAGACTGTAAATTTAATTTGCATCCTACGACACCGTTGGTAGCCACCATAAGCATACAGTTAATAGTTTCCTGCAAAAACATAAACTTTAATAGCACAATACATGTGTTTCATTCACCATTCACTTTGGAAAATGCAATAATCTATCATATTTCCATTGCCTGTTTTCAATGTTGGTGTTGATTTCCTTTGACAGCGGATGCGTTGCTTTCACTTGACATTTTAACCGGCTTGCTGTGTGAAAGGTGAATGCATAAGCCCCCGCAGAAAGGCCATATTTGGATGATCAGGCAAATGCCCATTTCTTAATGTGAACTCAACGTGAAAGACTGGAGGCAACATCAAATAATTTTAGAACAAAGTATGGGTCGGACCTGGAAGCTTGTCCATATACATGATTGGAAAACAACTGATTTTTTAAAATTAAAATGCCATACCTGTAAAGATAAAGTAAATCAAATTCAGTATTATTTGAATAGAAAATATACTCTGGAAGCGATATAAACAACCCCGATGGACAATATTATCCATAATAAGTGTGAAATACGCTCAGGTATGTTTTCGAAAATATTAATCATTAATTAGCCGATTTTATCTCTCGGTAATTTCCGGAACGTATAGATCGCCTGACGTCATATTTTGAACACACGCCTTACTTCTAATGCTATCGAAACATAAACGAAGCACGTTTTCTGTTTCATATTAGTTACTTTATCATCACCATTATGCCAAAAACACATCGTTGAGGTACAAGCAAGGGTTGCGGGGTCAGATGTGTTGCAGCAAATTGTGGAACTACATGGGTTTTCCATGCATTCCTTCCCGAAAGACAAATCACTTCGTCGTAATTGGGCAGATTTTGTATTTAAAAAATTAAAAGAGCAAACCGGGATGGTCCAACTGAGTTTTCTGCCCTCTGCTCTTTTCATTCCACACCATAATGCTTAACATTTAGGTATAGATTTGAGGGTAGGGTACCAAAGAAAGTAAAACTCAATGATGATGCTGTCCCGTCTATCCACTGCGTGGAGGAAACTGACAACCAAGCCAAGGTAACTGCAAAGGTATCAGACAGAACCTTTAACACTAAAGCATCAGACTTTAAATGTTGTTACCATCAGAGGAAGTGGTTTGTCAAGTGTCACCGCCATCCGAAGAAAATAAGAAGGTGCTTTTAATGACAAATACCATATTAAATTATATCTATGATATTCAGCAAATCACTCTGTCACCACATCATTATTATGTGTACCTGTAGAACGTTTTCATGATTTCCAAAACAAATGCAGTAAATATCTAATGAATCGAGAACTGTGATATAAACATTTTGATAAATATAATATAAACATTTGCAAATATTGCCACAATTGTCATGTTGCCTTCAACTTTGTTTGACCATTTGAATAGAGAAATTCTTCTGCTGGTTGATATATACATACACACATATATTTATGAGAGTGACATTTTTTTTACATATTTTAACCGCTCCAGTGGCCTAGTGGTTAGAGCATCTGCCGCAGAAGCGGAAGGTGGTGGGTTCGATCCACGGCCGACTCATACCAAAGACACTTACAAATATGGTACTAACAGCTGCCTCGCTTGGCGCACAGCATTAACTGGTTAGTGTTAGGACTTGTCGGCCTGGTGTCAGGATAATGAGACTAGGTGGGACATCATGTTACATGTCTGCGGTATGATGCTCCAGTGCTAGACATCACTATAAACTGCCTCACTGCAGACACTGTAGCGATATGACTGAATTTTTGTTAAAGCTTCGTTAAAAATCCTAATCAAACAAACAAAAAAGCCAAGAAATCTGACATGTTTTAATAATATGTTTCAAACACATTCTGTTACGGTAGATAGGGGCTTTTATTGAATCCATCATATGAAATTTGGGTTCTTTATCCCCAAAATAATTTCATCTTCTTAAAATTTCTAATTGCTAAATAATTTGCCCTAACAAGTACAGTATTCAAAAGTAACAAAACTGATGCAACTGACCTTTATAGGTAGATGACTACGAAATTGATAATGTGAAGCCACTGACTGCATCCATTGGTTGCCAAGTCAACAAAAAGATAAAACAGCGTTTTAAGAAATGCCAGATTTATACTAAGGCGCTACAATCAACGATCCAACCTGCAGTGAAGATGATAAGCACAGGTACTCATATACGTTCAGATAATCACTTTTGGTTATGATTTTTTGCAGGCAATAGTTGAAAACAGAACATCAAAGTCATTTGGAAATAGCATGAAGTAAGCCCTATCAGGATGGTAGGTTGATATAACCAATATCCATATATACTGTTCTAATTTATTAGTAAGTTAAAGTTAAGTGTATGCTTTGTTGTTAAACAAATACTATTTTAAAGAATTTGATGACATGTGATTGCTTTTTTACTTTGTAGTACACCAGTACATTGATAGTCAAGTTTAATACCTCAAAATTATCTTTGTAATGGAAACACAATATTTAAACTCCCAATATAGATGAAAGTACATTTAAAAAAACAAACAACGATATTTGGTATGCAAAAGCATCTTCTGGTCTTGTGGAATACATGTCATATAGGCATGTGACTCACTAACTTTATTGGTCTAGTAATTTATTGAATTTATATATACATGTGTTAGTGCATATTTTTTCATGTAAGATAGCATAAAACCAAGCTTTGATGAATATATTTTATAACTTATAGGATCTAAAGTATTTTAAAAGCTTGAAGAGATTGTGACCAGCAGGCAAATGAGAAAACATGGACCAATGCTGTCATCTAGACAACAAACTTCAGCACTGGAGGGATACCACTCTGTAATCAATCATTTTGCACCAAAGATGATTGGTTTCTCTTATCATGGAATGCTTTCAAGGTAAATCTTATATTATTGCATACATAAAAATACTGTTTCAGGTTTTTCAGTGTTTTATATATAGTCCAGTATATTCATCTTCAAATGAAATCATAGATACCAATATCTGATCTTTTGATATCCTGCAATGTAACAATGTATAACAGTTTTTAGTGTTTTGGAATGTTTGCAAATAAAGTTTTTGGTTTTTGATATAATTATGTATTGTATTTTGCATCTTTATTTACTTTGAAATAGGCTTTTTCTAGCTGCATTGCATTTTAATAAAAACAGCCAAAGAGAGCAAGTGTGCACTAAGGATGGGAGGGCCAGATATAAAATAGTGTATCCAAAGTACAAGAAAGGAGAATACAGTGTCAGGAACATCCTAGTTGACTCAGCATATGGTAGGAATATACATTAGTAATTAATGAACAGAAAGGAATATATCACTTACAGGTATAAATACTGCTGTACCAAGTGTAAGTACCTATACTATTATTTTTTCATTAAATTCAAACAGTAAAGGCAAAATATTTGTTAAAGTTGACACTCCTTTAATTTTAAAGGTCATGATTTTCCCAGTGGCAAAATAATAAAAATATGCTAACAATTGTAAAGACAAATACTTTTAATTCATGTATTAACTTCAACAAAAGGTTGCAGTTTTTGGCTTGTACAATACAATGAATATTAAATTGACTTTAATTTACAGATTATGTTGAATATCTGATGAAAACAGCATTCACAATTAGACAGATGAATGATGAAGGAGTCAAACTTCGGGTAGGGGTACCACCACCATTGTGAAGTCTGTATGAGAGGCCTGATAAGGATAGTGCTACTCAAAATCTTCTTAGCAGGTTTAATCACTGTCAGCCTCATGAAAGCCAGTGTAGTTCATGTTTTGATTAGGTAGGGCAACATATGATGGAATGATGACCCTCACTTCCTTGTCCAAGAAGTGCCAACACCACTGAACAAATTGTATATACACTGTATACAGATGTCTTCTAAAATAATAATTTGAAAATTAAGTTGAAATAAATTATGCTTTGTGCATTAGATCAAATTAGGAAATAAAAAGCTTTCATAGTATCATATATATATATATATATATATATATATATATATATATATATATATATATATATATATATGATTTTATTTTCCGGCACAAAAAAATGAAATAAAACAATATTGAACATGTATATGTGTTGTTTTTTTGGCATGACTTATCAGTACCACTGTGGTATAAAGGTTAGACAGTGTAGACATCAGGAACAAGGGTTCAATCAATGAAGGTGGCATAAATGCCTGGAAAAAAAGGTTTATTATCTGACTGTATTAATAACCCCAATCTATCTTGCCTTAATTCTCTGTCATCTTCATCTGCAATTTCAGATTCGTCGGTATTGGAAACATAGGGTTCAAACTGGTTCAGATTAATTTGGGTGCCGGTAGCCGCTTCTACACCATGATCATAATATTCAGAGCTTATTAAATCACCAATTTTGAATGGCATGGACCCGAAGAACAGTGACAATTCACTTCCTTCAAATTCGCAACTTTCGTGTTGAGTTTCTGAAGACTTTTCCATAATGTGACAATACCGACTCAGCCATTGTTTACAACAAATGTTCAAAATGTGATGTCACGCTTTGTTTTCACTAAATACTGGAAGTGGTTGGCAGAGTTGCATTCGGTTATTATAGTAAACACGTGCAAACGTGATATTAGATAGGCTCCCAAGCAGTTAATACTTTAAAATTTTCAATTGGATTTTTTACATTCGTATTTTGAATATATATTCACATTCAGCAAGAAATAAACTGAATAAATGTAGATACACTGTTATGTCACTTTAAGGACGTATGAACATATACATTTAGTTTGTATTTCGACAATAACATGCATAACAGATCTGGTTGTACTAAATGATCCTGGGCCCCGAACATTGCATTTTGCAGGGACTTTTGAACATTGCGGCTTTTTAACATTCGTGGTGGAAATATATGACAGTTGGTTTCTCATGACAAGTTACATCACTATGTAACCAATAAATCTGTACAAGGAGAATATCGCCTCTCAAGACAGTTGGTCTTTCATAGCAGTGGTCTCGCAAGACAAGTTTACTGTACCTTGATATTTCACTCTACACAAATTTGCATTTTCATTGATTTGTGCGGTTTCTGAGCATTAGTGGTCTTGATATTAGTGCGCAGGACTGCAACACAAAAATCAAAAAGTAAAACCTGTTTTGAAAGAGTACCCCTTCTGCTAAAAATTAATGGTCTCTCAAGACAGCTGAACTCTCATGACAGGTTATAACACTATATAGCCCATACATCTGTGCAAAGAGAACCTGGTCTCTCAAGACAGGTGGTCTTTCATAGCAAGTATTCTCACAAGACGGCTTTTACTGTACCTCAGTAAATCAATCTGCACAACAAATAATCATTTCCTTCCATTAACAAACCAAATAAACATTAACGAGTATAAAAGTGTATAATGGTCTCTTGGCACTCGAAGAATGCGTTGTAATAAAAGGTTTGCATAACAATACCAGTCCAGACCCTGATGGCATTACGTGAAAGTTTTAAAAATGGTTTTGCACAGCTTATATAATTAGTTAATAAACAGATTTAACTTCAGCTTATATATTTAGTCAGGACAAGCTGGACATTACATGCATTTGGGTGAAATCCCAATGTTGACATCATCATCCAAAAATAAGCAAGATTTTGAAGATTACTCCCTTAATAACAATAAAGGATTGTCATTCTGATATCATAATTACGTTTTTGGTGAAGATGCCATGTTCATGAGTAATCACACAAGAGTCTCAGTATTCTCATTGTTACAGTCATATTTTAGGTCAGATTGACAACAAGTTAATTTAGTAGCAAAGATAGATCACAAGAATTCTGGTGATTATGCAACATTTTCAGAATGGTTACTTTTGCACCCATATTGGGTATGAGATCAACACCATTTGTATTGGAGACAGACTAGATACAACAAATTTCCTATTTAATACCAAAATTCGATTTTATTTCTATGTAAGGGTTTTGATAACCAGATTTTCAAGATAAATTTTGTAGCAGTATGATATATCGGAATGGGGCCCACAGCATGTATTCAAGGCAAACTAGACATTTAATATCATCTGTCAAAATTCCAATGCTGATATGACTTTATGTTTCTCCATATAAAGATGATCAAGCTGATTGCCATGGTGGCCATATTGGTTGCCACATCAGCACCATTTTCCTGTAGGACTAATTAGGTATAAAAAGGTCTTCGAAAAAACCTCATGCAGACACCATAATTCGGTGCTGATGAATGTTGCTAACACTATATCCAAGATGAGTATTGTGGTGATCCTATTTAATATACGAGTAGAACCATTTTCGTTAAGTACCAACACAAACGACATTTATTAATTCGGATGGAAAAGTAACAAGATATTTTTTAACATGGCTGGATATGGTGGTCACATTGGACACAAGATTGGTTCCACTTTCGTTTATGATCAAGAAGACATCACAAGTGTTTTAATAAAACCCCAATATTGATATGACCATACTTTGAAGAGGAACAGCAATAACCTTTACTATGATGGCCAAACTGGATGTATGCGCATTTACATTTATGACCAACCAGGTTTTGGGATGAATTTGTGAATTAAGTTTCATGACATTCTTCTAAGTAGTAGTTGAGGTGGAATAATGATAACAATCTTTGCTAAAGATGGATGGATCTCATATGGGAGCCAAGAATGGACAGAGATGTCATAAAATGGTCTACAGAAAACAAGCCATCCTATGCCATATTATGGTTTATGACAAGTAACAAATAAGCAATTACAACAAACCTTTTGTTTCATGTTATTAAAGTTTAATCTTGTCCATTGTTCCTTCAAGTAACATTGCATTATAAATCGTATCCATTTAATTGTTTTATAAAAAAATGTAAAATATTCTGATAAAACATAAAATGTTATATGTGAAAAAATAATATCTATGAAAACACACATTACAAGTATGAATGGAATTGAATAGTAGTCTTTCAAACTTTTTAACATGTCTAGTATGTACTCAGTATGAACTCAGCAGTGTAAATACCGAGTCAAAACACAAACACAGCATAATACACAGTATGTAATAACAAATACAGTAATACATTAAAGTAAATGTATCTGATGTTTACATCATCTTTGACACCAATACTCTAATCGACCATTCTCAGAGGTAGTGTTGTACTACAAGTCAAAACCAACTGGGTAAAACAATGTGATATTAATTCGAAATTGTAAAACAAAAACCTCACATATACAAAATATACAATAATTTGGTCCATGTTTCAGTAAACAGAAGCCTTTACAAAACCATTTCTGTTTCTATTTGGTAACATTGAATATATTGCAAAGAGGCTGTGTTGGTGTAATAATAATTGTAGGAATAATAATAACTTTTAGATGGTAGCTGAATTATTACAAAAAGTAATCTTATGGGATTTGAAAATTCATGATTGCGAACAATCTAACCAGTCCATGAGAGATTATGTCTTGCACGCTTTCTTTGGTTTCTGGTTTTTCTTATCACTGTTTATGTGTGTATACATTCTGATACATAACAAGTTTACAAAAACAAGATCCGATCCATAAAAGGAGATAATTGGGCTTTTGTTGCTGACAAAAATGCATAAAATTGCATCTTCATGTGTAGTGCATATAAAATATGCAAAAATCACATGGTAAACAGTTTTGTAAATCATCAAAAACAGCGTTAACTGATTACTGAGTAGACTGAGAATTACTAAGCAGAATATTGTAAAACAATATATTGACCGATGTTATTATACAAAAATTGCAATATGTATGTTGTTAATTAATTTGTGACACATTCCAGTCAATAATAGACTGGATAAGTCAGAAACACTTTCACCATGTCTGTTATCAGGATATGTCCAAATTCCATTTTCCAGCATTTATTTTTAAATTCATGCACATTCCATTCATATAAATGTATCAAAAAAATAGCTTTGTAACTTTGTCATAACTGTGAAAATGTTTCAGGGCATGGCTAACATCCACTGCGGTTTCCAAACTTTGTGTGCTGCAAAACTTTCTCTAGTGTTTGTTCTGTGTGTTTAGCTATTCAGCACCCGCAGCTGCATTCATTTAGCTTTGCCTTTTAATGTCGCTTTTTGGTTTCACTCATCCACTAATGTTTTGCTTGTCAAATATATATTCCCATTGATTCATAATGAGTTTATTATGCAAAAGCCAGGTCAATTCTCCCTGTTTGCTAGCTTTATTAATTCATCTACTATATTACCGTTTTCTTTCCTTTCCAATCTTATGAGTCAAGTCCGTGGAATCTTTTCATATTGCACTTATCTCACCATGTTCATTATCGATCTCAGGATTCAATGCTCAACTTCTGTATACTGAAAGAGTCATAAGTTATTCCTTATGGAACATGCCTTGAGTGTCAACAGTAATTTCTAAATTACATTGATGCTCTTTGAATATACGTTTTCCAAGTTTCAGTGTCTCATGCTTGTGCTTTAATTTATTGTAGAAATCATCAACTCTGCTTGTAAAAGACTCTGTAGGTTAGCTGTCTAGAGCTACTGCTGACTATTCATGTGCTTCTGCCATATTGTCAGTAGATCTAGACCTGGTAGGCCTCACAATATGGGTATCTTGGAGAGTCACGTTATTTTGTTTATCTGCTACCATTGGAGGTCCTGAATTGACATGAACAGAGCCACTGATCACAACAAAGTTTACACAAGCAACACTTTCAAAGTTGGATGAAAGTTCCAAATGGTCTCTCCTCCCATCAATGAAACATGACACTTTAAAAGGAACAGACCACACCAGCAATACAAATGTACTTGCAGCACGCTACCCATTAGGTGGCACTAACACATTACTTTACATTTTGCTATGATAAAAATAAAGGGCAAAACGAATTTTTATAATTATGTTACATGAACTAAATTCTGAAATCAAATGATGAAACAAAATCTCATGTTTTGTTTCTTCAATAATCGATTTCTGCTTTTGCTACGCTTAGCATTATTTATAAAAAAAAGTTTTTCTTCCACAAATCCAAGCGAATAATTGCAAATAATCATTCACAGTACAAAAAATGACAATATAATGAATGAATTTCCTTCATTGAATACATGGAAATACATGGGAAGACACTTAAAAGGATTACACCACTTCACATTAGTCAACTGCATAGAAGTATCACATCTTCCAGTTATATGAAGTCTGCCGAGAGGTACTTGTGTGGAAATTATATATCTAAACTTCTGTCTCTCTTATATGAATTGTCTTTCTTCTTTGTACCATTGGATGGAAGTCAGCTTCACTTTCTGAAAATAAGCATTGAGGAATAAATATTCAAATATTGGAATAGCAAAATTGTTTCTTTATTTAAACTTGATGTTTAAACTTTGTTGGAATATCCATACTGATTTTCAATCCCTAAATGACATTGGGATCAGAAACTTTGACATCCTACTGATCCTGTGTACAAATAAATAGTCGTGTTGTTTAACATAATTTTATATAAGTTTAGAAGATCCTGGCTACATATGACAGAAAGCAGTTTCAAAGACTGTATGACATAATATAGTTCTGAAATATTATTATTGACATATTGAAAGTTTGCTATTGATCATAAATTTAATGTAATTATTTAAGGGATCATTGATCACAAAGACATTTTTGGAAATAAGCTGGACATGTAGCAATTTTTTCTTCTTCAAATGAACCATATCTGCCCCTTAAGGGAAAACGTATTCTGACCTGTATATGATATATCCCCAAGTTACATGTCACTTATAAGTTACTTTAACATTGCATAATTAATGAACCAAGTGAAGTGTTAGTTGGTAAATGTACAGCGTAAGTGTATTACAAGTGATATACAAGACATTTATCATCGGTGTAAGCTATTATTAAAACACATTGCTCAGTATAATTCTTGATTATTGGATGTATTGTTGAATGCAACCTTTTGAAAAGGTCAATACTAGCTTTTGTATACTTTTGTTATCATTAGTAAAGAAATAATTGCTTGGTGCCAGTCCACCCAACTAGTTCCACCTGAACCAAGACCATTTTTTTTACGATAATCACACTGATGAGCAGATAATTCGTTTAACACTTCTCCAATTGAATTGAGAGGATTTATTATTGTACCTTGTCAATTGTAGGATGTTATGAGGTCCTGAATTAACACAACAAACTAACCAATTAACCAAGGGATGGTTAATAATGATCACTTCTGTCCTAATAGTGACAGGCAGTAATTTTCACTGCCCCAACAGATTAGTAATTGTTCGATTTTAGTGATCCATTGACTAGATTAAAAATCTGGGATAGAGGATAAGTATTTATTTTTGAAGCAATGAACTTCCTCAGAGTTGACACAAAAGTTTAATTAGATCATGGTATAAACTACTTACAAGCATTAACAATTTGATCGGGCTGATAAACGCAAACCAATAAATAACAAATTTGTTTCTGTCAATGCATTCAAGATCCATCTTAATTATATTAACATTATTTGTAATTTTTATGATTATTATAAATCATTATAATTTGACAAGAAATATCATGAAATTGTTTTAATAACTTTATCAATGTGCATCCAGTAAATATTCGGGTTTAGTTGTCAATAAAAGTAAAATTACCTTTGACAAAAAGTATTTATAATCTTCATTAAAGTTATAAATAAATGGATATTAATATATAACTTAAACAACAAATCATTACTACAAGTGTTCACATTTATAAAGCAACCAAAAGAATTTACAGAAATCCATGACAAGTTCACAGTTTCTGTACTTTCTCATATTCTTAACAATCTTTGCAGAAACAAATTTGGCAATAAACACATTTTCTTTCCCAGGAAACATGTTTAGAAGTATAAATTTCTTTGTCAAAGCCTATAGCTCAGAATCTGATACAGATATAAACTCACTGAACACCTCTCATGTACTATCAAGATAAAGCACATCCTAATATTGGTTAAATCCATAATTTGTTTTGTTTCATGGAAACCCATGTTACCAACTTGGTATTATATGAGCTGCTCTTCACAAACATACTCACAAACTGGGATCGATAAATGCACATTCATACTTGTGTAAACAATCTCAAGCCATTACAGAAAAACACCCAAATGAATGTGTTTGTGATGACAATCACCTTGTTTAATTTCAATGTAGCAAAATACAGTTCATTCTAGTCGGAATTAATCTTTGAATGAACACTAATTGAATTATTTAGTGAAGTATAGAAGAACAAGCCACGACATTATACACTACACATCTTAATAGGGATTATTTTATCCTTTATTACAAGTCTTCTGAAAATGACCTTTTTCCTGGATATCTCTCTATATACACAAAATCAAATAGTCTACTCCCAAATTTGTTTTAGGCTGGGAAATATATATATTTGCATGGCAAGGGAAATACAGTACCATTAGCAAAAGGCCCTTGGCCATAAGGTGGCTTACATCCTATTGCAATGAACACATACACACAAAAAGTCAGTGAGGCCCCAAGTGGTCTAAAGCGCTGTCTGTTACGGACCACTGCCATCTCACCTCTGTCTGCGTGTGTTCAAGTCTAAGATTTGGCAAATGTAGTTATGTGAGAAAGCTTGCCAGTAGCTTCTCATGGGTTGGTGGTTCTTTCCGGGTTTTGTCTCGTTTCTTCCTCAAACATTAGTACTGGCCACCATGTATAGCCTATATTGTGCTGAAAAATTGTGTTAAACCATAAAAAACAAAAAGTGAGTACCTACATGTGAGTTTTCATTATTTATTTAGTCCAAATATATAGTTCTTTGAAGAAATTCCAACGTTCAAATTGGGCATAATGAGTTAAATTTGGATAGGGAATGTTTAGGATTCCAGTAGTAAATATTAATAATAGTTTCTTATATACACAAACAAGTCCATTATCAAATCTTAATGTTCTTCATTGATTAGTTATCCTTCTCATCAACCTGCACCCCTCTCGAATTTAATAAATTAGATAAATTAGAAATCAAGATCAAATAGGATGGCATTAAAGGGAGAGAATTTTTGTGGAAATAACTACAAAAGTACCAGCATGATTTTAGTAGTATTTGTAATTAAGAGTACCATGAATGACACATTATATGCTGACCTTTTGTTTCATTTCTCTCTATGGAGGTAACTTGCATTTTTATCAGAACCAATTTTCTTTTGTGTCAGAGGCATTGCAAGCCATGAATAAAATCTGGCCTAGATCTGTGATGTACAACCATTGTTATTGTATAAACACCATCAAACTTTTTTCATTCAAAGTGACTTTGACCACTGAATGTAATATCAGAAGACTGCTTCCATGTTTCAAGTGAAAGGCATCCTTCAAGTTTTATTCATCCAAATTTGTTATTGTATTGCAAAGAAACTATTTTGTTTTAAGTCTCAGTGACTCTAACCTTTCACCAACTGACATCCAGACTGAACAATATTTCCTAACCCCAAGTGCAAGTTATCCATAAAGTTTGTTTGGTGTAGAGAGTGGAGAATGTGATATATTGTATGGAAACCATTTCTTGGAAAACTGATGTGGTTCTTTCTTACCAAAAGTAGTAGCACTCCTCAAAGTTTCTTAACTGTAGATGGATGACTGGTAACAGAAGGATTAGGTTATGGGTATATTCAGAAATGGACAGCATACAAACATAATAATATCCTGTTACCTTATGTTATGCTTTTGTTAAAGTTTGTCAAATAATGTTGATCAGCTTTGACGATTTCTAAAAATGTTAAATTACTGCAAAAGTAGTCATATTTGAGGCCGAATTAGAATAACTTCTTAAAACTTCATAATACATTGATTTCTACTTTGTTTTTAGAATAGGTCATTTAAAATCTTTTGAACTGGTTTTGCAGCAATGGCCATATTAGTAATGAAATGGCATCATTTATACAAAGTTTATAAGGTTCATGCCACAATGATTTCTGTAAAATTTGGTTAAATCCTGTTTGTCAGTTTTTGGAATCAAATTGTTGAAAGGTTTTATAATTTTAAACTATTGCTGTCATACTAGATTTTCAATTCGTATGATTTGCAAAAATTTGTAAAATGTTTATATCACTAATCATTGCCAAGTTTAATTTGTTTTTCTTAAGTACTTTTAAAGTCCCTTAAAGATTATTCTATTTAGTATTAAAAGTCTACATGTCATGATGCTGTCAATTTTTTTGAAGGAATTACGATTGGTCACTAAACTATAGTTTCTTCAGGCTGTGTTGAACAATTAGCATTATTCCTATGAACTTGAAAGCCTTTCTTGGGTACTCTCTGAAATAATTGGTTGAAATATGTCCAGTGTTATTTGTGAAGAAATTTAAAACACGAGTCCCTCATATGTACTGATGCTCCTCTCACTAAAAAATATTTTCTCCAAAAATTCAAGATCAGATAATTTCTTTATTTACCAGTAATCACATGAGTTTTGAAACAATATCTGATATTTTTAAGCAATAACAAGATTTTCAAACTAGCCACTGTGGTAGCCATACTGGTAAATTTGAATTAATGTGGTAAAACTCAATCTAAATATAACTATCTTTATGGGGTGGTGGGTGGGTAATACTATCTGAATATAACTTAAGGGGGGAGTAGAGATAACACAATTTTCAAGATGAGTGTCATGATGGCAAGACTGGTCAGATCTGTTCTATTTTTATTCAAATAATCTAAATATAATTTTTAAAAAAATATGAAAACCTTTGATGATATGACCATCCATAACTAGGAGTACAAATCAACAAATTTTTCAAAGTTGCAACAAAAGTAGCAATATTTAAGTCAGATTTAGTTTAGAAACAAATATAAGGAGTCTACCAACAGAAACTATTAAGTCAATATAACTTTTCATTAAGGAGAAGAAGCAGTAACAATATTTTTAAGATGGCAGCGATGTAGCCATATGTGATGTCATGTTGGAACCATTTACATTTAGATGCAACATCACAAGATGTCATGTTGATATGGCTACCTGTTTAGGAAAAGTTCAAAATTGTCCTTAGGTCAAGAATAGTAGCTCACTATGGGCATATGATGATTAATGACTACATCAAAAAGTGTTAAAGATATGGAGACAAGTGCAAAAACATTATCAATTTAATGGGTAATAGTGACCTAATTTTGCTACTCCTTAACATGAATGTGCTCAAGACAAAACAGATAACAGTTATCTGCAAAAACTTCATTTCAATGCAAAAACTGATAACAATTGTGTTATGTCTGGAATACAAACCATGTATTGGAAAGTTTGATCCACATGCTCCTTTAGGTAGGAGCTCATTGCGTTCATCATTAGATTCTGAGTCACGGCTTTTCATGTTTCTGAAAAATAAGCATTACAAAGATACTTGAATAATGATAGAGAGCATTTTAGATTTGTGAGCAAATGAGGCCAAATTTGTTTGTCATTGATAACTTTTATGAACAACTTCCTTCGATAACATCACATACTAAATTCAATGCAATCACCAAGATATATTGACGTTTTGAGGAGCGACATGTCGCCCAACACCATCTGGGTCATTATTATGCTTCAGGATTGTTGTTGATTGTGGTTGTGCTATTTTCTTTCATGCGCCGTGAATCCTTTTAAAACCATCATCGATGGTGTCATTGATTTTTCCATCCCTGGGACGTTATATCCTGGTAATTTAAAATTTAATAACTCTTCTTTTGTTAAATTATATGATAAAAATTTTTGTTTTTCTCCTCCTCTGTTGTCAATAGATTCATCAAAAGATTTTATAAAAATTCATTTAAATTTTTAACCTTTTATATAAGTGTTCATATCTTTTATTATTTCTATGATTTTATCACATGAACCCGTTACGTCCAAAAGATATTTTTGAAAATTTTGCCGTAGTCTCATATCAGATTCGAAAAGTTCATTTATTTTTTTTTAAAATGCACTAATATGTTCATCTAATAGAACCGTGTATGTACATTGTTTATCACCGTATTCAAATTCAAAATGTAACCCAGAGAAACCCTTCCTATAGAATTCAAAATAAATTTTCTTTACTTTTGTTATATTCCCCCCCCCCCCCCCCGAAGATAAAAAATTATATCTCTATCTTTTTCATTAATCTCATCTATAGTAAAATCAGATTTTTTCGGTTCAGGTGGAGGTGTTTCTTCAGACCAACCCAGTATTGTTCTTATAGAACTCTGGTAGATATCTACTACATAACTGGGCGAGTTTATCTCAATCGTGGATGATAACGTCGGTTCATGAACTGTTATAGCGATTTTCGATTCTTTTCCAGTAATGAATTTTATTCGGCATTGTAATTCATTATCGATCTGTTTGATCTGGTAGGACCCAGATGGTAACGAAACAACGCTCCAGTCTGGAGTACCATCAGATTTATTCTTACTCGCAAACACCAAGGAATTATTCGGTTGTTGACCACCGAAAGGTGCTGATCTAGTATTTGGCCAACAGTGGTATACTCGTAGTTTTGATAGTGTGATTTCCTTAACTGAAATCGCAGTCAGGAAATTCACACTGAATTCAGGATTCGTTGAGGTTATTGAGATCATGCTGGTCTTCACCGGTGTGGTATTTTCCGCTATTCGTTGAAGTAGTTCTTGCGATGTCGCCATTGTTATTATATTCATGCTGTTTTTCTAATTTTGACATCGCGGAATCATAAACACGTACCATCGCTGAAAACTCATTTTCTGATACCGAGTACACGGTAACATCAACTGCGGTGATTCTTCGTCGGTATTTTTTTTTTTACTTGATACTCCTCAGTGTTTTGAGTTTTGTTTGAAATTCTCTGACCTGATCATAGCAATATTGTTGTGATGACATTTTATTTATTACAACAGAATTCAATTTAGTTGTTTATTCAAATCCGCTACAAATTCCACTTACCATGTTATTGAAACCCTAGCCAAATTATTATCAGTAAATGTTATTGTGAATCATTCAGTTGTTTCCTTGTTATCGTTGATATCATATTGTTGACCCCAGATGAACTCGTTGATGAAATATTAAATTGAGTAGGCGACACTAGTGTTAATCGATAAATACCTTTATCGGCCGCAGTGATATTTAATATGTTAGTGGATGGTGTCCACGTAAATGATCCGTATTGAATCGCGTACACGTTATTTATATTTTTTTCAAGTTTTACTATCATCATCGGTAGATCATCCTTGATGACATAGTTGGTCGTTTTAATATCTCGCGATTTCTTCGGGTTAAGCGTTTTTACCAAAAAATTTATCAACGGCATCATTGTTTTTTAAATTTTTTTTTACGTAACATAGTAAATTGTTTGATATGCATCATGTTTGTTTTGTTTTTAGGGTTTAACGCCATTTTTCAGCACAAAATAGGCTATACATGGCGGCCAGTATTAATGGTGGAGGAAGAACCGGGAAAACCCCAGATAGAACCACCGACCCACGAGAAGCTACTGGCAAGCTTTCTCACATACCCACATTGGCCGAATCTGAGATTCGAACCCACGCAGACAGAGGTGAGATGGCAGTGATCCGCACCAGACAGCACTTTAGACCGCTCGGCCACTCGAGGCCCCTTATATGAGCATCATAATCGGATCGCAACTTTGACAAAATTATCCATGGAGGTTTTCATCGTGAGTTTCGGTGTGGTCACCAGTGGATTTCCAAAGAAATCTAATTGAGGTTTGTCAATATTGTCAATTATACTTCTTTGCAAACCGATCGAATTTAGTTATATGGTCGTCGCATTCATCACCTAGTTTCTTTAATGGTTCTAAATTGTAAATTCTGTCCACAATAGTTGAAACAAGTACACCCGGTTTGACTTTACCCTGATCGGAAAACAATGCAATAGTATCTTTTACTGCGTCGCGTTGTTTAACTAAAATATCATCAAGGGAAACATTACTAGTTTTCAATTTACCCTGATGATCTTGAAATACAACTATTTCATTGGGATCAACACTTGCGAGATTTAACATCTCAGCTATTTCATCTTCGATTATTTTTTTTACATCACCGGTTGCAGATATTTCCGTGCTGGATTTTTTCAGGCTTGATAAAGATCTCCCCCAAATATCAATCATTATACTCTAAGATCTCTCTAAAAAGCGATTAGTCGTATATTCGTGTATGGTTTTATGGGTTTTTTTTCCTGATGATGAAATAGCGTTGAGGACATTTAATACTTCTATGTCGCATATTGGTGGGTCATTCATTTTCTGTGTTGGTAGCGTAGAATACCAGATAGGAATTTTTAAGTGGCATATATAACGCATAAATTCTTTAGGCGGCGCTAACTCATATGAATCAAAATAAACAATTGCACGTGGATCAATCACGTATGCAACCCAGTGAGTTCCAGGTCCGCTGCTTCTATCGAGATTAATGATACCGGTTTCAATGCTGTTTGGTTGTTGTGGTAATTGATCTTTCATAAATACACCTCTAAAGTTTTTTAGCGCTAGTTTTTTAGCAGCATCGAGTAAATCAAAATTTGACATGGGAACTATTGTTAATAAACTGTTCCTAGTCTCAGGCCGTTTCCAATGTACCAAGAATACGGAGTTCCTGGTAGTCTTAGACCCTTTCCTGATCGTTTCTTTTTTTTTGTATCCCTGTCCGGTAGCTTTCTTTAGTGCCATCCCTGCCGCTGTACCAACAGCTCGTAACGCGACGGGTTTTGCTACCGCTGGGGCCGCTGCTGCAATTAATGCTGGTAATGCAGCTAACAACGGGAATATACCACCTGATTTTATCATGTCTTTGATCGCGGCCGCAGAGAGAGAGACCTGACCACCTCTTTTTATCGGTGATGGCATCATTGAAGTGTTTTATCTTACGAGCTGTCAATGACAGTTTATCCTGACTGCCAGACATCTGATTGTGCTTCAGCAATATCGTAGTTCCACATTTTTTAGCTGATTCCGATTGCAATTTTTTAATTTGACCAGGAGTTAACGTAACACTAACATGACTATATGACATTTTATGAATAATAGATTGATCTAATTGCTACATTACATATTTTCCACTGGTGCATCAATTACTTTCATTCGTCCACCAACACCTTCGAGTAGCATTGATTTGTCACTGAGAACAACAGCAACTGCTCTGTAACCACCAGGGGGAGCAGCGGTTACATGAGCTCGAAAGTATATTTCAACGTTAATTAAGTACTGAATCATCTCTGCGCACTGGGGCATCTAAATCAAATGCTGTGTGAGGAGCCGATTTGAACATATTATATATTTCTTGATCTAAATCTTGATCTTGCTCGCGATTTCAAACCACTTCCCGCTATCATATTTGAAGTAATATTATCCTGGTCGCTGTTTAGTGATGCTATTTTTTGATCCACTGCATTATTTATTATTTTACTAATACTCACGGGCATAATTTCTGTAGATGGTAGTGGTTCCAGTGACTTTGTCATCGGTTTCCTTCGCCGCCGAACGCTATTTTTCTTTAGCCGTGGAATATGCCCTCCTGGCAACATCAACAGTGCTAATACCTTTATCACGAATAACATCAATAGCTTTCATTGAGTAGTGTTTTGCGATTGGTGCTATTTTTGGAGCCAGTCTTACAATAACCCTGCGTATTGCCGAGACCATCTCCATAGTACGCTCTATAAATTGGCAATTGTGAGTTTACTACATAGACCATGGTTGCTTTGTTGTGGTTGTAGTGTATGATCATCTTATTTAAATGACATTTATCTAATTTTCATCGTAAATGATTTCCAATGCTAGCAATTTCAGTGATTTAATCACTATGGTAACCATAAAAATCCATAGGATTTTCAGCTAGCTCATCAATAAACTCTCGATGTACATCAATATCCATGATACCACTCTCAAACAGTCGTCTGCAGATATCAGCTGCCTCATTAATTACTTCCGGCTCGTGTCCCTCCTACGAGAACTTTTAATCGTGATATATCCCCGAGAATTCTATTAGGACAACGAACTAGATCACTACCTGAAAAACCCCTTTGATATCCATCTCCATCTATTTTAGTGATACCAGTTGCACCCTGCAAAGAAGATTGTGTTATATTAAAAAATTTTGATTGTTCTGGTAATCTAAGAAATCCAGGATTTGATTGCTTCTCTGTAGATGATTTAGCTTTTTCTATTGCTCCTATAAAATCTCTATATGTTTTATCCTTTATATGTGCCCTAATTGATGCACCTGTAAACACATGATATAATCCATTAATTCATAATTTTTCATCAGGGGGTTTATAATCATCGTGGATATAATTTCTTCTCTGATAAAAACTACTAATGACAAATTCGGCTATTTCTTCCATAGAATTAAATTTCAAATTTCTTATTTCATCTAATTTACCCGGGCGGAATTTATCATTGAATGCAACTCATCCACTAGCAATATCACCTTCTTCTTCTTCAATAATATCACCTAGTCGTTGTTCTTGTTCAGGCGGGTCATCATGTGGGGGGGTAATATCAATATCACCTTGTTGTTCCTTAAGTCGTACAGCGGTTACTATATCACCAGGAAGTGTTTTTTAAGATTTCTTTGTTTGCTTGGATCTCCTTGCTATTTTTTCAAGTACAGGAAGAAGGGCTGGTTTTTCTTTCTCTCGTTGCTCCTCAGGAATATCTCCCCATATGGCTTTTTCAGTACTTGATACGACTTTTCCCATTGCAGTGGTTACTGGTTTGAATAGCTGTTCAGTGTCTCCCGCAAAATCACTTTGAGACTGCTATCTCATTTGGAGCATATTTCAAATGGAATCATGAACTGGAATAAATTTCTTAATCGAAGCTAATCGTTCACGTGTTAATTTAGTTGTCAGTGCTTCACCTACTATTATAAATTAATATACTATTTAAATTGTAAGTGGAAAATCTCACCCCCAAAATTCTTTTGTGTGTTATACAAAACAATAAGTACTGGCAAGAGTTTATAGACCTAAATTAAAATGTTATTATGGACTTTGATGGACATTATTATACAAAAATGACAATATGTACGTTGTTCATTATTTTGCGACACATTCCAGTCAATAATAATGATTTTGGAGGAAGCCTTGGTTAGCCAGATGGACGCTTTTTTTTTTTTTTTTTTTTACGATTTTGGAGGAAGCCTTGGTTTGACAAATGGACGCTTCTAAAAAGTTGTCCAATTTGCCCGTTCTGCTACGTCTCCAAAATAAACTTTTTTTAACAATTTTTGAGGAAGCCTTGGTTTGCCAAATGGATGCCTCTAAAAAGTTGTCTGATTAGCCCCATCTGCTGCTGTAAGACTTATTGCATTCAGTATATAGACACTTTGCTTAGTGTAAGACTTGTTGCATTCATTATATAGATATTTTGCTTAGTGTAAGACTTGTTGCATTCATTATATAGATATTTTGCTTAGTGTAAGACTTGTTGCATCAGTATATAGACATGTTGCTTAGTTTAAGACTTATTGCATTCGGTTTATAGACATTTTGCTTAGTGTAAGACTTGTTGCATTCAGTGTATATACATTTTGCTTAGTGTAAGACTTGTTGCATTCAGTATACAGACATTTTGCTTAGTATAAGACTTATTTGCATTCAGTATATAGACATTTTGCTTAGTGTAAGACTTTTTAGATAAAAACTACAAAACAATAAGTACTGGCAAGAGTTTATAGACCTAAATTAAAATGTTATTATGGACTTTGATGGACATTATTATACAAAAATGACAATATGTACGTTGTTCATTATTTTGAGACACATTCCAGTCAATAATATATCTGATAAGTCAGAAACACTTTCACCATGTCTGTTTTCAAGATATGTCTAAATTCAATCTTCCTTCCTTATAAGATATGTTATTTAGTATAAAATTATATGATCATCTTAAAAGCTGGCATCTTAAAGGTCAAATGAAACGATTTTATATGAGTTATACAATTTATTTAAAATGTTGTACAGTTTTGTGTTTAAAATCATTATTAACGTTTCCCCGATTGAAAAATATGATCATACCCCATTTAAATCGATCAAAATGATTGGGTACATATTTCCCGCCATAATATTTACATTGCTTACTTCCCTTTAGCTGATGACGTCACTTGTGTCACAACAAGCTTTGTTTACAAGCAAGTTTACCTGTGTGAATCGATAAGCAGTGAAATGGTGTATTGCGTCGCTTTTAATTGTAAAACTGGGTCAGGTCAAGGGGTAGAATTATTTGAATTTCCGAAAGACGAAAAGCAGAGAAAAGTTTGGATTTCCCGAATAAAAAGTAAAGATTTTAGTCCATCGAAAACTTTTAGGCTTTGTGCAAAGCACTTTACCAACGACCAGTTTGTTGTTGATCCTTCATTAGCAATGATAAAAAATCGGCTACAAATTGAAAAAACTACAGCTAAAACGAGATGCAATACCACCAATTTTCGATTTTGAATTGAAAAAACAAGGATATGAAAACGCAGATTCACTCAAAAGAAAACAACGACAATCGGGGGCAGTAGCAAAAAGAAAAAGAATTGAAGTAATTTTTTTTTCCTTTTTTAAATTTATAATTGAATTGTTTTACTAATCATTATTTTTTAAAATTAAACTATATTTTCAACATTAATATGAATCTATAAATAAACTAGATCTCTCGAATTTCACCCAAGAACAATGGGTTTGTATGTATGAGATAAGCACAGCAGGAGAGTCTGGACTATGTCTAAAGATATAATCACTAATTAATACAGTAAACAACTGCTCATTAATTATGATTAGCATGAATAATTGCTATCCACACAATTAACAATTTCAGTAATACAAAGATTTTTTTAGTAAATTCCTTTATAATTTATTTATTTTGTTGCTAAATAAAGATTTCAAATTATTTTTTATTTTACTTTTTTAAATTTTTTGCAGACACTTGCACAAGTATTGAAGGATTCATCTGATAGTGATCAGAATGACAATACATGTAACATTAATGAAGGCAAGGAGACACCACATGAATCTGATACTGAGCAGGATCAGAATGATTGCCATGCCCCTGGTTTGCAACTAACAGCAAGATATAATGCCTCATGTCAAACAAGAACCACTGTAAGTTCATGAATAAAATATATAATTTCATATTATTTATATGTTATATTTTATATATATAAATTGTTTGTTATATTTTTAATGCAAACACTATTTTTAGTAAATAAATGTGTGTACTAGTAAACTAAAAGAGAGTAATTAGACATCATTGTACATTTCATATTTCATTGTTTTTTTCTATTTGGGAAAAAATTAATTTTATCATCAATGTTTTATAGGCCAGTAAAAACTCCAGCTGCCAGGCAGAACCATGCATGGTAATAATAGGAACCCAAACTGATGATAGATGGGAAACAAGAAGAAGCTACAGAAGTCCACCGATGGAAATCAACACAAGTCAAAATCTAGAAGATGATGACACTTCACAAGATCCAGATTGGTGTCCATCAGATCAGGAGGAAAGCATTTATAGTATACATGTAGACAATAATATCCCTCCAAACAAGGAAAGAAAGCTTGTAGTATTTGAGTGAAACCTGGATCAGCTTCTTAACAGAAAATGTAGTTATTGTGGGACAATGGAAGTTCTAATGAAAACAGTTGTTGGAACAGCTTTAATTTTAGACATGTGCTGTACATGTGAAGCGCGTTACAGATTGTATAGTCAGCCTATGTCAGGAACTATGCCTTTAGGCAATTTGATTTTATCTGGAGCAATCATGTTTGCAGGAGCAAGTCCAACAACTGTACTGAATGTGTTTATGCATTCAAAACTTCAGTGCTTTTCACAGAGAACATATATGTCGATACAAAATGCATATACTGTTCCCATTGTATCATCAGTTTGGCAATTAAGTCAGTCCTGCATGTTGGATGAAATTAAAAACAGAGGGAGTGTAATTAAACTTGGCAGAGATGCACGCTGCTGTTCTCCAGGACACACAGCAAAATATGGGTCTTACAGCATCATGAACCTTGAAAGTGGGAAAATATTGTATCTTCAACTTGTTCAGGTAAATTTCCTTTCAATATATATATGTACCATTAGATGGCAGTCACCAGTATTGAGTGTCCTTCCCAAAAGGGCGTAAGGGAGAAGGAGTTGCAAAAGAAATTAAAACCAGACAAACATACAATAAGTTATTTGTTTAATTTTTAACAAAAATTATAGCATTCACATCTAACCATCTATTCTTCTTGTTTCAAGTAATAAACAGTTTGATTTGATTGTTTGCAGGATATATTGATGACTTGTTTGATGAACTTCTGATCAGACGGGAAATGTACACCAGCTATTCAGAAGCCTTTGATGCCAGACAAAGAGAAGACAAAGTTAGACCAGCCCCTCTGGCACAGGCATTGCCAAGACAGTCAAAAATTGAAATAGTCGATAGACATATTTCAAGATTCAATTTAAACTAGAATTAAAATTATTTGTGTTCAGTTTTGTCTCTTAAAGAATTTAGGATATTTAAATCCACAATATTGTTGTGATGGAAATTTATTTCTTATCGCTTTCACAACACATGATGGCAAGAACTTTCTTTGCTTTTTACCCAGTCTTTGGTAAATCCATCGCACAAATCTTCTATAAGCTATATATCTGTACAGTCTGTAAAAAAAAAATATTCTTAAAATCATTCAAGAGGTATTAAAATTGAATGTGGCACATAGATTTACAGATGAATAATCATTTATACATGTATATATATATTTATTTTAAATTGATTTGATTTTTATTGTTGCTGTCATGTTCATCATCTATTACTACTTTTATTTTGCATTACTATTAACACCTCTATAAACAGCTGTTGTTTTGTGTTTTATTTCTACAATTAAGAAAACTATACATAAAAGGGTAAAACTTGATTTGGGGAGAAAAGAGACTGGGTTGGGTGTATAGTGTTTACTAGAAGGTGCAAACGAACTATTTAACTTGAACAGTTATTCCTTAATAAAACAAATGTAAAAACACTTACTCGTGTATACTTTGATCATTTAGTCCATGTTCCTCCAAATACTCATAATAAGATGTTTCCAAAACATGTTCATTCAAACAGTTTGCTTGGAAACCATCATGCTCTGTTATGCAGGAAATGCCTGCTTCTTCCATTTTTCCATCCACTATATTCGTGTCTTTGCAACACTTTGACTCACTTCTTGTCTGCATTGTCATGCAGTGTTGACAAGAACACCTGCAACAATTAAAAGAATATACTACAGTAGTGTGCCAAATCAGTTTATTCTCATTAAAAAATCTACCTTTTCCAAGATCTACATATAAACTGTAAAATGCACTAACAAATTGATCAACATTATATTTGTGGTGACAATACGGATGAACTTTTTAAGTTAAATTTTTTCAAGCAGATGTGAATAAAAATATGCACATTATATACAATGTAAGGTCCTTAGACACAAAACATCATCCCCCCCTTTTAAACTCTTTTTGAAACGAGCAAAACAGTAACCGAATACTTTAAAAAACCGATTGCATTTTGTTCCTAATATAAGTATTTGTTAGAAATCTTACCAAAGATTCACTTAATCAACCTCTTCGTCAAGTAAGGAGTCTTCATTCTCTTCGGTCCAAAGGTGACTGTCATCCGAGTCAGACTCAGAGCTTGTGTCTCTGTTTGAAACATTTTGTACCGAAGATAATCTTGGCTCAAACATATATGGTGTTATTGACGGTTTCGTCGAAGTCAAGTCTGGCATTTCTTCACAATCTGTCGAACTTTCATCAGAAACATAATCCATTTTGTTATCTTGCTACCCACGCCGTATATTGTTTACAATTGTTTGGCACGTATGACGTCAGCAGAAGAGGTAATTCAAGGGAAGTAAGCCAGGTCACATTTGCGCACAATTCGATTTTTGATGACCGGGTACGTGCACCCGACATTGATTTAATTAATTTCATTAGGTTTTTTTTTACTTTCAAAATAATAATCAATCATTTTACTTATTAAATTTGAAGATTAAAAATCGTTTCATTTGACCTTTAAAAGTGCTCATAAAATCCTCTAAATGACACATTCTGAAGTTTAAAATACCAGCAATACAAATTTCATTCAATTTACTTCATACATCAACAAGGGTATGATCTAACAGTGTTCCACCATATCCTGGAGGTTATTATCTGTAGATTTTTCAAAAGAGATATATGGGGAAAAATGAATAATTTTATCCCTGGTGAACAAGCTTCTGTTAAAGCAAAAATAATATCAATGGATCAACTTTAGGTTGATTTTATAATGGGACACATTTTTAAAATAATTTTTATATATACAAATACCTCTCCTGGAGTTTCTGCCTTTATTAAGCTTAGATTTACCTAAGGTTCAATGAGAAAACCTCTAGCAGTACAGGTCACTAAATGCCTTTTTAGCATATCTGACTGAGTTTCTGATAAAACAATGAGGTCATAATTTTCAAAATATTGTATAATACATTAAGCTGCATTTATTTTTAAATCCATGCACATTCCACTTATATAAATGTATCAGTAAAATAGCAATTTTGTGACAACTATGAAAATGTTTAAGGGCATGGCTAACATCCACTTTGGTTTCCAAATTTGTGTGCAGCAAAACTTTATCTACTGTTTGTTCTGTGTGTTTAGCTATTCAGCACCTGCAGCTGCATCCATTTAGGTCAACAAACTTTGCCTTTTAATCCATCGCTTTTTGGCTTCACTCATCCACTAATGTTTTGTTTGTCAAACATATATACCCATCGATTCATAATTAGTTTATTATGCAAAAGCCAGGTTAATTCTCCCTGTTTGCTTGCTTTATTCATTCAACTGCTATATTAATTTTTTTCCTTTCTTTCCAATCTTTGTAGTCAAGTCCTTGGAGTCTGTTTATATTTCACTTATCTTTACCTTTGTGTGAGCTGAATTTTATGATCATGGGATAGAAGCAAGATGCTACCATTGGAGGTCCTGAATTGACATGAACAGAGCCACTGATCACCACAGTTTACACAAGCAACACTTTCAAAGTTGGATGAAAGTTCTAAATGGTCTCTCCTCCCATCATTGAAACATGACACCTTAAAAGGACCAGACCACACCAGCAATACAAATGTATTTACTGAAGCCATATTCCAGTCATTAGATCTAGACCTAGTCGGCCTCACCATATGGGTCTCTTGAAGAGTCATATACCAGCAATACAAATGTACTTACTTTTGCCCTATTCCAGTCAGTAGATCTAGACCTAGTCGGCCTCACCGTATGGGTCTCTTGAACAGTCACATACCAGCAACACAAATGTACTAACAGCACGCGTCCTATTAGGTGGCACTAACACATTACTTTACATTTTGCTATGATAAAAATAGAGGCCAAAACGAATTGTTATAATCAAGTTACATGAAATACTTGCAAAGAATCAATTATAGTTTCCAGTTATATGAAGTCTGCTGAGAGATACTTATGTGGAAATTATATATCTACCCATCTGTCCCTCTTATCTGAATTTTCTTTCTTCCTGGTACAAGTGTATGGAATTCATCTTCATTTTCTGAAAAGAAGCATTGAGGAATGAAAATTTCAATCAGATGTATCAACAACATCACACACTCATAATACACACACACACCAAAGAAACAACACTACAATAAACTTCCAACATGAATGGATCTTGTTGATTGAAGCTAGATCAGCGTATGTGTTACACCAGACTGGTTCCACCTGAACAAAGCCCGTTTTTGAAGATAATCACACTGATGAGCAGATAATTGGTTTACCATAGAGCTGTACCTTTGTCACTTTTTGCCGATTATGCCGATATCGCGTATAGCCGATTATTAAAATTGCCAATACTGATTATGAGACCGATTATTTCATTATTACAGTATATACTCGCATATAAGCTGAATAATTTAGGAAAAATTAAAGGCCTGGAATAGTGGGAGTGGGGGACAGTCGGCTTATCCGCGGACCAATGTCTAAAGTAAACGTTACCATTTTTAGGTCTTTTTGTTAACTACTGTTATGGTTGTAAATCTCTGGACATAAAACAATAATTTTTTCCATGTCCTAACACATAAGCAGGATAAAAAAGTAACTTTCGGTGACCTGACATTTATTAAACTGTTATAAAGTACTATCATTGATTAAAAGAGAAAAGTTAATATTCATCTGCAAAGAGTGACCCATCATCAGTAAGTAGCATTTAGACTTTGAGAAAAAAATGGAAATTTTGAGTACGTGAAAAGAGAATCAGTGTGAAATACACTTGTATATTGACAAATTACATTCTGGTTACCTTTGTGTAATAAAATCCGCAATAAAATATTGCACCGATCACATCCTGATATGAAAAACAGTACGATATTCAATGTCGGCATTAGCACATGGTTGGATAGTCGTTATTTACGTGCTTCATGTACATGTACTTAAATTGGCCTTGATTTTGGTCAGTCTCTTCCCATCTTATTGAGGCTAACAAGGGGATGGTGCTATTCACATGGAAATGAAAAGCTGTCAACAGTACATGTATTCTCCACAAATACATTTGTATCGGATGATATGACGAACATTAAAGTGACTGAACCAACCACTTGTGGCAGCGAAGTTCTCCACACTAAGTTTTTTCGCAAATGTTTCATTGAACCATTCTATAGCTTCCTCCATGTCTTCAAATGTAGCAGTCTTTTACTTCTTCCTTTCGGGAGCACAGTTACCTTCAGCGTAGTCTCTCTTTATAGACTCAGCAGCTTTCATCCTTCCTGAACGGGTGTTATTTTTAAGTGAAAAAATTTCACAGACCTCTTTGCGAGATGTTCAGCCCTCAATTTCCTTTACAGCCAGATATTTAGTTTCCAGAGACTGTAAATTTAATTTGGGTTTTACACTGCAGTTGGTAGCCATTGTAAATGTAAATAAGGTGAAAAAAGAAACTTTCACAGCAAAATAAACTTGTTTAAATCACCGATCACTTTCAAAGGTCTCGGAAAAGCATATTCATGCATATTTGGATGCATTTTTATATCTGAGATTCAGACAATAACGTATACAGGAATTCTCAGTACGCATCAATTTGCTGGACGGCAAATTTAAGGGCTTGCTAGTCCTGCTTCGACCACCTGTTGAGTGGGAAAATGTGTTGATCAAATGATTATTTTAGCTGTTTACAATCAGAAAATTCAGTGGCTGAAAGACCCACAGATGTACATTTTGTCATTGTAAGAGTACAACTGAAGAACATGACCCACAAGATATGCGGCAAGATCAAAGACTTGACTAGCTGTAGAGTTGTGAGAAAATGTGCGATATGACTGATTTCAGAGGTAGAATGACCCATTGATGTACTTGTGTATAATAAGAGTACATCAAATGAATAACTTTCGCCTTCATTATTGTTTTCATTTCCAAGTGTAGCACATTTCCAAGTGTAGCAATTTAAGTAGTGCTTGTGACCTCAAAATCAAGACATGTTGAGAGTTAGACAAAATGTTGTTTGCAAATTTTAACAGGAAGGGTTAAACGGCAAATAGACAAAGATTGTAATGAAATTCAACAGAGTGTTAGAAGTTGCCAGAACTGACATTTCACGTGGAACACTATGTATAATGCCTAACTTAGTGCGTGGAATAAGACCTTTTCTTGACCTGAAAATTCACTCTCACTATAATGGACAAACAAGGGCTACATGTCAGTGCTGTAAAGAAGTTTAAAAATTAAACTCGATGGCAACCTCTGTTTCTACTCGTCTGGAAATATACCCATGTTACCAACTGGGTATTATATATTTGTCACAGAATTAGGCGAAAATTGAATTTTTTTTTTTTCTTGAATTACAAACTAATTTCACCATTTTTTTTTTTTGTTTCGTCGTACATGCGTTACTTGGGGTGAATAAGTGGTTTTCTCAAAGGTAAGCGGCGTGTAACGATTTGCATGTGCCTGATTTTGAATTACACGAAATCTGAAACATTAGATTCACAGGGTGCACGGTAATCTTGGCGTGATTTCTGCTCACCTATTTGAGGGTATATAAGGCAGAATATTTCTGATCAATATTACGGGACCTAAAGTATCTAATCATAGGATAGATAGCTCGTCTTTCAATCTCCAGCCAAAGGGGTGAGTGTTAAATTTATATTTCGTTTTATTGTGAATTTTATTCAGTTTATCATTTCATATAATGATGCCTTTATTGCAATGCAGATTTTAAACGTGGAATATTTGGAATTACTAGTCACTATTTGACTTTAAATGCAATAGCGTAATCTAAGGTTTAGATTATTTTTTGAGACAACTATTATTAGTCTGGTTTCTTTATTGTAGCTGATAGCATCTCTGATAACGCATCTGATAGCATCTCTGATAACGCATCTGATAACGCATCTGATAACATCTCTGATATCGTAGCTGAAATTGTAGCTGATATTGTAGCGGAGCATCTCTGATAACATCTCTGATAGCATCTCTGATAACGTCATTGATAACATCTCTGGGAACATCTTTGATAACGTCTTTGATATCGTAGCTGATTTGTTGCAGAACATCTCTGAATTATAGCTGAATGTGATTGATTGTGCCGTTTAATTGTGCAATCGAATTGAAGTATCTGACTGTCTGTCTGTCGAATTGTCTGTCCGTCTACATCTGTCGTGACGTGTAAATATCCGGAAATCTAGAAGTCCGAGTGTCGGAGCTGTCTAGAGTTGTAAACATCCGGGGTGGCATCTTAAAGTATTTGGGACCGTTGGTTCTAGTAGATGTTGTATGCTGTCTGTACGTATAACTGTGGTGGATCCGTGAAGGGCAAACGGCCGATAAAAGTATTGGTCAACCCTAGGTCTTCGGGGAAACTGGGCGGCGATTCAACTGTTGGTGAATCATACGGTTATACAGGGTCGAGACACATGTGTGTGTTGCAATTGTAGTACAATTGAATACAGTGTTGTATTTACATAGTTACTTCAAATCACAATAGTATTTCAAGGGATTGCATGAATCTCAATAAAAGCTAGCAACTTGATTAAATACATGTATATGTTCGTGCTAGTTGTCGCAATCCATACGTGCGATAGTATAGTTTGATGTTTTGATTTGTTATCGTAATTTATACTTGCGGTAATATAACTTTTGTAAAGGTTCCTTGGATCTGTGTATAGTCCAGGAGATTCCTTTGTATCTGTGTTTTATTTTGTATTAATATTTAATTTATTCATGTATTGTGAATGGTTGTGAGTGTAATTGTGGGTTGAACGCAGGAGTTATTGAGTTGATACATAATTATTTTTCATTAATAATTTATTTCATAAATTTATATTTTCTTTCACATATTGTGTTTGTGTTGTTCATTTAATCCACCATCCTCTCGGTAACAATTCTGTTACAATATTATAAAGTGGCTTACATCCTATTACAATGAACAGCTAAGCAACAAAAGGTGAGATCAGTACCTACATGTTAGTTTCCATTAATTATTAACTCCAAATATTTAGTTCTTTGCAGAAATTCCAGTGTTGAAACTGGGCATGAGTTAAATTCCGATAGGGAATGTTTATGGTTCCAGTAGTAAATATTGATAATAGTTTCTTATATAAACAAACAAGTTGATTATCAAATCTGTATGTTCTTCATTGATTAGTTATCCTTCTCATCAACCTGCACCCCACTCCAATTTAATAAATTAGAAACAAAGATCAAAATAGGATGACATTATAGGGAGAGAATTTTTGTGGAAATAACTACAATAGTACCAGCATGATTTAGCTTTTAAATACGATAGTAGTATTTGTAATTAAGAGTACCATGAATGACACATTATATGCCGACCTTTTGTTTCATTTCTCTCTATGGAGGTAACTTGCATTTTTTTATAAGAACCAATTTTCTTTACCGTCGGAGGCATTGCAAGCCGTGAATAAAATCTGGCCTAGATCTGTGATGTACAACCATTGTTATTGTATAAACACCATCAAACTTTTTTCATTCAAAGTGACTTTGACCACTGAATGTAATATCAGAAGACTTTCGTGTTTCATTCATCCAAATTTGTTATTGTATTGCAAAGAAACTATTTTGTTTTAAGTTTCAGTGACCCTAACCTTTCACCAATTGACTTCCTGACTGAACGGTATTTAATTACACCAAGTGCAAGTTATCCATAAAGATTGTTTGGTGTAGAGAGTGGAGAACTGATTTATTGTATGGAAACCATTTTTCGGAAAACTAATGTGGTTCTTTCTTACCAAAAGTAGTAGCACTCCTCAAAGTTTCTTAACTGTAGATGGATGACATCATCTACAGAGATGCTGCCAGAAATTTTTTTAAGAGGGGGAGGTCCCCACACCTACATCTAGAGGGGGGGAATCATGGGGGGACAATGTCGAATGTAGCTGATGGGTGACAATATTATTTTAAGGTATATGCATACCTAATTTAAAGCAAGCATTTAATGACTTAATATCACTTCTTTGCTATCAAATATATAATAAGGTATCTGCATACCCAATTCACTTTGCTGAGCTGGTAAATATTCTTCTCTGTTTCTTATCACTCCACTTCTTCAAAGCCTTTGGGAACTGAAAATCGTTTATATGACCCCCTTGAATCTGAATAGTCATCAGTTTATTCACAGTTTCTGATGTTAATCTATTCCTTAGAGCAGTGTGAATTCTGTTTTGTGAACTAAATCCCCTCTCACAATCTGCTGTTTGTAGTGGAAGAACCGCTGCTAATTTGGCCAATTTAAACAAATTCGGAAACTGGTCTTCGTTATATTCAAACATAATTTTCCACAACTCAATCATGTTGTCTCTGGGATATTTCTGTTGTAGAATCACATTTTTTGCAAGGCTGTATTCAGCCAAGGTTGCAGCACCATCAATAAGAGCCTTACTGGTTACACTACCAATTTTCTTGTCCTCTCCAAATTGTTGGATTATAGTTTCCATTTCAGTTAGACCATGATCAGCAACCTCTTCTTTTGAAAGAAATGACAATTTTTTCAGTCCCAAAGCAGCAAAACTTGTGGCTATTGTTGTATGTTCTGCAGGAAATCTTCTTTTCATCTGATCTACAAGCTTATCACAAAAATCTTTCTTGGCCTGATTAATTTCTTTGCTTACTTCCTTCTGGTCCTTTTCTGTTTCACCTTCTTTTGTTCCAAGCTTAACACCCTTTATAGAAGCACATTTACCAGCGCCATCCATCATTTAAAAACAGAGTCTGATGATGGCTTTTCCCTTCCTTAGCTCTCTGGGCAGCAGTATAAAACCCATAAAAAAAACAGGTTTGACTGCAGACAGATCCAGTTGCTGTTTCTGAAAGGTCATGCTAACAGATGCCAAAGATGGTATAATGTCCATCAGAAAATAAAGCATGGCAACAAACTTATAGTGTGTAAAATTTTCATACATATATGCACATGTTTTGCTGTCCTTTTTGTGTTTTTCAAAGTAGCAGACCAGAGGCTTCCATGAATGGTACACTGCATATAATGCACTGTAGAATGCCATCCAACGAATTTCATGTACTTCTTTCATAGAATATTCATCTGAGTCCAATACATTTTGAATTTGTTTTAGTTCAGCTATCCTTGAAGATGACTTCTTAAAATATCTGAATATCTCCTTCAAAACATTTTGAAAGGTTTCATTTAAGAAAGCTACCTCCTCTGCAGCCTTGGAAGAACATAGGTTTAATCTATGTGCCATACAGTGTACGGAAACAAGATGGGGATTCTTTTCTTTGCACCATCACTACCAAACCCTACAATCTTATTGAAAGACACACCTCTTTTCTTCAAAAAATTCTCCAGTTCAGTGAAGAGAACATCTGCTGTCACATGTACCTCTTTCACATGCAAATTTCCAAGAAAAAGGGTTTGTACATTTAAATCATCACTAACCACATTTGCATACACAACAAGCTTTTTACTGACAGAAATGTCAGTGCTTTCATCTATCATAACACTAATAAATTCACTAGACTGCATTTTCTTATCAAGATCTGCTGTGATTAAATCCGCAAAAGTGTCGATGAATTCCTCCCCTGTGCTGCGAGATACATAGTGTGCATTATCCCCTGACCTTAAGGACTGTAATGCTTCACATCCATTCAATTTCTGCAACTCAATCAAACTAGAATATTTTGCAATTGGCAGGCTCTCATAGGCAATGTAATATGCTGTCCGCATGGCACAAATGATAGCATCTTTTTTTTCCGCCATTTTTGAAACTGCATTTACCCATGCAGACTGGAATTCTTTCTGCATTACACTTTCTCTAAGTGCTTATGCCAATTCCATATGCCGTGTCAAAGTTGATGTTCGATAATTTTTGCAACCACTTTCAGCTGTAAATGGATTATCTTTCTTACATTCTCGACATAAAACACAACACATCCCTCCTTTTGGTTCTTTCCTTAACCAGTTGTAGGTACTCAACCACTTATCTTGGAAATTTGGTTCCTTTTTTCTCTTTTTCTCAACAGCCGGTTCCTCTTCCACGTGCCTTGTGGATGAGGTGCCGGCTATTTCATTGTCATCGGTTTGTGCAACGTCTTCTGTTCGCATCAAACCATCACAGCTTTCATCTTGCTCTATAATATCGTCCGTAGCAGACGACCTTACCGTAAAGAAATCGGTTATCTTCCTTTTCGACATTCATCAAACTAAACACTTCTTACGCTTTATAAATTTCCGTTATGGCTGATCAATGGATCAATTTGTCATACCCCTCTAGGAGACAATTAAATCGGAACCCCCTGGAGCGTGTCCGCAAAATACCCCCCATCCGCAACAAATCTCAATCATACAGACGCTTGTATACAAACGCTAAATCTAACTCAGTATAGCCTGATTGAGCTCATGGACGAACAAAATTTAATTTGAAAAACGTTTATTTTTAATTTATGTTGTTTTTTTTTTTAAAGCACGCATTGGGTATAAAAAATTGCGGGAACCGCAGGTAACTTGCGTGAATTTTCCCCCATTGATTTTTAGAAGTTGCGTGACTAGCGATCGTTACTGCGAGAAACCCGCGATCCCGCGGCCTGGCAGCATCACTGCATCTATTGTGCAGAAACATAACTGGTAACAGAAGGATTTAGTTATGGGTATATTCAGAAATGGACAGCATACAAACATAATAATATCCTGTTACCTTATGTTATGCTTTCTGTTAAAGTTTGTCAAATAATGTTGATCAGCTTTGACAATGTTGTCTAAAATTGTTAAATTACTGCAAAAGTAGTCCTATTTGAGGCCAAATTAGCATAACTTCTTAAAACTTCATAATACATTGATTTCTAATTTGTTTTGAGAATAGGTAATTTAAAATCTTTTGAACTGGTTTTGCAGCAATGTCATATTTGATAATGAAATGGCATCATTTATACAAAGTTTATAAGTTTCATGCCAAAATGTTTTCTGTAAAATTTGGTTAAATCCTGTTTGTCAGTTTTTGGAATCAAATTCTTGAAAGGTTTTCTAATTTGAAACTATTGCTGTCATACAAGATTTTCATTTGGTATGATTTACACAAATTTGGAAAATGTTTATATCACTAATCATTGCCAAGTTTAATTTGTTTTTCTTAAGTACTTTTAAAGTCCCTTAAAGATGATTCTATTTAGTATTAAAAGTCTACATGTCATGATGCTGTCAATTCTTTTGAAGGAATTACAATTGGTCACATAGAGTTTTCTATAGTTTGCAAAGGCTGTGTTGAACAATTAGCATTATTCATATGAACTTGAAAACCTTTCTTGTGTACTCTCTAAAATAATTAGTTGAAATATGTCCAGTGGTATTTGTGAAAAACTGTAGGAAACATTACCAATGTCTGTGCCATTCCTCTCTGGCGGCAGTGCTTCAATTTCCTCTGGAAAGACATTAAAGAAATTCATTTATTGATATGGTGTAAACAATAACAAGACCACTCTCAATATCACAAACATGAGTACCTTGAAGAGAGAGATTCTTACTGAATTAACAGAATCTGCAAAAATCTTTTAAAATGGACAAGAAAAGGACCATGTGGTTCATTGGACAAATAGGATGCCTATACAATCTTCTGAGAAAATCCAATTTCTCTAGAGGTATTAATTCTTCATGAATTTAAGTATTGCTACATAACAACATTTTAGAGACCATTATTGTATAGAATCAATAGGTTTTGTTAATCAAAGAATTTAATCACTGATAAAAATGTTATTCATACAGCCTAAAAATCAAATTTGCATTAATAGAGTAATAACTCTTAACTAACATCACGTCATCTTTTCTTCTCTCTTCAACTGATCACAAGTTCATCAGACATTATATATTAGACATCAGCCAATTCCAAACCAATTTTCTGTTGTCAGAACATGTAAGGGGTACCAAATTAACATAAATGGACAGTAAATAATCATTACATTGTGTAGTCCAAGACTGCAGATGAACAAATTATCATTCCATTGTGATAATACTTACATTTAGACACAAAAATATTAAGATGTAATCAACAAGATTGCCACATGCTATGAAGTAATGACCAGCTCATGTTCAATTACGATCAACTATGACAATTTTTATATCGTTATATTTATGTGCAACTTTTCTTATTTCAACAAAATGAAATCAAATCAAAGGCAGAAAAAAACGAATAAAAATTATGTTGTTAATGGCCCACTTAGTAAGACATACAATTGACCTATCTGGCTTACAGTCAGTGTCTATTGTAAAGTTATGATAGCACCTGAATGCACATTTTCTCCACAGATAGGTCAGGACGTGCTATACAAAACTTGCATGGCCATTTAAATGGAAAGTCACACAGTGTAACATGGAATATTATAATTCAAAATTCTATTAAACATAAAAATATATACTTACTAGGTGGTTTTGAAAGCTTGGGTATAGTTTCACCTGGAAAGACAAATGATGAAAGGTCAAAGATATAGAGTAATAACAAGAGAACCAGTCTTTGCACAAATTAAATAAAGTCTATCAGAATGACTTATGGTTTACTGTCAAAAAAGAATATATAAGAGTCTACAATGAGTCATTTTTCACCCTTTATTTTTATGTGCTGAGTACTGAAACTATCGAAGATATTCTGGAGAAACTCAAACATACAAATATAAGTTAAAACAAGAGGCCCCTTTAGCAATATATAGTTACATCAGACCTTTTTTTATTAATCAAACTCATACAATATAATGTACAGTGTGACCCTGCTATAATAATGCGCACAATGATAACGCAAATTCCGATATGTGGTTCTAGTGTGGCTCCCAAATTTTCACACTCTTTCGCACATGAAAAAGTATCTTTGTAGTTTAGTGAAGATATCGTTTATGAATTCGAATATGCTACAATTGTGGGGTGTTTTCTGAAATTTTAATACATGTACAATCCAACCCATTTGTCAATATCCTCGTGCACGAGGAAATATTGTCGAGATAGGTGGATGTCGAGAGTGTTTGGGGGGTCGAGTCTGAGAAAAAAAAAACAAGTTAAATTATTCAGTTGACCTGTAGTCTGTGAGTAGCATTTAGACTTTGAGAAAACAAACAATGGAAATACCTGTATACTGACAAATTAAATTTGGGTTACCTTGGTGTAATAAAATCCACATTAGATACTGCATCGCTCACATCCTGATACGAAAAACATTCACTATGAATGTTGGCATAAGCACATGGTTGCATAGTTGTTATTTACATGCTTCAAGTACATGTACTTAAATTGGACAAGATTTTGGTCAGTCTGTTCCTATCTTATTGAGGCTACCAAGGAGATGGGGCTATTTACTGGGAAATGAAAACCTGTCAAGTTGGTTTAACACATTAACCCCTAGCGCAGAGTTCAAGGGGTATGAGGTAGTAGCCTACTTCCAAGGTCTGTAGTGCTGATGTCATGCATGATACACTATTGTGGGTGGTATTATAGAAAGGTAGACAGATTTAGCTTTACAAAGATAAAAAATAATCTGGACATTTTGGTTGCACTACAAAATACAGAGGGAAAAACCAAATTTTTTTTAACCCATTTTTTTTCCACCCAAAATTTACCCATGGTCAGAATCCAATTTTGTGTCAGATTTTAGACTTTTTGGCCTCAGAATTAACACAAACCAGTCTGAAGTGCACACAGACAGGTGAAACTGCAAACAGTAGGACAAGGTGAACATTTTGAATAAAGAGTCTTCTCCATGCGAACATTTTTAATTTTTAAAAAACTCCAATTTTTCACCTTCTACTTATGCGTCAGCAAACTAACAAACAGAAAACATTTTTTAAGCACAACTAGGCCTTGAGTTAATAGAAAATTGCTTGGAAGACGATATATTATGATGAATTCAGAAATAGTCCCTAAAATGCGTTTCCTATTCACATTTCATGTGAAAACAGCAAAAACCTCTAGGGTTTAATGTGTTAAACAATACATGTATTTAGTTACAGAAATCATCGTAAATATAAATAAAGTTAAAAAGGCATCTTTCACAGCACAATAAACTTGTTTTAATCCTCGATAACTTTGGAAAAGGCAGGAATCGATCAGATTTCATTGCTTTAATTTCAGTCTCCACTAGAGGCCAACTCTATAGGAACAAACAAATAGCTTTTGGTAGGTCAATTTTGGACATGACCTATAGAATTTGAACCAAATGAATTTAGAGCTGTAAAAGACAAAATAGCAGAAGAGCTGGGTGAAGATATGTGATGGAAGTTTTAAGTTTTTAAAGGAAATTGTATTGTTAGCAGATATACAGATATCACAACTCCATGCCATCCTTTGCCTTATGTTTGGTGTATAAAAAAATAATATCTCTTCTAAATATTATGTATTTAAATTTTCATACATGATCCTTCAGTGGTTACACCTGTACACTCATGTGACTGAGACAACTGTATAGATCTATTCTCTCTACAAAGTGTCTCTCGAATCCAACGTGGTGTGGTTATCCAACCATCTCTACTGCATGTTTCTGAAAATACAAAACAATATGTTGCTGGCCTTCAGCCTGTTTGTAATTACACTTGACATAATCTACAAACTTATTATGTAAAATTTGCAGGCCAACGAGATACAAGTAAATATAATCCTTACTTTACACATTTAATTATATGGATTAAGAAAGCTATGAAAGCGGTGGAAACTGAATAATTCTATTTATGGTAAGGAAATCACAGCAACTGAGGTGTATCAAGCAGTGTATGAAATAACATTTGAATACTAGTGTAGTTACTATAGACTGGAGAAAAGACTCTACAAGTATTGCCAATAACCTAAATGGAACGGTTACACTTTAGCAGTGCTGTACTAGCAAGGTTCCAATGTTAGAAATTATTCAGATAAATATATCAGATGCACAAGCTGGTTATTTTTCTCATCTAGAACTTTCTAATACTCAATTAACAGAAATGTTACTTTTTGTTAACGGGGGAAAAAATAACAATCAAACAAGGCTTACCAAACTCAAAATTTGATTAGGAATTTGTGAACCTGTAAATGCCTGTGAGATTGAATGCCTACACAAAAAAAAAAAAACATCTTGTGTGATATCAGTCATGTCAGGCAGAGAAAGTCCCAATCAAACTGTGACTTTGGGTGTTATATTTAATGGTAAAATTAAAGCAGTCAGAGATAAAGAAATGGCAACACACAAATTACTTCTATAATTGACAATAACTATGGTGATTTTGTGTTGCAGTCATTTCAGCATTAAAACTGGGGGATAACCTATTAGGCTAATTTGCATATATAAAGTAAATGAAGCTGAACAATGATGGTTGATTTTAATTTAGGTAAATCAAACATATATCTTGAATAATTACCTTGAATAAGAATATTTAAGCCATATTTATTTTAGAATACTGGCTACTTCGTGATTAATGGTTAGTCTGTGATCAGTGGTGACATTTCTTTGAAATCAATGCTTATCCCAAATACAAAATGTAACACATGATTATTTTCATAGATGGAATATTGCAAAATATCAAAATTGAGCTGCATATCAGTTATAAAAAGACAAGATTTACCAAAGTCCTGCAAACAAAATCTATAAACTCCTAGATGACATTATTTTGACTTTGCAAAGTGCAGTCGAAAGATAGCAACATTTTATTCTTTGTGCATACTTCAAATACCATACCACCATTAGTCATTATGTAGTGTACAATATCCAGCAACACAATGCCATCAAGTCCCAGGACCATGTGCTAATACCATACCACCATTAGTCATTATGTAGTGTACATTATCCAGCAACACAATGCCATCAAGTAACAGGACCAACTGTTAAGAATTCAATCGCAAATGAAACTAACATGCATAAGTAAATCATTGACAGATTAAAGTAATTTTCTGCTATTTCATATTTGTCACCGGAGCACAATCTGTCATTTCCATTTGTGGATCACTTTTAGACCCGTGTAAGAAATATTTCTGGATAGTGATATGCCAAGAATTATGAAGTGATATGCCAAGAATTATGAAGCACAGGAACAAAATAATGACAAAAATTTAACAAGGCCTTCTGGGAAATTTGAACAAAAGCACCAGCCAGTCTATAATGATTGCAAAACTGAATGACAAGGTACTGAACCATGAAAGTTATTTGAAGGGAAGAGGCCTGTTTTTCTACTCAACACATTCTTAATTTAGCATTCCGGTGTCTAATGCATTTAAAAAAAATTAAGCTTTGTGTATGACAATGTAAAGTCCACTAATAAAGATTTCTGTGAAAGTATTTTATATTGTTCAAGGAAAGGAGTTTGTCATTATCTTTTATTCAAATTTCAATTTCCAGTTATGTTTTTAAGGCTTTATGTGATTAGTTCTACATTCTCAATTGTTCTATGTTGCTATCTTGGGTCGTGTGCACTGAACACAGTTACCACAAAATAAACTTGATATATATACATGTATGTGGAAATGCATAATTTAATTCGAACCAAACATTCCTACATCACTGACAATCACATGAACGTTCATTTACATGGTTACAAATTCTGTATATGTTTACATGCTTATACATTTATGCTGGTAGGTACCTTGCATGATGCCTGGCTGGTCATGCAATAACTACATCCATTGTTACTAACAAGCAAAAGCAAGCCTATCAAACTGTTGGAAATGCCAAAAATACCACTATTTACCTGTATGCTTCACTTTCCTACACACAGTCAATGACTACTAGCATTGTCTTAAGCCATAGTGTAGTTAAGCCAAGGTTAGTCTACATTTTACCATGAAATGTATACCACCACAGCAATAATCATATTGCCACTGACCTTAAAACTGAGAATCATAACCAGTAACAACACATTTCACTTTAAAATTCTGTATTATAATTTTTGTGTTAATAATACTTAATTAAAATAACCTCATTTGGCAGGTTACTGTATAAAATCCTGATACTACAAAACTTGTACTTACCGTATTTTCCGGCCTATAGGTCGATGCGGAGTATAAGTCGAATTGACCAATTTTGTAAATTTTCCATCCTTCGTCCATATATAAGTCGATTCGGAGTATAAGACGAGGCCAGGTCAATAACTTGGCTTTGTATTTTATACTACCGGTAGTAACTTCCGGTTGCATGAATATTGATGGTATCGTCGTATGATATTCCATATTACCGGCAATATCCATTGCAACAAGAGCTATGATCATTCCTTCCAGTTGAAAGTTTAAACCTACGGTAATTTATTTGAGAAACTTTGTCAAATACAATTACGGTACTTTATTCAGAGAACCATGCATTGGTACATACAAGTGTCTAATTTATATATACATGTATAATCTATTGCATGAAAAGAGTATCAACACCGTGTACTCACCAGCGAATCTTGTAACATACATTGAATCCATAATACAAATATTTATATAAAAAATATCCACACACGGATGTAAAATATTAAATAATTTTGTCACAGATCATTATTTGACTGAATTCAATGAAAAGAAAATAAAAAAAATTACGTAACGGGTGTACGTAACGAATGATGAAATAGTACTTGTTCGTATATTAAATAATGGAAGTTAAAGTGTATTCTTATAATAACTACATGTACGTCTCAGGATCTTTGTCTCTGAATTCAGTCATTGTAAATTTCAGCACTTTTTCCAACCCAAGCTGCTAGTCAAAGTCCTTTGAACTTGCCGCCCAGCTAGCCCAGCTATTGCGTCATGTTCTTTTGATGTACTCTAATAAATACAGCAGGCAGAACTGGTTGTATTTTAACCTGTACTAAAGCAATGAAAACAATGCCCATGGCTAAATTCATTACATGTATTTAGATCTAGAGAAGGGAGTGGGCATCATTTATTGTTGTACTTAATCCCATTGATATTAAACACGAGTAGCGTAATTGATGCGGATTAATGATAAAGAACAATGGGGTACCGGCAATATGGTAACTAGTATCGGTAGCTAAAGCCAATATCAAGGTCGAAACAATTGCGGCAACTGGCTTTGATTGTTGTTGGAAACCAAATACAAATTTATCAACAACCGATATAATCAAAGAGAGACACCGAAACGTCAGCTGCTTAAGAATGAATATAGGTGAAGTGTTGACATTACAATTTGCTTTAAACTGAATTGCGAAACTAAAAATCATGGATCACTGATGATCTATTAGTACTGGTAGTCCATCTATATATCTGATTTTAGTGTAGTTTAAATCTACGGTAATTTATTTGAGAAACTTTGTCAAATACAATTAGAAAATATGATTTGGGGGATTCAGTAGAATGCATGATCTACATTATTTTATAAATAATCATAGAACGCCGAGTTACTATGGATTACATCCCTTTGTAGGATCAATTGGATCAATAAAAAGGTTATGCCAATAATTGCTCACGTGTGTCCAACATTATACTGGAAAATCAAATATTAATGGATCAGTTATTTCATATCTTTTGTTTTTTTTAGGAACAAACAATATGCTTTGAATTAGTACAGTACACTATAGAGTATAGACCGTAAGTGTGCTATGCGGCCCGGTGAAGTTTTTACCGGTAATTGTTTTCTTTTATTTTATGTTTGAGAAATAAGATAAAACACGCAGAATGCAAAATAAATAATGACAAAACTTACAAATATAAATGCAGTCATATTATTTTATGACAATTTATTGACATAGTAATTTAACATGAATTTGTACTTCTATGTGACCTGTTTTCGATTATGCCGATTATAGAGCAATATCAATAGCATACCGGATACTGTAATCCATATATAAGTCGATGCAATTTCAATGACAAAATCCATATATAAGTCGATTCGGAGTATAAGACGAAGACCGAATTTTCAAGTAAAAAAGTCTCGACTTATAGGCCGGAAAATATGGTAGTGGAAAATTACACAATCATGTTGTTTACATATGAGATCTGTGAGCACTGGATGGCAACTTTCCAAAGATGGAATTGGTTACGCAAACAAGGCTCCGTGTCAGAATGATCTCTATTAAAGTTAATGCAAAGTGTCAGAATGATCTCTATTAAAGTTAATACAAAGTGTCAGAATGATTTCTATTAAAGTTAATGCAAAGTGTCAGAATGATCTCTATTAAAGTTAATGCAAAGTGTCAGAATGATCTCTATTAAAGTTAATGCAAAGTGTCAGAATGATCTCTATTAAAGTTAATGCAAAGTGTTCAAGTGGCTTATTAAGATTAATTTGAAAAGAACTATTGTGAATGACATTGAGTATTTTAAGCATAGGCTATATCACAGACCCACCTTTATTACATACAGCTAGGGAACAAAACATTAGAAAGTGATCTGAAAAGTAAACATAACTTACTGTTTCTCAGAAATATATCCAAAACCAATATAAATATTATAACTGACTGCAGTCCAATCAACCAGAAGTTACAACTTCCTGTAAAATGAGAAAAAAATTTAAAAAACATAATTTGACTTAAGTTGTGGCATGACAGGAATGAAACTGAAATGATTTGCATTATAGCAGAGTTGCACTGTAACTGTGGGTATGCTAAGAGGGAGTGTGTTTATTATGATCAAGTAAAAAGTAATGAAGAAATGTATTTTACAAAAAACAACGGTTTCTAATAAAGGTTATCTTGCGGTGAATAGGTAAGAGGTAGAGATATATCACCTTACCATTCTCCAGTTGAATATGGTGAGACAGTTTCTAGATAAAACAACCAGAAAATGGACTTCATAAGTTGGGGAGTGACTTCAAAGGGAAAAATAAAACCTCCAACTAATTCAGCATAAGTCATAAAGCTGCATCCTTTTGAATCTAAGGAATGACCTGTGAATAGTAGCCAGATGTGACACGGCTTTTGGTCTTACTGGATCATTATGAGCCTTTTAGGATGAAAGATCTAAAAGATAAACTACTGGAGAAGTGGACTCGTACCTCCATCTCACTGGATGAAAAATGACAGAACAAAATGCAGTGTTAGCTGCAATTTCTCTAACTTAGTGAGTAAACATGTGAAGCAAATTTATCCTGGACAAACATTTCTGTGCTGATATGTCATGCTTTCCCTCTGTGAGGGGTAAAAAGTGGCATGCTCTGCATCGATGCAACAGCTGGGCCTTTCTCAACTACCACTTCAGAACTCGCACTGTATCTTGTAGATGACATTTAGATGAAATGTTCAGAGTAGATCAGAATGAATTCTAAAAGCCTGAATACTACACATCAAAAATAGTTGTCAGTGATTTTGGCAATCGAAGCAGCAGCCATGAAGAGCCATGATGTCTCATCTTGTCAGAACTATGTGTAGTTTGAGTCCACTAAGAAAGCCTGTATTATGCAGATTCAGCCTGCAATTTGCTCATACAATGAGGAAGCAGGCCTTATACTAGAGGTTCACTGATAAAGCTCTAAAGATAAGTACAAATGGTGTCTTTTTCAGCCAGGTTACTAGACCCAACATAGAGCCCATGGCTCAAACTGCTGTGTGTTATTAAAAGATTTCCAATCAATGCATTCAGAAGATTATTTGCCATTCCCAAAAAATGTGATATCGTTATCATCTAAACAGAAAACTGATGTGTGAGACTAACAAAATGATAAAACTAAAGTTCCCAGGAAAGTTTCTATAAAAAGAAGTTTTAGTTAGTGCTTAGGATTTGGAAGTAACTGAATGACATTGTTGACTCCTCATTTAGGCAATGATCAAGTGATGCAGGAATTGTATACCAGGCAGTTGATATAAAGAAGAGGACAATTCGGATGTTAGTAAGGGGAAATTTCAATCCACAGCCATAAGGCTGAGTTTTCAAACATCATAGTAAGATCTAAAAATAAAAGCAAGTTAATGTTAGTGTACTATCAGCAAGAAATTCCTGGGTAGCCAAGCTGTCTAAAAACACACAGTTACAGATCACTGTCATCTCAACTCTGTCTGCGTGGGTTCGGATCTGGTGCTCTGCCAATATGGGTACACGTATGTGAGTTAGCTTGCCAGTTGCTACCCATGAGTTGGTGGTTCTATCCTGGGTATTCCTGGTTCTTCCTCCACTAGTTATACGGGTTACCATTTATAGCTGATTGTGCTCAAAAATTAAAACCCACACCAAGAACAACAACAACAATTAACTTCAAAGCAGGAGGACCACACAAGATTTCTCCCTTAGACCTTCTGGCTACCTGTTTTTAGTTAATGACTGGTGAAAGGGAGGCTTCCATTGTCATTGCAGCATTTAGCATTTCAGTAAGCTTTTGTTTACTTTAATAGACATCAAATGAGAAAGTTAATTACTCTGTCATCCTGATAACCAAGCTATTATTCTTGAAGGACTCAAAAACTACAGTTCTAATCATGAATGCATCTGATATCAAACATTAATGCAAGGAAAGAAACGAACAGAAAGCAAATGAATAAGTGAAAAAGGAACATTAAGATACATTCTCATAACTTGTTCAAGTCTGGCAATGTTATCAAAATATCAGTGGTTTTTTAAAGAAATAATTGTAGCACTCAATGGTATGTATGTACAACTTCTCATTTTGAAAATAATTATACCCACATTTCAAATTTTTCTAAAATAATGCTTCCCGTCCCATTCAATCTCTGTAAATAATATTCAAACCAATCATTTATGTTCTTTCTCAACAAATTCTAACAGAAATTCTGACTTGAATGTCATATATTCTACACTTATATGGTACTTATAAGTTACTTATACTTTGCATATAGTAAGATAAAAATCAAAACAAGTTTAGTAAAATGTTATGAATACAGCATATACTCACGTATAAGCCTATTTGGATATAAGCTGACCTCCATCCCACCATATAAATAGGTAAAAATATTAAAAAGTGCATGACCACGTACAAATCAACCCATAAGTACTAGACTAATCACAAGATGCACAAAGTAAGTTCTAAATATTTATTCAGGCAAATCACGTTGCTAAAAGAAATATAATCTTCAAACTTAACAAAAATGAAAGTAAGAAAGCTAATTTATATGTTGAAATAAAAACAATTTTATCTTCAATGTTAAGTCTTAATTGGAATTTTAAAAAATCCTCATTCTAAAATCATGAATTATAAAAGTTCTAACATAATTGCCAAACAGTTCATAAAACTCTGCTTTTGTTATGGGCTTGCTATCAACGTATACGTTGTCACTGTCATCATGGTCATCCAATAGTTGTTGTTCTCCTCATTCTTCTCGTCATTGTCAGATTCAAATATGGCATCATCCTCAGTTCCATCAATTGCAGTGCTGATACAGCACTTTCAAAATGATTTTGAAATAATTTCTGATTAAATTGAGTCCCATGCTTCTTTGACCCACTTGGTGACCATGTCAATGTCTGGTCTCATTAAATTCATACCTTTTATAATCTTCACATCTCCTTAACAAACCCATTCGGACCACATCTTTCATAACTTACTTGTCCTTAAATGGCTTATTAAGGCAGCCATCAAGAGGTTGTAACAGCGATGTTAAACCTCCTGGTTACTGGTATCACAGCCAATGTTGTTTTCATTTTCTTTGCAGCCTTTTTGACTTCATCTGTTGTGTAGGCTCGAAACATATCCCAGCCAGCACTGAAGGTTTCTGAAGATGTGCACCTGGTCTCTTGTTCCAGACCTTCTCCAAACAGTCAATCGTTCCACTTTCATCCTTCCATTCCTTTTCAGTTGCACGAATAATGACACCATCAGAAATTTCATGCTTTTCAAAATGATGACAGGAGGCAGCTTTGATCCATCTGCTAAATATGCCAAAACAACAGTTAAATGCAATTTTTCATGTCCGGTCATTTTTTTCAGAATAGTTTTCTCAACAATAACAATGTTTTATTTCTTTTAAAGCCAAAGGTCATAGGCGTCTCATCCATATTTCCAATTTGTGATGGTTCAAACAAGCACTCTTTCAGTGTTTAATTATAAACAGCTAAAATGGTTCAAGTCTTTTGGTAGCTTTTGTGCCATCTGTGTTCGCTGCCTGAGAAGAAACCATACCAGTTCATAAAACGAGAACACCAACAAACTGATGCAACAAATTTTGAATCTGCCATCTTGTATTTGTCATCTTTCGCCATCTGCATAGCATGCAGAATAATTGCAGTTCGTGTGACAATGGATCCATTTTGTCGACATTACCAAAAAATCAGTTCTTTCTCCAATTCAGGGAAAGAGGCGATCCCAGTCTGACGAGCCTTCTTGATTCTTGGCATTTCATCTAATGCTGCTAAGCTTCACGTTCACACACATATCGCATAACTTTAAGTTTGAATGCTGCATCATTAAGCAGAATGCTTTCTTTTATTTCCAACACTATTCATTTTATTTGATTCAATAGAAACTTGTGGAAAGATTAAATTGAAATAATTTCTTATAGTGGTAGTATCCTATTTATACCTTATCATGTGATTTTTTTCCATGGGTGGTTGGTTATCAATTTGTATTGGATAATTATTTATCATTTCTTTTCTCTCTTTTTTTTTTTTGGGGGGGGTGGTTAATTACCGGTACTGGTAGCATGATTCAACGGACCAAAATATGATTGGTTTCAGCGTGGACATTGTTCAAGTATTGTGACAGTTATAACTTGCAGAAACCATGTCCACTACCTTATCTCATTAAACAATACATAATACTGGTAATCAAGAAAGAAAAAAAGCTTAACATTTTTCAGACCCTGGCTTACAGATAAGCAGAACCCCTGCTTCCAGGCTTTATTTTTTCCTAAATTATTCAGCTTATATGTAAGTACATGTATATACAGTACTTAATTTCCTTAGATTACAAAGTGAAAATTTAAAGGGAATTTACATTATTATGAATTACATGCCACAATAGTAAGTGACTGCACAAAGTGCATAAGCACTTGTAATTCCAATAAATAATTTTTAAATAAATGATTCCTCTCAAATTATACCAAAACACAACTAACAGGCATTGTAGACATGGAATTTAAAGCAGAAATAATTTGGTTAATATACATACTCGTATGAAAGCCAAATAATTTAAGAAAATGAAAAAGCCTAGAAAATGGGGAGGGGGGGGGGGGGCAGCTTATGCATGGACCAAGGTCTAAACATTAACATTTTGAAGTTTGTTTGTTGATGATCATAATGGCTGTAAATCTTGGAGAGGAAAAAAATAATTTTGCTCCGCATCTCATCACTTACATGCATTTAAAAAATACATTTTCAGTATCCCAACACTTTGCATGTGCATAATTTTCTTATTTTCCCAACTTAACATTAAATAAAAGCATATAAACACTTGTTAATTCATGGGCCAATTTACGTTTACGCTGGAGTCCTGGCTGTACTCTTATTAATAGTACTTGTACAGTGTAAATCATGCTTAGTGTCCCTTAAATCATTGTTTAAGCCCAAAAATATTAGAGTAAGATTTTGCTTTATTCAATGTTTCTACCAAATCACATTCCGCAAGATCACACTGAAACTAGATATACATACCATATATACTCGAGTATAGGAAAAAATAAGGCCTGGAAGAGGAGGGGGGGGGGGGGGGGTTTGGCTTATCTGCGGGCCAAGGTCCAAGTCTGAAATTTAAAAAGCTTTCTTCCTTCAATTTCCAGTATTTATTGTTTCTGTCTATTGCCAATGATGAGATCACATGCCTAATGATGTCACATGGCTCATAAGATATGTCCTGTCGTGAAGTGAAACAAATATTTTTTTTCTAACTGAAGTGGTAAGATAATGAATGAAAAACATGTTTTAACGTACTTGACGTATATTTGACAGATGTCCATCCACCAGAAAATACAGCCATACGCGTTTTTTTAACCACACAAATACGTGTATTTTCCAAAAGAACCACCATATTAGTAATCTCTAGCCAAATATTTAACCCTCTGCTAATCAGTAATCATTAAACTATACAGTATCATACAAATTCACCCTAGTTTATTTCACTGTGTAAATATGAAAAGAATCTACGTAACAAAATTAAAGAATTAAACAATATAATTTGTGGGATTTCTTTGATACGTGTTTTAGATGTAATAGGCAGCCACAGTTTATATACTACTCTTGTTTACTTGTTTGTAAACAAATTGGTTTGTTAGCGGTAGAGTGTTGTACAATAGCTACCATATGCTTACCTCAGCCTCGGGGATAATAGGTTTGTTTTGTTGCACAATGCCAATGACTTTACTAATACATGACAATTCACATATGTATTATTTAATGAGATATGGTTGCGTACATGGTTTCTGCTCAAAATTATAAACTGTCACAATACTTGAATAATGTCCACGCTGAAACCAATCATGTTTTGATCAACTGAATCACACTACCTGTAGTTTTATATAAAAAAAACACACAAAAAACCAATGATAAATAATTATCAAATACAAATTGATAACCAACCACACATATAAATAATTACAGTATAAGGTATATAAATAGTATACTACCATTATAAGAAATTATTTCAGTTTAATCTCTCTAGAAGTTTATATTCAATTCAATCAGATAAAATGAATAGTATTGAAAGTAAAAGAAAGTATTCTGCTTATGATGTAGCATTCAAACTTAATGTTATTGAATATGCAGAAGCAAGTAACAACTGTGCTGCAGCACGCAAATATTTAGTGAACAAGAAGCAAGTACAGGAATTGTGGCAATTCGTATACGTGCTATGCAGATGGCGAAAAATTATAAATATAAGTTGGCAGATTCAACAGTGTTCTCGTTTTATGAACTGGACTATCGGATGACAATGATGACGTATATGATGAAAGCATGACCGTAACAGAAGCCAAGTTTCGTGACCTGTTTGGCGAGTCTGATACAGAACCTGATTTTCAAGGATTCTAAAAGTGATTGAACTTTTAGATATAATTCATGAATTTAGAATAAGGATTCATTAAATTTCCATTCAGACTTAACACTTTAGAATTGTTTTTATTTCAACATATAAATTAGCTTTCTTACTTTCATTTTATTTAATAATGTGATTTGCCTAAATAAACGTATTCAGATCTCACTTTTTGCATCTTGTAATGTACCGGTAGTCTAGAAATTATGGGCAGATTTTATGCAGGTCATGCACTTTTTAAAAGTTTTGTCAATTCAATTGGGGGGGGGCTTATACTTGATTGGGCTTATACGCAAGTATATACAGTAGCTGTTTCATTTACATTGATCCAGGCACTCACAAGTTTAATTTCTTCAGTGGTATAATCAATCCTAGAACTGGAGGTAATCTTTCCGAAAAGGTACACATGTTTAATTGTGCAAGGAATATAACCAGTATCTATTCACATAACTGTTATATATTTTAATATATTTTAGTTTTGTGTTTTGGTTTAACAAAATCATAATTTTCCACACACTGCAAAACTGTGTTGTCAGCATCTCCATTGTTTATAATTGGCAGATTTGTCTTTTTTTCTTCCGACAGTAAACCAGGACAGTTAATCATTAAAACCATGAAATTGGCTAGGGTTAAGAGGGAATTTCAATGGCGGTTATATCAGTATTTTACTCCATAAAATTAGCAAGATTACCAAAGCTACAAAAAAAAATGAGTGTAATGTCGCTTACAAAGTAAATTACAACTCAGATTTTTTAATATCGCAATAATTGTTTGATGCATTATTTCTGAAACTTCTTTATTTTATTTTGGATATTTTATTTAAGTTTAGTAAATTAGTTTTGTGCCAATGATTTGAATCCTGAGGACACATACTAATGAACTTAACTGTGCAGAATGTACTTCATTCAGTGCAAACTCCAACATTCAATGTACATATGGTGACATCATTATGTAAACATGCTTACTAGCTTAAACAAACACTGTTGTTGTTCATTGTTGTCATAATATTGATATCACATTTTAATGAATTAGGTATTTACAATTTCAAGGAGAAATAAACACATAATTACTATGCAGTGATACAATATTTTAATTGAATAACGCATAAAGAAACAATAACTAACAAAAGTCAAAAGAAGAGGTACTATTATGGCAGCCCAGGAATGCTCAATTCTCATCATTGTTCGATGAAAGAATAGACAATCTGAATTAAGCATAAACAATGATGAAACAGAAGATTAAATTTTATTTACTTTTAAAACAAATAATATTAACTATAACAATTCGATGAATCACACATGATAACCCCAAGAGAGGCATACACTTAATTTGTGCTAACATAAGTTTGCCTAAATAAATGCATTTAGAACTTCCATCTTGTAATGTTGTCTTGAACTTGTAGGTCAGTTTATGTGTGGATCATGTACCTTTTAATGTTTATGCCAATTCAGTGGGGGGAGGGGGGAATGGTGAGAAAGATATACATGAATGAGCTAAAATGTGAGTACCAGTATATACAAACGTATATACAGACTGTGACCTAACTAATGATACAACAAAATCCCCCGGACATATGTAATTTACAATGGAAATTTCAAATGAATTCTTAAACAAGGTCTGGTCTGTTCACTTATAAAATATTATCAAACAACCTGACAAAACTCGTGCAGTCATTACTTTATCCCAATAAAAAAATCAATGTCCTTCGCTGAAATCCAAGTAAATATGTTAACAAATAATTATCTTAAAATAAAATCTATAATGGCCTTGTACTATGCTGTTTACAAATGACCCTAACAGTTGACAATCATGGCGACCTTGAAGAACAGAATATTAATATACTGATACATAAATATTTATCAACACAGATCCGTACAGATAACTTATAATGATACATAAATATTTATCAACATAGATACTTACAGATCACTTATATCACTTTAAATATACTGATACACAAATATCTATCAACACAGATCCTTACAGATCACTTATAATATAATGATACACAAATATTTATATGTGACATTTAAGTCATTTATAGGTGGTATAGGCAGTTATACATTGAGTATAAGTGAACTGTAAGTTCATAGAAATTACCATTTTCTTACTAACTGCTTACTTCCAATTACAATCTCAAGTCCAAGGTTTATTGCAAAATACAATCCAAGTTCAACAAAGGTGTAACAATATTTTTCTCCCAAATTCATAACTTACCACCAAATTTATCAATTTCAATGAGCCATATTAAGCCTATTAAAACAAAAAAGTAGATATTGCATAAATTTAATTAAATAGTTTAAGATTTATAAAGAATAGTTGAAATAAACTTACAAGTGTATGGATCTTACATATCATGCATAGAATAAAGAAAATTGCGTGTATGTGTGTAGATTGCAGTATGCAGATGTAAGTAAAGACACAAAACAAAATACAGCAGGCATGATTTGCAAAGGACTTTTTCAGCATTCAACAATGAATTCATAGGAAAAAATGTTGTCGGATACTGAAGAGCATTCACATCTTGAAAAAAGCTTCATAAACAAAATTCAAAAGCCAGAAAAATGTCCAGGGCAATCACAATCAGAATTTGACTTACTCATGCTGCCTCTCTCATTTCCAGAATATAAACCATGGCAGTCTGCATTCTGTGGAATTGTGTCATGATGACTTGGCAGTTTTTTCTTCTTTGCTTTTTCTATTTTCCAGCAACATGAGGTATTCATAAATATTCCAAATGTGGAATGCTAAGAAACTGAATGTGGAGCATGATTTAACTAAGTTCACAATAACCAAATGAAGTAGACTGGACATCAGATTCAACAGAAAAATATATTACCTAGACCAAGAGTCATTACCTGCTTTCAAAATCATATGTAAGGACTTGATAATGATGGATGCCACACACGTTTGAAAGAACATTTTATATATTATTAGGATAAATAAAAATAAGTTCATAGTTTAACAATATTTTGTTTTCTTTTCCAGCTAAACATCATTTTTATAAGGTCTGAACATATATGTAGCCATTTACATGTATACCTTCTATCAAACTGATAATATGCATTTATATAAAGACAATTTCCTGGCTGACGGGTGGAATGGGGGGGGGGGGCAATAAGCTAATCAGACAGCAGCAAACCTGAGACAAGACTGCATTAAAATCACTCATGACTCCATGAAAACCATTGATATCTGGCACTCAAATAGCAGCTCTGTCACAAAGATCCTGCTGTGCAACACATTTATTCTACTAGTCTTGTTGCAAGGTGCCAACATGTTCATGCTTCGGGTAGCAATTGCTGAATATTTCAATGCCTTTGATCAATGGCACCTCAACATCAAATACACCCAAAACTACACAAATGCTGAAATCAGTGACAAAACGAAGCAACTATCAGTAACGTTGCTGATGCCATCAGGTATTAATTCTTGTAGCATTTTGGCCACATTACTATGATAGCACTCCCTAAGGTGGCTCCAAGTCATGCAATTAAGCTCTGGAAAACCAGTACAGTGGCAAAAACACACACCAGGTAGATGACAAAGCACCTGATTCCAAATGGCTGAGCATGAACTCATTAATGAGTTCAACTTTGGAATGCACATCATAAGGCAAAAGACACAAGACCATATATACTGTACTGACACATGTTACCTGACTGGCCAGTTCCAACCTGGACTTTATTAACAATAAGTTGATTTTGCAGTCAGATAAAAAAAAATGAAGTCTTTTGTTGGGTCCTATAAAGTTGGCCTCTCACAGCGACTTAAAAGCAATGAAATCTGATAAATTCTTGCATTTTACAAAGTTATATGTGATTAAAGCAAGTTGATTTTTCTGTGAAAGTTTTATTTTTTAACTTTCTATTTACAGTGACTACCAACAGCAGTGTGTAAAACGCATTTTAAATTTACAGTCTCTGGAAACTAAATATCTGACTGCTAAAGAAGTTGAGGGCTGAACATTTTGCAAAGATGTCTATGAAAATGTTTCACTTATACATAACACCCTGGCAGGATGGATGAAAGCTGCAGAGTCTATGAATAAAGACTAGATTGAAGGTAACTGTGCTCACCAAAGAAAGAAGCAGAAGACTGCTAAATTTGAAGACGTGGAAGAAGTCACAGCAAATTGGTTCAATGAAACCCGCATTGCACATTCCACCTTATCCACAGATTGTGATATGATCATCAAAAAAGCGTAAAGAATTTGCGCATAAACTTAGTGTGCAGAACTACGCTGCATCAAGTGGTTGGTTTAGTCGCTTTAAAGTTCATAACATTCGATACAAAAGGATTTGTGCAGAATACAGGTACTGCTTAAACCAATTTGTTGACAGGTTTTCAATTCCCTGTGAATAGCCCCATTCCCTTGGTAGCCTCAATAAGATGGGAACACTCTGACCAAAATCTAGGCCAATTTAAGTAAATGTACTTTACAGCACACCTCCCCGCTGCTCTGTACCCTATACTGGTTATCCTTTCGATCCAGAATCAAACACAAATTTGTTCTCTGTGCTATGTTTCACTGACTGACTCCAGCCCAGCATACCTATCTGGCCTCACCTATTTGTACACACACCAGCAAGATACTTACACTCCTCTTCTGACAATTGTATGCTCATTGTTCCCACTATGAAAACAAAGTCATATGGGCAACGTTCTTTTGCATACCAGGGACCAGCAGTGTAGAATTAATTGCCCACTCAAATTAGACACAAAGACAGTGATCCCTTTCAAAAGTGCTCTTGCAACTCACCTTTTCTGACTGCAACAAAAAATTTAAAGACCTAAAAATGTTTCCTACCTTATTATCAGCATTTTCTTCTTCTTCCAATTTCATGATGTTTGTTTATTAAATTTTTTTTGTATTCATATCATTATAGATCTTGTAAAGTGCTTAGAGCTTTTAAAGATCAAGCGCTATACAATATCCTCATTATTATTATGGGGTTTTGTCAAAGTCTAAATAACAAACAACAGGTTCCATCCAGGCAATAATGAGTGAGAAATAAGTCTCTGAAACTCAAAATAACTGATGAGATCATAAAGATAAAGCTCCAATCCGATACCAGGGCATCTACAAAACTTAAATTGGTTTGAAAATGCTGCAATATAGCCTTTAATAGTGGACATGAAGCATTATCTCTCCTAGAAAAGTAAGTGAAGAAAGTATCCACTGCACTTCATGCAGAAACGGTAGCTTCAATGCATTCCCGACTACTCCAACCAGATAAGATTCTCCTGGCTGTGCATTGCAAACAATGCGAAGAGACCAATTGTCTCCAACAGAACACGAATCTTTAAGATTTGTGCAGAAATGTATTCCCACATAAAAAAAAATTCTGAAAAGTGATGAGATCCAAACTCTCCAGGTATAGAATAATCTAAAGACAAGTTGTTGTCGTCATTGCTGTAGGGTTTACCAGAATGCCATTTTTCAGCACACAATAGACTATACATGTGTCTTGGGTGGAGGAAGAACTAGGGAAAATTCTCAGAAAGAACCACCAACCCACAAGAAGCTACTGGCAAGCTTTCTCACATACCCACATTGGCCGAATCTGAAACTCTGAACACATGCAGACAGAGGTGATCTGTAACGGAGAGCGTTTTAGACCACTCAGCCACTCAGGGCCCCCATCAGACAAGTAACAGAACCAATAAAAAGGAATCTCAGAGGACAGCACTGTACACCAAATACTTGTTGAAATACACATAGATCAAACACTGATCAGATCAGAGTGAGTGAGGCACATGTATGTATGTATTACTGATATTAAACTGACCTTGTACATTGGTGATGCCTGTATGCAGAGTTTCACCTTTCATATTTGTTCATAAATAACATGCACCAGATACCATAAACCTTATCAGCATTATTATTTAACAAGAGTTGGTTTAGTGCACTTACTCAATAAAATGAAAATAGATGTATGTTGTTTTCATCATAACCTGTGTTCTCTAGAAAGTAACTGTACTCTGTTCACTTTAATCCAGGGTATAAATAAAAGCCATCTCCGAATCTTTACAAAAATCACTGAACTTTGTGTTGTACAAAAAAAAAAAAGCATTAATTTCACTATCGGACAGCCTACATACAGAATGAAGCAGAGAAAAGACTATGTTTGACCAACTTGTAAACAGGTATTCACACTTCAGAACAATGCCTGCATTAACCAGCTGCTCATCTTGCCAAGATCAAATAGACAAGTATCTAATGTTTGTGTCCCACAACGAATGAAAAATAAAAGACATCTTATATATATCAAACAAAACTTTGCCTTTCATGCAGACAAAAATATTAAAGACTGAACAACTGTAACCCTAAGGAACATGGATATAACTTTATCCTCAAAGAAGAACTCTTTTAACAGAGACATGTTCAATTAACAAAACAATGAAGGTACTGAACTATCCCATCATAATGGCACTAAAAGAGACTCATTTCTACTGTGACAACATAACTGCTTTTCCAAAAATCCTGTAATTGAATTTTATTGACCTTACCCCAAATGATAAAAGCTGTCTTGCTTTCGATTTTTACATACTGACACCTTTGGTCACAAATCACAGTGACTGAAGTGTGGCATGAAATAAGAAATGTTTGCACATTAAATCACAAATTAAAGGTCAAAAGACTATATCAATATGTTCTCTTGTCCACTCAAAACCGTGAAAAACCATTATTGGGTTAGAAAACAGATGGCTGATATGTTTATAACATTTGCGTTTACAGATCACTCCCATCTCGTATGTTTGTATGTGTCGAAGTTTCTGTTTAACCAATGTCAGTACACCACTTGCTCGATAACTCGTGTTTATAACGCGGTATCCGACGGGGATCACGATTTTACCCCAAAGAAAATATATTTTAAAGATCTTTCAAAATATGCTGAATGTGAAAAAATTACGATAAGAATTGGTAAAATTAAACCTGTATACATTTCTTACCCTTATGTGAGGGTTTATTTGTTGATGAATAGTCATCAATACACTGGAAATAAACAGTATGTTGAAATAGCGATTAATGAAAACGTCCAGTATATGCTAACAGGCAGCAACAGAGAATGAAATAAACAGCAATTAAATATCTTGCTATGTGAAAATCACATCTAATCCATTATGTCCGTTTCAATGTAAACATTATAATTGCAACATATTCTTTTCTATGAAAACATGAAAAGAGTCAATCAACTGTCACATCGAAACCTGTAATTACTTCTGTGAGAACCTAATTAATTGCCAGCTTTGATCACAACATGGTGAAGTGTTTGTTGCACTAAAATAATCCAAAAGAGACCTGTGTTGTTTTATCACTTTGATTATGCCTTGTATATCAAATCAAGCAAGGGACGACTTTGCTCGGCAGCAGGGAGTAACAAAAAATTAACTGATTTTTTTCAAAAAGTGAATTGTCATTTGTCAAGCATATCACAATAGGAATTTTTATTATAGTGTCTAATTTTACGTTGTGTTACATTGTGTTAACCTGATTATTTCAGTTGAAACCAGTCTTGAAAGCAAGAGTCAACATATAAGATAAACTCAGTGTTGCTAACAATAAAGAAATCAGGTTTTCCATAGGGAAATCAGAAATGTGAAGAAAATTAAAAGACAGAAAACAGAAAAGTTACAAAGGAAAAATAAAAACACTTTTTCGTTATACTTTAACATATCTGTAAAATGCAGTATCAAATTTACACCAATGAACAGTTTTAAAATACATATTATTTAACATGTCAATTATAATTGACAGCAGATCAATGTTATAATTAATTTTATACCCTATAACTGTTTCACATTCTAAGAGAATAATGATTAAGAGTTCGCTTAATCATCTAAAAGGTCTGAATATTTCATCGTATTCACCCACAGTAATATTCCCCTCCCTAAGCAGCTCATTCATATTCTTGATGGTCGACAACCTATTACAAAGTATATCCATATCTAGTTGGTTGTATGATGCCTGCAGTCTTGGTTTATTATGGGATTGGTCCCTCCATCTTTATTTACTTGAATGTTCCATGTGTCTTCTATAAGTTTTAGGGTAAGCACCTCTGTAAACTGTTTGTTTCCTTGTTTTCTATGAATTTTAGTCTCACTACCCAAATGCATAATCTGCAGTTCTTATTGTACTTACCGGTACTGTAATTCAAATTTACCCAATAATTTGTTGCTGTAGCAACACTCCAACTTGTGGCATGTATTATACAAGATGGGAAACACATCAAACAAAAGTCCAAGATATAAATATCTCAATTTAACAATTCCTAACACAATCATAAAATCAAGCTACATACATGCAATTGACATTCAGTAATACTACAATAATATAGTAAATTCTAACACATATGCAAATAAAACATGCTATGACTAAAGGAGAAACAAGCAGAAAGACAGTTGGTGGGTAAGAAAATATAAATACATAAGAAAGCAACAACTAAATATTACCAAGATATTCCTTCATATGTTCTGAATGATCATCCTGCAATTTTCTGATTTGCCCGATCTGCTCCCCAATTAAATTTCCTGAAAAATAAAGGCAATTACCTGTAAATCCCATAAAGAACTACTCTAGTTGTATCAATGCACTTAATAAATGACAGAGTGAATCAAAGCCTGCAACTTAATAGTAGAGATGGCGAATCCCCAACATAAATCCCATATCAAGTCATACCAAAGATTTACAAAAATGGTACCAACAGCTGCCAAACTTGGCACTAAGCATTAATAGGTTAGTGTTAGGACTGATTGACCTGGTGTCACGATAATGTGACTGGTGGGACATCATGCTACATGTATGGGACATGCTGCCCCAGTGCTAGACATCACTATAAATTGCAACATTGCAGACATTGTAGCAATATGACCAAAAAACTGCTAAAGCAACTGTTAACATTAAAAATTCAAATCACACATTTTCCCCAAGTCAATCCCCCTGGAAGGCAAGCTCGCTTATTTACTTGTGGTCCTTGACAAGCCAGTTGCCATTTTTGTCAAACACAAGGTGTAGGATAGATAGGATGATGCACTCATAGCAGCGATTGATATTGTTTTGTTTTTTTTACAATAATATATTGTGGCTGAATATATATTGGTGGTAGAATGTAGATCTGCAAACGAAATGAGGATTATTGTCAAATTTGAAGTTCAAGCTCAGCACACATAGTGCCATCCAGAGCACTCCCAAATGTATCTCTCAATGTGTTCTTGGACTATGTTGTTGGTTTAAGCGACCAGAATCTCCAGCATCTCTAGCTCTTCAGGCCACATGATAGCAGCTCTATGATTTCAATCGTGTTGACTTAATGCTGGCCTGTCATGACCTTCTCAGTTTTAGTCAGTAGAATGAGGCTGAACTTTATGCAGACAATCTTACTGTTAAGTTTTCTTCACACATCAGCAGCCTGACACCAAGGAAGGTGACAACAACTGCTTATAGTCTGTGCCAGGCATGCATCACAGCAAAGCAGCCTTTCACAGACCTCTTGCTGCAACCCTGCTGCCTCTCAAGAGCCAGTATGGCGAGTGGCTAGGTCTGGCTTCTATGTGCTGTAGTCCCAGGCTGTTTTTAACCTGGTCACAAAAACACCACCACAATTATGGTGGTTGGCATAGAGGTTCTGGCCATAGGGGGTGTTTGCTTTTCCACAGCTACCAGTATTTCCTTCCGAATTCCATCATATTCACCCGCAGTAATATTCCCCTCCCTAAGCAGCTCATTCATATTCTTGATGGTCGAGAAACTATTACAAAGTATATCCATATCTAGTTGGTTGTATGATGCCTGCAGTCTTGGTTTATTATGGGCTTGGTCCCTCCACCTTTATTTCCTTGAATGTTCACAGTTTATGCAAAGAACCACTGAAAAGTATTCTCAGCTTGAGCTCCATGTGTCTCTGTTCTTTTGGTTCAGTACACAGCTCAGGAACAACCATAACAAACTGCTCCCTTGCTGTGTCTTCTATAAGTTTTAGGGTAAGCACCTCTGTAAACTGTTTGCTAGTTTTCTATGAATTTTAGCCTCACTACCCAAATGCATAATCAGCAATTCTTATTGTACTTACCGGTACTGTAATTCAAATTTACCCAATAATTTGTTGCTGTGGCAACACTCCAACTTGTATAATACAAGATGGGAAACGCATCAAAGAAAAGTCCAAGATATAAATATCTCAATTTAACAATTCCTATCCAATCATAAAATCAAGCCACATACATGCAATTGACATTTAGTAATACTACAATAATATAGTAAATTCTAACACATATGCAAATAAAACATGCTATGACTAAAACAGAAACAAGCAGAAAGACAGTTGGGTGGTAAAAAAATATAAATGCATAAGAAAGCAATAACTAAATACATGCAATTGACATTTAGTAATACTACAATAATATAGTAAATTCTAACACATATGCAAATAAAACATGCTATGACTAAAACAGAAACAAGCAGAAAGACAGTTGGGTGGTAAGAAAATATAAATGCATAAGAAAGCAATAACTAAATATTACCAAGATATTTCTTGATATCTTCTGTATGAACATCCTGCAATTTTCTGATCTGCCCGATCTGCTCCCCAATTAAATTTCCTGAAAAATAAAGGCAATTACCTGTAAATCCCATAAAGAACTACTCTAGTTGTATCAATGCACTTAATAAATGACAGAGTGAATCAAAGCTTGGAACTTTATAGTAGAGATGGCAAATCCCCAACATAAATCCCATATCAAGTCATACCAAAGACTTACAAAAATTATACTAACAGTTGCCAAGCTTGGCGCTCAGCATTAATAGGTTAGTGTTAGGACTGATTGACCTGGTGTCACGATAATGTGACTGGTGGGACATCATGCTACATGTATGGGACATGCTGCCCCAGTGCTAGACATCACTATAAATTGCAACATTGCAGACATTGTAGCAATATGACCAAAAAACTGCTAAAGCAACTGTTACATTAAAAATTCAAATCACACATTTTCCCAAGTCAATCCCCCTGGAAGGCAAGCTCGCTTATTTACTTGTGGTCCTTGACAAGCCAGTTGCCATTTTTGTCAAACACAAGGTGTAGGATAGATAGGATGATGCACTCATAGCAGCGATTGATATTGGTTTTTTTTACAATAATATATTGTGGCTGACTATATATTGGTGGTAGAATGTAGATCTGCAAACGAAATGAGGATTATTATTATAATTGTCAAATTTGAAGTTCAAGCTCAGCACACATAGTGCCATCCAGAGCACTCCCAGATGTATCTCACAGTGTGTTCTTGGACTATGCTGTTGGTTTAAGCGACCAGAATCTCCAGCATCTCTTTGGTTTAAGCGACCAGAATCTCCAGCATCTCTAGCTCTTCAGGCCACATGATAGCAGCTCTATGATTTCAATCGTGTTGACTTAATGCTGGCCTGTCATGACCTTCTCAGTTTTAGTCAGTAGAATGATGATGAACTTTATGCAGACAATCTTACTGTAAAGTTTTCTTCACACATCAGCAGCCTTGACACCTAGGAAGGTGACAACATCTGCTTATAGTATGTGCCAGGCATGCATCACAGCAAAGCAGCCTTTCACAGACCTCTTGCTGTAACCCTGCTACCTCTCAAGAGCCAGTAGGGCGAGTGGCTAGGTCTGGCTTCTATGTGCTGTGTAGTCCCAGGCTGTTTTTAACCTGGTCACAGAAAAATAACCACAATTATGGTGGTTGGCATAGAGATTCTGGCCATAGGGGGTGTTTGCTTTTTCCCAGCTACCAGTATTTCCTTCAGAATTCCATCATATTCACCCGCAATAATATTCCCCTCCCTAAGTAGCTCATCCATATTCTTGATGGTCGACAACCTATTACAAAGTATATCCATCTCTAGTTGGTTGTATGATGCCTGCAGTCTTGGTTTACTATGGGCTTGGTCCCTCCACATTTATTTGCTTGAATGTTCACATTTTATGCAAAGAACCACTGAAAAGTGTATTCTCAACTTGGGCTCCATGTGTCTCTGTTCTTTTGGTTCAGTAAGCAGCTCAGGAACAACCATAACAAAATGCTCCCTTGCTGTATCTTCTTTAAGTTTTAGGGTAAGCACCTCTGTAAAATGTTTGTTTCTTTGTTTTCTATGAATTTTAGTCTCACTACCCAAGTGCATTCTCTGCAGATCTTATTGTACTTACTGTAATTCAAATTTACCCAATAATTTGTTGCTGTGGCAACACTCCAACTTGTATAATACAAGATGGGAAATACATCAAAGAAAAGTCCAAGATAGAAATATCTCAATTTAACAATTCCTAACACAATCATTAAATCAAGCCACATACATACAATTGGCATTCAGTAATATTACAATAATATAGTAAATTCTAACACATATGCAAATAAAACATGCTATGACTAAAAGAGAAACAAGAAGAAAGACAGTTGGTGGGTAAGAAAATATAAATGCATAAGTAACAACTAAATATTACCAAGATATTCCTTGATATGTTCTGTATGATCAGCCAGCCATTTTCTGATCTGCCTGACCTGCTCCCCAGTTAAATTTCCTGAAAAATAAAGGCAATTACCTGTAAATCCCATAAAGAACTACTCTAGTTGTATCAATGCACTTAATAAATGACAGTGAATCAAAGTTTGGAACTTAATAGTAGAGATGGCAAATCCCCAACATAAATGACGAGAACCAGCTGCATGGTTTAGTTTGAAATCATTTAATCAACAATACTGTTGAAGTTATAAGATATAAATTATTGATCTTTGCTCCACCAAGTCCATTAAACTTTTAGTTCAAACATTATGGTTGGCAACTGCAGAATGAGCTGTCATACATCAAGGAAATCAGAGGAACACAAACTTGTAATTAATACTTTGGCAACAAAATTTGCAGACGAAGCAAGCTTGCTAATTGCAACACATTATCCAACAATTGCAGTGTGCAGAACCTAATGCTAATTTTCCTACTATTCTTGGTAGTGACATTTTTAATATTCAGTGGACTGCCACCTACTTAATGCTAGTCTTCACTGAACCTTTGCATTTCAAGACTGGGTATCCAGCACATTCCAAGACGATGACATTTAGAGACATACTACCATCTAGAAGTGTTGGTTTGATACACTCAGAATGGCTCTGCACTGATCATGGAACTGTCTGAGAAAGATTTCATTTTCCAAACTTAAACTTTCTGTTATCTAGCCACCCAAGTTGGAATGGCAGCCATTCTCAAAGCATGAGATTGATTCAAATTTAAATTACAACTGCATTTGGGCTTCATACAAGCTCAAGTTGAAAATGATTGTGCAGTGACCAATTGTTGCAAGAAATTCCATCAAACAATTATTGAGAGATTATGTTTTGTCTTCTCTTTTCTTTTCTATCTAAATCTCTAAAACAAAAACTATTTACATGTATCTCTGTGAAGGTTTCATTAACAAAAATGCCACAATGCAGACCTTGTATTGATATGACTGAAATTTTGTTAAAGCTACAGTAAAAAGTTACACAAACCCACCCACACACATGACTGTGACTATGTGGTTAAGAAGTTGAGTATCGAAACCTCCTCATGTAAAACATTCCCTGGCAAACACTATATGGTTAATTCAACACATCTAATACGCTATACTGAGAGTAAATTCGGTCTGGTGGTCATCCATCCACTGGTCCCACCATATATAAAATGTCTCTGATAAACTAAATCTCTGAGACTTTGAGAAGGTAGAGTCTGCATGCCAACATATGGCTTCTGCTATGTCTTAGATTAAAACATTGCATTTGAATGGTAGGTTTGCAGAGATTGCTCCAATCTCATGAACTGATATCTTAAAGATAGGGGACTGATCTTGTGATACAGTCCTACCCGTTTATCTCGACATCCTCTGGCCTCGAGGGAATATTGTCGACATAGGCGGATGTCGAGATAAATGTTGGGGGGGGGGGCTAAAAAAAATAAATAAAAATTCGTCAGCAAAGGGAGACCCGCCGTCAGTGAATAGCATTTACACTTTGAGAAAGAAAAAAAAAAGGAAATTCTGAGTTCATGAAGACGGAATCAGTGTGAAATACACTTGTATATTGACAAATTACATTTTGGTTACCTTTGTGTAATAAAATCCAAATAAAAATATTGAATTGATCACATCCTGATACAAACAACATTACGATATTCAACGTCGGCATTTGCATGTGGTTTGGAAGTTGTCAGTTACATGCTTCATGTACATGTACTTAAATTGGCCTCGATTTTGGTCAGTCTGTACCCATCTTATTGAGGCTACCAAGGGGAAGTGAAAAACTGTCAATAGTACATGCATTCTCCACAAATACTTTTGTATCCAATGTTATGACGAACATTAAAGCGACTGAACCAACCACTTGTTGCAGCAAAGTTCTCCACACTAAGTTTTTTCGATAATGCTTCATTGAACCATTTTGATGCTTCCTCCACGTCTTCAAATGTAGCAGTCTTGCTTTTTCCTTTGGGGAGCGCAGTTACCTTCAACTTAGTCTTTCTTTATAGACTCAGCAGCTTTCATCCTTCTTGGACGTGTGTTATTTTTAAGTGGAAAAAATTCACAGACCACTTTGCGAGATGTTCATCCCTTAACTTCCTTTAACAGCCAGATATTTAGTTTCCAAAGACTGTAAATTTAATTTGTGTTTAACCCTGATGTCGGTAGCCATCGTAAATTTAAATAAAGTTAAAAACGAAACTTTCACAGTATAAAAAAAAAAAAAAACGTTTTAAATCACCAATCACTTTCAAAGGTCTTGAAAACACGCAATCCGTAATTTCACGTAATTTTTATATATGGGATTCAGAAAATCACGTATACAGGAGTCCTCTGTATGCATCAATTTCCTGGATGGCTTGCTAATCCTGCTTCCACCACCTGTTGATTGGGAAATTGTGTTCATCAATTGATCCTTTAGCTGTGCTGATATTTACAATCAGAAAATTCAGTGGCTGAAAGACCGACAGATGTACATGTTGTCATTGTAAGAGTACATCTGAAGAACATGACCCACAAGCTAGGCGGCAAGATCAAAGACTTGACTAGCTGCAGAGTGGTGAGAAAATGTGCTGCTATGGTTTTTTATCCGACCGCGACATCAAAAGCCTGGCGGCAAGATCAACTAATTGTTGAACAAAGTATTGGACTTAATTGGCAGCTTGTCGACATAAACGTTTTGAAAACAAAGGATTTGTTCAAGCTGGGACCAAAGGCTTCTATCGACATATCAGTTTTTCTTTTATCTCAATGTCGATATAAGCATGACAATTTGATAGTAATAGTAGACCATGGGACCAGGACTTTGCTTTTTTGTCGACATAGGCGGCTTGTCGAGATAAGCGATGTCGATATAAACGGGTAGGACTGTATTTCAAAATGCATATAATCAACTTCAGCCTTGAAAACAGGTTGTGTGGGGTGATATCCTGTTTTCTAGATTTCACTGGAACAAAGAGTCATGTGCCAATGCTTGTCTCTTGTGTTTCAAGAAGAGTTTGAGAACATGAAAAGGGTCTTGTAAGGTTGCTGCTAACAGTTGATATATGGTGGAGAACAAATGCATGAAAATTCTTTGATTGCATAGTGATAGTATTCTATTCTTGGCTACAAATCCTGGTTCTGGTAAGAGGATTATTGAACCATGAGAACCTAAATGACGATCAACTGAAAAGGTATGTACTGTATTTCATCTATCTCTATGTACACACACACAAAAAAAGATCTTTTCAGAGTATAGAAAATTATATGCAAAAATATATTATTTACTATTTTGGAATATTGACCATGGACAAATATTCCGCACCTAAACAATGTTTACATGATGCATGGGGAATTTACTGATGTAATAAATGCAGCAAAATTGCTTTGTGTAATGTTGGTTTCTGGCCAATTACAGCTTGTTTTCTAAGTACTTAAATATGTAATAAATTAATGTGTGCATATGGGTGTGGGGGGCTATAACCTGTCAATGTGTAACATGTATAATCTGTATTTTAAAGAAAGATTTGTTTGCTAATTAATGAAAACTCTCCATGTGAAATCACCTAATAAAATTATTTGCAATTTTAGAAATTTTGTTTCAGTTAATTTATGCACAAGACTAAAACAATGATTTTAGTCTCTTATTCTTTGTTGTAAAACTAAGCAATATTTTCTATCAGTTTGGCAAACCTGAATCTTCGCAGTAAAGCAATTTTTGTACAAAATATATGATTTGAAAAAAATATGAAGAAAGAGTACCAAAAAAATAACATAAATTCAGTAATTCGCCTCCACTACATACTGATGCTGAGGTTATCAAGAAACAGGTTTTACATGATAATAAGTTCAGGTAAGTATCAGTTAAAGGCTCATGCTTATTGTAATTGAGCCCTTTTAGTATCCTGACAGATTTTATTTTGGAAATATGGTGAACAATTTTGGTTGCTGCAGATCAAGATTAGCTAACAAATCTGATTTGTCCTTATTGTGTCTGCCATGATATCTGAACTAACCTTTTCTTCTCTAAGAGCCAAAGATTTTTTTTGTGACAAGTTGTGCAACTAGGCATCCAAATGGATAATGCTACGATTCCTTGAACTCCTGCCATTTTCCTTCATAAGCTTTCAGAGTGTAGGACCTTCTTGCTGATGAGATCCTGTTCAGTCTAGGAATCAATTTAGATTCTGGACCAATACCAATCAGTCTGGCTTAAATTTGTCTTTTACCATGGATGCAAGACAGAGACTCACCACTTTCATACCTCCTAATGACAATCACTGACGTGATCACCATACCATCCACTGGCATTTTACTTGTGGTTGGCCTAATCTCCAACTCTTTCAATCTCAATGGATCACCCTCTTCCTTTAGGCTGACAGGGTTATTTAAGCTGTTTCAGAAGAGCTTAAGACTTTAATTGTCAAAGCCCTTCTGCTTTCTCCTTCACTCTATCTGAGTTGAGATACTATCAGATCAAGTGAAAGGTGCTTTTTGCAACAGGAGATATGGTCACTTGGCACCAAATGGATGGTGGAGAAAAACAACTAATCTGTATGATGCAAGAAATGAAAAACAATAAATAGATAAATACAAAAATCAGATACAAGTTGTATTGATTAGTTTATGTCAGTTTTTCGTTCTATAACTGATTTTTCTTTTACAAGACTCAGACATCAAATAGCCTAAGATAATACAATATGATTTCATTTAACCCAGAGTACACTGTTTATTGTCAACAAAAACTAAACCTTCACACGAGCTGCTGTTGTGCTGTTAGGTTCTCAGTTTACACATCAAATTAATACATCACTAGCAAGAAAACAAAACCATGTTGATATCTTCTGTTGTACTAAGGTTACGTATTAGCTGCAATAGAATTTATCTTGAAAAAGTGTAAATGACAACCTACATATATTTAGGCCATCTTTTTGTGACCATTTGCTATTGCAATCCCCCTGCTACTATGGTAATAATTAAATAATGCAGTTTAATTTTTTTTAAATATAATAACTTAAATGTTTTTAAAAGCAATTATGTAGCAACTGCTAGAACTCTCCTTTCTCAAATTTAATTATCCCTCTATAATACTGTTATTTTATGTCAGAAGAAATCAAACATTATGTTAATGAAAACTCATGTATAGGGTAACAATTGGAAGTGCATGATTTTGTTCCATTTCAGCCAAATATGTGATTTTATTAATAATTTTTTCGACGTTAAAGGTCTTTTCACTGATGAGATTACAATATCACTGTTTTTCATAGGATATGAGAGAAAATTCAATGTCAGTGGCTGAAGAAGCTAGGGCAGAATGATGTTCTCAGGGTTATTTCTACATCGGTTGCTTCAAGTAAATTTTGGTAGCCAATTTCTGCCGATTTCGCCTATGTCGAGAATATTTCCTGAGGCCCAAAGGTGTCAAATGTGTAGGACTGTAATACCATATATACAGGACACAAAAACCCAGTTAGTCATGTGCTAACTGCAAAAACATGACCCAAGCCTGTAAAATGTTGATCACAGTAATCTTAGCACACAATAAATAGGTTGACATTCAACGTTAATCAGAGTTTGTGAAATAATCTATAAGATATATTCAGGAAAGAATTTAATATAGATCTAAATAATCTACTTTTGCAATGAAAATAATCTACTTTTGCAATGATAGTGTAATAATCATCAAGATGCATTCCCTCGCCAAGTTTCATCATTGCAAGTTTAACCATACTGTTTTAGTGTTAAAAAACCCTGGAGAAATGCAAAAAAATTGAACCACAATTTACAAACTTATGTGCACATTCGTAGTAATTTACAACTGAGTGGTAGAAGTGCTATGATTATATGAGTATATGATTATATCTGTTTTGACACTGAAGGTGGAACACGGCTTGCCTCTGCTTTTGTTGTAGTATGGTTTAATGCCATTTTTCAGCACACGATAGGCTATACATGGCGGCCAGTATTATTGGTGGAGGAAGAACCTGGTAAAACCCCTGGAAAGAACCACCGACCCACGAGAAGCTACTGGCAAGCTTTCTCACACAACTACATTAGCCGAATCTTAGACTCGAACCCACGCAGACATAGGCGAGATAGCAGTGATCCGTAATGGAGAGTGCTTTTGACCACTCGGTCACTTGGGGCCCCTTTCTGCTTTTGTAGAAGAAAGCTTAATGTTGAGTCAAAAAGAAAGAAAAGGACAGTATGGTAAAGCCAAATAAAAAAAAAATACTAGACCTTCTTTTGTGAAATCTGGATGATTATTTGGGCACTCTTGAGGCTGCTCTTCTGTCAGTTCTTCTGTAAACAAAAATTAATAACTTGTTAATGTTTTCAATGTGATGAACAAATGAATTTAATATTTTCAAAAAAATTGTTTCTCTATGTAATTCTAAATTGCTATTCAATCAGTGTGAAGTTAGGCAAATCTAAGATGCATACTTAAGAAACATTGGATATGCAAGAATTGCACAACCGATTTTTATTTATGCTTGTTGGTAACGACAAATTCATATGCCAACGTTTAGAACAATGTTTGCTTTCTGAGTGGACCATGAGTGATATTTGGCCTAATGATAGTATAATAATCATATATGCATTATATGATATCTTGTCCAAGAGTTTCCTTTTAAATACAGTTTCTTGAAAAGTCCTTCAGCTGATCAAGATGCAAAGCATATACAAGGAAAAAACATGAAGGAGAAAAGAAATGGACATTTGAAAAATCATGATTTTTTCTTGATTAGAAAATTACCTGTCACTTCAGAAAATAAGCGCATACTTTATACATTTTATTTGCTCTCTCTCTCTTTCTACAGAATTCGTGAGAGGCAGAGAGTGTTAAATGTCACTAATACAAATTTCACTTAATAACACCGTTCTGTGTCATACCACAGATTATGGCACCAGAAATTAAAACATGGTAAAGATGAAATAAGAAGAACAACCCACTACAACAACTATTAGCAGTCACTTCTTCTTCATGAATAAAAATGATCAGAGTTTGTTTTCCATATCACTTTCTAAAGCCTCTGTACAAACTCGCACAAATTAAAGACAACACAACAAGTAAATACATAAAATACAAGGTCAACGTGTTTCTAATAGTTTACATCCAAACCTATAAAGTAGGACCACAAATTGAAAATAGTCAAAATTTGTGTGGGAATGGGTGGGTAGAAAAATTAATTGTAATGATGTTATACTTTCCAACCACAACTTCATTGCTAACTTTTCTAGGATGCTAAGTCCCACTTCCAAGCATGTGATTATGCACAATTCCTTCCACAAAATATTATGGTGGGTGGTGTGGGTGGGTGAGGGAGCTCTAGACCTGAAAAAATGAACCTGGTCCCAGTCTGATGCCTGCTTAATACACCACATCTTGTTGACTATATTCTTCACTTTGACCCAGAGGGCAATGCATCAATGTGGGGATCAAGAATGAAATATTTGCTATTATTGTTGAAGATAAATATATATTTAATGTACAAAAATTAGTCTTAACCCAGCAGATTAAAAAAACATTAACCCTTAAAGTGCTGAATTGTTTTGCAGTAAAAGGTCCCTCAGTGCTGAATTGTTTCAAGAGAGAAAAGAAGAAAACTCCACAGTCTTTAAATTACATGTATTTCATTATATATACACAATTGATAGACAAACCCTATATGAAAAATGATGGCGCGTGTCTATACTTTAAGATTGGCATCAAGACACATGTGTAGGTTTAACATATTTGTAGGTACAGGTGTAAATACAGGTAAAATGACAAGTTAAAATTGTATTTCATCAGTAATTTTGTTGGTTTTTTTATGGAAAAGTTCAAATATATCTAAGAAATGTTATATTCTTTAGTAGTCCAACCATGCACATGTTATGTGTGTCACAATGTTATATATAAATTGTGAAAATCATAGGTAAAGGAAGGGTGACAGTTTTGCAAAAATCCACTCCATGAATGTCACAGGTAAGTTTAAACCCTCCAGTCAGCAATTAATGTTCATGAAAAACTATCACCTGTTATTTATTATAATATCATCAAACCGAGGTCCATATCTGGTGATTAAACCTCAGCAAAGGCTTTATTTTTGTTCAAACATTGGGTTGATTTTGTGTGAAGAGTCACCTTAATTGTTCTCATTGTCTGACAGGTGTAAATTGATTGGAATAGCTTGAAATATATCCCATACTTACTTTTTTTCCTGAAGTATGCGGTTGATATCGCATCATCAATAGCCCATTAGGAATCGGGAACAGACACATGTACCAAACCCATTGTTTTAATCGATGCGAAAACGTTTTAGATGCTCAGGTGTGACAGGCCGCCATTTCTTCATGCGACTTCTTTTCCTTCAAGTCTGGCCCATGAACTCTCTGATCTGCATTACGATTTGTTTGATCTACTATCAGATGCAATAGCTCGTCATCTAAGAAAAAGTCTTCAATAGTCCGATTGTTCATTATTCACCATCTCGACATTTAATTTTGAATTACCAGTGAATGGGGGTTGACAGGCGCGAAATCTTGTCACGTCAAGCGAGCATGTACATCCGACGTAAATTACTGGCTCAAAATCATTCATGTGTATTTCCATCAATACCTCGCTTGCTCCAATAATGTCATTTTTCTCAAATTATTCAAAATCACTATTAGCATCACTATCAGACGCGAATATTTGTTGCAAGAAATCACCGTCGTATTCAGTGTCGGCCATTTTAGTTTTGCACTAGTACCATGTGATTAGAAGCGAGCATTTGTAAAATTACATTGTTAATAATATAGTAAAGTACTACAGAATGCTCGTTCCGGACCTTTCCCGGGCCTTTTTAAACCAATCAAATATAGTTTTACAGGCATTTATGGCAAGATGAAGTTTATAGAATGCGATCATTGTTGCTCACCTCTAGCTCGACAATTGTCGCGACACGCACTACGGGACCACATACAACAGCGCGACAATTGTCGCGACACGCACTTTAAGGGTTAATAACAGTAATACATTACATACCACCTCATAAAATGGTATCAGAAACTACTGCAGCACAAAAAAAGTTGTTCTAACCCAACAGGCATCTCCGTTGAAATCAAAGTCTTTTTAGCGATGTACAGTCTGCATATCGCCCTTGCCACAGTATGGAAACTATTCTTCTGAAAATTTAATGACATTCTCTCTGCTTTGGATAGCAGTAAGATTACAGTCCTCAACCTCCTTGATTTGTCTGCAGCATTTGACACAAAAGACCATGATATATTACTTCACCGTCTCCAGCATTCACAGTCTTACAGTGGTTCAAGTCCTAATTAGTCAACAGGACACAAATTGCATGCATGCCAACCCTTGACAAGGAAATGGCGTAATCCAAGTGGTCAAAAAGCGGAATCCACATATAACATGCTAAAATTTTAATAAACGATTATTTGCCCTTCTCGTCTTTTAACATCCTTTACTGTTTAAAGTTTTCATATGTAGCACTTTTAGCTTTACACACATTGACTAGAAACTTTTAGCACTAATTTTTTTTAAAAATTCCACACGGCCAGAAATAGATGTCACGTGATGTTGTACTATTCTCTTAATATTTAAAATATTTAGTTATATTTTGTTTCAGGTTTTTTTCAGTTGCTTTCTTCCAATTTATCTGGGAAATTTTTGAAAGGGGATATTTGTGTTCACATAAATGCATAGACTAAAATAAAATATACTTTTTAAGCACCAAAATATCTTTAGATTGGTTCTGCACAAAATATGAATCAGAAATGGAATCTGCATGTAAAGATTAAATTTGGAAAACCAGCCTGCTCTCTCTCCTCACTAAGCATACAGATTCTATAAATAGAATTCGAGGTCAACAGTAGAACCAGGTTAGCTATAAATAGAACATGATACTGCTACAAAACTCAACAGTGAAGCGTACTCTTATACTGTAGTTACATAAAAGCTGCCTTTTCTAAAATTTGGTCTGTGGGATTAATGGAATGTTAATAAAAACAAGAAAAGAAATAATTGACTTTTTTGGGGAGGTGGATATACCGAAAAAGCGTAATCCATATAATTTAATTGTATCTGCAAATGGAATACACTCTAGCTCAGCTGATCTATGTTGTGGTGTTTCACAGGCCTGGGGTCTGTTCTTGGACATGTTCTCTTCATTCTATACAATCAGCTGCTCTCAAGTGTCAAAGATCATCACCCAGTGTCTCACCAATTGTACGCTGATGACACCCAAATATACAAGAATAGCCACCAAACTGAAAGGAGTAGAGGTGCATTTCTGATATGCAATGATGGTTGACATGTAACAGCTGCAAATGAACGATGATAAAACCGAGGCCATTTTGATCACAACACAAAGACTTTCTCATTCACATCCTTTACCTCAGACAATAAATATCATCAACACCAACATTAAATCCCATCAGTCAGTACAAAACCTAAGTGTTACAATAGACAGTACTCTCACATTGCACCAACATGTCATGAACACATGCAAGGCTGCATATCTTGAGCTGAGATTCATCTGCTCCATTCACAAATATCTTTCAGTTGATGCCACTAAAACATGTGTTTTCAATAGAACTTTCAAGGCTGGGTTAATGTAACTCAATTATGTCTGGTTTGTCTCAATATCTACTCCAGAAACTTCAAAACACAGCTGCTTGGAACATCTTTAGAGTACAAAGATCAGAGCACACCTCCCCACTGCTCTGTAACCTATACTGGCTATGCTTTCGATCCAGAATCAAACACAAATTTGTTCTCTGTGCTGTATTTCACTGACGGACTCCAGCCCAGCATACCTATCCGGCCTCACCCATTTGTACACAAAAGCAAGATACATACACTCGTCTTCTGACAATTGCATGCTCATTATTACCACTATGAAAATGAAATCATATGGACAACGTTCTTTTGCATACCAGGGTCCAGCAATGTGGAATGAATTGCCCATGTAAATTGGACACAAAGACAAAGTGATCCCTTTCAAGAGTGCTCTTACAACTCACCTTTTTTGACTGCAACAACAAATTTAAAGACCTCAAAATGTTTCCTATGTTCAATATCAGCATTTTTTTTTGTTTTCCAATTTCATGGTGTTTGTTTATTGTTTATATTTTTGTATTCATATCATTATAGATGTTGTAAAGTGCTCAGAGCTTCTAAAGAACAGGCACTATACAAAGTCCTCATTATTATTATTATTATTATTATTGGGTTCTGTCAAAGCCTAAATAACAAATAACACGTTCCATCCAGGCAATAATGAGTGAGAAGATGGTCTCTGAAACTCAAAATAACTGAAGAGATCAGAATGATAAAGCTCTAATCCGATACCAGGGCCTCTACAAAACTTAAATTGGTTTAACTTGTATTTTTTCCTCAAAGAAGAACTCTTTTAACAGAGACACGTTCAATTAACAAATGATGAAGGTACTGAACTATACCCATCACAATGGCACTAAAAGAGACTCATTTATACTGTGACAACATAACTGCTTTAAATTTCCAAAAATCCTGTAATTGAATTTTATTGACCTTACCCCGAATGATAAAAGCTGCCTTGCTTTCGATTTTGACATACTGATACCTTTGGGTCACAAATCACAGTGTGACTGAAGTGTGGCATGAAAGAAGAAATGTTTGCACATTAAATCACAAATTAAAGGTCAAAAAAACTATATCAGTAAGTTCTCGTGTCCACTCAAAACTGTGAAAAACCATTTTTTGGTTAGAAAACAGATGGATATGTTTATAACATTTGCCTTTACCGATCACTCACATCTCGTATGTTTGTATGTGTCCAAGTTTCTGTTTAACCAATGTCAGCACACCACTCGCTCGATAACTCGTGAACCCGTTTATAACGCGGTATTCGACAGGGTTCACGAATTTACCCCAAAGAAAATATATTTTAAAGGTCTTTCAAAATATGCTGAATGTGAAAAAATTATGATAAGAATTGGTAAATTAAACCTTTATACATTTCTTACTTATCATCAAAAATGGTGATCAATTAATGCCCATAAAGATCGATTCCATATTGTGAAATTTGCAATTTCTAAATAAGATACCACATCTTATGTGAGGGTTTATTTGTTGATGAATAGTCATCAATACACTGGAAATAAACTGTTGAAATAGCGATTAATGAAAACGTCCAGTATATGCTAACAGGCAGCAACAGAGAATGAAATAAACAGCAATTAAATATCTTGCTATGTGAAAATCACATCTAATCCTTTATGTCTGTTTCAATGTAAACATTATAATAGCAACATATTCTTTTCTATGAAAACATGAAAAGAGTCAATCAACCGTCACATCGAAACCTGTGAGAACCTAATTAACTGCCAGCTTTGATCACAACATGGTGAAGTGTTTGTTGCACTAAAATAATCCAAAAGAGACCTGTGTTGTTTTATCACTTTGATTATGCCTTATATATCAAATCAAGCAAGGGACGATTTTGCTCGGCAGCTGCAAAATCAGGGAGTAAAAAAATATTAACTGATTTTTTTCAAAAAGTGAATTGTCATTTGTCAAGCGTATTACAATAGCAGGGATCGTCCTGGGCTTTGCCAATGTCGCAAATTGTGATTTTTTTTCCCTTATCGGCGACAAAAATGTACCATCTAGCGATTATTTTGGCGACAAGAAAGGAAGCCACAACTTGACTAAGCAATGCATTGGAATCAATCTGTACACAAATAATCCTTTGTTTGTATCGCCAACCCCATCTTAGCAGTGCATTGTTACATCATAATCTGCTTATGCTGACATCTGAGCAGAGTACTGTATGCTGTGATACAGTCAATCATGCTACCGTACTATACCTACAACTGACCGACTTCTGAAGACGTGAATAGAACAGATAAAATTAATTGAATGGCTAATCCTTCTGGGTTTTTTGTTTGTCTGTTTTTACATATACCAATACAATAGTTTTGCTGAACCTTCATATTAAACTGATAACCTCTGAAGTAACGACTACTGTGTATACATACAAAGCAAATGGAAAAAATCTCAATCACAATTATATCTGTCGCCAGTGCAACATTATCATGAGCAAACGGAAGTTAGACGTTGTGTGTTCATAGTCTCCTCCTAAGTTAACAAAATTAACAGCATTTGGATTTAGTGCAAATTCATCAAACAATACAGTCACTGAACCCGATTATAAACCTTGCAGTCCAACATCATCTACATGTAGTGCTTCAAGTGCAACACCACATTATGATGAACAGGGCAAAAATTCTAAAAAATATTCTACACACACACAGTTGGAAACTTGGGCATCCGTGGCTGAGATATGATAAAAAGTTAAAAACAGATGTTCTGTGATGTATGTATCAAGGCCAAGTTCATCAATTCATTTACAACTGGTTGTGATATTTTGAAGAAGGAGTGTGTCACCAAACATGAATCCAGGCAGTGTAAGTAATATTTGTGCATTTTACTCATCTTTTCCTTTTGCCATCAATCCAGTGTTACGGCTACAGAGACTTAAATTCCACAAGAAGAAATAGCAAACAACAAACAAACAAGTTTTGCATAATTAAAACGAATTATTTATTTATTTCTCAAAATACAGGGGTGAAAGAATCCTTAGCTTCAGTGTGAATTTATGCTTATATATACGGTCCAATATTGCCAGGTGTTGACTCGTGTAAGTTTAATTCGTGGGAATAGAGATCCTATTTTGCTTGTTGAGAAAATTTATACAGCATTCAGTGATCATTCTTTTGGGATTTAGGAAGCAATAGACCATTTCATGAAGACTTTGGTGAACTTCGCAATTTGCTCGGAATTTTTATCACATGGTGGATGGTCAGCTGACCGCAATAGCCGCTCGATAGGTGGTGGGCTAAATATGGCAGACACTTCAGAATCAGCATCAATTTTCAAACTATGTCAACATCGTTTATCGAGTTGGAAAATGCCTATTCAGCTGCGATGCTGCCGCAAATATTGACGACATTTAATATTGGAACCATCCTGTCTTATTTGCACCCCCGGTTGCCCCTGCCTCTCCATTGTTGATACTTTGGGTCCATTTGACACCCAATGGCCACCCGCGCCCGGTGCAACTGCCCCAACTGCCCGGACCCCCCTCACTACGTCACTGGGTAACAACAGTCATACATGTGCACAAATGGTGATGCGGGATGCTGACATCAGAAACAAACTGCATCTCATTTCAAGAGAATTCAACGAGAATCAGCATGTACAGATGTGAAAAATTAGACTTTGAAACTGCATTCAACAAGTGGGCAGCCATAAAATTGCAACGGATCTTCATGCAACACTTTGTAACATTTTGTTAATGCTTGTTGTAATTAAAGTATTAACTAACCCATCTTTTGTTAATTTCATTGCCAGTTACATTAATTGACTAAATTAACACTTGGAAAAATGTACACTACTTGTTCTGGTGATACTTTTTGAAAACTGGCGACAAAATATTGAGGTTGGCGATTTTTTTAAAAGCCAGGACCATCCCTGCAATAGGCATTTTTATCATCGTGTTCTAATTTACATTGTTCTAAACTTGTAGACCCACTAAATTCATGTTGGAAATGATTAACCCTTTTGTTTTTCATTTTACTTCTACCGCAATCAAATATATCTATCCAACAATAGATCGACATTGTTTCTTGAAAAGAGTCGATTTTTGTAATTAAAAAAATAAGTCTAATTTGGATCAAACAGTAAAACTAGAATTTATACAATTCAACTCAAAAATTAGTGACGTAATACACAATGTCTGAAGTGGTACACATGTTAAGCGAACGGAAACCACATGGATTATTAACTCAATATACGGTAATTTATCCAGTAATTAATGTTACTCTATGAGGAAAAAATAAACTACACCGTTATGAAGAGATATTTATTTACAGTTAATCACAACACGATTATAAAGTTTGTATTCAACACTATAATCTGCCACCCACCCACCCTTTTGCCTCTGTGTCGATCCTTTTATTGCTTTTTATTATTATAGGCTGCTCGATAACTCGCGCCTCACTTATAGTGCAGTCAATGTTTTTGGACCTTGATATGCGTTAGTTATCGATGGATCAGTGTATGTGAAAAAGCTTGTGTATCACCCTATGGAATGTTGGTTCTTTTTGGGATATTGCCAGGTTCTTCCACCACCACATATGCTTGCCACTATCTTTAGATCATATGCTGAAAAATGGCATTATACGCATGAAACTGAAAACAAACCTGACTGAAATCAGGAAAACATTATACATGTACTGTATTGCATTTATATTGGAAATTGATGTATGGGTTGTTTTAAAATTACTACTTAGATCATTGCTATATAATTATACTACATACTTTGAACTAGATCACTGTAAATGGCACGACTGACTAAGGAGATTACTAATGAGTTTCAACAACATCTGGTCAATGTATACTGCTCTGAAGTAACTTGCTATACATTTATGATCATTTTTATTAGACTCACCTCTGACAATCATAACCCAAAATCTCTTGTTTTGGTTCTTTCTTTTTTTTTAACTATCCTAAGTGTGAACCATCTACAAAGTTTTGTAAAGTAACTTAAAATACTGGAACAAAAAGTACCGGACTGCAAATTGCTTTTACTTTCAACTTTATTACTTTGATCTTTAGACCTCCATTCAACAGATTTTTCATTAAACCAAGTGCAATACAGCCACAGAAAATGGCATATGTATCGTGTTGAACTTGGTCTTGTTTACTGGTAACTCTCCTTCTTTAATCAAAGTTTTCTAAGTTGCCAAATGCACACATTCCACAAAGTCTGGTCTAGAACTGAAGTACAATATTAATATCGTGCTATCACCATCCAGACTGTGACCTGTAGCTAATGGAACTAAAAAGAGTTCTGAATATGGCTTAAATCAAAGTAGTAATTTGTAATATATTTTGTTCTTGTATATACATCCAGCATATCCTTTTTTATTACTTACCTATAAATTATAATGCTTTGTTCCACTTCCTGATTCTACCTTAGCACAACCGCTCACCCATTGCAGTGTTCAAATGCATCTCACCATAATAACTATTGTGGGCCAATTATGTCATATGTGAAATGGTGGATTATACCCGGTCACCTCTTTGCATTTAATTCCCACTATTTAAATTGCACAAGGGATAGTTCTACATCAGTTCCAATCATGACTGTTTCGTGTTTATATAACTAGCATATACTGAAAGTGGTGCTGTGGGGGTATATTTTGTTGGGCTTTTTTGGTTTTCTCACAAGATTGCTGAAAACAGCATTTGCTGGAAAAACGACTGTCAGTGGTTTTAGGAGTACAAGATCATATTTTCAGTTATAACACAGCATGTTTCAATCTGAATTAAAATCAAATCTAAATTTCTTGAAGGACAGAAGTTATCTGATTTAGATTGTGCCATGTTATGGTAGGTATGTCAAAAGCCCAATGGATACCTCACTTAGAATGCAGAACAGGCCCAAGCTGTCAAAAGGCTCCTGGGCATCAGGCTACTGCTACTGGACTTTTTTAGCAGAGCCAATTGTTCTTCTTTCAGTCACACTAACCTTGACCATCATGATTTCAACCCCAAATCAATGTGTTTATTCCTTACCACAGGTGCAAAATATCCACAAATTTTGTCAACTATACATGGCGGAGAATGCATAATGAATATCAAATAACAAGCAATGCATAATAGATGCTGGACTAAACCTTAGGCGAGCTAAAAGCTTATAAATCTTGGCATTATAGCTAAAATTAATTACTCCATTATGATGACTGCAAAATTTTAAAACAATAAATTATTAACTCAGCTAGAATGTGCAGCAGACTATATCACATTCAGTATCTTTGGTGAAGGGGATGTAATAACCAGGTGGAAATAACATATGTTTTAATTTGTACAACACTGAAGCAAAAACTGCAATAGAACTTGTCCAGAATGAATACATAAGTGACAGAAGTTGGATGGATACATGAACATTTAAATAAACAAAGATTACAGCTAACATGGAAACACATTTAACAACCTATGCCTAATGCAATTATATAACAAAGCACACAAATAAGTAATTGACAAAAAGTTATCAAGATATAGCCTCCTCTTAAACTGATTAATATAAGGGTTTATGTTGAGCTCAAAATACTAAGCAAAATGAATATATGTACTAATAGATTATAATATTTACATGTATGTAAATATACCATGTAAGCATAGATGGTGGAATGAATGGATAAATAAATGAATCAATTTCATAGAACTCACCCATTACAATTAATAGGATTTCATGTCGTACAATCTGTATGCCAAATTTTAAATAATATTTTCCAGCATCTTTTCTCTCCACATCAAAAATCCAAATGTTTCTCTTTCTGTCCATGTAAATTTTTCCACTATAACGAGGATCCATATCTGCAACTGTATAGGTAGTCCCATTCCATGAAGCAATGCGTGTATCAGTCTCGTGATACAAAGATGGCTCTGCATAATCATTATCGATGCTGAACAATTGAGCTCCTTGCCCAATGATAGCACATTTCTTTACTGCAAAAGAAAAGTTCAATCAATTACTACATGTACTGAAATTCATGTCATTATTTAAAACAAGAAACACATTTTGGAATTTGCATGAATCTAATGATGTACAGAAGAGCTAAAGGCTATATTTAACAAAACAGGTATGAAACCCATGTGACTTCGCATGAGATGATTTAGGAAGGGGGATGGCTATGTCTATTGCATGTGCGCTGGTGGCTGATAAGCCAAATATGGTACAGGCACATACCTCTACAGAATCTGCAGGAGAATGTCTGGGTTGTGGTAGATGCTGCCAATGGTTCCCGTTCTTTTCTTTGTCATTGTTTATCCATCAAGCGGGCCCATCTATTTTGTTCAAAAGTAGCAATGGCCTGGTGAACTCTACTTAGCCAGATTTCAAAGTCAGAAGCTAGTGATTACTATTGGCAGTTATCAATGCCACAGGTGGAGAGGGTCTTTTTCAAGGAGTCTTTATATCTCTTTCGCGGTGCCAAGTGGACAGCTCACTATACAGTGTGATCTTTGGCAGGCAATGATCATCCATCATAGACACATGCTCTGCATATAAAAGCTGTACGTTCATGTGCATTGCCCCAACGCTGGTGATCCCTGCTTGTTTGTGGACTTCAGTGTTGGTGAAGAAGTCACTCCAGTGGATGTTTAGGATGGTGTGGAGGCAGTACTGATGGAAGCATTCAAGAAGGCAGAGGTTGCAGCTGTAAGTGACCCATGATTTTGCACCATATAGGAGGGTGGTAAGTATGACAGCTCTGTTGATGCCAGTCTTCGTAACCTTATGGAGACTGGCGTTATACCACACTCGTTTATTGAGTCTGCCGAAGGCGCTGTTTGCCTTGGCCAGTCTGTTGTCTATTTTCTGCCGATCTTGGCATCAGGGGATGTCAAACAAACCGCTTTGACTAATTAATAGTTAATTCTCATTGCTGTAATTATCTTGTAAACAGGACTTCCCGCTAAACAGATGAAGGTTACTCTGGAACAACGTCAAAGAAACAAATGTTCTGTTGAGTGTGTATATAAGCCCCTGTGATTGTTTGACAAATAAAAGTGTGGCCTATTTGACTGGAATAGTGTTTAGATTAAAATGTTGATGACAAGAGTATAACCAATGAATAAAATCATTCTCAGCATCTGACTTGAACAAATAATGTCAAATCATTGATATGCAATAATACCTGCTATTCAAGTATGCATGGTTTGTGCTACAGAACTACAATACTATAGATTAAGTATACATAAAAATAAGTCCACTGAGTTGCAACCTCTCTTCATTTTGTCAGAAACTGACTTGTGATAAAAAATCACACTAATGCCAACAAATAGTTCCATTTGACTTACCTACTGTAAAGATTGTGTGAATTTATCTTGACAACAATCTCAAGCTATAATAATATAATAATGTTAATTTACATTTGTATTGATACTGATAGTGCCGAGTAATTAAGTGTGTACTCATGTAAAGTTCTTTGGTGTGCATAGAAGTTATTTTATTTACGAAAACAACACACACCATTTTAAGGCAAAACAAAATATATGTGTTGCCAGTCGGATAACCGTCCCTTTTTTGTGCTGCCAAAACCATTGATGATTTTATTGTTTTTTTTTTTACTTTTCACTTTATTGCAGATGTAACAATTATAAATTTACATAAATAATGTTTAAACTTTACATTCTATCAACATGTCAGGGAATTTTAGAAATAAGGTGTGGACTCGTGAGACTGAGTACCAGAAATAAATAGTCCAGCATGGACACTTCATCCAGAAACACCTTCGACAGCGATATACCTGTACCCAGTACTACAGTCCTTTAAAGTACACTGGATCCAGCAAGGGATTATGTATCATGATACAGGGATTGACTAAGATAATTGAAAAAAACGACAGTCAACAGAGCAAACCAAGTTTTATGCACTTAATATGTGTTTTCGACTCTCTTCGAGTCTTTGTCAACGGCAAATTTACAAAACAGACAAATAATAAACACTAATGAAAACATTAAATGTACAAAATGTAACATCTATTACAACAAATTCAATTGGTTTGATTAAATTATACTTGTCATATTTCATTAACTAAATTGAGCCACTGAAAAAGTAAGTGTCCAATTCTTCAACAGACAAATAAGAAAGCATATTTAATAAATCACAGACTTCATTGTGTCATATTGTTACGGCTATTGGATTTAAATTTATTTTTTTTTTTTTTTATTTATTAAGTCCAAATTTGTCATTTAGGGTTTATTATTCATTAAATGGGAAATTTTTCTAGAAAATTCAGTTTGACCTGGACTTTTCTGGTAAACAGGCTGACCTTGGCTTGGTTACCTCAATATCTGACCTTGTTTTGGACATTGTCAACAGGTCTTCAATTCCATTGGTTAATTTCGGGGACAACATTTTATTAGTGGCTGATTTTTCCTTCTGGTTCATTCTATTACTACATGACTTGAAGAAGGTACCTTTTCCATGACCTTCCAGACTCACATGATTCCTCTTGTTTACGAGGGAATTGCGATATATATAGCTGTGTTTTAGAAGCTAACTTTAGTAGATTTTGGGCTTATTGTAAGTTATAAGTTGTGTATTTATGTTTGAGTTATAATTATCTTGTTCTGGACTTGTGTAAATTCGTTGGAAAAGAAGAATTATCTGGAAAAAGGACATATGTTTAATAATTTCATTTGGATGATTTAAAAACAAGAACTGTACCACGTGACATTGTTAGCCATTTTGGATTACATCGTCAAGATTCGAACCTGGAACTATTAGAACATTTATTTATCAGGACTTGCAATTCCATTAGTGGATTAATTTGTGAATTCTATATTTGTTGGATTTGATTCTCTAAAACCGTAAGTTTATTTATTTTATAAAAATAATTGTACTTAATAAATTCATTGTTAAAGTTTTACAAGCTTGTTGGTTTTCACTCTTTCTGTGTTGCTGCTTATTCGAGCCTAAGCACGTAACAATATCAAAAATGAACAATACTAATACCAAATGCTGGTGTACCAACAATGGCTAGTCCTGTTTCTTCAAGGGCTGACCTTAAGGGGTGAGGAGAATGGACTGTGATTTGCATTTTTAAGGTAGCTTTAACAATTTTTCAGTCATATCACGATAATGTCTGCATTGCGGCAGTCTATAGCGATGTCTAGCACTGGGGCATCATGCCACAGACATGTAGCATGATGTCCTACCCAGTCACCAGGCTGACCAGTACTAACACTGACTTCTTAATGGTGAGAGCCCGGTGAGGTAGATGTTATTATCATTTTTATAAATCTTTAGTATGACTTGGCCAGGGCTTGAACCCACAATCTTGCACATCTGAGGCAGATGCTCTAACCACAAAGACACCAGAGCAGTGCTTTATCAGTTAATGAGCAGAACAACATCTGGATTAGTGTAGCCTTTATGTACTGGTAGTCACCAAACACTTAACTACCTACAAGTTACATGGATATAATTTGGGTATCCTAACACAGATACAGCGAGACAATCTATAGATCCAATGTCTATTGAAGGAAAAATATAAAACTCCATCATAATTCTTACATAGTTTTATGAGTTGCCAAACCAGTCATCCAGACTGGGCAATATCGTTGCCCACCATTCATGTTTATTTGTTCCAAGGTATGGGTGTTTTCTATCCCTGATAGTCTGCAGTATGATAGCACCAGAATGGCAAAATGAATTACAAAATTATAATTAAAATTAGAGACTACTAGAGTACAACCTACCTGTAGACTTTTCTCCTGCAACTGAAGGAAACATCAGAACACAGTAGCATATTAAAATTAACCTGTAATGTATAAAACAAATGCATGCATAAATAAAAAATATTTCTAAACTGACAGTGACACATCACTCTGCACTCAATTAATATCTCCTGAAATTATTTTGCCTGTATAATGTACAAGAACAATGAAAACAAGACTTACTTGACATGACTGATAATCTACATAAAAATAATATATTGGAATTTCCCTTATAAAAATCGTGAGCTTATTTCAAGATAGTATACGAACTCGCTGCAAATTCGCACGTGCGAGCGAGCCCACGTTCGGATTTGAAACGATTACGAAGTTGTGGTAGGCTCGTACAAGCATTAAACATGTGCATACAGCAAGCTCGCTGAAATTATGCTCGCGCCAGCTAGCAATAAGCATGCAAGCTCGTGAGGCACTGTCAACCACCTAGCACACGCGAGACCACAATGAGCATACAAGCTCGTCACAGACTGTGAACCAGCTTGTACTAGCTGGATGATAGCACGTAATGAGCTTGTATTCTCATTGCAAGTTTAGCACCAGCTCGTACGTGCAAAGTAGCAAGTTCGCAATGAATTGTAACGAGTTTAATACAAGCTTGTGGTTAGCTAGTCACAATTACATTGAGCCCTTTATACAGCAAACTTTGCAGTCCCTGGTCGATCAATGGGGAAGATCAAGCTTCATATAAATAAATACAGTGAACTCTCACCAAATGCAACGCAATACAAATTATGAAACAAAACTAAAATCTTACAGCTAATGGATTTTTTTCTTCAATGCACCAAAATATATTTGTTTTCCTCATTGGTACTTTAGTTTTGATACATCTCTTTGTATTGTTCAAATTCTCAGAATGGATAAAAGCAATGCCTTTTTTGATGAACCAACATCAAATAAAAAAGTAACTATAACAAGAACTATCATAAATGGAAAGTGAGATTTCTATTTATTTCAATAATTATAAAAAGCAAAAACGTAAGTTTTAGAATCTAATACAATAAATAAAACCAACAAACTGACTAGAAAAATCAACATCACATGATATTTTACAATTTAATAAATCCAACTGACAGAAAAAAATCAAAGTTTAAAGGTCATTTAAAAAAATCACATAAGGGGCCATCCATTTAGTACGTACACGTGGAGGGGGGTAACCAAAATGCATGTGCTTGCGTATAGTGTGCGTTTCTACTGATAATGTATATATGCATAAGAAACGGGGTGGATGGGTGTGAAACCTCTATAATAATTTGACTAATATGTAACCTGATAGACTGACTTCAGTCTACATTTGAATTTTAATGGACACTAGACAAACTTTGGTTTGGTATCAAGAGTATGTACACAGGTGGGGCATCTATTAATAAGTATGCATAGGGGGAGGGGGCCATTCTTTGCCAGATTTGTGCATATGTACTAAATGGATGGTCAATTTATTTTGGGAACATCTGGCAGTCCCCACATGCTGTTGATGATATTCATTCATAGCTGGTGATGCCTATCTCTATCCACAGTGCTCAATGAACCAACCTCTCTAAAAGTAATTGTCATAAATGGAAAATGAAACTTCCATGCTTTATGATTGTGTTAAAAACAACAAAATTAGTTTTTGAATCTAATACAATTAAAATAAACGAATGGACTACAAACTTAAGATCACATGACTTTTTTAATATCTTAATAAATCCAACTCGTAAGCTGTTTTGAGGTAAAATGTCTTTAAATTCTGCACATTTCATTTAGGTAACATCTAGCTTAGACCAGCGAAAGTTGGTCTCTAAGCCTTTTTTTTATTTTGACTTGGCGGCTACCGCCAAGTCAAAATAAAAAAAAGGCTTAGAGACCAACTTTCGCTGGTCTACATCTAGCTGTGCCACACTTGCTGTTGATTATATTGATAATTGTTGAACTCATTCAAAGTTTGTGATGCCTCAGTCTCTACAGAGTGCTTCTTTATGTAATCTGTTGAAAAACACCAGATGAAGCAGCAAGCTGATGTTTATTAGGTTTTTCGTGCTCTTGTATTGCATGCCCAGTAGCGAAATCACATTACACAATTTGCAAAACGTAGTCTTCTCCTTTACCAGATTGTTTGGCAAATCATGACAGGACGGCACAATTGTCATTCCAGTTCTGTTTTCTTGTTTTTCATGGAGAAAATTCTGAATTATTCTTCTGTCCTATTCACCATGATTAAAAGTTGCATATTACGAAGATGATATACAGTGACTTCGGTAACTGTTTGCAAAATCCAATATGGCGGGTAAATACAGGCATGGGTTCCTAGAAACACCGAAATACACTGAAAACACCGAAATACACCGAAATACACATGTATTTACATCTCTCCGTATATATCGATTTCCACTCACACATTATCTTTTTTTTTGTTTGAATAATAATATAAAGCAAAAAAAATTGATTTATTATATTTTTATAAGAATTATTTACTTTTTTCTTGTTAATATCACAATTCAATGTAATGACGTCACATGGTCGTACTTGATTCGACAGACCTAATATATCGCGTATTAGTAATATATACACAGCGTAAAAGGGGTAAATATCAAAGTATCAAAAGTATTTGCCGGCATTATATTATATATTACTATAACTTTTAATTATATAGTTTTTGATCAAAATAAATACCATTTAATTTAATTTCCGATTTAAAGGTTTTTCGATTATTTGTGATATATATCAACTGTCTTAACATCATAAACAATATATATATATATATATATATATATATATATATATATATATATATATAGATATATGTTTATAGGTTATGATGATAAGACAGTTGATTGTCAGGGTGTTAAGAAAGTCTGTTTTTGGAAATATGTGAACACGGCGAATAGTCTTACATGTTTGAATAATAATAATAAGTAAAATAATGTCAATTTATATGATTTATTTATTCTTTACTTGATTGGACATATATATATATATATATATATATATATATATATATATATATATATATATATATATATATATATATATATATATATATATATATATATATATATATATATATATATATATATATATATATATACATATATATATATATATATATATATATATACATATATATATATATATATATACATATATATATATATATATATATATATATATACATATATATATATATATATATATATATATATATATATATATATATATATATATATATATATATATATATATATATAGGCAGTAAGACCCTGATATATATGGTAAACGGCGAATTGTAACACATACACAAAGTAAACGTGAAATATAACAAAGTATCAAAAGTGTATACAATAGTATTCAGGAATTATACTCCGCTTGAAAATAGAACTACAAGTTTGCACAAGACAAGGTAAAATAAACCTAACGGGGAAAAAAAATGTGGGAAATTATGAAGAAATCTCTGGTGCATGTTTAGCATTTTTAGCTGTGATTGTCACAGTTCTTACATTAATTTTTCTTTTACTTTGTCCAGGTTTTCGTCCATTAGTCCTAGGTGCAACAACAGTTGTCTGACCGTCCGTCGAAATCATGTATTTTGTGTCCATGTCAATGTGGCGTCTGAAGCGTATGAACAAGTTTGTGCGTTGTTGGTCTGTCATTTTTATCCAGTCTGTTTTTCTGGTCTCAAATTGTTTATGGCTGTCGGCAAGTCGGAATTCTCCAGTGCATACTAGAGCACTCCTCAGACTTCTAAATTGTCCGGTTACTAATTCATGTGTTAGTTGTACAAATTCCGTCAATGTTTTAGTCTTCCATTCAACTGTTTGTTTTAGAACGTGGTTCATGGATTCATAGTTATTATTTTTCCACATGCGGTCTATTTGGTAGATTCGTAATGGATTATTTACTTTGAATTTTATATTTGTCCTTAGTTTTGTCTGAAAGTAATTAAGAAATTTTTTGGATATGTCAGCACAGTGATTTTCTAACACTTCACATTTATCGTCAAAGCAAATACTGTCATTGGCGTCAACTAGTCCGTCTTTCCCAAACATTTGTTTCAAAATGATGTTGCGGTCAGTCACGGTAACTGCGTCGTCTGTCAATATATGCCTAACGTTCTCTTGTAAATGGTGTGTGCACAGAACGTGTGTTGCTTCTGGCAGAATTGCCGTAATGCCTTTGACTAGAGCCTTCTCATCATCACTTCCAATTACAAGGCTATTAAGATTCGAATCAATAAGTTTTACTTTCAGATGATGGAAAAAATGACTGTAAGTTTCGAAATCGCTATTGTCGTGAATGAAGAGCGGTCCAAGAAAGATTGGTGGTTCGCCTGTTCTGACTCGTTTTACGGCAAGTTGCTTGTAACATGTTACCGTCACATGCATTTTACACAGCATAAAAATTTTGTCAATGCCAAGGACAGTCTGCCCAGAGCAACACAGATTCTTGATGTCCGTTATCTGTTCGTCTGTGTACAAAATGACACAAGGAGGTTTAGCGTTGGTCCGGATAACTGATCTTACAAAAGGGTTATTTTCAGTTACCAAATTTTCTAAACATCGGATTTGGTCAGCAATATTGTTGGAGAGTCCTGAAGTTTTTCTGTCCTTTGAGTTTTCATATTTTTGTTTGTCATAAATTTGTTGGAGTCCTGACGGTTGGGACAGTTCATCATATTTTGAAGTAAGTTTATTTAATATTTGATGCGGTTTCATCTTTCCAGTCATTTCTGTAATCTCGTCAAAAACGATGCCAGGAGTCCGCATATACTCTGTCGTCTGTCGCGAGTTTCCATGCGGCGTTAATCCAGGAAATTTCCCTACATATTCAACCAGTGACAAATTACTTGTCAGACCCACCTCCCCAAGCCACGTGACCCTCTTTTTGTACATATGGTCTTTTTTTAACTGAGTGTAGTACCTGTGGATCACAACAACTTGATCTTTGCCAGGTGTTGGGTCAAAAGGTAGATACTCTGTTTTCCGCTGGACTTGTCTTTTTAAACAATATATTCCATTTTTTTTAAAATCATGGTCAGATTACCGTTGTCAGACAGCAAATAGTAGGATTTAGGGGATGCACCAGCAGATGTATCCCATACACCACAGTCGTTTGAAAAAGAACTTTTGCCATTATTTGATTTCTTTTCGAGGTATTTCGTATTATTCACAATGAAATATACATTTTCTTTCAAGCCACATGGAATGCATTCTACACTAGAATTCGATTTTAACAACAATTCTACAACTTTTCCCGTGTCCAGAAACTTACTCTGGTCTAATTTGCCTTTAGCTGGATGTTTGTATGTGTCATTTCCGTCTTTTACTTCGTTGTGTATCTCAGTTACGTGATCGATTATATCTGTATGTGACTCGTTACTAAAGTGTTTTGCCGTCATGTCAGAATTAACAGAATTAATATCTACTGAGTCATCTAATGAGTCATCGACATTTATAATGACCATATGTTCCTCGTTTTCATTTACAAGAGTCACAAAGTGATTGGGTATAAACCCGTTTGTTCTTTCTGGGACTGACATTCGAGTCCACATTATGCATGCTGCGGGAGATGCGGATCTGTTCACCGACCTTGCAACAACCTTACAATTAAAAGGTTGTGATGCAAACTCGGCTTGTAACTGTGGCAGATAATAAGAACGAATGGGTTTGGAGATGCTGACACTTAGTGCATAAATGTGCGCCATTTCAGAATAGGAACCAGCCACAATAGCGTCTTCCACAAGCTTTGAATAGTCACTAACAACAATGCGATTATCACAGATCAAATCTACAAAACTGCTGGACTTTTCATAATAGTAAATAGGATTTAATATCAGTTCTATTGCAGTTCGTAGTCGCAGAAGTTCGTGAAAGTTTTCTGAACCAGTCAGTGCTCTAGAAACTGCTCTATATAAACAGTTACCATCTCCACAAACTGACATTGGTACAAGTTCCCGTAAAATGGCGGGATTATACATTTTCAAAATTTCCACAGAAACTGCATCTTTCTCTCCATTGGTAGACACGAGCTCTGATTCTGGAATCAAAATCCCGTAGGTGATGAGAAGCTTACTTTCTGACTTAGCAGCATTGGTCAGGGCATTATTTTCCTTTAAATGGAAAGCTCTCTGCAGCCTGGAAATATATTTGTACAGTGTCATTTACATAAGTGAAATTCTTGTTTGCTTTATTTTATAACTTAGGTGTGTATAACCAAATCCGCTATCAAAATCAGGGCCGTTTCTTTAATGTGCTCGACATTGTTATTCTAGTTTGAATAAGAAATAGGATCACGGGAAAGACAATAAAGGATGTGTAGTTAATTGAAAATGAATAATAGAACGTGTGCATGACACATTAAGAAAGGTAGATTAAAGCATTAGGTATGACCAGAGAGCAAGTTTACCAGATATATGTTATTTACCTTGAGTTTAAATCATTTATTTTAAGAAACTTTGTCAATTGCATTTAACAACGTGGAGTTTGTAGAAAGCATAAGCGTGATAGAGTACTCTCTCCTCAAACATTAAGAGCAAATATAAACAAACAATATTAACTGCATAAATATGTGACTTAAATCAATGCATTAAAAATTTTAATCGTCCTTGCGAAGTTTTGAGCAGACAATAATAACACTAACTAATTTCTTTACGCATGGGAATACAATCACTGTGGACCCATTGTCGGCAATTTGTGCATTGCAAAGCGTCATTTTTACATTCACTGGAACAAATAATACATGGATATTGATACATCCTTGTTGCGCATGTTTGCGTATGTGATAATATCAGTATTATATAACGCTTTTATATCAAAACATTTACGTCTCAGTTACGAAATGTGTGCATAATCAAAGTCGGGCGTCATTTCTGTAAGTGTGCACTTAACTAATAATGACAATGTAACGGGGATATCGGTATCAAGCGCTATTAGTACAATATTGCATAAGTCCCTGGTCAGAGGTATTGCGCAACTTGGAAAACAACACTCGAAACCGCCTCCCGCTAATACTCGTTTATCTAAGGAATGACCTCTACGGTGTGATTTGCCCGGTTAGAATGGATATGGTAATCTGAGACGGTATCTTAAACAAAACAACACACGAGCCCCCGTAAAGATAAATTAAGAATTTAATTAAAATACAATCAAGAGAAGAATGACACAGTAAATTGCAATTTCTTTCCTTCTGAATATTCTTAGTTCAGAAGCAGTTTAACCGAAGCTCTAAAATAATGGATACAGTAATTAAAATTCAAACACTAATAAAATAGATGAATTTAGCCGTTAATAGCTGATAGTAAATTTCATCACGAAATCGAGTGTTCATTAACATCGGACTGCTTGGGAAATTCACAATGACCTTGTTCGACGACTGGTTTTTCCCTTCTGCGTGCGTCACGACTTTAGCTTGCCCTTTGGTTGAACGTGGGATTCCACAACTCTGACTTCTAACTTCTTTTCCTTTCTTTTGAATTTCGACTTCCTCGCTATTTCTCACTCTTCAAACAAACTATTTTCCTTTGAAAAGAAAAAGGGTAAAACGCCCTAATTATCTTGTTATGCTTTAAAAGTTGAGATTGTCCATCCGTCTTTCTGGTTCGAACAATCAGATCTTACTATCAGTGTTAACGTTTATATGGCTAGCAAATACTACACAAGTCTTTAGTTCAATAGAGCTATACCGCTAATTATCGACATCAGAATTTGGGAAAGTCACATATACTCCCGAACATCATTACGTAAAGTGAGGCAATATATCATAGCACACAATCCATATTCACTAATATGATAAATTCAAAATTAATGTAGCACTTTCCACTCATAAGTGTACACAGCGGGTTTCTACACCACCCATTAACCTACCTAAGTATATAAATTTAAAATTCTAACTCATGATTCAGAAGTACATTATTAAATCAATGTAATACCGAACTATTCGTACAAAAATATGAACACGTCATGCATCTGTAACGAAGAAACATCATATCAAAGTGCATTATTAAATCAATGTAATACCGAACTATTCGTATCATAGTATCAATACATCATGCCTCTATAACGAAGAAAACATCATATAAAATACATCATGATAAAGGTGAATTTTAGTTAAATACCTTGTGTTTTTGGCGTCTTACAATCGTTCCAAATTCAATTTCCTCTGGAACCACAATTATTTAACGGACGTCTCTATTTCAAAGAACGTACGGAGTCTTCTCCTATGTTGGAATTAATAATGCTGACCGTCTCTTGCAGAGATCTTCCTAGACTGGTTAAAATTATTTGACTCGTAGTATATATCCTCTTCAACCCCCTGATTTCATATTCGACCAATCGGAATAAATGCTATCCCTACAGACATTTGGAAAACTGTTTAAAAATGTGTCAAAATGCCACCTTTCATTTGTCTCAATCATTTTTGACAGCTTTGCGTGAGAATTTTCCCTTTTATAACCCGTCATACTACCAATTCGTGTTTACTATAAACATAGGACCAGCGTGACCTGAGGTAAGAAAACATTCCTTCATCCAAACTCTCCCACAAGATAACAGTTAATTGTCGGCTAGACTAAGAATTAATTAATGGATTTCACTGACGAAAAATTTGGCACTTGACAGACAACATTCTTTAATGTGGGCGTCATTTGGCTTTAACATGAGTAAGAAATGGTTTCAAAAGGATGACAATAAAGAGTGTGCAGTTAATTCTAAAATTAATTGAGCGACTCAAAAGATCAATAAAGCCGACTTTCATTGTTCGTTCCTAATAAAGCGACTTACAAAATAGATTGTTTTGTAAGTGATAATTGAACTAATAATGACAACAACTAATAATGACAACGTTGAGCAAAAGGATGCCGTTTCTTTAATGTGCGCGACATTAGACAATTCGGCCCAAAGACAATTAGACCCTAGACAATTCGGCCCAAAGACAATTAGACCCTAGACAATTCGGCCCAACTTGGACCGAAAATAAGGTATTTTGCGATACTTTGACATAAATTGAATTCAGAACATTATTGCAGTTTGCTATTATAAGTTACGAAAAATACAGATAAATGTGCACAACGAAAGACGAATCTTTACCAAAATATCTTGTATTTCAAATTTCATTTAATTTGATAATGAATATTCAAAACACCAAAAACATTTTAAGTTGTCAAATTAATACCATTCTAATCATAACAGTTTCCGATTCAAAATATTAGTGCGAAAGTTTACAATGTGTATGCCTTTTTAGTCAATCCAAACATATAACGTATGTATCAGATACATACGACAAGAGACTGCTCATTAAATCTGTAATCGTTTTCACTCAGTTTTCTTATTTCCCTTTTGATCATGAAAATATAGCATGAAATTATTCAAATATGATTGATTAACCATATTAAACACGTACATTCTTCATTGTAGTTATTTCTCCTGTACGTGACAGCTAAAACATCATTATTCACATGATCATTTATGATATAATCATTATGACTTATTTTATATTTTATAATAAGATGAAATGAATAACATTTTTAGACTTAATTAAGAGATTTCACGAAATTTAAAAAGAACAATAACATGTATTTTTTAAAATGTTTTGTAACGTAGAATGGTAACATTGTTAGTGTAAAACACGGATATATTTTAAAGTTAAAACAATTTAAATGTACACTTTTGTGTGCAATTAAAATGGACTGAACTTATATAGTCTCACATATAGAAAACAATATTTTTAGCCGATGAAAGCAATGAGTCCGCTCACGTGTACTCTTTAGGTAACGTGTGTATTTCACTAACGTAAAGCAAATGCATTGTTATTTTCATTGTTAATTAATTCCATTTTGACATCAGACATTTTGAATATTCAACGCATAAATAATCTGATATAGAACACGGCGTCATTTTATAGATCGTGAATGCCTTAACACCTTTGTTTCAGACAAAACTGCATTGCATACAAGGAGTTTTCCTCTGACAAGATTCCGTCTTTTTGGGATCAGATATAAAATTGCACACCTCTGCATCGGCTCTTTTACTTTTTACTTTTACTTTTACCGCTCCGGTGGCCTAGAGGTTAGAGCGTCCGCCGCGGAAGCGGGAGGTCGTGGGTTCGATCCCCGGCCGAGTCATACCAAAGACTTACAAAAATGGTACTAACAGCTGCCTCGCTTGACGTTCAGCATTAAGAAGTTAGTGTTAGGACTGGTCGGCCTGGTGTCAGGATAATGTGACTGGGTGGGACATCATGCTACATGTCTGCGGCATGATGCCCCAGTGGTAGACATCACTATAAACTGCCTCACTGCAGACATCGTAGCGATATGACTGAAAAATTGTTAAAGCTACGTTAAAAATCCTAATCAAACAAACAAACAAAGGCTCTTTTACTTGGACTTAATTCCTTTGGTTCTGGCAACAGTCAAAGTATTTTACTTAGACGCTCAAATTTCGCTTTTTTTTTTTACTTTATCTTACGTCTATAGTAAACGTCAAATTTCAGAATACCTATATATATATATATATATATATATACATACATACATACATACATACATACATACATATATATATATATATATATATATATATATATATATATATATATATATATATATATATATATATATATATATATATATATATCTGCAGGGTTTGCTAGCAAGATCGTACGAGCAACTTTACTTCAATGTAGCCAAATTACTTCTACAAGCTCCTACGAGCTCAGTGCGAGCTCCCATGTAGTCTGCGAGCTACAGTTAAGATCGTAAGAAGCGTGCTGCGAGCTATCACAAGCACGCGCAAGCTTGATTTAGGTTTGCATTTTTATAATGGTTACTATAAATGTCAACTCTTACAAAGTAATAAATTCAACAATATTCATCACATATAATATTTTTTAAGTCATCTTCAAGTGACTATTCAATTTAGGTAACAGCTTCAGTGGAGTAAGGAGTTCAAGCATCCAAACTGAATTTGGGAGTTTGTGGTTTGAACCCTGCTAGAGTCATAGCAAAGACTTATAAAAATGGTACTAACAGCTGCCTTGCTCATTGATCTGCATTAAGGGGCTAGTGCTGGTACTGCTTAGTCTTGTGTCAGGACAATGTAACTGGACAGGACATGATTCTTCATGTCTGGCATGATGCCATAGTGCTTGACATCAGAGAAAAACTGCTACACTGCAGACATGGTAATGATATGACAGATTTTAATTTTTAAAGCTATGTTACAAACACAAATCACACACCTGTATGTGAGACTGAGTTGAATGATTAGTAATCTAAATGCAAATTAAGCAATTATATATGTACTATGCTTCACTAATCATTTAAATATAAATGCAATGTGGGTCATTCACATGGTGTCTATGGACACAATCATGGATGTACTTGCAAAACAATAATTATTGGTGACTATATTACTGCACAGCGAGGAGGTTCAGCAGCATCTAATGATTGCACATTTCATGCAAGACATTCACAAGGTTTCAAGTGAGTTGGTTTAGAGCATCTAAGCAACAGTATTCATATGTGACTTTCAAGATTTTTCCCTTTTTTTCCTTGTTGAGATAAGATCTTGATAAGAAGAGAAAGGACCATGTTTAACGTCCAAAAACAGTTTCATGTAAATGTTGAAGACATGGTCTTCCATGCAGAGGAAACTATAATGATTATATAACAGTACCAAGACTGATCCATTATGCCACGGACATGGTAGATTACAATTGGTGTGTGTGTGTGTGTGTGTGTGTGTGTGTAGCATCTATATAATTCAGTTGGCCTGGTTTTGGTATATTTCAAACATCTGATAACATGGTGCTAGGTTTGGGTCCATAACCATCAAATTCTTTATGTAACAACCCGGATCATAATGAGAAATGTGTCACATGGCACCATGATACAGTGAGAATAATATACTGAAACATAATAGAGAAGGCACAATGAAAATTGGTTAAACAGGTGTTTTGAAAAGTTAAACAAAGATCCAACACTTACCTTCACCATGTCTTCTTTCTACCATTTCCTAATGTGTGCGAGTGTGATTTGGATTTTTGGCATAGCTTTAAAAATGTTTTAGTCATATCACTACGATATTTTCACTGTGGCAATTTATAGTCTAGCACTGGGGAATCATGCTATATACACGAGTACTGAGTAAGGCAACTGTCAGCACCATTTTAAGACGACTCGGCCCTGGCACTCTATAATGATGTAATGTGAGCTTGTTAGGAGTTCTGACTTGGCAGGAAGAACACAAGAACTGAACCAACAATTTAGCAAAAGATGATCAACTTAAGCCAGATGTCAGTAGAACAAGGACCTAATTTAAACCTTAGACAGCATACAAAACAACAAGAAACTGCAGAAGACTATGTAGAGGGTGATATTGTGATTCGATCTGCAGCTGTATAGTTGTTCTGGGAATAAATTTATCAAGATCACTTTTGTTTTCTCCCATCTTTCCATTGGCACAGTCGGCAATAATAAGAAGTAATCATCATAAATATGGCTGCAATGAAAACCAGCTATAAACTGTTGGCCATGTACATAATATTTGAAAACACAAATGTAATTATTCAATGGACTGGATTCTACAATTTGATTCGAGTGAATTGAACATAAAAACTCCCCTATGCACCTGCTGCAGTTTTCAAATAAATAAGGAATGTGTCATAAAGTCATATACCTCAGTACATACCAACAAATCGTAGGTGGACGTAACTTTGTCAGAAGGCAGAATTAACACATTTCTTTCTTCAGGGCATATGACTTTAATGTGGCACAACACAGAAAAATTAATGATGGTTTGATAAATAAAAAGATGCATCAGGAATAAAATAAGTTAGAGATTAAGATTTAGTATCTTCATGATGAAAGTATCAGCCTGAAATTAAGGAGTTGGTGTGGAACACACCAATAAACAATTTCAATGTGCCCATGCGCACACTGTAGAGTTATGTAAGAGTTGATATTCTTGAATTGAATTGCAAGTAAAAAATGGCATTAATGTGTGCTGTGAAGCTTTAACTGTAGGAAGTCAAGTCATTTGATTAGGAAAATAAAAATAATAATAAAATGTCTTTCGAGCTGGCTGAATGTCCGTTTCTAATTGCCGACCGGCAACTTTTTCCCCAATGGTATAACATTTGATTTATGTATCTATAGTCTTACTAAATATCCCCATTTATATGTACCCTCTACCGATTTCAATAATAAAAACGTTTAATGTGATAAAAAGTGCAGAGAACTAAGTGTGCACATAACTAAGTCAATTAAATCATCGATTTATTATTTCTAACCCAACTGTGACAATAATGGCACAAATACTGGCAACCCCTGTACTTTTCATGCTTAACGGTTTTTACAAAAAAACTGGTTTAAAGAGTCCGCCTATAAGTGAGCACATTTTGCCCCCAGTACTTTGATGTGCTAGAAATACTATTTGATTTATAGATGTTTATTTTTAAAAAATGGTGAGAGAAAAAAAACCTACCTTAAATTTAAAGTATCTGAAATAGTCAGCAGACATTACAGCTATTTTCTGTCAAAAACAATATTTTATTTCAGAAGCCATTTTTAAAATACTAATTAGTGTCTAAATAGCTTTTCTTACTAGTATCTAAAACCGAATTAAAAATTACTTTCAGACATCATGAAGTAGAGTAGTTACATTTTCCATATAGATTATTCAATGATAACAATAATAATAATAATAATAATAATAATAATAAACAAAATACATGCAGTTTTCCTTTTATGACAGCTCATCTTCAACACCCATTTTGGAAATGAGGCTGTATGCTGAAGCTAAAGTCTTATCAGCTTAATTTATACAACTTGGGATGTGTTTATTCCTGTTGTTGCTACATTTAATCTTGCTTTATTTCTGAGTGGGCAAGCCGTATTTCTATATTAATTCTGAAACATTTGTGTTATATGAAACAAATACATTTTGAAATGTGTTCCAAAACTTTTTCTTTGTGTATAAACCCATTTATGCCACTATCCCATTCTCCTCTTCAAATAGCAGAAGTGGCTTAATAAAAGGTGAATGAAAGACTAAAATGATTTTACACATCAATCTCACATGATTTTTTTGCATTTAGACCATTATCACACATAATTCATGATAGTTACATTCAACTAATACAGCTGTTTCGCATGCTGGGTTGCACAAATCTCTAATCACGTAACAACAATATAATAGTCAACTTACGAAATCAATATTAATATATTTTTATTATTAATAGCTGAAGCATTTAACTGATGTATAAATGGCAATACACGCTGTTAATATTAAAGTTTATTACTGCACAAACTGTTGCCAAAATGCGCAGTATCCAACTTCTTTTCAGTTTGATGATATAACTTATGTGTTTTCCAAAGTTTCTATTGTGTTCCGGTGTTTCGGTGTGTTCCAGTGTTGCTATGCACCCATACTAAGCAAATGGCAGCGATGCTGAAATTGTTTATCAGTGTATGGAGTGATTGGAAGTTGTTTACTATACATGATAGAAAGGGTTCAGATTTAGAACATTTCAAAGGAGTAATCTGAGAAAATGTTATCACTGTATCATTTTATTCTTCAGGATATTGCTTTTATAAACAGGGGCCCCGAGTGGCCGAGTGGTCTAAAGCGCTGTCCGTTACGAATCACTGCCATCTCACCTCTATCTGTGTGGGTTCGAGTCTAAGATTCGGCTAATGTAGTTATGTGAGAAAGCTTGCCAGTAGCTTTTCGTGGGTCGGTGGTTCTTTCCGGGTTCTTCATCAACCATTAATACTGGCCGCCATGTATAGCCTATATTGTGCTTTAAAATGGCGTTAAACCATATAAAAAACAACAAAACAAACAAACTTTTATAAACATTAAGCTTGCATCATCATCAACACCGTATTTTCAGTCAGTCCATAAAACTAAGAGCTCATTGCATTTTTGTTCACTGACGTTATCATTACGTTTACTTTGTGGTGTACACAAACCTTGCTCACTGACATTGGTGAAGAGGACACGAGCTATGTCTTCTTCTCATTAGACCAACATAATGTTATCTGCCTTTATATTCTGATATTATTGGTGATGTCATAAAGAGCAGAGAAAAACTTTTCAGTCCATCTTCTCCCATAACCCACACCTGAGTGGCAGACATGGTTTAGGGAGCTAGCCTTCATAATTAATGACACATCTTACCTCTCTCTGCGTTAATTTTGAGTCTAGACTCGAACAACACGGGTATGCAAGAAAACTTGCCAGCAGGTTGGTGGTTTGACAGGAGTCTAATGTTTCATAAATAACTACAGTGTATGAAGAAATATTTTACAACACGAAATCACCTTACTGGTACTATAAATTAGATTTATTCGTACTTTATTTTACAAAATGTCGGACACCTGTGGTGGTTTTGTCCCGGGTTTTTCCTCTACTCCATATATTGCTCGCTTAGTGCACAGGTACTCAACACAAGCTTGATTTGAAGAAGAAAAAAAATATAATATAAAGAAAAAAATCATACAGTGTAACAAAAATACCTTAAATAACCCCCATGACCCATTCTGACATAGGACCCTCACTATCATACTATATAAAAAGAGAAGGTATGTTAACTTCCAAATACATTGTACTTGGTTCCACCCATGACCCTCAATTTCCTTCTACTATTTCCATATTTAAAATCACATGACCATTCTCTATGGCTTGTTTTACTCCTCAGATATTTTTATATTCATCAAGCCAGAATTGACCTTTCTACATTGTACCAAACAAGTTACAGCTCCCAAAACGTGCAATTCGTGCGAATTTCTCTTGTTGGGACAAGTGCGAGCTAGTGTGACAACCGGTGAAAAGAGCTACATGTACCATGTATAACCTTTTGAGCCAATCATATTTCGGTGTTGACATGTGTGCCTAATAGATGAATTGTTTGGAACTGATTGCTTACGATATGTCCAGTGAAGTAGAAAATGTATAATTCTTCAATGGAACAGGATTCCTAAAGTTGAATCGAGTTAATATTAAGTAAAAGCTTTTGCATTTACATAGCTGCCACCCCCCATCCCCCATGTAAAAAAATACTGATTACTTGTGACAAAAATACTGATATTCAGGAACAAATACTGATTTTTAAATTTCAGTGCATATGTATCTATTTACAACATATACAACCATCAATAAAGTTGGACAGTGCCATACATAATTATTTAATGTCAAAGATGCACATGTTGCACATTTGTACCTTCTGGAGTTGCATCATGTTCCATCTGGGTGCCCATTCCGAAGGTGTAAGAGTGCAACACACTCAAACACAAGCTGTTTATAGGAGCCTTTTTCACACCTTGTTTTCTTTTTCAATAATCCATTCCAATGTACCAACTTTCATTGATTATCTAAATTCTGAGATTTTCTTATTGAAATGTTTTCGTTCAAGCATAAGAGTTATCCTTGGAGAATTTAATGTCTAGAAAACGTGTGCAAAATGAATCGCCAGCAACACTACTAAATTAAAAAGAAAGGTTTATTTCTAAAAGAAATTTAATATATCAAATTTTGATTGATGTACATTAAGGTTCTCTGGCATTTATCTATGTCGCAAGTTCAGGCTAAGCTGTGTGTGATGAAGCAGGAAGCTGATGTTTATTAACATTTTCGTGCTCTTGTATTTCAAGGGCTTGCCATGGCCAATAGCAAAATCATGTTACACAATTTGCAAAACATAAAGTTTTCTCCTTTACTATATGGTTTCACAAATCTATACAAGACGGCACAAATGTCCTTCCAGTTATTTCATTCCATTTTACCTGGAGAATATTCTGAATTATCCACTTTCTTATTTAATATTATTAGAAGCTGAATATTACAAAGATGAGATACAGCAACAGCGGTAACTATTGCGAAAGCTAATATGGCAGATAACGACAGGCATGGTAGCTTCAATTTCAAATGAACCAATCTTATTTTTGAACTGTATTCGTATATACATGTGAGACATTCTATCCAAATAGAACCAAGCGCCTGTTCTAAACTAACAATTCCATAGAAATTTTACTATTTTTTTAAATTAAAAAACGTATTGTTTGCCCCAAAAAAACGTACACCCATATTCAGGTCATATTTTAGACTGGTTTCTTTATAGACCTGATGATAATATTCTGCAATCCACCATTGTATCCCACCAACTTGCATCAGATCACATCTGTATTATATGCCATCTCGACGTATCAGTCTCTAACCCTCCATCTTTATTTGCTACTAAGAGAAACCTTCGTATGATAAATAGAACCAAATTCATGCATGACATCCAAGAAAATCTAATAACTTACTTATATCCTACAGCGGAACAACTCGAAAACTGAATGCGTTCTTTGCTTGAAAAACATGCCCCAGTCACCAAATGCTGAGTATTAATAAAAAAATGTCTAATACTGCTAAAAGACATCGCCAAAAAGCAGAGGCTTTGGCTTTCCTCCAGATTCACTATTCAAAAACAAATATATGAAGCCGCTAAGAAGAACATCACTTAGTCCATTTAGCGAAATTATCCCTCTACAGTACTAAGATCATGGAGAGTTCCAGCTGCAAAGAGCTCCTCGAGATAACTAACAAACTAATGTCAAGGAACAAATGTACACCACTTCCAACTACCTTCTTTCCATTAGACCTTCCAGACCAATTTGCAAATTTCTTCCATGACAAAGTTCAAACCATTAGAGATTCGCATGACAACACAATTTCAATTGACTCGTCACCATACAGTTATGATACAGAATTTCAGCGACAACCATTAGGAGCATCTGAACCTGTCTCTATTGAATTAGTACGGACAAACGTGATGAAAAGTGCACCAAAATCATGTGAACTTGATCCAATTCCGACATCACTGCTGCTTGAGTTCTTAGACCCAATATTAGCTTAACTAACTGATGTTATTAATATCTCTTTCTCATCAGGGGAATTCCTGTCATTTTTCAAAACTGACATCGTAAATACCTCTGCTGAAGAAACCAACAATTGACCATAACGATTTAAAGAACTACCACCCAGTTTCTAATCTCCCATTCATATCAAAAACGTTAGAAAAGGTTGTTCTAACCCAACTTGTACCTAATTTGAATTCAAGCTCTTTTTTGTAGCAATGTACAGTCTGCATATCGCCCTTGCCACAGTACGGATGACAGTATTAATGACATTCTCTCTGCTTTGGATTGTGGAAAGGTTACAGTCCTCACCCTCCTAGATTTGTCTGCAGCATTTGACACAACAGACTAAGATATATTACTTTCACCGTCTCCAGCATGTATTTGGCATTCAGAATTAAGCCTTACAGTGGTTCAAGTTGTATCTGCAAATGGAATACATTCCAGCCCAGCTGACCTATGTTGTGGTGTTCCATAGGGGTCTGTTTTTGGACCTGTTAACTTCATTCTATACACTCAGCCGCTCTCAAGTGTCATAGATCATCACCCAGTGTCTCACCAATTGTACGCTGATGACACCCAAATATACAAGTCTAGCCACCAAACTGAAGTTGATGCTATCATCCAAGGAGTAGATAGGTGCATTTCTGATGTGCAATCATGGATGACATGTAACAAGCTGCAGATGAATGAAGATATCACTGAGGCTATTCTGATCACAACACAAAGACTTTCTCATTCACATCCATTACCTCAGACAATAAATATCAGCAACACCAACATTAAATTCACACAGTCAGTACAAAACCAAGGCGTTACTCTAGACAGTACTCTAACATTGCACCATCATGTCATGAACATATGCAAGGCTGCATATCTTGAACTGAGACACATCAGTTCCATTCGTAAATATCTTTCAGTTGATGCCACTAAAACACTTGTGTATTCAATATTTAATCCAGAAACTTCAAACAAATTGCTGCTCGGGTCATCTTAGTACTACGACCACAGCACACCTCACCACTGCTCTGTACCCTACACTGGCTATCAAATCGATACAGAATGAAATACAAAATTTGTTCTCTGTGCTATATTTCAATGACAGACTCCAGTCCAACATATCTATCCAGCCTCACCCATGTGTATACACCAGCTAGATCCTTACGCTCTTCTTCTGATAATCGTATACACATTGTTCTCAAGGTGAAAACAAAGTCATATGGACAACGTTCGTTTGCATACCAGGGCCCGGCGACGTGGAACGAATTGCCCATTGAAATTAGACACAAAGACACAGTGGTCCCTTTTAAGAGTGCTCTCAAGACTCACCTGTTTCGACTTCAGGGACAAACTTAGCGACCTAATCATGATTTGTATCTTATATATTTTCAGCATGTTTTTATGTTTTCCAATTTCATTGTTTTTGTCATTTGTTGTTCTGTAGTGTAGTCATATCATTATTGATGGTGTAAAGCGCTTAGAGCTTTTAAAGATTAGGCGCTATACAAAGTACTCATTATTATTATTATTATTATTATTATTATTATTATTATTATTATTATTATTATATATATATGTATGGTATCAGGACATCTCCCCCCTGGACATTTCCCCCCCGGACTTCCCCCCCCCCCCGACACCCCCCCCCCCGACATATCCCCCCCCGGACATCTCCCCCCTGGACTTTTCCCCCCATCAAATAGGACTTTTCCCCCCCCCAGTCATTTCCCCCCCCATTATCTTTATACTACTTTATTTATATATAGTAACATTTAGCTTTGATGTATACTCGCACCTCGCATCACCGTTAGTGCATAGGTATGACTGTTGTCACCTGAAATAAATGCATTATCAAATGTAAAATATCTACTTTCCTGAACTCTCTCTCTCTCTCTCTCTCTCTCTCTCTCTCTCTCTCTCTCTCTCTCTCTCTCTCTCTCTCTCTCTCTCTCTCTCTCATACAATCATGCTTTTACTCACTGTAGAACAGGAGGTTTCTTTGAAGTATGAAGAGGCTTCAGTCTAACCTTTATTTATTGTGCATATTTGGTATATTTAAGATAAACAACAGAAGGATTAGCCATCGTTCAATTAATTGTAGTTGTTTCAGTACAGTACTCAGGCCAGATGTCAACATAAGCGGATTATGATGTAACAATGCACTGTAAAGATGGGGTTGTCTTACTTGTTCTGTATCTATATAATCTCCAAACAATTTAAACCAATACATTTTTTGAAAAATCCATAAGATGGAGTTGGCAACTGTTGCGAGTATTCGAGGAAAAAATAAAGTTGTGTTAAATGGTTTTGTTTATGTTAAACAGAAAAGCTTAGCAAACAATGTTATAAGTTATGAGTGTGAGCGTCGTCGAGGTGCAGGAAAAAATACAAGTGAATGGTGGGGCAAAAGTTAAATTAAATGAAGATCTGTCAGTAGTTAGTTACCTGCATGAGCACACTCATACTGCTGATTCGGTTCATTGTGAGGTTTTGACTGTCAGGGCAAGTATCAAACGAAAAGCAGAGGAAACTGAAGAAACACCGCAACAAATTCTGGGTCAAGAATTGCAGCAACTAAGCCAGCAAGCTGCTGTTCAGATGGTGCCAATTCGACATCTACGGAGAAACATCAGAAGAGTTAAACATAAGAAGAATGCAGTTCACCCTCTTCCAGTCGACCGCACATTTGAAATTCCAGAAGAATACAAGAGTTTGGCTGATGGAGAAAATTTTCTACTCTACGACAGCGGATATGATGACCCCAACCGAATCTTGATTTTTGGAACAGAACGCACTAAATTTGATTAAAGATTCACAGCATTGGTTCATGGATGGAACTTTCAAGGTGGTACCTGAACTGTTTTTTCAATTATATACAGTACAAGCTCTTGTAACTGGATCAATTGTTCCGTGCTTGTATGTTCTCCTACCAAACAAAACACAGGTTACTTACTGTCGTTTATTTGAAGAAATCAAAGTGCTGCAGCCTCAAGTTCTTCCAACAACAATTACGATGGATTTTGAAAAGGCTGCAATTAATGCAGCCACCGAGTGTTTTGCAAACGTTGAAATACATGGCTGCTTCTTCCATCTTGCACAAAATATATTCAGAAAAGTTCAATCTGTTGGACTGCAGGATCGATACCAGAATGATGAAGATTTTGCCTTGTCAGTTCGGATGATTGCTGCGTTAGCATTCGTTCCAAGCGAAAAGGTAATCGAATCGTTTGAAACACTTCAGGAATCGTTGTCAGAGGAGTTTGCCACTGTCATGGATTATTTTGAGGACAACTACATTGGTCGTCTCCGTCGTAATCGCCGTGTAGTAGCGGTGTTCGATAAAAGCATTTGGAGTGTGCATTCACGTGTTGCCAACAGTTTGCCCAGAACAAACAATGCTGTGGAAGGTTGGCATAGAAAAATGCAGTCCGCAGTTTCCTGTCATCATCCAAATATCTGGAGCTTCCTTCGGATTCTTAAACGTGAACAGAGCTTAAATAATGTCAACCTAAATCAGATCTTCGGTGGACATTTGCCTGAACAACCAAAGAAGAAGTACAAAGACTGTTCTTCGAGAATTGCAAACATAGTCGCCGACTTCGACAATCGTGACACCATAGAATACTTAAAAGCAATTGCTTACAACATTAACTTTTAAACAATACATTTTTTTAATATGTGAAAATGTTAACTTTCTTTAACACTTACTACTTACTGCGTGTGCAGTGCTGTGCTGTGCTGTGCTGTGCGTGTGTGTGTATTTTCAAGGTGAAGAGATATCTTGAGATATCTGCTTTGTTGATATCAGTTCACTATTTTGAATGAATGAAATGTCAGTTCACTATTTTGAGTGAGTAAACTATCAATTCGCCATTTTGAGTGAAAACATCATTTGTTTTGCTATTGTGAAAATCGTATTTTCATTTTGTGATATACCATGAATCGTTCGTTTTTTTTTGTCCTGGTACCGTATATGACAATGTGTTTGCATTTGTATTTGTTGCATTAGTAGGATCGTGCTAATTATGTTAATTCGTCCATTATTTGGACCCATACACGCACGTATCAGTCATACTTATTTCCTTATTTTCATATATCATTAAATATTGTATTTGCATTACCATCAATAGTGTTTTTTTGGTAATCCGGAAATCCCAAACTCGGTTTTCTTGTTACAAATCTTGTTATCTTTATTTAAAATAACCTCTTTCTTTTAACATAACTTAATTTAAGTTTTTATAATTAAATATGAATTAAGTTTTAAGATAATGGGGGGCGGGGAAATGACTGGGGGGGGGGGAAAGTCCTATTTGATGGGGAGGGGAAAAGTCCAGGGGGGAAATGTCCGGGGGGGATATGTCGGGGGAGGGGAAATGTCTGGGGGGGGAAATGTCCGGGGGGAGTTGTCCTAGACTCATATATATATATATATATATATATATATATATATATATATATATATATATATATATATATATATATATATATATATAATGATTTAAACAAGGAATCTCTGTAAGTGGTTGATGATCGGCTCTGTTACTCCTTATAACAGATCTTGCGTAAACGAATTCTGCGGAATCCACTCGCAACGTGTCTGAGATGGATGTCTTGGACCAAAACCGTGTTTACAATGTGGTGTTGGAGTACGAGGTGAAACACGTTTGCTTGTGCAATGTGGTGGTAAAAGATACAGAGAACTGAAACGACATTATGATAAAAAATAATGATAACGACAGGATTATAAAAAAACCCGGAAGATTATCTGATTAGATTTCAAAGTAATGATTACGGTTAAAAAACGATTTAAACAAAGGTTATTTATATATAATGGAGCAAAAGAAATTCATGGAACATCCTATCATAACAAATTACGAAGCAAATCGTGATGGTGTTATCAGGAATTGCCGACTAAGGAAACCAGTTGGTTTTGTTAATTGCCACGGTAATCTCATGTTCAGTTTCAAAGAAATAAATAAAATAAGAACATATCTCTGTCATAGATTCGTATTCGAATGTTTCAATGGAATTATTGAAGACGGTCTTGTCATTGACCAGATAAATTCGAATCCGAAAAATAATTCCTTGGATAATCTGAGAGCTATCACGCAGTGTCAGAATTCTATATACGGTAATACTGGTAGATCTAAAACCATAGGAAAACAGATGATAAAATCTGTAAATACAGAAACAGACGAAAAAAAAATATTTCCATCCAGGACCTCAAAATTCGAAAATTCGAAATCGAGAAAAATCAAAAATCGAAATTTAAAAATCAAAATGCAACAGAATTTTGTGTACACACATCTCAAAATGATTCGAATCATGGTGAGCGATCGTTTTACTCACCCCGGGTTTGATATCCGGTGTGTGTGTGTGTGTGTGTATGTGTGTGTATGTACATAATCTGTAGAGAGGTCATCGTAATTCGTATTATATTAATGTTGTGTTTTTCATGTTGTCCTGTCTTAATCAATATTATATGTTTCATATGCCTTAAACCTGCTAGAACACTCGAACCTAGAGGTTAAAAGGTTTGCTGTCCTGAAATAAGATTATATATTTCATATGCCTTAAGTCTGCTGGAACACTTAAACCTAGAGGTTAAAGGTCATATTTGAAACAAAATGTAAATATCTATCTATCTATCTATCTATCTATCTATCTATCTATCTACCTACCTACCTACCTACCTACCTACCTACCTACCTACCTACCTACCTACCTACCTACCTACCTACCTATCTATCTATCTATCTATCTATCTATCTATATATATATATATATATATATATATATATATATATATATATATATATATATATATATATATATATATATATATATATATATTTATATATATATATTATCGAAAATATTAATGCTATAATATCTGCAGTAAAAAATTAAAAATTAAAATATAAATATACAACTCGATCCAGAAAAAATAATTTGTGATATGGAGTCAATCCAACAACGAAATCTTGAAGGTGGTTATACATTTTCAACGGAGTATAGGCTGATAAAGAACATAGAGTCTCTAATGTTCCAGTTTTTATCAATGGTAAAAGATATAGATGTAGATAAGTTTGTACCACTTTCTATCGCAGTAGAAAATATTGAATCAAAACTGTCTTACGAATATGAAACAAAGAAAATTATCAAGACACGCGTGAGACAACTAAAAAGATTATAAATGAAAACGCTGTTACCGATGACAGCTTGGATTAATTCCTCTACAGTTCTGTTGTTTTATTCTGTTATAATATTTTGTTTTATTCTGTTATAAAATCCTTTTCCATTATGTTATATTTTTTCAATTATGTTATATTTTGTTTTATTCTGTTATAATATCCTTTTTTATTCTGTTATATTTTTTTCTGTTATAATATCCTCTTTTATTCAGATTTGTAATTTTTGATGCATTTCATCTTTTTTTTAACCCATTTAGTCGAAATATCGAAAAATCTATCAAAATTGTAATATTAGTAGGGTAAAAACCCGAGCCATTCTCTAAATAATTTATAGATAAAACGGTAAATTTGCCATGTGTTGCTCATACATCAAATAAAATCGGATATATTTTAACGAGAATATACAAAAACAGACCAGAAAAAAATAAAATTAACGATTTGATCGATAAATCATTTAGAGAATGGCTATGGTTTTCACCCGACAAAAATAAAAAACGTGACAGATTTTGTACGATAAAATTGACTAAAATGGATAAGAAAAGATGAAATTTCATCAAATCTGTAAAGAAATATTCTGTTTTACTGATTTTTATTCAGAACTATATAATATTTTTTTCAGTTCATCAAGAATAATGCAGGAATGCGCGTAGTTTATAATCTGATCTTGGTCAATCTATCTGACTGTTCTTGCGTCACGGAACCCATCAATGACTATATCAACGACGTTGAATGAAGATTGTGTAAATATTAATTTGATTGCATTTTCAAGTGCTTCCTTGTCGTGTATACAAATCTTTACGTGCTGGTACATCTGTAATATTTATCCGATTAATTCGTGAATCAAGATAAAAAAATCGTTCTCGATAAAAATCGTTTACGATTTCACATTGAGGTTTATCAGTAAAACATCGCCACGTAAATCAATCAAGTGTCCACTCTGGTCGGTGAGTTTAAAATTTATTCTTAACAAGTATTGATTATGCGTGCGTTGATACACCAGACTGATTGGTTCTTGCACAATCAGGGATCCAGGAGGAACCATTGGAATAAATTTGTAAAGAACGTATCCTTGTTAAGCCGGATTCGATACCCTAAGATCTGTTTGATACTACTATCGAGTACGTCGCATACAAGATTGATTGCAATCGTTGAGGTTTTATTTACAATCTCTGGTGAAATATGTCTGTCTGCAGCATCTGGATTATTGGTAAATCTGAGAACATCATCAGGATGTGGTGGAGTTTTATCAGGCCATCCTAGAACAGTTTTTATCGATGATCGATAAATATCTACGACGTAATCGGGAGATTTTACTTCAATCACAGATGATAATGTTGGTTCGTAAACAGTAATAGTTTTTATTCTGTTTTTGTTGTTAATTTTATTCTGCGATGAATTCATCGATGATTTGGTCAATCTGATAGCTACCTGTGGGGATATAAACAATAAAGAAATCTGGGGTTCCATCCGGTTTATTTTTTTTTTGCAAGTACAAGCAAATTATTTGGAGGTAATCCACCAAATGGTTCAGATCTGATATTTGGCCAACTATGATATACTCGCAGTTGCGCAAGTGCAATCTCCCTTGCTGAAATTGCAGTTGGAAAATTAATACTTAATTCAGGATTAGTTGTGCTTACTGATATCATAGTGGTTTTCACCAGTATTGTGTTCGTGGCAATCTGTTGCAATAGTTCTTGTGCTGACATTTATCTATTTATCTGTAACTTTAATGGGTGTAGACTCTATCACAGTCATTGCTTCGGAGAATATTTTAGTCATTAATGCGAACTCTGAATCCGATATTGAAGCATCGTTGAGGCTTTCAGATATTAACTGAGACAGTTTAGAATATGACGCCGTTGCCGCGTGTAACTTCACAAACTTCAGCGATCGTAGTAGACGCTGAAACACAGATCCTTATGACCGCAGGTGATGTCATTGTTACCGCGGATAAAAAAGATCGGCTCCAGCAACAAGCGCTGAGACTGCGTATACAATTATATCAATGATAATTAGACGTCTGTGATATTTTTTTAACTTTTATCGTGTAAGCATCAACGATAGATTTTAATTTATCTTGCCACTCACACGCTTGATTGTATCTGTAGTCCATATTATTTACTCTGTAATCAATTGAGTTGTTTCGGCAACAAATTCTAGACACCGCCAGATTGTTACTGCAGTTAATTTCTTGTCGGATGCAACCAGGATAAATATTTCCTCGTCTCCACGGTTTAATATAACAGATACGGTTCCAGAGAACGTATCCGTTGAGTGACATGGATACGTGGTAAATATCTCGAATTTTGCACTACTAAACACAGACTATCTGTACACGCCAGTAACTTCCGCGGTATGTTTGATAGTATTATTTTTTTGAGACCATGTTGTTGATCATGATGATATTGTGTATACAACGTTGTTAATCCGCCTGTGGAGAATTTTACGCTGATATTTTTCAAGGAGATCAATTTTATTAATGATATCACGAGCATCACTTACAGTATCTTCTTGTGTTTTCTTAATTGTATCAATTTATGTTTTAATATCAGAAAGTTTCATATCAACAATTGTTTTCTGAATAATCCTTCTGCAATTTCATCGATCTTTCTGGAATTTTTACGGTGATTTGTAAACGCACCTACGTGAACGTCATACACGGCTCTCTGCTTAGACAATTTTCCGTCTACGGTATTGTGATTGTTTATGTGAGTTTCGTATTCTGTTTTTAACGTGGATAATGTACTACTAACGGCATCATGTTCGGTTTTTAACGCACATTATTTACCATCAACAGTGTCAACGTATCTTTTCGTTGCCGCATCTTCATCTGATGTTGGATCTCTTAGGACAGTTATTTTATTTCCGTTCATGGAAAGCTCTCCTGTTAATACATCACTTGACGTTGATAATCGTTTTTGAACATGTTTTATAATCTCACTCCCGATATATTCTATCGATATACCCGAATCTCGTATTTTTCCGCTGTCGGTAAATACCGGACTATTATCCATAGCAGCTCCAAAAACCCTACGAACTATATCATTCCACTTAATATTACTTGTTTTCAAAACACCGTGTTTGTCCTGAAAAATAACAACTTCGTCTCGGTCAACCCCAGCTAGGTTCATAATATCAGCCAGGTCATCTCGTGTTGCATATTTTGATGCGTCGAAATCTTTATCGGTTCCTTTCTCGGTTTTTCTGATCAAAGATCTTTCGTAAATATCGAGCATGATATATTTGTACAATTTTAAATACCTGTCCAACGATTACTTGTGTACTCGAGTACAATCTTGTGAGGTGGTTTAGTTGAATTTGATATCGCATCAAGTACAGCGATTGATTCACGATCACATATCGGTGGGTCTATCATTGTCTGTGTCGGTAACGTTGAATACCAAATCTTGGCAGGTAATTGATTAATATAATTTAAAAACTCTACTGGTGGTGATAGTCCGTACGAATCAAAATAAACAATTCCGCGTGGATCAATCGCATATGCAGCCCAGTGAGTTCCTGGACCGGAATTCGAATGGAGATTGATGATACCGGTTTCAGCGTGATGTGGTTTTTTCGGTAATTGGTCGCGCATAAACACTCTTCTAACATGTTTTATTTTTAATTTTTAGCAGCATTTATCAGATTAAAATTTGACATTGGTGTTATATTCCTGGAAGTCTCAGTCCCTTTCCTAGATAAGTTCCCCGGAAGTCTGAGACCTCGTCCCTTTTTATACCCTTTTCCTGTTGCTTTCCTTAATGCCATTCAATCGGCGGTTCCAACAGCACCGAAATCAGCAGCTTTTGCAATTACAGGTGCGGTCGCAGCAATTGATGCTGGTATTGCTGCAAGAAGTGAAAATATACCTCCTAATTTAATCATATCTTTGATGGCACTTGGAAAAAATTCAAGTTGAACTCCGGTTTTTGATACCAGAGCTTTATTGAAACGTTTAAGCTGATTACCGGTTAACGATAATTTGTTTGGACCACCATTCATTTGTTTTTTCTTTAACGTTTTTTTTTGCCCGACATTGATTTGCGTTCTTTGATTGTAACTTTTTTTCTGACCTTGAGGCAGAGTTGCTTTAACATGACTATACGACATTTTTATATTTACTTGATTGATTTTAATGACTTGTTCTATACGGGTGCATCAACGACTCGCATTCGTCCATAAACACCTTCGAGTAATACTGCTCTGTCGCTAAGTATAACAGCGATCGCTCTGAAACCGGCGGGAACAACAGGTGGACCTACAGCACCAGGAGGAAAGATACCTACATTAGCTCAAAAATATATATCAACAACAGATTGTATGTATAAATCTAAATGTTCCAGTGAAAAGTAATAGATCGGATATAATGTCATAAAATCTTTTTGTGATATTTGCAAACCGGTATCTACATTTAGATCACGACCCATAAATGACATTAAACAATGATATGCACGTGAAACAGTTTTATGTTCAAAATTCAACTTTATATCCTCGGCAGGTTCTTGATGTCCATTTATTCTTAAACTAACCTCGGCAACATCAAGTGTGTCAAATATCATCGTACTTTTTTCTGATTATTTACTCTTGCATTTTTCTGAAGTGCGATAAAAATATATCGTGGTGCTGAAACCCCCTGTTGTGCTGATATATGCCATGTAAATTGACCAGCACCATTACCTTGAGTACTATCTGTAGTCATTGTTTTCCACGATAGCAGTGATTTACCACCTTGATTCATGAAAGAAAGTAATTTATTTTCTTCTGTGATAGATGGAACCATTACCGGCATTCACAATGATAATTTTGCTATCGTTATTTTAGCTTCATCAACAACCCCATCGAATCGCCAGACTGCATCAATGTCTGAGTCTTTTCTGACAAGTACTATAGTATGTTTAGCACCAAATATAACCTGTCTAACATCTCTGCAAAATCCAACAATATGAGATAACGGAATTGCACACGAAAATTCTCCAACATTGACTTAAGTGCTGCAAATCCAAGGTTGAAATTGTTATTTACGCAATTACGTCTGCGAGCCCACCTGCTGATCTTACATTACCAGTAGTTAAATCTGCGTGATCTGCATGATCGGTTATATCCTTTGCAAACATCATCGATGGACCAGCTGATCTACTGAATAATGCCATAATGCCATTATTGACAAAAGCAATTTTAATAGCAGCTTCATAATTTGTATCGTCTACTTTTATAAGTCGACCTTCGACTTCGATAAATGCCTCAGCGAGTAAGAAATAACTTGTATCTTGTACTTGTAATTCTATTCTTCCACGCTGATTTGGTTGTACTGCATCGTAAGACTAATATTGATAATCGCGCAGGGAATCATTTTTACGAACTGGATCACCGATGTTTAACGCTGTGTCAATTTCACGCTTAAACACTGTATTGTAATTACTATGATCTAAATTGTAATTATCTACGAAGACCACTTCCTGCTATCAGACTAGCGACTATGTTATCTTCTTTTTCTTTTAACGATGCATCAGCCAGATCCATTAATCTTTGGGTTGCGACCTGATTAATTATTTTACTTTCATTTGCAGTCATAACGTCAGTAGATGGTAATTTCAGTTGTTTTTTTTTTGTCGTAATAACCGTAAAATTCTGTCTTTCACCGCAGTAAACGCTTTACCGGCAAGATCACCAATTACGCTAGGAACTTTGTCGCGAATAACATCGATAGCTTTCATTGATAATTGTTTTGCAATTGGCATTGCTTTTGGGGTTATCCTGGTAAATAAACCCCGAACAACATCTCCATGTCCATCTCCGTAGGTTATTTTATAAACTGGTAATCGTGAATTTAATACTCTGAGCTTTCTTGGCCTACGATACGTATTGTGTACGATCATTTTGTTTAATCATTCACCATGATCTAAATTATGTGTCAAGGGATTTAGTCATCTTTAATTTCATCGATAAATTCCCGATAGGTATTGATGTCCATGATACCACCAGCAAATAATCGTCGACAGATATAAGAGATTTCGTTGATAATTTCATGAGAAGTATTTCCAGCGCGTTTCCCTCCTATGAGAATTTCTAGTTTATCCACGTCAGCAATGACGTTGTCAGGACAGGTGATAGGATCATTTCCCAAACCACTTCCTGTAGTAGCGCCAGAAGAGTCATCACCAGGATCTTTTTTTCTTTTTACTTGGAAAAACAAAACTACCCCACCATTTAATCTTTTCTTGAAACTTTTCTTTTATCGATCTCTCTTTTTCTTCTTCTGTCTGTTTCTTTTTTTTACCTTTTTCTTTATTTTTCTAGGTTTTTCAGATTGATGTGGAGAACATTGTTGTTGTTCGATTTGCTGCAGAGCTGGATAAAGTTGATACTGAGGAGGTTTTTGTTCTATTTGTTGCAAAGGCTGAGGTAGTCGATACTGGGGTTATTGTTGTTCCATTTGCTGTTGAGTTTCTTCTAATAAAATCTACGTATATTGTTAATATATTCATTATATACTGCTTCATCACTTCTAGCCTGAATTTTGTTGTAGTACACACGATATAGCCATTTAAAATAGTCATCAGCATTTATGTTAACATACTTAGGTTTTAAAACTTTAGACTTTTGAGACAAACTATCATATGCAGCACGAGAAAAATCCTTCTCTTTCATATTTTGCTTAAGATCTTCAATAGCACCTTCATTAAATTTACTAATCAATTCAACATTTTCTCTTTTTACTTTAAGATTTAGATGCAAGTTTTTCTTTCACATTAGCTATTTCAGTGTAAATTTTATCAATATCTTGGATAGGTTGTGCGGCAGCTATTCTAGCTGGAAGATCTTGTAAAATCTCTTGCGTTGCGCTAGCGGTTTCTTGGATTGTCCAAAGAAGAGGTTTCTTTTTTTCTAGATCAGTGATATCTCCCCTTACAACTTTCTCAGTTGTTGCAGTAATAGGTTTAAATAATCTTTTTGTACCTTCTACGTAATCAACTTGTGACTCCTGGCGTTCTTGATGTTTTCTTCGAAGCGAATCTCTCAAAGGAATATATTTTTTGATTGCTTCCTGGCGTTCTCGAGCTAATCTAGTAGTATATGCTTCTCCGATATTTGACATATTTTTATTGATATATATATATATATATATATATATATATATATATATATATATATATATATATATATATATATATATATATATATATAATGTTAATTACATGTATCGATACAATATTGGGCTAATTTGTAGCAGCACAGAGGGGTATTGATACCTAGAAAAGAAAACCCTTCAACCGAGGAAGAATATTACTCAAAGTTCAAGAAAGTCTCATATTGATCGTTTGTCTGAATTATTCATTTTGTTTGATGTATATACAAGATTTTTTTTATCCTCAGATTGACAATTTAACACATGGAGAGAGCAGCAGAGAGGGTCGACTACAACATTGGTTTGGGTCAATCTAGGTGCAGTCATTGAACTGACTTCTACGTTAGTCACCATTAGTCGATTTGGTAATCAAAAAAGGGTGACGTTTCGAATTAGTCTGTTCACCCTCTCTGCTGCTATTGTAACATCAACGCTTTTTACCCTAAAGTAAACGGACCTGGCGACAACATAGCACAACTCTTGACGAGAACACATATGCCACAGGGTACAAATAAAACAAGGAAGTTACTTGGAGTTTTGTGGTCGAGAATAGGGTTACAGAGCGGTCGCATGTGGTTGCCTAATCATTTTGTGGCACTGGTTCCATGTAAAAATGAAACGGTCAGCATATCAAATAAGTCAATGAATGATATGGACCTTACTTGCGAAGAATCATTTATCCCCACCTACCCATTTGTCACAGAAGAGGATAATTTAGTACGAACTAAAAGATTAGGCCTGGATATAACTCTAAGCAATGACACAGCTTACATACATACAAACGGACGAACTCAAGCAAATTAATACTTGGGACACGTTAAATGGACACACAGTGGTTCCTTGACTTACGAGTGTCCCAACTAACGAGTTTTTTGAGATACGAGACGTCTCTCGGCCGATTTTTAGCTTTGAGTTGAGAGCTAAAATTCGGGTTACGAGTCAGCTTCAGATGCCCCACCGCTAGTTGGCGCAGCGAAAGCCACAGTAAACGTCGCAACATCCGCCCAGCATCCCGTGTTTCACTCATTCACTTTAAGCGGTTAGCTCGCAGAGGAAGCATCAGTGTTGTGCTAGCATTTGTGCGTCCACTTATTTTGCAAAACGTCGTTTTTCTAACAATGGATCCGAAGAAAGTGAGTGCAAAGGACAGTTGATAAAGGCTATAACGCCAGCCGTGGGCGTTAAAATAATTTCTAAACAGCGGACATCTATCCATGAAAATATGGAGAAGCTGCTGATGGTGTGGTGGACGGAGAAGCAGATGGCATGAGATACCGTGGCGGAGGCTATAATCTGCGAGAAGGTACGATCTATTTACGCTGATTTGCTGCAGCAGACCCCAAGACGAGGTATCGGGCGGGTTCCAGAATTGTAAAAAGAGGACTGGCATTCAGTCCGTTGTCAGGCATGGTGAGGAAGCAAGCGCGGATATGAAGGCAGCTAAGGATTACCTCAAAACGTTTGCTGGAAGACTTATATAACGGCAGAGGAGAAGCGGATGCCAGGCCACAAACCCATGAAGAATAGGAAAACCTTCGCATTGTGCCCCAATGCGAGCGGCTATAAACATCGTGATATGCCTCAACTTATCGATATGGCCTTGCAGGGTGTTACAAAGGGTGGGTTTTTTTTAGGTCCGGAACGGATTAATGGGATTTCAATTATTTTCAATGGGGAAAATTGATTTGACATACGAGTAATTTGAGTTACAAGCTCCATCACGGAACGAATTAAACTCGTAAGTCAAGGTACCACTGTAATGACTGCGAGCATCAGGCATAATCATTAATCTCAGACACTGTAGACAGCAGGGCAGATATGAGCATGCAGACGAGATGACCAACATTCATGAAATACCAGGAACTTACCCTATTCCCGGAATAAAACCACTAAATGCAGATGAAATACTCAATATAATCCTGAGTGACATTCCGACAGTGATACAAATGACTGTGGTCTTTGGGACTCAAAGAAGGCACGCGTGTGTAAAACTAAATATCTAATAAAAGTGAACGCAGAAGGTAAGTAACTGTGTCAAGTTCTAGTTCTAGAAGATTTGATTTACACGGAAACACATGAAGCGTGAACAAGGAAAAAAAACTGCTGCAACCTCAAGCACCCAGGTCCGAGATAATTACGTTCCTTGGGTATTATGCGACACTGAAAATTTTTATACAAGAAACGTGTCACCTGGATATACGGTTTAAAGTGTAGAGATGTCTCCATAGTGGAATATACCGGAGAATATGATGATATGCTGGTTCATCATGGGAATGCAAAAGTCTGCTCAGATGGTTATGAAAGAATGAATTCACAGGTTATGGATACAATTAAAGAACTTGCAAACATCTGAAACCGAGTGATGTGTACGCCAGGATGACTGATCAATACCATAATATATCTGTAGATTATCCGCGTGATATCAGACAATGTCAGAATATTGTTTCAGGAATAAATGCGGAGAAGATAACCAAAGGAGGCTCACATAATGTCGCTGATGAGTTATTGGATGTTTTGAGAATGATGAGTGAACATCATCCCTACGTAACTGAAGTTATTCATTCCCGAGACAACGCTCTTCCGGCAATTATCTGCTACACAGAAACATAATTGGCCGACTTTAAATCGTTTTTAGAGTCCGGAGCAGGTGTGATTGGCATTGACGGAACATTTTCCCTCGGTAAATGTTTCGTAAGAACCACAGTATACAAATCGCATAAAGTGTTGCGGAGGATAACAGGCGATTCGCCAATTTTCTTGGGGCCATTGATGCTCCATTGGGACGGTCGTCAACAGACCTATTTCCGGTTCTTTTCCCATCTCAGAGGTGTGCTAGGTATTGAACTTAAAAATGTGGAGATACTAATGGGGACCGACGATGAGATGACAATGGTAAACGCTATTGATCTGGCTTTCCTTGATTGCAAAAGAAACCTGTGCACGAAACACACCAAAGACAATCTTATCCGTCAAATGACAGAAAAGATTCCCAAAACCACTAAGGAGCTGACAAGTATCGTTGGACAGATCTTTGGATCAAATGGTGTTGCCACAGCCTATGATTCAGCAAGATTTTACGAACGTAACCAAATCTTGAAAACTAAATTGATCGAAAAGAATCACGGAGATTTTTTTAGTCTATTACGAAAGATACATTCAAGAGAAACTAGCAAAACATGTTGTATCCGGTGATACCAACTTTGGACTAATAATAATACGGAAAGCATGAACAACCGGCTAAAGGTCTTGCTAAACTGGCAACCAAGGAAAACGAACAAACTCATTGCAAAAATATATGAACTGATCAAGGTCCAGTTCGTTGACATTCGCCGATCTCTTTAAGGGACAGGCAACTATATACTCAACACAAAATTCTCGCGATTGAAACTAAGTAAATTATGGTGGAGTTCCAAATTTGAGGAAGAAAAACACGATATATTCATAACATTTTTGAAGAAATCCCACCTTAAATTAATAACAGCGGTCACGTCCTCAGACGGCATGTACACTGTGTTGAATGCCTCAAAATTGGCAACAGAAAAAACAAACCAAAATACAAGGTGCCGGGCGACAAGGACTAGAAAGAGAAAGAATTAGAAAATGGGTTTTTTTTTGTATATGATAATTATTTTTTTTTTTGTATTATCTATTTAACTCAGCACAAAGGAACATTTTAAACCATGTAACCAGTTGAGAATCTGTGATAATGGATTATTCATTGTTGATTGAATTTGCCGTTGCCAAATCTATGTTCTCCGAAATGATAATAAATATGGTACCTTCTCTGTAAACAAACGCGAAGATGTAACTCCGTTCTTCAGCCATTTTGTACTAAATATAAAAACATTTAAAAAATGGTATTTCATAATTTTAAACCATTTAATTTATGATATAAATACACTTGTCGGAAATGACTTTTATGAGGATTTGTTAGGCTTCGTATGACATTGTATGAAGAAAAAGAATTTTCCAGGATTTCTAAACTGGTTATACTGGCAATATAATAAAGACTTTGTATATGTTAGGAGCTGTAAGAAGAACTTTTAATTCCCTATAATTTTATGTATAATCATACTTTAGGTTCTAAAATATACAGCTTGGGCTATTGTCGGCCCAACTTGGACTGAAAAAAGACAATTCGGCCCAACTTTGAAGACGATTCGGCCCAACTCGAAAGACAATTCGGCCCAATTTCATAATACAAATTACAATAGTTTTAACAAGTATTAATTTTTAACATATATTTTGACAATTTTTATATAATATGTTTTAGAATAAAATTTAGAAAATTTTGTGAACAAGATAAATCTTTTCCGAAGTTATAATGGTTAGGAGGTTTATGATATCTTTAGGAAAAACCGTCCCAAAGCCAAATATTACCGTGAAGAAAAACAGTAGCATAGTAGAGATGGACGGGGTGCTTTGGGAGTTACGTAGACAATAATGAGATGCACCGTATATCCTGTGGAAGAAGGTCGATTTTGTTAGGCACTAGTCCTACGTGTAAGACATAGCACATGTTGATTTTATTTAATTGCTATGTCTTACGATCCGAATAACGGCCTTGTGTAGTCTGTTCCGATGTTGTCGACATCGGAACGAGTAGTCAAAGTTTCAGAAATATCGCACATACTTGGCAACCTATATCGACACTCTTCCACTAATTTCTGTTTAATTAATATACTTATTGTGCTGTTTTTATCCTGGTGGAATCAAGATCTGACACTTGCAAACGGACGCATTGTTTTGTTCAGTTGACATACATTTGAATTTGTTGAAATGCGACAGTAGTCGAGGTATGCCGAAGTATGTTCAAGTAGGTTCCAATCGGAAATGTTTCTTAAACGAAACGAACTGTTGCATTTGCTGTTCAAATACTTGATACTTTGATACTTTCGTTTCATTAACATAAAACGGCCTGGCTGAAACCTACTTCGGCATTCCTCAGCCATCATCGCATTGCAACAAATTGAAATGTGTGTCAAAGGAACATAAAAATGCGTTCATTTGCTAGTGTCAGACTTGAGTCGATTACGATAAGACAACAAAGTAATTATATCAATTACTCTTAAATATGTGGATGAATTTTGATATTTATTTCCAAGTGTGTGATAATCATGGAAATTTCACCTCTTATTCTCCTGCCAGTAGAGTTCAAAACACACTACACGACGCCTTTCGTTAGGTAGTAACACCCTGACGCCCCCAAACATAAATATCAGCGTAATGGCTACGTCAAAATAAAAAAAAGCTTAGACCAACTTGCTGGTATAGACACTTGCCAACTTAGTCTCAAAAACGTAATTCTCAAGCAAAATGCATACGTTACAAGAGATCTTCTCGTATTTGAACGTATTTGTTACTAAAACTAAACTAAACGTATACAGGGAAAATGGTTGAAAATTGCTGAATGAGGTATTTTGCGATAATGTGACATGAATTTAATTCAGAACATTACTGAATTTTGCTGTTATAAGTTACGAAAAAGACAGATGAATATGCACAACGAAAGATGCATCTTTACCAAAATTTCTTGTATTGTAAATTTCATTTAAATTGATAATGAATATTCAAAACACAAAAAACATTTTAAGTTGTCAAATTAATAACATTCTAATCATAACAGTTTCCGATTTTGCTCTGTTTCCCTTTCAAGCAATTTTTTCTTTCTCATTTGAGAAAGAGAGAGTCGCACACACAGACAGATGCATTCAGACGTACAGTCTTTGCATGTGTGTATATTTGTTTCTTTTTAAAAAGCAGCTTACAAGGGAACAATTGATAATGTGTACCATAATTAAGATTAGTGATCAGTTAATTCATTTCTAATTTGTATGGAGTAAAGGAGGAACTATGATTGACGATACTGACTGGTAGTGTCAAGATTTCAGATTATGCACACAATAAAACATAAACGTAACTGGTTCAAGGTTGATGGTGCAGCAACTAAACTGGCAAAATGCTCGGCATCTCTCTCTCTCTCTCTCTCTCTCTCTCTCTCTCTCTCTCTCTCTCACACACACACACACACACACACACACACACACACATATATATATATATATATATATATATATATATATATATATATATATATATATCTTACATAGTATCTACTTGCTGTATGAAAAAATATCTTTATACAACTATCGCATAGTTCGGTCGAATTGTCATTCGAGTTGGGCCGAATTGTCTTTAAAGTTGGGCGGAATTGTCTTATTTTTGGTCCAAGTTGGGCCAAAGTGTCTATAAGTCAACTTAAGATGTGCTCGTATGAAAAAAATCTGCTAGCTCCGCATGGTCATTTTCACTTCCTGGACTTCAGAGGTAAATTATAGAAAAATGATGAAACAAATCACTTTACCTCACACTGAAATGGTAGTGAGTTTACCATAGTTTCAACATAAAACTTTAGGAGCGATATAATCCACATATTTAAAGAAGCAAAATTAAACGATTGTGTGCCATTTTAACCAGTTCAGGCTGCAATCCGGTTCTGTTTGCATCTCCACAAATAAAGCGCCCGAGATTTGATGTACATGAAGAATCATAATCTTCCTGTGGCCCAAATCACGTACCATCCAAGCTTCAGTTTGACATAAATAAGTCACCAGCAAGTGTCACATTTGGATAGGCTCACATGACCAATATGGTTATGGAATAATTTATTTAACCTTTCATGGGAAAAGAAAGATAGCTTTGGCTCACCGACTAAAGTTTTATGTCAAAACAATGGTAAACTCACTACCATATCAGTGTGAGGTATCACATAGATGCCATACAAAAACATGATCATTTATCACTTGAACCAAAAGGAGTAAATATTTCAAGAAAATGATGTAAAGCCAATGATGAATGCCAAGACAATAGTGGCTAGGGGAGGTGTAAACTGTGATAGTCAGGTACATTTAATAAGTGTTACATGCATTAATGTAAAGTATTTAAAGTGTATGAATGTTCATTGGGTACAAAATTATTTATTGAATTGGCAAACATAGAATTTTGTATAAGTTTTATGTTGCATTTTTGTTTGCGTTTGATGTAACATATGTTCTTGTAATGAAGACTTGATTTCCTCTCCTATCTTTTACTATTCTTTGATCTCATTCTACTATGTGCTGAAATAATGGATCAGATTGATTAGAACAATTCCCTGAGACTTGGCAAGTAGCAATGTAGACTTTCCTGTACCATACACAGAGCTATGAGGGGATGAATGACGTAATGAAAAAACAAATTCTGCTCCATACTGATATCTTAGGAGTATAGGTACAAATCCTATTGTGCAAGCTCTCACACTTATTTGTGCTACGAAAGTGTGAAATTTTACTAATAGCTTGACATCTAAGGCAATTGTTTTTAGTACAGATTCAAGCTTTTCAATATAATAAGAAGAAAGATTTCAATGTTTACCATATGACAGAAATTTTTATGAATAGGCTGCCAAATGGGCAAGCCAGTCACTCTAACTTTGGTCACGTAGCAAGAAAGTGTAAACATATCAATTAAATTTCATGTGCCTAGGACTCACTTTCTATGTCCTTGGCACTTTTATGGAAAGGCAGCTTATTCTACTTCCTGCAGATTGCAGTTTGTTCATTTAACTGTTAAAATGGCACACGATCCTTGAGTTCTGCTTCTATACATCTGTGGATAACTAGTACCAACGAAAAAAGTAATTATTTACAAACAAAATATATATTTATATCTACTGTTATTAAGTTGTAGCATCAAGGACTTATTTTTCTTAATCCAATGCTGGACAATTTTTGCACTATTGCCTCAAACTTTATGTAATTTTCCTCACTTTTTCACTACAGTGTCCATAAGGAATCTACAGGTAAACGAAATCCCAGAAAGCAAGTCACTAAGACACACACTATACGTCGACCCCAATTGATGGAACACAGTTTTCGTAATAAATGTTGGTAATTCTCCACCGTTTGAATATTCTAATTGATATCCTTCCACGGAATATGTTTTATCACAAGCGATAAAGATTGTGGTATGGTAGCCTGTTTTATACTTCTTTTTGTTGAAGGAAATAAGTGTACTTTCTGCACAGAGATGGTCGTATTCCAATTGCAAATCCAATTGGTTTAGTTACTAACACATCACACTCCGTTCAGAAGTTTCCTTCCCAGCTAATTTTTTGTTGTGTAAAAGATTTTGGTATTCCTCTAAGCTCTGCTTTTGGAATTCTTTGCAGTATGTGTACCTTGTAGTAAAAAGAATGAGTCATAGCAAACCAATCCTTCTCACACATGTTCGGTTGATCAAGGTCTGACCACTGGAACACTTTCATCTGAATCAAACCTCTTATAGCATTCAGGTACTAGTGGTTTAAACATCGGTGACGTAACGGATGCAATTGTTCTTTGTATGTTGACAAGCTCTAGGTAAATGCGTTCTCTCAACTCCACAAGCAAACCACGAATGTTCTCTTGTAAAGGATCCATTCAGTATTCTCCAAGAATCAGAAATCGCTAGCGTGGACAGTAGCCTCGTTTCTATTTGTACCAAAAGTAATGTCCTCCTATTATCAGTCTAATTTGTTTTGGAAAAGGGCATAGTTTATAAATGGAGAGTTTATTTTTAATTTGCGTTTTAATTGTATTTTGACCAGCTTCAGGTAAATACGTTCTCTGAACTCTACAGACAAAAACCACTAATGTTCTCTTGTAAAGTATCCATCCTTAGCTAACTAAGGACCAACTAAACGTAGGTAGTGACACTTCGGATACCATCGAGCATGTTCCAGGTAGTGACACACAGCAACTGAAGCACTTGACTTTACCCCCTTCTCCCGAGGAGAAAAGTCCGGCTCTGGCTAATTCTTCTGGGGTTGGTCCTGGCAGATTTTGTGGCCATTTTTGTTTGAAGGTTTGGAATCAACTTTCAAAGTCACAGCATTTAGAAAAACGCACAGGGAACGACTATTTCACAAGTTCATTTCAAGTATGGTGACATTCCCAACAATAATGTGCGGCATCGCTTTCGCATCCCTTAGGTTTGAAATGCACAGACTCACTTTATATGGTAGGTATAGTGGTAGTAGCCGTAGCAAAGTTCCCATGAATTCCTGCTGATTCGCCGAGGGCACAGCATACGGCATCCCTGCAATCGCAAGGAATAGCATCGAACTCCACTAAAGAATTCCCGAGCTTGAATGATGTCTGTTTAAAATTATTCATCTCTTTCGCTTGGTCCTTGTAGTTACAATGAACCATCGGTCTTGGACGGTGTCCCATTTTATATGCTGACCAATATCGACGTGTCCGTACGGTAAAGTGAAGTGATTGGGAAACAGCTCTCTCTTCTGATACACGATTTGATAGACTTTTTCCAATGGCCGGCTGACGATTTGGTGTGTGGGTAAACGTACAATCTTGTGTTGTTCGTAGGTGGTCACTTTAAAGGTTTAATCCTGTTTAGACCGCAAGGCTTCTTGAAGTACGTCAAAGTTCACCAAACGACTGGTGCGATAATTGAGAGCCAATCCTTTCACTTTACATACGGTGTGCATTTCTCCTTGCCGGTTTCGGTATTCGTAGCCATAATTTTTAGGACCGCCACTTGCAAAACTGAGAATCTTGTCGTTGAGATGCTCATCTGTCCAGGCCGATCGATGTAGATGAAACTGTCAGTGTCAAAATACAACACACGATCTCCTAACAGTTCTAACACTTTGTACACTTTTAAGCAATCATGTGCTGTCACGTAAGCCGCAATGATGACATTTCCAAATTTGTCGCCTTCTACAATGTCTAGAGTTTCTTCGTAATTGACTAAGATCATGTCCTCATGAACGACGTCCATGTTTCATGTTTTTGGTTTTGTCGTGAATCATCTGGAAGTAGACGGAAGGTTCATACAAATACTCTGTCTTGGGTTAAGACGTTCGTTGTGCCATTTTCTTTTGTGGTCTAAGGGTGACATTGCCGGGGAGGGAGTGGGAGAAAAGCGCCCCACTCCAGAAATCCCCCATACGGCTTGCGTCTCTGATCGCCTCTGTCAACTAAACTCCAGCTCCTTGCCTTCACGAGTGACTTAGATTTGAAGCCCGATGGACCGCGTTATCCACCAACAAGAGAAGGGGTGAAGTCTGGCTACTGGCGCCTTAAATCCAGTTGCTTCGGGTAGATGGGACTCGTAAACTTTGGATGGTAACTCATCTTTGAGAAGGAAATCTCTGATTCCAAACCTCTGCTGCCTTGCGGCTATACATACTCATGTGAAACGCCAAGGGAGTAAACCCAAACACAAATCCGGAGAAGGAGTCCCTAAGGCGGTCTGACATTGACCTCAATGCCATTCCTGCAACTCCTGCGACGCCGTTGGTGCCAAGTTGTATCGACATTTGTTTGTTCCCTTGGGCCCACCAGCTGCATGCAGAGGAGGGATCTGCTGCATGCACAACAGCTGATTCTCCATACACCCTGCCCAGGCTTCGTAGCTCCACTAGAGAGGACATTCCAGCGTCGTCGTATGACGTCGGCACAACACGAGAAGTAGCAGTTTACCGGTTCTAAGCCAAAGTTCGATTGGCGTAGAGCTTGGCGCCAGGGGTTATTTCTGATGGTGGGAGAGATCATCAGGTCTCACTGGAGAGCTACCGCCCGCCTTGAGCTGGGCAGCCCCCAGTCAGTAAGGTGCTTCCCGCCATTTACTGCCTGCTTCACTGGGTGCATGGAGCTTAGATAACCATCTTGACAAGTGGGCCACAAAATTCCTAACCAGGAAAAATTAAAGGAAGAAATAAGAAAACTTCAGCTCTTCGTTTTGCGACCTGGAACGTTTGGACTATGTGTCCTGGACTGACTAATGACCTACAACAGATCGACGATGCAAAGAAGGAAGACTGCCGTCATTGACAAAGAACTTTCCCGACTGAACATCGACATTGCCTGTCTCCAGGATACGCGACCGGCTGATAGCGGCTCCATCAGGGAAGCTTTTTACACGTTCTTTTGGCAATGGAAGCCCTCGAATGAACCTAGGCAGCACGATGTAGGCTTTGCCGTAAAGAATACTCTAGTTGCCTTCATTGAACCTCTATCATCAGGTACTGAGAGAATACTTGCCCTCAGGCTGGCAACATCCTTAGGCCCGGTCCACATCTTCAGCGTGTATGCTCCAACCCTCCGCTCTACCCAAGAGAAGAAAGACAAGTTTTATGAGGCTCTGGACCAGGCAATATCCAGTATTCAAAACAACAAAACCCTTTACTTGCTAGGAGACTTGAATGCTAGAGTGGGAACCGACCATGAGGCCTGGTCCGCATGTCTCGGTTTTTATGGAAGGAGCAAGATGAAAGAGAACGGGTAGCGACTTCTGGAGATGTGCTGCTCCTACAGCCTATGTGTGACCAACACTTTCTTCCAATGCAAGGATATCCACCAGGTGTCTTGGAGACACCCACGTTCACTACACTGGCACCAGATAGACCTTGCCATCACCAGGCGTGCGGAACTGGCCAGAGTCCTCCTCACCCTCAGCTACCACAGTGCCGACTGCGACACGGACCATTCCCTTGTGGTCAGTAAGGTACGAATATTACCCAAGAAGCTGCACCATGCCAAGAAGAAGGATGTGCGAGTAATCCAGAGAAAACATAGCAGTTCATCAGCAAAGTGAAGGCATCTCTCACCAAAGTGACACCTGATGACACCATTGACTCCAAGTGGACCCATCTCCGTGACTCTGTGTACAACTCAGACATAATATCTTACGGGTAGAGGGAACGGAAAAATGCCGACTGGTATGAGGCAAACTGGGAGGATATGGTGTCCGTGACTGAGGGAAAGAGGAAAGCCCTCCTGGCAAACAAGGCTATACCTAGCCCAAGAACATTGCAAGAACTCAGGAATGCAAGGAACAACGCCCAGAAGACTGTCCGCCACTGTGACAACATATACTAGCTTAACCTTTGCAACAGTATACAGACAGCTGCCAACACCGGAGATGCAGGAGGAATGTATGATGGCATCAAGAAGGCGACAGGCCCCTCCATCTCAAAGACCGCCCCCCCTCAAGTCCAAGACAGGTGAAGACATCACAGACCAGAACAAACAACTGCAGCGATGGGTTGAACATTATCTCGAGCTATATGCAACCAAAAACAACGTCACTGACACTGCCCTGGATGCCATTCCAGACTTGCCTGTCATGGAGGAGCTAGACAGTCCATCCTGGAAAAGCTCGGAAAAGCCATAGACTGCCTTGCCTGTGGGAAGGCTCCTGGATGCGACGGCATTCCTCCTGAAGTGCTCAAGAGTGGGAAACCAGTGCTGCTCCAGCCGCTACACATACTCCTCTGCCTCTGTTGAGAACAGGGATACATCTCAAAGGATATGCGTAACGGCAACATCGTCACTTTGTACAAGAACAAGGGAGACCGTAGCCACTGCAACAACTACCGGGGTATCTCCCTCCTCAGTGTTGTTGGAAAGTCTTTCGCCCGTGTTTCCTTGGCTCGCTTGCAGATCCTAGCCTCCCTTCCCGCGTCTACCCATAGTCCCAGTGTGGATTTCGAGGCGGCAGGTCAACTGTAGACATGATCTTCTCACTACGTCAGCTGCAGGAGAAATGTCATAGACATGACGAAGGCATTTGACCTGGTCAGTCGGAGTGGACTCTTCAGAATCCTGCAGAAGATTGGCTCCCCCACGTCTAATTGCTGTCCTCATGTCATTCCACGAGAACATGCACAGCACAGTGTGCTTCAATGGCGCAACATCAGAGGCCTTCCCAGTAATCAGCGTTGTCAAACAAGGCTGTGTACTTGCGCCGACGCTCTTAGCCATATTCTTCTCCATGCTTCTCCAGTATGCCTTCAAGGGCTGCAGCAATGGAGTGTACATCCATACCAGGGTTGACGGAAAGCTGTTCAACATCGCCCGTCTCTGTGCTAAGAATAAAATCACAAAGGTACTCATCCGTGAATTGCTTTTTGCCGATGATGCAGCCTTGATATCCCACACGGAAGATGGACTGCAGCAGCTGTCATGCTCCCCTCCCTCTGTCACCATCGATGGATACAACTTGAAAGTTGCTGAGAACTTCACATACCTCGGGTCCAACATCTCGAGCTCACTCTCAATTGATTATGAGGTGAATGGTAGGATTGCCAAGGCAGCTGCAGTGATGGCCAGACTTAACCAGAGGGTATGGAACAACCACAACCTCACCGAGAAGATCAAACTGCGTGTCTACCAAGCCTGCGCGCTCAGCTCACTCCTCTACAGCAGCAAAACATGGACCAGCATCTGCAAGTCACAAGAGAAAACTCAACAGCTTCCACCTGAGATGTCTGAGGCGCATTATGCACATGACGTAGCAGGACAAAGTACCCAACACAGAGGTTTTAGAACGCGCCAACATCAACAAAATATTTCTACCATTGTTGCAATATTATTTTCTGTCATGATTGAAAATTGTCGCATCGATTCACGGTGTACAGGCCTTAGCGCACATATATAGTGAATGTGACGTCACAAACCATTCTCTTCGGATTAGAAGACAGATTCTGCACTGTGACTGAATTTTGTAACGCGTGTATGGATTGGTGAAAGAACTCAATCCGTTTCGATCCGCTCTTCCACAATAAATAATCGCAGTAAACTGCATTCTTTCACCTATTCTCGTCAGAAGATGTGGACAAACGTAGCATCGGCTACCTTGATTTCGTCAATGCTCTTTCACCCGGAATATCCAATGTATGTCAGATCATCATCGACACGCACTCGAATGACTGATACAGCCCTTTGGAAAAGAAGGATGTATGTAGAGAGGCAAGGCTGTTTGAAGAGAGCACTTATCTAAGGACCAGAAGGTAGACGAAGTTTAAGGAAGAGAAGAAGTTCCATGAGATGCCCTCTATCTTAACGTAATGACATTAACATAAAACTCAAAGGCCCTTTTCAGAGCCAATCATAGGTCTCGAAACGTTGCTTCCTTTGCCTCAACCCACAAACTAATGTTTATCCCTGTATGTATGACTGACTGACTGACTGACTTTATTTCCTCTTCAATAGAGATTACATCAGATATATCAAATTCAGGATAATACAAAATCATGAAATACAACAGAAAAGAGTATTAAACAAAAAAAAAGTGTAATTATCAATGTAGTTCTTTCTACATGACATATGTGCTTATGCATATATATATATATATATATATATATATATATATATATATATATATATATATATATATATATATACACACACACACATACACATATATATATATATATATATAAATGTACACACATACACATACATATATATACACACACAAACACATATATACACATACACATATACACACACATACACACATCTATACATATATATGTGGAACAACATGAAACCATTCTCAAATGAAAAAAGATAGCAAAAGGTGACACTCTTATATTATATGAGCCAGAGAGCATTATATCTCCCTGATCTGTCGTACAACAAAATTGCGGAATTTGATAACAACAGGATGGCCTTTGGTTTTTGCTTGTATTTTAAGTTAATTTATTTATTTATTTATTTAGCTTAACTACTTATTATTGTTGTTATGTCATGACATGTTGGTTGAGAGTAGGGCATGCATTTTATTGTAAAATGAGGTTATGCTTTTTGCCGTTACCAACATGAGTTTATCCCATACATCATCGTCGATAGACGACAAGCAATCTACTCTGCTTCCAAGAAGTGTCACCAATAGTATATCGTCTTCTTGACTGAATGAATTAACCCCGTCTCTCACCTCTAAAGTGTCAATCACCCTCTCAAAGAAGACGTTTCGTTCTTCAAGTATCATTTCACAACCTAAGATAAGATGTTTCGCTCTGTCGTCAGTCTCTTTCCACAGAGTTTGCATATCATAACTTTTCCAACAGGCATGATATATAGTTTCACTATTTCAGAGAGAGCCATAATATAGATGGAAATTTACGCCCCAGAAACCATATACTGCTTGGTTTTAAGTCCAAATGAATGTTTCTGAAGTGAATTAAATCGCTCCTTTGTTCAATATCTGTATTCCAGGTAGATTCTTTGATGTTTTGAATATTTTCAATAATATTCCGATTCCAAACAAGTTTACCTTCCGTTTGTACTCTTACTGCATAGTCTATGAGAACACTTCCCATACCATATTTCTTGAATATTTTGTCAATATCTGCTATAAACCCCGTCTGTGTTAGTGGGTTGGTCAAGTACTGACATAAGCGCAAAATAAAAATCTTTTTCCAGATAAGAGTCCATTCGCCCCTACACAGCCGGTTGAAAAAGCACAATTTCATCTTATCTATGTATGCTTCCATTGACCAGAGTCCTAAGGTACTACGCGTTGCCGCTGTGGGCGAATATTTATCGAAAAAACTCAAAGGCCCTTTTCAAAGCCACTCATAGGTCTCGAAACGTTGCTTCCTTTGCCTCAACCCACAAACTAATGTTTATCCGTGTATGTATGTATGTATGTATGTATGTATGTATGTATGTATGTATGTATGTATGTATGTATGTATGTATGTGTGTATGTTTGTATGTGTGTGTGTGTGCGTGCGTGCGTGCGTCGATGTGTTCTATCACTCTATACATATTGGGAGTATATCTCTACTCTCCACTGAGGTTGATTTGGTGCACACCTGTTCCTACCATTGTTGCAATATTGTTACTAATCTTCAGGACCGTGACATCACTACATCTCTCCGCTTTCCCTTAACGCTAGACAGACCAAAATATTCCCCATGTTAAATTCCCGTTGACGCCAGACGTTCCCGGTGTTATTTTTAAAACCTTGACGCCAAACATTCCCTAGGACGGGGTTGTTGGGTCTGTAACGTAATTTCCCATTGACTTTAGGGTATCCTCTATTACTACTTATATGGGAAGAAACTAAACTTGAACCAATGTGTTGATGTTGACTTTAATTGGAGCTTATTCCTGTGATTTGCCGTAGTTTAATATTCCCTTTTGTCACTATTTTGTTTATGTGCTTTTTTCCAAAAGGGGTCTCTGCACAATTGTAATAGCACTGGACCCCCAATTATTTTGCCCCCAGAAAGTTTTCCTTCACTGTCGCCGAAAGACAGGCAGACAAACATACCATAATCTCATATTATAAACAATAAGCAATTACCTTTTAAATCCATACGAAGAATGCCTAAATCTAAATCTTGTATCACCACCAAAAAGAGACAGCAACAAATGCTAAAAAACTAGACTGGGACTACATTACTGAACCAGAACAAAATAATTGTAATCTGATTCGTATGCTTCCTGTGATAGAGTTATATGCTGATAGAGGATAGTTTCGTAAATTGGCCATTCAGATTTCGTATTTAAGGCTATGGTGCGATTTATGTCAGCTATTATTATTACTAATTAAAGATATGGAAATATTTATGAACTATGTGTTTCAGGATTATGTTGTTCTTTTAAAAGATATGATGCATCTACACCTAACATAGTTCCTCTACATTATGTAAATAGTGAAATACTAATAATCAGCTAGAAATCAGAGCTAGCCACTAAATGTAGCTTGGACGGCTAATGTTTTAATTTGCATCAAGCTGCTTAGTACTCAGTGTTTTGCAAACTGATCATATAGACAAAAGGCATGTGTTTGCACTGTGAGCATTACGTGTTGTCAAAATTGATATTCGGACGTGAAAATTTGGGCCAGGTTGCCCCTTCGTTTTCTATGATCTGTGTTACGTGGTTAGGCGTTAATAAACACTAACACAGGAAAAAGGTGGAAACAACAAGCTTTGTAAAATTTAAATAATTTATTTCCCTGGAAAAGAATGGAAACTGGAAACAAGAACTAACGGTTTATCCAAACATAATCCAAAAATAATCAACGAATTAAATTTTCAAAGTCCTAATAATGAAATGTTCTAACGAATTCAATGTCTGTGTCCTGATCAAAAATCCAAGATGGAAGGCGATGAGGTATGCGGTAGCCTTTACTGTGCTGTATCAACAGTTCCTTGCAGAAAAAAAAGAAAAATAACACTCCGGTGTTATAATTCCAATTAAAAGTTTGATTAGCTGTCTTTGTCCACGAATTCTGTATGAGTATTCAATTATCTCCTGAGAAACCAATCAATCTTTTAAATCCAAATGAACTGAAGAACAATAATCATACAACTTGAAAACTTGCTACCACATGAGAACTTGACATCAAGTGTAAAAGCTCGAAATTGATACATTTATATCATCTCAATTTATAATAAACCATAGCTACTGTGTAAAAAAGAAAAAAAAAACATCGTAGAAATTATTAACTTATTTAAAATCAGGTACACCCAGTATGGTCTTGACTATGAACAATGATGTTTCACTCTTGGAAAGAAATAACAAAATTGTTTGCCGCTTCTGAATCATGTCTGGAACTAAGTCAGCTTTAAATAGAAAGTTTCAACTATAACCAGCTATTCACATTATGTACGTCTCAAATTTTTAAAAAAAGCTCTGAACTTCATACTGAAAAACATTACAGTAGCGTGAAGCAGAATAAACGAATTTAAAACTAGCAAACAATTAATACAATTTAAAATAAATCTAAATTAAATCCGATATACCTAACATATGCCACGGACTTTTTGGGTTAACTAATAATATTTTCGTGTTTTGTTTTGTTATATCTATCCAAACTTTTGGTTTCACTTGTGCATTTTTTAAAATAATTATATATATATATATATATATATATATATATATATATATATATATATATATATATATATATATATATATATATATATATATATATATATTAGGCCAGTCATAAGGCATAAGGCATATTAGGCATAAGTTTATGCATAAAAGTGTCCCTATCATCCCATTAGAATACCTGATTTGTGCGTAAATATTGTTCCTTGCACTACATAGGAATAAAAATATCGGAGTGCAACTCAAAGAGTATTAAAATGCAGGGAACCAGTCTATATATTACATGTGCACCTTTCAAAAGACTGCTATCTCCGTTTGGTCACTATTACTTGGACTGCAAAAGGAAATTGGAATTGCTATTCATTACGTGCACTTTCAACAGTTGATACTGTGTAGAGCCAGGAGATAAAATAGGGAAGACAGCAGCCTAAAACTCCGAAACAGGAAAAAAAGGCTACAAGTCTTCTATATACGGAGGTGGAGTACATGGGCAGCCCACGATATAGAAACAGACCTACTTGCTTTAGCATCCGGTGATACACAATTCAGCTAAATACGACTGACCTTCCTCAGCCAGCATTACTTGGATGTCTTCACGTTTATTGCAGCCGAGGGCACCAGGCGGCATGCGTTAGCCCGGATTCCGTTTCGGACAGTCGCGCTAGTCAATTGTGATCTGGATCGTTTTCCTCAAAAACGAAGTTTTAAAGCAAAGCCTGGCACATGTACTCTAGTATTGATTTGGTTTTGAATTAAACTGGGCCAGGACGCGAATTTCGTCTGTTTTGTCTCATTCTCGACGAGTCAAAGGCATGCCACAAATTACAAACAAGATTTTGAGGACGTTTGTGGGCAGAAGGGCGACCAACGTTGCGCCACATCCCACGGAAATACGGAAAGGCCCTTCTGGTTTGAATACAGACTCCATGAGGCGAGGTGAATCTTCGATCCTTCAACGAGACTGAGTGACCCCGTGGGTAAACACCGCCAGCCTATCTCCTTGATTCGCTTGTATGACAGTGGCGAGTAAGGTGAAGACTTACAGATTGTCATGATTAGTATACTCGATCGACTCTTTATTGTGAGCCATCATGTGTTGTTTTATGTAGAAAATTGTTGTCCATATATTCTATCTCTATTTTTGACTATTCGGTGTAGTTCGATCAGTTTACGAGATGATCAAATTGTAGCGTGAATTTAGTTGAATAATACAAATACATGCAGTTATTCATGTCAAATACTTAATTTATTCCTCGCATCGTATTTTCTTGATCATGTTGCATTCAGAGTTGATGCTGCATATCCCAATGATATGATCAATTGAATACAATTTGTAAGTATTCACCTTTCTGAACCTAAACAGGATATCATTAAGGTTGACAAATTGACATTCATATCATCCTTAAAAGTTTGTTTTAGTACAATCAGCATTGACCATATTTTTATCCAAACTTCTAAGCAATAATACATCTTATCTTGATATCAAGATAGATGTTATTATGTTAAATATTTATTTTATCTATCTGCTTAGTGCTGCACAATGTAACAAAGTGTCATAGTTAGGTTTGCATAGATTTAAAATCATTTTTCATTTTCATTTTTTTCTCACTAGTTTCGTTCATCTGCAGAAAAGTAGGTAGGCTCAAGCTGTTATACATATTGTGGGTGAGATGTACAGAGTTGATAATGTATGGGCATGCAAGCATGTCGAACTAGAAGTCAGCTTTTTTTTAATACAAATTTTCCCCATTGCTTAATCTCAATTCACTGTTAAGTAATATGATATGTAGATATGTGTGTCTTATTGTTAAAATAAATCCATACCCCAAGTAAAATAAATCCATACAACAAACTCCACCTCCTCCAAATCCAATCCCAGACTCGCATGGTTTTGGTCTCAGTTTTTATACTTAGAGCTCCGTACCTTGGATTATTTTGATAAATTTCTGCTATTCTGATTCAAATTAAAGCTAGATTTATACCTTACCATTTTTGTCTTACTTTATTGTCTTATTTTCTGTCATTATTTAATAGATATTCCCTCTGTCATTCAAAAGTCAAGACCTGCAGATTGTTAGGTTAGCTGTTAGCTCCGGGACGTAGCGAGGGGGGGGGGGGATAGGCGGCAATCAGCCAACCCCCATCAGCCAACGTATACGTCTTTGTCTTGCTTGTTTATAAGTTTCATTCAAGGATCGGGTCATTTATATTCATTGTGTTCTTGTCAGTAAATAAACTGATCAGTACATTACAGTAAATGAAGTTGTTCTGTACATGTTAATTGTTACATACTACGTGTAATTTAAAAACTGTCACGAAACGGAATAATAAAACTGAAACTTAGACGGACACCCTGTCAAAAACATTATGCTGACATTAGTGAGCGTGTTGATGCAAATTCTTTTGAACATAAAACATACAATTTGCTACCTGCACTTTTGGAATAATAGTTGGGGAAATTTCGAGCTTCACGCAAACAGCCTGGCAAGATATTTATCACAGAGGACAGTAAATGTAAAACTTGATACACGCAGACTCAAGAAACGGATTAAAACGTACAACAGTAATTACGTTACATTTTTAAACAGAAAATAACTATGTCCTGAAAATCTTAGAAAGACCCAAGGTTCTACACTGGCATGAGTGATACGAATCATAGATGTGATTCGGGGTTCATTACAAATAATCATATTTGTAATATTAACACATTTGTGACAGATAAATTAATCTGTAACAGAAACGTCTATTTTGTAAAAATTGCAAATTTGTAGTAAATATATTAATTTGTGTCACAACTATTTTGTAAAAATAAAAGGAAGCAAATCATTCTTCTAAGTTCTGGTACAGTGAAAAAGTACAGTACGGCAAATAATACCGTGGGAATTCGGAGTAGCGGTCACACACACACATACACTTGAAGCTTGTTCGCATCACTCTCTCTCTCTCTCTATAAACACGCACATACATACATACATACATACATACATACATACATACATACATACATACATACATACATACATACATACATACATACATACATACATACATATATGAAACATAAGAAACTTGTTCGCATCTTTCTCTCTCTTTCTCTCTCTCTCTCTCTCTCTCTCTCACACACACACACACACACACACACACAGACACACACACATATATACAATCTTTAATATGTTAAAACTGAAACTCTGCGTCTTGTAAAATGAATGCAAGACTGATACATCTACTTCCGTCATCAGGAAAGAATGATTCAGTGTTAAAATACATGTAAATATAAGCCGTTATATATTTCTATTTGAAATCTCGATTTTCATCCATCCTTTTTATTTTAACACATCACAATCTTTAAGATATTTCTATCCTTTACGTAATAATTAAAAAGGCGAATGCATGTGAAGATGTCAGAGAGTAATTTGTCTCTATTGTCATTAGAAACTCATCATCGGATGTTGCAAAGGATATCTTGTCATTGTTTGAAAGTAGCATTTGTTACACCTAAAATAGAAGTAATGTCTTTAAGTAATAATGTAGAGCAATACAAAATTAGGACGGACAATTTTCAATGTCACAGACAGGAATATGTCTTTCCTACATCTTGTATTCTGCAGCTTAACGATCTATAGTGTCTCAGATGGAAAAGTCGTATTAGGCATAATTGGACAAAATGTGTCTTTTTCATGGAATTTTAGCATTATAAAAAATGACGCTTTTTATATATTGCATAACGGGTCACCTATCCATCAATTTTTTCCCAATCGCAATGCTTCTGTTCCACTACAACCACCGCAACGAGGATTTTCTACTGTATATTACACTATGCCAGAAAACGTAACTGTGACAATCCATATTCTGGCCCTAACCGAAAATGATGCCGGGATGTACAGGGTCGTACGACAATGGAATTTAGAAGATTTGGATAACCGTGTTGATCTACAAATTATTGGTATGTATGGTTGAATTTTAAAAAAAAAACATATAGATTTGCGTCAACCCAAATAGTAACTTCCCTGGCAAAATGGAATCGCATAAGGTTAACTTCTCTTAAAGTTGAACCAAAGGTAAAAACTTACTAGTTATATTGTTATTTAACCTTAACTGTTGCCACGAATGCGGTATTCATTTTTCTGACCATTATGTATGGGTTTTTTAAACATATGTTATCTTTCCAATTAATATTTACCATATTTGGTATGAAATAAGCATACATATGAAGTGATTTGTATATTCGGTAAGCATCAGCAGAAGAATAGTTAATTCACCATGTGATTCCTTCTTTTAACCGTTTCAAATTATGTAGATACTGTACATACGCATTGCACGTTTTACCCGTGCATGAACATATTTCCTGCATCTAGGGTTTCTTCCTACGTTTGTTTTAGTAATAATGTGTCAGTTCTAAGAACAGTTCTGTAAAAGCAAGACATGGGTATTTTTTTTTAAATACATACAATGATTTAGGCTTTATCAGCATTCACCACATTTTCTGCATCATTGTTGCATATACATGTGCGATTATCAATTTACAATGAATAACTAGAATTACGTGTTTCTACATACGTATACCCGCGTTTCTCAATTTTGTCCTGTCCCGTAAGCATGCACATATGCAAATGGTTACAATATGCAAATCAGGATAATTCAACTCAGTAAGCATGCACGTAGTTAACAGATCAAAATCTGTATAGTCCTACTGAGTATGCAGATACATAACTTAAGGAAGATCTGAATATACTTTTAAGCTTGTTAATTATTGTCATGTAGCCTATCGGGTAAGGATGGTCCAAGGAACTTATGTAAGTTATACATCTGAGTTCATCTTTTCATGGTCAGTAAATGCATGTCTGGTGATGATGGCGAAAGTAGGTTGGTGGTTGAAATGGCCAATACAATATACAATTGATACGCTTAGTTGACGATCACAGCATTCGTTTGAATGGGTTATTATAACTGCAATATACTGTTGGAGAAACATTACAATTGTCTTTGCATATTTTAATTTATTTAGTTTCAAATAGTATCGTTATATATGGTATATATTGCTATTTTGCCACGTAAAATCTAGCGACTCTGTGGAAAGTATTTCTGATTGCAAATGCTATATAATTTCTCAGAAATGGTTTGTAAACGGATTCAAATGGAGAAATATAACACTGGACAATCCACACCATTGATGTCTTCCTGTTTCAATCTTCCACGAATACCTTCAACAATCGCATCAGAAGGCATTTTAAATGATTGAAACCCGGGAGAGAAAATCTCTTGTACTCTAAGAGTTTTTTTCGAATTTATCAGAAGCCTCCTGACATTTGTCAGACCAAAGAAACTTTGTTTTCTTACCCAAAAGATTGGTCAGGGTTTCAGCAATTATGGATAAAACAAAGCTAAATTCCCGATAATATCCAGTCATACCCAAGAGTCTCATCAACTGCTTCTTACTGATATGCATAGCGAATTTATTATTATCCTTGAACTTAAGATTTATAGGTTTAACTTGACCGTGTCCAACAACATTTACTAAAACTGATACACAAATGTACACGAATAACTCGATTATCCTTCTTGTATACTGAGTACGCACAATACATTGATTTACATATTCGGCCCATACCTGCATACGAATGCTTTGAGTATTCACTGAAAAATTATGAAGTTGAATAACATGCAATTACGAAAATTAAGTTGAAATCAAACGACAAAGCGAGGTTTGCCAGTGATGTATCCACACTAATATCTAAAAGAAGCTAAGATGTACTAGACCTCCTATGATAGGAATAGTTGAAATTCGAAGTATACTAAAGCAAGGAGAAGTATTTATCTTTTTATTAACTTGAGCGACATACAATAATCGTTTTTCTTTCAGGGATCACGTATTACACACCCGTGGCGAAAACCAAGATGGAGACTTCAGAAGGTAATGATTGTGCAAACTCATTTTCCATTCGATTCAGACTCGGCAAACATGTAATGATTATATAAAGCGATCTCAGGACACGTTTTTTTTTTATTGCGGTAAAGAGATTTAGCATAAACAAAAAACGACACTGTTGATTAGCAACATATTGATTTGTTGGAAATGTGGGTTGTTTTGAGGAAGGGCAATATGGCGGTGTTTTGTGGGTGTTTGAAATAGAAAATACAATAGACAATCGTATTTGACGGTCACACCATTCATTCCGAAGAGTATATTATAGAGGCAACATATTATTGGCCGCAAAATTACAAGTATCTATTCATTTATTCACTTTTTTAAATGCCAGATATTATCATTATATATATAGAGGGTCTGGCTCTTTTGCAATTTAAAATCTTTCGACTCTGCGAAAAGTACTTATGATTGCTAAAGATATGTAATTTCTCGGAAATGTGTTGTAAGTCAATTCAACTGAAAAAGAGCACACTTGAGGAGCTACACCATTATTGGCTTCCGGTACCTAATACTCCACCGCCACCCCCTACATCGCACACATCAGAAACACTTTGAATGACCGATTTAAACATCGAAGAGAAACAAATCTTGTACTCTTGAGAACCCTTTATTTTATCAAAAGCCTCCTGACAACAGACCAACGAAACTTTGTCTTTTTTACCCAAATGATTGGTCATGCGTTCAGCAATTATAAAAAAAAGTAGAGTAGAATTTCCAATAATATCCAGCCATACCCAAGAGTCTCATCAACTGCTTCTTACTGATAGGCACAGCGAGCTTATGAATAGCCTTGAACTTAAGATTTATAGGTTTAGCTTGACCATGTACAACAACATATACTTAAAAGGATACACAAATGTACACGAATAACTCAATTATCCTTCTTGTATACTGAGTACGCACAATACATTGATTTACATATTCGGCCCATACCTGCATAAGAATGGGTTAAGTTTTCACTGAAAAATTATGAAGTGGAATAACATGCAATCACGAAAATTCAGTTGAAATCAAACGACAAAGCGAGATTTGCCAATGACGTGTCCACACTAATATATAATAGAAGCTAATTATGTCATATAGGACATTAAATAGACCTTATATTTTTGAATATACTAGACCTCCTGTGATTGGACTGGTTGAAATTCGAAGTATAATAAAGAAAGGAGAAGTATTTATCTTTTTATTAACTTGACCGACATACAATATTCGTTTATCTTTCAGGGATCACGTATTACACACCCGTGGCGAAAACCAAGATGGAGACTTCAGAAGGTAATGATTGTGCAAACTCATTTTCCATTCGATTCAGACTCGGCAAATATGTAATGATTGTATAAAGCGATCTCACCCGACTATGTTATGTTTTGTGTGCGTGCGTTTAATTTTGTTTTAACTACAAAGCGATCTACGACACGTTTTATTTTTTTATATTTTTTGGGGGGTGGGGGTAAAGAGATTTACCATAAACAAAAAACGACACTGTTGATTAGCAACATATTGATTGGTTGGAAATGTGGATTGTTTTGGGGAACGGCAATATGGCTGTGGTTTGTGGGTGATTGAAATAGAAAATACAATAGACACTCGTATTTGACGGTCACGTCATTTATTATGAAGGGTATATTATAGAGGCGACATATTATTGGCGCAAAATTACAATTATCTATTTATTTTTTTGTATGCCAAATGTTATCATTATATATGGAGGGTCTGGCTCTTTTACAATTAAAATCTTTCGACTCTGCGAAAAGTACTTATGATTACTAATGATATGTAATTTCTCGGAAATGTTTTGAAAGTCGATTCAAGTGAAAAAGAGCACACTTGAGAAACTGCAACATTGTTGTTTTCCATTGCTTAATACTCCACCCCCACCCCCTACATCACTCGCATCAGAAGACACTTTAAATGACTGATTTAAACCTTAAAGAGAAACAACTCTTGTACTCTTGAGAATCCTTCATTTTATCAAAAGCCTCCTGACATTTGTCAGACCAATGAAACTGTTTTCTTACCCAAATGATTGGTTTGCCAGTGATGTATCCAAACCAGACCAATATCTAAAAGAAGCTAATTATGTCATATAGTACATTTAATAGCCCTTATATTTTTGGATATACTATACCTCCTGTGATCGGACTGGTTGAAATTCGAAGTATACTAAAGAAAGGAGACGTATTTATCTTTTTAATAACTTAAGCGACATACAATAATCGTATTTCTTTCAGGGATCACGTATTACACACCCGTGGTGAAAACCAAGATGGAGACTAACGAAGGTAATGATTGTGCAAACTCTTTTTTCCATTCGATTCAGACTCGGCAAACATGTAATGATTATATAAAGAGATCTCACCCGACTCTGTTATGTCGTGTGTTGTGCGTTTATTAATTTATTCATTTTTTAAAATGCCAAATATTATCATTATATATGGAGGGTCTGGCTCTTTTGCAATTTAAAATCTTTCGACTCTGCGAAAAGTACTTATGATTGCTAGTGATATGTAATTTCTCGGAAATGTTTTGTAAGTCGATTCAACTGAAAAAGAGCACACTTGAGGAACTACACCATTGTTGTCTTCCGGTACCTAATACTCCACCCACCACCCCCTTACATCACTCGTATCAGAAGACACTTTAAATGACTGATTTAAACCTTAAAGCGAAACAACTCTTGTACTCTTGAGAATCGTTTAATTTATCAAAAGCCTCCTGACATTTGTCAGACCAACGAAACTTTATTTTTCTTACCCAAATGATTGGTCATGCGTTCAGCAATTATGAAAAAAAGTAGAATAGAATTTCCAATAATATCCAGCCATACCCAAGAGTCTCATCAACTGCTTCTTACTGATAGGCACTTGGAATTCAGATAATGTCTCGATCTTAAGGTATATACGTTTAAACTGAGCGTGTTCCACAACACGTTCTAAAGGTGATACACAAGTAAAGTCCGCATAGACCGATCGATATATTCGTTCACATACATCAACACAAGTGACTTATTATGCATGATTATCGTAGAAGGTAGATAGAGCACTTTCTGTTTGGTGTGGTGTATATTGGTAATCTTCACACCCACCACGTGAAATTTGTTTAAAATTTCACCATCATCTTCTTAGTGCCGCTGACTTTCCCGATATAGAGTTTGTGTTCTCTAATGCCTGTTTCTCTTCTTTGCTCTAGAAACATTTGTAATTTAGTTTCTTAACTCGGGTATACACTTGTATACAGATTACGCACAATACAATGATTTCCACATTCATGCTTACATGAATAAGAAGGCTTAGAGTATTCATTGGGCAGTTACGAAGTTAGGTCACATGAAAAAATTTGCCAAAACAAGTTGAAATAAAACAACAAGGCCAGTTTTTGCCGTGTTATCCAAATCAATGTCAAAAGGAAGTTAATTATGCCATATATCACATTAAATAGTCTTATACTTTCGGATAAAATATAACTTATATTTTCGGACTGATTAAAATTTGAAGTTTATCAGGAAAAGGAGAGGTATTTATCAGTTTTGACTTCAGCGTCCATTCACTATTCACTTTTCTGGGATCGGTTCTTTCACACCCATGGCTACTACCCAGAAGGAATCTACAGAAGGTAATGATTCTGTAAATATAACTATTTTCATATTCGATTAAAGACATGAAAAGAACCTGAAGGATTGGTATAAAGCAATCTCACCCGACTCTTTTATGTATTGTGTGTATAAGACGTGTATGAGACGTGTGAGCGTGTGTGTGTGTGTGTGAGAGAGAGAGAGAGAGAGAGAGAGAGAGAGAGAGAGAGAGAGAGAGAGAGAGAGAGAGAGAGAGAGAGAGAGAGAATAATGGGAAAATATAATATTTTTTGATGATGAATTGTTTTGTTTTTTTTTTAAATACAAAGCTATCTGCGAACTATTTTCTGTATAGTATAGAGCTTCACCATGCATGAAAACGACACTTCTGAAAAGCAAAATACTGGCTGATTTTAAATATTAGTTCTTGGTAATGGCACTATTTAGGAGGAAAAATCTTGAAAAAGCACTTTATATATATATATTTCTGAAAAGATTACTTGAATAGTATTATTCTTATTGATATCGGTCGAACAATATTTGTTGAAACTCTGATGATATCATGAATGGAAGTACATTCGTTACAAATTAAGCGAAACCAAAATATATATGTGACAACACCGCCCACAGACTAACGATCAAACTTCACCCATTAAATATATATATATATATATATATATATATATATATATATATATATATATATATGGATTAAAATCTCTTAAAGTTTAGTTGCATGCTAAATACTCGACAATTTATTGATATGTGTTTAATTATATATATATATATATATATATATATATATATATATATATATATATATATATATATATATATATATAACACTAATATAGTACACGAACAGCAACAAAGAGAAAACACTAGTATTGCTTGTTTTATTACTACAATTACTACTTCTGATACTACTAGTACTACTAATTAATATGGTTACAAGTACGATTATGTGGTCACAAACGTAACTAAAAGAAAAGAAAATAGCCAATAAATATTTTAAAACTTACCAACTAACATGAAGAAAATGAGAATAAAATTACAGTATTATGAAGTGAATCCAAAGTAGACCTTATAAAGGTATATGAAGGTCTTAAATGAATGGAAAGTTCCTTATAAATTTAAATACCAGAAATATACTGGTCCTCTAAGAACTGTGATGTTGTCAAGATGGCTTTGTTCGGAATGCCTTTGACTAATTTATGACAGTTCCAGAATACCATTATTATCCAGCTAATGAGCACGTATTATCTTCCTTGACAGTTCAGACAAATGTATTTCTTCTCGAATAATATCTAAGTACAACATAAAACCCGTCTGCAGCCTTACAAGAAGAACTCAATAACAGTGAATGACTAAAATAATCTGAATAAAACTAAATGCTTAACTACCTCTTTACTTTTATACACGGTGTATTGCGACTGTACCTCGCAGTAGACCCCACATTACAGCATACACTACTGAATTTGCGTTGCATTGAGCCAATTTACTTGAGGTAACGCAATCAATGGGACGTTACAGAATTATTCTCCAAATGACGAAATCACATCAGTCACTGAGAAATCACGCCATGGGCATCATTTAAGTAAACATCTATTTATAGATTCTATACAATATTATGATCGTAACATATTCAAGTCACTTAGGCCAAACTTAACTAAAGTGATTCTGTACACATTACATCCAGAATAAGAATTATAAAAAAATATATAAATAATTCACAAGGAGTTACAAAATATAGATATACATAACACTACATTTCAAACATTCGATCATTTTAAATACCTTCGCCAGCCAAGGTTCCAAAGTGTTTGCATATTGGCAGATCGTTCAGTGCTTAGCGTTAAGCCACCTCGTACAATCAACATCAAGTGGTTTAAATTTGAACACGGTTCCTACATAATTGAAACCAGGGGATATGTTCATATGTATCATTGCTGATCACTATGGTTAGATGGTATCACATACTAAGGGAGGAAACTCGTGAAAATCGATAGATGTCGCTTGTACAATGCAATTACATATCGATTCGCCAAGGTGTAGGTAGGCTAATATAGCTGACCCTTGACTAATGAAGATATCTCTTAAACAGAGGTGTAAAATATACTTTCCAAATAAGGAAGAAACTCCACTCACTTTTATTTTACTTTATTTCAGGAATAGATGATTATACAACCACTGTCCTGAACCAGAAAGTAATTACAGGAGGTATTTTAGCAATAAATTTAACGTTTATCATTTTTTGTTTCAAATGTCGTTTTACATGAGTTGGACAATAGTTCCATTGATTGGTGCACTTTTGATGCTCTCATGACTGGAATTACATTTCATTTAAAACTTTGCATATATATATATATATATATATATATATATATATATATATATATATATATATATATATATATATGCTTTGATTTACAGTATTTTCCAAGTAAAAGGAATGAGATTATTCTCTGCACTGACTTATGATACATAACTTTAGTGCCACGTGAATAACATGATTATCACGAAATTCAAGTTATTCTGTGATGCTAATGTGGCCGTGGAATTCATTTAAAACGAATCAAAATCTAATCCATAACGTCTCGAATTAATTTTTGTGTTTCTTAATGTGCTATTTGACTTCGAATGGGGAAGAAGAATTACTTGACTGTATATATTGTCTCTGTGAATAATCACTACCACATAATATAAAACAAACTTTAAACGGCAGACATCGCGCTATATTGAGATATCATGAGGAATGAACCATAGAAACATATAGCTCAAGTAAATAAATAAATGTACCGGATGATATGTTGTCAATTGTGTAATGCCTTATTTGGAGAAAGAAAGCTTACAGTACCCGTATTCATAAATATTTGTCTAGTTTTTTTAAGCCTCCATCATATTTAACAGATAATAATCATGTATGTTTATAACGCTGGATAATTCGTAAGTATTTACATTTTGTTTTGCTCAGGTATCAATCATGCCAAGACCACAGCTATGACCTCAGAAGTGGATGCAGAAGGTACTGTACCAAACCTGTTTAATATTTGTAAAGTACTCGCATGGATTTCCAAAGCTTAATTAACAATGTTGGTTCCATATAAATAAAAACATTTTAGCTCGTATTATTTTCGTTACAAAATCTTTGACATTTACAAGCAGAACGAACATTTGTGACCAAAATATATATGTCGACCTTACATGGCCCTAAAGGCGAAAGAAGGATTTGGAAAATAAATATCCATTCATTCACTGCCTAGCATGGCATGCATATCGGTAAACGTATATATATATATATATATATATATATATATATATATATATATATATATATATATATATATATATATATATATCTTTCCCTTATTATGTACTTTTAAATTTTGTATCAAGCAGATCTTTCACGTTAATAGATAACATGACGGACCACTCCAGTGGCCCAAGTGGTTAGAGCGTCCGCCTCGGATGCGAGAGTTCACGGGTTCGAACCCCGGCCGAGTCATACATACCAAAGACTTTACAAATGGTACTAGCAGCTGCTTCGCTAGTCGCTCATCATTAAGAAGTTAGTGTTAGAATTGGTCGACATGGTGTCTAGGTAATGTGACCGGGTGGGACATGATGCCACATGTCTGCGCCATGATGACTCAGTTCTAGAGAACACTACAAACTGCTACAATGCAGATATCGTACAGAGATGACTAAATTTGTTTTAAAGCTACGTTGAAAATCCAAATCACACACATACATACAATCAGACACACACATACACATACATATGAGCTAGTTGTCTGGATAATAAAGCTGCAGGACCTGATACAATTCGACATTAAACTGTTGAAAAAGTAAATGAGATCTTAGTCTAAGCATCTAAAATATAATGAAAATGTCAATTGTTAGACACCATCCAATCCCGATAGAAAACACCAGATAGCATTCCTACCTTCAACAAAATGATTAGCATCAAATACCTGAAACTCCAAATATCTTTCAGTTGATTCCTCTAACACACTTCATTATTACTGTTAAGAATGGACTATTGTAACTCATTTATGCCTGGTTCGTCTCATTATTTACTCCAGTAACTTCAAAAAGTTCTAAACTCAGCTGCTCGGATCATCTTTAGAGTTCCACGATCAGAGCACACCTTCCCGCTTATCTGTACATTACACTGGCTATCCATTTGATCTAGAATAAAACACAAAATTTGTTCTTTGTGCTACGTTTCACTGACGGACTCCAGTCCAACATATGTATCTGGCCACATCCATATGTAGACACCAGCAAGATACTTACGCTACTCTTCTGACAATCGTATACTCATTATTCCCACTATGAAAACGAAGTCATATGGACAACGTTCTTTTGCATACCAGGGTTCAGCAACGTGGAACGAATTGCCCATTGAAATTAGACACAGAGACACAGTGATTCCTTTCTAGAGTGCTCTTAAAACTTACCATTTTGATTTAAAGAACAAACTTTAATGCCTAATAATGTTTCCTACCTTAAATATTTTCTGCATTTGTTATGTTTTATAATTGTATGATTTTTATTTCTGTTTATTGTTTTTTGTATTCATATCACTATAGATGTTGTAAAGCTTTCAGAGCTTCTAATGATTATGCGTAATACAAAGTCCTCATTATTATTATTATTATTATTATTATTATTATTATTATTATTATTATTATTATCATTATTATTATTATAGCAGTACGTTTTTCAAATATGCTATTTAAGTTGTTACGAGTTTCTTGCATTCACGCATGCATACAACTGTAAAAGGAGTGCCGACAAAATTCAAACTATTACGATCGGTAATTAAACCATATTCGTCTGTTTCGCAGTCAGTCCAGCATAGCACTAGACTTTACACTCGTCGCCCACTTTCTTTGAGATTCGTCCTCACTTTGTTGTCTAACTCCAGTCAAAATATGGCCATCCCCTACTGAGAGTTAGACAAACTTAAATGTAGAGACTAATTCTGTCTAGCGGTCGTGTATGAGCCCGGATTGCCTGTCTTACAATCGAGTGTTCATTCCACTAGAGGAACAAATTCGGACCGGTTTGGTAAATTGTTTAACTTATACACAGCTGTGTTCTTATTTATGTTTCACTTGTGTCGTATTTACATATATATGAATGTTTACTTGACTGAGCATGTCATAGCTGTTACAAGTTCTTGATGGGAAATATGTATTGTGGTTGGTATTTAAAATGCGCTCGAGAACGTGTAGTATACCATTATCGATTTAAAAACTCCCTTCTATTTTAAGTTTGTAATTAATGATCTCAAAACAGCACGTTTGTAAATATGATAGATCATATACGTTTTAATCATTTGATACTAGCAGTTCATTGATCCTGTATTGTAACAACTTATGTCGTTTATTATTCAATGATACTGCAAAAAAATTAAAAAGCTGACAATTATTTAACTAAAAAGATTTGCTATTGCTGAATTTGAACATACTCTTAGAAAAGATTTGTGTGGGCTATTGAATTGGTCGTCAGTGTGAATAGTGTAACCCGTCCCCAACCACCCAAATCAACGCAAACACGTGGCTTTCATTTTATGTCGACAAAACTAAACAGTTTAATGCATCACCTAGTTTTGAATGAGACCGATATTGAATTTGTTGTTCTCCATAAGTACTAGATATTCTTCTAAGTAAATATGCAGTTATCGTTTTTGCGAAAGCAATTCCTTAAAGTTGATGCTAAGGAGGTTGAACTATCATCTTTATCTTGTCCTCCTAGCTGAATTTATGTTTGGAAGTTCATCTGCTTAGACCATAACTAATCTTCATATGTGTACATATTACAAAACTGTATATATCAAAATTATATTGTTTACGAAAGAAAATATTGTTCAGTCTTCTCATCTGCCGATTATGTGTCTCCGTCGCTTTTCATGACTTTACAACTTATTGTATTACTGTTTTGATTTAGTGTTGTATGCAAAATGACACTATAACAACTTTACATGTGATAAAATATGCCTTATGCTTCTTGATGAAATAATTAATTATGGTAAGGGAGATAACCCTCTAATAGTTGTAAAATATTTTGGACTTATTGCCTAGCAATACTTGTATAAAATTGCGGCAATTAGATTCTTGAAATGAATATATATATATATATATATATATATATATATATAAAGAGAAACTGTTAACTTTCAGTTGCCAAATAAGACACAAAAAAACTGTTATTTTTTCTCCTCAGCTTTTCCATCCAAAAGCCACTTGCTGTATATTGTTTTCGGAATGGGAGGTATTTTGGCCTTTGCATTCATAGCCTGCCTTCAACACAAAGTTAGAATCTGGTAATTATAAATTGTCAATGTATTGAAAAGAACAATCAAAAATACAAAGTAAAAGTTGATATGTAGTATCTGAAATACAGATTTATCGTTGAAATATATACTTTTTTCATTGTGACTATCATAATCAGCTGTTCTTACAATGCATACATTTTGATATTAAATACTATACACACAGCCGTGTGTGTGTGTGTGATAATTCATATGAGCATATAGGTTTGAAAACCGTACTATTGAATTTTGATCTGATTTCTTTCAATGGTAGTCGTACATCTAAGGTGATGGAATTATTTTATTGTACTATTTACACATTCCAGTTCGACACTATTAAGTACCCACTCTACGTACTTCATATCTGAGTAATTTTATTATTGCTAATGCATATGTACGTATTGCACACGCGCATTTATCATTTTCCTTAAAAGTTATGGTTTCCTTATCTAGCTTACGTACGGACAGAGTATCCAATGATAATAGAGTTACCAATTCAATTAAAGATGACGGAGCGGAAAATATACAAGACGATAATCTGTCTGGAAATTACTGGACAATTGTAAGCAACCCAAGTGGAGAACTGAGAACCGCCATTGAAATGAATTTGGAACGACACAGCGAACCACAACTGATTGCACAAACCATGGTTGATATAGATATTGAAGAGATTTTGAGAACCAGTAACATTACGAGGAAGGAAGAACTCGATGGGTATCTCAATCCAGTCCACTCAATACCCACTGAACTCAGTGACTATATCCACCCTGTACACTCCGATCCTGTAAATGCAACAAGTGCATGCATCCACCAGTACATTGAAATCCTGTGAATACAGCTTTTTTAAAATTCATATATCAACCAGCAGAGTTTAAAGATAACCTCGTTAAAAACGTGCATACATTTAGAGTCGGTATTTATTTGTGTTAATCTTTGACTTTAAACGTGATTTTGTGTTGTGAGCGGAAAAACAAATTATCTCATTTCAAACTCTTAGAAATCATATTCAGCGAGACAATCTACAATAACAACAATCTGAAAAAATTAATATAGTCGTCGAAAATTGCGTACCAATAAATAATAACCCTAACAGAAAATAGAGCGAAAACTAAAATATGGGTGGATAAAAGTGTTAAAGACATCTATATTGAATTAAATAGTCAAATTATCAAAAAATAAAGTAGAAGAGAGGAAAAAGAATGTAGATTGGAATCAAATATGGATACACTGGAGCAGACTAAAATACCCTAAAGAAATCACGCAAATGTATGATTATTTGCATGATGCGTGGTGGACAGGGGAATTAGCATACAAAAGAAAAGTCATTAGGAAACTCCCCAAATGCCCCCTGTGTCACAGTTGCATTGATAATAAAGCATTGATAATAAAATACATCTGATAATTTATGTGAAAAAACGTTGGAACAACGGAAAGACAGTAATCATAAAAGTAAAAACCGCTATGGGTAATTTTTGACAGATAAACGTAATGTCGAATGTAGGGCTTTCAAAAGTAAAAATGGTGGACACTGCGGGATTGCGCCCAAATGAAAGCCATAGTGGGAGCCTCATACCCAACAAGCCAGACTTTATAATGAATTTAAATATAAAGAAATATATATATATATATATATATATATATATATATATATATATATATATATATATATATATAAGGGATATGGCCCACATCAATACAAAACTCAAAAGCCTTACTCACCCACCACCCAAATGTTTTTAGTAATAAAACAAAAAGAATCAAACACTAAAAAAATTAAAAGAGATACTGTACATAATGAATAATTACGACAGTGTACATGGAAAATAGAGAACGATATAAACAACCAAAACTAAACAACAACAAAAAATAAAACAAATAAAACATACTGACATGCATAACACAGAAACTCATATATCTCCAAAAACACAGACAATACCTTTTGGACCTTTTGTCATCTTCTAAAACCACACTAAGAACTGAAAAATAACAATCATAAGGACAAAACCAAAATGAATTTGACATAAGCTGTCCCAGATTTCATGCAAAAATATGAACATTATGGAAAATACATGATGGGCTCAAATGACTCTGTCAATGTTAGTTCGTGAGAAATATAATTGCTAAAATAAGCAGATATATATATATATATATATATATATATATATATATATATATATATATATATATATATATATATATATATATATATATATATATATATATATATATATGGTATTTTTTCTCCATGAACATCATTTCAGACTTTAATGATTTTGGAGAGCATTGAAAGAAAAACATTTTTAGACTTAGAAAATGCATGTTTTATAATGATCTAAAAATCTAAAAAGTTCTTTAATTCTATTCAGTAATTGACATATGTGAACGTTGCAAACGTAAGTTCATCCTGGACAAATACATAGAAATGACAGAAATGTATCTTTAGAAACGATTAATGGCCGTGAACAACATTACTATATCTCTGTGTTATCCAGGGATTGCATATTTATCGTAATATTAACGTCGGTAGCCACAATTTTGCCATTTTGTTAAGTTATTTGGTTGCAAAGTGTGTATCTATGTTAGCAGATCCATACTTGCCTCTGTGACTAGCGTAATATATTTAAAAATTTGAGTTTTCAGAATGATATTGGCAAATTAGTTCCAAGTGAAGACAAAGCAATAATTGTCATTGTAGCTCCAACTGGAACGTACAAGTAGGTGGTCATGCCATTAAGAGTCCAAACTGCGCCATGTATCTTCACCAGTGTAATGAAAATGCTACTCGAGGGGAACTGAAGTTTCGTGGACGTCTTCATATTACTGATAGCTACTTGTGATGACCATATGAATTCTGAGCAAATTTGAGTACAGTAGTGGTGCTTAAAGCAGGACCATGTAAGTTCCATGTGGGATATAGGAAATTAACCTATCTACCTAGAACCATCAGCGAAGAAGCATTAAAGCAATACAGCTCTAAAGTTGGCCAACCACAACGCAATAACGATGCCTACAAAACACAGAATATAACAAATGTCTAATGACAGCATACAGTCTAATCAACACAAATAATATACGTTTACCATGTATTAAGGGTACTGAATGTATGTGAAACAGGAAGAGTCAATAGTCTTCGCAAATGAAAATATTCATCCATCATAAATGTAATCATCTTTACTTAATTAAGACATTACCATGACAAGGTTGGCATGCACAACCTACACGTGGGTGACAGTAACTCGTACTCAGTCTTGATATGTTATAACAGATATTACTTATTTGCTTTATATACAATGCGTTATAACAGAAATATTATTTGCCTTGTTTTTCATTTTATATAGAACATGTAGCTTGTCCCGGTTAGTTGCATGATCACTTGACGTACGATTGTGACATACTACACAATGAATCTCTACTGCACATTATTTATAGACCTTTACTAGAAATATAAAGATTTTCTATTTACGTATTAGTTACTGTTATTAGACATGATACTAGTAGTTGGTCATTAATCCATAAATGGTCCTTTTTGAGTCAGGCCTTTTCGGACCGGGCATTTTAAGCAGTAGTCTGTTTTGGTCGTGGGTCTTTTTTGGTACCGGTCCGTTCTGACCCATAACCTACACAAGTCACAGTGAATAGGAGGAGGAAGAGGAAGGAAGGAGGAAAGAAGAGAAATCAGATGAGTACTTGGGAGAACTCACTGAATAGAGACGGTCTCACAATAGGACAGCAATTTCTAGATGACGAACTAAAGAGTAAAAGGCATTTGGTCAACCCGGATTTATGTCCATAACATTCTTGCATTCGTATATTTGATAAAATTGTTACTTATTCAACCTGGACTTGTTATATGTATTTTGAGAGCCAGAATTGCTGACTGGGAGCTCGTGAATCATTCAATTTTAATGCACACCTTCTACAGTATTATTTACCGTGGTGGATCGGTATTATGTATGATACGTTTGAGGGGTTGTGACAATCATCAAAACTTGTTTTGATCAAATTGAACCAAAAGAAACAAACAAATTTTGTGATTATTTATAATCTTTGATCATTTCTATTGCAAAGCCAATCTATGTTAAAATCTCATTTGCATACATGGGTTTACTTTTCATCAAAATCACTCAATATATTAATGATTTGTACAGGTCTCAAGACTAGACGTCTGTTCAGATTGGTATATTCTTTGATTACTTTCAAGCTAGGTATTTTGGACTAAAAAAAGAACCAATATACTTTTCTATCAGTTTCAATCTTAATTCTTATTATATTTTTTAATGAAAGAAACCAATTTTTAAAGTAAAATGTATCTTTAAGAATACTTACTGAAATCATAATACCTTTGGAGAGCTTGTCCTCGCAAATCCAGCCCTCCCAGGCTATAAACCTAAAGTAAGAAAAGCTGACAGTTTTCTGCCCAGCTACATGGTATGTGGGCAGAGTGATCTCATTTTGAGACAGGGATTAACAAAAAATTCTGTTACTATAACTATGGGGAGGCCGTATATATATATTATGAGTGGGTACGTATTACCCATAAATTCCTCAACTTAATGAATAGATGAGGTCAGACACAAACTATAGTTCACTATATCGTCATATATTTTGGAGATAATTTTTGGGACTAATGCAAGATCACCTCAAAAATATGTGTAAATGTCACTCATAACTTAACAAACTTGAGATATGGATATGTTTGATTTTCAAGTCTGATCAGAACATGACATCTTGATTGCTCCAAGGCTCAACTAATGAGTTGTTTGATCACCTCATTAATATGAACATCACTCATACTCAGACCCACCAGTGATCTTAATATAATTTTGTATCTAAAGTCTGATGAAAATCAGATTCGAAAAAAAGACTCATGAATGTTTGCAATAAGAGATCATAACAGATGAATGATGCATGCATTAATGAAAAATATTTCTGAAATTAGTAGTATTTGTTAAGCACAGGATTGAATTGCACCCTCTGGCCAAATTATGAATATTTTATAGTTTAAGCAAAACTGCAAATCCCAATAACACACATCTATTATGCAAATCCATGTAAATTAATTATGAAATATTAATAGTACATGCTGAATTCAATGCTCTACATCACTCATTAATGTGTACACAGGTCTGTAATAATATAAATGCTATAGCAGTGGCATAGTTTTTATATTAAACTTTTTAAAATGTCTAGTCATCACATAATAATATGGAACTGTGGTACATCAGTTGAAAACTTTGATGCAGAGAAGGTAGTTGCTAAGTTTGTATTGAGTACAAACGGAGGAAATAATTGAATAACATCAGCATTGCGCCTAGAATACAGTGGCCAGGGTAAACTGTGTCTGCCATCATCTTCATATTATGGATACATTTTTAAGTGACAAAAGAGATTCACAGTACAAAATGCAAAAGTAGTAATAAAAAAAACAAAATGAGATGATCGTAACTGTCTCAGTTTTGTTATATGTGATTTACCATCATAGCCTGCTTAGACATTTGCATTACTGCAATAAACATGTTTTGTCTGTGAAGTTGTGAAGTACATCATGAAAATAATTAACATGTTTTGTCTGTGAAGTTGTGAAGTACATCATGAAAATAATAAACATGTTTTGTCTGTGAAGTTGTGAAGTACATCATGAAAATATCTAACATGTTTTGTCTGTGAAGTTGTGAAGTACATCATGAAAATAATTAACATGTTTTGTCTGTGAAGTACATCATGAAAATAATTAACATGTTTTGTCTGTGAAGTTGTGAAGTACATCATGAAAATAATAAACATGTTTTGTCTGTGAAGTTGTGAAGTACATCATGAAAATAATTAACATGTTTTGTCTGTGAAGTTGTGAACATGTTTATTCTGCTGAAGTACATCATGAAAATAATTAACATGTTTGAATACTGTATTAACCTGAAATGAGCTGCATCACTGAATGTTCCATTCCAGATCTTGATTTTATTTAACTTTAGTGTTCCCTCATTACTATCAGCAATTATAATAAATACTCATGTCTTATTTATTTTTCTTTTTTAAATTAATAAATCATTATTTAACTGACAAATTGTGTATTTGCATTAATTTAATCTTGTCATGAATTCAACATCAAAATAAATTAAAACTCCTTGCCATATGTGAGACAATGTTTAAATTAAATTATACTACAGGTCATCAAAGACTATATTTTAAGTTGACCAATTAACACAAACACAGAATACTTTCATAATGTTTTAAAATTATGTTTTTTGCCATCTTCCTATTATCTTCCACTTTAACAATATTTGAATGACATTACTAGGTTACTATCACCGACATAAATAGGAGTGGATCACCACTAAAGTTTCTGGTGTATTCTTTGATTTTTGTCCTGAAGAAAAGAGCACCTAGAGACACAGAGTCAACATTTAGAAGATATACAACAACAAACGGTGGGAAATCCACAATCACATTGCAAGCCTGTGAACTGTTCTGTTGTCAGACGACTTATGAGTATACAAAGTCAACAAATATTATTTTCCTCCTTGCTTAATTTGGATACGATATAGAAATTAGATGTTTAATTCATATACATGTATAACTTTCTTAGTTGTATAGGTATATTTTTACATTTAAAATGATTTGAGGAGTTAAAAATATAATATATTACAGTTAGAAATAAAATAAAATTTAAACTAATCTTTTTATTAGCAGCAGAGAGGGTGAATCCTACAACATTTTTTGTTTTTATTTTTGATTATACCCCCTCCAAATAACACTTGACCCTTCTCGCGAAAAAATAAGTCTCTGACCCTTGTCTGAAAACATTCGCGTCGCAACGTCGTTGTCACTCACCCTCTCTGCTGCTAGAACTTTCAGTTCTAGGTTAACCGAATATTTTATCCAGTCCTTAGGACGAAAATCATTTATGATTTCACAAATAGACTAATTTGTAAAACCTCCTCTTGTAAATCAATCAGATTATTAGACTGATCTGTGAGTTTGAAATTAATTCTGGTTAATGAATAATTATGACATCGCATATAGACTGGATTCACCGGAGACTCAATTATTAAAAACCCTGGAGGAGCTGTTGGTGCAAATGAATACAAAATATATCCTTGCTGAGCTTGATTTGATCGTTCTAGATTAATTTGATAGCTTCCTTCGATCACATCACATACTAAATTGAGCGCAATCACCGTTGAAATATTCACATTGAACGGAGCAATATGCCTGCCACCACCATCTGGGTCATTATTATGTTTGAGGATAGTTGTTTGTGGTTGTGATGGTGTTTTTTTCCACGTATCATGGATTTTTTTGAAACCTTCATCGATGGCATCATCGAGAGATTTTTGTAGTTCTGAGATATTATATCCTGGAAGTTTGAATGTTGGAATATCTCCTATGCGGATCCTATATTCTATTGCAAATAAATCTCTTGTTTTAGGACTACTGTCACCTAATACTTCTTGAATAATTTGTGAATGAAATGTTTCCATGTCATTGATGATTTTGTTACATGTTTCTACGACACTGATAAATTCATCTCGGGTGAGAGTGCCGGATCTAAGAGATATAAACAACAACGAAATATCGTTATTGAAAGCTGTGAAATTTTCAGTGATTTTATCCCGGTTAGCAAGATGATGAATAAGTCGTACTCTTTCATCATATTCTACTCTAATGAAAAAATATGACTTATCATAATCCTTATAACTCCTTACTGGATTATCAGATTTTGTCCTGTCTGTGATATAATCGGTTTTTTGTGGTTCTGGTAATTTAACGGTTTTTCCTCCGGGTGGTAATTCAGGCCATCCTAGTACTGTTCTTATTGAGCTTTGATAGATATCTACGACATAACCCTCTGTGCTTATTTCAATGGCAGATGATAGTGTCGGCACATGAACTGTTATAGCTATTTTAGATTCTTTTCCAGTAATCGATTTTATTCTACGCGCGAATTCATCATTGATTTGTTCAATTTGATATGATCCGGTTGGTATGGAAACAACGTTCCAGTCTGGGGTACCGTCGGGTTTATTCTTATTTGCAAATACCAGTGAATTATTCGGTTGTTGACCACCAAATGGTTTTGACCTAATATTTGGCCAGCTGTGGTATACTCGTAATTTTGCTAGCGCTATCTCCTTCACTGGGACTGGAGAGGGGAAATTCACACTGAATTCTGGATTCGTTGAGGTTATTGAGATCATGCTTGTTTGTACTGGGTTTGTGTTCTCCACTATTTGTTGAAGTAATTCCATCTGTGTTGTCATTGTTATTATATTCATGATGTATTTCTAATTTTGACATCGCAGAATCATATATATCTACCATCGCTGAAAACTCACTCTCTGATATAATTGTATCATCGAGAGATGACGATATCAATGAGGATAATTGCGAGTATGCAGTGGACACAACATGAAATTGAATTATGTAGTCTTGTAGTTTCCGTTGGCTGCATGATGATATTTTTTTTGTGATTATTGAAATTATTCCAGCGATTGTTGTTGCCGCAGAAATGCAAATTGGAACAGCTATCGGGGCCATCATTGTCACTGAAGACAGTATAATACCAGCTCCGGTGATTACACCACTCACAGCGTACACAGTAACATCAATTGCGGTAATTCTCCTGCGATATTTTTTAATTTTCAATTCATACTCCTCAGACAAGGTTTTGAGTCTAGTTTGATACTCTCTGACCTGATCATAGCGATATTGCGATGATGAAATCATTTTTTATTTTAAATACGCTAGCGTTTTCAATTGAAACCGTTAGTGAAATTGCTTTGCAATTTTCAACTTAAATCCGCTACGAATTCCACATACCACGTTGTTGTAACCCTAACCAAATTTGTATCAGTAGCTATTAACGTGAACTGTTCAGTTGTATCCTTGTCGATGATCGTTGAAATCGTATTATTGACCCCGGATGAACTGGACGATGAAATATTAAATTGAGTCGTTGTCACTATTGTTAATCGATAAATACCCTTAACTGTTGCAGTGATGTCTAATTTGTTGTTTTCAGGTGTCCACTCAAATGATCCGTGTTTGATTGTGTATACTACGTTGTTGGTTTTCTCATGAGGAATTTTTGTTTTTTCAATGACTGTTATCATCCTCGTTGCATCCCCTTTGATGCCTTCGATGAAGGTTTTCGTCTCATCGATGGATTTTTTAATATCAGGGAGTTTTAGTTCAATTTTATCTAACGGGGTTCCAATAAATTTATCAATGGCGTCGGTTGTTGTTTTTGTTGCTTCGTTGATAACCTTTTGATCATCTATAAACGTTTTAATTTCAGCGATAGATGGTGTAACTACAATTGGGGATCCAAAGAACTTATGAACGACATTTCTACGGAAACTGTTGTAGTTTCTTAAATGATCTTCAAATTCTTTATCGTGGTTTGTAAATCGATCTGTAATCGTCGAAAAAAGTACACCCGGTTTGAGTTTACCTTGATCGGAAAATAACGCGATAGTATCCTCGATTGCGTTTTGTTGTTTAACCAAAATATCATCCAGAGAAATATTACTAGATTTCAATTTACCCTGTTTGTCTTGAAATACAACTATTTCATTCGGGTCAACACTTGTTAAGTTCAACGTCTCAGCGATTTCATCTTTAATTTTTTTTTTTATATCCTTGATAGAATCAGGAGTTGCAGTGTCATCGGGTTTGGGTTTCAGAGGTCTTCCCCAAATATCAATCATGATATTTTATATATCTCTCTCTAAAAAGCGATTACTAGTGTAGTCATTTACGACAATGTGTGGTGGTTTTCCCCTTGGGTTACCCAAGGAGTTAGAAATAGCGTCAAGGACATTTAATACTTCACTGCCGCATATTGGTGGGTCATTGATTTGTTGTGTTGGTAGCGTAGAATACCAAGTCTTCATTGGAAGGGTTTTTATATAATGCATAAACTCTTTTGGTGGGGCTAATCCATATGAATCAAAATAGACAATCCCACGTGGATCAATAGCGTATGCAACCCAGTGAGTTCCAGGTCCGGTGCTGTTATCGAGATTAATAATACCTGTTTCAGTTTTGTTTGGTTGATGTGGTAATTGATCTTTCATAAAAACACCTCTGAAATTTTTAATCACTAGTTTTTTAGCAGCATCCATTAAATCAAAATTGGACATTGGAACCATAGATTTCTGAATTAATAAACCGTTCCTGGTAGTCTCAGGCCTGATCCGTGAACGGATCTCCCGCTGTACCATGAATACGGGGTTCCTGGTAGTCTTAGACCCTTTCCGCTGTACCATGAATATGGGGTTCCTGGTAGTCTTAGACCCTTTCCCTTTTTTTTATACCCTTGACCTTTCTTCGGTTCATATGATTCAGCAATGCTCTGTACCGCTTTTGTTCCCAAGCCTCCAACTACCCCCAATGCGGCCGCTTTTGCTACTGCTGGGGCTGCTGCCGCAACCAATGCTGGTATTGCAGCAAACAACGGAAATATACCACCTGTTTTTATCATATTTTTGATAGCAGCCGAAGAGAGTGTGATCTGAACTCCTTTTTTATCCTTGAAAGCATCATTGAAATGTTTCACTTGACGAGTTGTCAGCGATAATTTATTTGCCCCACCAGTCATTTGATTAGGTTTCAACGTGATTGTGGTTCCACATTTTTTAGCCGATTCTGATTGCAATTTTTTGATTCGACCAGGAGTTAACGCAACACTAATAACACTATATGACATGTTATACATAATTGATTGATTCTAAATCGTAAAACCATTCAATGGAAATATCCTTCGGATTTTCAATTACATATTTTCCACTGGTGCATCTACCACTCTCATTCTTCCACCAACACCTTCAAGTAGCATTGATTTATCACTGAGAATGACAGCAACCGCTCTATAATTAGCAACAGCACCAGGACAGGTTACACGGGCTCTGAAGTGTATATCAACGACAGATTGTCTTGTTAAATCAAGATGTTCCAGCGAAAAGTAATAAATCGGATAGAGGCTTTTGAAATCCCATTGTGATATTTGCAAACCGGTATCCACATTTTGATCACGTGCCATAAATGACAACAGGTTATGATAGACACGTGCAATATGATTTTGACCGTAATCAAGTTGCACATCTTCAGATGGTTCCTGCTGTCCGTTTATTCTCAGCGAGACTTCATTAACACCTAACTGATCAAATATCATATGACTTCGTTGTTGATCACCAACTCGCGCAGCATTCTGTAATGCAATAAATATATGACGTGGAGCTGAAACTCCTTGTTTTGATGCCAGGTGCCATGTGAATGTACCATTAACATTGTCTTGTTTAGTATCCGTAGTCACTGATAACCAACTCAATAACGACTTTCCTCCTTGGTCCATAAATGATAACAATTTTTCTTCTGCTGTGATTGATGGAGTTAACACTGGCATCCACAATGATAGTTTTGTTAAAACGACTTTACCATCAGGAACAGCAGCATCACGCCATATTGCATCATTATCAGTACCCTTTCGTACAAGCGCTACTGTGTGTTTAGCTCCATAAATAACTTTTCGGACGTTTCTACAGAATCCGAATATATGATGCAGTGGAATTGCACATGAAAATTGTCGACGCTGTCCTTGTAATGTTGATACACGTGTTGCAAATCCTAGATTGTAAGTAGTAATAGTATTTATGACATCAAAATCACCAGGTGGTCTTGTATATCCGGCTGGTGCTGGATTAACTGCAGTGACTTGTGTTGCCTTGACTCTAGAATACTGGTTGTGTTCAGCGTTATCAGTAATATCCTTTGCAAACATCATAGATGGACCCGCTGATCTTGTATAATCATCAGAATATCTTGCTAACCCTATGATTGTTGTAGCCACATCAACTTCACGGTCAATGGATTCAATTTCTTTTCCATCAATGAGATATCTAGCGCTTTCAAATAACGCCATGATACCGTTATTAACAAAACCAACTCGGGTAGTTGGGCTAATGTCATATGGGGTATCAGCTGCAACATTTGTTACAAGTTCTCCTTCTACTTCAATAAACGCTTCACAAGGCAAAAAGTATTTACTGGTATCATGAACTTGAAGTTCAATTCGTGATCGGAGATCTGGTTGTACTGCGTGATAAGAATAAAATTGAAAATCGCGTACAGAATCATCTTTACGCACTGGGGCATCTATATCAAATGCTGGATCAGGTGACCTTTTGAACATTTTATTCTATTTATCAGAGTCTAAATCGGATTTTCCATTTCATCGTGAAAAACGCTAGCGCTTTCTACGTGGTTTTTTAAAGCCACTTCCTGCTATCATGTTTGCTGTCATGTTATTTTGGTCCTCTTGATTTACCATCGACGCTAGTTTTTCATCTACTGCGTTATTTATAATTTTACTGACACTCGCAGGCATTTCTTCTGTAGACGGTAACGGTTTCTTTTTTCGACTCACTAATGATGTTATTTTATCCTTCGCAGTTGAAAACGCTTTCCCGGCAAGATCTCCAACAGTACTAATACCCTTATCACGAATAACATCAATGGCTTTCATTCCTAGTTGTTTAGCTAACGGCATCACTTTTGGGGCTGTTCTTGAAAAGAATCCTAAAATGGTCTTGCCGAGGCCATCTCCGTAGTATGCTCTATAAACTGGAAACCGTGAATTAACTACATAGACGAGGGTTGGTTTATCATGATTGTAGTGTATAATCATTATTATAAAAACAATAGTGTTTTCAATTGTTATTTAATCGCTATGATACCCATTTGCTAACTCGTCAATGAAATCTCGATATGTTTTGATATCCATGATACCGCCGGCAAATAACCGTTTACAGATATCAGCTGCTTCATTAATTATTTCTAGAGAGTTATTTCCAGCTCGTTTTCCTCCGATGAGAACATCTAATCGTGATATATCATTGATAACACTATCAGGACAAGTGTTTCCAATCCTTGGATTTCCTAATCCACTTCCGCTATAACCAGTTGCTTCATCTAGTTTGTCTGTATCCGTGGTTTGTAAATAATCAAGAGTATCATCATCATCATCAGGTGGTAGTTGTTGTTTTTTTGGTGAAAAAGATATTTTCTTTGCAGGTTGCTGTCGCTTTCTTTGCAATCTTGGCGGTTTTTGTTGTTGTTTAAACTCTTCGTATTGATTATACACGTGATCCACCATCCTGATATATTCAATGTATGATGCACTATCTGTCTTTTTTTGACTTTTTCCAGTTTTGATTTTATAGAATATATCAGCCCAGTGAGTGAAATTCTTAACAAACTTATGATGTTCTGGTTTCAACATTTTTTTTCTGTCTTCATAGGACGTAACAACAAGCGTAGGAATTTCTGTTGGATCAGTCTCATCAATTGCTGCTAACCCTTCTTCGTTAAATCTCATGCGTAAATCATCTACTGTTCTCTTTGATTCTATTTGTTTTGTTTGTTCAGTTTTCGCTGCTATTTTTTCAAGTTCACCAATAACAGATTTTCCCGTCTCGGGACCATCTCCCAGTAAAGCACGCTCTACTCCTTTCGTTGCTGTGGTTACTGGTTTAAACAATTCTTCAGACCCCAGAGCAAAATCAGTTTGTAAACTCTGTCGTTGTTGCAGTTTATTCCTGACAGAGTCGCGAATTGGTATAAATTTCTTAATTGCATCTAGTCGCTCACGAGCCAATCGGGTCGTTAATGCTTCATTGACCATTATTTGAAATCAGAAACCATTTTTCAATTGTAAAACAATTTTTCCCATCAATGATTCCATCCTTAACGGTCCAATTTTTTATTGCTGTGGAATATTTTTATTTTTTATCCATTGATTTTGCCTGTTTTTGACAGTTTTGGTGGTTTTCAGTTGAAAATCTCAAAGAGATTTTACAGTCAAGTAGTCGATTTTACATGGGATTTTCCATAAGGAAAAGCTGTTAAAACTCATTTTTGATGATTTTTAGCCATTTTTCATCAATTTTTGCCTGTTTTCAGTCATGTTTGGTCATTTTTCATCGATTTTCATCAAAAAACCTCGTAGGGTCAAGTAGTCGATTTTGCATTGGATTTTCCATAGAGAAAAGCTGTTAGGATTCTATTTTATTTTCGCAGTGTGAAATATTTTCACTGATTCAATCAAAAATGACAAAAAAAAAAATGAAAATCTCAAGGAGATTTTACTGTCTGACAAAATCTTTTGAGGGGCCGGTCAATCAAAATAGTTCATTTTCTTGAATTAACGCTCGTAAGTTTCTAATTTTAGAATTAACTTCCTTTTTCAATTCATATTCGTTACCCAATTCTTTTCGTATTCCTTCCACGATAGTATATAACGGAACAAACACATCTACTTCACTGGAAAATGCAAGAGAGTCTCGAATAGAATTTTGAATTTTTTTGATGAGTGCATATTTCTTTGGCAACATATACTTGTTAGTGCTAACTCCGTATTCTATATCCTGAAAATCCGACTTGATTTGATCAGGATTTAACCCATCTGACAATCTAATATTCTGATTTTTCAATTTTGCAATTTCAACTATGATGCTATTCATAATTTCAGAATTCATATATGATAATACATATTTCTAATTCATTTTTCAAAAATAAAAGAGCCGTTAATATTTTTAAAAATTCAGTCTGTATATATAACTATCTTTTTTAAAATTCAGTCTGTATATATAAATATATTTTTTAAAATTAATTCTGTATATATAAATATATTTTTTTAAAATTAATTCTGTATATATAAATATATTTTTTTAAAAATTCAGTCTGTATATATAACTATCTTTTTTAAAATTCAGTCTGTATATATAAATATATTTTTTAAAATTAATTCTGTATATATAAATATATTTTTTTAAAATTAATTCTGTATATATAAATATAAATGCAGACAAAAATAAATATCAACCATGATGAGCGATTATCAGTCATTTGGCCCCCTTGATATAGGCCGTTGTGGTTCTATTTGCATTGATTGGGTCCCTTATTAGGCCTTTGTGTCTTTCATAGGGTCCTTTGTTAGAGCATTTTTCTGTTTCTGTTTTATATCAGAATGTTTTTGCTCTTTGAGATATGACCCTATGACCGTTTCTATTAGCCTATAATTCATTCTGGGGTTACCCAATGTGCATCCACGTTTTGGCCGGTAATTCATTTTTGAACACCATACGGGGTAACCCAAATGTGATGGAGAGCTAATTACATCCATGGATGGTATTTATTTTAGGTCATTTATATTTACATTCACCGGAAACATATTCCCCTAAGAGTGAATCTAACTCGTCAAATAACGGGTTATAATCACAAGAGGGTATGTTTACGTGAAATGACCTAGAGGTTACATATATACGACAACACATCTTTGGAACTCCTTGGTTGCCTTCACAACCAAGTAAGCCCAAGGGAAACCCGAAACATACATCTCCGGAAGGGAGGCCTAACGTGGCAAACGCCATCTTAGACCGCCCAGAAGATATGCTTGGGGTGACGTCACAACATATACTTAATTAAGGACAGCACAAATACCGTATATATCTCCATTCAGATTGTAGGTATACATATACTTAATTAACTTAATTAAGGACAGCACAAATACCGTATATATCTCCATTCAGATTGTAGGTATACATATACTTAATTAACTTAATTAAGGATGGATTATAATTCAATGATGATGTAATATGGATTATAATTCAATGATGATGTAATATGGATTATAATTCAATGATGATGATGATGGGACGGCACAGACATCACAAACATGAAACGACGGGGCTGATTTTCAAAGGCCAATTCGACCAATCAAAGCAACCCATGAAATTAAACCCGGTTGCATGATTGAGTAAAAGTCAACCACGCACACGTGTCAATGGCGTGGGTTATTTTTTGACTGGTCGAATTGGCCTTGAAAGCCCCAGCTTTAAACCTTTCATTTAGTATATAAGGCGACTAATACAGCAGCTTCAATCCACAGAGTGTGTTATTTTATTTTCTTGAATTACTTGTTAATGGTGCTTCACAGTATTTAAATGAGACAGAATATTTGCATAAAGCACTAAAAAAAAAGAATATAATCGTTTGAAAACATTTTATATTTGATTTCTTTTCTAATTAATTATATCCCAAGCCGCTGAATCACAATTTAAGGGCAAATAACCCACGACATACTGTAATGTAATTTTTATAGATGTAGCATTTGTACATCTTTTATAGGTGCCATGTCGGCATCCTCTTTTTTTTAAAATCTTTATTCAATATTTACATATTAAATTATACAAATGATAGTCAACATACAGACATTTAAAAACACTTATATTTACACATAATAGTAGAAACATATAAGAGTAGGTGGGGAGGTTGTTATTCCCTCCCTTATCATCTCGACACCATCTAAGGGAGAGAGTATATAAAGGGAATTAATACATCAATCCGCAAGTATGCTATTTTATTTTCTTGAATTACTTATTAATGGTGTTTCACAGTATTTAAATGAGACAGAATATTTGACTTAAACACTAGAACAAAGAATATAATTGTTTGAAAACATGTCTTTTCTTACAAAACAATGCCCAGCGCTGAATCACAATACCCATTAAACAAGTTAACACAATCTAAGGGAGAAAGTATACACGTGTGTTATCCTGTAACGCCTGCATCTCCGGATCACATCCTATGTTATGAAATACGCATTAATCGCACGTGACACAGAATATTTGACTTAAACACTAGAAAAAAAGAAAATATTTCTTTACCTATAAAACAATACTCAGAAGCTAAATCACAATGATAACTCCCTTGGTTATATCATTTAAGAGTAGTCTCCCTTGGTGTTATAGACCTACGCGAAAATAGAATTTTCTGATAATACCATTACGGAATGCTTCATAATTAACAAGCACGGAGGGGTGAGGTCTGAATTCTTGGTTCATTTGTATAATAACACTATTTTTCTAATTCATTGTTTGGTTTAATTATAAGTCTCTGTATATAATCTTGAGCAGTCTTTATTATTTTGTCATCGTTGGGGTCAATGACAGTATTTTTTATTTTTTTTATCATAATAGCGTTTTAGTTCCCTGTATCGTCTGCCGCCGCACATAACGCATAATTGCGACCTCCCCCTGACCCCAACCCCACATTGAATACAGGGTAACGGACCTCGGCTTCCACGACGAAAGCTTTGCATATGATACCAACAGAATTCATTTCTGCATGATTTGTTACACGGTGTCACTGATCCAATCATAAGCCATTTGCAATGATTCATTATACTTAAATCTTTCATTTAAATACTTGTTTTAATTATAGTATGGAGGAGTTCGAGAGATTATCGAAAATTAAGCCTTGGAAAAGTGTTCAATTCAATCTTGATAGAGTTTCTGATACACCAAAGAATAAAATTCTTGATAGAACCTTGATTAGTAAAATCAGAGACTGTTTTAATGAATTCAAGCGTGATGGGGCAGCTCATTGTTGGTCAACATTTCGAATTGATGGTGTTGTTGACGCTACCATGAATGATGAAAAAGCAGCAGTGATAATCTCACGTCTTGGGGAAGAAAGAAATTTTTTTCGAATAAAATTCCTTATCCATGATAATGGAAAATGGATAATTAGGGACAAATACGAGCCTATTCTTAAGGACAAAAAAACTGTCACTGTGACTCAGGATTCAAAACCAGGAATTTTGACTGGACTTGATAAACCCTACTACGAAAGATCTTATCCTGTCACAGTAGTTGTTTACGGGATATATCCACTCAATGAAAAACCTGATATTTCAAAACTAGCACCCATGAAATATTCGACAGGGCTCAATTGTGTAGCAACACGAATAATAGAACACTTCACAAATGCGTCCCGGGGAAATAAACTAACTGATCTAAGACGAAAAAAAATAACCGAATGGGAACTGACAGTGAAACAGCATGGGGCAACAATTCAAGATATAGCCAAATTAGAAACATCATTGAGATTTCCAATATCGGTAAGGACAATCACCGGAGAAGTATTATACGAATCGAAATATAATAAAAATGGAAACCCAATACAGATTATTGATCATAACGAACACGCGTGGTCATCTGCAGTAACAATATTCCCACGGGATAGAACCGTAAAATATCTGTTTGGAACCGAAGAGTTTTTTTCAGAGCAGAAATTATTTGATGCTATTTACCATTTGAGTAAAAACGATCCTGTGTCAGTGTGGCTATTTCATAGTACTTCAGACGAAGAATGTAGATTTGATCAGTTTGTAAGACCCAACGGAGAATTGTACCGTACTGAAGAGCTGCATAATCAAATGAAGCAACTAGCTAGTGAATTTTCTCCCCAGAGTTCTGGGGGGGGGAAGACAACGATCAATTATTAGCAAACTGTTTTACACTTCCATCAGTTGTAGCACATTTTGCTAGGAAGAAAAACGCGTGGAAACCAACCCGAAGTGAGTTCTTATCAGATGTCAAATTGTCCTGTCTTGAATACAGCCATGGAGGATTATGGAACACAAAATACACCGCTGATACCGTTATTTCAGTTGATATGATTGCATGTTATCCAGGAAGTTTTCTTGGGTATGGAGAGTGTGAGAAATATTTCAAACGATTTGGACACCCTACACACGAAATGACCCGTGTTGCTATTAATGGACCACTGCCACATTTCGATTTAACCGGATTCGCTTGTGTAGTATCATTTGAAATGGCTGAAGGGCTTCATCCGTGTAGTTATCTTTGGATTGGTAAACACATGTCTGAAAAACACTGGATGCCAATAGTGTTATTACGGTATATGCTTGATTGTAAGATGTTAAAATCATTAATTGTCAGTGAAGCAATTATATCCTATCGAGCACAGAAATCAGTCTGGTTACCACAACCTGATCTAGAAAAAATAATTAGCGAAGAGCGAAAACTGTTTCCTGATTTTAATGAACAACAAATCATGGATTGGTCCAGACAGTTATTTGAAATCAGAAACAATGAAGCAAAAGATCTTGGACGAAGAATAATCGGTAAATTTACCCAAGGTGGCAAAGATGATAATACGAGATATTCTTCACGATTGATTATAGACAATGCTGAATACGATTTTGTAATCAAAGATTTAACGAATAGGGGCTTATATGTCAATCGTAAGGACGCATTTATGTCCGATGGAACCAAATTGGGTACAATTGTTACTTACACTGATGGATACCATCAGCAGTACACATATTTGAGAGCTTCTATGCTTGGTTATGCTTCTATCAATCTGTTTTCAATGATCAATAGATTTCCTACCACCGCAGTTAGAGTTGCTACTGACTCATTTTACATAAATAGCAAAATGGCTGATTTTAAGGCTACTGGCAACGAGAATTGGGGGTCATGGAGAATTAAGAAGGAAATGCTTCATGATTATATTCCATCAGCAGATGTTACCATTGAAAATAATTACTTAGAAAGCAATCAGTGTTCAGAATTTTCTAGTGCACCACCGATTTCTGATCCAATCTGTAGATATAAAACAGTTTATTTAAACGGCTGTGGCGGGTCAGGAAAAACAACCCGGGCAATTGAGTTATTCCGTAGAAACGCTAGCGTTTCCAATCCAAACATGATTGTGCTAACACCGACTCACAGACTCGCCAGAGAGATGAAACAACGAGGGGTAAATGCCTGCACTTATCATAGTTTCTTTAGATGGAAGGGAGATAAATGGACTCCTGAGCGCATGGGAGAGAAATTTATTCTTGAAATTATCATGTGGGATGAAATAGACACAGTGTCCGAAGATGTCTTAAAAATATTTCTTGAGTGGTTGTTATTGAAGAATACAAAAGTCGTAATGTGCGGTGATCACGGCCAACCTCCACCATTTGTCGGTGCATCCCCCCATGAATGGCTAAAGGGTTTTGTAGACTATTATGAAGAAATTGATACCGATCATAGATCACTTGATAATGAATTAAAAGAATTTAAGAAACTAATTAGATTACAACCGGATAGAATCCAGTGTGAAATAGCCCGTGAAATAATTTCGGAAACTCCCATGAATGAGTTTTGGGAAGCGTGGAGACCAAATGATTTAATCATTGCAAGTAGAAAAATAGTCAGGGATACACTTCAGATGAAGTTATTTGAATTGCATAAACAAAAATTTGCAACACTTCCAGTACCGTTATGTTATAGGCCATCGGATACACGAAAACAGAACATCGAAGTTGATATTCCAGGACCAAATTCCGAAGGATTTCAAAGACAGATTCTCGTATTAAATGATATTGTGCTGGTTGATATCAATGTCGTTGAAGATGCATTGCGTGCTAATAAATCCCCATGGACGCTAGGTTATGCAGCAACAATACACTCTTCACAGGGATTGACTATATCGGATACAATTGTTTGGATAGTAGATAATCGCATAGAATGGTCGAATTTAGTCTATCTCGCAGTGTCTAGAGTACGAAAAATAAATCAACTTCGAAGAATTGTCTTCGATGATGAAATCATTGGCGATGATAATGACACCACAATAGATGATATTATTGATAAAAAACTCTCCGGTTACAAACAACAAGACAAAAAAAAAACAACGAGAATTTGATATTGATGCTGAATTAATAATTACTCTGAAGCAACAACAGAATAATCACTGCGCGAGTTGCAATTGTATAATGCGTTGGCAGTATTTGGATAAGGATCCTCGCCAATTTACCGTGGACAGAAAAAATAACAATCTCGGTCATGTCAGAAATAATGTGATGTTGACTTGTCTTGAGTGCAATAGACGCAAGGGTGCTAGTTAAGCCCATGCGGTGGTAATTGAGTATCCTCAGGTATCACTTGTAATTGTTGTCTAGTAAAACCCCGTTGAGGGGCAGTTGAATCCAGTTTATAGATTGGAAGTCTACCCGTAGATCGTGTTATACTAGATATCTTATGCGTAGTGACGCTCCAAATAGGATCAGTAGCCCTTTTTGTGCCACCCTCAAGCTCTCCTGGTTCGTATAAGTACCTCACAATGACATTACTACCAAGAATTGGTTGGGAAACGCTAAAATCTTTTTGAATTTCCATTTCAGGTATTGACTTCTTTTTAATCGCATTGATAGGTTTCATGTTGATGGTTCTAGTAATCTCGTTATTCAGTGCAGTAATCACAGCTGGTAACCTTTTAACCCATTCACGGGATCTTTTTTCTTGGATGAATTCTTTTGCGTATTGATATCCAAATAACCGCTCAGCAAGGGTTTTATTAAACCGTTCTACAATGGCCTGATCACGATGCAGTGCAGTATGCCCTCGTCTGATAGCGACATTGTGATATTTCATTATTGATAACACTGCACCCTGAAATTCCTTGCCAGGATCAATTTGTAATAGATTTGGCCAGTGCAGAGGACTCCTTCGATAAATCCTTTCAAATGCAGAAGCCACTTCAGTGGCTGATTTTGTTTTTAACGGTTCTGCTTCTTTGTATCGACTTGCAATATCAACTACGGTTAATGCGTATTTGTAACCACGATCATGTGGCAGAAATAATAGATCAGCCTGATGAACTTCATTGGGTCCGGTCACATCAAAATGCGAGAAATTGATTTGTTTAGGCGGTGGTAGATAAATTTGCCATAGTGCCTGTTTGGATAGCCAATGAGCCGCAGTGGTTTTTTTCACTTTCGCAGCGCTAGCGAGTTTATGGATTGCTGATTTACCCCTCCAGTATCCTCTTGGGGAATAATAAATAGATTCCATGTTGTTATTAATTACCAGCCCCTAACATCAATTTACTTTTCATAGCCGATTTTATCAAAAAGGAAGCCAATTTTTCTTTGAAAGATTTATCAGAAATAGCATTTAACGCATGAATTAATTTCACATCTGCTAGATGCCTGTGCTGCAGATTACTGCTTTTATAAGATACATCATGAAGGTGACAGGCCTTATCAATAGCGTTTATTGGTTCCTCACCGGGTCGGGGCTGATTTTGATCATTGAGTCTGATATCAAGTCTTGTTCCCGGTCCACAGTAGCTATATCCTGGAAGGTGTTTTTCTCCGGGGTATTTTGCCCATGGGGTTCCAGGGAGTTTTGCTAATTTGGCTGCGATATCACCTCCTCGTTTTTTTTTAAAGGTTCCTTGAGTTCCTTGGGTTTAGAAACAAATCTAAATTTCTTTGTACTACATTGTACGCATTTACCAGAAAGCGCTGATCGGTTATTTTTAGTTGTAATCGTCGTCAAGTCATCTGTGCCAGTACGCGCCTTACACTTCACGCAATATAGATCCATAATTTATGTATAGAGATATGAATATAATTGATTTTTCAGCGACTAAAACAAGAGAACCAGTGAAGCATCATGCAGCGCTACCAAACTCTATCCGCGCAATTATAATCGGACCATCTGGATCCGGTAAAACGCAATTGTTGCTCAATTTAATAATGAGATGGATGAAGTGGGATAAGTTGTATTTAATTGCCCCTAGCGTAGATGATCAACGATGCTATGAAGTGCTAAAAGATTTTAATGAAAACGCTTCAGAGATTGCCGCCGAGGATGTTATTGAATTTATAACCGATATTGACGAGGCGCCATCCGTGAATGACCTCGATGGAAGTATCAACAATTTAGTTGTATACGACGATGTCATGTTAGATAATCAAAAAAATCCTGCTAGAATATTTTCCAGAGGCAGGCATAAAAACACTGATGTGATCTATGTCACTCAACGCTACACTCAGATTCCAAAAGTGATTAGAGATAACTGTAATATGCTTGCTGTATTCAACGGCGTTGATACACATACGCTACGAAATATTTGGCAGACATGGTGTTCTGATATGGACTTCAATCAATTTAGAAATTTCTTTAGTCATGCTCAGTCTACCCCACACGGATTTGTAACAATAAATTTACATGACCCTCGAACACGATATCGTATCGGACTTGATCAAATATTCGGTTAACCCCAACTGAAAGTTCTAGCAGCAGAGGGGGTGAGTGACAACGACGTTGCGACGCGAATGTTTTCAGACAAGGGTCAGAGACTTATTTTTTCGCGAGAAGGGTCAAGTGTTATTTGGAGGGGGTATAATCAAAAATAAAAACAAAAAATGTTGTAGGATTCACCCTCTCTGCTGCTTTATTGTTTAATTAATGTGATTTAATACAACAACACAACAACACAACAGTGGTTCAAATCATTTCAATTATGAAATTGTATGTTTATGTTTACACTCTGGAAACTAAAACCATAAGAAACTTCTGTAGTTACCAAGTGATTATGTAATTGTGTTAAAAAGGGAGTGGGGGTTAAATACTATAGTAATATATAAATTTCTCAAATTATAACAAATATGATTTAATTTAATGGAAGGCAAGGAAAAAGTTATTAAAGAGGCATTATAAACCAACAAGTAGATCTCCAAATTCTTCTTTCTGTTAATGCTGGTGCTTGATGTTGGAATACAAAATTGAAGATCTACTTGCTAGTCTAAGATGCAATTAAGATAAGACTGTTCAATTTAACAGTCAATGTCACAACTCTCACTTATACTCATTACGTGCAAACAAAATCCTTTTCTCATAAAATATTTCAAAGAAAATATACAAATAACAATACCTTTTATGTCATATATACGTTATATATCACAGACACATCACAAAATTATAAGACCAAACTGTATTTATCAGTGTGTTCATTACTTTTACAAGAACATGAGTTTTCCACAAAAATAGGATGGATTTATATTGTTTTGTACTTCAAAAAAAGATTTATCGAATATAGGCAGGAGTTTGTGGCAAAGTTGCCGCAGTAAATCCTCAGACTATGGCAGCTAATGACACCACTGATTTATTGCAACAGAGTCAAGATATGGTTGGCCATCCACTTTTACTTGATTAGAAACAGCTACATGATATAAATGAACATCTTCTACAGAGGTCAAATACAAATCTTTCTGTCATTGAAATCTAAAGACAATTCCCTACCCTTCTCAGATATTTAGACATTTCTGTTGGTTTGTGGAGTTAGGATTCACCTCTGACCCAAGCATAAAGTGTAAAAATATTCAAATGGGGTGGTAAGGATTAGAGAAAATTCAGATTAGCCAGTACAGTTCTTCTGGATTATTGGTAGTTCACCATGTAATTTTTTTAGCAAGGTTACAGAATAACTTTTTGCAATCACTACACCATGAAAACATGTACTTTTGTTCCTAACAATAAAGTGTGCCATGTGAGACAATCAATTACTGCATTATTATATAAATGTTTCCATGCTCATTCATAAATAAATTTTAAAAAAATGATTTTCATTCATTCCTGTGTAAGATGTTTAACATCTCTCATGATAGTTTTGTTTTCTGTGCACTCAAACCTCAGACCTGGTATTATGTTCGGTGCTTCATTCTGATCAGTCTATTTTTGGGTGATCAGTACTACTAGACATCACAAAAATAAAGATAGGTGATGCAGTAAGACAACCAAAAACAAGGCAATGATACACAAAGACATTTAAACTTTCAGTAATGGGAATATTTATTGTTGAAACAATTTTTAAAGAAATAAATATATAAGGCTTAGAAATGCTTGCTTTTTCTGCATTGATCATTCTTTGTCTTAGTGATTATCCAATGTTTACAATAAGAACTAAACTAGGGATAAATGCAGCTAATCAAAGTTAATGCCTGTTATCTTATTAAATTCATTTAATGCATACTACTGAGATTTGTTCTTTTTGTTGCACTATTGTCCTCTCAAAGATAGCCATACCATAGTGGTGGAAGGCTGCGAGAAGTCCATACCAAAAAAGATTTTTTTCATGCTGAGAGATACCATTCTTTCCTTTTTACAACAAAGTTGTGGTTTCCCTCCACAATACTGCATGCTGTTATGTATTACACACATTTTCCTTCTATCTCATATAATAACTAAAAATATACATTGAAAATGTCAAAATCAACTTTCAGTTACATGGCATGGTATTCAGAGGTAACAAAATGATATATGTTTCATGAATTTAGAAATCATACATTTGCATTCTTGTCTTGGGTGACTTGTCCTAACAACAAGTGGGAAGATTTCTTAATAGCAAGGGCAACTTCTTACAACTGTATGATATCTCCTAAAGTTGGATATCTTATCTAAAAGTTGGATGTCTTATCTAAAAGTTGAATGTCTTATCTTAAAGTTCAATGTCTTATCTTAAAGTTGGGTGTCTTATCTGAAAGTTGGGTGTCTTATCTTAAAGTTGGATGTCTTATCTTAAAGTTGGGTGTCTTATCTTAAAGTTGGATGTCTTATCTTAAAGTTGGATGTCTTATCTTAAAGTTGGGTGTTTTATCTTAAAGATGGATGTCTTATCTTAAAGATGGATGTCTTATCTTAAAGTTGGATGTCTTATCTTAAAGTTGGATGTCTTCTCTTAAAGTTGGATGTCTTATCTTAAAGTTGGGTGTCTTATCTTAAAGTTGGGTGTCTTATCTTAAAGTTGGATGTCTTATCTTAAAGTTGGGTGTCTTATCTTAAAGATGGATCTCTTATCTTAAAGTTGGGTGTCTTATCTTAAAGATGGATCTCTTATCTTAAAGTTGGGTTTCTTATATTAAAGTTGGGTGTCTTATCTTAAAGTTGGATGTCTTATTGTAAAGATGGATGTCTTATCTTAAAGTTGGATGTCTTATCTTAAAGTTGGGTGTCTTATCTTAAAGTTGGATGTCTTATCTTAAAGTTGGATGTCTTATCTTAAAGTTCGGTGTTTTATCTTAAAGATGGATGTCTTATCTTAAAGTTGGATGTCTTATCTTAAAGTTGGGTGTCTTATCTTAAAGATGGATGTCTTATCTTAAAGTTGGATGTCTTATCTTAAAGTTGGATGTCTTATCTTAAAGTTGGGTGTCTTATCTTAAAGTTGGGTGTCTTATTTTAAAGTTGGGTGTCTTACCTTAAAGATGGATGTCTTATCTTAAAGTTGGATGTCTTATCTTAAAGTTGGATGTCTTATCTTAAAGTTCGGTGTTTTATCTTAAAGATGGATGTCTTATCTTAAAGTTGGATGTCTTATCTTAAAGTTGGGTATCTTATCTTAAAGATGGATGTCTTATCTTAAAGTTGGATGTCTTATCTTAAAGTTGGATGTCTTATCTTAAAGTTGGGTGTCTTATCTTAAAGTTGGGTGTCTTATTTTAAAGTTGGGTGTCTTATCTTAAAGATGGATGTCTTACCTTAAAGTTGGATGTCTTATCTTAAAGTTGGGTGTTTTATCTCAAAGTTGGGTGTTTTATCTTAAAGATGGATGTCTTATCTTAAAGTTGGGTGTCTTATCTTAAAGTTGGATGTCTTATCTTAAAGTTGGGTGTCTTATCTTACAGTTGGGAGTCTTATCTTAAAGTTGGATGCTTATCTTAAAGTTGGGTGTCTTATCTTAAAGATGGATGTCTTATCTTAAAGTTGGGTGTCTTATCTTAAAGTTGGATTTCTTATCTTAAAGATGGATGTCTCATCTAAACGTTGGATGTCTTATCTTAAAGTTGGGTGTCTTATCTTAAAGTTGGGTGTCTTATTTTAAAGTTGGTTGTCTTATCTTAAAGTTGGATGTCTTATCTTAAAGTTGGATGTCTTATCTTAATGTTGGGTGTCTTATCTTAAAGTTGGATGTCTTATCTTAAAGTTGGATGTCTTATCCTAAAGTTGGATGTTTTATCTTAAAGTTGGATGTCTTATCTTAAAGTTGGGTGTCTTATCTTAAAGTTGGGTGTCTTATCTTAAAGTTGGATGTCTTATTTTAAAGTTGGATGTCTTATCTTAAAGTTGGGTGTCTTATCTTAAAGTTGGATGTCTTATCTTAAAGTTGGGTGTTTTATCTTCAAGATGGATCTCTTATCTTAAAGATGGATGTCTTATCTTAAAGTTGGATGTCTTATCTTAAAGTTGGGTGTCTTATCTTAAAGTTGGATGTCTTATCTTACAGTTGGGTGTCTTATCTTAAAGATGGATCTCTTATCTTAAAGATGGATGTCTTATCTTAAAGTTGGATGTCTTATCTTAAAGATGGATGTCTTATCTTAAAGTTGGGTGTCTTCTCTTAAAGTTGGGTGTCTTATCTTAACGATGGATGTCTTATCTTAAAGTTGGGTGTCTTATCTTAAAGTTGGATGTCTTATCTTAAAGTTGGATGTCTTATCTTAAAGTTGGGTGTCTTATCTTAAAGTTGGATGTCTTATCTTAAAGTTGGGTGTCTAATTTTAAAGTTGGGTGTCTTATCTTAATGTTGGATGTCTTATCTTAAAGATGGATGTCTTATCTTAAAGATGGATGTCTTATTTTAAAGTTGGGTGTCTTATTTTAAAGTTGGGTGTCTTATCTTAAAGTTGGATGTCTTATCTTAAAGTTGGGTGTTTTATCTTAAAGTTGGATGTCTTATCTTAAAGTTGGGTGTCTTTTTTTAAAGTTGGATGTCTTATATTAAAGTTGGGTGTCTTATCTTAGAGTTGGATGTCTTATCTTAAAGTTGGGTGTTTTATCTTAAAGTTGGATGTCTTATCTTAAATTTGGGTGTCTTATCTTAACGTTGGGTGTCTTATCTTAAAGTTGGGTGTCTTATCTTAAAGATGGATGTCTTATCTTAAAGTTGGGTGTCTTATCTTAAAGTTGGATGTCTTATCTTAAAGTTGGGTGTCTTATCTTAAAGTTGGGTGTCCTATCTTAAAGTTGGATGTCTTATCTTAAAGTTGGGTGTCTTATCTTAAAGTTGGGTGTCTTATTTCAAAGTTGGGTGTCTTATCTTAAAGTTGGGTGTCTTATCTTAAAGTTGGGTGTCTTATCTTAAAGTTGGGTGTCTTATCTTAGAGTTGGATGTCTTATCTTAAAGTTGGGTGTTTTATCTTAGAGTTGGATGTTTTATCTTAAAGTTGGGTGTCTTATCTTAAAGTTGGGTGTTTTATCTTAAAGTTGGATGTCTTATCTTAAAGTTGGGTGTCTTATCTTAAAGTTGGATGTCTTATCTTAAAGTTGGGTGTCTTATCTTAAAGTTGGATGTCTTATCTTAAAGTTGGTTGTCTTATCTTAAAGTTGGGTGTCTTATTTCAAAGTTGGGTGTCTTATCTTAAAGTTGGGTGTCTTATCTTAAATTTGGATGTCTTATCTTAAAGTTAGGTGTCTTATCCTAAAGTTGGGTGTCTTATCTTAGAGTTGGATGTCTTATCTTAAAGTTGGATGTTTTATCTTAAAGTTGGGTGTTTTATCTTAAAGTTGGATGTCTTATCTTAAAGTTGGGTGTCTTATCTTAACGTTGGTTGTCTTAACTTAAAGTTGGATGTCTTATCTTAAAGTTGGGTGTCTTATCTTAAAGTTGGGTGTCTTATCTTAAAGTTGGGTGTCTTATTTCAAAGTTGGGTGTCTTATCTTAAAGTTGGGTGTCTTATCTTAAAGTTGGGTGTCTTATCTTAAACTTGGATGTCTTATCTTAAAGTTGGGTGTCTTATCTTAGAGTTGGATGTCTATCTTAAAGTTGGGTGTTTTATCTTAAAGTTGGGTGTTTTATCTTAAAGTTGGATGTCTTATCTTAAAGTTGGATGTCTTATCTTAACGTTGGTTGTCTTATCTTAAAGCTGGATATCTTATCTTAAAGTTGGGTGTCTTATCTTAAAGTTGGGTGTCTTATCTAAAGTTGGGTGTGTTATCTTAAAGTTGGATGTCTTATCTTAAAGTTGGGTGTGTTATCTTAAAGTTGGGTGTCTTATCTTAAAGTTAGGTGTCTTATTTTAAAGTTGGGTGTCTTATTTTGAAGATGGATGTCTTATCTTAAAGTTGGGTGTCTTATCTTAAAGTTGGGTGTCTTATTTTAAAGTTGGGTGTCTTATTTTAAAGTTGGGTGTTTTATCTTAAAGTTGGATGTCTTATCTTAAAGTTGGGTGTCTTATCTTAAAGTTGGGTGTCTTATCTTAAAGTTGGATGTCTTATCTTAAAGTTGGGTGTCTTATCTTAAAGTTGGGTGTCTTATTTTAAAGTTGGGTGTCTTATCTTAAAGTTGGATGTCTTATTGGGTGTCTTATCTTAAAGTTGGGTGTCTTATCTAAAAGTTGGATGTCTTACCTAAGGGGTCAAAAATAAATTAAATCACATATAGTGCACATTTATTTTATTTCTAAAAAATTGGTGTAAAAAGCTTGCTTCTAATAACTGCATAAAATCAAGCTAAAAGCTGTTATAGTATTACTATCACAACGTAAGACACACATTTATTATCCTTGAAAAACCTTTAAAAAAATATGTGAATGTTTCCATTGTGGTATCACATGTAGGTTTATATTCTCTCTTTGAGTAACAGAAGAAATTATAACAAATATAACAAAACAACACTTTATCTTTTATTATATGGTACATTCATTTGATAATACAAGATTTTAGCTGCAAATAATTAAATCAACTGTCATCATCATCTCAAAGCCATTACATAATTTAAATAGGATTAAGGTCTCACATAGCCATGTAAAAACATGACAAGGCCTACCTACAAATTTCCTGGACAATGTTTATCAAAATCTGGTTCAGATTTCCAACATGGGAGTCTTAAATCTTGTGAATCTACCAGGAACTATAAACACAAAACAGACTTCAGCATACATCATCTTCCATCTTGGATTTTCCAACAGAACTCAAACTTGAATCTATTAGAATATTTCATAACTAGGACTTCTGTAATTCAATTCTTGGATTATTCATGGATTATTTTTTAATTTAATTCTCAAAACAAAGTTCTTTATCCATTTTAACAATCTTTTTTTGGGGAAATAAATTCTTTGTCAAATTTTATAAAGCTTGTTGTTTTCACTTTTCCTTCGTTACTCATTTATTAGAGCCTAAACATGTAACTGGGTTTTTAATCATGTATGATCCAAAAATACATAAATTGCTAATTTCTGGCAACTGTCAGGGTCATAAATATAAACACAAGTAGTTAACCACACTTAACATAAATATACACAGCATTTAAACAATGCTGAACAACAAAAAGCCCAACTTAAACAATCATTGAATATTAAGCATGTCAGATGCAACTTAATAGCTTTATTTGTATCATATTTGGCCATTAGCTTGAAATGGCCTTACAACAATAGATACCATAACAGAGGGGGAAAAAAAACTGTTTTTTAGTCTTCGCTTTTCTTTATTACCAGTGATTGTGGATAGAATTAAATACAAATTCAAGGAAGAGAAAGTGAACTCGTTTATCTGTACAAGTTTTATCTGAATCTGATCTGGGGCTGAACTTGACACTTATCAAACCTTCGCCTTTAATGATGGATGTCCTTATGGATGGATACTGATAATGAGGGAGTGTTAAATAGTCTCCTACTCGTTGGTAAAAAAAGTATTTAAAACAAAGATTTTTCTGATGCAGCAGTTGTTTGCTATTTTCAAAATAACAAATCTTTGATGCAGAAAGAGTTTTAATATATTATTCAGAGATTTTGAGACATAATGTGTACCTCTGAAAATATTGTTATATCACCAGATCACTGCTTTTAGTATGCAAATGTGGATATATCTGTGTACTAATTCATAATAAAACAAGATTCTCTTTTTCAATAATCACTGGATGACTGACAAACAATGTGGCCATGATTAGAAGGGCATTTGACAATCCAAGATTTGTACACATCTTGGCCTTTTAGTGCATAGATTTAGTCATTTTCAGCTTTTTGTTTTTTAATTTTGCGGCCATATTTTTTCTTCGTGATTTTAATAATATACATGGATGTACAGTGGATGGCTGGCAACAATCTGGTTCTATTCTCAAAGGCACTTAGCAACCCTGAGATTTGTGTTCAAATTGGCCATTTTGTCTTTTACGCATAGATTCCATCGTGTTTGGCTCCACGAGTCGAATAATAGGATGAATGACAGTGGATGACTATTAACAATGTGGTCGAAGTCATAAAGGCATTTGAAAACTTAAGGTATGTTACAATTGTGCATATATCTGGTCATTTTGACATTGATGTGGGCATATTTCTACTGTTACAGTATTTTCAGACTCAGGATTTTAAGGATTGATCATTAGATGATTACCAACAATGTCAGGATGAAACAACCAGAGATTTGTGCACAACATAGCTATTTTGGCTTTCTGTGCATGGATTCAGTCTTCATATGGGTAATTCTCAGCTGTTTTTGGTCCCATAATAAATGGCATGGATGATCAATGGAAGACTAGCAACAATGTCGTCCTAGTCATGAAGGTACTTGGTAACCCTAGATTTGTGCATAACTCGGCCATTTTGGCATTTTATGCATAAAGTTTATTTTTTTGCGTCTAGATTTGATACTTTTGGCTTTTTTTTTTTGCCCCATGATTCTAATAATTGACATGGATGATCCAGTGGATGAATCGCAACAATCTGGTCCTAGTTGGGAAGGCACATGGCAACCTGAGATTTGTGTGTAAATTAGCCATTTTGCTATTTTATGCATAGATTTTGTCATTTTTGGCCTTGATCTGAACATTTTTTAGTCATGTTTGTGATGATCAGTGGATAATTGACAACAGTGTGCCAATAGCTATGATGGCATTTGGCAACCTCAAATTTGTGCACAACATTGCCATTGGGCATTTTGTACATAGATTTCACCCAAAAATGAAGAAAATCACAATATAAACTGGTAACTAAACGTTTGATATACATGCTTGTTTTATCATCAAAAATAGTAGACTGTACCTGGAAATAGAATCAACAATATGATATTCTCAACTTTTAATTGAAAGTTATATATTTTGTTAAATTATAGTATATATATACCAGACCTGCCAAACCTGACGAGTCCATCTTTAACTGTAAGGCATGTGATTGTCTTCCATAAGCTTGACCAATTTTCAGTAAGTTGAAACAAAATATCATAAACTGCTGTTGTAAAGTTGGAAAAAATACAATGTAATTAAAAGTTCGGTATTTGAAACATGTAGTGACATTAAACATTAGATTCAACTGAAAAGTTTGTAAAGTACACATAGACGTTATTTACCACTTGTACATTTGCACAAACTCTAGTTCCAAACACTATGCTGTTCAATGGCTTGTTGCTATCTCTCAACTTGACATATTTCTTGGAAATTCTTTTCCAGTTCACATTAAGATGGCAATTATATCTCCGACTATGAGACATATTCAAACTGGCACATGATGTCCAATAAATGTAATTGTGTCCCTTCAAGCTTATATTCACATGAATCTGAATATTCCCTTTTATTCTTCTGTGTTGATTATTAACACTTTTCGAGAAGCTTATTTTCCCTGTCACATGCATCACTTTCTGAATGCCATTTTTAAAAACCAATTATAACCAAAAGTTTGATCATGCACATATTTTGCAGGAACAAATAGATACAGTTTTGAGCATATGTGGTGCTGCTGTAAGGTTAGTCTGGTTCCATGACTAAAACCCAAATCAAACATGGATGAACAAATTATCTGGATTTTTTGCCAATGATCATGTTTTCTATAGTTTTTGCTTTTATTTTGTTAGTTCATATTTTAAAGGTATTTTTCATAAAACATACGGCAAAATCATAAGCATTGGCAGGTCTGTACAGTATATTGTAAATAGAAATATTAAACTACATTTTGATAAAGGAAAATGTCACCAATGCCTAATGGAGGCAGCACATTATTAAATAAATACCAATTAAATAAATACCAATTAAATAAATACTAATTAAATAAGCATTGTCAAGGGAAAATCACGTGTTACTTCTCTCTTTTCATTCAGTTTCAATGTAATCATCATAAATGCAATGTTCCCCTGGTATTTACTCATGCCCTAAATTATAGTATGGTCTATGTTTTTAGACCCACTTGTGCATGAATTATCGAATGAGATGTGTATTTCTTTTCATTGAATCTGAAGAACTTCAACAGTAACTATGTAAGCATCTGAAGTGGTCTCAGAAGCTTCATCTGCGATGTAATCTGTAATTGTATGCTCCATCCAAAATAGAAAAGAGCAATAATCTAAAATAGACCCCAGGAAAACACCATTTTTATTTTCCACCGAGCAGGACTGAACAGTTTTGAGAGTTAGTTTGAATAAGAATGAATTTATTGTATCAGAGAATTATATATTCAGCAAAAAAGATGATTTTTAATTGTGAAGAGAAATTTTAATTCTTTTTCTTTGCTTTTAATCATTTTGTGAACATGATCCAAACTTTTTTGTTTTGTTACCTGTATTCAGGATACACATACTGTAAGCAAAAACAATCCAAAAAGACCAAAAATGGTAATTTATCTTGCTGTTGTTAATGGTGCCCTAATGACTAAAAGTCTTTTTCTGTGGTAATCAAGGGTATGTCTTTATGAGCATCATATGGCTGGTATGGGTAAAATGAGTAAAGTATTAATGGTAAATAGCAAAGTCCAATTTCAAATTATATTTCTTCATTTTTCATTATTCTGGTTTTTATACAAAAACAATCACAATCTTATATTTAAAGTTTGTTCTTGAGATATGATAAATTTGATTAATAGTCATTCCCTGGGCAACAAATGTCTTTAAATCACCTAAATTCTGGTCAATACCACAAAAGTCTGTATTATTCCTGTCTTGATAAACAAATATTTAATTATACAGAATAATAATAGCCTTGAGCACACTACATTCAGATGCATGCATCTTTGTTATCAGAACAGGATTAGCTTGCAGGAATCAGAACATTCAACAATGATCAATAATTGGCAAATGTTGCTACTAAAAGAATATTCAAAGGAATGTTTTTGTTCTCTTAAACTATTTTTGAGCAATTCTTAATATTTGGTGGGAATGATAGTTTGATTTGTCAATGGCCGAACCTCACATATAAAGACAGAAAGTCTCCATTGCGTGCAACACACAAAATATTGAAATTCCTTATACACAGATCAGTAAATATTGCATAGTGTTCTTGCACTTGACTAATTCCTTAATTATTCACATGCAATCTCATCTGGAAAAGCTCTCTTCTAGTTCTGGGTGCTCTGTAAAGAAAATGATCGAGAAATGTGAACTAACAACATTGTTTCTCAATTTTTTTATAAAATGGAATATGCAAGGCACAGTGCAGTGACAACAGGATTACTGCATTGTAAAGATTAGAAATTGTGCATCATCCTGGACATGCAACTAATCAGAGCATGAAGGTATGATATTTTAATTACTAGCCCACACCCAAGTAAGTATTTTAATGACCCTGTCTAAATTTCACTGATTCTGTTCATGTCAAACTCATCATTTTGGTTTTCAATTCAAAATGCATTATTCAATAATACCAACACTTCTGCTACTTTTTAATCTCTTGATTAGTAGTAGTAGGTGTGACTCCGGAGAGTACTGTTTGTTTCATTATAGTATGTGAAGCTTAAACTTTTTGTGTACCATATACCGTATATATCGGCTGTAAGATGAAATATTTTATTATTAACTAAAATTATTATGTATTAAAGAACTTTTTCTTTTAAAAGTTCGATATTTATTTAATTTTTTTACTTGTAACCATTTGTGTGCGTATTATTTGCCGAGGCAAATACTTCCGAATAGTACTGAAAAACCGGATATTCGGCCGAAGCGAATGTCAGAGGCGATTTCCGGTTAAGCCCTAGATGGTAGTGATTTGTAACGTAGAGTGCTTCAGACCACACGGCCACTCGGGGACCCCTCAAACACAAGTCACTTTAGGTTTCAATTCAAAATGCATTATTCATTATTATCAACATTTCTACTACTTTTTAGTCTAATCATATTTCAATCATGCTGATTGTTGTCATCCAATTAATGCTATTTCAGTGATACCTGTCCACCATGCTCCCATATTTATCTGAATATTTATCAAGATAGGTATAATTACTAAAACACATTGCTCAGTATAATTCTAGATTATTGGATGCATTGTTGAATGCAACCTTTATGAAAAGGTCAACACTAGCTTTTGTATACCTTTTGTTATCATTAGTAAAGAAATAATTGCTTGGTGCCAGTCCACCAGACTAGTTCCACCCGCACAAAGACCATTTTTGACAATAATCACAGTTATGAGTAGATAGTTGGTTTAACACCTGTCCAATTGAATTGAGAGGATTTATTGTACCTTGTCAGGTGTAGGATGTTATCAGTTTCTTAATTAACACAACAAGCTAACCAATTAACCAAGGGATGGTTAATAATGATCACTTCTGCCCTGATAGTGACAGGCAGTCATTTTCACTGCCCCAACAGATTAGTAATGGTTCGATTTTAGTGATTAGAAATTTGGGATAGAGGATAAGTATTTATTTTTGAAGCAATGAACTTCCTCCGAGTTGACACAAAAGTTTAATTAGGTCATGGCATTAACTACTCAGAAGAATAAACAATTTGATCAGGCTGATAAATGCAAACCAATATATAATCAATTTGTTTTTGTCAATGAATTCAAGTTTCAAATTAATAATAAAGTGAAACTACTCATGATTAACATTCGTTTTAATTTTTAGGATTATTAGAAATCATTTTAATTTGACAAGAAATGTCAGGAAATGCTATAATAACTTTACCAATGTGCATCAATACATGTTCAGGGTTTTGTTGACAATAAAAGCCAAACTACCTATGACAGAAAGTCTTTATAAATTTCATATAAGTTATAAATAAATTATATATATATATATATATATATATATATATATATATATATATATATATATATAACTTAAACAAAAAATCATTACTTTACACCTTCTGTATGTTTATTTCATGTAACTGATGAATAATAAAACTATCTCCTATTCTTAACAATCTTTGCCAAAACAAATTTGACAATAAATATTTTCTTTTCCAGGAAACATGTTTAGAAGTATACATTTCTTTGTCAAAGCATATGGCTCAGAATCTGATACAGATATAAAATCACTGAACACCTCTCATGTACTGTCAAGATCAACCTGCATCCTAATATTGGTTAAATCCATAATTTGTTTTGTTTCTTGGAAACCCATGTTACCAACTTAGTATTATATGAGGTACTCTTCACAAACATACTCACAAATTGAGGTCAATAAAAGTACATTTATGATAGTGTCAACAATCTGAAGCTATTACAAAAACACACCCAAATGAATGTGTGTGTGATGACAATGACCTTGGTTTATTTGAATGCTGCAAAATACAGTTCAGTCTAGTCAGAATTAATCTTTGTATGAACAATAATTGAATTAGTGTAGTGAAGTATAGAAGAATAAGCCATGACATTCTACACTATACATCTGAATAGGGATTATTTCCCCTTCCTTTTCTTTTCTCTCTTTTGAAAATGTTTCCTGGATATATCTCTATACACACAAAATCAATTGTCTACTCCCAATTTGTTTCAGGCTGGGAAATATATACATTTCCATGGCAAGAGAAATACAATACCATTAGCAAAGGCCCTTAGCCATAAGGTGGCCTACATCCTATTGCAATGAACAGCTAAGCAAAAAAAGTGAGTGCCCACACGTGAGTTTTTATTATTTATTAAGTCCAAATATATAGTTCATTGCAGAAATTCCAATGTTCAAATTAGGCATAATGAGTTAAATTCAGATAGGGAATGTTTATGGTTCCAGTAGTAAATATTGTTAATAGTTTCTTATATACAAAAGCAAGTTCATTATCAAATCTTAATGTTCTTCATTGATCAATTATGCTTCTCATCAACCTGCAACCCTCTCCAATTTAATAAATTAGAAACAAAGATACAAATAGGATGGCATTAAAGGGACAGAATTTATGTGGAATAGCTACAACAGTACCAGCATGATTAAGCTTTAAAATACAATAGTAGTATTTGCAATTAAGGGTACCATGAATGACACATTATATGCCTATCTTTTCTTTTATTTCTCTCCATGTACTTGGTAACTTGCATTTTTTAAAATCAAAACCAATTTTCTTTTCCATCAGAGACATTGCAAGCTATGAATAAAATCTGGTCTAGATCTGCCATTGTACAAACAATGTCATTTTTTTTCATTCAAGGTGACTTTGACCACTGAATGTAACATCAGAAGACTTCTTCCATGTTTCATCCATCCAATTATTGCAAAGAAACTATTTTGTTTTAAGTCTCCATGACCGAAACCTTTCACCAATTGACTTCCCAACTGAACGATATTTCCTTACACCAAGTACAAATTATCCATAAAGTTTGTTTGGTGTAGAGTGTGGAAAACTTGATATACTGTATGGAAACCATTTTTCTTCTTTCAGTGAAAGTCACTTCTACCTTTGTACTTTTGATCAGAAAACTGATGTGGTTTTCTCTTACCAAAAGTAGTAGACCTCCTAAAAGTTTGTTAACTGTATGTAGAAGGAGGACAATATGAGCTATTGTGCAGAAATATAACTGGCAACAAAGGGATTTAGTTATTGGTATATTCAGAAATGGACAGCATACAAACATAATAATATCATGTTATCTTATGTTATGCTTTTTGTTAAAGTTTGTCAAATAATGTTGATCAGTTTTGACGATGTTGTCTAAAAATGTTACATTACAGCAAAAGTAGTCATATTTGAGGCCGAATTAGCATAACTTCTTAAAACTTCATAATACACTGATTTCTACTTTGTATTTAGAATAGGTCATTTAAAATCTTATGTATTGGTTTTGCAGCAATGACCATTTTGGTAATGAAATGGCATCATTTATACAAAGTTTATAAGGTTCATGCCACAATGATTTCTGTAAAATTTGGTTAAATCCTGTTTGTAAGTTTTTGGAATCAAATTGTTGAAAGGTTTTCTAATTTGAAACTATTTTGCTGTCATACAAGATTTTCATTTGGTATGATTTGCACAAATTTGGAAAATGCTTATGTTACTAAGCATTGCCAAGTTTAAATTATTTTTCTTAAGTGCTTTTAAAGTCCCTTAAAAATTATTCTATTTAGTATTAAAAGTCTACATGTCATGATGCTGTCAATTCTTTTGAATGAATTATGATTGGTCACTTTAAGAGTTTTCTATAGTTTCTTCAGGCTGTGTTGTTCCTCATAGGTACTGAATAATCCTTTCACTAGAAAAGAATTTCCAAAACTTCCAGATCAGATAATTTCTTTATTTAATAACAGAGTTTTGAAACTATATCTGATATTTGTAAGCAATGACAAGATTTTCAAACTAGCCACTGTGGTAGCCATAATGGATGTAAGATCGGCAGCATTTTCTTTTTAGACCATCCATACATAATTTGAAGCCATGTGGTGAAACCCAATCTGAATATAACCCTAAGGAGGAGTAGTGATAACACAACTTTCAATATGGTTGTCATGATCGTAAGATTAGTCAGATCTGTTCTACTTTTATTCAAATAATCTAAACATAATTTTTTTAAAAAATATGAAAACCCTTGATGATATGACCTTCCATAACTAGGAGTACAAATCTACAAATGTGTCAAAGTTGCAACAAAAGTAGCCATATTGTAAGTGAGATTCAGTTTAGAAACAAATATCATCAGGAGTCTACTGACAGAAACCCCCAAGTCAATATAACTTTTCATTAAGGAGAAGAAGCAGTAACAATAGTTTTAAGATGGCAGCGATGTAGCCATATATGATGCCATGCTGGCACCATTTTCATTTAGATGCAACATCACAAGAAGTCTTTAGGTCAAATATTCATGTTGATATAGCTACCTGTCTAGGAACAGCAGTGATAGCATTATGTTCAAGCTGGACATAGCAGATGCCCAAGCATCACTATTGTCATTTTGGACCCACTAGATGCCCTAAGATGTTTTCTGGTGAAAACAATGTCCTTCAGAAATTCCAATTAACAAATTTTATCTTGGACCCAATAGACACCGTAAAATGTTTACTTTAACACAGTTGTAAACCTCATGTTGATATGAACTTCTGTTCAGGAGTAGTAAAAAACAAAACATTCAAGATGGTTGCAATGGTGTTCATACTGGACATCAGATCACTATTTTCGTTTAGAACCCACAGAATATTATAATATAATAACTGAAAACCACTATCCACTTAGGACAGGCCTTGTATTATATACCTGAGCAGTGCCATTTTTGTGTGGTATTTTTTTTTTATGGCAATCTTCCAAGCAGTGTACAAGCAACAGTAACAGGAAACTTACACTAATTGATGTACAGATGATGGATAATAGATCAACTTTTAAGCTCATTTAACCAGATATCAAACGTTGATGGTCTGTGGATAATAATATAATAGGATCATCTAAGTTAATTTTGCTTAAAATGCGCTGCCAAATTTAAGTTGTCTATGTTTTACAATCTGGCTAACAAACTTTAAAGAGAAGATGGACAGACAGGATGAATCAAATACTCAAGTGTATGCAGTGGAATCAACAGTATGAGAAAAACCAGTATCATATGACTATAATATCAGCTTGATTAACAATACATCGTACTGATTTGGTAAGCATTACAATTTGTGACTGGATCTCTATGATGAATTTTCTGAGAATCTGCTACATCTGGAACAATAGCATGTTCTTTGTAACTGACAAATGTGTCATGGAATAAATTACAATAAGAATGAGAATCCAAATTTTGAAGTCAATTGACAGTTGATTTTCTTATAAAAATTTACCTTTTAATGGCTTCCATAATAAACTGCTGATAAAGTTAAATTTGCAGCATCACAACATTAGAAGCTAATTCCATATACTTAATGATTCTTTGGAATACCATGCGGTGCCTACTCTTCCTCTGCATGAGCCAAAAATTCAAAATTGTCCTTAGGTCAAGAATAGTAGCTCACTAGGGGCATAAGAAGATTAATGACTACATCAAAAAGTGTCAAAGACATGGAGACAAGTGCAAAAACTAACATTTTCAATTTAACGGGTCAGTGAACTAATTTTGCTACTCCTTAACATAAATGTGCTCAAGATAAAACAGATGACAGTTATATATCATAAAGCTCATTGCAAAAACCTAATTTCAATGAAAAACTGATAACAATTCTGTAATGTCTGGAATACAAACCATTTATCAGACGTTTTGATCCACATGCTCTTTAGGAAGGAACACTTCGAGTTCATAACTAGATTCTGCGTCAGAGCTTTTCATGTTTCTGAAAAATAAGCATTACAAAGATACTTGCATAATGATAGAGAGCATTATCAGATTTGTGAGCAAATGAGGCCAAATTTGTTTGTCATTGATAACTTTTATGAACAAGTGATCAACCAAATGTATGCTGTCTTTGATCAATGTCTTACAATAAATGGCCCACATTAATAAATACTAAATAATTCATGTTATATGGAAGAACAAATGAGCATTTAATAATAATCTTAGGTAATAGAATTTGTGTGGGAAAATAGGGTATTGTTTTTCTGAGTAATACTGCATGATCAAGGGGGTGAAGTATTAGACTGAAACAATGAGTTCATATGTTCCAATACATATGCAGTCATTCTTTTATTTTATATACCAAATTTACTTTATGCCTAAGGCTTAACAAGAACACACTACAAGAAACAAAGCAGATGAATTTATGCTGTATTTCATAATAAATACACAACCATAGATTCTTCAATTCAAAGTAACAATAATAATGTGCACACATCATCACCCTCTATTGATGAATTTGTCACATGCTCAACAAACTCATTTTTTTGGGGTCTTATTTAAAATAGAATTTAGAGCCATACTTTGAATGAGTAGAACTTTTCCAGTTGTTCTGGAATGGTTACATTGTTTTTCTGTTGATCTAACTCAATTCTGCTTGTGATGGACAGGATTTATTAGCTAAATCAATTCCATATGATGCAAATGTGACTTGAGCAGTGAAGGTACTGGCATTGGATCACATGCACCTCTTTATGCTCGGTCATTGATTGTTGGAATCATAATGTAGAAAAAAAATATGATTTCTCTGAAATTATCAAATGCTATGGAATGTATTCATGTCATTTGAGTGCAGAAAGAATAATGTGACTTCTGTAGAAAATGTAGTTTAAATTACAGTACAATTTGGAAGTGTGTATCAAGTTTGGGAACCCATTACACAGTAATGTAATATGGATTGACAGAACAAAGAAAGTACATTCTGAGGAAATTCAAGATGCAAAATTTAAGTATATTTATTGCAATTCCTATTACCAGACAAAGACAAATGTTTATGCCCTGTTACTTGCATGCTTTCTGTTGGAGAGACCCTAGCTGTCTACATGACCTGCATATCCCTAGCCTACATCCAAAATATTGTATCAAACAAATTAAATGGGAAAGTTTGCAAAGTGACTGCAGACCTGCCAACTCTTATGATTTTGCCGAAAATCGTAAAGAAAATTACCCTTAAAATACAGCTTGGACATCTGCTATGTCCAGCTTGAACATATTGCTATCACTGCTGTTCCTAGACAGGTAGCTAACATTAACTGACCTAATCTGATTGTGTTTTTCTGTTAAATGATGCAAAGAATTTCACATCTCAGCAGAAATAACATGATCTCATAGTGAGTATCCCCCCCAAAAACTCTTAATGTATTATGTCTCACTGTAAAATTCAAACTGTTTCCATCAGCAAGCATCAATTTGAAAAGAAGAGTTTGCGACATGGATACATTAAATGACTGAACAAAACTTTATATTCATAATTATTAAGTAAGCTAGGCTGAAGTAACTGATCTAGTAATTGAGTGATTTCAATGTCAACTTCTATGTCAATGTTTCCTGCTTGCTTACTCGCAACTTCTGCCATGAAGACTCTGAAGAATTTTTATAATATTTTTGTTATGCCTCACCCAGTCTTAGGCTTAAATCTCTTCCTGATCTACATTATCTATCTTTCCTATTTCTTGCTATGCAGAACACTTTTTCTCATGCTGGTACAAGATATCAGTATTCTTAAAACATTGCTGTAACATTTCTTTGATGCAGTGGCTTGCTGATGCTACTTGTTGTTGTTCTTGTCAAAGATAGGATTCTTCTTCTTCAGGATGATCTGCTGAAAGCAGTGGATCTTCTTGTGGTACATGTTTCTTGTTTCATGCTGTATCGATCTGATTTTAAGTTTACTTTCTGTGTTTTGCAGGTTTTTGCCATATTTTTGTATTCTGTCAAAATGCTTCAAAATTTTTTTGTATTTTTCCCCATTTTCTATTGAATTTAACTGCCTCTACTCTTGCTGCTTGCATTCTTCTTTTGTTGCCTTCTCCTGGCTTTACATCACATCTAGTCTCAAAAGATGATCATTCTCATCAACTAACCATTCCAGTGTCATGTTATACCTCATTTTATGTAATAATTTCAAACACAGTCTTATGTTCCTTTGCTTGCTCACCAGGTGCTCTTTAGAGTTGGCCTTGCAACACGTTTTCATTTTTAAAAAATTCAACTTTGATTTTTTTCAGAAAACATGTAATAATTTGTCACCATTAAATGAAAGATTAATATTTTCATTAAAAAATATATGTACATTATATTCTATTCAATACTCTGTATTTCCTACATGACTCAAAATGTTAAATCTGACTTATCAAATAACAATTTTAATTTTAAATTAATGCAAATCTGAGAAAGCAAAAGTCAGAAATATAATTCTTTTGATGGCTTTTGTTGCAAGTGTTTTCTTAACTGTTATCTGTATTTCAAGTGCTTTGGCTACTTGGGTAATCATCACAAAAAAATGTATGGTTATCTTTAAAACATCACTGCAAATCTGTTATATTTAATGTATTGCAAATTAAAATTATAAAATGGAAAATCTAGCCATTGCATAGCAATAACAGTGACTTTTCTAACTGGATTTGATATATAAACTGACTGCAATGCTTGCAAATATAGTGAAAACCCAATTAACATAAGAAGAGTACAGCAGTATATTATTGTATGACATAAGAAGATATTCTATTTGCTAGAAAATTGGTTGTTGAGTGTAAGATATTGTACATGTGAGATATTGTGTTGGTCACTATGAAATAAACTCTTTTTAATATACATTTATTATGGATATAATGTCTACTTTGCTTCCAATGGGTAGACATCATGTCTGGTGTGAGACTTTTTATATTTTATTGTGTGGACATTACATCCATAGCATCAGTGTGTAGACGTTCTACTGAGTGTAAGACCTGTTGCATTCAGCGTATAAACGTTCTGCTGAGTGTAAGACCTGTTGCATTCAGCGTATAAACGTTCTGCTGAGTGTAAGACCTGTTGCATCCAGCGTGTATACGTTCTGCTGAGTGTAAGAACTGTTGCATCCAGCGTGTATACGTTCTGCTAAGTGCAAGACCTGTTGCATCCAGCGTGTATACGTTCTGCAAAGTGCAAGACCTGTTACATCCAGTGTGTAGACGTTCTGATGAGTGTAAGACCTGTTGCATCCAATGTGTAGACGTTTTGCTGCGTGTAAGACCTGTTGCATCCAGTGTGTAGACGTTCTGCTGAGTGCAAGACCTGTTGCATCCAGAGTGTAGACGTTCTGCTGAGTGCAAGACCTGTTGCTGCCAGTGTGTAGACGTTCTGATGAGTGCAAGACCTGTTGCTGTCAGCGTATAAACGTTCTGCTGAGCGCAAGACATGTTGTATTCAGCGTGTAGACGTTCTCCCGAGTGCAAGACCTGTTGCTGCCAGTGTGTAGACATTCTGCTGAGTGCAAGACCCGTTAAATCCAGTGTGTAGACGTTCTGCTGAGTGTAAGACCTGTTGCATCCAGTGTGTAGTCGTTCTGCTGAGTGCAAGACCTGTTGCATCCAGTGTGTAGACGTTCTGCTGAGTGTAAGACCTGTTGCATCCAGAGTGTAGACATTCTGCTGAGTGCAAGATCTGTTACATCCAGTGTGTAGACGTTCTGATGAGTGCAAGACCTGTTGCATCCAAAGTGTAGACATTCTGCTGAGTGCAAGACCTGTTGCATCCAGTGTGTAGACGTTCTGCTGAGTGTAAGACCTGTTGCATCCAGCGTGTAGATGTTCTGCTGAGTGCAAGACCTGTTGCTGCCAGTGTGTAGAAGTTCTGATGAGTGCAAGACCTGTTGCATCCAGCATGTAGACGTTCTGCTGAGTGCAAGACCTGTTGCATTCAGTGTGTAGACATTCTGCTGAGTGTAAGACCTGTTGCATCGAGCTTGTAAACGTTCTGCTGAGTGCAAGACCTGTTGCTGCCAGTGTGTACACGTTCTGCTGAGTGTAAGACCTGTTGCATCCAGCGTGTAGATGTTCTGCTGAGTGCAAGACCTGTTGCTGCCAGTGTGTAGACGTTCTGATGAGTGCAAGACCTGTTGCATCCAGCATGTAGACGTTCTGCTGAGTGCAAGACCTGTTGCATTCAGTGTGTAGACATTCTGCTGAGTGTAAGACCTGTTGCATCCAGCTTGTAAACGTTCTGCTGAGTGCAAGACCTGTTGCTGCCAGTGTGTACACGTTCTGCTGAGTGCAAGACCTGTTACATCCAGTGTGTAGACGTTCTAATGAATGCAAGACCTGTTGCATCCAATGTGTAGACGTTCTGCTGCGTGCAAGACCTGTTGCATCCAGTGTGTAGACGTTCTGCTGAGTGTAAGACCTGTTGCATCCAGAGTGTAGACGTTCTGCTGAGTGCAAGACCTGTTGCATCCAGTGTGTAGACGTTCTGATGAGTGCAAGACCTGTTGCATCCAGTGTGTAGATGTTCTGATGAGTGCAAGACCTGTTGCATCCAGTGTGTAGACATTCTGCTGAGTGCAAGACCCGTTGAATCCAGTGTGTAGACGTTCTGCTGAGTGTAAGACCTGTTGTATCCAGTGTGTAGACGTTCTGCTGAGTGCAAGACCTGTTGCATCCAGTGTGTAGACATTCTGCTGAGTGCAAGACCCGTTGAATCCAGTGTGTAGACGTTCTGCTGAGTGTAAGACCTGTTGTATCCAGTGTGTAGACATTCTGCTGAGTGCAAGACCCGTTGAATCCAGTGTGTAGACGTTCTGCTGAGTGTAAGACCTGTTGTATCCAGTGTGTAGACATTCTGCTGAGTGCAAGACCCGTTAAATCCAGTGTGTAGACGTTCTGCTGAGTGTAAGACCTGTTGCATCCAGTGTGTAGTCGTTCTGCTGAGTTCAAGACCTGTTGCATCCAGTGTGTAGACGTTCTGCTGAGTGTAAGACCTGTTGCATCCAGAGTGTAGACGTTCTGCTGAGTGCAAGATCTGTTACATTCAGTGTGTAGACGTTCTGATGAGTGCAAGACCTGTTGCATCCAAAGTGTAGACATTCTGCTGAGTGCAAGACCTGTTGCATCCAGTGTGTAGACGTTCTGCTGAGTGTAAGACCTGTTGCATCCAGTGTGTAGATGTTCTGCTGAGTGCAAGACCTGTTGCTGCCAGTGTGTAGACGTTCTGATGAGTGCAAGACCTGTTGCATCCAGCATGTAGACGTTCTGCTGAGTGCAAGACCTGTTGCATTCAGTGTGTAGACATTCTGCTGAGTGTAAGACCTGTTGCATCCAGCTTGTAAACGTTCTGCTGAGTGCAAGACCTGTTGCTGCCAGTGTGTGCACGTTCTGCTGAGTGTAAGACCTGTTGCATCCAGCGTGTAGATGTTCTGCTGAGTGCAAGACCTGTTGCTGCCAGTGTGTAGACATTCTGATGAGTGCAAGACCTGTTGCATCCAGCATGTAGACGATCTGCTGAGTGCAAGACCTGTTGCATTCAGTGTGTAGACATTCTGCTGAGTGTAAGACCTGTTGCATCCAGCTTGTAAACGTTCTGCTGAGTTCAAGACCTGTTGCTGCCAGTGTGTACACGTTCTGCTGAGTGCAAGACCTGTTACATCCAGTGTGTAGACGTTCTAATGAATGCAAGACCTGTTGCATCCAGAGTGTAGACGTTCTGCTGCGTGCAAGACCTGTTGCATCCAGTGTGTAGATCTTCTGATGAGTGCAAGATCAGCTGATGTCAGCGTGTAGACGTTCTGCTGAGTGCAAGACCTGTTGCTGTAATCGTGTAGACGTTTTGCTGTGTGCAAGACCTGTTGCTGTCAGCGTGTAGACGTTCTGCTGAGAGCAAGACCTGTTGCTGCCAGTGTGTACACGTTCTGCTGAGTGCAAGACCCATTGCATCCAGTGTGTAGTCGTTCTGCTGAGTGCAAGACCTGTTGCATCCAGTTTGTAGACGTTCTGCTGAGTGTAAGACCTGTTGTATCCAGCGTGTAGACGTTCTGCTGAGTGCAAAACCTGTTGCTGCCAGTGTGTACACGTTCTGCAGAGTGCAAGACCTGTTGCTGCCAGTGTGTAGACGTTCCGATGAGTGCAAGACCTGTTGCTATCAGCGTGTAAACGTTCTGCTGAGCGCAAGACCTGTTGCATTCAGCGTATAGACGTTCTCCTGAATGCAAGACCTGTTGCTGCCAGTGTAGACGTTCTGATGATTGCAAGATCTTTGCATTCAGTGTGTAGACATTCTGCTGAGTTCAAGACCTGTTGCTGTCAGCGTGTAAACGTTCTGCTGAGCGCAAGACCTGTTGCTGTCAGCGTGTAGACGTTCTGCCGAGTGCGAGACCTGTTGCTGTAATGGTGCAGACGTTTCGCTAAGTGCAAGACCTGTTGCTGTCAGCGTGTAGACGTTCTGATGAGTGCAAGACCTGTTGCATCCAGCATGTAGACGTTCTGCTGAGTGCAAGACCGGTTGCATTCAGTGTGTAGACATTCTGCTGAGTGCAAGACCTGTTGCTGTCAGCGTGTAGACGTTCTGCTGAGTGCAAGACCTGTTGCATCTAGCGTGTAGACGTTCTTTTGAGTGCAAGACCTGTTGCATTCAGTGTATAGACACTTTGCTTAGTGTAAGACTTCTTGCATTCATTGTGTAATGTCATGAAGAAAGTAAAACGTCTATAATTGGGCACATGAAGGAAAAACATTGTTTTTTTTATATTTAAGTTGTAGCTGCTATCAACCCCAGACTTACCTTGCTGTACTCATCTTAGATTTTCGATTTCCCTCCTGTTCATCTTTTCCTGAAGAAAAAAAAAACATTTTTCTAATGAGTATGGATATGTAAAATACAAAATAATGTCTCAGTCATCACAATAAAATATGCATTTTTTATACTGTCTTTACCTTTGTATGATGCAGAGCCTTACTGTTAGAGGTATCACACTTTCAAGATGTCATACAAGGAAAGTTGAAATGGAAGATGCTCTATTTGCATGCTAAATAAATCATAAAGTTCTGATCCATCTATCTGCCAATTTCATTAACAACATACGTACCTATGTGCATGTTATACAACAAATATGCAGTGTGAAACATTCTGGAACTATACTTTGTTCTTTGTGATAACTTAGATTCAAGAAACATGAGACAAACAAAAAGATAACCAATTAGGCTTTACTGATTAAAAATTAAAAACAATAAATTTCAACTATCATATTTGCAAGAAACTACTGGTATTTTTCGCCACTGATCTGACCTTGTCCATACATTGCAAGACCTATTCTTAAAGAATTTCAGTAATACAAGAAAAGATATACTTGTGCTGGTTAAATACTGTATCGGGGTTGATGACCATGTTGATATGACCATCCATTCAGGATGAGTTGCAATAACATGATTTGCAATATGGCCAATGAAATTTTACATCAAATCCTGCATCTGCATACATATTTTGGCAGCATTTTAGAGAAAACAAGTCTGAGGTGATAATAACTATCATCTCTTTGTCAAAAAGAGTACACAGTTCTGTGAATCTGACATTGTTTTCTTCATTAGGACTGTAACCAGATTCCTCTATTTAAAACATATACTTCTTAATAATATTCAGGCTTACATATTGGAGACAGACACAAAGAATTTATGAAGATAACCATAGTGTCATCCTTATAATGCTCTTAAAAATATGTATTATTTTAATAGATAATTAATTTGATTGTATAATAAACTTAGGTCCAAGGAGATGCTTACAGACATTACTAATTACCTGGTGCTCATCTATGTACAAAATTCATTGATATATGAAAGGATCAACATGGGAGGGGGGTGGGGGTTATAACAAATTCATTTTCTTGTTTCAGAGAAAACTTGGAGATATTTAAGAGTTTAATGTTGTTTTCTCTGCGTTTATCGTGGTATACACTGTCAGTTGCCAACTCACACAGCAAATAACACTCGAAGGGCGTTATGTAAGCTGTGTGAGTTGGTAACTGATAGCGTATACCACGATAAGCGCAGAAAAACGTTAAACTCTAATAATTGAAATTGCAATGTATCGTTATGTTATTTTATTTCTTCATTTTAAAAAATAATCATAATTGAGCGTAGTAATACTTGTTTTGGGTTTCTGTTACGTAGCTATCTATAGCACTTGGGATTGTCCTGCTTGCCAGTCCGTAATCCAATGGAGCCCACGGAAGGAATTTGAACATATTTAATATTTTATCATAATAAACACGTGTATTTAAAGTGGAAGCTCAATATTTAACGTTACGATGTCATGGCTATAAGAATGTGTGTCTTTATAGATTGACCTAATGTGATTTGGCATATTCATCACTGTTATGACAAGTAAATAATCTGATTTCGTTCTTCAAAACCTATTTTCATGTTATAAACAGGCTGTACTAATACATGTAGGTGTATGAAGTTTGGTTAAAGAAAGTATGTGATCAGTTTTGTTGGCTCAAACATACACATACACGCACAGTTCTAAAATAAAAAGTACTTTTTTATCCCTCTAGTTATTCCATGAGTTGTTTAGTGACAATGGTTCATAACCAGATTCCTCTCATCAAATTTGTGACATCAGTGTAGAAAGTGAACAGACAGACACACAAAATGACAGATTTAAAAACAGTAAGACAATTTAATTTTTGAAATTTATGTTTATTGTTGACACACTTTTTGAATTATACTGAGTAGTGCAATACTAATGACAATACAGCATAATAATTGCAATCCAAGTAGATGGTAGAGAAAAGTAATGAAAAACTGTATGACACATTAATGTATTTACTACTTTAAAAAACCAATAACATGTTAGTATGGATAGTTTACACTGACACTTTACTTGGAAATCACATATTTCCTTAATTTGTTTGCACTTACTTGTTTCAGTTGGAACTAAACTAGAAGGTGCAGTTATTGAAATGACAGGTGGATTGTGTAATGAAACCTGTCAAAGAGTTCATTGTATTATGTGATAGTGCTTGTAGGAGATTTTGAGCAGATTCAGTAACATTTACTTGGTTTATACTGCTTGGGTTGGTATGGGTTGTTTGAACATTTTCTTGAGTCGTACTGCTTGAGTTTGTTGGGGTAATTTTAACATTTACAGTTGCATGAGATAGTACTGCAGAAGAGTCTTGCGCAGACAATGCTACATTTGAACATACATTTGAAATAATGTTACACATTTGTTGTTTATGTTGAGTGCTGGGCCTTGTGTATTGTTTCAAGGATAGTTCATTTGAGTGGTCAGACAGAGACATAATGTGCCTAGCAGGAAGATTGGTGTCTGTCATTGTATTCAAAGCTGTGGCACGAAGAGAGTGAGCAGTATATCTTGCAGATACATGGGTATTTTTGCATATGTCTGTGTTACGGCTATTGGATTTAATTTATTTATTTTTAATTATTAAATCCAAATTTGTCATTTAGGGTTTAATATTCATTAAATGGAAATTTTTCTAGAAAATTCAGATTGACCTGGACTCAGTTTGTAAACAGGCTGACCTTGGCTTGGTTCCCTCAATATCTGACCTTGCTTTGGACATTGTCAACAAGTCTTCAATTCTATTGGTTAATTTCAAGGACAACATTTTATTTTTAGTAATTTGAGGCTTATTTTATTCTGGTTCATTCTTTTGGTGTGTGACTTTGGGAAGGTAGCTTTTTCCATGACCTTCCAGAATCACATGATTCCTCTTGTTTACGAGGGAATTACAATATATATAGCTGTATTTTAAAAGCTGACTTTAGTAGAATTTTGGGCTTAAAGAAATTAGTTGTGTTATTTTCTGTTTGAGTTTAATTATTTTGGACTTTATGTAAATTCGTTGGAAAAGAAGAATTATTCTAATTATCTGGAAAAGGACATATGTTTCATAACTTCATCTGGATGATATTAAATCGAGAACTGTATCACGTGACATTGTCAGCCATTTTGGATTACATCGACAAGATTCGAACCTGGAACTTTTAGAACATTTATTTATCAGGACTTGAAATTCCATTAGTGGATTATTTTGTGAATTCTATATTTGTTGGATTTGATTCTCTAAAACCGTAAGTTTAATTATTTTATGAAAATAATTGTACTTAATAAAATCATTGTTCAATTTATACAAGCTTGTTAGTTTTCACTCTTTCTGTGTTGCTGCTTATTCGAGCCTAAGCACGTAACAGTCTGGCATAAAACTGCTAAATTGTTTGTGTCCAACACATCTTGTTGTGTACCATGTTTGACAAAATTGGGGATTTCCAAAAGCATTTTTATCAATGTGGCAAAAAAGTGAATCAGCTCATGCATTAAATGTGTGTGAGGTATTATTTTGTGAGGTAGTATTTTACTGACCTGACTGGGCAGTTTTGACCACCAGTTGCATACATTCTTTCGTCAGAATTTTCCTCCTTAGCATTTAAGCCTCCCTGATGATTTTTTTGCACAGTTTGATGGGTCAAAATGACATATTCAGCCCCATACTGTAGTATCATTTATTTTCGTTGGGCTCAATTTTCGTGGTTTTGTAAAAAAGGGCATTTTCGTGGGGACGTAAATTCGTGGTTTTGCCTGTCAAATTTTGCATATTATAAGGTAGTTAATTTCATGGTGTAACCTCTACAAGTACCCCAAATAAAGAATACAAAAGAATAAAACGATGCCGACGCAAACGGTGGTCACATTAATGTTTAAAACAATACTACCACCTGTATGAGTACATATCTAAGACACGGCAAGTTTAATACTTACAACGTGTTTTTGACCAAGTGATTAACATCTGTCAAAGCAGACTCAGCCAACAACACTAAAACAATTCTTCTACCTATGTGAGCACATATCAAACACCCGTCAGGATTAATCAGTTTCGCCATGTTTTCCTTTGAGTGTTCAAGATCAAAGGAAGCCGACGCCGCCAACAAAACCAGACCAATCAGTTATTAAAGTACATTTGAATGATCTCTTACTTAAACCACTGTCCATAAAGTTGCAATATCAGTACTTTATGACTATCATGGCGTTAACACAGTGGCTTAAGAGCGGTAAAATTCAACTTGGTAGTTGAGAAGTGTACAGTACAGTACAGTACAGTTCAAGAAAATGGCTCGTACCAAGCAAACGGCAAGGAAATCCACCGGGAAATATATGTGCTAGTTTATTCATTTGTGGATTATATGGTATTAGGTAATATTTTTGATTCAGTTTAGAGCAGTACTCACAATAGTGAGTACTGTCAGTACTTTGATTTAACGTGTTTCTTGCTCATAGTGAGCTAAATCTCACTATTTTTTGTCAAACACGTACATTTTGACTTGTAATTTTTTGCATAATTTCAATTTCTAGTTTATTTAGATTAATTTTTCACAATTACTTTTTTCTGCACCCCTTTTTTTTGCATAATTTTTGATAGTGTCTTGTGCGAAAATGACGGACAGTGACACTAGTGACAATATGGACTCCAATGAGACCACTGACCGCTATCAATTTAGGGTCAAAGATTTCTTCCAAACGAAAATGGAAGGAGTGGGAAATGAGAGGAAACTATGGATATACCATCAACAAGGATGCCAGACGTTGGACTTTGGGGAAGTTGAGAGAATACCTTCTCAAACAGAAGTATTAACAGCAATGCAAACACTTAACGTTAATACGGAAAAAATTGAAGGACTCCAATACAATGGCCCAAATAGGCATATCATTTATACCAAGGACAGGAAAGAACTGTTTAACCAGTCAGAAATCCACATAATGGGAGTTAACGCAAAGATATATCGTACGCCTCCCATTCAAAGGAAACTCCAAGCTCAAATGGTGGAAGTCACTATCTCCGGTCTACCCCTAGAAGTCAAGTCGACAGTTTTTAGGGAGAAACTAATGTACATGTACAAAATAAACCCAAGGGAGGACAGACATAGAAAAGTATATGGACACACCAATGTACTATCTGGAGAGAGGACAATAATGGTCATGCCAGACGAGGTTAAAAAAATCCCGGCAAGATTCTACATTTTAGGATTTCTGTGCAGATCCTGGTACAAGGGGTGTGAACTACATAGAATATGTCCACGCTGCAAATGTTTCGGACATGCAGCAAAAAACTGCAACCAACCCCCACCACAAAGAGGACAAAATACATATGCCGCTAAGGCTGCGCAAGGGACCTCAGACGAGACAAATCAAAGGGCGGAACAAGACCAAATAAGTCAAATAGCAACTGCCCAAATTGAAAGGGTTCAGGAAGAAATTCCTTTAGAGCCACCATATGAAACTCCGAAACGAACGGCTAGAAAAATGGCGCCAAAAGCCCCTATCAAAACAACCAATAAATTCGAAGCTTTAGCTATTGAGGAGGATACGGAAGGAGAAGAAGAAGAAGATGATAAAGAAGATAAAGAAGACGATGAAAAAGAAACAGAGATGAGTGACATACAACCACTGGCAAATTCACCAATAACATCGACGCCCATGTCAAATAAAGAGAAGGAGAAGAAGAGGAAACAAATTGAAACTCTCACCGACTCATCTTCTCATAGCCAAGGACAAATTGTGCACGCTGGACCAAACAAGAAAAAAAACAAGAAAAAGAAAAAGAAGATCATGCGTATTATCAACCTATCGGAAGAATCATCATCAATCTCAATGGAGAAACCTGAGGGAAAGGACACCGACAAATCTGAAAAAACAAATGAAATGACCCAGTCTACAGCGCAAACAAATGATATGGAAATGGACATACAAACACAACAATTGGATAAAGAGACAGAAAAAACCGACGTAACTGACAATAACGATTTCGAGCTATATACAACGACAGAGACAAATGTTCGAGAGACAATTGACAGCAATGAACAAACAGACGGGGGACAGGAGCCCCCAAAACCTTTAGTATCTTACTAAATAAATAAATAAAAAACAATAATAAATACTTTTAGTAATTATCATAATTCTTATAAATATAAACCGAATTTTAATTTTATTTTAATTTTATTTTTAACTAATTGGAAATGCCACCTGGATTTAATACGGAGGAATTAAACCTCCATATCGCATCAATAAACGCAAATGGTTTAGATATGAATAAAATAGCACACATATTAAAACTAACTCAGGACATAATACTAATACAAGAAACGCACAACAAGCTTACACAACAAATGATTGGTATACTTGAGTCAAAAATGGATGCTGTAGTAGTTAATAGCTTAGCTAAACACACAGACAAGAAGGCAGGGATAGCAGTAATTTTAAGGAACAGATGTAGACAAAATTGGGAAAATGTACAGGTAGATAATGCTTTAGAAGGAAGGGTAATTCACATTAAAAGTAAAAAAGTAGATATTTTAAATATATATGCTCCTGCGGAACGAGAACGTCACTTGGACTTTATAAATACTTTAAATAAATATTTAAACACATTCACGGCACATCATCTGATTATGGGGGGCGACTTTAACTGGGTGGGGGATAGTATAGACCGAACTGGTACTTTCACCACCCACGACTTGTATATAATGAAGACCATGGAAAACTTTATTCTAAATAATAAATTAACAGATGTGTATAGAAAACTAAATCTGTTAAGGACAGAATATACACATGAATATGTAAGTAAAGGGGAACGTAAGGCTAGCAGATTAGATAGATTCTATGTTTCAGATTTTGATTATAAAACATACAAAAAAGCTGAAATTTCAAGTTTTAAACTTTCGGATCATAAATTGATAACTCTAGAAATAGTGATAAAAAGTAATAGCTGGGGAAAGGGAATTTGGAAATTAAATAACTCCATTCTTGAAGATGAAGCACTAATTCAAGAAATTAAAGAACAAATCCAAAAAACAATACACCACACAATGGATCAAAAAATTGCTGATATAGCATCTGATTGGGACATCTTAAAAAAGAAAATAAAGAAAATAGCTATATATCACTCAACTAAACAAAAGAAAACTCAAAATTTTGCGAAAGCGCAATGTAAATATGTAATAAATTCTACACATACAACTATCAGGGATAAGGAATACTGTACTAAACGTCTAGAACAGTTAGAAAATGTAGAGAACAAGGGGAATGAAATAAGGGCGGGAAAATACAGCCAAATATACACACAGGCTAGGGAAATTTATAAAAGGGAGGAAAAGAAAAATGGGAAAAATAAAGCACTAGACACTCTAAGTATTAATGGAAAAGAAATAACTACTAAAGCGGAAATTTTGAGCGAGGTTAAAAAATACTACGAAACATTATATACCTCTCAATCCATAGACACGGACACGATCACAAACTATCTAAATTCTATACAATGTGAGATGATATCATCAGAACACAAGAAACGGTGTGATGCTTTCATCTCTGTGGATGAAGTGCTATCCACAATTAAAGAACTAGCAAGAAATAAATCTCCAGGTAGAGATGGACTCACTGCTGAATTTTATAAAAAATTCAGTGGTGAAGTGGCACCAATTCTTACAGACTTATTTAATAACTTACTCTTAAAAAATGACAAAATGACAAATAGTATGAGGGAGGGTATAATTACTATTATATATAAAGGGAAAGGGGATAGAAATGACTTAAAAAACTGGAGACCCATCTCTCTCCTAAATAATGATTACAAGATTTTAAGTAGAATTTTAGCTAGGAGAATAAAGGAAGGAATAGACACCATAGTAGACATTAACCAAACATGCGGCGGCACAAATAGGAGCATACATAACAACATACTAAACATTAGGACAATAATAGATTTTGTAAAATCTTCTAATCAAAAATGTGCTATGGTACTTTTTGACCAGGAGAAGGCGTTTGATAGACTAGAACCCAATTACACACAAAAAGTACTCGAGAAATTTGGTTTTGGAATAAACTTCCGGAAATGGACCAAAATAATGTACAATGACATAACTGCGCAGGTACAAATTAACGGAGCTGTTACAAAAAAATTTGACATAAATAGATCAGTGAGGCAAGGTTGCCCACTATCTATGCTATTATACGTAATAGCAATTGAAATCTTGAGTATTAGGATTAGGAATAACACTAATATCAAGGGCATAAAAATTCCTAACTTAAGGAGGGAATTTAAAATGCTCCAACATGCTGATGACTGTACAAACTATATAACTGATCCAAACTCCTTTCAACATCTAATAAAGGAATATGAAGATTTTGGTAAAGCTTCAGGATCAAAAATCAATCATGATAAAACAGAGATTCTATTAATAGGCAACTGGAGGGGAAACCACCCAGGTTTACCCCCCGACTTAATAAAAAGAAAGGTCAAAGCCCTAGGGATTTTCTTTGGGGAAAATGAAGAAATAGCAAATCTAAATAATGTAAAAACAAAATTAAGACAAATAATAGAGATCTGGGCACTTCTGCCATTAAGCTTAATAGAACGTTCACAGGTTGCAAAAACTTATATGTACTCAATTTTGGCTTACTTAATAAACACTGTGGACATAAAAAACAAAACACTAGAAACAATAGATAACGACATCATAGACTACATTTGGGATCATAAACTACATTACATACAGAAATCAACATTATATAGGTCTAAACAAAAAGGGGGTTTAGCCTTGCCAAACCCTCTTTTAATAAAACAAAAAAGCATTTTAAATAGGTTCAAAAGAATAAACAGTACACCCCAAACACCTTGGGAAGCAATATACATATTTTGGTTCGGAATTAGCATGAAACATAGACAAGACATATATAGGAACAATAAACTAGTTAGGACTTTTGAAATACCATGTTTATATAAAGAAATAAAGGGTTTACTAATTAAAAATATAAATAACACAAAAATCTGGGAACAAAGTAGTGACGATACATATGGACTGATTTTAGAGGAAATAACCATTAAAAATAAATTAAAAATAGAAATAGAAAAGCCTCATATCAATTGGACTAGGGTCTGGAATAATTGGAACAAAATTAACTCCTTTAAAATACAAAGTACAACATATACATATATCCACAACGCCTGGCTGACAGGTGAAGTGGCATACAAAAGACGGATGATCAAAAAACGAATAAAATGCCCACTATGCAATAGAGACATGTACACAAAAGACCACGTGATAACTCAATGTGACGAAACAAAGGAAGAGCGAACAAAACTAATAAAGGAAATTATTAAGATCGACAAATATGACAAACGACAACTACTCTTCCTTGACGGTAACTTCAATACAGCATTGGTTCGACAAATAACAGACTATATTATGACGACTTTAATTAAATGTGGTCCCCTCATGAAGGTTAGGGGTATTATAAATAATTTAAGTAACAAAGACTTTCAAATGAATTTAATTTAATTTAATTTAATTTAATTTAATTTAAATTAATTTAAATTCTAATTTTAATTATAACTTTATTTTAATTTAAAATTCAAAAAAAAAAAAAAAAAAAAAAAAAAAAGAGGTTTAAAAGTACATTCGAGGACGCTGCAGGGCTATACTATATGGCGCCACGCGAAGTAGGAAGGCCTGCAGAAGAGTTTGGAAAACAAATAACCCAATGATGTGAAGAATTTATTGTATGAAACTTAAATTACTATCTCTATTATATCATTAATCATACTTTTAAAAAATTAGCCATTTACGAATCTAATCCTTTTAAAAAAAATTTCTATAAGCTCTCTGGAACTTATTCCATACTTTCTCTATCAAGGCTACATCCTATAGTAGCCTTGAACCCCGTATTTAAGGGGAAATAAACAAAATTTTTTGGCCCTTTCAAATTTAAATTAAATCAATAAATAAATATCAATGGCCGGATAAATTGAGATAGGAATAGCACAGTCAAATAAATTTTTGTGCGATTTCCTATCTCAAGGAAAACGGACCAACTATATTACAAACTAATTATTTAGATAAATTGAGATTCAAATAAAATATATAAATCTCGCACCTCAATTTATACTAAATTCAAAATTCCAATAAAATTAATTCTACTGAGAAATTTACTGAATAGTAAGACTACTGGGAATGTTTTGATTTTATAAGGCTGTCCTAAACACAAACACTAGTACTTATTAAAAGTACTACATACAATACAGAATAGCACTATACATATAGCACACACCAGGACTATAGAGACCCCTAGCCAGGGTAACTAGCAACTAATAATAAAGTGTCCCTTAAGAGCATGGGTAGGTCAACTCCCAACTAGAAGGGACCATTAGAATAACACTAAGGAAATATAAATACCCCTTTTCATGTATAACCCCTTAGGGGGAAAAATAAAATTTTGAACTTAAATAATAAAAAATAAAAAACAACATAAAAACACTTTGGGGGTACACACTTACATATAAACCTTTTGAAATTTTTTTTTGATTAGGGGGGGGGCATCTGTCTGGTGCCCCCCCAAAAAAAAAAAAAAAAAAAAATAAAATTCAACTTGGATCACACTCGGTTCCTGGACTTCCTAACCCTTCTCTATCCTTACTTAAATGAAACACTGTAAAAAAAAAAAGGGTCGGGAATTGGGGGGGGGGGATCATCAACCTATGTGGCTCATTTTTCGTTGGGGATTTAAATTCGTGGTTTGTGGCAACCACGAAAACCACGAAAATTGATCCCCCACAAATATTGATGATACTACAGTATTCATGAAATCTGATTTCAAGACTGGTAGGTGTCAATTGGCTGTGGAATTCTAATCCACATGTAACAAAGTGGATGGAGTGGTATAACCAAACCCTGTATCTGAGTGTGATAGGATTGTCTTGCATCAGGTACTGATTGATTGCATACATGTCCAATGGAGGAATAATTGGTTTTTGTTGAGTTGATCTTGATAAGCCAGTCTTTGTGTTTAGTTTTAACTTTCCATTTAACATGTTATTTGCTTTTTTTAAACTTAAGGTCTGTAACAATATTAATGGAATGACCACATTCAACCTGAATGTGGCGATTAATAGCAGCCCTGACATTTTTTAAAATTGTTTTTATGGTATTCCTCAGCTTGGGCTTTAGGAAGCATCCTCTTTCGTGCTGTGGTGACCAGTGTATCCCCTAGGGGTGCAAGACTGAGAGTCAAATATCTCCTTGGTGTCAAAACTGGGGGCCAGACTGAGTAAAAACCAAACTTTTGTATCAAAACTGGGGGTCAAATTAAAAAATTGGGGGTCTCTGAAGCGCAATAGAGGGTAAAGGGAAACACTGGTGGTGACCTTTGGGGTTGCATCAGCATAAAATATTGCTAACATTTGGCCCAAATGTGCACTCAGCTGTTTTCAGATCTACCTCCATATTCTTCTCTTTGCACCATTCTGAAATTCATGTTTTTCAGCGTGGTAATAACTATTTTTAACATTGGAAATATTGAGATCTTTGGGATGAATCATTCATGCATATTTCCTTAATTTGTATTTATATAACAAATTGTTTACATTTTTAAGCTTTCACAAATATTAGTTTAAAGATAAACTACATTTTATTCACTTCAATGCAAGTCAAGTCTCATTTTTATAAAAATGGCCTGAATGATGTTAATGGTTTTACATTGTAGCATAAAAAAAAAAATTTGTAATGCTATTTTATAATATATAAGTTAAGAAAATAATAGATTTAGAGCAATTTCACTAACAAGCAATATTATTTAAGCTTACATTAATAAACAGTCCAGTACACTGGTTATTGTTATTATTATAGTTAATTTATTATGATTATTGAATAAATGAATAAATCTACCTGTGAAAGTGTTGTAGCCCAATTTTGTGTTTTTCTTGGTAGATTTAGAGTACCGCTGTTCTGATAAGTTTAAAAGATCTTCCTCTTTTAGTGATTTGAACCGTTTTGGTTTATGGCCATCCTGTTGATCGACTGGGAACTGTACTGATGGTTCATTCAAACTAATGTTAAACTGGTTCGTAATTCTTTTTCCAATTCAAAAGGCTCGTCAAATATCGATGGATCAAAATTTTCAATATCATCGCGCGTGAAATTATTTGATAAAGCAAGGTAACGAAAAATCTCCAAATTCTGACATTTTAGTTTCAACGTTGGATAGCTAAAATACCGGTGACCTTGACCTAGCGCACTTAAAAAATTTTTTATCCATAATTTTCACAAATTTCATCAAAGAAAGAATGGTTTTTATAAACAAAAGATGAGAAATATCTTTTGCTTTAATCTTTCAAACTAAATTTATTCAAATCTTGTTCAAAAAATTGTAAATATATATATCGCTCCCTCGATAACTCGCACCATGATAACTAGCGAACCCGCTTATAATGTGGTGTCTGGCGTGGATCCCGATTTATCCCCAAAGAACAAAAATATATTTTTAAAAAATCTTTTAAAAATGGCTGAACATGAAAAAATTACAAGAAGAATTGGTAAATAAAACCTTTATACATTTCTCATTTTATCATAAAAAATGGTGATTAATGCCCATAAAGATCGATTCCATATTGTGAAATTTGCAAATTCTAAATAAGAGATTACATATTATATTAGGGATTATTTGTTGATACACCGTCATCAATACGCCGTAAATAAACAGTCTGGTGAAATAGCAATCAATGAAAACGTTCAGTAAATGCTAACAGGTGGCAACAGATAACGAAATAAACAGCAATTAAATATCTTGATGTGTGAAAACCATATTCTAATCCTTTATTTCCATTTCAATGTAAACATTATAAATGCAACATATTCTTTGCTATGAAAACATGAAAAGAGTCAATCAACCGTCACATCGAAACCTGCTAGTACTTCCGTGAAAACCTAATTACTGGCCGGCTTTGTTTTGATCACAACTTGGCCAAGTGTTTGTTGCACTAAAATAATCTATTAAAAGAGACCTGTGTTGTTTTATCACTTATGTCTTGTGCATCAAATCAATCAAGAAACGATTTTGCTCGATGGCAGCGAAATCAGAGAGTAACACAAAATCTTAACTGATTTTGTTCAATAAGTCGAGTCATTTGTTTTAAATTTTTTCATTTTACTTCTACCGCAATCAAATATATACACTGTATATCAATCGATCAAATGACATTGTTTCTTAGAAAATATGTCTAATTTGGATCAAACAATAAAACAAGAATGCATCCAATTCAGCACAAGCATTAGTGATGCAATACACAATGTGTGAAGTGGTACACGTTATTTGAATGGAAACAGCGTGGAATAATGCTTTTGATTAAATCCTCAATATACGGTAATTTATCCTGAAATTAATGTTACTCTATGAGGAAAAAATAAACTACATAGTTATGAAGAGATATTTATTTACAGTTAATCACAGCACGATTATAAAGTGAGTATTAAAAACTATAAAATCTGCCACCCACCCACCCTTCTGCCTTTGTATCGATCCTTTTATATTTTATTTATTATTAATGATCCCTTAATAACTTGCGCCTCACTTATAGTGTGGTCAATGCTTTTGGACCCCAATGAGCACAAGTTATTGTGGGAGTGGTATATATATATATATATATATATATATATATATATATATATATATATTCAATTTAATTTACACAATTAACATTTGTGATATTAAAAGTTCACTAAAACATGACATTTATTAACATGTTTTTACTAATATTTTCTTTTTAAATTAGCAAATTGTTCACGCTGTTACATATCTTGTGAGGCACATAATTCACAGCTACATTCATATATAACCTAATTTTCTAATCTTCCAGTTTCAATCAATCTATCAAACGTTCTTAAAATTATTATATACTGTCTTGGCATACATGTTAAAAATGGCTCAAAATGAAATGATTTTCTTAAACATCTGAATTGTTATATTTTAATAGGCATTATAAATATTTGAATGGTAAATTTGTATACATCTATCTTTCTGCCAATCAAACGAGGGGAATGATTGAGGTAACCATTACAAAATAACAAAATGTTTGATAAAGAAAAGTCGTTTGAAATTTCCAGCAGTATCAAAGTGTGACATATCATTTATCACAAAGTGTGTACACTTTACATAAAGTGTGTGCAGTTTAACATATTTTAAATTACATTTTAGCATATCATTTTATGCGAGTCTGATTGGTCTAAATAAGACCATACAATTCTTTTGCTCTGTTCTCTGTACTTATTGCCTGTGATCGCAAGAAATTTTCCTTACCCCACCTCTGGAACTTCTTTTACTTTTACTATTATTAACAACATTCTGACAGACATTTTTTTTTAGTGATTATCCAAAGGGAATCATGAGAAAAGGTTACATATGTCTGAATGTGGTCAGTTTACACCACAGACAACAAAAAGTTCATTTATGCTTTGTTTAAGTAGTGCTCTTTCCTTTACTATAAATAACACCTTTTAGGCATTAAAGAAGTTATGCACCAAAGATAAAATGACAACACTGTTATAAAAGGGCTATGCAAATACTGCATTGTGAATGTCTATGTTTGAAACCCACATGTAGTTTGCACAAAATTCAAGAATCCATTAAACCAGTAATTAAAAATAGAAAAACATTTACCAGTAAAGTCTGTGTCATCGTACCTTGGTGACTCGGTCTTTCTATTTCCTGGAAAGACATTAAAGAAATTAATTTATTGATATAAAGTAACAAATAAAAAGACCACTCTCTACATCACAAACATGAGTACCATTTAACAGAATGATCCTTACTGAAATAACAGAATCTATAAAAATCCATTAAAAAATGGACAAGAAAAGTACCATTTGGTCCAATTTTAGAGACAATGGAATAATGATCATTGTGTATAAACAATAGGTTTAATTATTCAAAAAATTTATGCATGGATACAAATTAGAATGAACTGTTTAAAAAAGTACATCAAAGTAAATAAATTCATTGACAGTAACATGAATGACCAGGTTAGTTACAACAAATATTTGTCTTAACTGCACCCAGTCCTTGTTCAATTACATCAACATGAAACTGCCTCATAGCAGAATGGATGCTAAAAGTTATCAATTACACATTTAAAATGCAACTCCTTAATCCTCACTTAGCATAAATTTTATTCATAATCTAGTATGCATTAATTGTAATAATTCTTAACTATCATCACATCATCTATTCTTCTATCTTCAACTCTCACAAGTCAATCAGACATATTAAAAATCAGCCAATCCCAAACCAATTTTCACTTGATGGAACTTGGGGCCCCAAGTGGCCGAGTGGTCTAAAGCGCTGTCCGTTGCAGATCACTGCCATCTCACCTCTGTCTGCGTGAGTTCGAGTCTAAGATTCGGCTAATGTAGTTATGTGAGAAAGATTGCCAGTAGCTTCTTGCGGGTCGGTGATTCTTTCCGGGGTTATTTTGGGTTCTTCCTCCACCATTAATACTGGCCGCCATGTATAGCCTATATTGTGCTTAAGAATGGCGTTAAACAAAAAAAAAACAAAAACAAAAAAAAAATAATCATTACATTCTGTAGTCCACGATTACTGAAGAAAAGATTATCTTTCCAGTTTCATAACACTTACATTTAGACACAAAAAAATTATGGTGTAATCAACAACTTAAGATTACCACATGCAATTAAGCAGTGACCAGCTCATGTTCAATTACGATTAACTATGACAACTTTTATATTGTTATATTTATGTGCAACTTTTCTTATTTCAACAAAATGAAATTAAATCAAAGGCAGAAAAAAGGTATATAAAAATTATGGTGTTAATGGCCCACTTAGTACGACATAAAATTGACCTAATTACCTGGTTTAAAATCAGTGTCTATTGTAAAGGTAAGATAACACCTGAAGGCAAATTTTCTCCACATAATGGTCAGGACAGGCCATACTAAACTTGCATGGCTACTGAGATGGAAAGTCATACAGGGTAACATGGAATATTATAATTCAAAATTCTTTTAAAACATAAAAATATATACTTACTAGACCGTTTATGATACTTGGGATTAGTTTCACCTGGAAAGACAAATGATGAAATGTCAGAGATATACAGTAATAACAAGAGAACCAGTTTATGCATAAATTAAATAATGTCTATCAGAATGACGTATGGTATACTGTCAGAAAGAATATGTAAGAATCTACAAGGAGTCATTTTTCACCCTTTAGTTTTATGTGCTGAGTACTGAAACTATCTGAGATGTTCTGGAGAAACTCAAACATACAAATATAAGTTAAAACAAGCAGCCCCTTTGGCTTATATAATTGCAGCAGACCTTTTTCATTAATCAGACTAATACAATATATGTACAACGTGACCCCATTATAATGCACTATACGATAATGCAAATTCGGATACAACGTGGTCATGGCATTGCTCCAGATCCTTTATTCTTTCACACATGAAAACATTACTTTTGTTATAAGTACATGAAATAGTGTATACAAAATTTATTATTATTTTGGGGAAGAGGTCGCATATGAATGTGAATATTCTACAACCATGGCATGGTTCCTGAAATTTTAAATACATGTACATGTATTTTTCTCCTACCCAGAAAACTATTTGTTTTAAACTATAAAAATATTGATTTCACATATGAATTTGAATATAATGATTGTGGCATGGCTTCTGAAATTTAACAATTTCACCAGGTTCTTGATGTTTTATGAAAAAATAAACTTTTTTATCAGAAATGTTATGTATTATTGATCCATGAGTAATGCCAGTAAGACATCTTTTATTCATTCTGTATACAATCGTTGTTCAAACAATAGCCAACATGTGTTTCTTCTTTAACTGCATACACAACCAAGCAGCAGACAATGCAGTGGTTGATACAAGATTCTCACAATTTAGTAAGCAAATAACTATATGATGACATGCAAGACTAGAAAGTGACCTCATTCAACGCTTCAAACCATATACACCACTCCCTCGATAACTCACGCCCAGATAACTAGCAAACCTGCTTATAACGCGGTGTTTGGCGTGGTTCCAGATCTTTTCCCAAAGAAAATATATTTTAAATATCATTCAAAATATGGTGAATGTGAAAAAAATTAGAATAAGAATTGGTAAATTAAGCCTTTATACATTTCTCATTTTATCATCAAAAATGGTGATTAATTCTCATAAAGATCAATTTCATATTGTGAAATTTGCAAGTTCTAAATAAGATATCACATCTTATGTTAGGGTTTATTTGTTGATAAATAGTCATCAATACACTGTAAATAAACAGTCTGGTGAAATAGCGATCAATGAAAACATCTGGTAAATGCCAACAGGTGGCAAGAGATAATGAAATAAACAGCAATTAAATATCTTGCTAAATGAAAATCACATTCTAATCCTTTATTTCTGTTTCAATGTAAACATTATAGTTGCAACATATTCTTTTCTATGAAAACATGAAAAGAGTCAATCAACCGTCACATTGAAACCTGTAAGTAATTCTGTGTGAGAACCTAATTACCTTCCAGCTTTGATTTGATCAACAACTTGGTGTGTTTGTTGCACTAAAATATTCAATTAAAAGAGACCTGTGTTGTTCTATCATTTTGAATATGTCTTTTGTATCAAATCAAGCAAGGGAGGATTTTGTTCACTAGGCAGAGAAATCAGAGAGTAACACAAAAAGTTAACTGATTTTTTTCAACAAAAAGTGCATTGACATTTGTCAAGCATATCACAACCGCAATTTGTATTATCTTGTTCTAATTTACATTGTTTTTAAATTGTAGACCCTTTAAATTCATGTTGGTAATGATTAACGCTTGTTTTTTGTCTTTCATTTTACTTCTACTGCAATCAAATATATCTATCGATTGATTAATCAACATTGTTTCTTGAATAGAGTCGATCGTTTGTATTAAAAACATATGTCTAATTTGGAACAAACACAAAAATTAGTAACGTAATACACAATGTATGAAGTGGTACACATTTTATATTCACGGAAACCATGTGGAATAATATTTTCAAATATCTCCTCAATATGCGGTAATTTATTCTGAAATTAATGCTATATCATGAGGAAGAAAAAAACCCACACCGTTATGAAAAAATATTTATGCACAGTTAATCACAGCATGATTATAAAGTGAGTTTTCAACACTATAATCTGCCACCAATCTCCCTTTTACCTTTGTGTCGATATTTTTTATTGTTTTATTTATTATTATAGATACCTCAATAACTCGTGCTTCACTTATAGTGTGGTTCATGTTTTTGGACCCCAATGTGCATGAGTTATTTGAGGAGACTCCTTTAAGTCATGGATACCAAAGTCAGCAGGAATGAAATTAGTCAGCAGAACTCGGTGTGGCAATTGTTGTGAAATGTTAAGGACTGACATAACTACATTAATGTTACCTTCAAATTAACATTACATTCTTTTGTGCTCCTCTACCAATCCAATATTCATGAGATTTGATGTTAAAAATTTGAGTCCCATAAATGTTTTTGGGTATGGATGTTTTTTCTTCTGAGAAATGTCCAAACCACTCTACACTGGACAAATTTCTAATAATTTGAGCCTTTTAATTTGGATAGACGTCAAAACTTACTTCAGTGAAAAATAATTAATGAAAAGATTGGCATATAAAGTTGATTTTACATCACTTAGAGGCACATCTTGAATTTCTTCAAAAACTTTGTAATGTCTGAGAACAAATTATGTACTAAATGAAACCTGATTTCACCTAGGGTAAAAATAATGGTCAAGAATGGGCAAAATTAACTGCATAGCTGAAGAGATAGGAAGTTACACATCATATTACAGTTCAAGAACCTAAAACAACTGCAAAATTAAAGACGCTTACCTGTTACATGAGATGTAGGGCATGGAGCATGTTGTACTGACAACTGGAAATTAGCTTCAGCTGGAAGGATATATAATAAAATGTCATTTGTGTATAATTAGTATATCATATATGAACAATTAGTATATGAAATTTAACAAATATTATAAAAAGGCCGTTCACTACTTCATTACGTAACACCTGCAAAACAGATGCAAATATTACATAACTAAAACTAAATTACCATCTAGCAAACAGAACTGAGAAATAAATAACAAACTCAAGAGTTTAAAAACTTGATTTGATGATGGATGACCAGGCATCACCATTTTTATTTAGGACAAACTATATCATGGGAAGAATGTGTGCATCAAGTTCCAAAGTCACCCTGGTTACTAAAAGAAGGATAAAAAAAAGAAGCTAGAAGGGTACATAAAACCTTCTAATTGATCAAAACAAGGACACAAATACACAAACTTTATGCAAGGACTGGGGGAAAAAAACACTTAAAGGGATATGACTTACCATATAATTGCCAAAAGACAATCTGAATGATGAAACAAAAAATAGTACCAAAAGCATTTGTATCAGTGCAAAGATTTTAAGGAAATGGATGACATTCAAATCGTTGGTGGCTGACTAAAGTATCAGTCTGAGACTGGAATCATGTTTTTTTAATTTTATTTTAGATTTCCAATTACAAATTAGGTGAGGGAATAAACTCTTCGGTTGGGGTCCATAGCCAGAAAAAGATACAAAGAATGCAATATATATAACAGCAGGTAAATGTATTATAACTATGATATTTATGATCATAACAGTGAGAAAAATAAAGAAAATGTCAGTTGTATTTAGTTAGGCTTCATCTTTTGTTCATGCACACTACTTCAGCTACATCAATGCTCAAATTGTTTTAGGCACAGGTCCTGGACTGGTGACTTAAAAATATCTGAAACTCAGACTCAAACTGCACAAGCATGGGCCCCAATTTCCTTATGACTCAAATTGCACTCATTTTTAATACTGTCATGCAATATTGCAATTGCTACACTTGATATAGGCAAAGATAAAAAGAAAACCACATTAAACTGGATCATTTGGATCTCAAGAATTTACTGCAATGTTTTCCTCATTGTCAACTTTTTGTGTCTATTTACTCAACAAATTTGTGTCCTTCTTATTCAGCAGATTGACAGATTTGATATTTATTAGCACCTGAAGCTTGTCTTGACTTGTATACAGTTTCTGATTACACCTATGTTCATAGGTGCCAGTAACATGTATACCCAGTAAGCAGTATTTCATTACATTAGTGTAAGCATGAGCAAGGGACAGATTAGTTACTTTTTAATTAAACCTGAACTTTAAACATCTTGAATGACACAATACTATTAAATAAGACTGTCACAATAAAAGCACTTGCTCGAGAGGTTTTACCAAAATACTTTTGGTCGGGGTTTCCATTTTATCTCAATGTCCTCAAATGACAGTCAAATCTTAATTAATGATGTGAAAGCCAACATGAAATCATTTTATACCTTTATCATTATAATTCTTCAGAAAGCATCCCATATTTGGCCTAAACTCTCCAGATTACATCAAGCAAGTAATCAATTAACAGCTTGTGTATGTATGATTACGTGACCATGCACCACTGCAACTGTTGCAAGTGGATAGTTAATATACCCACAAGACTGGCTCTGACTGGTTTCGAGCACGTAAATATCCAACATGGTATTTTAGAATCACATGTATGTTAAAGCCATTTAAGTATTTGTTATAGTAACCCAGGAAATATGTTTGTCATTCACAGATCACATACTTTGATAAAAATATGCTAAATAGACCATCGTCATAAGGGTAAGAGGAATACATGAGGATAAATATTATTAATTTATTACTCTCCAACATCTTGAAATAAATTTCTGCCTTTCATCAGTGCATCAAAGTTTTCTCAAGCAAATTAGATTTTCTTTTATTACCTTAATTAGAACACAGGATAGGCCCAATCTGAAATCAGAAGGGCCCTGGGCTATCAAATTTGTTTAGCACTGTAAAATTACGTGAAGTTGAAGAAAATTTTTAGATTACTATTCAATATTTCATATGGTAAACCATACCTTCCTCGACTGCTTGTTTTGGTGCATCTGAAAATAAATTTTAAAAATGGTGAAGATCATTTGGTAGAAAATCATTTTTCTAACCTTATTTTGATGCATCATCAATGATACTGACATTACTGAATAAAAACCTAGGGTATTTCCTCATGAAGCATAAACACATCATACAGAGATAAGTTAAACTAGCTCCATAAACTTGGTCATTTTTAACTTTTTAACTGCTATTGCTGCTGTAGTGGGCTCACAACTCTACCAGGCAGTAGCTAAATTGGGGCAGACTAGCAAAGCCTAAAGCTGCTGTGATCAAATGATAACTTGTTAGCTTATTATTATTGTAATTAGTTATTTTCCTAATAAATGATTATGTCCGTCAAACCCATTACATATTAGTGCATACATAAACATAAACTAGTATCAATCATTATACTGCCTATGTTGAATAAAAAAAAATGTACAGAAAAACTAACTCACTTTCCTTGGTCTTGAAGATAAACTTCACTGAAGACATTCCCATGGTGTTTACAGCCTTTACTTCTACCTGGTAGTGACTTCCAGGTTTAAGTGGTGACAGAGTATAGCTTACATCTGATGGTGAGATCTCCACAGCAACAACCTGACTTAAAGGTTTGGACAGTTCATACTCTGTTCCATTGATTTCCACCTATGAAAAATGTCCATTATGAGATATGAACAAATCATTGGCAGAAACATTTTGTCTAAAATACATACAGAATAATAACTCACAATAAAAATTGTCCAAACTTTGATAAAAATATGTTGCAAAAACCTGTCAAAAGTCAATCAACAACTAATCAAACAGTTAAACTCCGTTAAATGGTGATGGGAAATAATGGAACTTAAATTCATGTAAGGTTTTGTGAAGATGAATCAACATACCAAGCTTAGTTGAATCGAGCAAACATTTGTGAAGGAATGTTGGAGAATGTCATCAGGACAGACACATTGAATGGGTGGAACATAACTCAAGTAAGTGATCATTTTTAAGACTAGAAACTGAACTAATTCAAAGTCTCGTTATTATAACATTGCATCAATTTTAGGGGGGAATTACAACAACACATTGGTCAGGTTATTCTACAGAAACAAGCCAGGCATGCAAAAGATATTGCATTCTATAAAAATTTAAAGTTGCTGTTATTGTCATTGTGGGGTTTAACGCCATTTTTCAGCACAAGATAGGCTATAACAAGGTGACCAGTATAAATGGTGGAGGAAGAACTTGGGAAAGACCCAGAAAGAATGACTAACCCATGAGAAGCTACTGGCAAGCTTTAACTGTCACATACCCACATTGGCCATACCCAAGACCTATGAAGACAGAGGTGAGATGACAGTGATCTGTATCAGTGAGCGCTTCAGAAAAAAAAAACTTTCTTGAAAGTACAAAAACAAAATATGAAAACAGTATTATCATTTTGGGGAAGAGATCGCATATGAATAATAAAAGACAATTGTGGCGTGGCTCCTGAGATTTTATATGCATTTTCCTCGTATGCAAAAAAAAAAATCCTTCTTAAAAGTACAAAAAATAATGTGTAAAAGGTTTATTCAGAGATAGCGCAGGGCTTAGATAATTTCTCAAGATGTGAGATTTTTCCAATTGGCAGTAAAATATACAATATGGTGATCTTTTTTATTATTCGCAACAGTATTGGCTGTTTAAACTTGTATATACAACTTTTGGTTTGAGTGGAAAAATGTAGAGGCCCATTGAAAGGCAGCCGTAAACTTGAAATAAAATGCAGTGAAATTTATCTATTGTTACATAAACAATATCTTTGCTCAAATTGACAAACCTCCTAAACAGTGCATTATTATATCATAATCTGCTTACGTTGACATTTAGCATGAGTACTATATGTTGCATGATACCTGCATTTTTTGTTTTTGACATTTCTGGTGGCAGAGATCAACCACATGAGTCATTATCTTATAATCTATCTTTCGTCGGATTTTCAGTCATTTGAAAGTAATTAGTATATTTACGTAGACTAAAATTGGTATGTGGATGGTAGGTAAAATTCCTCTTCTTTTCACTCAGAATTAAATTCTTCAGAATGCTAACATGTTCGATAGTAATCTCTGTCATCAGACAAGAACACCTGCATATCTATCATCCGTTGACTCTGTTTTATAAATTTCTGATGCAGGTGTGGAAAAAAATAATCTTACTTCTTGGTTTAATCAATAGGCCGGGAGGAACAGTGTCAAAATTCAACCAAATGACTGCAAACTCTATTTTTAAACAAATGTTCCCAGATAAAATAGTTTGATGAAATTTCAAAGAAAACATATCTTTGAAGCATTGATTGTTACAAAAACATACTAAGCAAATGAAAAAAAAAAATCAATCTCGGTCATGCAATTCAATTATTTGATGTTGTAGCAACAACAAGAAATGGGCATTTTTGTTTGGTTCTCCAAAGCTGGCCTTAAGCGGTGATTACAATAACGCATTCAATCTTCATTCAAGAAAACCACTACAATTTCAATAAAAAGAAAGAACCTTTGTTCAAAGGAAGTTAGTACCAAACATAATTAAAGCAATGGAATCTGATGTATTGTTTCATTTAAAAACGTTATTGGAATATGTTTACTGTGCCGTGAAAGATTCCTTTTCGCAGGATAAAAATTTGTGCTTACAAACGATACTCATGGCAGATTAAAAAGCATTTAAGTAACTTTTACCCACTTGGAACGTACTGAAAAGTAAATATGCTTCATTATTTGTTAAATGATTGTGCTATTTTTTCCATTCAATTTAGACTTATATGACCTGTGACAAAAATTATTGAATATTTTAAATCTCTGTATGTGTGCTATTTTTGATGGAATTACTTGTATTGTGGGGTCAATATATGTGAAGAGATTTGCAGGTGAGTACACGGTGTTGAGACTCTATTGATGCAGTATATTAGACATTATAAACAGTATACACATACATGTACCAATGCTAGTTTCTCGGAAGAAGTAAAATGTTATGCATGCCTTCTCTGTTTTCACTACAGGTGTATTCTCATTTAACACATTAACCCCTGGAGGTTTTTGCTGTTTTTGCATGAAATGCGAAAAAGGAAACACATTTTGGGGACTATTTATGAATACATCGTAGTCCATCAATTTCCAAGCAATATTCCTTTAGACAAAAGGCTAGTTGTGCTAAATAAAATGATTTCATTGGTTAGTTTGCTGGCGCATGAGCATAAGGGCAAAAAGAGGAGGGGTTTTTTTTTGGTATTTTTTTGCTTAACGGACCAATACTTTTCGTATGGAGAAGACTTTTTATTCAAAATGTTCACCTTTTCCTTATTTTTGCACAGGTTCACCTGTCTGTGTGCGTTTCAGACCGGTCTGCTGTAGATACGAGTCCATAAAGTCTAAAATATGGACACAAATTTGGAATCTGACCATGGGCAATTTTTGGGTGAAAAAAAAACCACAGGTCCAAAAACTTTGGTTTTCCCTCTGTATTGAGTAGTGCAAATAAAATGTCCAGATTATTTGCTATCATTGTAGAGCTACATCTGTCTACCTTTCTATGATACCACCCACTTTAGTGTATCATGTATGACCTTGATGCTATAGACCTTGGAAGTAGGTTACTACCTCATGCTCCGTAAAGTCGTCGCAAGGGGTTAATGTGTTAACAAGAATTTTCAACAAAAAAAAGAAAATCGTCTCAGAATAGCCAAATTTGTAATTCATGTGCAGTGTTAATACACAAGTGATTAAATACGCGAGGAATATTTCAATTTTGTGGTATCATGAAAAGTGACTGTTTAACACATTAACCCCTGGAGGTTTTTGCTGTTTTCGCATGAAATGCGAATAGGAAACACATTTTGGGGACAATTTCTGAATACATCGTAATCCATCAATTTCCAAGCAATATTCCGTTAGACAAAAGGCTAGTCATGCTAAAGAAAACGTTTTTCATTGGTTAGTTTGCTGGTACATGAGCATAAGGGCAAAAATTGGAGATGGGGTTTTTTTTGTTGTTTATTTTTGCTTAACGGACCCATACGTTTCGTATGGAGAAGACTCTTTATTCAAAATGTCCACCTTATCCTACTTTTTGCACAGGTTCACCTGTCTCTGTGCATTCCAGACCGGTCTGTTGTAGATATGAGGCCATAAAGTCTAAAATATGGACACAAATTCGGAATCCGACAAAGGGCGATTTTTGGGAGAAAAAAAAAATGGGTCCACAAACTTCGGTTTTACCCTCTGTATTTTGTAGTGCAACTAAAATGTCCAGATTATTTGCAATCATTGTAGAGCGACATCTGTCTACCTTTCTATGATACCACCCACTTTAGTGTATAATGTATGACCTTGACGCTACAGACCTTGGAAGTAGGTTACTACCTCATGCCCCGTAAAGTCATCACTAGGGGTTAATGTGTTCATATACCTCAATTTAGATGGCAACTGTGCCAATGAAGCACATATTGTTGCACCTGCATTTATTACCTATCCCACCCCACAATTTTTTTTTTATTACATGCATCATTTCTTCAGCTAACTAACCTGGTTGCTTATAACATGGTTCGCTCGATAACACGGGTGGGTTCTATTGCTCCCAACTAGTGTGTTATAGCGGGGTCACACTGTATCTATATTTATTTAAATTCCTTAATCCATAAGATAAACTTATTTCCTTTTAATTTTTCTGTTGAAAATTTTGCATTCTCTGGAAAAGTACTCACATCGAAAAAAATTCAAAACACAAACCAGAAAACTGAGATTTTCCACTATGCATAAGATGTACATTACAAAATGCCTATCTTTCTCTAAACTCTATAATTCACTCAGACTGCAGAATTTTCTAATAAAATGTAAAAACTAGGTCTACACAATTGTAGGACACAACTAAACAATGGTTATGCCAGTATATTTTTATATAGTAGAAATGTATTTCCCATTCTACTTGCAAAACGATGTGGTCTGGATAAAAATATTCATGAGCAATGTAAATTAAAAGTATAATATTCCTTGGAAAACATTTATGCAGAACTCTGCATTTGTGGAAAAAACAGTTGATATAATATTGTGTAAGTATTCAATGAATAAAGCTGTCAGTTGAAATGATAAAAAAAGTGGCCCTAATATTGCTGCTCTGCTTACATAACAGTTGACGATTCACTGGACAATGTTATATAGTAATTTAAGAACCCAAAATCAGACCTGCCAACCCTAACAAGACCTCAAAAAAGCAGTGGTAGCCAAATTTGTTAAACAAGTTAGACTAATTTTTAGTAAGGTGAAAGCAAACGATCAATGATGTACTTCTATTGTCAAGTTCAAAAACATACATTTAAAACTCTAAGAAGCATAACTGGAGACTGATGCAGCAACAGTAAACAATATGACTTTGTTCTACTTAGACCTTAATAATGTTCTGAAGCTTTCACAAATTATAGTTCCAAACCCTATGGAGCTAAACAGTTTCCTGCCATCTCTTAACTTGACATATTCCTTTCTCTTAAATTACATGTGGCAAGAGCAATCATCTCTCCTTCATACTCAAATCAACACATCATGTCCAATAAATAAATTATTGCCCATCCTGCTTTCCGTCATGAATCTAACTATTTCATTTCATTCTTCCATAATCATTTGTTTGACACCAATTTTAGAAATTCTGTAAGCAACACTTTGTTCATACTGACATTTTGCATGAAAAAATGTGTGCAGTTTAAATTGTTCAGTGACCAACTCCACTGAATCTAATATGAAACCTGGATACAAATCCACATGGTCAAGCCAGAATTCAGATTTTACCACAGCACCTGCATTTCCACAAATCTTGTTGTTATTCCATAAGTTCATATTAAAAGTGTCATTTTCATAAGATTGGGATGGCAGGTCTGCAACCTTATGTAAACTATTTCCCAAACATTACAATCATCTCTGTATAAACATATTTTGCAACAGTCTGGTTAAATATTTCCCAATATAATTTATTAAATAATAAGAATCGTCTCCTGCTTGTAATACAATTCATTAAAGACCTACTACATGATATAAACTTATTTACCTAATTTTATCAAAAACAAGATGAGAAAGATACTCTAGCTCTATGCTGAAAAGAACCTGATCCATTCTGATGCAAGAACTCATCAACATGACTCGCTTGTTATAATTTATCAGACCTACGACATTGATGGCATAAGATGAATATAAGCAGCATCTAATGAAAACGGGTCTGAGGAGAGTTAATATCTTCTGTTCTGAAATATGCTTAAATTGTGATCAATCAAGCTGATCCAACATCTTCATCAAATCAATCAATAAACCAGATAGTCTCTAAAAGTGGTTAAAAAACACTCCACCAACTTGTATCTCATTTGAATTCAAACAGTCTTTTCAGCAATGTACAGTCTGCATATCGCCCTTGCCACAGTACTGAAACTACCATATTTACCGTATTTGTTGGGACACTATAAATTTATTTTAAAAGTAATTTTTTGTGCACTGTATATTCTGGGACACTTAGCTTTTTTGAGTCGTTAGTTGTGGGACACCTTTTAAATCATTCGAAAATTACATGTCAGAAAATGTACTCAAACGTATATTTTATTAAGTAAAACTTTAAAAAAGAAAACTCTGAGTGTTGTTTGTTTTCACTTTTCGTAAAAATATATTCCGAGAGAGAGAAAAAGAAAGAGACAGAGAGAGATATACCGGTAGATAGTGACTGTACAGAGTGATTGATAAGCATACTAATTCCGAAACCGAACATCTTTTATTTACACAGCAGTGATATCTGACATCCAAGTACTGCTGAAAAAAACTTGATTGCTGCTGACTTATTAATTTAAATCCTTCAATCTGTCCACATTCTTAATTGCCCACTCAACCTCATCTGGCTCAAATCCATCAAATTCATCCTCTTCTCTGTCGCTGCCATCACATTCAGTATCTCTTATGATATTGTCCTCACATACATTCAAGTTATTGTTAATACCACAAACTTTACATGATTTTTGGATCATATCTGGCTTGTCCTGAAGAGATTCGAATGCTTTCACAATCCAGTCCACAACTGTTTGTTTATCTGCACTCTTAATACGAGACGTGTTGTCATTTTCCTTGGAAAGGCCCTCTGCTGCTTTACGAATAAAATTTTTCCAGTTTTTCCTCATGTCGGACTTGACCATTTAATTGACACTGATGTCTAGTGGCTGTAGCTTGGAGGTGCATCCACCTGCAGGCACCGTGTTACCCCTTCTCAAAGCCTGTTTTACAGCATCTGTAATATGCGCCCGGAATGAATCCATCACTAAAAGAGATTGATCCTTTCCTGTATACTTGAGATATATCTCTTTAATCCACTGCAGCATCACTTCCTCGTCAACCCAACCCTTCTCCTGCACACGTACGATCCATCCCTTTGGTGCATGGATATCTTTTAGCTCCCTCACACCATGAAAAAAAAATCATTGGCGGCAACACATCTCCTGCTGTGGAAACTGCAAGTACTAAGGTTAGATGCTTTTTATCTGCACCAGTTGTGCGAATTTTCACACTTTTAACACCTTTCTTTTCGACAGTTCGTCCGGGAATGAGATCGAAGTACATAGAAGTTTCATCCATGTTAATTATCATCTTGTCTTCGAAATGATCTTCTTCTCTTCTGGCCTTTACAAATTCATGGAATAATTTTATTTTTTCCTCCAAATCTTCTGGGAGAAGCTGGGCCATCGTTGTACGTGAATGAAGCACGAGGTTGTGCCGCTTCAAAAAACCTGTTGCCCAGTGTAACGCGGTACTGGCGGGTTATCAAAGTGTTATTAGTACAATATTGCACAAGGCCTGGTCAGAGGTATTGCCCAACTTGGAAAACAACACTTGAAGACCGCCTCCCACTAATTGTCGTTATCTAGAAGATGATCACTACGGTGTAATCTGCCCGGTCAGTGAATGTAGTAATCTGAGATGGTACTTTGAACAAGACAATACACGAGCCCCCGTAAAGGTAAAAATATGACTTTAATCAAAATACAATTAAGAAAAGAATGACACTGTGAATTACAATTACTCTCTTTCTGAATACACTTAGTTCAGAAATACGTAAACTGAAGCTTTAAAACAATGGATACATTCATAAGAATCCAAACACTAATGAATGATAAATGAAGTTAGCCGTTCATACTGAGAGTAAATTTCATTAAGGAATCGAATGTTCATTTAACATTGGACTGTTGGGTGATTCAAAATGACCTTGTTCGACGACTGGTTCTTTTTTTGTCTCTTCTGTGTTCGTCCTGACTTGCTTGTCCTTTTGTTGTAAGTGGGATGACACAACTCTGTCTTTTGACTTCTTTTCCGTCTCTGAATTTCGACTCCCTCGCTCTTTCTTCAAACAAACTATTTTTCCTTGCAAAAGAAAAGGGTAAAACGCCCTGAGTATCTCGTTACGTTATGAGTTGAGATTGTCCGTCCGTCTTCAGGTTCGAACAATCAGATTTTACTATCAGTGTTATCATTTACACGGCTCACAAATACTTATTTTATAAATGTAATTCTTTACAAATTCTAATTCGACATCAGAATTCGGGAAAGTCATATATTCCCGTAAATCATTACGTAAAGTGAGGCAATATATCATAACACACAATCCATATTTACTTAATATGATAAATTCAAATTAATGTAACCTTTCCAATCATAAATGTACACGGCGGGTTTTCTCCACCACACATTTACCTATCTAAGTATATAAGGTAAAAAATGCTAATTCAGGATTCAAAATACATTATTAAATCACTGTAAAACCGACTATCCATACAAAATATGAACATATCATGCATCTGTAACAAAGAAACATATAAAAAGTACGTTATTAAATCAATGTAATACTGAACTATTCGTATCGTAGTATCGATACATTATGCCTCTATGACAAAGATAAACAGCATATACATTACATCATAATAAAGGTGAATTTGAGTTAAATACCTTGTGTTTTTGACGTGCTTCTACCGTTTGATTTTCCCGGCGGACTTTCCTGAGCTTATTATTACGAAGGCACTGCTGTAAAAAATACCCCCGGAGCCTTTATTCCGGAATTAATGATAGTAGTTCAATACTGCTTTCTTGCAAAGCGCCTTCCAGAAGACTGATTTAAAATCATTAGCTCAGAGAATATATTTCCCGATTCTAGATTTCGGCCCAACCCTCTTTCCTGTACATTTGACCAATCGGCATAAACGCTATTTTTGCGGACCTTTTGAAAACCGTCCATCAAGATGCCACAAATGCCACTTAGGATCGAAATGTCACCTTATCATTTGTCTTAATCATTTTGTCAGCTTGTACGTGAAAAAATTCATATTTTTAAGCGTGTCAAACACCCGTCCGTTTGCACTATAAACAGTTCTAACAGCGTGACGCAGTTACACAAACATTCCTACGTCCAACTCTACTCCAAGACAGTTAATTGTCGGCTAGACTACGAATTAATCAATAGATTTCACTGGCGAAAAATTTGGCACTTGACACCCAGTTCCTACTGGCTTGAAACTCAATTTCTGGATTCTCACTTGACACAGATTTCTTGGCATAAACGCATTATAGTGTCCACACTAACAGGTATCTGCAGATCGCGTTGGATGAGAACCCACTTTGCAATTTTTCCATCTAACTCGTTGCCATAAGATACTGGTCTCCGACTCCTTGCTAAATGTCCCCATTCATTCAGCTGTTGAGAAAAATCTATTTTTGACCCATTCACAATCATTGATTTGGGGATTTTGAAATGTCTTGCTGTTTCTTGAATTCCATGCAATTTTGAGAAATTTACAACTTCCTGTTTTTGCTTTAATGTAAAACGTTTGTAATGATAATGTCTGACATCATAATTTTTGTAGGCATCATCTCTCTCCTGATTGGGGTTTCTAATTTCGTGTCTTTTTGCAGCTGGTTCATTTTTTTTTTACATAACACTCCTCCTCTCTAGCAAGCTTTTTTGGTCAAACTACGGGTCTCTTAGGTGAAGCTTTAGGCAATGCATTTTCTTTCCATGCATGAGGCAAGGCCTCTTCACTACGAGTATCACACTACAAACTTATCCATAATAGCGGAGATCTATAATGTGGTTTATTTTGTTTTATTTTTATTCCCCTTTATATACGCTATGTACGCGATAACAATGACTGCGAGGAATCACTTTTTGTGTAAATGTGTGAGAATCAACACAAACTGGTTTCGAGTTATTTGGTAAATAGTATACACAGCAGTAACATGCTTTAATAATACTTTTTGTAGCCCACGTAATCAAAAAGATTGTCATTTCTACTCAGTGAATATATTTCTAATAATGATTATAGTTTGCGAGATATTGTCATATTGTTACCCTGGATATAATACACTCTTGGTTATTTTGTACCTTACACCTTATCATGCGTAAATGTCAGTTGCTTTCGACCAATGGGGCTGATAATTCTCACTTTTTCTTTCTCTATCTTATTCGTAGGTGATTTTGCGGGATGGAATTTTCATTTTCATAACATTCAAACCTATGAGGACAACTAAACATGATTTGTTTCTCAATATTCATATCAATGACTAATGTGTTGTGTTGTCTGACGAAAGCGATTACACTATGGATTCATGCGCTATTCATACGGAGTTTGTGGATATATTTTTTCTTTAATAAAATGCTAATGTCGACCGAAAATGTCAATAAATGATAACAGTACAAGGTTAGTTTCTTTCATTTTATTATCAAATACGCATATTTTTTTTATCTATTTATTGTAACATGCAGTGTGGCCGGTTGAGGGGGGGGGGGGGGTTGGGGGGGGTAAATTGAACATAATAATTTTCATTTCCTGAGTCTTGGGACACATGACGTAGGTTTAATAAAAGTTCACCATAAGTTCTGGGATACACAAAAAAATTATTAATTTTCCGTGTCCCAACATATGCGGTAAATATGGTACTCTTTTGAAAGTATTTAATGACATTCTCTCTGCTTTGGATAGTGGAAAGATTACAGTCTTCACTCTCCTGGATTTATCTGCAGCATCTGTCACAATAGACCATAATATATTACTTCACCGTCTCCAGCATGTATTTGGCATTCAGAATATAGCCTTACAGTGGTTGAAGTCCTATTTAATCAACAGGACACAAATTATATCTTCAAATGGAATACATTCCAGCCCAGTTGATGTATGTTGTGGTGTTCCACAGGGATCTGTTCTTGGACCTGTTCTCTTCATTCTATACACTCAGTAGCTCTCAAATGTCATAGATCATCACCCAGTGTCGCAACAATTCATTGTATGCTGATGACACCCAAATATACAAGTCTAGCCACCCAACTGAAGTTGATGCTACCATCCATGGAGTAGAGAGGTGCATTTCTGATGTGAAATCATGGATGACATGTAAAAAGCTGCAGACGAATGATGATAAAACTGAGGCTATTCTGATCACAACACAAAGACTTTCTCATTCACATCCTTTACCTCAGACAATAAATATCAACAACACCAACATCAAATTCTCAGTCAGTATGAAACCTAAGCGTTACTCTAGACAGCACTCTCACATTGCACCAGCATGTCATGAACATATGCAAGGCTGCATATCTTGAACTGAGACGCATCAGTTCCATTCGTAAATATCTTTCAGTTGATGCCACTAAAACACTTGTGTGTTCATTAGCACTTTCAAGACTACTACTGTAATTCAATTCTGTCTGGTTCGTCACAATATTTACTCCAGAAACTTCAAAAAGTTCAAAACACAGCTGCACGTATCATCTTTAGAGTACCTTGGTCAGAGCACACCTCACCACTGCTCTGTACCCTAAAATTTGTTCTCTGTGCTATGTTTCACTGACAGACTCCAGTCCAATATACCTATCCAGCCTCACCCATGTGTATACACCAGTTAGATACTTACGCTCTTCTTCTGACAAGCATATACTCATTGTTCCCACAGTGAAAACAAAGTCATATGGACAACATTCTTTTGCATAACAGGGCCAGGCAACATGGAATAAATTGCCCATTTAAATTAGACACAAAGACAAAGTGGTTCCTTTTAAGAGTGCTCTTAAAATTCACCCATTTCGACTGCAGGGGCAAACATCGAGACCTAATCATATTCTGTATCTGATATGTTTTCAGCATGTTTTTATATTTTCCAATTTCATTGTTTTTCTCATTTGTTTTTCTGTAGTTTAGTCATGTCATTATAGATGGTGTAAAGTGCTTAAAACTTCGAAAGATTAGGCGCAATACAAAGTCCTCATTATTATTATTATTTGGCCTTCTCTCTCTTTCTCTCTCTCATTTCTTTTTTTTTCTAACACTTCAACACATTTGGTACAAACTGTGGATTCCATGCAAAGCAGCACACATCACTTGAACCAAAATGGTTTCGTCAAGAGTATCTTGTACCTATAAACATACTTATCAACATTCATACTTTGAATTTTCAAGTCAAGGTCAACATCATTATTCTTCTTACCTGACAATATTGGATGATGTATTTTATTAATGGAGATCCTCCAACATCTGGTTTATCCCACATCAGCTGGTATGAAGTTGAATCAGGACTGTCACGGTGAGATGTGACCTGCACTGGTTGAGGGACACCTGCAATAAAAAACAATATTAGAATTTACTAGATGATATTAAGTAGTATCATTAATTAGTGTGATACAAATTAGATATCATACTGAAACATATCCAACCCGATTCCCTACAACAATTCTATCAAGAAATGCAAATACTGCATTATGTAATTTTGCAAGCCTTTGATCTAAGTAGACCATGAAAAGTAACTATTTTATATTTAGAAAAACAAATAACTCTTACATCCACAAATTCAAGAACTCGAGGAAAAAAATCATTTTTCACCAAACCATCGTGATTTTCACCAAACCTGCAAAATTAAATAAGTCACGATAAATATAAACTCAAACTTGTTTCACTGAAAATGGAATGAACAAAATTAATCCAAAGTTCAAGGTACTTTTCATTAAAGAAGAGTAGCAATAACAAGAGTTTCCAAATGCACAATTCTGACCATATCGGATGCCAGATCAACATCATCTTGATTGAAGACCAATAGGACTCGTAGAATAAAAACCCATGTCAACATAACCATCAATTCTGAATGACTAGCAATCAATAACAAGAGTTTCCAAATGCACGATTCTGACCATATCGGATGCCAGATCAACACCATCTTGATTGAAGACCAATAGGACTCGTAGAATAAAAACCCATGTCAACATAACCATCAATTCTGAATGACTAGCAATCAATAACAAGAGTTTCCAAATGCACGATTCTGACCATATCGGATGCCAGATCAACACCATCTTGATTGAAGACCAATAGGACTCGTAGAATAAAAACCCATGTCAACATAACCATAAATTCTGAATGACTAGCAATCAATAACAAGAGTTTCCAAATGCACGATTCTGACCATATCGGATGCCAGATCAACACCATCTTGATTGAAGACCAATAGGACTCGTAGAATAAAAACCCATGTCAACATAACCATCAATTCTGAATGACTAGCAATCAATAACAAGAGTTTCCAAATGCACGATTCTGACCATATCGGATGCCAGATCAACACCATCTTTATTGAAGACCAATAGGACTCGTAGAATAAAAACCCATGTCAACATAACCATCAATTCTGAATGACTAGCAATCAATAACAAGAGTTTCCAAATGCACGATTCTGACCATATCGGATGCCAGATCAACACCATCTTGATTGAAGACCAATAGGACTCATAGAATAAAAACCCATGTCAACATAACCATCAATTCTGAATGACTAGCAATCAATAACAAGAGTTTCCAAATGCACGATTCTGACCATATCGGATGCCAGATCAACACCATCTTGATTGAAGACCAATAGGACTCGTAGAATAAAAACCCATGTCAACATAACCATCAATTCTGAATGACTAGCAATCAATAACAAGAGTTTCCAAATGCACGATTCTGACCATATCGGATGCCAGATCAACACCATCTTGATTGAAGACCAATAGGACTGGTAGAATAAAACCCCATGTCAACATAACCATCAATTCTGAATGACTAGCAATCAATAACAAGAGTTTCCAAATGTACGATTCTGACCATATCGGATGCCAGATCAACACCATCTTGATTGAAGACCAATAGGACTCGTAGAATAAAAACCCATGTCAACATAACCATCAATTCTGAATGACTAGCAATCAATAACAAGAGTTTCCAAATGCACGATTCTGACCATATCGGATGCCAGATCAACATCATCTTGATTGAAGACCAATAGGACTCGTAGAATAAAAACCCATGTCAACATAACCATCAATTCTGAATGACTAGCAATCAATAACAAGAGTTTCCAAATGCACGATTCTGACCATATCGGATGCCAGATCAACACCATCTTGATTGAAGACCAATAGGACTCGTAGAATAAAAACCCATGTCAACATAACCATCAATTCTGAATGACTAGCAATCAATAACAAGAGTTTCCAAATGCACGATTCTGACCATATCGGATGCCAGATCAACACCATCTTGATTGAAGACCAAAAGGACTCGTAGAATAAAAACCCATGTCAACATAACCATCAATTCTGAATGACTAGCAATCAATAACAAGAGTTTCCAAATGCACGATTCTGACCATATCGGATGCCAGATCAACACCATCTTGATTGAAGACCAATAGGACTCGTAGAATAAAAACCCATGTCAACATAACCATCAATTCTGAATGACTAGCAATCAATAACAAGAGTTTCCAAATGCACGATTCTGACCATATCGGATGCCAGATCAACACCATCTTGATTGAAGACCAATAGGACTCGTAGAATAAAAACCCATGTCAACATAACCATCAATTCTGAATGACTAGCAATCAATAACAAGAGTTTCCAAATGCACGATTCTGACCATATCGGATGCCAGATCAACACCATCTTGATTGAAGACCAATAGGACTCGTAGAATAAAAACCCATGTCAACATAACCATCAATTCTGAATGACTAGCAATCAATAACAAGAGTTTCCAAATGTACGATTCTGACCATATCGGATGCCAGATCAAAACCATCTTGATTGAAGACCAATAGGACTCGTAGAATAAAAACCCATGTCAACATAACCATCAATTCTGAATGACAAGCAATCAATAACAAGAGTTTCCAAATGCACGATTCTGACCATATCGGATGCCAGATCAACACCATCTTGATTGAAGACCAATAGGACTCGTAGAATAAAAACCTATGTCATCATAACCATCAATTCTGAATGACTAGCAATCAATAACAAGAGTTTCCAAATGCACGATTCTGACCATATCGGATGCCAGATCAACACCATCTTGATTGAAGACCAATAGGACTCGTAGAATAAAAACCCATGTCAACATAACCATCAATTCTGAATGACTAGCAATCAATAACAAGAGTTTCCAAATGCACGATTCTGACCATATCGGATGCCAGATCAACACCATCTTGATTGAAGACCAATAGGACTCGTAGAATAAAAACCCATGTCAACATAACCATCAATTCTGAATGACTAGCAATCAATAACAAGAGTTTCCAAATGCACGATTCTGACCATATCGGATGCCAGATCAACACCATCTTGATTGAAGACCAATAGGACTCGTAGAATAAAAACCCATGTCAACATAACCATCAATTCTGAATGACTAGCAATCAATAACAAGAGTTTCCAAATGCACGATTCTGACCATATCGGATGCCAGATCAACACCATCTTGATTGAAGACCAATAGGACTCGTAGAATAAAAACCCATGTCAACATAACCATCAATTCTGAATGACTAGCAATCAATAACAAGAGTTTCCAAATGCACGATTTTGACCATATCGGATGCCAGATCAACACCATCTTGATTGAAGACCAATAGGACTCGTAGAATAAAAACCCATGTCAACATAACCATCAATTCTGAATGACTAGCAATCAATAACAAGAGTTTCCAAATGCACGATTCTGACCATATCGGATGCCAGATCAACACCATCTTGATTGAAGACCAATAGGACTCGTAGAATAAAAACCCATGTCAACATAACCATCAATTCTGAATGACTAGCAATCAATAACAAGAGTTTCCAAATGCACGATTCTGACCATATCGGATGCCAGATCAACACCATCTTGATTGAAGACCAATAGGACTCGTAGAATAAAAACCCATGTCAACATAACCATCAATTCTGAATGACTAGCAATCAATAACAAGAGTTTCCAAATGCACGATTCTGACCATATCGGATGCCAGATCAACACCATCTTGATTGAAGACCAATAGGACTCGTAGAATAAAAACCCATGTCAACATCACCATTAATTCTGAATGACAAGCAATCAATAACAAGAGTTTCCAAATGGACGATTCTGACCATATCGGATGCCAGATCAACACCATCTTGATTGAAGACCAATAGGACTCGTAGAATAAAAACCCATGTCAACATAACCATCAATTCTGAATGACTAGCAATCAATAACAAGAGTTTCCAAATGCACGATTCTGACCATATCGGATGCCAGATCAACACAATCTTGATTGAAGACCAATAGGACTCGTAGAATAAAAACCCATGTCAACATAACCATCAATTCTGAATGACTAGCAATCAATAACAAGAGTTTCCAAATGCACGATTCTGACCATATCGGATGCCAGATCAACACCATCTTGATTGAAGCCCAATAGGACTCGTAGAATAAAAACCCATGTCAACATAACCATCAATTCTGAATGACTAGCAATCAATAACAAGAGTTTCCAAATGTACGATTCTGACCATATCGGATGCCAGATCAACACCATCTTGATTGAAGACCAATAGGACTCGTAGAATAAAAACCCATGTCAACATAACCATCAATTCTGAATGACTAGCAATCAATAACAAGAGTTTCCAAATGCACGATTCTGACCATATCGGATGCCAGATCAACACCATCTTGATTGAAGACCAATAGGACTCGTAGAATAAAAACCCATGTCAACATAACCATCAATTCTGAATGACTAGCAATCAATAACAAGAGTTTCCAAATGCACGATTCTGACCATATCGGATGCCAGATCAACACCATCTTGATTGAAGACCAATAGGACTCGTAGAATAAAAACCCATGTCAACATAACCATCAATTCTGAATGACAAGCAATCAATAACAAGAGTTTCCAAATGCACGATTCTGACCATATCGGATGCCAGATCAACACCATCTTGATTGAAGACCAATAGGACTCGTAGAATAAAAACCCATGTCAACATAACCATCAATTCTGAATGACTAGCAATCAATAACAAGAGTTTCCAAATGCACGATTCTGACCATATCGGATGCCAGATCAACACCATCTTGATTGAAGACCAATAGGACTCGTAGAATAAAAACCCATGTCAACATAACCATCAATTCTGAATGACTAGCAATCAATAACAAGAGTTTCCAAATGCACGATTCTGACCATATCGGATGCCAGATCAACACCATCTTGATTGAAGACCAATAGGACTCGTAGAATAAAAACCCATGTCAACATAACCATCAATTCTGAATGACAAGCAATCAATAACAAGAGTTTCCAAATGCACGATTCTGACCATATCGGATGCCAGATCAACACCATCTTGATTGAAGACCAATAGGACTCGTAGAATAAAAACCCATGTCAACATAACCATCAATTCTGAATGACAAGCAATCAATAACAAGAGTTTCCAAATGCACGATTCTGACCATATCGGATGCCAGATCAACACCATCTTGATTGAAGGACCAATAGGACTCGTAGAATAAAAACCCATGTCAACATAACCATCAATTCTGAATGACTAGCAATCAATAACAAGAGTTTCCAAATGCACGATTCTGACCATATCGGATGCCAGATCAACACCATCTTGATTGAAGACCAATAGGACTCGTAGAATAAAAACCCATGTCAACATAACCATCAATTCTGAATGACTAGCAATCAATAACAAGAGTTTCCAAATGCACGATTCTGACCATATCGGATGCCAGATCAACACCATCTTGATTGAAGACCAATAGGACTCGTAGAATAAAAACCCATGTCAACATAACCATCAATTCTGAATGACTAGCAATCAATAACAAGAGTTTCCAAATGCACGATTCTGACCATATCGGATGCCAGATCAACACCATCTTGATTGAAGACCAATAGGACTCGTAGAATAAAAACCCATGTCAACATAACCATCAATTCTGAATGACTAGCAATCAATAACAAGAGTTTCCAAATGCACGATTCTGACCATATCGGATGCCAGATCAACACCATCTTGATTGAAGACCAATAGGACTCGTAGAATAAAAACCCATGTCAACATAACCATCAATTCTGAATGACTAGCAATCAATAACAAGAGTTTCCAAATGCACGATTCTGACCATATCGGATGCCAGATCAACACATCTTGATTGAAGACCAATAGGACTCGTAGAAAAAAAACCCATGTCAACATAACCATCAATTCTGAATGACTAGCAATCAATAACAAGAGTTTCCAAATGCACGATTCTGACCATATCGGATGCCAGATCAACACCATCTTGATTGAAGACCAATAGGACTCGTAGAATAAAAACCCATGTCAACATAACCATCAATTCTGAATGACTAGCAATCAATAACAAGAGTTTCCAAATGCACGATTCTGACCATATCGGATGCCAGATCAACACCATCTTGATTGAAGACCAATAGGACTCGTAGAATAAAAACCCATGTCAACATCACCATCAATTCTGAATGACAAGCAATCAATAACAAGAGTTTCCAATGCACGATTTCGACCATATCGGATGCCAGATCAACACCATCTTGATTGAAGACCAATAGGACTCGTAGAATAAAAACCAATGTCAACATAACCATCAATTCTGAATGACTAGCAATCAATAACAAGAGTTTCCAAAGGCACGATTCTGACCATATCGGATGCCGGATCAACACCATCTTGATTGAAGACCAATAGGACTCGTAGAATAAAAACCCATGTCAACATAACCATCAATTCTGAATGACTAGCAATCAATAACAAGAGTTTCCAAATGCACGATTCTGACCATATCGGATGCCAGATCAACACCATCTTGATTGAAGACCAATAGGACTCGTAGAATAAAAACCCATGTCAACATAACCATCAATTCTGAATGACTAGCAATCAATAACAAGAGTTTCCAAATGCACGATTCTGACCATATCGGATGCCAGATCAACACCATCTTGATTGAAGGCCAATAGGACTCGTAGAATAAAAACCCATGTCAACATAACCATCAATTCTGAATGACTAGCAATCAATAACAAGAGTTTCCAAATGCACGATTCTGACCATATCGGATGCCAGATCAACACCATCTTGATTGAAGACCAATAGGACTCGTAGAATAAAAACCCATGTCAACATAACCATCAATTCTGAATGACTAGCAATCAATAACAAGAGTTTCCAAATGCACGATTCTGACCATATCGGATGCCAGATCAACACCATCTTGATTGAAGACCAATAGGACTCGTAGAATAAAAAACCCATGTCAACATAACCATCAATTCTGAATGACTAGCAATCAATAACAAGAGTTTCCAAATGCACGATTCTGACCATATCGGATGCCAGATCAACACCATCTTGATTGAAGACCAATAGGACTCGTAGAATAAAAAACCCATGTCAACATAACCATCAATTCTGAATGACTAGCAATCAATAACAAGAGTTTCCAAATGCACGATTCTGACCATATCGGATGCCAGATCAACACCATCTTGATTGAAGACCAATAGGACTCGTAGAATAAAAAACCCATGTCAACATAACCATCAATTCTGAATGACTAGCAATCAATAACAAGAGTTTCCAAATGCACGATTCTGACCATATCGGATGCCAGATCAACACCATCTTGATTGAAGACCAATAGGACTCGTAGAAAAAAAACCCATGTCAACATAACCATCAATTCTGAATGACTAGCAATCAATAACAAGAGTTTCCAAATGCACGATTCTGACCATATCGGATGCCAGATCAACACCATCTTGATTGAAGACCAATAGGACTCGTAGAATAAAAACCCATGTCAACATAACCATCAATTCTGAATGACTAGCAATCAATAACAAGAGTTTCCAAATGCACGATTCTGACCATATCGGATGCCAGATCAACACCATCTTGATTGAAGACCAATAGGACTCGTAGAATAAAAACCCATGTCAACATAACCATCAATTCTGAATGACTAGCAATCAATAACAAGAGTTTCCAAATGCACGATTCTGACCATATCGGATGCCAGATCAACACCATCTTGATTGAAGACCAATAGGACTCGTAGAATAAAAACCCATGTCAACATCACCATCAATTCTGAATGACAAGCAATCAATAACAAGAGTTTCCAAATGCACGATTCTGACCATATCGGATGCCAGATCAACACCATCTTGATTGAAGACCAATAGGACTCGTAGAATAAAAACCCATGTCAACATAACCATCAATTCTGAATGACTAGCAATCAATAACAAGAGTTTCCAAATGCACGATTCTGACCATATCGGATGCCAGATCAACACCATCTTGATTGAAGACCAATAGGACTCGTAGAATAAAAACCCATGTCAACATAACCATCAATTCTGAATGACTAGCAATCAATAACAAGAGTTTCCAAATGCAGGATTCTGACCATATCGGATGCCAGATCAACACCATCTTGATTGAAGACCAATAGGACTCGTAGAATAAAAACCCATGTCAACATAACCATCAATTCTGAATGACTAGCAATCAATAACAAGAGTTTCCAAATGCACGATTCTGACCATATCGGATGCCAGATCAACACCATCTTGATTGAAGACCAATAGGACTCGTAGAATAAAAACCCATGTCAACATAACCATCAATTCTGAATGACTAGCAATCAATAACAAGAGTTTCCAAATGCACGATTCTGACCATATCGGATGCCAGATCAACACCATCTTGATTGAAGACCAATAGGACTCGTAGAAAAAAAACCCATGTCAACATAACCATCAATTCTGAATGACTAGCAATCAATAACAAGAGTTTCCAAATGCACGATTCTGACCATATCGGATGCCAGATCAACACCATCTTGATTGAAGACCAATAGGACTCGTAGAATAAAAACCCATGTCAACATAACCATCAATTCTGAATGACTAGCAATCAATAACAAGAGTTTCCAAATGCACGATTCTGACCATATCGGATGCCAGATCAACACCATCTTGATTGAAGACCAATAGGACTCGTAGAATAAAAACCCATGTCAACATCACCATCAATTCTGAATGACAAGCAATCAATAACAAGAGTTTCCAAATGCACGATTCTGACCATATCGGATGCCAGATCAACACCATCTTGATTGAAGACCAATAGGACTCGTAGAATAAAAACCAATGTCAACATAACCATCAATTCTGAATGACTAGCAATCAATAACAAGAGTTTCCAAAGGCACGATTCTGACCATATCGGATGCCGGATCAACACCATCTTGATTGAAGACCAATAGGACTCGTAGAATAAAAACCCATGTCAACATAACCATCAATTCTGAATGACTAGCAATCAATAACAAGAGTTTCCAAATGCACGATTCTGACCATATCGGATGCCAGATCAACACCATCTTGATTGAAGACCAATAGGACTCGTAGAATAAAAACCCATGTCAACATAACCATCAATTCTGAATGACTAGCAATCAATAACAAGAGTTTCCAAATGCACGATTCTGACCATATCGGATGCCAGATCAACACCATCTTGATTGAAGGCCAATAGGACTCGTAGAATAAAAACCCATGTCAACATAACCATCAATTCTGAATGACTAGCAATCAATAACAAGAGTTTCCAAATGCACGATTCTGACCATATCGGATGCCAGATCAACACCATCTTGATTGAAGACCAATAGGACTCGTAGAATAAAAACCCATGTCAACATAACCATCAATTCTGAATGACTAGCAATCAATAACAAGAGTTTCCAAATGCACGATTCTGACCATATCGGATGCCAGATCAACACCATCTTGATTGAAGACCAATAGGACTCGTAGAATAAAAACCCATGTCAACATAACCATCAATTCTGAATGACTAGCAATCAATAACAAGAGTTTCCAAATGCACGATTCTGACCATATCGGATGCCAGATCAACACCATCTTGATTGAAGACCAATAGGACTCGTAGAATAAAAACCCATGTCAACATAACCATCAATTCTGAATGACTAGCAATCAATAACAAGAGTTTCCAAATGCACGATTCTGACCATATCGGATGCCAGATCAACACCATCTTGATTGAAGACCAATAGGACTCGTAGAATAAAAACCCATGTCAACATAACCATCAATTCTGAATGACTAGCAATCAATAACAAGAGTTTCCAAATGCACGATTCTGACCATATCGGATGCCAGATCAACACCATCTTGATTGAAGACCAATAGGACTCGTAGAAAAAAAACCCATGTCAACATAACCATCAATTCTGAATGACTAGCAATCAATAACAAGAGTTTCCAAATGCACGATTCTGACCATATCGGATGCCAGATCAACACCATCTTGATTGAAGACCAATAGGACTCGTAGAATAAAAACCCATGTCAACATAACCATCAATTCTGAATGACTAGCAATCAATAACAAGAGTTTCCAAATGCACGATTCTGACCATATCGGATGCCAGATCAACACCATCTTGATTGAAGACCAATAGGACTCGTAGAATAAAAACCCATGTCAACATCACCATCAATTCTGAATGACAAGCAATCAATAACAAGAGTTTCCAAATGCACGATTCTGACCATATCGGATGCCAGATCAACACCATCTTGATTGAAGACCAATAGGACTCGTAGAATAAGAACCAATGTCAACATAACCATCAATTCTGAATGACTAGCAATCAATAACAAGAGTTTCCAAATGCACGATTCTGACCATATCGGATGCCGGATCAACACCATCTTGATTGAAGACCAATAGGACTCGTAGAATAAAAACCCATGTCAACATAACCATCAATTCTGAATGACTAGCAATCAATAACAAGAGTTTCCAAATGCACGATTCTGACCATATCGGATGCCAGATCAACACCATCTTGATTGAAGACCAATAGGACTCGTAGAATAAAAACCCATGTCAACATAACCATCAATTCTGAATGACTAGCAATCAATAACAAGAGTTTCCAAATGCACGATTCTGACCATATCGGATGCCAGATCAACACCATCTTGATTGAAGACCAATAGGACTCGTAGAATAAAAACCCATGTCAACATCACCATCAATTCTGAATGACAAGCAATCAATAACAAGAGTTTCCAAATGCACGATTCTGACCATATCGGATGCCAGATCAACACCATCTTGATTGAAGACCAATAGGACTCGTAGAATAAAAACCAATGTCAACATAACCATCAATTCTGAATGACTAGCAATCAATAACAAGAGTTTCCAAAGGCACGATTCTGACCATATCGGATGCCGGATCAACACCATCTTGATTGAAGACCAATAGGACTCGTAGAATAAAAACCCATGTCAACATAACCATCAATTCTGAATGACTAACAATCAATAACAAGAGTTTCCAAATGCACGATTCTGACCATATCGGATGCCAGATCAACAACATCTTGATTGAAGACCAATAGGACTCGTAGAATAAAAACCCATGTCAACATAACCATCAATTCTGAATGACTAGCAATCAATAACAAGAGTTTCCAAATGCACGATTCTGACCATATCGGATGCCAGATCAACACCATCTTGATTGAAGACCAATAGGACTCGTAGAATAAAAACCCATGTCAACATAACCATCAATTCTGAATGACTAGCAATCAATAACAAGAGTTTCCAAATGCACGATTCTGACAATATCGGATGCCAGATCAACACCATCTTGATTGAAGACCAATAGGACTCGTAGAATAAAAACCCATGTCAACATAACCATCAATTCTGAATGACTAGCAATCAATAACAAGAGTTTCCAATTGCACGATTCTGACCATATCGGATGCCAGATCAACACCATCTTGATTGAAGACCAATAGGACTCGTAGAATAAAAACCCATGTCAACATAACCATCAATTCTGAATGACTAGCAATCAATAACAAGAGTTTCCAAATGCACGATTCTGACCATATCGGATGCCAGATCAACACCATCTTGATTGAAGACCAATAGGACTCGTAGAATAAAAACCCATGTCAACATAACCATCAATTCTGAATGACTAGCAATCAATAACAAGAGTTTCCAAATGCACGATTCTGACCATATCGGATGCCAGATCAACACCATCTTGATTGAAGACCAATAGGACTCGTAGAATAAAAACCCATGTCAACATAACCATCAATTCTGAATGACTAGCAATCAATAACAAGAGTTTCCAAATGCACGATTCTGACCATATCGGATGCCAGATCAACACCATCTTGATTGAAGACCAATAGGACTCGTAGAATAAAAACCCATGTCAACATAACCATCAATTCTGAATGACTAGCAATCAATAACAAGAGTTTCCAAATGCACGATTCTGACCATATCGGATGCCAGATCAACACCATCTTGATTGAAGACCAATAGGACTCGTAGAATAAAAACCCATGTCAACATAACCATCAATTCTGAATGACTAGCAATCAATAACAAGAGTTTCCAAATGCACGATTCTGACCATATCGGATGCCAGATCAACACCATCTTGATTGAAGACCAATAGGACTCGTAGAATAAAAACCCATGTCAACATAACCATCAATTCTGAATGACTAGCAATCAATAACAAGAGTTTCCAAATGCACGATTCTGACCATATCGGATGCCAGATCAACACCATCTTGATTGAAGACCAATAGGACTCGTAGAATAAAAACCCATGTCAACATAACCATCAATTCTGAATGACTAGCAATCAATAACAAGAGTTTCCAAATGCACGATTCTGACCATATCGGATGCCAGATCAACACCATCTTGATTGAAGACCAATAGGACTCGTAGAATAAAAACCCATGTCAACATAACCATCAATTCTGAATGACTAGCAATCAATAACAAGAGTTTCCAAATGCACGATTCTGACCATATCGGATGCCAGATCAACACCATCTTGATTGAAGACCAATAGGACTCGTAGAATAAAAACCCATGTCAACATAACCATCAATTCTGAATGACTAGCAATCAATAACAAGAGTTTCCAAATGCACGATTCTGACCATATCGGATGCCAGATCAACACCATCTTGATTGAAGACCAATAGGACTCGTAGAATAAAAACCCATGTCAACATAACCATCAATTCTGAATGACTAGCAATCAATAACAAGAGTTTCCAAATGCACGATTCTGACCATATCGGATGCCAGATCAACACCATCTTGATTGAAGACCAATAGCACTCGTAGAATAAAAACCCATGTCAACATAACCATCAATTCTGAATGACTAGCAATCAATAACAAGAGTTTCCAAATGCACGATTCTGACCATATCGGATGCCAGATCAACACCATCTTGATTGAAGACCAATAGGACTCGTAGAATAAAAACCCATGTCAACACAACCATCAATTCTGAATGACTAGCAATCAATAACAAGAGTTTCCAAATGCACGATTCTGACCATATCGGATGCCAGATCAACACCATCTTGATTGAAGACCAATAGGACTCGTAGAATAAAAACCCATGTCAACATAACCATCAATTCTGAATGACTAGCAATCAATACCGTATTTACCGTATGTTTTCGGACTGAAACAAATAATTACTTTTTTTGTTGTCCGAATACATATTAAATTCTTTGATTAGGTGTCCGAAAACATACAAGTGAAGATAGAATTATGCCGCCCCCCCTCCCCCTCCCCCTTACCCGTCCGTAACGAAGTTACCGTTAGCTCACATGACAACGTGCTGCCATGAAGTAAAACAAGTATTTTTCTAACACCACGGAAAGGATAATTAATGAAAAATTGGCATTACTTGCCTATTTTGTCAATTTGATACATGTCCATCCACCAGAAAACAAAGCCATACATGTAGTAGAGCCACGATTGTGTACGTGTTTTCCGAAAGAACCGCCATATTAACATAGTAATCTTGCAATCCAGTTTAACCTTCTGCTAATGATCATTAAAATCTACATTACAAACGCACGCAAGCTTTATTTCTGTGTAATTAAGATATTAATACAACCTAAATAAAAAGATTTTGGAGTTATAATTCTTAAGATATTTTGGGCAGAAACATTTTAGTATCGCGAGTCGAAACACCGGTACATGTATGATGGCTATTCTTAGAGCACCAAGGGTGAGAGGCTCCAAATGGGGTGAGTGTTGTATGTACGCCTACGAAGGGTAAAAATAAAAAGCAATTTGCAATATACGAGTCGGCGTGATTAATATGTTGATATTTGTTTTAAATAAAGGTGATGCATTTGTTGTGGTTCTCTCTTCTTTTTTTCCCACCTAGCCGAGGGTAGATTAAAATGAGCAAAGCTTGCCGGCTGGAAACGATCTACTGCTCGAAGATTGTAGTGATGCATGTCAGAGATTTCAAAGTGTCTGGGTGTTAATTGTTAATAATATAACTGGTGGGATTTCTTTGACAGATGTGTTCGGAAATAAAAGGCAGCCATCTGGATTTTATTAAAAGAGCACACGATGTACCTAACATTTAGCACCCACAATCAAATATATCGTCTACCAAGAGGTTTATTACCTGTAGAACAATAACTATGTTTAAACCTTTGTATATAATGCCTCAGGGATAAGGGGTTTGTTTTGTTGGACAATGCCAATGAATTTTACTAATCCATACCGACTCTGATGTATTGTTTAATGATATAAAGCAGGGGTCATGGTTTCTAATCAAAGCCATAACTGTCACACCTGTATGAAGTGGTTTCGTGTGAAACAATGTCTATACTGACAACCAATCATATTTTTGTTAGCTGAATCAAACTATTAAAATAAAAAGTATAAATAAAATACCCACCACATACAAAAGTTAGTATACTGGATAGCTATCGTTGTGAAACATAATATTGTTAGTACTGTAATAAATTTGATGAATAAGTTTATCATACGTTATGCAACAAGTGAGGAGGCACTGCCTAGTTCTTGGAGGGACTCGCCCTTGCCAAAATCGTCTCCAAAGAGACCAGTAGGCCGTCCACAGAAGCGACTTCGAAATAATGATTCTGAGGAAGCATCACAAAAACAACCGCCTACGAAGAAAGCTGCTCTAGATGACGAGTCTGATCAAAATAAAATAGCACGCGTGTATCATCGTATGTTGTCATATATGTGACGCGATCAAAATGTCGATACCGGTCTGCAAATATCACAATATGATTTGAGAAATCTATATCCGATCTGTTACTTTTCGTTGGAACATCTTGATTTAACAAGACAATCCGTTGTTGATATACACTTTAGAGCTCGTGTAACACGTCCGACTAATGCAGCAGGTGTTGTCACTATCCCGAATTACATGTAATTAATAATTTTAAATTATATATTAGTTCATGGACGTTCATGATCGCATTAAATAATTGGCGACCAAATGAAGCGAACTTTGTATCAGTTAAATTAACGGCAAACACGCTGTAAATTTTACATTAAAACGACGAAGCAGATCATCCAAGATTGTGTCCGAAAACATAAATTGTAGAAACAATTATAGCGGAGCAGCGTCCGAAAACTTACAAGGCATTTAAATATGATTTTTCCCCGAAAAAAACGGTGTCCGAAAACATACAGTGTCCGAAAACATACGGTAAATACGGTAACAAGAGTTTCCAAATGCACGATTCTGACCATATCGGATGCCAGATCAACACCATCTTGATTGAAGACCAATAGGACTCGTAGAATAAAAAACCCATGTCAACATAACCATCAATTCTGAATGACTAGCAATCAATAACAAGAGTTTCCAAATGCACGATTCTGACCATATCGGATGCCAGATCAACACCATCTTGATTGAAGACCAATAGGACTCGTAGAATAAAAAACCCATGTCAACATAACCATCAATTCTGAATGACTAGCAATCAATAACAAGAGTTTCCAAATGCACGATTCTGACCATATCGGATGCCAGATCAACACCATCTTGATTGAAGACCAATAGGACTCGTAGAATAAAAACATGTCAACATCACCATCAATTCTGAATGACTAGCAATCAATAACAAGAGTTTCCAAATGCACGATTCTGACCATATCGGATGCCAGATCAACACCATCTTGATTGAAGACCAATAGGACTCGTAGAATAAAAACCCATGTCAACATAACCATCAATTCTGAATGACTAGCAATCAATAACAAGAGTTTCCAAATGCACGATTCTGACCATATCGGATGCCAGATCAACACCATCTTGATTGAAGACCAATAGGACTCGTAGAATAAAAACCCATGTCAACATAACCATCAATTCTGAATGACTAGCAATCAATAACAAGAGTTTCCAAATGCACGATTCTGACCATATCGGATGCCAGATCAACACCATCTTGATTGAAGACCAATAGGACTCGTAGAATAAAAACCCATGTCAACATGACCATAAATTCTGAATGACTAGCAATCAATAACAAGACTTTCCAAATGCACGATTCTGATCATATCGGATGCCAGATCAACACCATCTTGATTGAAGACCAATAGGACTCGTAGAATAAAAACCCATGTCAACATAACCATCAATTCTGAATGACTAGCAATCAATAACAAGAGTTTCCAAATGCACGATTCTGACCATATCGGATGCCAGATCAACACCATCTTGATTGAAGACCAATAGGACTCGTAGAATAAAAACCCATGTCAACATAACCATCAATTCTGAATGACTAGCAATCAATAACAAGAGTTTCCAAATGCACGATTCTGACCATATCGGATGCCAGATCAACACCATCTTGATTGAAGACCAATAGGACTCGTAGAATAAAAACCCATGTCAACATGACCATAAATTCTGAATGACTAGCAATCAATAACAAGACTTTCCAAATGCACGATTCTGATCATATCGGATGCCAGATCAACACCATCTTGATTGAAGACCAATAGGACTCGTAGAATAAAAACCCATGTCAACATAACCATCAATTCTGAATGACTAGCAATCAATAACAAGAGTTTCCAAATGCACGATTCTGACCATATCGGATGCCAGATCAACACCATCTTGATTGAAGACCAATAGCACTCGTAGAATAAAAACCCATGTCAACATAACCATCAATTCTGAATGACTAGCAATCAATAACAAGAGTTTCCAAATGCACGATTCTGACCATATCGGATGCCAGATCAACACCATCTTGATTGAAGACCAATAGGACTCGTAGAATAAAAACCCATGTCAACACAACCATCAATTCTGAATGACTAGCAATCAATAACAAGAGTTTCCAAATGCACGATTCTGACCATATCGGATGCCAGATCAACACCATCTTGATTGAAGACCAATAGGACTCGTAGAATAAAAACCCATGTCAACATAACCATCAATTCTGAATGACTAGCAATCAATAACAAGAGTTTCCAAATGCACGATTCTGACCATATCGGATGCCAGATCAACACCATCTTGATTGAAGACCAATAGGACTCGTAGAATAAAAACCCATGTCAACATAACCATCAATTCTGAATGACTAGCAATCAATAACAAGAGTTTCCAAATGCACGATTCTGACCATATCGGATGCCAGATCAACACCATCTTGATTGAAGACCAATAGGACTCGTAGAATAAAAACCCATGTCAACATAACCATCAATTCTGAATGACTAGCAATCAATAACAAGAGTTTCCAAATGCACGATTCTGACCATATCGGATGCCAGATCAACACCATCTTGATTGAAGACCAATAGGACTCGTAGAATAAAAACCCATGTCAACATCACCATCAATTCTGAATGACTAGCAATCAATAACAAGAGTTTCCAAATGCACGATTCTGACCATATCGGATGCCAGATCAACACCATCTTGATTGAAGACCAATAGGACTCGTAGAATAAAAACCCATGTCAACATAACCATCAATTCTGAATGACTAGCAATCAATAACAAGAGTTTCCAAATGCACGATTCTGACCATATCGGATGCCAGATCAACACCATCTTGATTGAAGACCAATAGGACTCGTAGAATAAAAACCCATGTCAACATGACCATAAATTCTGAATGACTAGCAATCAATAACAAGACTTTCCAAATGCACGATTCTGATCATATCGGATGCCAGATCAACACCATCTTGATTGAAGACCAATAGGACTCGTAGAATAAAAACCCATGTCAACATAACCATCAATTCTGAATGACTAGCAATCAATAACAAGAGTTTCCAAATGCACGATTCTGACCATATCGGATGCCAGATCAACACCATCTTGATTGAAGACCAATAGGACTCGTAGAATAAAAACCCATGTCAACATGACCATCAATTCTGAATGACTAGCAATCAATAACAAGAGTTTCCAAATGCACGATTCTGACCATATCGGATGCCAGATCAACACCATCTTGATTGAAAACCAATAGGACTCGTAGAATAAAAACACATGTCAACATAACCATCAATTCTGAATGACTAGCAATCAATAACAAGAGTTTCCAAATGCACGATTCTGACCATATCGGATGCCAGATCAACACCATCTTGATTGAAGACCAATAGGACTCGTAGAATAAAAACCCATGTCAACATAACCATCAATTCTGAATGACTAGCAATCAATAACAAGAGTTTCCAAATGCACGATTCTGACCATATCGGATGCCAGATCAACACCATCTTGATTGAAGACCAATAGGACTCGTAGAATAAAAACCCATGTCAACATAACCATCAATTCTGAATGACTAGCAATCAATAACAAGAGTTTCCAAATGCACGATTCTGACCATATCGGATGCCAGATCAACACCATCTTGATTGAAGACCAATAGGACTCGTAGAAAAAAAAAACATGTCAACATAACCATCAATTCTGAATGACTAGCAATCAATAACAAGAGTTTCCAAATGCACGATTCTGACCATATCGGATGCCAGATCAACACCATCTTGATTGAAGACCAATAGGACTCGTAGAATAAAAACCCATGTCAACATAACCATCAATTCTGAATGACTAGCAATCAATAACAAGAGTTTCCAAATGCACGATTCTGACCATATCGGATGCCAGATCAACACCATCTTGATTGAAGACCAATAGGACTCGTAGAATAGAAACACATGTCAACATAACCATCAATTCTGAATGACTAGCAATCAATAACAAGAGTTTCCAAATGCACGATTCTGACCATATCGGATGCCAGATCAACACCATCTTGATTGAAGACCAATAGGACTCGTAGAATAAAAACCCATGTCAACATAACCATCAATTCTGAATGACTAGCAATCAATAACAAGAGTTTCCAAATGCACGATTCTGACCATATCGGATGCCAGATCAACACCATCTTGATTGAAGACCAATAGGACTCGTAGAATAAAAATCCATGTCAACATAACCATCAATTCTGAATGACTAGCAATCAATAACAAGAGTTTCCAAATGCACGATTCTGATCATATCGGATGCCAGATCAACACCATCTTGATTGAAGACCAATAGGACTCGTAGAATAAAAACCCATGTCAACATCACCATCAATTCTGAATGACTAGCAATCAATAACAAGAGTTTCCAAATGCACGATTCTGACCATATCGGATGCCAGATCAACACCATCTTGATTGAAGACCAATAGGACTCGTAGAATAAAAACCCATGTCAACATAACCATCAATTCTGAATGACTAGCAATCAATAACAAGAGTTTCCAAATGCACGATTCTGACCATATCGGATGCCAGATCAACACCATCTTGATTGAAGACCAATAGGACTCGTAGAATAAAAACCCATGTCAACATAACCATCAATTCTGAATGACTAGCAATCAATAACAAGAGTTTCCAAATGCACGATTCTGACCATATCGGATGCCAGATCAACACCATCTTGATTGAAGACCAATAGGACTCGTAGAATAAAAACCCATGTCAACATGACCATAAATTCTGAATGACTAGCAATCAATAACAAGACTTTCCAAATGCACGATTCTGATCATATCGGATGCCAGATCAACACCATCTTGATTGAAGACCAATAGGACTCGTAGAATAAAAACCCATGTCAACATAACCATCAATTCTGAATGACTAGCAATCAATAACAAGAGTTTCCAAATGCACGATTCTGACCATATCGGATGCCAGATCAACACCATCTTGATTGAAGACCAATAGGACTCGTAGAATAAAAACCCATGTCAACATAACCATCAATTCTGAATGACTAGCAATCAATAACAAGAGTTTCCAAATGCACGATTCTGACCATATCGGATGCCAGATCAACACCATCTTGATTGAAGACCAATAGGACTCGTAGAATAAAAACCCATGTCAACATAACCATCAATTCTGAATGACTAGCAATCAATAACAAGAGTTTCCAAATGCACGATTCTGACCATATCGGATGCCAGATCAACACCATCTTGATTGAAGACCAATAGGACTCGTAGAATAAAAACCCATGTCAACATAACCATCAATTCTGAATGACTAGCAATCAATAACAAGAGTTTCCAAATGCACGATTCTGACCATATCGGATGCCAGATCAACACCATCTTGATTGAAGACCAATAGGACTCGTAGAATAAAAACCCATGTCAACATAACCATCAATTCTGAATGACTAGCAATCAATAACAAGAGTTTCCAAATGCACGATTCTGACCATATCGGATGCCAGATCAACACCATCTTGATTGAAGACCAATAGGACTCGTAGAATAAAAACCCATGTCAACATCACCATCAATTCTGAATGACAAGCAATCAATAACAAGAGTTTCCAAATGCACGATTCTGACCATATCGGATGCCAGATCAACACCATCTTGATTGAAGACCAATAGGACTCGTAGAATAAAAACCAATGTCAACATAACCATCAATTCTGAATGACTAGCAATCAATAACAAGAGTTTCCAAAGGCACGATTCTGACCATATCGGATGCCGGATCAACACCATCTTGATTGAAGACCAATAGGACTCGTAGAATAAAAACCCATGTCAACATAACCATCAATTCTGAATGACTAGCAATCAATAACAAGAGTTTCCAAATGCACGATTCTGACCATATCGGATGCCAGATCAACACCATCTTGATTGAAGACCAATAGGACTCGTAGAATAAAAACCCATGTCAACATAACCATCAATTCTGAATGACTAGCAATCAATAACAAGAGTTTCCAAATGCACGATTCTGACCATATCGGATGCCAGATCAACACCATCTTGATTGAAGACCAATAGGACTCGTAGAATAAAAACCCATGTCAACATCACCATCAATTCTGAATGACAAGCAATCAATAACAAGAGTTTCCAAATGCACGATTCTGACCATATCGGATGCCAGATCAACACCATCTTGATTGAAGACCAATAGGACTCGTAGAATAAAAACCAATGTCAACATAACCATCAATTCTGAATGACTAGCAATCAATAACAAGAGTTTCCAAAGGCACGATTCTGACCATATCGGATGCCGGATCAACACCATCTTGATTGAAAACCAATAGGACTCGTAGAATAAAAACACATGTCAACATAACCATCAATTCTGAATGACTAGCAATCAATAACAAGAGTTTCCAAATGCACGATTCTGACCATATCGGATGCCAGATCAACACCATCTTGATTGAAGACCAATAGGACTCGTAGAATAAAAACCCATGTCAACATAACCATCAATTCTGAATGACTAGCAATCAATAACAAGAGTTTCCAAATGCACGATTCTGACCATATCGGATGCCAGATCAACACCATCTTGATTGAAGACCAATAGGACTCGTAGAATAAAAACCCATGTCAACATAACCATCAATTCTGAATGACTAGCAATCAATAACAAGAGTTTCCAAATGCACGATTCTGACCATATCGGATGCCAGATCAACACCATCTTGATTGAAGACCAATAGGACTCGTAGAAAAAAAAACCATGTCAACATAACCATCAATTCTGAATGACTAGCAATCAATAACAAGAGTTTCCAAATGCACGATTCTGACCATATCGGATGCCAGATCAACACCATCTTGATTGAAGACCAATAGGACTCGTAGAATAAAAACCCATGTCAACATAACCATCAATTCTGAATGACTAGCAATCAATAACAAGAGTTTCCAAATGCACGATTCTGACCATATCGGATGCCAGATCAACACCATCTTGATTGAAGACCAATAGGACTCGTAGAATAAAAACCCATGTCAACATAACCATCAATTCTGAATGACTAGCAATCAATAACAAGAGTTTCCAAATGCACGATTCTGACCATATCGGATGCCAGATCAACACCATCTTGATTGAAGACCAATAGGACTCGTAGAATAAAAACCCATGTCAACATAACCATCAATTCTGAATGACTAGCAATCAATAACAAGAGTTTCCAAATGCACGATTCTGACCATATCGGATGCCAGATCAACACCATCTTGATTGAAGACCGATAGGACTCGTAGAATAAAAACCCTTGTCAACATAACCATCAATTCTGAATGACTAGCAATCAATAACAAGAGTTTCCAAATGCACGATTCTGACCATATCGGATGCCAGATCAACACCATCTTGATTGAAGACCAATAGGACTCGTAGAATAAAAACCCATGTCAACACAACCATCAATTCTGAATGACTAGCAATCAATAACAAGAGTTTCCAAATGCACGATTCTGACCATATCGGATGCCAGATCAACACCATCTTGATTGAAGACCAATAGGACTCGTAGAATAAAAACCCATGTCAACATAACCATCAATTCTGAATGACTAGCAATGAATAACAAGAGTTTCCAAATGCACGATTCTGACCATATCGGATGCCAGATCAACACCATCTTGATTGAAGACCAATAGGACTCGTAGAATAAAAACCCATGTCAACATAACCATCAATTCTGAATGACTAGCAATCAATAACAAGAGTTTCCAAATGCACGATTCTGACCATATCGGATGCCAGATCAACACCATCTTGATTGAAGACCAATAGGACTCGTAGAATAAAAACCCATGTCAACATAACCATCAATTCTGAATGACTAGCAATCAATAACAAGAGTTTCCAAATGCACGATTCTGACCATATCGGATGCCAGATCAACACCATCTTGATTGAAGACCAATAGGACTCGTAGAATAAAAACCCATGTCAACATCACCATCAATTCTGAATGACTAGCAATCAATAACAAGAGTTTCCAAATGCACGATTCTGACCATATCGGATGCCAGATCAACACCATCTTGATTGAAGACCAATAGGACTCGTAGAATAAAAACCCATGTCAACATAACCATCAATTCTGAATGACTAGCAATCAATAACAAGAGTTTCCAAATGCACGATTCTGACCATATCGGATGCCAGATCAACACCATCTTGATTGAAGACCAATAGGACTCGTAGAATAAAAACCCATGTCAACATAACCATCAATTCTGAATGACTAGCAATCAATAACAAGAGTTTCCAAATGCACGATTCTGACCATATCGGATGCCAGATCAACACCATCTTGATTGAAGACCAATAGGACTCGTAGAATAAAAACCCATGTCAACATGACCATAAATTCTGAATGACTAGCAATCAATAACAAGACTTTCCAAATGCACGATTCTGATCATATCGGATGCCAGATCAACACCATCTTGATTGAAGACCAATAGGACTCGTAGAATAAAAACCCATGTCAACATAACCATCAATTCTGAATGACTAGCAATCAATAACAAGAGTTTCCAAATGCACGATTCTGACCATATCGGATGCCAGATCAACACCATCTTGATTGAAGACCAATAGGACTCGTAGAATAAAAACCCATGTCAACACAACCATCAATTCTGAATGACTAGCAATCAATAACAAGAGTTTCCAAATGCACGATTCTGACCATATCGGATGCCAGATCAACACCATCTTGATTGAAGACCAATAGGACTCGTAGAATAAAAACCCATGTCAACATAACCATCAATTCTGAATGACTAGCAATGAATAACAAGAGTTTCCAAATGCACGATTCTGACCATATCGGATGCCAGATCAACACCATCTTGATTGAAGACCAATAGGACTCGTAGAATAAAAACCCATGTCAACATAACCATCAATTCTGAATGACTAGCAATCAATAACAAGAGTTTCCAAATGCACGATTCTGACCATATCGGATGCCAGATCAACACCATCTTGATTGAAGACCAATAGGACTCGTAGAATAAAAACCCATGTCAACATAACCATCAATTCTGAATGACTAGCAATAAATAACAAGAGTTTCCAAATGCACGATTCTGACCATATCGGATGCCAGATCAACACCATCTTGATTGAAGACCAATAGGACTCGTAGATTAAAAACCCATGTCAACATAACCATCAATTCTGAATGACTAGCAATCAATAACAAGAGTTTCCAAATGCACGATTCTGACCATATCGGATGCCAGATCAACACCATCTTGATTGAAGACCGATAGGACTCGTAGAATAAAAACCCATGTCAACATAACCATCAATTCTGAATGACTAGCAATCAATAACAAGAGTTTCCAAATGCACGATTCTGACCATATCGGATGCCAGATCAACACCATCTTGATTGAAGACCAATAGGACTCGTAGAATAAAAACCCATGTCAACATAACCATCAATTCTGAATGACTAGCAATCAATAACAAGAGTTTCACGATGGTCATTTTGGTGGCAATATTGGACATTAGACTGGCAACAATTTCATTTAGAACCAACAAGACATCATAAGAATTATTTTGTCGAAAACCTCATAATAATATGACTTTTCTTTCCGAATTAGCAATACCAGGATTCTGAGGATGTGCACTGTGATGACTCATTGAACATCAGATTGCCACCAAAAATTTCATTTAGAATAAACTAGATACTATTGGAGGTATTGGAGGTTATCTGGTAAAAAAAACTAATGTCAATATAACTTTCCATTCAAAAAGAATAATAACAGCAAGATTTTCAAGATGGATGCTGTGGTGGCAAAATCTGATGTCAGATCAATACCAGTTTTGACTAGAACCAACTAGATATGATAAGGAGTAAGAACTCCATGTTAATATAAATATCTATTCTGGAAAAGCAGCAGCTGTTGAATTATATGAATGTCACACCCCCAGATAACTCTTCCTTGCCACCAAAAGGATACTAGCATCAATACTATCTACTAATACCTAAAATACAAATAAACATCTTAATATGATTTGAATAAAAATGGGATATTAAAAAAAGTATTCCTTACCCTCTTTGGTCTTGAAGATGAAACTTTTCAAAGTCTGTCCCTGGGTGTGTATAGCCTGTATTTCTACTAAGTAGTATCTTCCTGGTGTAAGTGATGACAGCTCATAGCTTACAGCTGATGGTAGAATGTTGTCCACAAATTCCAATGGTTTTAAACATTTGGACAGTTCATACTCTGTTCTATCTGGAATGATTTCCACCTACAAGAAATATTCATTTTGAGACATGAGCAGATCATATGCAGCAGCCGAAATTTGACTCAATTACTGATAGAGTAACAAAACACACTAAACTATCTATAAAGGATAAAGCAATAAACCACAAGAAAACCTGTCTATGAGGAATACTCAAGGGTCTGACAGTGTATCTCTTAAGGGCAGTTGTCATTTATGTGGAGAAAAAATAAATGAAAATACAGCTATTATCAACTGATGAATTACAAAGGGCCATGCTCTCTACAATCAATACGACAGGGCTTTTAAACAGGGCAACTTTTGTTGGGAAGCCAAAGTTACAAGAATAGGTAATCATGGAATCTTCTAAATGATTATATGGACCTGAATGCTGAATACTATTCTAAATCAGGTCCTGATCAATATAAAGATGCATTATAAATTTGGTTGCAATGGAATCTTCCATAGCATTGTTATAATGCAGAACTCTTGAAAATGATGAGTTATGAAGTGCCACACTCACTACAATCTTTATGGCAGGGCTTCTAAACTTATGTTAGGAAACCAAAGCTAGAAGAACTTGCAATTATGGAAATAAATATATCTCTTCTAAATTATTATTTATAAGGATTTGATTGCAGAATACTTGTCTATATCAAGACTTCACCAATATAAAGATGCAATCTGGTTGAAATCTAATCTTCCTAAGCAATGTTACACTTTAAGAAGTACATAAGACAGTCAATTTTATAACTTATAAATGATGACATGGACTGCTAGAAATCAAACTTGTTTAAACTTTATCAAGGTCTCATCAACATTAAGCAACATGCCAAAGTTCATTAAAATCTAACAATCCTTCATCAAGTAATGGTGCAGAAGCAACGACTGGATGACTGCCACTCTGACAGACTGCTGTTGTGGGTTTAAAGCCACTTTTATCTGCAGATTAGGCTATACATGATGGACATTATATTTAGTTGCAAAAGAACACAGGAAAACCCATAAAAAAAAATGGCCAACCATGGGAAAGTCCTGGCAAGCTTTTTCATATAGTACCCACATTAACTGAGCTTGATACTCAAAGCCCCCAAAGACAGAGGTGAGATGTCAGTGATCTGCAAAGACCACCTGAGGTCCTGTGTCAATCAGTATCACTACTGGGAATGATGCTATGAAATATTTTCACAAGGATAGTATTTTGAAGCTTTTTGAAGGAGGTTTTTTAAGCCACAAAAATTTGAAAATTGAGAGTCTTGAAGTTGATTTACAAGACCCAGCCTTGTCAAGTATTTTGCAAGCTCTTTGTCTGTTTTATTATCAAGTGACTGGTCCATATTGGAAGTTGGTCAACAGAAAAGAAAAATACCATGATTTTTTCAAGTTTGTTCAAAAGATGGTTAATCATTTGGATACATTTTCTGTTGATCCTACGCAATTATTTAGTTTTTCAAGAATTTCTTCACTGCTTCTTTCCATGAAGATGATATTTTCATGGATGCTTTAAAGTCGCTCTGTCTTGAGACTGTGTTAGTTGCCAAAAAACAGCTCTCCGACTTTTTGCCTGATGGTTGTCTTGGTAAAGATCTCCCAGAAGATCAAAAGAAAAACATTGACCATTGTCCTTTAACAAATATTTTAGGAGAAAATGCTTTCGGTGATCTTGACTTTGACATCGGAAAAAGGCACCATTGCTCTCTCCATCACCGTTCAACTGTTCAAATGTTGAAACAGAACAGTACCATCAGCTGGCTTGACACCAAAAATGCAGATGATGTCGCAGAAGTCATGTTAAAAGCCAGAGAGAAAGCTCAAGTCTACAGACAACACCATAAGAAACGAGAAGATTGTCATGATGAAAGTTCGAGAAAAAATTATTGAAAATGAAAGGACTAAAAAGGAGATAGAATTCAACGAGGCAAAAAAAAAAACAGACATTGTTGTAGAGATATCCAAAAAATAAAGGTCCATGTGTGAATTTACATGATGCTGACAGGCTCTTAGCTACCTCCTCCAATGTGGTTTCTGCAGTTAAAGCACAAATTCGCTACCTTAAAGTTATTCTTGGAGCAAAACATTTAACAATAAATGGGTCTAAAGAAGAGCTTACCTTCAGATTAAGAGCACATTTTGCAGACACAGACAAAAATGATGAACAGCTTTGTAAAAGGCGAAGATTGAATGAAGAGTTGGATAGCTCAGTGTCAGATGACAGTTTTGAAAACAGTGATGATGACAGCATTTTTCAATTTGAGAATCAAGGTCAATTTGTTGCTGTCTTTTATGACAACCATTTTTACTTGGGACAGGTTATCTCTGTAATAAGTAAAGAAAAAGCTTTGGTGAAGTTTATGGAGAAATCCAAAGAGAGAAAAGACTATTTTAAGTGGCCTTTGATTGACGATGTTGCAGAAATTGATGCATGTTATGTATTTAGATGGGCATTTGATGTATCACCAGTATCAAATGACGGAAGAGTGTGGTCGGTCCCAAGCATAAAGCATTTCCAAATGAATTATGATGAAATAAAGGCTAAATGCATTTAAATTTTGCTTGCTTTTTTGCATATGTTGAAATGATGGCTAAATTTTGTCTTTTCATCGAAGTATAGGGCTGATATGTGGGCAATTATGTATATTTTATTTCCATATAATCCTTTATAGCATTTTTAATTTTACTTCTTCTGTGATGCATGTGGTTGTTTTGTATTGTGCTTAAAAATACACAAATTTTGATATATAATTTGTCCATGTAGCTTTAAAATTGTAAAAGTTGTGAACATTTTTAAAGCATGTGTCCATCAAATTGGGCCCAAAAGTGGCCTGCGGCCAAAACGTGATGTTTATCCAAACTTGTAATGTTATAATTTTTTAACCGTTGAAATTGTGGCCTTGAAAAAAACTGAGTATAATCTGTAGATATATCTTGGCCTTTAAATATCAGTAGCTGCTATGCATCTTCAAAAATATTGTTATTGTGTGCCATGAAATGTGACCTACCAGAGCATTTGCTTCAGCAATTGAGAATGAAGGATGAGTTTTTTGGCAAAATTGAAGCTGTGCGGCTTGCTCATTTTGTACTTTACATACTATAATTTCTATTTATACATGTTACTGGGGGTAGTAGTTGTGATTTATATTGTTTCTTTGTATGTAGGTGAAACACTAGTTTGATTATCTTATCACAAAAGTAGGTTGTCGGCCATGATTTTGTACAGATGTGGAAAAATCTAAGTCCAAATTTACGTTTTGTTTTGTAATTTCTCACCAAATTGACCAAAACAAATAAATTTGGTATCACTGATTTCAGAATAACAAACTCTATCTCTGTATATGTGTTGTTTTCTTCTGTTAATTATTTTTAAAAATGCCTTGGAATACCTATTCAAAGTCTCATTGATATAAAGTTGCATGAAATTTTTTATTTTGTTCCAAAGTACATCTGGGAAGTTATGCTACAGATAACTCCCATTACATTTTGCAAAACCAACAAACTTTAGTAAAGTTATTCATGTACTAAAAAGCTGTCAGAAACAGAGAAATGATAATCAAACCTGTAGATTTTGTTTGGCAATCCTGGATATTAAATTGATGCAAATTCTAATAAATACCAATCCACTTACCAATCTAGCTGAAAGCAACAAGCAATGATAAAGTTATTCTGCATACACCAAGTCATGAGGAAAGATGCATTCAGGGAGAAGAAGCACAATGCTTGTAAATGATGATAATGAACACTAAGAACTGAAATCATTCAACCTAAGGTAGTAAACTTTACACTGTAGTCATTCAAGGCGTCATTATTATTAAGCTACATGACATAATAGATTTTACTCCTAAAGACATTGGTCAAGTTATGCTGTATATATGAAGAGCAAGGGGACTGTTAAGCAGAAGACATAAATCCTTTAAATGATAACTTGGACTGTTGGTAATCATACTTAACTCCCATTTGCTGAGATGTAACCTCGTATCTGATTAACTAGGATTGTTTCTTCCAATGGGAAAAGATTTGGACACCAAACATGACCTTAGTATCATCTGTAATGGTCTCATTAACAGACAAGCCAGGATGATCAGATAATTATGCTGCTGCATTGAGGAGAATCAGAAGATGAAGATATTTTGGGGCTGAGATGAACGTCTGTGCAAGAAAGGAAGCAAGCTTCGAAATGATTTGCACCTAGATACTGTGGCAATATACTGGAATGGGTCATATGCTGGTAACAGAGCAAGTGATTTAAGATGCAAAAGTACATGCTTTATTCAAGGGAGGGCTATGTGATGTTAGATCCTTATTACCCATCCCCTCAGGAAAAGCAAATGGCCATATCAGAATCTGTGGTGGCTTATGCAAACCACATCTGATTCAGTCTTACTGAAATAGAGCCATCATTTCCTTTTCTTCTTGTGCAGAGGATATAATACTTATTGCTAAACATACTGTTTATATGATCCATACATCCAGGACTGAAATGCTGCTAAACTTGGTAAAAGAATTAAGCCATGGTGGTGATTACAAGAACCATGTGAAATTGATTGGCCTCAGATTGAGATAGATCTGTAAAGTACCAGGCTTACAGGGAAAAGTTAAGAGAAATGGTTCATGCATAGTACTAGGGCATCCCGTTCCTAGCACACAGGTCAAAAAGCACGCTGAAAAATGCATACCAACAAAAAAGCAGCAAAATATGCACGTCAAATACACGCAATCGAAAGCGCACAGCATAAACTATAAGCCTGTAATCTTATTATGACTTTGATTAACAAATGTCTCATTTTGAATGAAATAAATAAACTAATTGTTTGAATCACTGTTTCCAGTGAGCAGATATCCAAGTGTGTACTCTCTTAATATTGAGTAGAAATACAATAATGGTTTCAATCATTGTTTTCATTGAACAGACATCAAGGTGCATCTTCATGCAGTATAAGCATACCTAGAAAACTAAAGATACCAAATTCATTTTGTAAACATTTACAAATCATATCGAACCGTTGAAAAGACTGATTCGCAGAAGGGAAAGTGCATACCATAACTGATGGACATCAATATAGAAAAGACAGAATACATACTGACAGCAATGCATCATGGAGATGTTGTAAAGATGAATGTGATTGTGATTTATAATCTATGCCTTGCATGCTTTTGTCTTGTGTGCGCTTTTGTCAGCGTGTATTTGTTGGCACCCTTTTGACCTGCATGCAAACAAAAAGATACAATGGCACTAGATAGCCCTGGCACCTTAATAACAACTGAGTTTTATGTCACTAAACTGGTAATAAAAAAACATTGTGGCATTATACTGGATGTCTCCACTACAATAAGACTGTATACAGTTTCTGCGATGATATACATGCATTTGATTATCCAAAGCAGTGCCCTCAGACATTTCTGAAGTCTAGAGCAGATTTAATATTGACCATGAGCAATCTGTATATGATGGCACAGAGAGAGATTGGACAGTAATTATACCTTTTCTCTGCTTGTTTCCATACTGTTTCTCGATAGTATTTTTGGGGTCTGCAGAACTGTTTGGATTTTAACTAGTCAGTTGCATGGTTATTTTGATAATAATACAGCATACAGTAATAAGGCCAGATATCAACATAAGCAGATTATGATGTAACAGTGCATTGTTATTTCCAAGTTCACTGCATCCTGTCAAGGTGCCTTTGATTTTCTCTACTCCAAATGCAGTTTGTATCAGCCAAAATTGGTGTCGCCACAAATATCGCCAGATGGTATATTTTGTCACCAAAAAGGAAAACAGAATCACAATTTTCTACATTGGTGAAGCCCCATGATCCTGTAATTGATCTCATTTCTGATTGTAGCTGTATCAACATTGCATGTGAACTTGAAACCAAGGCACATCGAGACTTGGACAAAATGCCATTTGCAGATTTGGACAAGTATTTTGGGGTTAAACAAAAAACTGATGAATATTTAAATGAGATTCAGAACTGTGCTTAAGTTACTAGAACTGATATACAGTCGACTCCACTTAACTGCACATCGGTTAACTGCACACGCTGAATAACTGCATGCAGTCACGCCGGTCCTGTTTTTTCCCAATGCTTTTCAATGGGAACAAACTTCGCTTAAATGCACACTCCGGATAATAGCACAATAAATTTTCTGCATGTGGCACATTATTCAATTCAATTTTACTCCGGTTAACTGCACAATGTATAGTCATGATTATTTATTGCCAGTCCACTGCTGTAGCACTTCAAATAAGCAGACAATTAAGCCGGTAAATGCGACTTTGTCAATGATTGACAAGTAAAGGACGCCATAGGTGGTATATACATGTATATCTGCGCGCACTAGTGAGCAATAGCGTGGGAAAAATCATAGTACAGCATGGGAAAAAGAAACATTGCTCAAAACTGTTTGGGTTTGCATGATTTCAAACCAACAATAGGATGGTTGGAAAGATGGAAAATACGCAGTGGAATTCAATTGAAACGACAATGCGGTGAAAAACAGGATGCAGACGACTTTGGAGCTGTAAGCTTTTTCTTTGGGAGATGACCCATCAATGTCTGACAGCAGTTTTCGAATAACAAGCGATCTATAGAATTTCTTGAAATTCGCTATAATTCCTTGATCCATTGGTTGAATCAGTGAAGTTGTGTTCGGAGGAAGGGAAACAATCTTAACATTTAGGTAAAAGTTGAAAGAGTGGATTCTAATCATATATTCATGCCGTGTTGATTTAAAGCTGTACTGTACTGTACCGTACTTCGGTTAACTGCATAATCCGGTAAAATGCACAGTCTCATGACGGGCCCGAGGCTGTGCAGTTAACCGGAGCCGACTGTAGTGGACTATTCTGCGCATGGCTTTGAAAAGATGTAATGTTTATGCATCAGGCTATGGAAATTAAATAAATTACTTTGGAATCTTTCTGTCTGCATTTCAACCCAAAAAAAATTATTATTATTTTTTACCAAAATGGCACGTTATTGAATAATTACAGAAATGACATATTGTTGTGCAGAATTACCAGACTTGCCCGAATAAGCTGATACAGTTGTACATGTCAGTGTTGGTGGAATTAAACGCAATGGCAACCAACTGTTCTTCTAATCTGCAAAGTTTAAATAAATTTGCGATGGGACTGCAACTTTTGCTGGTGGGACTCCTATTTTTACCCAAATGGGAGTCCTTGACTTCTAGTTTTAAAATACTAGCGAGACCTCTGATTACTGAATGCATGTACTAGCAACCCATGCTGGCAACTTCAAATCGGTGCCTAACAACAAAATGATAATTCTAGAAAAGATAGAAAAAAACTTTGTCCTCAATTAGAAGAGATGCGTGGAAAAAGTATACTTCCCTTGAGATAAGAAACTGCTCCAAGGTACTCCATATTTGAATACTAAAACTAATGATTTATTTTGTGAGGTCTCCCACATACTAAAAACATGTTTCTCTGCACAAGCAGAAGTAGTAAGTAAGATATGTGAGTTTTGGTGTCAATCATTACATTGTTCAAAGATGCCAACAATTAAAACACCTAGTGAACATGAGCTGTATAATGCACTACACTGTCTTATTTATCCCTACAGAACACAACCTTATGTAAATGGTCTCTTAAACTTTATGTCATATCCAGTTATACATATTTTGCTATGTCCTGATAAAACTTCTTTCCAGAGGTAATGGCTTAATTAATGTGCATAGACTCCTTGATATAACCAAACTTGATTGTAATCAAACTCATCCTACATCCACATAGCACCAGCCTATTTACCAGACTTTGATGAAAAGCCTATCAAACAAAATACAGTCTCTACAAATGGCAAAAACTCCTCCAATCATGTTTAAGATTAATTCACATGTACACAAAGTTTCAATTACAACAAAATTCATTGGATATCTGGTTAATTGAACAAAATATTATAAACATCTGACCAGAAATTTTGGATGCAAGAATAGCTCAAATACCAGACATAATTTTGAACATGCATAGAAATGCTGAAAAAATTGAAAGGGAGGTTTGGGGTTCCTCCCCCAACAGTGTCACAAGGGGCAGCACCCAGATTATTGGGTTCAGGTGACCAAAGACCCTCGGCCAAAAATGCATTTTGCACTAAAAATGAACTGCTCTTGATACAACTCTTGATCATAAAATAAACCAAACTAATCATTTGTAAAAATAATAAACTTTCAAAAATGTTCAACTTGACTTCAATAATTTCACAATATTTATTGTCACATGAATTTGTTCTCCAATACTATTGGTACTTAAATTATTTCATGTGTATGTCAGTGCTCACATTGTAATTAAGTCACAATAATTTGTCAATTTTTGCAGTAAATTTATTATACTTATCTCTTTTCATAACAAATCTGTAAAAGAAACACCCAAGTACATCAACTATAAACTAATAATCCCATACATTCATTTGTCTTTTTCTTCAATGGACACAATCTGTTGAAATGCTAGTTGAGCTCTTTTTGCGGCATTGGCAAAGATTTCTTTAGCTTTCGGTTTTGTCACCACTGATATTTTGGCGCAATGTGCAATATTTCTTTTCCTTCTCAATGAGTCTTTTTCTTTTCAGGCTGGTGCTTGTATTGGCGACATGCAGTACACATATTCTGACATGGGGGCTACATCTGTTCTCTCATGCAATAAATCTTTCAATCTTTCTTCTTATAGTAATTAATTGCATATTTTCCTGATGCCTTGAAGTCTGAGTTTCAAGTTTTCCACATGCAACTTATTTTGTAGGTGCTGTTCCAAACTCTTCCAACTGTGATTAATGTAACACAGATCTTTCTTGGAGAGGTCACAAAATGCCAGTCCTCTTGCATTCAGTTTTCTTATAAACCGACCAACTAAATTTCCGTCAACTTTTCGCTCTAGCCATTCCCATTTCCATATGTTTTACCTTCATCTAAACTTTTCATGTCATGGTCTCTCTCGACAACTCAGTATGCCATGTTTTGTAAGCATGCTCCTTCTTTCCATTGCCATCAGTTTCCATTACATTTACATGAAGATTCAATGGATGAATTTAAACCTTCAACCAATTAGAATACACTCTGCGAGAGTTGTGTGCTAACATACGGAACAAAAAATTTACAAGGGTCACTGCGTAATTTGACCAAACATACCGTTTTAAAAACTGGATCAAAGATAATATAAAAAATGGACTATATTAAGAAATATCTAATTCAAGTCAGGAGACAAGCAAAATTCCACTTTAAAATGAAGAAAAATCATGTCTGTCAATTATTATGTGCTGATCATATGCATTGCTGAAAATCTTGACATTACAAGTATATATTCCAAGACTGATAAAACATTATACATTAAACATGGCTTCTGTAGTGAGAACAAGCTCAGACAATCAAATATATCAAGTTTCATCAAGATGGGACCAGGGTGGTGGTAAGCAAATTCATATCAGAATCACAGGCATCCTGAGTTTCAACAAATTACTGACATATCCAAGGGGACAGGAACATATTATAAACTCATATTGCCTTATAAAGCTTTCCTCCATGTATGTTTTCAAACTTTGTAACAACTGTTGGTTCCAAAGAAAAAAAACTGACAATCTGAACCAAAATGGCTTTGCAAAATATTGTTTTAAATCTATATGTCCAACATTCCAGCACCCATTCTTTAAACTTACAAGTTTATAAACACAGTTTTTCTTACCTCACAATATCGGATGATGTATTTTATTAGCGGAGATCCTCCATCATCTGGTTTATCCCACATCAGCTGGTATAAAGTTGAATCAGGACTGTCACGGTGAGATGTGACCTGCACTGGTTGAGGGACACCTGTATTAAAAACAATATTAAAATTTACTAGATGATATTTACATTAAGCAGTATAGTCACTTTGTGTCATACAAGTCTCACAGAATGCTGCAACATAACCAACAGCATTATCCAAAGATAATGTCAGTAAAGGCTATAAAAAACATATTATATTTTTAATGTATCTAATTTCATCATTTTGGTTAATTTTGATGACCCACAATATAAGAAAACCAAAAGAACTTGTGCAGTTCAGCACAGTTACGTGCTCGAAAAGATGTCATTTTTTGCCAAACCACCAAAACCACATCACACGTACCATAAAAACTTTGATGACCCACAATATAAGATAACCAGTAGAACTCATGTCCAGTTCAGCACAATGAAGTGCTTGAAAAGATATCATTTTTTGCCAAACCACCAAAACCACATAACACGTACCACACAAAAATCAAGTCACAGAAACAGAAATAAAACTTGTGTCATTAAAATGAAATGATGAAATGCCAAAATAATTCAATAGGGCCGAATAAGTAGAGCAGTAGAGCACCTAGAAGCCAGTTTGAGGTGGCTTGAAACTAGAGTTGTGGCCAGCATCAAAATCCTCCAATTCAGAAACACTCTTGACATTACTAGAACCCAAACGTTTGTGGCAAAGAAACAGACTCCATTAGACAGATTTGTTAAGAAATGATGAAATTTAAAATTATGGAGTCATGCAACCAGATTGACTTTGCACTTTGCGCAATGATTGGTATAGAAGTTTTCACATGTTTCTTTTGATATTCACAAAATCTGAAGTAAAAGTTATCTGCAAGCTGAATACATGTGTTGATTGTTAATTATTCTTGCTGTAGATGTTCTAATGAATAGGCATACAAATGTTAATTATTGGGAATTTACAATTGATAAATGTACATGAATAGGAGAAAAGTTTGGCAGCAATTTTTTTTTATAGCCATCATTCATAAGCCTTGGAATGTAATGAAACTTACATATGCTTCATCTTTCTTAACCTAATTTTTTTGTTAATTCATCCCATTCAATTCAGACACATAATGATGTTTGACAAAATTATTGAATAATTTATATATGTAATTTTTGCAATGGAATTACACGCATTATGGATTAAGTTTATGCCACGATGGTAAGATATCAGATAGTAAGTAAATGGTGTTAATACTCTGTTGGTACTATATTTTAGGCGTTGAATTCAGACACAATGATTTGTGACAAATATATTGAATATTTTAAATCTGTGCAATTATTCAATAGAATTACATGCATGATAGATGAACTGCATGCCACAATGGCACAAAAGGAAATGGTGTTTATACCCTTATCAAGATATATATTACACATGATTTTGTTTGTTTGTTTAATGGTTTAACGCCATTTTTCAGCGCACGATAGGCTATATATACATGGCGGCCAGTATTGTTGGTGGAGGAAGAACCCGGGAAACCCAGAAAGAACCACTGACCCACGAGAAGCTACTGGCAAGCTTTCTCACATAACTACATTAGCCGAATCTTAGATTCGAACCTATGCAGACAGAGGCGAGACGACAGTGATTCATAACAGAAAGTGCTTTAGACTACTCTGCCACTGACGGGGCCCCTATTAGACATGAATGTACATACATGTGCCAATGCCTTGTTCTGTGAAAAAAGTAATATACTGTAAAATCAAGCATTGATGTGTCCCTGCTATTAACGAGATCCAATATTTTAAAACTACAAGTATCGCATTATAGCCGGGTTCATTGTATTTGAATGAATGCTGCCACAGGAAATGTACCTCCCAACCTTTCAAGTATGTACATTTTACTTACTTTCTGATACAAATTATTTCCATAGATAAAGTTGGAATGAATATGTGTAGCAATCTTGCATATAATTAGACTGGTCCAAAATCTTAAAGATACAAACTTACTGCTAAAGGTTGATCAAAATTGTTTGAGAAATAAACTCAAGACACATAACAAGCTTAGCATGACTGACAAAATATCTTATTGTTACATATTTGTATATCCACTTCCTATGACACAATGTTAATAAACTAATTTGCATCTTAAATGTAGAATTTTATACCATGAATAATACCATTTGGAAAAAAACAATAATTCATTATTATTGGTTGTATACCAATCTTTAGCAGTTGTACTGGCCATTACAAACCAAGAAATTATGGACTTTATAGTCTATCTCAGAGATCTATGGGATACATTTGCTCAAACTAGGATGTAACTGATGACATGGAATTGTAAACTGAATTCCTTCAAGGTCTCAGCAGTGTAAAGCCAAAATCTTAATCCAGTTGAAATACAATAAACCTGTTGAAAATTAATGTCCGGAAAATGGACAAACAGGAGGCTTAATACCTGTATATGATGGCATGCCAAGACTGGAAAGTGACCTCATTCAATGCTTCAAACCATATACACCACTCCCTTATAACTCGTCCTTTGATAACTTGCGAACCCGCTTATATCGCTGTATAAATGTCGATTTTTCCCCAAAGAAAATATATTTTCAATATCTTTCAAAATATGCTGAACATGAAAAAATTACAATAAGAATCGGTATATTAAACCTTTATACATTTCTCATTGTATCATCAAAAATGGTGATTAATGCCCATAAAGATCGAATGCATATTGTGAAATTTGCAAGCTCTATCTAAAAAAGATATCACATACTATCTTAGGGTTTATTTGTAGATAAATATTCATCAATACACTAAATAAACAATTTGGCGAAATAGCCATCAATGAAAATGTCTCACAGGTGGCAAGAGATAATGAAATAAACAGCAATTAAATATCTTGCTAAATGAAACTCATTCTAATCCAGGACATTTATTTCAGTTTCAATGTAAACCTTATAATTACAACATATTCTTTTCTATGAAAACATGAAAAGAGTCAATCAACCGTCACATCAAAACCCATGAGTACTTCTGTGAGAACATAATTACTGGCCGGCATTGTTTTCATCAACAACTTGGCGTGTTTGTTGCAATATAATAATCAATTAAAAAAGATGTGTTGTTTTATCCCTTTGAATATGTCTTTTGTATTGAATCAAGCAAGCGAGGATTTTGCTCAGCAGCAGAGAAATGAGAGTAACAGAAACAATTAAATGATTTTTTTCAAAAATTTAATTGACATTTGTCAAGCGTATCACAACCGTCATTTTTTAAAATCGTGTTCTAACTTAAATTGTATTAAATTCATAGACCTATTAAATTCATCTTGGTAATAATTAACCCTTGTTCTTTTGTTTTTCATAGACCCATTAAATTCATCTTGGTAATAATTAACCCTTGCTTTTTTTGTTTTTCATTTTACTTCTCCAGCAATCAAATATATCTAGGAATCAACATTGTTTCTTGAAAAAAAAGAGTTGATCTCTGTATTAAAAACGTATGTCTAATTTGGATCAAACAATAAAACTAGAATGTATCCAATTCAACACAAAAATTAGTGTGAAGTGGTACACATGTTAAACAAACGGAAACCATGTGGAATAATGTTTTCAATTATCTCCTCAATATACGGTAATTTATCCTGAAATTAATCTTATTCTATGTAGAAAAAAAAAAACTAAACCATTATGTATTCACAGTTAATCACAACACGATTATAAAGTGTGTATTTAACACTATAATCTGCCACCAACCCCCCTTTTGCCTTTGTGTCAATCCTTTTATTGCTTTTTAAATTATTATAGGTCCCTCAATAACTCACGCCTCACTTACAGTGTGATCAATGTTTTTGGACCCCAATGTGCGCGAGTTATCAAGGGAGAGGTGTACCAAGCTTGATTCAAATCCAACTAACCTTGGTAATGTCATACTGCAGAAATTGCAGCAAAGAGGAGGGAACTTTACAATGAGGAAGTCCTCAAAAAGAAGAAACTGTTTTCAAGTAGACGACTAGAACTGATTCAAAATTTCATTACAAAAACAGCAATATACCAAATCAATCCAAGAAAACAGGCAACTTTAAGTCATGGATGCCAAAGTCAGCTGGGTGGAAATTAGTGGGCAGAACATCTTAAGGTGTGGCAATTGTTGTGAAATGCTAGGGACTGACATGACTACATTAATGTTACCTTCAAGTTGACATTACATTCTTTTGTGCTCCTCTACCAATCAAATAATTATGAGATTTGATGTTAAAAATTTAAGTCCCATAAACGTTTTTGGGTATGAATGTTTTTTCTTCTGAGAAATGTCCAAACCACTCTACACAGGAAAAATAGGTTGTAATTAGAGCCTTTTAATTTTGATAGATGTCAAAACTTACTTCAGTGAAACATAATTAATGAAAAGGTTGGCATACAAAGTTGATTTTACATCGCCAAGAGGCACATCTTAAATTTTCTCAAAAACTCTGTAATGTCTGAGAACAAATTATGCATTAAATGAAACCCGATTTCACCTAGGGTAAACAATAATGGTCAGGAATGGGCAAAATTAACTGCATTGCTAATGAGATGGGAAGTTACACGTCATGTTACGGTTCAATTAAGAGTTTAACGTTGTTTTTTCTGCGTTCATCGTGATATAAACTGTCAGTTGCCGCATCACACAGCAAATAACGCCCGAAGGGCGTTATGTAAGCTGTGTGAGTCAGCAACTGACAGTTTATATCACGATGAACGCAGAAAAAACGTTAACTCTTATAATTGAAATATCATTTGTTTGCTATGTTATTTTTTTCCCATCATTCAGTTAGAAACATAAATCTTAATTGAGCGTAGTAATACATAATTTGGTGTTTTTTTTACGTAGCTATTTATAGCACTTGAGTTGTCCTGCTTGATCGTAATAAGGTCATCATAATACCAGTCCTTGATTCAATGGAAAATGATGTATGGAATTTGCTGCCGTGATTTTGATATTTTACCTTAATGAACACGTGTATTCAAAGTGGAGCTCTATATTTAAAGTCAGGATTCATGGCCAAGAATGTATGCGTTCATATACTGCCAGTGTGATTTTGCATATTTATCACACGTGAGTGATCTAATTTCGTTCTTCAAAACCTATTTTCGTGTATATAAACAGGCTTGACTAATTCATCTAGGTGTATGAGGTTAGGTTATAGAAAGTGTGATCATTTTTGTTGGTTCAGACATACACAGTCAAAAAATAATTGAGTACTTATTTTATCTTTCTATTTTTTTTACATGATTTGTTTAGTGACAATGGTTCATAACCATATCCCTCTCATTAAGTTTGGGACATAAGTTTAGAAAATTTATATAAAATTATTAATTGGAAATTGACATAAAAAAGTACCAGGAGTTATACATGACAAAAACTATTGTTCTAGACTATCCCTGGATAGTTGACACTTAACTTGCATATCATGTATTTTCTTAACTTGTTTGCACTTTGTTTAGTTGCAACTAAACTGGAAGGTGAATTTATTGAAATGATAGTTGGATGAACTTGTCGTAGAGTTCATTGTATTAGCATATAGTGTTTGATAGAGATTTTGAGCAGATTCAGTAACAATTACTTGATATGTACTGCTTGGGTTTATAGGGGTCATTTGAACATTTTCTCGAGTTAGATTTCTTGAGTTTGTTGAAGTCATTTGAATATTTACCTTTGCATGAAAGTGAGTACTGCAAAAGATCCTTGAGCAGACAATGTTACATTTGAACATCAATTGGAAAGAATGTTAATCATTTTTTTTTTCAATGTTGAGTGCTGGGCCTATGTGTATGGTTTCAGTGATAGTTCATTGGAGTGGTCAGACAGATACATAATGTAACTAGCAGAAAGGCTGGTGTTGATCATTGCATTCAAAGCTTTGGCACAAAGAGTGAGCAGTATATCTTGCAGATATATGGGTATTTTTGCATATGTCAGGCATAAAACTGCTTAATTGTCTCTGTCCAACTCATTTAGTTTCTTAAAACATATTTGACAAAATTGGGGATTTTCAATAGCATTTTTATCAATGTGATAAAACAGTGATTCAGCTCTTGGATTAATGTGTGTACGGTAGTATTTTACTGACCTGACTGGGCAGTTTTGACCAACAGCTGCGTACATTTCCATGTAAGAATTTTCCTCCTTAGCATTTAAGTCTCCATGATGATTTCTTTCCATAGTTTGATGGGTCAAATTTACATGTTCAGCCCCCGTTTCATCAAATCTGATTTCGAGACTGGTGGGTATTAATTGGCTGTGGAATTCTAATCCAAGTGTAACATAGTGGATGGAGAGGTATAACCAAACCCTGTATCTGAGTGTGATAGGATTATCATGCATCAGGTATTGATTGATCGCATACATGTCTGATGGAGGAATAACTGGCATGTGTTGAGTTCAACTTTATATTTCCATTTAACATTTAACATGTTTGATTTTTAAACTCAGGGTGTGTAACAATAAATTATTAATTGAATGACCACATTCAACCTGAATAAAGCAATTACCGTATTTTCGCGCATATAAGACGCACCCAATTATAAGACGCACCCGTATATAAGACGCGGGTTTTGACGATTTGTGTAAAAATATTTTAAATAAGACGCACCCATATATAAGAGGCGGGTTTTGACGATTTGTGTAAACAAAAATTACATAAGACGCACGCGGCCTAGCCATCTGCCGCACTGAGCAATTTATATCCAGTGGTTTCCTTTCCTTTATCATAAATGAAAATTTGTCCAATGTTTCATTACCCATCGGATGTAAACAAGGCTTCATTACCATTTTTAGTTTAGATCAAAGAATTGTCTGAGGGAGGACCGCAACGATTATCGTTTATTCTTATCTGCTGCCGGGCCAATAGTGGATGGGCTGAGTACCTGGCATCTAGATTCTAGAACAATAAACGCCAGACGTAAAGGCAGCGTCATTGATCTGCTAGGCCAAGTCTTCAGCGAGTGGGATTTGTACCATACATCAGGGATGGTCCTGGCTTTTAAAAATCTGTTGCCAAAAATATTGCCAACTCATTATTTTGTCGCCAATTTTCACAAAAAGTATCGCCAGAACAAGTAGTGTACATTTTTCCAAGTGTTAATTTACTCTGTTAATGTAACAGGCAATAAAAATTACAAAAGATGGGTTAGTTAATAATTTAATTACAACAAGCATTAACAAAATATTAAAAAAGTGTTACAGGAAGATCCGTCGCGATTTTATGGCTGCCCACTTATTTAATGCAGTTTCTAAGTCTAATTTTTCACATCTGTACATGCTGATTCTCGTTAAATTTTCGAGAGATGAGATGCAGAGTTTATTTCTAATGTCAGCATCCCGCATCACCGTTTGTAGTTTGAAAATTGATGCGGATTATTAAGCGTTTGCCATATTTTGCCCACCACCTATCAAGTGGCTATTGCGGTCAGCTGACCACCCGCCACGTGATAAAAATTCCGAGCAAATTACGAAGTTCGCCAAAATCTCCATTAAATGCTCTATTGCTTCCAAAATCCTAAAAGAATGATCACTGAATGCTGTGTAAATTTTCTCAACAAACAAAAATGGATCTCCATTCCCACGAATGAAACTTACGCCAGTTAACACCTGGCAATATTAGACTGTATATATTAGCTTAAGTTAACACCCAATATAGGGATTCTTTCACTCCTGTATTTTGAGAAATAAATAATTATTTTTAATAATGCAAAACTTGTTATTTTGTTGTTTGCTATTTCTTCTTGCGGAGTTTAAGTCTCTGTAATGTTAACACGGGATTGATGGCAAAAGGAAAAGATCAATGAGTAAAATGCACAAATATTATTTACACTGCCTGGATTCATGTTTGGTGACACACTCCTTCTTCAAAATATCACAGCCAGTTGTAAATGAATTGACGAACTTTGCCTTGATACATACATCACAGAACATGTTTTAACTTTTTATCATATCTCAGCCACGGACGCCCAAATTTCCAACTGTCTAGAAATTTTTGGGAATTTTTGCCCTGTTCATCATTATGTGGTATTGCACTTGAAGCACTACATGTAGATGATGTTGGACTGCAAGGTTTATCATCCGGTTCAGTGCTTGTATTATCTGATGAATTTGCACTAAATCCAAATGCCGTTCATTTTGTTAACTTAGGAGGAGATGATGAACACGCAACGTCTAACTTCCGTTTGCTCATGATAATGTTGCACTGGCGACAGATATAATTGTGATTGAGATTTTTTCCATTTGCTTTGTATGTATACACAGTAGTCGGTACTTCAAAGGTTATCAGTTTTCTATGAAGGTTCAGCAAAACTATTGTATTGGTATATGTAAAAAAATAAAAAACAGAAGGATTAGCCATTCAATTAATTTTATCTGTTCTATTTGCATCTTCAGAAGTCAGTTAGTTGTAGGTATAGTACGGTAGCATGATTGACTGTATTACAGCATACAGTACTCGGCCCAGATGTCAGCATAAGCAGATTATGATGTAACAATGCACTGCTAAGATGGGGTTGTCGATACAAAGGGTAATTTGTGTACAGATTGATTCCAATGCATTGCTTAGTCAAGTTTGTGGCTTCCTTTCGTTCTCCCTTTTAATTTATCCAGTCCAAATCCATGATTGTTTGTACGAATTAAATAAACATAAAGTCTGTCGCCAAAATCGCAATTTGCGACATTGGCGAAGCCCAGGATGATCCCAGGCCCTGCATTGGATTGGTACACATGGTAATTACTGAAAACTTACCCAACTGTTTTTACAACTATGAATCAAAATCGTCAAAACGTGCATATCTACCGCATTAATCGTCCTTCAATATCACACACTGTACCGTTCGTTCGTGTTAAAAAATACTAACCGTATTTTATATATATATATTATATAAGATGAACCTGTATATAAGACGCGGGTTTTGACGATTTGTGTAAAAATATTTTACATAAGACGCACCCATATATAAGACGCACATTGGGTGTGGGGTGTGTAAAACTTTCTATAAGACGCGTCTTATATACGCGAAATTACAGTAATAATAGCTCCAGCATTTGTAAAAATGTTTTTATGGTATTCTTTAGCTCGGGCTTCAAGGAGCATCCTCTTTCATGTTGTGGTGACCTTAGGGGCTGCTTTGGGATAAAATATGGTTAACATTTGGGCCAAATTACAAATGTGTAGACTAAAATGACTTCAGTTCTATCTCTATATTCTTATCTTTGTGTCATTCTGAAAGTCATATGTTGTTCTGCTTGTTAGAAACTATTTTATAACATTTTAAATATTTAGATCTTTGGGAACAATCATTCTTGCATATCTCCTTTCCATAATTTGTATTTATATAACAAATTTGTTACATTTGTTATGCTGTCACAAATATTAATTTGAAGATAAACTACATTTTATTCACTTAAAAGCAAGTTAAGTCTTTTGTATAAAAATGGCATGAATGAAACAGTATATTGCCTTTTCATAATATATAATTTAAGAAAACATAAGAAAAAAGTAAGTATCAAGCAATATTACCAATGCTTATGTTAATGAACAGTCCAGTATACTGGTCATTATTATTGTTATTATATTTAATTTATTATGATTATCGAATGAATGAATAAATCTACCTGTACAAGTTTTGTAGACCCATTTAGTGTTTTTATTGGTAGATTTTGAGTACCGCTGTTCTGATATGTTTTAGAGACTTAAGTGATTTAAAGTGTTTTGGTTTGTGATCATCCTGTAGGCTGCTAGATCAACCTTTCACCCGTCAAACGAAATGACAACTCAGTTTGTAATACTTTTTCCACTTAAAAAGGCACATCAAATATAGATGGGTCAAAATTATAAATATTATCATGCGCGAAATCTTTCTGATAAGGCAAAGTTAGCGAACGAATCTCCGAAATTCTGACATGATAGCCATAATACCGGTGACCTTGACCTAGCGCACTTCATTTTTATCCCTACTTTTAACATATTTCAACAAAGAAATAATATTTTTTTTATAAAAAATGTGAAGTATATGGTGCTTTAATCTTTCAGATTAATGTAATTCAATTATTGTTAAAAGAAAAATTGTAAAATTGTTCTTTTCCATTAATGTTTACTTCGTTTCTGCCTTCACTAGCATTGTTTATCGTCTGCTGTACACGTGAGTCTATTTATAGACGTGGGTATTCTTTGAAAAGTAGTTTTTCCTAACAGTTCATACTGAAATGAACGCAATTCATTCTGATCACGTGGTAGCATTCTGACCAAACGAAACATTACTTTCCAATACTAGCTACTTTGATTGCAATTATGAACGTGTAAAAACCGAAAAATTAAAGACGCTTACCTGTTACTTTGGGAGATGTAGGACATGTATCATGCTGTGCTGGCAACTGTAAATCAGGTACCACTGGAAGGAAATGTAATAAAATGTCATATATGTGCAATTAGTATATCATTTATGAACAATTAGAATATGAAACATCAATTATTTTAAAAAAAGAAGACAAATTCAAGAGTTTAAAAACCTGATTTCAAGATGGATGACCAGGCAGCACCATTTGCTTTTAGGACCAACAACTATATCATGGGAAGAAAGTGTGAATTAAGTTCCAAAGTCACCCTACTAGTAATATACAATGAGTGGTGTTAAAAAACGTGCAAACAACTGAACTGGATAATGCATAACAGACTATAACATAAGCTCTCTTGGCCTATGAAAAGAACATAAAGCTAAATTTAATAGCAAAAATGAACTACCTTCTACCACTGTATTGTTGAATTTACCAGTCACGAAGGAGAAATATTAGCTAAAAAAAACAGGTAGATGAAAAGAACCTATGCTTAATGCAGGAGTGTTATCTGCTGTAAGCTGGTACATAACATGGTTAGATGCTGTGTTGTTACAATTTGACCCAAATATTAAATGAGTTCACTCATGTGCTCCTGAGTGAAAGAAACAGGATGAAACCATGGAAAGTGGTTCTCATTATATCATCCAAGGAGGCAAGATTAAGGTCAGCCTCATGATAATGAACTAATAAGTTCTCATGATCATCAGAACAATACACTGGGATACTGAGGGTAAAAAGATCAGAACACTTGAGAAGGAAAGAAATTATTCTGACCTTTCCTTCTTTTAGACAGCAATGAAGTCAATCTTGTTTATCACCAGCATATATATAACTGAGACTGGGAATCTCAATCGAAAAAGTAACAGAATCTGAATCTTAATTTAAGTAGTTAGGTTGGGAAACGAAAATTAATCATGGATACCACTGACCCATCCCTTCTCACCAACAAAGTATGAATATCACTCCTTCTTGCTGATGCTAACAAAGAGGGTGTCAAGGGTAAGATCCATCCATCCATCATTAACATTGCTAGGCCACATGGTGGGTGCCTATTTGTGGTCAGGAAAGATCAACAGACCTGCCAACCCTAAAGTGACATTTTCAGTAAGTCAGCCAAAAAATTTCAGTAAGTTAGACCAATTTTCAGTAAGGTGTGAAAACTCATGTTCTGGCAACAAATAAAATTGTAATAACCATTACAGTTTATATCCATGTTGTAACTTACAATAAATAGCTAATGATGCTTCAATATTTTCTCTGTTCTTTCCCACAAAGAGTCTGAAGATCTTTCAGTTTCATATGTCTATTCAAACTTTTATCCAAATAATATATGTCCACTAACAAGTCATCAAAACTAATAGGCAGCACACCAGCCCCCTTTTTAGCTGCTAAATGTACCAAATGGCATGAACATCCACTCAGATACACTCAGGGATTCATCTTTGTTATGTGTCCAAATACACCTTTTTTGCAACCTGTCATCACTGAATCATTATCTGATTCAAAGGCAATACAGTTATTCCAACTTATGTTTCTTTCTTCAAATCATCATCCAATAATGTGAAAATATTTTCCCCAGTAGAGGCTCCATCACATGTTGGAACTGACAAAAGTGCATCAGTTACAACCCCGTCTGTGTTATCAAAATATCTAAAAATAACTGTGTACAGCTTCTCAGAATCACTGCTACCATCAGTTGCTATACTGAAAGGTTGGGATGAAATATTGTTAACAATGTCTTCCAAAATTGATCTGCACTGTTGTAATACAATAGCAGTAGTTTTCATTCTGCCACACTGATAACTATTTGCTACTGACGATTTGGGAAACATGCACTTGAACAGTCTAGAAGCATGTCAGATGTAGCAATTGCAACATTATGCTGAACCAAAAAGTTTGTAAATATACTTCACTTTTAATGACCTCCAATTCAGTTTCTGACACTGCAGATCCAAATCCTAAAGAAGTCAGCGACTTACAACTTAATTTCATTGCAACATATATTTGTATATTTTTTATAGTCTGTGCACACATCCCCGTTTGTTTGTACCCCTCTGCTGATTTCAGTAATGAAAGGCATAAACAAAACAAAAAATCCATAAATCTTACTCAATTCATTCATTGATTTATAATTTCTAACCCGATTGCGACCAGGGTGTCCTAACACCTTGATTACGCGTATCATGCTTAGCGGAAGTTTTCATTACAACAATGGACGTCCTAGACATCAATTTCCAGCTTCTGGACAAGTCCATTTTCAGCGAAGGGGTGGATGTGTAATCAAAGGAAGTATCCTGGAGTAACCAAATAGGAGCAATGACATCACTTTGGAACATAGATTTGCCCAAATGGTATTACGGTACCTATTGCTTAAGTCCAGGTGGGTGGAGCTTAAAATGTAGGGTACATTGCATTCAGAAATAAACAACAACACAAGCTATGATTGGTGGATTATGTAAGAGTTGTATTTTATGTTAGGCTTAAAAAAAGTTTAGCCTCTAGGCAACATGTGAATTTATGCTAATTCCTATATAGATCATATTTTGTATTTTTTATGATTTTTTTTAAAAATGTGATACACATGACTGAAAATAGGTATGTTGTGACTAGATAACTCATACCCCTGTCTAGTTCCAGCATAATTATCTCTCTTAAATGCAATGGAGTACCTGGGTCTATCATTGTCAAACTGACGATCTAACATTGTTCTCTATGAAAGTGTGTGACATGCATGCTGAAGTAGGATAGAAAGTATATTTATTTCACAAAATATAAGCACTGAGGTCTATGGAAAAACAATTGGTACCGTGATACCAAATAGTGTGCAATATGGTGTCGTGTTAGTATGAAAACTTCCGCTAAGCATGAGACGCAGACGATGAAGGTGTTCGGGACACCCTGGTCGCAATCTGGTTAGAAATTATAATCAATGAATGAATTGAGTAAGATTTATGGATTTTTTAAATTTTGTTTATGCCTTTCGTCACTGAAATCGGCAGGGGGTACAAACAAACGGGCATTCATGTGGCGGCGACAGTCATCTCGCCCATCGTGGGAAATGTTAAAGTCAACACGATACAACGTGCAATAGACAAGGCTTTTTCACTTTTTTCTTTGCATGACCAGGTATCCGAATAATCTGTTTTATACTTTTGCAACCACTGTTTCAGCTTTTTACAAGGATGGTTGTCCTCTCCACCTTTGGCGCATTTTTGTTTGGAAAACCTTTTCAGACGACCGGATGACAAAAGGAAAAATGAAGTCAACATCAGATGCGTGCTTCTCACGACAAAAATAGGCTGGTTTAAAGCATCTGAGGCACCACTGTATAGTAAGTCTGGTTCCCAAAAAAATCCACTCAGTATAAGATAAAACTCCGAATCCGAACACGGGGTCTAATACAAAAATACGGATCCGGAACGAACCAGTACAAAAATATCCGGAACAGAAGAAAAAAAAACATTCATATTTCCGTACTTTTTGATATCATTCCGTAAGTTCGTAAATTTAGTGTTTTATTCGTAAGACTTCATTGCAAAATTGTAAGAGTTGGCAGGTCTGGATCAATGTTCACTGACTACATAGTCCAAGCATGATAGCAATCTCTCAAAGGGATAGGAACTAGTGACCATACAGAAAAGTGGAAATAAAACATAGCTAATGTTGATAATACCACTTTCTCTCACCTTTGCTAAAGCTGACAAAGCATACACAGTTTTGTGGGGCCTACAAACAGAATTAATAATATAGTGTAAACAATATATTCGGTAGCACCATCTCAAGTTATTTTGTGTCTTCTTCTTCCGTCTGGGTGATTTCTGATCTATCATTACCTACTGACCCCAAAATTAGTTTGTGCGTTTCTCGTCTCATGTGCAAGTCAGCAACAAAGTTTAGTTACTGTTTGTGATCTTGAGTTATTTTGTGGAAAATATTTTCCAAGTCCCTCTGACCTTGACATTGGACACTTTAAACAGAAAACTCTGTGTCTCCATCATCTCAAATGTCTAGTGAAGGCATTAGGTTCATAACTTCAAATAGTTTTTTTGATCTTATCTTATCTTATCTTAGATCTTATTAGTGACTGATGTTTTCATGGAACTCAAATTTTAACATCTTGATTTAACTCAGATGTACTCCAGTGAGATGGAAGATGTCATTCAGTAATGAGGAAGAAACAGGTCACCTCCTCATGGACTTATAAGCATGGCAAGTTTCCACTCAGTCTTATATCTTATCAGACCAAGGACAACAAATGGAGCAACTGACTCTACATATTTTTGCAGTACACACTTAGCATATATGTGTGGAGGGTGGGGGTGTCCACACAAGCTTTAATCAAATCATATCCTCATCTTACACAAGGCATTGTTTATTGCTGAAAGAAAACGCAAAAATAACACAAATAACTAGGGCAAGAATCGAGTAGAAAATACTAAACCTAACACTGTTTACTAATATAGAAGCACCATTGCTAGAAGGGTATATAAAACCTTTAAACTGATCAAAACAGGGACACAAATACACAAAATTTATGCAAGGACTGGGGACAAAGAAAAAAACTCAAAGGGAAATGACTTACCATATAAATGCCAAAATACAATATGAATGATAAAACAAAAATAGTACCAAAAGCATTTGCACAAGTCCAAACATTTTAAGGAAATGGATAATGGTGGCTGACTAAAGTATCAGACTGAGACTGGAATCATGTTGTTTTTTAATTTTATTTTAGATCTCCAATTACAAATCAGGCAAGGGAATAAACTCCTTGGTTGGGGTCAGAGCCAGAAATAAAAACAAGAATGCAATATAGGTAAAAAAATATTATAACTATTAGGCAGATATTTTTTTTGATCCAAACAATGAGAATAATAATATAAAGAAAATGTCAGTTGTATTTTGTTAGGTTTCATCTTTTATTCGCGCACACTAATTTAGCTACATCAATGCTCAATTATTTAGGCACAGGGCCTGGACTGGTGACTTATAAAATATCCTTATGCCCCAATGTGCCCCTTTTTTAATACTACCCATCATGAAATATTGCAAATGCTACACTTCATATAGCAAAATATAAAAACAAAACCTTATGAAAGTGAATACTTTGGATCTCAGAAATTTACTGCAATGCTTTCATCCAGGTCAACTTTTTGTGTCTATTTACTCAACAAATTTCTGTCCTTCTTATTCAGCAGATTGACAGATTTGATATTTATTAGCACCTGAAGCTTGTCTTGACTTGTATACAGTTTCTGATTACACCTATGTTCATAGGTGCCAGTAACATGTATACCCAGTAAGCAGTATTTCATTACATTAGTGTAAGCATGAGCAAGGGACAGATTAGTTACCTTTTAATTAAACCTGAACTTTAAACATCTTGAATGACATAATACTATAAAAAAAACACTTGCTTAAGAGGTTTTACCAAAATAATTTTAGTCGGGCTTTTCTTTTTATCTTAATTTCGTCAAAAGACAGTCAAATTATAATTAAAGACCCAAAAGCCAACAAAGCAAGTACTCAATTAACAGCTTGTGTATGCATGATTACATGACCATGCACCACTGCAACTGTTGAAAGTAGATGGTTAAGATACCCACAAGACTGGCTCTGACAGGTTTCCAGCTTGTAAATATCCAAAACGGTATTTTAGAATCAAATGTATGTTAAAGCCATTTAAGTACTTGTTATATAGTAACCCAGGAAATACGTTTGTCATTCACAGATCACATACTTCGCTATGAACAAAATGTTGACAGCTTTTGATAAAAGTATGCTAAATAGACCATCGTCATAAGGGTAAGAGGAATACATGAGGATAAATATTAATAATTTATTAATCTTCCAACATCTTGAAATAAATTTCTGCATTTCATCAGTGCATCAAAGTTTTCTCAAACAAATTAGATTTAGGGCTGGCTAGCAAAGCCTAAAGCTGCTGTGATCAAATAACATTTTAGCTTATTATTATTGTTTTTTCCTTATAAATGATTTTGTCAGTCCAACCCATTACTTATTAGTGCATACATAAACATAAACTATTATCAATTATTATACAGTCTGTGTTGAATAAAAATGTTATACAAATCATTAAAATCATTATACAGCCTGTGTTGAATAAAAATGTTATACAAATCATTAAAATCATTATACAGCCTGTGTTGAATAAAAATGTTATACAAATCATTAAAATCATTATACAGCCTGTGTTGAATAAAAATGCTATACAAAAAAAAATGACTCACTTTCCTTGGTCTTGAAGATGAACTTCACTGGAGACATTCCCATGGTGTTTATAGCCTGTACTTCTACCTGGTAGTAACTTCCAGGTTTAAGTGGTGACAGAGTATAGCTTACATCTGATGGTGAGATCTCCACAGTAACCAACTGACTTAAAGGTTTGGACAGTTCATACTCTGTTCCATCTGGCTTGATTTCCACCTATGAAAAATGTCCATTATGAGATGTGAACAAATCATTGGCAGAAACATTTTGTCTAAAATACATACAAAATAATAACTCAAAATAAAATGTGTCCAAACCTTGATAAAGATATGTTGCAAAAACCTGTCAAAAATCAAAGAACAACTAATCAAACAGCAAAACTCCTCAAAATGGTGATGGGAAATAATGGAATTTAAATTCATGTAAGGTCTTGTAAAGATGAATCAACATACAAATTTAGTTGAATCTAGCAAACATTTGTAAAGGTAAGTTGGAGAATGTCATCAAGGCAGACTTATTAAATGGGTGGAACATAACTCAAGTAAGTGATCATTTTTAAGACTGGAAACTGAACTAATTCAAGGTCTTGTTATTATAACATTGCATCAATTTTGTTTAGGAATTACAAAAACACATTGGTCAGGTTATGCTACAGAAACATGCCAGGCATGCAAAAGCTATTGAATCCTGTAAAAGTTGTTGTTGTTGTCGTTGTAGGGTTTAATGCCAATTTTCAGCACAAGATAGGCTATAACATGGTGCCCAGTTATAATAAATGGTGGAGGAAGAACTCAGAAAAACCACACAGAAAGAATCCACCAACCAATGAGAAGCTACTGGCAAGCCTTGTCACATACACACATTGACCAATCTCAAGACTCAAACCCACACTGACATAGGTGAGATGGCAGTGATCTGTATCGGTGAGCACTTAAAAAAAATCTTTCTTAAAAGTATGAAAGAAAATGGAAAAACAGTATTATCATTTTGGGGAAAAGATTGCATATGAATAATAAAAGATGATCGTGGCATGGCTCCTGAAATTTTATATGCATTTTTCTCGTACATAAAAAATATTCCGTCTTAAAAGTACAAAAAATAACATTTAAAAAGTTCATTCAGAGATAGTGCAGAGGTTAGCCAATGTCTCAAGTTGTGATGTTTTTCGTTATTGGTGGTAAAATATAGAATTTGGTGAACTTGTTTATTTTTCACAACATAATAAAACTTGGTTTGAGTGGCAAAATGCAGAGGCCCATTGAAAGGCAGCCGTAAACTTGATATAAAATGCAGCAAAATTTATCTATTGTTACATAAACAAATTCTTTGTTCAAATTGACAAACCCCCTTAACAGTGTATTAATTTATTATATTATAATCTGAGTCTGTGACGACTGAGCTATGACAAACACAATGGAGCAGTATACGTGGAATCATCCCCCCTCCGGCACTCAACGCTATTATGGGCGTTGGGCTAACACTAGCTACAGGCTGGAGCCTTCGAGTGGCTGAGAATAGGACAACCCTTCTCGTAGTATGGGATAATAATCAAGAATTACAAGACACAGGGAATCTCAAGTACAAGAGAAATAGAGGAAGAGGACGGCAACAGCAGCGGAGAAAGACCCAGCTAGACCTGGAAAGCACCCCACCCCTACAACCAAGTATCATTGAAGAACCTGCCTCTACACCCCCTGTAAAGAGGGGTACTGTACAGGAGGATGAAATAAAGGCCCTCAGGGATCAAATGGCTGAATTAGCCACTCAACTTCAGGCTCCTTTTGCGGTACAAACGGAGGAGGGTGCCATGTCACCACCACAGCCTGAACCAATACGACCACCACCACCCCCACCAAAAAAGGGGGAAAAAAAAGAGAAGGAAAAGACAAATATGCCAGCCCTTAAGCAGACTTTTTGATGATTCCTCGTCTTCAGAAAGATTTATGTCGCTTGTGAAGTCTGTGCGCATGCCAAAGAAGACAAAGGACGAACTCATGGGAAAACTTTGCAGTGACCTGGGACTCACTGAGTTAATTAGTGACAAGAAGAAGGCTGGAAACTTTGTAAATGCCGTAACTTACATCGGCTTCAGGTCACTGCAAACTTCACCACCCAGAGTAGCCCAATGGAACTTCGCACTAAAGATAATGACGCACTACTACGACATTTTTGAAAGGCAGCCAATCCATCACCTCTTTGATGCAGTGCAGCACATAGTTTCCTTCCAGGAAGTATATTTCCCAAGAATAACCAGGGAGGAAGAAAAAACTGCTGCATACATTGCCGAAAGAGAGAAAAGATGAGGAACCTTCTGCGGTGCTGCTATACAGACCTTCTAAGGGCTAACCATATTACCATTTATGTTATTGAGCTCTCATTTGGTACGAGAACTCTATTCGAACAAGCTCTTTGAGAAATCTGACTCGATCAATTTTGAACCCACCACTCAATTACAATCTATTTAACATAACAGTGACCAAATATGTTGCTTAGACATTTAGATTTCAAATTGTTAGGGTCTTACATTACATACACTATGTACTAGACATATTGGTATGCTAGGAGATAGGAAAATTCTACAACTTTTTAGAATTTGATTTAATTGCACAGGTGGCTTACACAACATTGGTATTTTTTGTCCATTAGTAAAACTGGACTGAATTTGAAATAAGTATGGCTAGGGCGTTTCAAGGCTAACGATGTCCATAGGCTGGCTTTCCGGGATTTTTCCTTCTATTCCACAGCCAGTACCTCTCAACATGATGATATGAGAAAAGTATTTTTCTCTCGTCATTATTTGGTGCCATCTAGTATCTTCATGCCGATTGGTTGACAGGGTTGAGTGTGTGTTGGGTCTATTTCCACTCACCTAGGTCTTTCATTCATGTCGATAGACCCTTACAAGGGGCTCGACATGACGACCAAATTAAATAGCACACTATGTGTGCATTAACACCCGTGGGGATGAGGCACCACTCCTTACCCCACGGGATTAATTAAATAGCCAGCTAAACAGTGCCAAATGTCTCCCCATAGACGAGTGCACTTTAATTCAAATTTCGTTTGTTCATATCATAATCTGCTTATGTTGAGATCTAGCATGAGTACTGTATGTTGGGAGATACCTGCTTTTTTTGTTTTTGACATTTCTGGAGATCAACCACATGAGTAATTATTTCATAATCTATCTTTCATTGAATTTTCAGTCGCTTGAAAATAATTAGTATATTTACGTAGACTAACATTGGTACAGTGGGACCCCGCTATAATGCGGTAGTCGTGAGCCAAAGAAATTGACCGTGTTATAGACTGAGCCATGTTATAAGCAACCAGGTTAGTTAGCTGAAGAAAATGATGCATGTACTCCAATAAAGTGCAGGGGGGGGGGGTGATGGGGGTAGGTAATAAATGCGGGCGGTAAAATACATGCTTCATCGGCACAGTTACCATCTTAAATTGATGCATATTAAACGAGAAATACACCTTTAGTGAAGACATAAATAGTTTACTTTATTTAGAGAACCACAAATTGGTACATATATGTGAATACTGTTTATATATACATGTCTAATGTATAGCATGAATAAGAGTATCAACACTGTGTACTCTCCGTCGAACCTCATCATATACGTTGAAACATTGAATCCACAATACAAGTGATTCCAACGAAAATATACACACACACAGCTTTAAAATATTCAACAATTTTGTCACAGGTAATATTGGTCTGAATTCAGTGGAGAAACATAGCATATTTACGTAATGAATGACGAAGTACATATATTTTTCAGTACGTCCCAAGTCGGTAATAGTTAGTTTGCGTTTTAAGCAGCCGTTTGTAGCATTCGTAAGCATAAACGTTTTCCAAACAAAAAGGAAACTTTCACAGCACAGTTAACATGTTCCTGTTACGTTGAAAAATACAAAAACCCATCAGATTCCATCACTTTTATTTATGTTTGACTAACTTTGAATAAAAGCTCTTTGTTTTTATTGAAAGAGTGTAGTCGGCTTTCTTTGATGACAGGTTCATGCGTTATTGAAGTCTCCACTAAAGGATAGCTTTGGAGAACCAAACAAATGCCCATTTCTTGTTGTGGTGGCAACATCAAATAATTGTATTGCATGACTAGATGAATTTCTTTTTCATTTGCTGAGTACCTTTTTCATAACAATCGGTGCTTCAAAGGTAATCTGTTTCCTTTGAAATTTCAGCAAACTATTTTATCTGGGTGCATTTTTAAAAATGAAGTGGCCATCATTTGGTAGGTTGTGGTTACAGTTCCTCCTGCCTACTGAATAGACTACAAGATGTTTTTTTTTTTAAATTATTTTTTGTTACATTTGTGGTAGCGGAGTGATGCTGCCTTGCACTCATGCATCAGAAATTTAACAAAGGGTAAACGTATGATAGAGACGCAAGTGCTCTGGTCTGATGACATTGATTATTTTTAAAAATGTGGGTGTTCGGAAGGATTTAATTCTGAATGGAAAGAAGAGAATTTTACCTACCATCCACATACAAATATCAGTCTAAGTAAATATATATTAATTACTAGTGAGCGGCCGAAAATCCGACAAAGTTAGATTACGAGACAATGCTTAGTCCGGTGGATCTCTGCTACCAGAAATATCAACAACAACAACAACAAAACAATATCTCAAAACATACAGTACTCATGCTCGATGTTCGATATCAGCATAAGTGGATTATGATGTAACAATACACTGTTAAGATGGTTTGTCAGTATAGACAAAGAAATTGTATATGTAACAATATATAAATTTCAGTGCATTTTATATAAAGTTTGCGGTTACCTTTCATGGGGCCCTTGAATTTCTCCACTCCAAACCAATTGTTGTATATACAAGTTTACACAGCCAACAATGTCGATAATAAAAAAAAGTCACCAGATGGTATATTTTGCCGCCAATAAGGAAAATAAAAGCATAGTCAGCGATATTGGCAAAACCCTACGCAATCCTTAGAATAAACGTTTTGCACTTTATTTTCATACTTTCTGCTTCGTTGTGTATATGTATGCAGTGAAGAAAAGAAAAAAAACACATGTCGGTTATTGTTTGTGCAACGATTGTATACAGAATTAACTGAAGACAATCACAAAGACGACTTACTGGCTTTACTCATGGATCAGTAACCAGTAACATTTCCGATAATGTTTATGTTGAGATAACACTGAATCACAAAACTGGTGAAATTGTTAAATTTCGGAAGCTACACCATGATCGTATTATATTCGAATTCATACTAGAACTCTTTTTCAAATTGATAAAAAACGTTTTACACTTTTTCTTGTATTAAAAAAAGAAAAATACACATACATATAATCAAAATTGCAGGGACCACACCACAATCATATTAAATTCAACTTCATCTGCGATCTCTTCCCATAATTATAAACTTTAAACCCATAAATATTTTTTCATGTGCAAATGAATATAAGAATTTTCGGGAGCCACGCCATGACCCCACTATATCTAAATTTGCGTTATAGCGGGGAGCGTTATAGTGGGGTCCCACTGTATGTGGATGGTAAGTAAAATTTCTCATCTTTTAACTCAGAATTATATCTTTCAGAACACTTGCATTTTTTGTAGTAATCCCTGTCATAGATATCCGACCAGAACACCTGCATATCTATCATACATGTAACTGTTGTTAAATTTCTGACACATGCAAGGAAAAATATAATCTTACTTCTTGGTTTAATCAAATTATAGGCAGGGAGGAACAGTGTCAAAATTCAACCAAACGACTGCAAACTCCATTTGTTTTAAAAATTTACCCAGAAAAAAAATTTGCTGAAATTTCAAAGAAAACAAATTACCTTAAAGTTTGAAGCACTGATTGTTACAATAATGTACTAAGCAAATGAAGAAAATAATCTGTCTCAGTCATTCAATACATAGTTGATGTTGCACTAATAAGAAATAGGCAGGTGTTTGGTTTTCTAACGCTGGCCTTTAGCGGTGATTTCAATAACCTATGCACTCTTCATTCAAGAAAATCACCACAATCTTCAATAAAAACTAAAATCCTTTCTTCAAGGAAGTTAGTACCAAACATAATTAAAGCAATAGAATCTGATGTATTGTTTAATTTTCCATCGTCAGTGGAAAACGATTATTGTGCCATGAAAGATTCCTTTTTGCAGGAAAAAAGTTTATGCTTACAAACGCTACCAATGGTGGATTAAAAAGCACTTAAGTAAATTTTACCGACTTGGGACGTACTAAATAGAAAATATGCTTCATCATTCGTTATGTGATTGTGCTATTTTTTCCATTGAATTCAGACCTATATAACCTGTGACAAAATTATTGAATATTTTATATCTGTGTGTGCATATTTTTGATGGAATTACTTGTATTGTGGGGTCAATATATGTGATGAGATTTGCAGGTTAGTACATGGTGTTGAGACTCTATTCATGCTATATATTAGACATGTATATATAAACAGTATACACATACATGTACCAATGCTAGTTACTCGGAAAAAGTAAAATGTTATGTATGCCTTCTGTTTTCACTACAGGTGTATTCTCATTGAATATACATGTACATCAATTTAATAAAGGAACTGTGCCAATGAAGCATGTATTTCGCACCTGCACTTATTACCTACTCCACCCCACAATTTGTTTTGATTACATGGATCATTTTCTTCAGCTAACTAACCTGGTTGCTTAAAACATGGTTCGCTCTTTAACACGGTCGGGTTCCATGGCTCCCATCTACTGTGTTATATTGGGGTCACTGTATATATTTTGATCTTAAATCCTTAATCTTTAAAGAAAACTTATTTTCCTTTGACTTTTGTGTTGAAAATTTTGCATTGTCTGGAAAAGAACAGAGTTTAACATTGAAAAAAATTAAAAATACAAACCAAAAAACCTGAGATTTTCAACCATGCATAAGATAGACATTACTAATTGCCTATCTTTCTTTTAACTCTATATAATTAACTCAGACTGATGAATTTTCTAATAAAATGTAAAAACTAGGTCTGTAGTTGATCAGTTTTTTTCATTCACAAAGACAAAATACACAAATGCAGGACACAACTAACCATACTGTTTATGTTCCAGACATCCAGGACTGAAATGCTGCTAAACTTGGTAGCAGAATTAAGCCATGGTAGTGATCACTGGAACCATTTGAAATTGATTGGTAATCACCTCAGATTGAGATGGATCTGTAAAGTACCAGGCCTACAGGGATAATTAAAAGAAACGGTTCATGCATGGCGCTAGGGCACCCTGCTCTTATCACACAGGTCAAAAGCACACAAATGCGCACCGACAAAAGAAAAGGCAAATATGCCCGTCAAATGCATACAATCGAAACCGCACAGTATAAACTATAAGCCTGTAATCTTATTATGACTTTGATTGATAAATGTCTCATTTCAAATGAAATAAATAAAGTAATAGTTTCAATCACTGTTTCCAATGAGCAGACATCCAAGTGTGTACACTCTTAATATTGAGTAGAAATACAATAATGGTTTCAATCATTGTTTTCAATGAGCAGACATCAAAGTGCATATTTATGCAGAATAAGCCTACCTAGAAAACTATAAATACCAAATTCATTTTGTAAAAAATCATATCTAACCATTGAAAACACTGATTTGCAGAAGGGAGAGAGCAAATATTGACTGATGGATATCAATATAGAATAGACAGAATACATACCGACGGGAGTGCATCATGGAGATCTTGTAAACATGAATGTGATTGTGACTTATAATTTATGCTTTGTGCGCTTTCGTCTTGTGCGCGCTTTTGTCAGAGTGCATTTTTTTGCACCCTTGTGACTTGCTCGGTAACGAAAGGATACAATTAGCACTAGAATGTCTGAATGCCCTGGCACCTTAATAGCAACTGAGTTCTAAGTCACTAAACTAGTAATAAAGAAACATTATGGCATTATACTGGAAGTCTCCACTACAATAAGGGTCTGTATAGTTTCTGGGATGGAACACATGCATTAGATTATCCAAAGCAGTGCCATCAGACATATCTGATGCCTAGAAAAGATTTGATATTGACCATGAGCAATCTGTATATGATGGCACGGAGAGAGATTGGGCAGTAATTATACATGTTCTCTGCTTGTTTCCATATTGCTTCTCAATAGTATTTTTGGGGTCTGCATAACTGTTTTCTCACTGGCAATACCTACAAGGGTTATTTCTGTATCTCTGATCCTTACAAGGTGATTAGTAAAAGAAACAACTATGGTCCCAGCTTGTAACCTGGACTATAAAACTTAGATCAGGTTGCAAAGTACTGACACTGGACTGCAGTGGGATCTCGCCAAACTGACACTGTAAAATTTATAGATGACTTATAGTATATTATCTAAATTGCAACTATACATAAGTAGAGTACATATTAATGTATTGCTAAATGCAAGTAGATTACATATTAATGTATTGCTGAATGCAAGCAGAGTACATATTAATGTATTGCTGAATGCAAGTAGAGTACATATTAATGTATTGCTGAATGCAAGCAGAGTGCATATTAATGTATTGCTGAATGCAAGCAGAGTGCATATTAATGTATTGCTGAATGCAAGTAGAGTGCATATTAATGTATTGCTGAATGCAAGCAGAGTGCATATTAATGTATTGCTGAATGCAAGTAGAGTACATATTAATGTATTGCTGAATGCAAGCAGAGTGCATATTAATGTATTGCTGAATGCAAGCAGAGTACATATTAATGTATTGCTGAATGCAAACAGAGTGCATATTAATGTATTGCTGAATGCAAGCAGAGTACATATTAATGTATTGCTGAATGCAAGCAGAGTACATATTAATGTATTGCTGAATGCAAGCAGAGTGCATATTAATGTATTGCTGAATGCAAGCAGAGTACATATTAATGTATTGCTGAATGCAAGTAGAGTACATATTAATGTATTGCTGAATGCAAGCAGAGTACATATTAATGTATTGCTGAATGCAAGCAGAGTACATATTAATGTATTGCTGAATGCAAGCAGAGTGCATATTAATGTATTGCTGAATGCAAGCAGAGTACATATTAATGTATTGCTGAATGCAAGCAGAGTACATATTAATGTATTGCTGAATGCAAGTAGATTACATATTAATGTATTGCTGAATGCAAGCAGAGTGCATATTAATGTATTGCTGAATGCAAGTAGATTACATATTAATGTATTGCTGAATGCAAGCAGAGTACATATTAATGTATTGCTGAATGCAAGTAGAGTACATATTAATGTATTGCTGAATGCAAGCAGAGTACATATTAATGTATTGCTGAATGCAAGTAGAGTACATATTAATGTATTGCTGAATGCAAGCAGAGTACATATTAATGTATTGCTGAATGCAAGTAGAGTACATATTAATGTATTGCTGAATGCAAGCAGAGTACATATTAATGTATTGCTGAATGCAAGCAGAGTACATATTAATGTATTGCTGAATGCAAGCAGAGTACATATTAATGTATTGCTGAATGCAAGCAGAGTGCATATTAATGTATTGCTGAATGCAAGTAGAGTACATATTAATGTATTGCTGAATGCAAGCAGAGTACATATTAATGTATTGCTGAATGCAAGCAGAGTGCATATTAATGTATTGCTGAATGCAAGCAGAGTACATATTAATGTATTGCTGAATGCAAGCAGAGTACATATTAATGTATTGCTGAATGCAAGCAGGGTACATATTAATGTATTGCTGAATGCAAGCAGAGTACATATTAATGTATTGCTGAATGCAAGCAGAGTACATATTAATGTATTGCTGAATGCAAGCAGAGTACATATTAATGTATTGCTGAATGCAAGCAGAGTACATATTAATGTATTGCTGAATGCAAGTAGAGTGCATATTAATGTATTGCTGAATGCATGTACTAGCAACCCATGCTGGCAACTTCAAATAGGTACCTAACAACAAAATAATAATCCTAGAAAAGAAAGAAAACTTTAGTCCTCAATTAGAAGAGATGTGTGGAAAAAGTATACTTCCCTTGAGATAAGAAACTGCTCCAAGGTACTCCATATTTAAATACTAATACTCATGATTTATTTTTTGAGGTCTCCTACATACTAAAAACATGTTTCTCTGAACATTAAAGCAGAAGTAGTAACTGAGATATGTGAGTTTTGATGCCAATTGGTCAAAGATTCCAACAATGAAACACCTAGTTAACATAAGCTGTATATGCACCACACTGGCTTATTTATCACTACAGAACACAACCTTATGTAAATGGTCTTTTAAACTTTATGTCATGTCCATTTATACATATTTTGCTATGTCCTGATAAAGTTCTTTAAAGAGGTAATGGCATAAGGTATAATCAAACTTGATTGACTTTGATGAAAAACCTATCAAACAAAATACAGTCTCTACAAGTGGCAAGGACTCCTCCAATCACGTTTCAGATAAATTCATACATACACATAGTTTCAATTAAAACAAAATGCACTGGATATCCTGTTAATTGACCAGATCTTATAAACATTTGACCAGAAAATTTGTCAGCTAATTGGATGCATGAATAGGTGAATTACCAGACATAATTTTGGACTTCCATAGATTCTGCCGAAAAAAATGTAAGGGGAGTTTGGGGGTCCTCCATCAATGGGGTCTGAAGGGGCAGTGCCCCAGATCCTTAGGTCCAGATGGCCAGAGGTCCCCGACCAAAAATGCATTTTGCACTCATAAAAAACTGCTCCTGGTGCAACTTATGAACATAAAATAAACCAAAAAAATCAAGCATCCATTCTTTAAACTTACAAGTTTATAAACACTGTTTTTCTTACCTCACAATATCGGATGATGTATTTTATTAGTGGAGATCCTCCATCATCTGGTTTATCCCACATCAGCTGGTATAACATTGAATCAGGACTGTCACGGTGAGATGTGACCTGTACTGGTTGAGGGACACCTGCAATAAAAACAATATTAGAATTTACTAGATAATATTTACATTAAGCAGTATAGTCACTTTGTGTCATACAAGTCTCACATAATGCTGTAACATATCCAACAGCATTATCCTAAGACAAAGTCACTAAAGGCTATCAATAACAAACTATATTTTTTTTATTTATCTAATTTCATCATTTTGGTTAATTTTGATGACCCACAATATAAGATAACCAGCAGAACTAATGTCCAGTTCAGCACAATGAAGTGCTTGAAAAGATGTTATTTTTTGTCAAACCACCAAAAAGAAATAATTCAAGTCACAGAAACAAAAATAAAACTTGTGTCATTAAAATGAAATGATGAAATGCCAAAATAATTCATGAGGGCCGAATAAGCAAGATATTTCTCACCTGGATAGTTTACATGTCAGCTTGTCAAAAACATGGAGCACATAGTTGTCACAATGGCTATTACTGCTGGTGAGTTATATTTTATTCCCAAGATCGTATATGGACATGATCACTTTCTAGGCATACAAAGAATAATTTATTTAAAACAACTAGTATTAATCCCCATATTTTCTGATTTCTGTAAACAGGGCCCTATTCAAAATCCTGTGCATGGTCTATTTCATTAAAAAATTATTTGACCTTCTGAATTTTCAACTCTATTTGATGGCACATTTTTAACCATCATCTGCCCCCTGACAAAATACTGTTTGGCAGTTTTTATGATTTATATATCTTACTAATTTCTCAGCATCATTTACTTATTTGTGACATTGTGTAAAAGAATTTATAACACTGACTGTTAACTCTGATGAAAGTCTTTTAACCCTTTCATTTCTGGTTGTGACTCTCATTTTATGCCTGATTTCCCCAGGACTTTTTCTAACGGCGCTAAAATTGACAATATATTTGCTATGTTATATTTAAGAAAAGCAAGATTACATTGCTTTTGTCCTAACTAGATGAAACTTTTATAACAGACTTGTGCAGTCGTTCTTGTTGCTGTGAGGGTTTTCTTTAAATGGTGGAGGAAGAACCTGAGAAAACCATGGAAATATTCACCAACCCATGAGAAGCTACTGGCAAACTTTCTCACATAACCACATTAGCCAAATCAGAGACATGAATCCACACAGACAAAGACGAGATGGCAGTGATCCATAATGGTGAATGTTTTAGACCACTGGGCCACTCAGGGCCCCCCGACTTATGCAGTTATACACTTGATGTTTGGCTACAATGGAGTGGAAAAACATTAATTTGCAAAAAATAAGGTAGAAACATTAAAAAAAAAATTCATTAACTGCATCTTTAATGCTTTAACAGGCTTTTACAAAACAAATTTTAAAATTAATAACATTGGGTTAAAAAGACCCAATTAATATGAAATTTGCCATTGTTTTCCTTCACCCTCATTTGTCAATCAGAACCCTACAAATTCTTAATTTGAGTCCTATTTCTGACACCAAGGTTTATTCTTCCCTTGGTTCTGACCTCTAGCTATGAATTAAACCAGAGGGAATTTTGTCTCTTAATCTTGCACCCCAAGCAATGGTGACTCCTGTTTATTCTTTTTATGAATAAGTGTCACAGAACACAAATAAAGCAAATAAATGACCAAATATGCTTCTAGAAACCTCATATACTTTTAGGATGAATTGATTACTTTTATTAATATATAGCTATTGTTGCACATTTTTGAGTGTCACTCTGTCAAGTTTAATATTTTTATCCCATGCTTGCAACCTGAATGTTATTTGGAAATCACTATATCTAACACATGTTAACTTCACTTACCTACAGCATACTGTTTTCTAGAATTAAGTGAAACATGTTATATCTTTTCAGGTCAAGCCTGGTATCTGGAACAAAGTATTAAGAGTTTGATCAGCTTGGAAGCTCTCCAGTAGTCTGATGGTGATAGCAAGGTTTCATAAGGACATGAGCAGTGTACTACCATAAGTGACAACGATTAAAAGACATGGCTTAGGTCTTCATGAGAGAGATTAGCACCATTGATCAGTAAGGTAGAGCCAGCCTAGAAACTGTATTTTTCTCTCCCATTGTTGCCTTTTGTAGTTATCGATATTGAAATGTAATGCAATTTTGCTATAAAACATGGTAGTGGTCCCATCAGAAATTTAAATCTGAGTACGCTATTAGTTATACAAATAACTGCCTAAATACCTGACACAACAAATATGGAATATAGCACCTGTCATTGCTTCTTAAGTGTGTACAACTATATGCACCTGGACAGGCATGCGGTTTGTTGCCAAAATCACTATGAGCTATATTACTTCACTAACCCTGGGAAAAATGTTTTTAGTTATACAGACCCAAACTACCATTTGTTTTAAATAACATTCATTGGTCAACTTGGCTGTCTAAACTTTGTCAAACTGAGTTTTAAACTTGAATGAAAATTAAATTTTTCAATAAAATTTAGTTAAGAAATTTAAATATTTATTTAATTGATCAATATTTTAAACTTCAAACATATTTTTCAGACAGGCATTATCTTGTATAACAATTAGGTTTTTACTGCATTGAAACAATATTCCTATTATAGAAGATATAGCAAATTTTTTTTTGGTTTCTCAAGAGCACTTGGACCAACACGTACACCCTGTAAAATACCAGTACTACACACTTTCTGACAGGTCTCACATGTCTTGTTTGCAAAAAAATTCAAAAAGACTTCATTGTGAAGTCATCTTTGGAGGTATTTCAGATTAAAATTTGATATGTATGGACTGTCACACAGTGGAAAGGTCAGTAAAATTAATTGTGATGTATGTCCATAAAGCATGCTCTCACTGAGAATGCAACTGCATTATGATTGGGCAAGTATTGTCGAAGAAACATTTTACAAGAAAAAAATAATTTCTCGTTTATATATGTTATTCAATCTTAAAACCTTATAACAACATGTAAGAGGTGGAGGGAGATAAATCCCTTACCCAGGAGATGCCATCTCCATTCCCCGAAAGGTATGTACGACTGCTTCTAAATTAACCCAACCAGAGATGACTCCTTCTGTTGGGGAGTAGTTTCAAGTGTCTGAATTACCCCACTTCCACTCCATAGAATCCAGCATAAGTTGTGAATGCATACCACATCTTGTGAAGCTGTCAAGTGACCTGGAAAGGTGACCTGTTGTGCCCTGGATATAGGTCTCACCAAATGGAGCTGAGCACTTTCCAATTAAAGATCTCTTAGATAAAAGCAGGAGAATGTGAATTCAGACCTCATCAAATGACCTGGATAATATCAGAGAACAGTTCCGGTCAGATGATACACAGGCATTAACTCTCCAACCCAAAATATATATTGAATTCAGTTGAGATGGGGTTAATTCTCAAAATGCAGAGCAAATTACCACTTAATCCAGGTAAAGTATCTGTACTGATATATCTTCCTATTCTTTTTTGACAGGTACAAATAGGTACAATCTCCTCTGATGTAGTGGCTCTGTCCTCAAAACTCATACTGGAATGCATTTAACTGATGTGTCGAGAGTAGACCTTGATTTCATTAGATAATTATGGTTACCAAAGGCAAAAAGAGCCTGTTCTTGGTGAAGAAAGATGGTACCATCATCAGTGAAATTGATCCATCTTGTTTCAACTGCATGTAATTCATGTCCACTAATAGTGCATGTATTTCGTTGTTTCTGTCCCATGTTGATAATGCAATAAGGAAGCAGGTCTTGAATGAAAGGTGAGACAATGCTGTTCTTTAAAGTACTCAAAGTATAACTTATCAGGGGTACTAATCAGATCTAACAAGACACTATTTGAACCTCTTTCAAGGACATCATTGTCTCACCTTTCATACAATCGATAGTAAGGGTAGATTGAGGATGATGTCACTTTTTCAGAGATGGCAGCAGTGTCAAGAAATGGTGGTCCAAGCAATCACTACTTCTGTCATTTATCCACTTTGGTTTGCAAAACTGTTAGGTTAGTCTATTTTTTCCTTTTTTTAATGTTCTGTAATGTTCCTGTATCAATATTGTGATTGTGATGAGGGAAATTGGTCTCCTTAGTGGCTTATTTGCAGACTTTTCAATTTTGTCATTAAAACAGAGATTAGAAGATAAAGGCTGTGATAGCAGCATGGACTTATGGTGGTCCATTAGGAAGGTGGAGTCAGAAAGCACTACATCTCATTCTGCCAACTGTAATAGCTGCTGTTATGGTATTTGCTAAGATGTGTTGAGCAGCTCTGTTCAATACTTAGGCCATTCTGGAAACTAACTACCATGCATATCATGTGGAATTTGAGGTAAGATAAGTTAAGCTATGTTTCACCTGTTGGAAACAGCAATTGAAACTAAATCCAGCAATGAACCCATGGCAAAATATTGAGTACCAACAGCTGAGTGCCATTAAAGGCCATCTGATCCATATGTATGGAATATGTCCATGCCATCCCGAAGGCTGCGATATCATGGTGGACTGTTGGGGTGTCCAAGTGAAAGATGGGTGTATTGAGGCACTTTTGAAACAAAATAGTCCATTTTAATCTTGTAATTGATGATATATATACTATTCAAAATGTCTGTAACTCTGCCAGACTGCTGAAATAATTTGTGCTGGATTCTTTCTTTTTTCATCATAATATCAACTAATGCTGGAGATTGGGTCGAGGTAGCTTAATTGGGAGGAGGAAAGCAGAACTCTGGCAATATGATGTGGAAAACTTCTGCATTCAAAGCTTGGAAGAACAGCTTCCGATTTCACTTGAGCTTTTCCATTTACTCAAATCAGGCCTCTGCTATGGGCTAAAATCTCTTAACCCAAAGTAGAAAAGGCACATAATGAGAATCTTTGAAGAGCTGTTGATCAGTATATAGTATATAACTATTCAATGGCTTTACTGTCTGTGGAAGGAGCTAGGCAGGTTTTAAATTAGCCAAAATTTGGCTAAGGATTCCTGTTGCCATACTCAGTGAGGCTGGTACACAACTAATGTCCTTTTAGCCCAATTTGGCTAATTCCTACAAAGCTGTTCTTCACACTCTTAGGTTGAAACCAAATCTTGGCTAAATGAATGCTTAGCCAAAATTTGGCTAAGGATTCCTGTTACCATACTCAGTGAGACTGGTACACAACTAATGTCCTTTTAGCCCAATTTGGCTAATTCCTACAAAGCTGTTCTTCACACTCTTTGGTTGAAACCAAATCTTGGCTAAATGAATGCTTAGCCAAAATTTGGCTAAGGATTCCTGTTGGTATACTCAGTGAGGCTGGTACACAACTAATGTCCTTTTAGCCCAAATTTGGCTAATTCCTACAAAGCTGTTCTTCACACTCTTTGGTTGAAACCAAATCTTGGCTAAATGAATGCTACACATTTGCCTTTCACATGGATTTAACAAGTGGTTTTTCTATGTACATAATAGTGATTTTGGTGGGAAATAGACTCACCCTTAGTATAAATAATAATAATAATAATACTAATAATAATAATAATAATGAGGACATTGTATAGCACCTAATCTTTAGAAGCTCTAAGCATTTTACAACATCTATAATGATTTGACTACAAAAAACACATGAAACTATAAAGCAAAAAAAAACATGCTGAAAATATTTAAGGTAGGAAACAACATTAAGTCTTTAAGTTTGCTTTTGCAGTTGACATGTTTTTCAGAGTTTTAAGAGACTCTTAAAAGGGATTACAGTGTCTTTGTGTCTAATTTCATTTAGCAATTCATTCCAAGTTGTTGGGCCCTGGTATGCAAATGAATGTTGTACATATGACTTCATTTTCATAGTGGGAATAATGAGTATATGATTGCCAGAAGAAGATCATAAGTATCTTGCTGGTTTGTACACATGGGAGAGGCCAGATAGGTAATGCTGGACTAGAATCCATCAGTGAAATGTAGCAGTCATTGTATGGTACAGAGCAGTGGGGAGGTTTGCTTTATAGAGATGTGTGTTCTGATCATGTTACTCTAACATGGCAAGGTGTTAGTACATAATGTACATTAAGCATAAAACCCACATACAATGACAGTGCTAGGGCCTTACTTGTTAGAGTTGTGTTAGAAATAAATCAGTGAATGAAATGACTGTATTTTTATCACACCTATGATTTTTGTCATTAAAATTGATTGAATCAAACTAGTATTTCGGCAAAAAATTGTTAAACCTACAAACTTTATCAAGTATTTAACAGAGAGATGGACCAACAGGAAGATGGATGTGTACAAAATCTAGAGAAAACCAAACTATTAAAACAAATGTTTAAATATATAACAAATTTTATTATTAAAGAACATATGACTGAAATGGTGTACATTGTAACAACTTTTACTTTAAAACAACTTTTACTTTAACATACAAGATCTCTTTTCAATAAGTCTTTTTATGCCTATTGGCAATTTTCTTGATGCAGGAAGTTCAAATTCCCCTGGTAAAATATTGCTGACTGATATTGTCAGCTGTTTACATGATGTCAGTGACACCTTAAATTGCTTTGTTCTGTATAATCTAATTGTAATCTCAGCAGGCGCAACTTCCATGACCTGACCGATTTGAATGATAGTTGCATCTGCAAGGTACAAAACATGTCTCCCAACATCATATCTTCTTCTATCTGCTCGTTCAGCTCGATGTCTGCCTGAGACTTGTTGGGTTATGTATACCTGAAAAATTTGTATCAGTAATTTTTAAATGAATTTTATTTATTTTGAACTAAACTAAGCAAGTCTTTTGAATGATTGTTTAACTGTCATAATAGAAGAAATTAATATAAAAAATAATAAATAATGTTCAAATTTCATTGCAATTCAGTTGGAATATTAACACTCAGATTCTTCTTTTTAAATATCATAATAGGTATCATAATTCTGTGAGATATAATTGAGAGTTGCACATTCAATTTTCATTTATTCTTGCTAAATCAACTTTCTAACTCATCATAAACCATTAGAAGTTTACTGGCACATTTTATTTTAAACATTAAATCATTGTATCTGTATTGTATCAATATTACATAATTGTTTCAATGTAACAGTTTTCAGAGGAAATATTTTGAAGTATTCACTCAGGTGCTTTTATAACTGGTATTTTCAAGTTTAACATCACATTTCATTTAAAAGGAGAAGTTGAACAAACTATTTATTTGCTTCTTATAAAATATCCATAAAACAATGTATGTCTTTCAGGGATACATGTTTAGGTACTAAACAATATTTATTTTGGAACGATTGCCCATTACATTTGACTGTAGTGTTTCATGAGAACAGATATGTGTTTGGAAAATGTACTCTTCAGTTTGTCCAGATGACTAAGTAATGATTAAAATATCCATAAAAATAAGTGTTCTACATCTCCCTTCCCCACTCAAGTAAATTCATATTTTTAAAACTGATTTGAATTGTATTAAAAATGGTCTGGTCATAAACACATACCGAAAATCATACATGTTTATTTATATTTGTCCAAAATCTGATGAGCATCTATGACAACTAGATTCTGATATAAACTAAGTCTCAAATGTTAAAGGACTGATTTAACATTTAAATATGGCTTAAATTGTGTACAACTCTTTTTATCTGATTTCTGATGCATATAACATTCCTTCAGATTTAAATTTGTCAGATTTATAGTGTTATTGTAATGGTGCTGATGGATATGACAGTTTCAATGAAAACACTAATCTTGTTGTGTACAAGGAAGGTGTCTGAAAATAACAAATATGACTTTATATTCCATACATACCTGCATACAGTCTTGTCGCTGACCTTGAAAGTCTGTGTTTTTGTATGTTTATATGTCACTGCACATTTTCGGATGATGCTAATGAGTACTGTCATCCGTTTAGGTCCTTCCGGTAGTATATGCAATTTTTGTCGCCAGACTAAAATGTCCTCCATTGTAAAGTTGTCATTGCAATGACTATTGCACCCACATGCCACAGATTTTTCCTTTTCAATGAAAGTTAAATCTAATGCAGCTCTTCTTCTTTTCACATTGAAATCTGCAACATATGGCATTTGAAATTGTCTTCAGATTTTAGTATGCAGACAGATTTTAAAACAAACATTAATGTTATGCATATGATGACGCTAGTAATTTTGTGATGTTTTCATACTAATGCATATATTTAAACTGCTTAATAATTTTTATCGTTCTGTTTTTCTTTTAATATAATTAAGATACAGAGCTTTATTAAGATTCAAAGAAGATTTACTGAAAAAGTCAAATAAAATTAGAAGAATTAAGTAATGATACTAAAATGATTTTAATGCAGGAAAATCAGGGCACTTAAATAATTAAGCATATAAACATCCATAACTAATTAGCCTCAAAGTTATTTTGGTGGAGTAGGTGAATAATGCATGACTGAAATGAAAATATGTTTCACTATACCATTTCAGTGCTTTATTTCCATGCTTTAAGTGTGTAATCTAAGTGGCAATTACTGTAGTAGTAGTAGTAGTTGTAGTTGCTGTTCTTGCTGTGTAACAAATACAAATTGTAATTTACCTAAATTAGACATACAAGATGACAACCGTTTCTGAACAAATCTTGTTGCTGGGAGACTGATATCTGCAAGATAAAAAATTTAAGTCTCAACCTGTTAGTTCTTGCTGCAGTCTTTAATTCACCTAACATACCTTTTAAAAGTTACGCAACTATCATTCTGAGTTTTCTTTTCCTACTGCTGATGATAACTAAATATATGAATGCATTTATGCCAATAGCATTTTACTTATAAAAATGCTGATATCAAGAGTATATTCTCTATTATTTTGAAAGAAATACATAGTGATTATTCAAGTAGAAATCTGGACCAGAGAACTGTTGATAGCCAGTAAGTATTAGGCTCAAGAATCAAAATGAATTCCATCAGTGGTCACCAGGCAGGAATCTTCTGATGGAAACTAAAAATGCTATTGAATTTTTAAAAAATGTTTTTGCAGTAAACTGAGAGATAAATAATTCCCTTTTGTTATAGCATTTTCCATCAGAATCTGAATCAGATTCATGTTCAAACCTTGCTGTTATATTATAGAATGCAGAGAGAAAATATTACAGCGGGAAAAAACATTTCAGTACTTGCAACATAAAGTTTATGAAGACAAAATAAAATCTGCTTGTTTAGGAGTGAATATCTTTAGTCAAAATATGTAAATCTACTGGTCTGAACTCTTTTACATGTAATGCTAAAGCTAAAAATATCTTTAGAAAATTTTACATTTAAATTTGATGAAATGTAATACATGCTGATAGGGTCAACTTCACAACATAAATTTAGAAAACTATGCCAAATCTAATTCATTAATAGATGTGGGCTATGCTTACTGAATGGAATAAAAATCCCTGAATAGTTTAATAAAAGTGCCTAATACTAATAGATAATTTAACATAATATAACTATTACTATTGTTTATATTCTGTTTGTTTTGTTAACCTATAGAATGTTTACAAATTAGCAATTTAAATCTATACACACCTTTGTTGAACTCATTTCCAAGAAGTTTTCTGTACAAGTCCTTGTCCATTCTCTTCACACTTTCAACTTCTCTGGTAACAAGAAAACTAACCTTATTTATACTGCTGTAACTGATTGAATGCCTTCTACCAGTTCTGCCTCTATCAAGGCTATTACATGCCCAGCAGGCAGCTGTTAAGCACTCAGCAAGATCAATGAAAACCTGTCATGATCAAAGGAATTTTACACCAAAAGCATGGACTGGAGAGAGCCATACACTGACTCAAAAAGAAGGCACTTGATTTTATGAATTGTGTTACTTGTCCAGCTATCATAGTAGAGCATGCAAACTCCATGATAATAAAAATTCATCAATGTTAGATGTTTAAATGCTGATGATCATACCTATATTTATAGGCATATCCTTAATGACAGCTTCTGTGTAGACTGAAAAGCCAAAAGTTCTGGCATTTTCTGTCATTCCAAGTGATTGAAATGTTTTCAATATGGCACCAAAGAATCTGGTGCAAATTTCAGTAACCTTATTTTAAGTTTCTACTTTTTTCATTTGAAAAAAGGAACAGCTTTCTAAATATTTTGTAAAGTAAATTATTGCACCCACTATCAACTAATCCTAGCCAGCCAGACACACAGAGATATATCATATTCCACCTATTTCCATCAAATTTGTGTATTGTGAGTCTTTCATGATGAATTTAGATAAATACTTCTAAGTTCATGAATATATGTGGGAAATTATCACTGAGAATAACGTTAAACTAATCATTAATTAAGTTATCATTAATGGAATATCCTCAGATATTATATAGTAATCACAATAATGTAGATCAAGTATTATCTTAATAGTATAGTTTTACTGTTCCAGAATTTTTTTCGTTACAGCCCATTCAAAACTTGGACATGATGTCTTTTTATAAATAAGCAAAACTGAAAAAAATGAAAATACTAGTAATCATGTAATTTACACAACTGCTGCTAGACAATAAAATATATGTGCTGCTCTTTAGATTTGGAGGCAACACAGTTAACAATAGCATGATCCTATTTCCATTCATGTTTTCAACATTAAACAGTTAACCAACCCACCAATAAACATGGTCACATTTTAGACTGAAGTCTTCATAGACCTGATTATAATATTCTATGGTCCATCCTTGTATCCCACGAAGTTGCATCAGCTAACTACTGCATTATATGCTATCTGAATGTATCAGTTCCTTCACCTTTACTTGCTATTGAAAGACACCTTGATATGATAAATAGAACCAAACTAATGCATGACATCCAGCAAACCTAACAACTTGCTTACCTCCTACAGTTAAAGAACATGATAACTGCCTGTGTTCATTGATTGAAAACATCTCAGCCATCAAGTGCAGAGTATCAATTCAAAAGTGTTCTCCATGGTATAGCACTGTTAGGGACCAGCTTTGCACCATTAAAAAAGACCACTGTGAAGTGGAGAAGCTTTGACTTTCCAACAGACTCACTTTCATAAGCTAATCTATGAAGCTGCCAAGAAGAATGTCACAAACATAGTCCATTTAGCCAAATTATCCCACTACAGTATTTCAGCGACAACCATTAGCAGCACATGGATTAATTTCTGATAGTTGTGATGATGAGTGCACCAAAGTCAAGTGAACTTGATCTAATTGCAACATCACCGCTGCTTGAGTGCTTCGATCCAATATTGCCTTTACTAACTGATGTTATTAAAACCTCTCTCTCATCAGAGGAATTCCCATTATTTTTCAAAACTGCCAGTATAAAACCTTCTGCTGAAGAAACTAACATTCAACCTTAATGCTTTAAAGAACTACCGACCAGTTTGTAATCTCCTGTTCATATAAAAAATCTTAGAAAAAGTTGTTCTGACCCAACATGTATCTCATCTGAAATCAAACAGTCTTTATAGCAATGTACAATCTGCATGTCAAAAAGACGGTACATAACCTAGGTGTTACTCTGGTCAGTTACTCTCACACTGCAGCAACATGTCATGAACATAGGAAAGGCTGCTTTTATCTTAAGCTGAGATGCATCAGCTCCATTCACAAATATCTTTCAATTGATGCCACTAAAACACTTGTCTTAATTAGTACTTTCAAGGCTCAACTATTGTAACTCAATTATGTCTGTTTCATCTCAATATCTGCTCCAGAAATGTCAAAAAGCTCAAAACACAGCATGCTTGAATCATGCTTAGAGTACAACGAACAGAGCACACCTCCAAATATTTTGAGCATTTTTATTTTCTAATTTCATAGTGTTTTGCTTTTTGTAGTATAATGTAATATCATTATATATGTTGTAAAGTGCTTAGAGCTTCTAGGCGTAATGCAAAGTCCTCATTATTATTATCATTATTATCATTTGTTTTTGTCATCTTCTATGCAAAGCAGAGTCAGTTATATATCTCTCTTGACTGTTTAAAAGGACTTTTTAATTATTTTATTAAATTATGAACTATAACCTGGAAAGCAAGCAACCCATCTTCCCAGATGTGAAAAAGCTTCGGTCCTTGTATTGTTTATATACTTGTAAGGTGCCCTGTTATAAAGTTCTGGTGTTTATATGATATGAACAATTCAACCTAATTTTTTTCACAACCCGTATCAATGTTGAGTTTATAGTGTTCGCATTGTTATAGTTGAGATGAGCAGTTGAGAAAAAAATAAAGTCACACGTGTATTTATAAAAGGAATTAATTTATAATTTATCTGCAATCAATATTTATCAACACATTGCATTGAAGACAGTAGTGCAGTGAATACTCAGCCATGGGTGTAAACATAATAACATATTTCTCTAACAGGTGCTGAAGTTAACTACAGATTGTACACACTTTTCAAAGTAATTTTTCAACCAATTGATCTGATTGCTACACCTGCCTCTACTGGTAATTTCATAATGCCTAATTATCATACAGGATACTTTATTTTCTTATCATGTAAATATTAAAATAAGCCTATGATGCATTTGATAAGTAGATTATTAACATATAGTTCATAACATTATCAGACCCACTTTAAAATTACATTTGTTCCATGAATTTACATGTCAAGATTATTAAAATATACATCTACAGTCCTTTCAAACATTGTTCAATCAAGATTCAGTTAGTTTGTTTATTTACTCATTCAGCTACCAAAAAATTAGCCAATGAGAATTGTAGTGAATGTTATGTGCATACAAAATTTGCACCAAGATCTGTACATTTAATCTTTTCCCTTGTGCTCAAATTTGATGAATAATGATTATGTCAGTGTACTGCTTTGTCCAATCATATGGATATATGAAAATCCCTTTTAATATCTTTACTTTCTTGTGACATGCATATAAAGTTATATTTTAAAAATTGTAGAAATTTTTAGCTAAACCAAATCCAAATAATGAAATAATCTAGGATCCATAACTTTGGTAAGAGACTGTTAGCTGCAAGCAAGTGGTCCATAGGGCATCATCAAAGGCTTGTTTGGTTATAAAGCCTTGCCATCATGATTAGATTATTCAAATGTGTAATTAACCATGCTCTCCCAAGTGATTTTGGCTGTGAAATTTGAATTAGAGATGGTGATAATCAGGATGACCCTTGTTACATGTCTAACTGTTAGCACTGGGCTACATGAACTAACAGTAAAATTTTGTCCCAAATTTATTGTGTTCCAAGTACTTTTTGAGTCTCTTCAAAATAGTTATTGAAGAGCCACTGTGGGTTAGATACTTAGGTAATAAATAAATGGTGGATTATTATACTATCATAATAAAAATTATAATACTCAATCTTTACTTATTTAAAAAATAGGTAGATAGATATGTAGGTAGGTGGATAGATTAAATCAAGATAATATATTTAATGTCTCACATAGAAGAAAATGCAGAATGCAAATGATTTTCAAAGTTAACTTTTGGGCATTTATGTGCAATTAATGAAATTGTGAGAGTCTGTCTTTAGCAAATTGTCAAAAGTAAAATCCCAAAATGATTCAATATGTGATTCTTTCTTATTGTACATTTTGCCCTCAATATTTTTGACCCATTAACATAGTTTTGTGAAAATTGGTGTAGTGATGCATATTTCATGATATATTCTTATTTTCATCAGTTATATATTTCAAAATTCTAAAGTTTTTTTTAAATTTATCAAATGGTGTTAAAAAGAAGTTTTCATTTTAATATTTTGGTCCTTTCCAAAACACACCAATAAATATAAGGAACAGTTATCATATGGTTTCTTTCATTCATATTTTATTCATTCACACATTCTCATACATTTTTCAGTGAATATCACATCTGTAGCTACATAATTGAATTATATATACTGATAAAACACATATATTAATGAATAATTATTAACTTCACAAATTACTTTCATTAATTTTTCAATTAATTAAGTTCAGTTCACTATGTCAGTGTACTGCTTTGCCTGATCATATATATGAAAATCCCTTTTAATATCTTGACTTTGTTGTGACATGCATATAAAGTTATATTTTAAAAATTGTAGAAATTTTTAGCTAAACCAAATCCAAATAATGAAATAATCTAGGATCCAAACTTTGGTAAGAGACTGTTAGCTGCAAGCAAGAGGTCCATAGGGCATTATCAAAGGCTTGTTTGGCTATAAAGCCTTGCCATCATGATTAGATTATTCAAATGTGTAATTAACCATGCTCTCCCAAGTGATTTTGGCTGTGAAATTTGAATTAGAGATGGTGATAATCAGGATGACCCTTGTTACATGTCCAACTGTTAGCACTGGGCTACATGAACTAACAGTACAATTTTGTTCCAAATTTATTGTGTTCCAAGTACCTTCTAGTTATTGAAGAGCCACTGTGGGTTAGATACTTAGGTAATAAATAAATGGTGGATTATTATACTGTCATAACAAACATTATAATACTCATCCTTTACTTATATAAAAGATAGGTAGATAGATATGTAGGTAGGTGGGTAGATTAAATCAAGATAATAAATTTAATGTCTCACATAGAAATACATGCAGAATGCAAATGATTTTCAAAGTGTGCAATTAATGAAATTGTGAGAGTCTGTCTTTAGCAAATTGTGGGAAGTAAAATCCCAAAATGATTCAATATGTGATTCTTTCTTATTGTTTATTTTGCCCTCAATATGTTTGACCCGTTAACATAGTTTTGTGAAAATTGGTGTAGTGATGCATATTTCATGATATATTCTTATTTTCATCAGTTATATATTTCAAAATTCTAAAGCTTTTTTAATTTATTAAACACTGTTAAAAAGAAGTTTTCATTTTAATATTTTGGTCCTTTCCAAAACACACCAACAAATATAAGGAACATTTATCATATGTCTACTTTTGTTCACATTTTTTTCATTCACACATTCTCATACATTTTCAGTGATCTGTTGCTACATAAAAAATTATATATACTGATAAAACACACATATTAATGAATAATTATTAACTTCACAAATTACTTTCATTAATTGTTCAATAAATTTCAAAGTTCAATTCACTATGTCAAAATGTATAAAGATTTGTAAACATCATGATGCAACAACAAAAAAAAAGCGAATTTGAATTTCACATTCAAGCAGGCACTCACCAGTTATTATGTACTTTTGAGAGAGTAATGTATATTAGGTGAAGTTGTTTGCATAGAAGCTACTTTGCTGTAATGTGGCTGACATTTCATTGAAAAGAATATCTATTGGTAAGCCAAAAGCAACAAACTTTTCTCTAATATCAAGTAAACAACATGAAGTAAACTAACAGGCAAGATCATTTTAAGTACATAAGATATTTTAACTAAAATGAAATTCTACAGAACAAAGTTCTTAAATTTGAAAAGGATAAGTTACCCAATTTTGTGTAAAAATAACAAGGATGACAGTTGCAAAATACTCTTATTTAATGACTGGATATTTGGTTTACTATTTCTTTAATCATTTTTGCATTTCTATTTCAATCAACTTTATTGAATGACCTTTGATTGTTTGTGTTATTTTTTATTTCAGAAATTACCTTCGCTCTTTCTATTTATTTTTCTCTCTCTTAACGACAATATATGAACTTTCTTTTTTATATATATCATAAGCCTTAAAAATAAAATGTTCACTATCAAATAGAATATCTCAGCAAATCCTAGAAGTAATGTAATGATCAATATCAGATATAAGAATTTTATAATAAAGGAAGCGGATGACTCATTGAGAATTGCCTCTATGAATAATAATAATAATAATAATAATAATAATAATAATACATGTAATGCTTTATTTATAGAGGGTGACTCGTTAGTAAAGGACTATTCTCCCTTGAGGCCCTCTTAAGGAGAGTATGAAAATGCACATTATATGAAGATAGCAATAATTAGTGAGGGGCCTCGAGTGGCCGAGTGGTCTAAAGTGCTGTCCATTACGGATCACTGCCATCTCACCTCTGTCTGTGTGTGTTCAAGTCTAAGATTCGGCTAATGTAGTTATGTGAGTAAGCTTGCCAGTAGCTTCTCGTGGGTCGGTGGTTATCTGGGGGGTTTCCGGGTTCTTCCTCCACCAATAATTCTGGCCGCCATGTATAGCCTATATTGTGCTTAAAAATGGCGTTAAACCATACAAAACAAACAATAATTAGTGTCACAGTCTACACAGAAGCTGTCATTAAGGAAATACCTATAAATATAGGTATGATCATCATCTATAATAAACACATGCATGCTCACGATATCTCTTTTTAAGTACTGTAATATTTTCAGCTGATTTTACATGTCGTGGAAGCTTATTCCATACAACTGTACCAGAATATTGAAAACTCTTTTTGAATTGTTCTGTTTTTGGTTCTGGTACTAAAAGTTTTCCATGTGATATTGATCCCAACTGGTATTTTTTTTGAAAAAGGCCCGAATAAGTCCTGAAGATATTCTAGTGCAGTTCCATGTAGACATTTATATAAAAGAACTGCCTTGTGAAAAATCTATCCTGTCATATTGCTATGTGTTGGAGATGTAATGAATTACCTGAAGAAAATGAGGAATACTCAATATATCTATTGCAAGATACACATTTTACTAACTGACAGGAGACATATTAGATCATCTTGGGGTTACCAATATAGAATTTCTTTTGCATTCAGATTCAAGGGGAGACGCTATTGTATTGAGCAATAACTTTGAGTTGCCTATACACAGACGCAAAGTAGATGCAAACAGCAACAATATAGTTTTAGATACTTCAGTTCAAAATTACACATTCAAACTTATGAACATTAATTGTCCTAATTGATGTTTATGATGAATGTATTCAAATTTATTTCTGATGAGAAAATAATATAGATTCAAAACGATCCACTTGGAGAAAGAATAAACCTATCAAGTGGGCAAGGTTAGATTTCTTCCTAGTGTCAGAAACTCTTATTACAATGATAATTGTTTAATTTTCAAAGATTGCTATTAAGGGAAAATACGTATTTAAAATAATAGCAGAACTGAATTGCTTTGAAATGAGTAACAACCATAGTTACTTTATAAAACTTGTAATGAGTGAAGGCTTAATGTGCATATATGTATTGGTACATATATGTATATAAGTGGAAATTCTTACAATAAATTTACTTTTCTTCGATAGCTTATATTCTGTAATGAGTTCAGAATTAGAATATAATACTATGTACTAATGTTAACACTATTCTCTGCAAAGTTATGAACATTTATAATGAACTGTGAAGAAGTCATGGGTTGGATCCGACCAACTGCTGGCGTTGCATGGAAAATAGTACAAAAACAAAAAAACAATGTCTACTGAATAAAAGTAGACAAGTCATATATATATATATATATATATATATATATATATATATATATATATATATATATATATATATATATATATATATATACATGATAAATTCTAGTACATATAATTATTTCATTGATAATAAAATAGCACAATAAAAGATGGCATACATAGGCATGGTTTTGATTGTGTATTAATTAATAAAACATTGATAAGTTTATGCACTGCTATAAATATCTTTATATTAATTACATCAAAGCCCATAGGGCAGAGAGATAATAATGTCTTAAAGACAGTAATCTAAAGAGAACAATATGTCTTAAAGTTGTAGATTTTTCATATTCGAACATTATTTCAGCTTTTATATTATCTATGTTTAGAAACATTAAACACGTTTAATTTTTATTTAATCATCTGCAATTTGTTTTCAGTCACTTATGATAAGATTTGTTAACAATATCATCAACATAATATTATTCAAAGGAATATTATGTTTTTCCCAATTCTTGGATGGGTTACATATTTTTCTAATTGGTAACATATTGCACAGTTTATGTGTGGTAGCAGAAATGATTTTTGATACCATATAGTACTGCATAGAGGGAACTTAATCAGTGTCACATAATATCCTATGGTTAAGTAACACTATAAGACATGCCTCCAAATTTGACTGCACCCAACATTTTAGAATGAAAAAAAAATAGTACTAATATGCTATAAAAATGGGACACTAATGGTGCTTTAAAAATAGGATAACCATATTTGATTTGACAGTTTAGGCACCTTAACATTATGGTTTTATTGAAAAAGGTCTCAAAAATTTTCCATGATTTTATATATGTTGGATGACAAGCTGGTGTTCATTATACATAAGTCTTGCCTGTGTCATAAAGACCAAATCCCCCTCCCCTAATAACAATTTCCTTGGTAACAATTTACCCAGGTGATTTTCTTCCTACAGGAAAATAATCAGCCCTGACACCCTCACTCCCTCCCTCTCTCTCTCTCTCTCTCTCTCTCTCTCTCTCTCTCTCTCTCTTACGCCTCTCTTCCCTTCATAAAACTGCCCTTTTTCTTATCTCTCTCTTTATCTTCTTGTATCTTTCTTCCTCTCTCTCATCTTTGTCTTTATGTTTCTTTTTTCTGTCTTCCTCTTTTTCTTTTCTGTCTTCCTCTTGTGTTCCTCTCACTTCCAGTCTGTTTTTATGGCTCTCATCTGTCTTACGCTCTTCTTCCTATATCAGTCTTTCTCTATTGCTTAATCTTTCTCTCTTCTCAATTGTATGTTTTAAGCTACAAGCGAAGACAGCTTCAAAATTTCCTGAAATAGTATTGTCAGACATGTGCTCCACAATGATTACTAAATCACTTACAAATTACCACAAAAACAATGTAAATAAGTATTTACAGGACAGGAATAAGGAAACAATAATGTGTGGGAAGAAGATGCCAAGATTATAAGTGCAACATCATTGATCTCTACTGACATTTATGTGTATAGTATCTGTTGATCCAATTCCAAAGGAGTTACACAGTATTATTTGTTGAGGTACCCATCATATTTTTCCTTGGACACTTTCACTCACTCTAGATTTTTTTTCCTTCAAAACCTTGTAAATGACCATGTGTGTGTGTGTGTGTGTGTGTGTGTGTGTGTGTATTTTGGATTTTTATATTTAGTTTAAAGTGATGTACACCACTCATGCATAGCCCTGCAGACATGTAACATCATGTCCCACCCAGTCACATTATTCTGGCACCAGGCCAACCATTCTCAGAACTAACCTCTTAATGGTGAGCACCAAGTGAGGCAGATGCTAGCACCATTTGTATAAATCTTTGATATAACTTAGCTGGGATTTGACCCACAACGTCCCACATCACAAGTGGATGCTCTAACCACTTAGGTCACCAGAATCATTCTGGGGACCAGGTCCCCATTTCAATGCATTGTAAGTTTGCTAAGAAGAACCAGGAAGATTCTTTAACAGTTATGTCTTATACTATGCAAGTGACTGTTAAAAATCTATTAGTCCGAAATTGTAACGTCTTTTAACTGTAAAGGTTCATTTGAAATCAACCATATGTGAGATTTTGTAAAGTAAACATATACCTGCATTATATATCAAATGTAGAAAAGGAAAAGAAACTAATTGCAGTTAGGAGAAATAATCAGCTAATTGATCATGTACCCCCATGCACAATATATTGTATGACCTGTTACATGCATGGTATTTCCATATGTTTAATACTAAATAGATTATGTGTACGGAACTAATTCATAATAGTGGGGGGAAAATCAGGTAGATAGATCAGGTAGATAGATCTGCACCCCCCCCCCATTTGTTAAAGGATCCATTATGTTGTGGTATCTCACTTGTATGCCTTAAGTGTATTACCAAAGGGCGCATTAATAAAAATAAATTAATTGGTTGAATGGGGAAAAGAATGTGATAGCTGAATCTACCCCATTTCCAATTGCTAGCAGACTCATTACATATATACATGTTGCATTCAGCTTATTACCAAAGTGTCCATATTGACAAGAAATTAATTATTTTAGGCAAGGGAGTAGAAGTTAGAACTAGAGGGGGAAACTAATGAGTTGTAAGGGAGGTGGAAATAAATAATTAGGGGGTTGGGGTGGAAGATCTTGATGTTACACTATCTATAAAAATTGCTGGTTAAGAAAAGGAAAGTGGAATAAGCTATACAATTTTTTAGATTGATGGTGCATTATAATTAAAGGATTTTAAAGAAAATGATTTGTACATGGTTATAATTTGTGCAAATTGTGAGATCAGCACTTTGACTATGGGCATTTCAGTATTATATAATTTGTTTATCTTGCACAAAGCAAGACATCATCCAACAAATCATCACTGATAATCCAATCAGCATAGCATCAACAGCTCCAGTTCATGACCATTAATATCAAAGACCAGACTAATAAGCCATGTGATCCAACTCCAAGATCAAAAGTCAGAAGTTCTATACAGACATTGGACTAAGGCATGTCTTTGAGAGGTTAAATATTGTGTGCCCACCTAGAAATGCCAGTAGTAGCACACTATGAGCCAGGAAGTAACACAGTTTAAGAATGTCATCAGTTTATGATTTTCATGAAGAAGATTAAACAGAGAAGGGGCATGAAACAGTAGAGGCTTGTGTGACAGGAGAGAGTAAGTACAGTTAATATTGTTTTTAATGAACGCTATATACAACAGAATTTCTTAAAATATATCAATTGAGACACTTCATGATTAAAAGCCTTTACACAAAAAATAGAAATTACTGAACTATATTTCTACCTGAAACAATTTTAAAATAAAGATTTGTTTCTGTATACTGTGTCATATAAACAAGCAAATTAAAGAAAGCATGATCTTTCATTTTGAAATTTCAATGAAACTTTTAATTTTCAGTAAATAATAATAATTAGTTCAGGATAGATACACAATGAAACAATGCAACAATCAAACAACCAGCCTGCATTTTTTTGCACTGTAATAAGCTGTTTCAGGTCCTTAAATACATTGCTAATTGATTTAAAATCCACAATATGTTAGTAAAATGTTCAGGTTTTTTCCAAGAAACTGACAAGGTTATGTATTAAGTATGTTTTTATTCATTGTTTCTTCTTCTTCTTCTTATAATAATAATAATAATAATAATAATAATAATAATAATAATAATAATGATAATTGTACTGTAAAGAGAAAGGAACATTCCTAATGCTGTTATTAATTGACACATACAATATCTCATTTTTTGTAGGGTCTGATAGCTGTTATATCTACAATAAGGATCTGCTCTCCTTCAGCACATGGTCTTTGACTCTCAGCAGACAAGGAAAAATTTGCATAAATCTTAATGACACAGATATTGGTACTTATGTAAAAGTGAAATGTAAATATATTTCTATATTTTACCAGACAATATTACCTAAATGTTTTTTTTCTTCTCCAGATTCTAGAAAGGGAGATAGAAAAATATTGTGTAACGTTATTGAATTTTGTGGACCAAACACAGTTTTTCTATGGATATGTATTGCTGTTAAAACTGCAGATTTACTGGAAATGGGATTAATTTTTACCATGACAGAAAATATTCAAAATGTCTATCCAGACATGCAATAATGACAGAATTATATAATGTTATTATTTATTGACGGGTTGTATGCAGCAGTTCTAATCTCTGCTGAATACTTTTTCAAACCATATTATTAAGTTTTTGACCAAATCTCATATATATAGATGTATCATATAGTTTTACACCAATATGCAATTTTGTGAGCCAGAAAAATTCAGAATTCAAATTCATTCATTGCTGAGTAGTGACTGAGAATCCAATCTCTGAAATTAATTACACACTGTTCACTAGAGAATCAAGCTGCTGTTCACTTGCTGACTGTGACTAGGTACAGTTTCCAAAGAGTCAGGTCACACACACCCTCCAAATATTGTGTGAACATGATCACCTTTGAAGATTACATTGTTAAGATAATTAATTTTTTATACACATGTACAAAAATAGAAACACTAATCAAAACTAATTGAATACTAGTATTAGAAGATTTAAAAATCCTATAATTGATTATCAGTTGCCAACATTATGTGTTTGTCAAAAACTTGATCTGTCATTCACATCAATCTAATATAGTGTATTCAAATTTCTCATCTCAAATGTGACCATACAACACAATTAATTATGAATTCAGATCTGTACAAGGAACATTTTGACAATCATAAAAATATAAAAGTTATGCATGTCAGGTTAAAGAAGTCTTTGGTTTTAAATTTGACTTAAAATAAATCATGTTCATTTTAGTTGGACTTTGCAGAATTGTCAATATTCTAGTTTTAACAGTCAATCCCCTGATTTATCACATGAAATATATGCATGAAAGAGAGGGTGATTTAAGAGAAGTTGGTTTCAGATAGTGTATGTATAAGTTTAGAATTGAAGATGCTATTAAATCTTTTCTTACAGATCCAGATATAAATTACAAGTTTGGAACAGTTGAAGAATGTGGACTTAGTAGTGATGAAACATGTATAAAGGTAATTAACAAAAGCATATTAAATTCTCTTTTGCTCATATACATTGCAAACTCTCATTTAAAATGGTCCATACATTAAAACAGTTTGAACTAGACAATTCATGATCAGTACATGTATATTATATTGTATACTTGATGTGAACAAGCTGCACACCTTTTTTCATGGGTTGAGCCATTAGCATGTCTCCAAATTCCATTGAATTATACATTTTTACATTTCATCAATGATATAATTTTTATTTGTAACCTGACAGCAAAAATGCCAGCAATGAAGAATGATTATTTATAACAGATAATGAAATTTAAGTAATAAAAATATAGATCAAATTTTTATATTTTTTAAAATGTTTTCCTTTATATTAGTTGGCTACAGAATAATGAATAAGAGTTAATGGTGGACTTGCTGGTGGATACATTTATAATCTGGGAAAGCTTTGTCACAAATGGACACAAACTGACCATTTTACATCAGTTTATTCATAAAGTTTATACAATTAAGATCTGTAATAACAGTTTTCAAGGTGTGCATTTTTGGAAACTAAAATGTGTGGCAAGCAAAACTGAACTGTAATTAATGCAATCTGCAAGTAGGTAATTCAATAACTACTTAGTGTGTGATTATCAGTAGGTCATTGATTCCTGAGAATATATAGAGAACATGTGCAGAAAAATATGACTCAGTCAAATTTGTATTGAAAACCAGTATTAACATGCATTTTCCTTGTTGCCATAATTTGATTTTGTGCAGAATTTATAATACCCGTGTTATGTTTATTTTTCTAATTCAGTGGATAATAAAGGATTGTTAATATGGAATACTTTGTGTATATGCTTTTTGTGGATTTCATTGTCAGTATGCAAACAAACAAAAAACTTATAAATTGGCTACTATGTGCCTTTATCTTTTTATAGTGTATTGGGGGTGCTGGATTTACAGTGGAATTGCTTTGGACAGATCATGTCATGAGTACTATGCTGTTTTACAAACAGTTGGACTGCAACAGTGTCACATATTTCTGTGAAAGTCTAAGCACATTTTTGAAGGTAATATGCTTTTTCATCAGTAAATACAGTGTCTTTACATTTGATTTCTGTAATTATAAAGGAAAGTAGTCACAATGAACTCTAGAGTCTCCCAAACCTGATCTCTATAAGTATCACACCCACTGAAAAGTCTGGAATATAAAATGGGTTCCATCCACCAATAGCTTAACTCATCTGTACATCAATAAGAGTACCATATTTTGTTAATATTTTTAACTTTATAAACATTAATAAATATTTTTGAGGTTGCCATGAAAACAAGTTCCAAATTTTTCAAAATCAATTTGTGGCTTTTATTTCAGTCTGATCTTGTCAACTTATTAAAGTTATTATGCGGTTTGTCACACACACACATACATTAAAATAGTATTAAAGTTCTAGTACAGAGATGACCCCTGTGTGACAAAATCACGATGAAACTTTCAACACATTTATCCGACATGCTTTGTTACAAGCTAACATTCTTATTAGCATTGGAGTTCCAATGAACCAGTGACCTTGTGGTTAGAGCATCTGCCTTGTATGTGGGAGGTTGCGGTTTTGAACCCTGGCTGAGTTATACCAAAGACTTGTAACAATGATACTAACAGCTGCATTGCTATTGCCCAGCATTAAGACATTAGTGTTAGAATTCATTGGCCTGGTGTCAGGATAATGTAAATGGGTGGGACAGCATGCCACATGTCTTTTGTATGATGGCCCAATAATAGAAATCACTATAAACTGTCACACACCAGACATTGTAATGATATGACTGAACAATTATTAAAGATATGTAAAGCATTAAAATCATGCAAACATTCTTTGGAATTCCTATTCACTTATTTTTTTTAGTTCCCACCCACCCCTCCAACAACCATCCCTGAAGATTCACTGGTTTGTCCCTAACATATATTAAGTTTTGACTAAGATTATCCATATTTAATGAGTGCACTGTACTTTTGTAAGTAACTTAACATTTTAAAAAGGAAATTCAGCTCTGTGTGATGTTTGCGCTATATAACCTTTCAGCAACATTGACAAAAATAGTAAAAGTCTCTTTCTCAGACCATTTTACATTACCTTTCTGCATGAAGCCTTGGTAGCATTTCTATAGAAGGACTTCTAACTCTAGTCAGATGAGATTTATCATGAATATTCATGCACATTTATAGAAGATTATAATTCATTGATGTATTGACTACAGTAAATGCTTCTCTGAAAAGCTTTATAATGTTTTCCATTGGTAGGAATTTTAGTTTCTTTCAAAATACCAAGAAAGGCATTTTAATCAAGTTATGATTGCTTAGCATGTTTTTTATTATCTGCAATGTGATTATGATTTTCATTATCTCCAATGTGATTATGTTTTTCAGAATGAGCAGAATGTTTTCATGCATGCGGCTCAGTCAAAGTTTCTTGGAACATTTGAGGTTGATATACAGACCCTGCATTGTTCATCAAGCAAAACTGCTGTCAGAAGCATTGATCATAATTATGTTTGCAGGTTGTATATCAATGCAAAAGTTATGGTACAAAATGGAAACTTCAAGGAATTTCCTCCTGCAAATGGAACTGTAGATGTTGGTGATGACTCATAAAAATTGAATTTCAAGTCTGAAGGTATCGTTGATATTGTTGATGGCAACCATACCTTAGTTACTCAAAAAAGACTCTGCGAAGAGTTCAAAGACATACAGAGCCTGAGCAAAGTTTTACACAATTATTAATATGTGCATTTGAACTTGAAACAAAAAAACCTTATGTCTGTGTTTACTGTTATATTTAAAGCTTCAGTCACTTGTCTTATATGATGTCAGATTTAAAAATAAATGGATTACCATGATATATACTTGATAATATGCTTTTTATTACTCTATCTGACCTAATTAACATAATCCAATATGTGCTTCCTATCCCTTTTTATAAAATATTCAAATAAAGACATAGTACCAATTACAAGCATTTCATTTATTCATTTACATTCTTATTGCATAGACAATTTGATGGTTGAAGAGATTATATATTTTAGCAGAACTTTATTTTTGTGCTGAAAATGTTTATGGTTCACTGAATGTCAAAGCCAATTAAGTTATTCCTTACAAAGATTTATATATACAGGAAACACATTGGCCAAAGCGTACTGAATTTTAAAGTTCCACAAGTAATGTCATGACATCATTTTATGGCAAAACTTGACCAAGCACAGATTGATATAATACATTTCAGAAAGTTCTAAATTTACATTTATAATAAGAATTTCTAAATGCCATGTGATATTATCATTACAAATTTGGGTATTTAAAAGCATTGTGGTACCGTAAAACATGTTTTCAAAGACCACCCCTTCTGCCAAAAGAAATGGTCTCTCAAAACAGGTCATAATCCAACATAATCAATAAGTCTGTGTATGGAAATTATGGTCTTTCATAACAGTGGTATCAAGACAGGTTTTACTGTACATATATTATTATTTTGATTCACTATTCATTTCCTCGGGATTACAGCTCAGTAAAGGTGTATTTACTAGACTATTCTGATTACACATTTATCAACAGTAGGGTTGGCACACATTAGAATGGAATGGTGGTGGATGGAGGTAAAATAGATAATTTACCTCATGAATTTATATAAAAATACTAACCTTATAAGAATCACTGGGATGATTTGGTAGTCTCCCATTCATTAAATTTGAATGTTACACTCTACGTTCTATGCTCAATTATATACATTTTCAAATTACATGTAACATTAGTAGCCCAACAGATGACCTTGTATGCTGGATCAGTGCAATGTGCAAGGATTTAAGATATAGGCATGAAACAATATAATGAGAGAGGAAATGTGAGAGGATGGCAGCAGATAGAGAGAAAGAGCAGAAATAATAGTTGGTCAAGTACATAAAAGAAGATGGATATTTAAAAGGATTGATAACATATAAGGAAAACAAAGTACATTGCAAGATTGCAATTGACTGAACCATATACATGTAATTATAGACAGTTGTTGAAATCAGTTAGGCAGTTGAGATTGCAAATATTTTGTTTTAAGTGTGGTTGATTAGTCCCATGATGGGGAAAAAAACGTGCTTAGATAATCACTTGCACAGTACACAAGGATCCATGGGAGAAAAACAGTGGTCATTGATCAGGTGGTCAACATCTGCAGGCAAACTTGATAGAAACTAGAGCAAGGAAAAGATGGAGTTTTGAAGTAGGTGGCCACTAAACTAGGTTTTGAGTGCTACTCCATTTGCAATTAAAAGGGTGCCATGCAGCATGAGTCTACTGTATAAACACTTGTTCTGAAAGAAGGAAAGATTTTTTTATTTTTCTATTTTCCAAGCTTTTATTTTAATTTTTCCAAATGCTGGCTGATCATCCATTTGCAAAACATATTTCTCCAAAACTTGGATTTTTACCTAGAGGTCATAAATGTACATTATGGTATGAGACATTGAGGTGATTAGCCAAATGTTGCTAATTAATTGCTTTTACGCTTTTTGATTCTAACAGCCATACATGCAACTTGTACTAAATGCTGTTGTTCACACTAGCCAAGTTTTGGCTAAGGATACATTTATTCCAAATTTGGTCTTTGCCTAAAAGTCATACAGTACATTATGGAAACAGACAATATTGCAGTTAGCCAAATTTTGGCTAATCAGTTTCCTAGATTCTGCAACCATACATGGGGATTATACTAAAAGACACTAGCCAAATTTTGGCTAAGAATTAATTTAGCCAAGATTTGGTTTCAAATTAAAAGTGTGAACAACAGCTTTGTAGGAATTAGCCAAATTGGGCTAAAAGGACATTAGTTGTGTACCAGCCTCATTGAGTATGGCAACAGGGATCCTTAGCCAAATTTTGGCTAAGCATTCATTTAGCCAAGATTTGGTTTCAACCTAAGAGTGTGAAGAACAGCTTTGTAGGAATTAGCCAAATTGGGCTAAAAGGACATTAGTTGTGTACCAGCCTCACTGAGTATGGCAACAGGAATCCTTAGCCAAATTTTGGCTAATTTAAAATCTGCCTAGCTCCTTCCACAGACAGTAAAGCCATTGAATAGTTATGTACTATATATTGATCAAAAGCTCTTCAAAGATTCTCATTATGTGCCTTTTCTACTTTGGGTTAAGAGATTTTAGCCCATAGCAGAGGCCTTATTTGAGTAAATGGAAAAGCTCAAGTGAAATCGGAAGCTGTTGAAGGCTGATTCTTCCTACAACATCATATAACCAAGTTATCTAGAAGCGATGAAGGGATTTGAGAGCAAACATCATCATCTTTTTGCACATGAGAAGCAAAAATCTCTTGTATGCCTGTGAATTACCTGGCAAGCAGTGTCAAGCTCTACCATTCACTAAACTCATTTTTTACCCTGAAATTGTGACTTCCAAGTGGTTGCTGATTAGAGAGTTCCTTCTAGTGGCAAGGGTTAAGAAAACTGAAGTGACATCTGCTGTAATATGAGCCACAAAACTTGGCATCATAAAAAGGGAGTGTCTTGATATTTGATCTCTGTTAATGACTGTAGAGACCCAGTTCAACATACTGGACAAGTTGCCTTCAGGGACTTGTGTATATGTTGTGGTTGTGACTCCTTAAGATCCCTTGAATATTGTTCGGTTATGACAGACAAAGTCCATCTTTATTCAGAGGACATTGTTCAATTCATCATGCTAAAATGGGTCACATGTTTGATCCACAAAACTGACCCATAAATAAAGACATGAAAATAAACACATTCTCATGCATTTTTTTCTCTCAAGTAAACAATGCTACAATTTTCATGAAAACATTTTCCATAACAGTTTAAAATGCTATCTATCAGATACTGAACAAGTGTAGTAAGTGTAGTAAGGAGCAAGGTGTCTCAATTCTTAACACTGCCAGTCAAATTTATTCCAAAATTTAAATGTTTTCTCACTCTTCATTCAGACCAGTAAGAGTGTAGTAATAAGCATGCAAAGCTGACATAGCCACATCTACTGAAACAACATAAACAAACATTTAAGAAGGATGTTTAACAGTTGAGGATTGACATAAAATTATAAACCCTGAGCTTGGCAAAGTAGGAAAAGTAACAGTTATACCTGTATTTGACCTAGTTTTGTTGTTCTAGGGTTTAACGCCATTTTTAGCACAAGATAGGCTATACATGGCGGCCAGTATTAATGGTGGAGGATGAACCCAGGAAAACCCAAGAAAGATACACCGACCCACGAGAAGCTACTGGCAAACTTTCTCACATATCCACTGTCGCTGAATCCAAGACTCAAACCCACACATACAGAGGTGAGATGGCAGTAATTCATAACAAGAGATCGCTTTAGACCACTCAGCCACTATGGGCCCCTGACCTAGTTATGAATGTTTGGGAAATCAGAATGATGATGGCTACATTTAGAGATTGAATTCCTGTTGTTTCTCCAAGTTTTTGTGTGTATACTGTAAAGACAATTCTAACATTCACCTTCTAATAATGGATGCTGGACCATCAAATTTATAAAGAATAAAATAGTTCACTAATCAGGAACAGGAAAAAACCTAGTAAAAGTAAGACGTCATTTCAGTGAAATTTTCTTATTGCACAAAAATAATGGTACAGTATATGACAAAATTAACTGAATAACTGATTCATGAAATTTCTGAAATTATCAGTGAGACTTTGTGATTGTGATTTCACTGAAATTTCATTTTACAAATATCAACAAGAAACAGTGGCATAAAAAACAAACCGTCATTTCATTTAATATAATTCACTGTTTGCTTCTTGTTTGTTTTTTATGGTTTAACGCCATTTTTCAGCACAATATAGGCTATACATAGCGGCCAGTATTAATGGTGGAGGAAGAAACCGGACAAACCCCAGAAAGAACCACCAACCCACGAGAAGCTACTGGCAAGCTTTCTCACATAACTACATTTGCCGAATCTTAGACTCTAACACAAGCAGACAGAGGTGTGATGGCAGTAGTCCGTAACGGACAGCGCTTAAGACCCCTCGGCCACTCGGGGCCCTCTTTGCTTCTTGTACAATGTGAATGATTTTCAGCAAACTTTATTTTGTGTTTCTGAAAGCACTAATTTTACTGTTCATTGTTGGAAAAATAACTTCTTTCCATAATTTTTCATTTGTTTCCTTTTTTGTAATAAATTGGGTTTAACTGCCTAAGACAACAAGATTGTTTTCCAATTTAAGGCAGAGTTCTGCTTTTTCCCTGACCGGGATCAGATTTTCTTCAACATGGACCATTATTTTGATGCATCATCACATATCAATTTCAAGTAATGGTCTGTTTGGTCCCATTCCACAACAAATCTTATAATAGTCTTCCTTCCATATAGTTTTTAAAAGACGATCGCTGACTGGCCAAAAGTTAGTTGGGAATGAGCATGCTTGCCAAGAAATTGCATTTCAAATTTTCAAGAAGGACACAGACACAATCATCCTTCAATGATACAAGTGGTATTAAGTATTGTTGTTTATATTAGAAAAATATTCTAGTTGTGTTAGACTTCTGTGTAAAATCAGTGTAATTATATCATAATAAACATTTGTTGTGGCTGCTTTTGAATCTAGGCTCATTCAAGTTCAAGCAATCACAACAAACATCTCAGTTTGTACCATGTCTCAAATACACCATAATAGCTGTACCATTTTGTTTCAGTTACACTTCAATATTACTATGGCTAAAAAAAGCACTGTATAAATTGTAACTATTATTTTATTGAAAAATTTAAAAATATCTGTGAAAATTTGTGAAACATTCAGAAAAATAGTCGATTGTAACTCTGAAATTTTACTATTTCAAATTTCACTGGCAATTCAATGAAATTTCAGTGAAAGTTTTGATCAAAATTTAAGGGAAATCTTGCCAAGAATTTCAGAGAAATTTAAGAGAAATCTCACAAAAAGTTCAGTGATATTTTCATTAAATCTTGCCAAAAATTTAAGTGAAATCTCACAAATTATACTTTTTGACCAAACTTTCAGTGAAATTTCTACTAAAACCAACTGCCCTAGATGCATAAGTATGATTATTGCTATGTTAAGTGGCAAAAAAAAAAATTAATTTGGGAATAAAAGTGTAATCTCTACATGCCTGAAATTCATCACATCTGAATAGGATACGTTTTTACTACTAACCCAGCTTTGCAGCTGGTCAAAAAGTTATTGTCACAGTGGATTAGAACCAGAATACAATCATAAAATTTTCATACTGAAAAGTTATTTATATTCAGCATTCATGGAGTATTCTACATGACTTTTTTGTGTACATTTTTGCTAAATGCAAATCTGCAAAGAGATCAGGTGCTCAGACTGCTGTATTACACTACATGTACTCTGAGACTCATAATTTGTTTTAATGTTTATAAAGCACTATTAAATTGTTTTTGCTTTTTCTGTTCTAGTAATAAAATTCAAGATCGAGTCACTTTGAAAACCAAGATGGAAGGTGATGATGTATGCTGTGATCAGCATAATTCTGATGTGTCTACAGTTCACTGCTGAATTTCTAAGAATTACACTCAGGTGTTTGAATTCCGAATAAAATTTCATTAATAAAAATGTCTGTCAAAGAATTAATTTAAAAACAAAGCACAAGTATTTCCAGGGTAAAGTAGTTTCTTAAAATCCAAATAATTTGAATGAAAATTAAAATATAACTCAAAACTGGTCAAAAGAGAAGAAAACCTGAATAATACATAATAAACATGGTCAGGGCTGAAATAAGAAGACTAAATGATGTGTGATGATCAAAGCATTGATCTAAAATATGTATTCTAACAACGAAAGCAATAATTGATACTAAGTCTAGTGAAATTTTGTGTTCAATGTTGCATAAATAGCTTAATAAGATTGTGTGCTAGTATTACAGCTTACCAATGCCTATCGTTTATGATAATCACTATTTCTTCACATATCTAGGTGGTTATTTGTCTGTCAAACATTTATTAATCTAGAAAGTATCACTCATTTATCTCAGAGACATTTTAAAACAGACATGCATGTTGTGGGTGGATTGTGATAAAATCAATAAAATATTAGTTGTTCAAAGTTAGTACAGAAAACCGTGACATGAAAGTCTGACAAGTTCACACTGTTTGTAACACACAAACCCAAACAACTCTTTTTTGCCACAATAAAGGATATATAGATCTACTAATACAGAAAAATATATGAACATTAACTAGTATCAATCATTGTACAGCATGTACTGAATAAAAATGTAATATAAAAATAATTGTTGACTTACTTTCTTTAGTTCTAAAGTTGAAATAGTTTGAACAAGAATGTCCCTGTTTGTTTATAGCCTGTATTTCTACCTGGTAACATCTTCCAGGTGTAAGTGGTGACAATGTATAGCTTACAGTTGATGCTGGAATGTTATCATGCTCCCTTAGAATTGGTTTGATCTGCAAATGAGAAATATATATTCTGAGATATGAACAAATGTCCCACTGCAAAATGTTTGACTAAATAAGTTTTCACAATAACAAACCACAAATAAAACATGATATTAAAGATTATCAAGGGATCACTATAGTAAAAGTCACACAGGTTATGTAAGCAATCAACAGGTGGTTTTTTTATTATATAGAACTTTAAGGGGCAGTCATTCACTGTTTGGGGAGATTCTTATACATCCATATTCCTTTGGAAGGCCATTATTTAGACAACCCAATAAATGCATATGGAAAAATCAAAATGGAGTGATCCAGTGCAATCAGGACTGAATGTCTCATATTGATTAACAAATTTGTCCTACTGTGATGATTCCACATGATATGGTCTTTTCTTTAGACAAGTTTAGTGCATGGACACCATTATAAAAATCCATAGCAACTGATAATTTTCATCTGGAAGTTTCTTGATGACAGGTATGATGCATAGCATTCAATAATCAGGATTAAATATACTTTGGTTAATGATAATTAATGTCAACTTTTGTAAAGAACATTTTATAATTAATATAAAAAGAATAAATATGCATACATGACCCATGTGACTGTCACTATAATATTTCTTCTAAGGGCAGATTTCCTTCATTGAAAATAAAAAATATAAATGAAACAAGAGTCAACAGTGATGGATAAATCTATATGTAGCCTGTGTTACAAATAAATGTTAGAAGAATCAGCATCAGGGATATAACTTTTGATGTCATGGGATGCTGAATACAAGTCTAAATCAAGTCCTCATCAACATGTATGTATGGTAAATTTGGCTGAAATCCAACATTCTTAATCAATGTTATGTTTCATAAACCAAAAGAGGTAGTACATTGCCATAACTCTTTTAAAGGGCCCAGAGTGGCCAATTGGTCTAAAGCGTTCTCCGTTAAGCATCACTGCCATCTCACCTCTGTTTGCGTGGGTTCGAGTCTCAGATTCGGCTAATGTAGATATGTGAGAAAGCTTGCCAGTAGCTTCTCATGAGTCGGTGGTTCTTTCCAGGGTTTTCCCAGGTTCTTATTCCACCATTAATACTGGCTGCAATGTATAGCCTATCTTGTGCTGAAAAATGGATTTAACCCTACAATAACAATAACAACATAACTCTTCTACATGATGCTACAGACTTTTGGAATTTAACACATTCAAGATCTCATCAGCATTAAGCCAAATGCCAAATTTGGTGGGTATTGAACATTCCTGGGTTAAGAAAATTGCAGAAACTCAAGGTGGAGAACAGACAATCTGGAAACATAACTCTTATCATTGAATTCTGGAAACTTCAAATCATTCATTGATAAACCAAAGTTGTAAAATACTGTGAACCATTCATGAAGTTATGCTGAAAAACCATAGAAACAATCATAATAAGTAATCAAACAGCTTAACTCCAGTAAATGGTATTGCAATATCCTGTACATTGAATCCAATTATTCAACAAGTTTTTCAACAAAAAAGTATGCTGTAGAAATCATGTCTGCAGTGTAGAGAGATAGAAAGGGGGTGGGTAGGACAGAAGGTGACATGTAAATTCTAATGTGAAGCAATGGTGACTTAGGTCATTCAAGTCTCATTATCACATTATCATAAAGTGCATAACAAATATGTTTTAACTCCAAAAGACTTTGGACCAGCATTGCTAAAGAAACCAAGTCATGAGAGCAGACTTAGAGAAGGAAAAGAAGCAGATCTCTGTGAATGATCATGCAGAACCATGGATACTTAAATTATTCAAGGTCTCATTATTAACACATTAACCCCAAGCGCCAAGTTTACGGGAAATGAGGTAGTAGCCTACTTCCAAGATCAGTAGCATCGAGGTCACGCATGATACACTAAAGTGGTTTGTATTATAAAAAGGTAGACAGATTTAGCTCTACAATGATACCAAATAATCTGGACATTTGCACTACAAAATACAGAGGGAAAAACCTAATTTTTTGTTACCAGTTTCTTTTCCACCAATAATTCGCCCATGGTCGGAATCCGATTTTGTGTCCAGATTTGAGACTTTAAGGCCTCATATTTATGGCAGACCAGTCTGAAATGCACACATACAAGTGAACCTGTGCAAAAATTAGGATAAGGTGGACATTTTGAACAAATAGTCTTCTCCATAAAAAAATTATGGGTCCATTAAGCAAAACAAAAAATAAGCACAGAAAAAATAAGAACTCCAACTTTTTACCTTTTGCTCATGTGCCAGCAAACTAACCAACGGAAAACAGTTTTTTAATCACAACTAGGCACTGCACTAGTGGAATATTGCCTGAAAGTCGATGTATTAGGATGTATTCAGAAATAGTCCCCAAAATGTGTTTCCTACTCAAATTTCATACAAAAACAGCAAAACCTCCAAGGGTTAATGTGTTAAGAAGCTGTATAAAATGTTTAACTCCAAAACACATTGGCCAAGTTATTCTGCAGAAAACAATATTAAGGGTAAATTTCTTCAATGACAAACCATTAGTGATCAATTTGACAACAGTTTCAAGTGACACAGTTATGTCACAGAATTTTAAAGGCAGCCTATAACAGCATTTGAGCATGTCTATATGGATTTCTGAAGTATAATCTTAATGTAGAGTGCCACAAAGTCAAGTGAACTTGATCCAATTAAAAAAGTTACTGCCGATCAAGTGCTTCAATTCAATACTGCCTTCACTAACTGAATGATGTTATTAATTATTTTTCCTCATCAGGAGTATTCCCAACATTTATTAGGACTCCCACTGTAAAAGTTACTGTTAAGAAATCAACACTTTACACTAACAAATTAAAAAAACTACAAACCTGTTTCAGCCATCCCATTCAAGTAAAATATCTTAGAAAATGATGTTCTGTGACAACTTGTGTATCATATGAATTTAAATAGCCTTTATTTGCAGTCTGAAAACTGCGCTTGTCACAGTACTGCAAATGTCCTTATAAAAGTAGTTAATGACCTTCTCTCTGCTTGGATAGTGTAAAGATTAAATTCTTCACCAGTTTAGACTTATTTACAAGATTCAATAAAACAGACAATGAGTTTTCACTTCAACATCTCCAGCATGTATTTGGCATTCACAATACAGCTTTACTATGGTTCAAGTCACACCGAGTCAAAAGAACACAAACTGTGTTCATAAATGGAAAATTCTCCTGCCCCATAAATGTGTTGTTTTTTTTGCATGCATGTTTTTGATCCCATTCTCTTTAGTTTATACGATCAGTCCCTCTTAAGTGTCGAAAATCAACATCCCGCAAACTGTACACTAATGGCACCCAAATAAGCAAGTCTAGTCACCCAATGGTAGTGAATGCTACTGTTTAAGACATTGAGAAGTCATGGATAACATAAGAAGTTGCAAATGAACGATAATAAAACCAAAGCTTTCTTGATTGCCACATCATTTCTATCCCTTACCTCAGACAATAAGGATCATCCAAACCAACATTAAATTCATTCACAAAACCAGTACAAAACCTAGGTGTCACTCTTGACAGTAATCTCTCATTACACCAACATGTCATAATCAAATGCAAAACTTCAAATTTGGAAATGAGACACATCAGCTCCACTTGCAATTTTGTTTCTGTTGATACCACCAAATTACTTTTAATTTCTGTGTTCCTTAGTCAGTTATTTTCAAAACTTGACAATTGTTTAAAAAATAAAACTATCTAAAAGAATGGTAAAAGCCCATCAATCCGATGTAAGATAGCTTCATAAATATGCATAATGTTTTGACAATATTAAAACTCAGTTGATACTTTCATGAGGCAAGCCAATACAATACCTAATCAGAAACTGAGTCAATGAAATTTCAAAAAAGATCAACCAATTAGATGCAAGATGTCACATTTACTTTGGATTCAGTTTTATTTGTGATCATGCAAGGTCTTCACGGCAAAAATACCAACAAAACCCCCACGATAAGTAATTCTAAAAACAGCAAGGAAAAAGATGACGTATCAGCCCAAACATTTTAAACAAAATGAGCAGCGATTGCAAACACACTAATGAATTCCAACAATATAGGGAAAAAAAACCGAAGAAAAGTGTAAGATACTATTTCAAGACCTTGGACCCAAACATTCTAATCTAAATAAAGAAATAACACTATATGAATGGGATCAGGCACTAAAAACAAAAAATGAAACTTTGCCCGGGGAAGACAATATAGGGTACACTATATAAAAAAATATACCCCATAACATCATTAAGTCTATTATAAAACTATTAAATAAAATATGGGAAATAAGAAAGCTACCAAAAAAATGGAAAACTGCGATAGTAATACCCATCTTAAAACCAAACAAACATCGCAATGACATCAACTCATATCGACCCATTTCACTAACCAACAATATATGCAAGATTATGGAAACTATAATTTCCAAAGGGCTAAAACACTACCTTGAATGTAACAAACTAATATCTGAAAACCAATGTGAATTTAGGAACCAAAGGTCCACTACAGACCAACTCATAAGATTTGAAACCGCTATAAAATTGGCATTTAACTCTAAAAGAAAAGCGGATAGAAATTTAATTGCGGTGTTTATAGATTTGGAAAAAGCATTAAATCTCGTATGGGCCAAAGGCCTAACAGCCAGATTAACTCACTATGGCATTATGGGAAGGATGTATAACTTCATAGAAAATTTCCTCACTGACCACAAATAATAACTAGAGTAGGAGACACTTACTCCGAAGAACATACCCTTGAAAATGGAACCCCACAAGGGAGTGTACTCAGTCCCACTCTTTTCAATCTCATGATAAACGACCTTGACTGAACTCTGGCATAACCCGAAGTTGAATTATCGCAATTTGCAGATGATAGTGGACTATGGAGAGCAGGAAACCCATCCAACCACAAAATTATAACAGATATTCAAGATCATTTGAATAATATAGGAGAATGGTTAAATAAATGGGAATTCAAACTATCGCACCAAAAAACAGTAGCAGTACTATTTACCCCACATAACAGAATTAAAAAACAATACCTTAAGCTAACAATACAAAATCAAGAAATAACATTTGTAAAAGTAACCCGATTTCTGGGTATGTATTATGATGAACATCTCAACTGGGCACATCACACAGATGAACCAGTACAAAAATGTAATCAGGACTTATTAAGAAACTTAACTTATTAAGAAACCTAAAAGGTACCAAGTGGAGAGCAAATCAAGAAACAACCCTAACCTTATACAGAGCTTTAATTAGATCTAAACTAGACTGGCTGTCAAATATATAACACTGCATCCAAATGTCAATTAAATAAATTTGATAAAATTCCGAGAAAATCCCTACTGATTGGCACTGGAGCACTGCCATCAACCTCACTAGCTGAGCTGCAAATTGTAACCGGAGAACTGCCGTTACATCTAAGATGGCAGGAACGTATCCTAAAATATGCAGCCAGACTTTCAACACAACCAAAAACTCACCCAACTTACCAGGCAATAAGTAAATGTAATGTACCCTTCAGGGCAACTATGAAAAATTCACCCCCTATGGGAAAACTTAACTCCACCAGTGAGATCCTTAGGGATTTATGATCTGCCTGTCCCAAGTCAGGGTAAAGGAGGAGGGTTGGGCGTGGGGCTAGCACCCCCACCCCGTAAAAAGAACGACGCTACAGAAACGTCAACAACAGAAGAAACAGAAAACTTTATCCTGGGAGAGGAAGGGTCTTCATCACGAAGACGCATGACGCTGGGTGGTGAAAGCCGAAAGGATGCCACAAAGCCGACTACCCTTTTGTATACCAGGAGAACCAACATCAGCACATGGAATGTTAGGACCATGTACGAGCCAGGAAAGACGGCACAGTTAGCAGCCGAGATGAGGAGCAACAACCTGGCCGTGTTAGGCATCAGCGAGACACGGTGGACCCAAGCTGGACAACCACGACTGATGACAGGAGAGCTGTTGCTGTACTCCGGGCATGAAGAGAGCGATGCACCCCACACGCAGGGAGTAGGCTTCATGCTGTCCAAGCAGGCACAGAGGGCACTGATTGGATGGGAGGCGCACGGCCCCAGGATCATCACGGCATCCTTTCGAACTAAGAAGAGGAAGATCAAGATGAACATTGTCCAGTGCTATGCCCCAACGAACGACAGTGAAGAGGAGGAGAAAGACCAGTTTTACAGCAGACTGCAGAAGATCCTCGAGACCTATCCGGACAAGGACGTCACCATCCTCATGGGAGATGTCAACGCCAAGATTGGGTCTGACAACACTGGATACGAACCAGTCATGGGCACCCACGCCCTGGGAGAGATGAATGAAAACGGTGAGAGATTTGCAGACCTGTGTGCACTCAACAGCCTGGTCATTGGAGGCAACATCTTTCCTCACAAGCGGATCCACAAGAATACATGGGTATCGCCAGACAGCGCGACAGAGAACCAGATCGACCACGTTTGCATTAGCAAGAAGTTCAGAAGATCCCTGCAAGACGTTACAGTGAGAAGAGGAGCAGACATAGCGTCCGATCATCACCTGGTGGTGGCCAAACTGAAGCTGAAGAGAAACCAGATGGAAGCGTCAGACAGAAGAGTCAAGTACAATGTCAGCCTTCTGAAAGACCCCAAGATAAGACAAGAGTTTGGTCTGACGCTGAAGAACAAGTTTGAAGTGCTTCAGGAACTTTTTCAAGAAGAAGAAGACAGTGTACTCAACAGTTGGCAGATAGTGAAAGAAACACTAAGAGCATCATGCCAAGAAGTAGTGGGGCCAAAGAAACACCAGCAGAAAGAGTGGATCACAACAGAGACCTTGACCAAGATCGAAGACAGGAAGGGGAAGAAGGCAGTAGTTTACAACAGTAGAACCAGAGCAGCGAAGGCCAATGCTCAAGAAGCTTATGCAGAAGCCCACAGAGTAGTGAAGAGAAACATCAAGAAGGACAAGAAAGAATACATAGATGGACTGGCAGCTGAGGTTGAGCAGGCAGCGTACAGCGGTAACATGAAACAACTGTACGACATCACCAGACGACTCTCCGGGAATTTCAGCAAACCAGAAAGACCTGTCAAGGACAAGCAGGGGAATACCATCAACAGTTTAGACCAGCAGATGAACAGATGGGCAGAGCATTTTGAGGATCTCCTGAACAGGCCAGCATCCGCAAACCCCCCAGACATCGAACCAGCTAACGTGGATCTCCCGATCAATTGCGAGAAACCGACCAGAGACGAGATCAGGAAGGCCATCACCCTGATAAAGAGCAGGAAGGCGGCTGGACCCGACGACATCCCAGCAGAGGCGCTAAAGGCAGACCTGGATGCGTCAGTGGAGATGCTGTACCCACTCTTTGAGAGGATTTGGAAGGAAGAAGACGTACCGGCAGACTGGAAGGAAGGTTACCTGATCAAGCTTCCCAAGAAAGGCGACCTCAGCAACTGTAACAACTACAGGGGCATCACACTCCTATCTGTGCCAGGGAAGGTCTTCAACCGAGTCCTCTTGGAAAGGATGAAGGAAACCGTGGACGCACAGCTGCGAGATGAGCAAGCAGGCTTCCGGCAGAACAGATCCTGCACGGACCAGATTGCGATGCTCCGCATCATAGTCAAACAGTCCCTAGAGTGGAACTCCCCGTTGTACATCAACTTCATAGACTATGAGAAGGCGTTTGACAGCGTGGTTCGAGAAACCCTCTGGAAACTCCTTCGGCACAACGGCATCCCAGCCAAGATGGTCAACCTAATCAGGAACTCCTACGGCGGCATGTCCTGCAGAGTTATCCATGGAGGGCAGCTCACAGACACTTCCAGGTGCGAACTGGAGTCCGACAAGGATGCTTGTTATCACCGTTTCTCTTCCTCCTCGCCATCGACTGGATTATGAAGACGTCCACCAGCGAGCGCAGGAAATGAATTCAGTGGACTTTGTGGAGCCAGCTAGACGACTTGGATTTTGCCGACGACCTTGCACTCCTTTCACACAGCAAACAGCAGATGCAAGAAAAGACAAACGTTGTGGCAGCCACGTCTTCACAAGTTGGCCTCAACATCCACGAGGACAAGACCATGATCCTGAAGATCAACTCCACAAGTACCGAACCAGTCACCCTGAATGGAAGCCCCCTGGAAGAAGTGCAGTCCTTCACCTACCTGGGTAGCATCATTGACCAGCAGGGCGGTACAGACGCAGACGTCAAGGCAAGGATCGGCAAAGCAAAAGCCACCTTCATCCAGCTCAAGAATATCTGGACCTCCAAAGAGCTGTCCTTGACCACCAAGATCCGACTGTTCAACTCCAACGTGAAGTCAGTCTTACTGTATGGAGCAGAGACCTGGAGGACGACCAAGACCACCATCTGGAAAGTCCAGACCTTCATCAACAGCTGCCTCAGAAGGATTCTCCGGATCCGCTGGCCTGACACCATCAGCAATGCCAATCTTTGGGAAAGGACCTCCCAACTTCCTGCTGAAGAAGAAATCAGGAAGAAGAGATGGGGCTGTATAGGGCACACCCTGCGAAAACCGCCAACCAGTATCACCAGGCAGGAGCTGAGGTGGAACCCACAAGGCAAGCGGAAGAGAGGCCGTCCAAGAAACACCTGGCGACGCAACCTCCAGGCTGACACCACCAAGATGGGCTACACCTGGAACCAGCTAGAAAAAAATGGCCCAGGACAGAGGACTCTGGAGATCTGTAGTTGGCGGCCCATACCCTGATAGGAGTGACGGGCAGTGACGATGATGATGATGATGATAGGAAAACTATTTCATGATTTAAACATCAACTTCCAATAGAGTTATTCCAGGCCGAAAATACTATCTCATATGACAAGGAGCCTTGGAATAACATAACACCAATAGTCAATATAGCAGAAAGCAAGATTACATATGATAAAGAACCTTGGAGTGATATAAAACCTATAGTAAATATCTCCCTTTCAACTAAAGGAAACAAAGAAAACCAAGCAAACTATCTAAAAACATTAGTTTTAGAAGAAATTAACAACAAATATCAAAATTACCTCAAAATATACACAAATGGATCCAAAATAATAAATCCTTGCAAAACAGCTGCAGCAATGGTAATACCTGAGTTGAATATACAAATGGGGTGGCGTCTACCTGACTACTGCTCCATATACACAGCTAAATTCTGGGCCATCTTAGAAGCACTAAAATGGATTGAAAAAAGCAAACCAAACAAGACAGTTATAATAAGTGATTCGCTTAGTGTCATAACCTCAATCCAAAATAACACCACTAAATCAAGAGAGAATTTCCTAAACCAAAACCAACGCAATAATGAAACAAATAAATATAAACAAATTAAGCATAGAATACACGTGGATTCCATCCCAGATCAATATCCATGGAAATGACTAATAGTAGACCAGATAGCTAAAGAAAAACTCAATGAACCAAATTACAAGCCACTGGAATATAGTCAACATGAACTATACAGCCTAATCAACACATTAATTAAAAATAAATAGCAAACAGATTGGAATCAAAATCACAAAGCGAGAAAATTATATAATATCATCAAGGAAGTAAATGGAAATAGAAAACCACCTAGGTGCACAGGCTATGAACAAACAATAATCAATCAAATTCTCTTAGGAAAAACTAAACTGCCAAACAGCTTTGGAAAATACATAGGACCCTTCTCACATAACATAAATTGCTACAATTGTAACACTCCAGAAGATTTGCACCATATCTTTAATGATTATAGAATAACCAAGAAGGAAAGGAACAAATTCAGATCCGAACAACAAATCATAGCCGCCCCATATACATACCCAGAAATAATTAAATTAACAAATATCAACCCCCAAACAACATTCGAAAAATATAACTGAATTTTTAAAAACAACAGGGCTACTAGAGAAAATTTAGAAAATAGGAAAATAAAGAACATAATAATGAGAAGACAAAGGAGAAAAAACTAAGGAAGAAAAATATTACTAGCTCAAACCAAAAGTAAGCATCAAAAATGAAAGCCTCTTTAAGGGATGGAAGAACAACCAGGAATGAGCAGGTAGATCTCAACCATCCTTGGAACCCACATACACTACGGTGGGCATGAGATGATCAAGGCTCGTATACTGAGCAACCAAACCGGAAATTAAAGATGTGAGTAACGCTATAAACAAAATAGGGAGTCCAAAAGGATTACATAAAAACTAGTACTAGAGTATTCCCGGGGTAGGCAACCAAAATGAAAGCATCTTTAAGGAATGGAAGCACCACCAGGAAAAAGCAGGTAGATCTTAACCGTCCTTGGAACCCACATACACTACGGTGGGCATGAGATCACCAAGGCTCATACACTGAGCAACCAAATGGAAAAATAAAGATGCGAGTAACCCTAGAAACAAAAAAGGGAGTCCAAAAGGATTACATAAAAACTAGTACTAGAGTATTCCCGGGGTAGGCAACCAAAATGAAAGCATCTTTAAGGAATGGAAGCACCACCAGGAAAAAGCAGGTAGATCTTAACCATCCTTGGAACCCACATACACTACGTTGGGCATGAGATCACCAAAGCTCATACACTGAGCAACCAAACGGAAAAATAAAGATGCGAGTAACCCTAGAAACAAACTAGGGAACCTGGAAAGATTACTCAAAGCCCTAACAAGTCAACAAAGTAGATGAAAGAAAAAGTAATAGGAGTATGCAAACCACAGCGAACAGATAATTAAGACCATTAGGGAATAAAAAACACCATGTAAAAGGCAAAAAAACATTTTGTTTTTAAAAACAGCCAATAAAATAAGTATAGGAACCTACCCTCACTACTATTACCTTCTCTAACATTCCTCTCAATACAGCCTCATTGACAGTAAATAATAATTACCAAATACCTATCAAGTTCTAAAGTCATAGAGCCAAATATTAAATATACGTTGATGGTCTGATATCATAAAATTCTGTCCCGATATTATGGTCCCAATTTAGACAGTATGAGGTAGTCTTAAAGCCCAAGAATACCAGGCCCCGCAGAAAAACGCTGCAATTAAATTTTATCAAACTTTAGGCATATAGACCCCCAACTCAACTATAAGGGCTGGGGCGTATGGGCTGTAGATTCTACTAACTCAAAACAGCACAGAGTTCATCCAATTAAGGGGGAAAAAGTTTGGATAAAGGAACATCACCGTTGGAACAAAACTGCAAACACATCAGAAGAGAAACAATTTCAAAGAACCCAGGACAAAGAAAAATGCTGGTACGAGGGAACAACCATATGCTGGGACACCATAAGAACAAGATGGCAGCCTGACATTAGGGGCTACAGACAAGAAAAAGCAACACAGAAAAGAATTAGATTGCTTTCATTGCCTGGTTAACAGGGTCCTCATTTGGTACGAGAACCCTCTTCGAACAATCTATTTCACAAAACCTGACTTGATCATTTTTTTTTTTGCACACCGTTCAAAATTAACAAGCTATTTTTACCAAACAGTGACTATACTTATTTATGTCGCATAGACATCTTAGTATTCAATCTTGTTAGGGACTTAATACATGTACACTTTGTGCTAGAAATATTGGAAAGTTAAGATAGTTATACAAAATTTACGACTAAATTGATTTGATTTAATTATATAGGTGGCTCAAACATTATTGGTATTTTCCTGTCCATTAGTAATAACTAGACCAGATTTGTATTAAGCACGGAATCATGATGTTGCGGGCTGTACGACATCTTTGGACATAATGGTACCTCTCTTTTATTGCCACAACTCGCATAACTCCAAAATGGCAGAAATGTGAAACTGATTTCCAATACCTCCACTGGTGCCATTGCACACCATTAACACACCTAATTGGCCATTAGGATTGAGTGTGTGTTGGTCTGTTCCCACTCACCCAGGGTCCTCCATTCAGGTCGATGGTTACTTAATAGCAACCCCGACCTGATGACCAAATTAAATAGTACTCCTTGAGTACATAAATGCCTGGGGGGAAGCGGCACCATTCCTCATGCCCAGGAGAAATTAAATGTTCAGCTTTGCTGGAAACTTAAAACAGTGCTACATGCCCCTAGTGGGCGATACAGCACTATAATTCAAATTCATCATCAGTCACAGCTTAAGCAAGTTTACAAAATTTAATCAAAGTCAGATAAGAAATATAGTCTCAAGAGTGGACGTAGCTGGGGACTGAATTCATAGACGATCTTGATTATAAAAGTATAAATAAGATCAGTGTGATAACAAATTCAGATCTCTCTCTCTTTCTCACACACACACACACACACACACACACACACACACACACACAAATCAAATAACTAGGATTATCTGATCCTAATTGGGTTTATACAGTTTATCTTGTACATATCTACTTACCTACAAACAATTTCTTCATTGAACTTACAAAATCAAAACCAATTTTAATCTTACCTCACGATATCGGAGGATGTATTTTTGTAGCTGATATTCATCAGCTGGTTTATTCCATATCAGCAGGTATGATGTTGAATGAGCACTGTCACTGGGGGATGTGATCTGGACTGGTTGAAGGACACCTGCAATAAAGAGAATATCAATTTTTTCCAAGTAGCATTACATTTAGTATTACCATTAATTTGTGTCACACAAGCTAGTACTGCTACTGTAACATAACTAAAAGCAATGCCCCATAAAGAATGAAATAATACCAATCATGTGCTAATACAAATACACTGATTTTATGGAGCATAATTTTCAACAATATTAAATAATTTTGGTAATTTCAAGAGGTACAAATTTAACAACACAACAAACGTGATTTTTCAAGGATTTAAACAGAATCTGTATGCAAAATCACCAAAAGAACTTGATACCAACAATCAAAATTAATTCTCTGTAAATATGTGAAACCTGCTTCACTAAAACTGAAATTGACAAAATAACCCCCAAGTCATAATGACTTTCCATGAAATTAATAAATGAAGAGAATAATTAAATAATAATAGGCACGAGTCATTAAGATATCACACCAAATGTGTCAGCTTGTGATTGAAAATTAACTTGAGTACTGATCACTGTAGTGGCAAGAGAAAAGCTAGGAGCCCATGGGTACCACAATGTTCGTTAAAGTTGGTATGTGATTTAACTTATTCCCTAAGCCATATATACAGATCACTTTTTTTCCACGCACAGACGGCAATGTCATTTTATACAGCTAGTACTGTCACTAGGCTCAGACCTCAATTTCTGGTAACCTGGCCCTAATTCAGAACTTTGATGGCATTTTTGCACAATTATGTAATGAATGAAATACTGTCACCAGGCTGTCTCTCAATTTCTGGGAACTTGGCCCTAATTCAGAACTTTGATGGTATTGGTTGCACAGTTATTTAATGTGTGAAGGAGATGCCATCTCCACTGCTGACATAACATTGGGGTAAGGGGTAATGGGGCTGTTTAACTTGTTGTATAATCGTACTGGGAATAGTTATCAGTAAATAGCATTTTCTAATCATAATAGACAAGTTCTTACCCCTTCTGTATAAAATTACCTTTATTTTCAAGATGCCCAACCTCTGTAAGCTCATTAACAACATCTGAGTTACTAACTACAAACTCTGGCAAGAAATTTCATGTGAACCCAATTTTTGGAGCAAAATATGTTTGTTTAATAGGATGAAACATACACAATCATATAGCTTAGGAATAGAACCACTACATACTAAACACAGCCCTCCCAATCTAAGCATTTTAACTAAGAAATGTAGAAGTTGTATGCTCACACAAGTGGGGTTCAGATGAGAAAGACCCCTTCTGGTGATTAGTATCAGATTCCATCAGTACTTCAGTTACTAGTATGAATGCATGCTATGCAAGTTTTTTGTCTACTCGTTGATGAATTAATATATGACTAGAACACTTCTAAGAACAGAGACTCACTGAGCATTATAAGGCCAAGAAGAGAGAGAGCCTGTGTGGAAGTTATCATTATATATATATATATATATATATATATATATATATATATATACTCTCAATCTTACAACTAAATCATGAACAAAACAAAACCTGTATACTGGTACTGAGCTGCAAGAGAATACAAGTCGTTATCAGTAAGGCAGTTGATTTTGTTCATAAGACTGACCAGTTTTCAATACTGGCTTGACTTTGCTTGTGAAGATTTAGGAAGGGTGATGTCCACATCAATTTCATGCACACTGGTGGCTGATAAGCCCAATATGTGACAGGCACATTCATCCACAGAGGCTGCAGGGGAATGTCTGGGTTGTGGTGGGTGCTGCCGATGGTTCCCGGTCTATTCTTTGCCATCATTTTTCCTATAAGCTGGTGCATCAATTTCATTCAAAAGTGGCAGTGACCTGGTAACTGAACTTTGCCAGCTTTAAATTAAGGTTAATATGCCCTATACTTGACATTATTTATTACAAAGAATATCATTTCTCCGTATGATGTTCAAGGGGGATGGTACATACACACAAAGGTCCACAGAAAATACTGCCAGTCACAAATATGCTTATCTCTACATATTCCATTGGTCATTTTATGGCATAGCAGCACAAGTTATTTATTACTTAAGCAATTTTGAAATAAAGTGCCTTGCACATGGACACACCATGGCATATAACCCAGGCTAGCTGGATGGTAGGATTTAAACCATCACACTAAAGGTCATTTATCTGGCATACAAATCACTTAGCCAATACTGCTACCTTCAGACAATTGTATTCCCTTAGTATTTCTTAATTTCATACAGTCGTTGTATTCTTCCTGAAAGAACTGATAAAATATTCTATTTCTCTTTGTATAGATTAGTTTTGTATTCCTCTCATTACTACTAAGACAAACTGCTGATGAAAGTTAAACTGAGGAAATACTTAAAGGTGATTATTATGTATAATTATTGAAACTAAAAGATCTTTGTAGGGTTTTTTAATCATCAAAATCCAATTGGCTTGCACATTTGTTTTAATGATGCATGTCAGATTCATTCAAGCTACTTACCGAAATAAAGCAATATATACTTACAATATTTTTTATTAGAATGTATTTATCCTCATAACTTCTTTTCATTAATTTTATGCTCCATTCAATTTTAAAAAAAAATTTTTTCTTCTAAATTAACTCTACTTAATTCATCTCAAATAAAAGCCAAGAAGGTTCTTCTGCTCCACTGTCTTTAGTACACATACATAAGGCATGTACTTTAAACTTTTGGAACAAAAAAATAACATGAAAACCTGTGTTATCTTAATTATCAATGACTGTGTACAAAATAACATGAAAACCTGTGTTATCTTAATTATCAATGACTGTGTACCAAATAACATGAAAACCTGTGTTATCTTAATTATCAATGACTGTGTACCAAATAACATGAAAACCTGTGTTATCTTAATTATCAATGACTGTGTACCAAATAACATGAAAACCTGTGTTATCTTAATTATCAATGACTGTGTACCAAATAACATGAAAACCTGTGTTATCTTAATTATCAATGACTGTGTACCAAATAACATGAAAACCTGTGTTATCTTAATTATCAATGACTGTGTACCAAATAACATGAAAACCTGTGTTATCTTAATTATCAATGACTGTGTACAACTGGTCTATTGTCTGTGGATTTAAAGCAGACATGGGGCTTATACTGTAAACTTGATATGCAATGAAAAAGAACTTACTGTTACTTTTCTTGCACTGGATCCAGGCAATTATATATTTCTTCACCATTATGATTATGAACATCAAGATTACGATAACCACTAAAATAATTAAGGCTATCGCATAACCTGTGTAAAACAAAACAAAAATATTGATGTATGCATATTACAACTGATGAAGAGAATGTGTGTTCATGTTTAGCAAAAATACCCAAAACAAGAAGTTTAAGGTCTCCCATCAAAAATCTGCCAGCCAATGTAAGATGCAGCATCTTGGGAATTGGAGAAATCTAACTGATATACTACAAGGGATTGTTTTACCATTTTGATGGCAATAGTAATTCATTGTTACAGTATAAATAAATATCTACTGATAGATTATTCAAAGCTCATAAAGATAAATGCGGGACAAGTAAAATCATTTGCATATCTCAAAGATAAAAAGTAAAGCACATTTTATTAAAGAATGTTTCTCCAATAATGCTTACCTGATAGAATTAAATTGAGATATATATATATATATATATATATATATATATCAAGGGAAGCTGCTCATATAATTAGCTCCATTTACTCTGAAAGGTTGTAGCATTAGTTCGTAACCTGAGCATTCCATGAGACAGGATGCATGCATTTGAGAGCCTCAGAATGGATGTAAGGGCTTATAGTAATGTGACTGAGTAAGCATTATTGGACAATCATAATTTACTAAATAATTTGCTTTCTCCTTTAATTATGTTACTCAATCACATTAACATTATGAGAATAAATAAGAAATGGGGAAATGCTTAGCATCCATCCTCTAGGTACATAATAAATGAGTAACATAAATAAAGGAGAAAGCTAATTATTTAGTAAAATTATGATTCTCCAACGCTTACACAATCTGCAAGACTATAGTTGGAAAACATGCATTTTAAGTTTTTGATGACTGACACAGCAACAGTAAACAGTATTTTTAACTTAAAATTCTGTAAAGTACACTAAATTAGATCTTAATAATTACTTCCAGTAAATTTTCACTATCCATAGTTTCAAACTCAATAGAGGTCAATATCTTTTTGCTATCTCTTAACAGGATGTAATACTCAATTTTTAAAAAAATTTTATGCAGCAATAGTAATCATCTCTACCACCACGTGACATGCTCAAATCAACACTCTGAGATCTATAAATGTAACTGTTGCCATTCCATTGTGTTGTCCCTAAGAATCCAAGTATTCCTCTGTATTGTTCAGGACTGACCATTACAATTTTTTAAGAGGCTTATCCCTTTCATCTTGAACATGTACCACTTGTTTTGATGCCATATTTAGAAAATTCTATAAGCAACAGCTGGATCATGCAGATGTTTTATATGAAGAAAATATGTGCAGTTTAAAGCATCTGAGATACTGCTGTAAATTTAAACTGGATTTCTGGCCAATTTTAATGAAAATTTTAATTTCAATGAAACCCATGTCCGAATTGAATATGTCCGAATTGAATATGGACAATGAAACTCATGTCCGAATTGAATATGGACAAGCCAGTGTCCTATTACATCAATAATCATGTTTCTGTAAGCTTTGCTTTTATTCCATGTATGTATTTTAAAGGTCATTTTTGTAACACTTTGGTCAAAATGTAAGGGTTGGAAGGTCTGAATTAAATAAAATACAACCTTGATGTTAGTATTGATATATTACCTTGCAAATATTGTCATTTTGCCTAATGAGACTGACTGACTTTATTTGATGACAAATAAACTTATGGATGCCCTGCATGTTGTTTTTTCCCCTAAGAATCTGAATATTAATATAATTAAAAGAAGAAAATATTTAATGATCGGTAAATATTTATTTTCATAATTTTTCATTACACAAACAAACGTGCTTTCTCTCTCCCTGCACAAAACAGTTGGGCAAGAATTGCGTTTTTGTCCCAACATTGAACATTTGTCAATCAGGATAAGGAAAAGTTAATAAGTTTTAATTACAAAAACAGGACATTTTGCAACCTCTTTCACAGCATATTATTTTATGTCAGGTTACGTACCTGGCAAAGCATCACCGTTCTGTGTAGTCTCTTTCTGTGGAGTTCTCTCAGTTGTAGAATAACTGGTTTCTGAAAAAGAAAACAAATACTGTATGAGTTATCTTTAATATTTAATATTAATAAATAAAATACAACCTTGATGTTAGTGTTGATATATTACCTTACAAATATTGTCTTTTTGCCTAATGAGACTGACTGACTTTATTTGATGACAAATAAACTTATGGATGCCCTGCATGTTGTTTTTTCCCCTAAGAATCTGAATATTAATATAATTAAAATAAGAAAATACTTAATGATCAGTAAATATTTATTTTCATAATTTTTCATTACACACACAAACATGCTCTCTCTCTTTCTGCACAAGACAGTTGGGCAAGAATTTCGTTTTTGTCCCAACACTGAACATGTGTCAATTATGATCAGGAAAATTTAACACGTTTTAATTACAAAAACAGGACATTTTGCAACCTCTTTCACAGCATGATATTTTATGTCAGGATACTTACCTGGCAAAGCATCACCTTTCTGTGTATTTTCATTCAGGGCAGTTCTCACAGTTGCAGAATAATTGGTTTCTGAAAAAGAAAGTAAATACTGTATGAGTTATCTTTGGTTTTCAAACACTGCATACTGCTCCTCTGTTGTATATGTTTATAACTACTATTATTGTACCCAAAACTAATTTAAAAAAATAAAGTTATATACTTCATAATCAGATAATATTTTTAAAAAATAAAGTTATATACTTCATAATCAGATAATATTTTTAAAAAATAAAGTTATATACTTCATAATCAGATAATATTTTTAAAAAATAAAGTTATATACTTCATGATCAGATAATATTTTAAAAAATAAAGTTATATACTTCATAATCAGATAATATTTTAAAAATTAAAGTTATATACTTCATAATCAGATAATATTTTAAAAAATTAAAGTTATATACTTCATAATCAGATAATATTTTAAAAATTAAAGTTATATACTTCATAATCAGATAATATTTTAAAAAATTAAAGTTATATACTTCATAATCAGATAATATTTTAAAAATTAAAGTTATATACTTCATAATCAGATAATATTTTAAAAAATAAAGTTATATACTTCATAATCAGACAAAAATTTAAAAAAATTAAAGTTATATACTTCATAATCAGATAATATTTAAAAAAATTAAAGTTATATACTTCATAATCAGATAATATTTTAAAAAATAAAGTTATATACTTCATAATCAGACAATATTTTAAAAAATAAAGTTATATACTTCATAATCAGATAATATTTTAAAAAATTAAAGTTATATACTTCATAATCTGATAATATTTGAAAAGATTAAAGTTATATACTTCATAATCAGATAATATTTGAAAAAATTAAAGTTATATACTTCATAATCAGATAATATTTGAAAAAATTAAAGTTATATACTTCATAATCAGACAATATTTGAAAAAATTAAAGATATATACTTCATAATCAGATAATATTTTTAAAAAATAAAGTTATATACTTCATAATCAGATAATATTTTAAAAAATTAAAGTTATATACTTCATAATCAGACAATATTTTTAAAAAATAAAGTTATATACTTTCATAATCAGAAAATATTTTAAAAAATAAAGTTATATACTTCATAATCAGATAATATTTTAAAAAATAAAGTTATATACTTCATAATCAGACAATATTTTAAAAAAGAAAATTATATACTTCATAATCAGATAATATTTTAAAAAATTAAAGTTATATACTTCATAATCAGACAATATTTTAAAAAATAAAGTTATATACTTCATAATCAGACAATATTTTAAAAAATAAAGTTATATACTTCATAATCAGATAATATTTTAAAAAATAAAGTTATATACTTCATAATCAGACAATATTTTAAAAAATAAAGTTATATACCTCATAATCAGATAATATTTTAAAAAAATAAAGTTATATACTTTCATAATCAGATAATATTTTAAAAAATAAAGTTATATACTTCATAATCAGATAATATTTTAAAAAATAAAGTTATATACTTCATAATCAGACAATATTTTAAAAAAGAAAGTTATATACTTCATAATCAGATAATATTTTAAAAAATTAAAGTTATATACTTCATAATCAGACAATATTTTAAAAAATAAAGTTATATACTTCATAATCAGACAATATTTTAAAAAATAAAGTTATATACTTCATAATCAGACAATATTTTTAAAAATAAAGTTATATACTTCTTAATCAGATAATATTTTAAAAAATTAAAGTTATATACTTCATAATCAGATAATATTTTAAAAAATAAAGTTATATACTTCATAATCAGATAATATTTTAAAAAAATAAAGTTATATACTTCATAATCAGATAATATTTAAAAAAATTTAAGTTATATACTTCATAATCAGATAATATTTTAAAAAATTAAAGTTATATACTTCATAATCAGATAATATTTTTAAAAAATAAAGTTATATACTTCATAATCAGATAATATTTTAAAAAATTAAAGTTATATACTTCATAATCAGACAATATTTTAAAAAATAAAGTTATATACTTCATAATCAGATAATATTTTTAAAAAATAAAGTTATATACTTCATAATCAGACAATATTTTAAAAAATTAAAGTTATATACTTCATAATCAGATAATATTTTAAAAAATTAAAGTTATATACTTCATACTCAGATAATATTTTTAAAAAATAAAGTTATATACCTTATAATCAGATAATAATTTTAAAAAATAAAGTTATATACTTCATAATCAGATAATATTTAAAAAAATTAAAGTTATATACTTCATAATCAGATAATATTTTTAAAAATTAAAGTTATACCGGTATACTTCATAATCAGATAATATTTTAAAAAATTAAAGTTATATACTTCATAATCAGATAATATTTAAAAAAATTAAAGTTATATACTTCATAATCAGATAATATTTTAAAAAATTAAAGTTATATACTTCATAATCAGATAATATTTTTAAAAAATAAAGTTATATACTTCATTATCAGATAATATTTAAAAAAATTAAAGTTATATACTTCATAATCAGACAATATTTTAAAAAATAAAGTTATATACTTCATAATCAGATAATATTTTTAAAAATTAAAGTTATATACTTCATAATCAGATAATATTTTAAAAAATTAAAGTTATATACTTCATAATCAGATAATATTTTTAAAAAATAAAGTTATATACTTCATAATCAGATAATATTTAAAAAAATTAAAGTTATATACTTCATAATCAGACAATATTTTAAAAAATGAAGTTATATACTTCATAATCAGATAATATTTTTAAAAAATAAAGTTATATACTTCATAATCAGATAATATTTAAAAAAATTAAAGTTATATACTTCATAATCAGACAATATTTTTAAAAGATAAAGTTATATACTTCATAATCAGACAATATTTTAAAAAATTAAAGTTATATACTTCATAATCAGATAATATTTTTAAAAAATAAAGTTATATACTTCATAATCAGATAATATTTTAAAAAATTAAAGTTATATACTTCATAATCAGACAATATTTTAAAAAATAAAGTTATATACTTCATAATCAGAAAATATTTTAAAAAAATTAAAGTTATATACTTCATAATCAGACAATATTTTTAAAAAATTAAAGTTATATACTTCATAATCAGACAATATTTTTAAAAGATAAAGTTATATACTTCATAATCAGACAATATTTTAAAAAATTAAAGTTATATACTTCATAATCAGATAATATTTTAAAAAATTAAAGTTATATACTTCATAATCAGATAATATTTTAAAAAATTAAAGTTATATACTTCATAATCAGATAATATTTTTAAAAAATAAAGTTATATACTTCATAATCAGATAATATTTTAAAAAATTAAAGTTATATACTTCATAATCAGACAATATTTTAAAAAATAAAGTTATATACTTCATAATCAGATAATATTTTTAAAAAATAAAGTTATATACTTCATAATCAGACAATATTTTAAAAAATTAAAGTTATATACTTCATAATCAGATAATATTTTAAAAAATTAAAGTTATATACTTCATACTCAGATAATATTTTTAAAAAATAAAGTTATATACCTTATAATCAGATAATAATTTTAAAAAATAAAGTTATATACTTCATAATCAGATAATATTTAAAAAAATTAAAGTTATATACTTCATAATCAGATAATATTTTTAAAAATTAAAGTTATACCGGTATACTTCATAATCAGATAATATTTTAAAAAATTAAAGTTATATACTTCATAATCAGATAATATTTAAAAAAATTAAAGTTATATACTTCATAATCAGATAATATTTTAAAAAATTAAAGTTATATACTTCATAATCAGATAATATTTTTAAAAAATAAAGTTATATACTTCATTATCAGATAATATTTAAAAAAATTAAAGTTATATACTTCATAATCAGACAATATTTTAAAAAAAAAAGTTATATACTTCATAATCAGATAATATTTTTAAAAATTAAAGTTATATACTTCATAATCAGATAATATTTTAAAAAATTAAAGTTATATACTTCATAATCAGATAATATTTTTAAAAAATAAAGTTATATACTTCATAATCAGATAATATTTAAAAAAATTAAAGTTATATACTTCATAATCAGACAATATTTTAAAAAATGAAGTTATATACTTCATAATCAGATAATATTTTTAAAAAATAAAGTTATATACTTCATAATCAGATAATATTTAAAAAAATTAAAGTTATATACTTCATAATCAGACAATATTTTTAAAAGATAAAGTTATATACTTCATAATCAGACAATATTTTAAAAAATTAAAGTTATATACTTCATAATCAGATAATATTTTTAAAAAATAAAGTTATATACTTCATAATCAGATAATATTTTAAAAAATTAAAGTTATATACTTCATAATCAGACAATATTTTAAAAAATAAAGTTATATACTTCATAATCAGAAAATATTTTAAAAAAATTAAAGTTATATACTTCATAATCAGACAATATTTTTAAAAAATTAAAGTTATATACTTCATAATCAGACAATATTTTTAAAAGATAAAGTTATATACTTCATAATCAGACAATATTTTAAAAAATTAAAGTTATATACTTCATAATCAGATAATATTTTAAAAAATTAAAGTTATATACTTCATAATCAGATAATATTTTTAAAAATTAAAGTTATATACTTCATAATCAGATAATATTTTAAAAAATTAAAGTTATATACTTCATAATCAGATAATATTTTTAAAAAATAAAGTTATATACTTCATAATCAGATAATATTTAAAAAAATTAAAGTTATATACTTCATAATCAGACAATATTTTAAAAAATAAAGTTATATACTTCATAATCAGATAATATTTTTAAAAAATAAAGTTATATACTTCATAATCAGATAATATTTAAAAAAATTAAAGTTATATACTTCATAATCAGACAATATTTTTAAAAGATAAAGTTATATACTTCATAATCAGACAATATTTTAAAAAATTAAAGTTATATACTTCATAATCAGACAATATTTTTAAAAAATAAAGTTATATACTTCATAATCAGATAATATTTTAAAAAATTAAAGTTATATACTTCATAATCAGACAATATTTTAAAAAATAAAGTTATATACTTCATAATCAGAAAATATTTTAAAAAAATTAAAGTTATATACTTCATAATCAGACAATATTTTTAAAAAATTAAAGTTATATACTTCATAATCAGACAATATTTTTAAAAGATAAAGTTATATACTTCATAATCAGACAATATTTTAAAAAATTAAAGTTATATACTTCATAATCAGATAATATTTTAAAAAATTAAAGTTATATACTTCATAATCAGATAATATTGAAAAAATTAAAGTTATATACTTCATAATCAGACAATATTTTAAAAAATAAAGTTATATACTTCATAATCAGATAATATTTTAAAAAATAAAGTTATATACTTCATAATCAGACAATATTTTAAAAAATTAAAGTTATATACTTCATAATCAGACAATATTTTTAAAAAATAAAGTTATATACTTCATAATCAGATAATATTTAAAAAAATAAAGTTATATACTTCATAATCAGATAATATTTAAAAAAATTAAAGTTATATACTTCATAATCAGACAATATTTTAAAAAATTAAAGTTATATACTTCATAATCATACAATATTTTAAAAAATAAAGTTATATACTTCATAATCAGATAATATTTTTAAAAAATAAAGTTATATACTTCATAATCAGATAATATTTAAAAAAATTAAAGTTATATACTTCATAATCAGATAATATTTTAAAAAATTAAAGTTATATACTTCATAATCAGATAATTTTTTTAAAAAATAAAGTTATATACTTCATAATCAGATAATATTTTAAAAAATTAAAGTTATATACTTCATAATCAGACAATATTTTAAAAAATAAAGTTATATACTTCATAATCAGATAATATTTTTAAAAAATAAAGTTATATACTTCATAATCAGACAATATTTTTAAAAAATAAAGTTATATACTTCATAATCAGACAATATTTTAAAAAAATAAAGTTATATACTTCATAATTAGATAATATTTTTAAAAAATAAAGTTATATACTTCATAATCAGACAATATTTTAAAAATTAAAGTTATATACTTCATAATCAGATAATATTTAAAAAAATTAAAGTTATATACTTCATAATCAGATAATATTTTTAAAAAATAAAGTTATATACTTCATAATCAGATAATATTTAAAAAAAATTAAAGTTATATACTTCATAATCAGACAATATTTTTAAAAAATAAAGTTATATACTTCATAATCAGATAATATTTTAAAAAATTAAAGTTATATACTTCATAATCAGATAATATTTTAAAAAATAAAGTTATATACTTCATAATCAGATAATATTTTAAAAAATTAAAGTTATATACTTCATAATCAGACAATATTTTTAAAAAATAAAGTTATATACTTCATAATCAGATAATATTTTGTCCACATACACTATAAGTAAATCAAATAGAACCTTGACATTGCTTTGGATATCTCACCTGGTAAAGATTGCCTTTTTGCCTGATTTCAAATTTCTAACGCTAGTAAAATGTAATAGGTTTTCATTTTTCCAATGAATATTAAAAGGTTTGATCTGCCATAAAATTTATATCATTTATCCAAAATTGTAATGGAAAGCAATATATAGTGTTTGTTCATAGAAGCAGAAATATAATATTGCCATGAAAATGACAATGTCATAAATGGAAAACAAACGATATTGTTATTGATAACAGCAAATTAAAGTAAATGACAATGTCCTAAAACGGAGAGAAAAAATGATATTCTTACTGATAACAGCAAATTAAAGAAAATGACAATGTCATAAAATGGAAAACAAACGATATTCTTTATTGATAACAGCAAATTAAAGAAAATGTCAAAGATATTAACTTTAATATAAATCTAAAGGATGTGGCACATGCATGGTACTAATCCCTAGGAATTTTTGGAAGATATTTAGCGGTCTAAAGAAAATTAAAATTAGTAACACTGGCAGGTGTTCTATATTCAAGCTTTAAATTCAGATGATACATCCTTATATAATGAAGCTCAGTTTAATACATTGATAAATCTAGAATATGGATATGGAGCTTTGAATGGCCACATCACATTTGAGTAAATATAATAAGAACAGATAGATATTCACCGAATCATTTGAGTAAACATATTTGATTTGCATGGAACTGAGAACTGAATTGATGGAGCTTATGATGTTACGTATATTTGATTTAAATAATTTATTTATTTTTGTCAGATTCAAATTGGACATTTTTGGGTTTAAAATTCATTAATTGGGAGAAATCTTTTCTAGAGAACTTCTCTTCATCACATGACACTGTCATCCATCTTGGATTACATTGTCAAGATTCGAACCGGGAACTATTAGAATATTTTATTATCAGGACTTTTGCAATTCCACTAGTGGATTATATTGTGAATTCTATTTGGATTAATTTTTGAACTTGATTCTCTAAAACCGTAAGTTTATTTATTTTCTTTTATGAAAATATTTGTACTCAATAAATTGTTTGTTAAATGTTTACACGCTTGTTATTCTCACTCTTTCTATGTTACTGTTTATTCGAGCCTAAGCACGTAGCAATGCATATATGGAAATATAGTAGTACTAGAATTAGATAATGGATAATTTTATGTGGACAGTATAATGCAATGAAAATTGTACTGTTCATTTTAATAGTCACAAGAGAGTTTAAATCCATGAAAGAAAATGCATAGAACTGAGGGTATAACCTGAGAACTAAGAAAATCCATATTAAAGTTCCAGATGCATATTTAGGCACAAGCCAGGGCAAAAACTGAAGAGCAATGTTACATAAGATTCCAAATGCATATGGTCGAGAGGAAAAAAAGCAAGGACTTTGATAGAAGAGATAATGACATGTGCAGCAGACTGGGTCTGAATTATGTTCTGATTTATTCCCAGAATCCCCTATGTACAGCCATGAAAAATGAATTTTTATGATATGGATGAAGCTAATTATACAGTGGAAAAAACAAACTACGCAATACCTACAGATGACATGATAGATGATATAAAATAACATATTCCTATTAAATGATATTTATCTAGTCTGGCTTCAAGATGCAACCAAAACCAAGTTGGATGTGTTGTAAGACCTAATCTTATTTGTTTCTGATTTATATTAATTGCTGAAATCAAAAGAGAGTTCATGCTGGAATACAAATATTACATGAAATGAGTTTGTGGATGGATGAATATATGTTTATGTATATGACTGAATTAATGGGTGGACAAATTAATCCTTAAAACTCACTCAAAATGGTCAGTTCTACTTCTCCAAGCTTTTTGGAAGATTGAATGTAAAACTTTCTCTCATAAGTTTCATCTATGTTGGCAATCCTGATGTTTCTCTTAGCATCCATGAATATCTTTTTGTAATTATCTGCCTTCCAAAGCGTTGAAATGTATCCATTCACATACTTAAATGTTGCAATGAGGCTGGGATTTCTTACCCCATTGACAAATAGGGAAACATCTTTATCCGCATTATCTGCTGTAACATTTTCAAACAAAAGGACTAAACTATTTTGTTCAACTTCTTTTTTATCTGCAAAGAAGAGAATACAATGGTTTATTAAAGTATCATTATACTGTTTGTTATTTTTCCTATTAATAAAGATGTTAATATTAATAAAGATGTTAACATTAATAAAGATGTTAATCTCACATGAAGAGTACATAATTTAATGTTGGCATTAATGATGTTCACTTCTACAGGTATGATTAATACATCAACGATTAATACAGAACTTCATGTACCACTCTCCTCCTATGACTTTTGACCTCCAAGCTAGCAACATTATGTATGATATGGTTTGACCTGGTAAAATTTTATCAATTATCTGTAACAATAATAAAGCAATTTTTGGCAATATGTTCTTCCGACAATCATTCTAATGACAAATGGCATGAAAGACACTGTCAAGTCAAAATATATAACAGGACGGAATTTCACAAAAATATATTTAGTTATTCAGACGTCATAACTGTACACAAACAGAGGTTACTGATTTATACTTTTCTGTTCCCCTTAGGCAGAGAACATGTCTATGGTATATTCAACACTGTCTCATCTAGATATGCAACTAATTAAAGTTTGATTGATATATCTTCAGTGGTTCCAAAGTTATAAAAATAAACAAGAATGATTAGCACTGAATACAATGGTAACTATCCATGCTGTCATGTTGACCCTGAGGCAAGAAGTCTGGGTATTGTAAAAACACACCATCTAGTCATGATATGTATTTAGATCACAAATGTAAGGCAATATCTTGAGTAGTTCAAATTTTATACTCCAGACATTAAGTCAATGGATTATACATTTGCTTGTTATGGCTTTTATTTCAAGACAGGGGGTGGCTATAAAATGTGACATACCATATCATCATGATATATATTTGGATCAAAGTTTTTTTTAAAAAATTGTTATTGCAGTGAGTATACTAAATAACTGGTTGGCACCATTTTCATTTTGGACCATCTAGACGTCATAACAAGCCTTCTGGTCTAATCTCTGCATCAATATGACTTTTTCTCTGGCGGAAAAGTGTTAACAAATCTTTCAGCAGTGGAGATCATAATGGACATCAGCTGAATGTGGACTAACTAAACATTATATAATGTTTTTAAAGTGAAAATAAAAGGCTGGATTTTCAAGATGGCCACTGTGGTAACAATACTGAATTTCTCCACCATTTTAATTTGGGAGCAATTGAACTATGAACTAAATGTGAGTGTAAAGTTTCCTGGAAATTATCAGAGATGTAAGTTAAGAAGTAATAGTGATGGCTGGATGTCTGATAGATGGATGGTCGGATGGATGGATGTGCAATGGCCAAAAGACATTAGACAACAGATCACCCCTAAAGCTCTTCTGTGACAAGAGTGTCCAATTAAAGCAAAATGAATTTTCCATAGATATTAATAAGGAAAAATAAAAATAATAGGCAATGGATTTTGATGTTTCAAATGTAATAATTTCTATATGTTAAATAATAGGTGTCAAACCTGCTTTGAATGTAATAATTTCTATATTAAATAATGACAATCATATAGGTGTCAAACATGCTTCAATGAGACAGGTAACAAGCTATCTACAATAATTGTCTTTTATTATGAAGCATTCACCAAGCCAGCATCAGCCTTAGTCATCAACAGCCTTAGAAAGCAACAGCCTTAGTCAGCAACAGCCTTAGCCAGCAACAGTCTTAGTCAGCTGGCCATGGGCAAATGCTTCATGTTTAATGTCTGACAGCCTTTAGACAGAGAAGTTTATCCATTAATCAGCATGGTGAAGCTATACTATGCATCTTCATAAATATTCATGCCTCCTCTGACAACCCCATCATGAGGAATAAAGCAAGGTTTTCTTTCTTCTACTGTCCCAGGAATAAAGGTGTAAACAGGTAACCGTGTACTCAGGTATCCACCTATGCACAATTGGATGGGTAACAAAACTAGCTTAGGGTAACCGTTTACGTATAAAATCATCAAAACAACGTCTCCAAGTTCAGATTAAAGATTATAACTGGCAATAAGAGTGGCAAGTGAGACACAGAATAATCAGTACAGTTCTAGGCTTGTTTCATGTGATATTTATGCATCATAGACTTCTGTCTACTGATCTTATAAATTTGATGTGCACGACTATTTGGCTTTGTACACTGAACAGTTTCCATATTTTCTGTTTATAGTCACTGTACATAACACAATTCCAAGAAAACAGATGGATTTCTTGAATTATAACCACATCTCAGTTTCATTATAAGCTATTACACACTTAGGTAGCAGACCAGTCTACACTGAAAAGCAAAACTATGATGGCACCAATGTATTAAGTGAAAAGGGCTTTATTGACGTGCATGACTCTTGGATGTCACATGACAACAAAACGTTACAATAAACATACTATTTTAAAATTGAAAAACATTTTGTATCAGGAAATGTATAAATAGTGCTTTACAAATTTTGAAAGGGGAATTTGACAGGTGACCTGATGTAGAACTGCATTCAGAATCTGTGGACTTAGGAAAAGTTAAACTTGATGCAGACTAGTTAAACTTCAGGTGAATGTAACTTTTGTGTATAAATAATTTATAATTTGTGTCTGTATTCTGATACTAATGCACATGGATTTAGCCAATTTGCTACAAGAATTTTTACTAACTGCAGATCCAGGTAAGTAGCAAAACTGTTTATCATTTGGGTTTCTGTAATTATGGCATGTAATATATAAATCATGATGATGAATTTGAATTATAGTGCTGTATCGCCCAAAAGGGGCATGTAGCACTGTTTTAAGTTTCCAGCAAAGCTGGATATTTAATTTCTCCTGGGGGTGAGGAATGGTACCACTTCCCCCAGGCATTTATGTACTCAAGGAGTACTATTTAATTTGGTTGTCAGGTCGGGTTTGCTATTAAGTAACCATCGACCTAAATGGAGGACCTTGGGTGAGTGGAAATAGACCCAACACACACTTAACCATAACAGCCAATTATAAGTGTTAATGGTGTCAAATGGCACAAGTAGAGGTATTAGAAAATAGTTTCACATCTCTGCCATTTTGGAGTTATCTGTGTTGTGGCAATAAAAGAGAGGTACCATTACGCCCAAAGATGTCGTACAGCCCACAATATCATGATTCCATGCTTAATGCAAATCTGGTCCAGTTATTACTAATGGACAGGAAAACACCAATAATGTGCGAGCCACCTATGCAATTAAATCAAATCAATGAAGTCGTAAAATTTGTTTAACTATCTTACCTCTAGTACAAAGTGTACATATATTAAGTCCCTAACAAGATTGAATACTAAGATGTCTATGCGATAAAAATAAGTATAGTCACTGTTTGGTAAAAATAGCTTGTTAATTTTGAACGGTGTGCAAAAAAAAAAATGATCAAGTCAGGTTTCATAAAATGGATTGTTTGAAGAGGGTTCTTGTACCAAATGAGGACCCTGTTAACCAGGCAATGAAAGCAATCTAATTCTTTTCTGTGCTGCATTTTCTTGTCTGTAGCCCCTAATGTCAGGCTGCCACCTTGTTCTCATGGTGTCCCAGCATATTGTTGTTCCCTCATACCAGCATTTTTCTTTGTCCTGGGTTCTTTGAAGTTGTTTCTCTCCTGATGTTTTTTTTCTTCCCGGTTTTGATCCAGCGGTGATGTCCCTTTATCCAAACTTGTTCCCACTTAAATTGGATGAACTCTGTGCTGTTTTGAGTTAATAGAATCTACAGCCCATACTCCCCAGCCCTTATAGTTGATTTGGGGGTCTATATGCCTAAAATTTGATAAATTTAATTGCAGCCTTTTTCTGCAGGGCCTGGTATTCTTGGGTTTTTAGACTACCTCATACTGTCTCAATTGGGATCATAATATCGGGACAGAATTTTATGATATCAGACCATCTACTTTTATTTAATTTTTGGCTCTCTGACTTTAGAATTGAATAAGTATTTGGTAATTATTATTTACTGTCGATGAAGCTGTATTGAGAGGAAAGTTAGAGAAGGTTATAGTAGTGAGGGTAGGTTCCTATACTTATTTTATGGTCTGTTTTTAAAAAGAAAATTTTTATTTGGGTGTGGGGTGGGGGTGGGGGGGGCATTTACATGGTGTTTTTATTCACTAATTGTCTTCATTATCTATTCGCTGTGGTTTGTGGACCCCTATTACTTTATCTGTCATCTACTTTATTGACTTGTTATTATTTCCGGAGTGATTTGATTACTCTAAGGGCTTTGAGTAATTTTTCCAGGCTCCCTAATTTGTTTCTAGGGTTACTTGCATCTTTATTTTTCCGTTTGGCTGCTCAGTGTATGAGCCTTGGTGATCTCATGCCCACCGTAGTGTATGTGGATTCCAAGGACGGTTAAGATCTACCTGCTTTTTCTTGGTGGTGCTTCCATTCCTTAAAGATGCTTTCTTTTTGGTTGCATACCCCGGGAATACTCTAGTACTAGTTTTTATGTAATCCTTTTGGACTCCCCATTCTGTTTATAGAGTTACTCGCATCTTTAATTTCCGGTTTGGTTGCTCAATATACGAGCCTTGATCATCTCATGGCCACTGTAGTGTATGTGGGTTGTAAGGATGGTTGAGATCTACCTGCTCATTCCTGGTGGTTCTTCCATCCCTTAAAGAGGCTTTCATTTTTGATGATTACTTTTGGTTTGAGCTAGTACTAGGTTTCTTCCTTAGTTTTTTTTCTTTTTCTTCTCGCTATTATGTTCTTTATTTTTACATTTTCTAAATTTTCTCTAGTAGCCCTGTTGTTTTTAAAAATTCAATTATATTTGTTAATGTTGTTTGGGGTTTGATATTTGTTAATTGAATTATTTCTGGGTATGTATATGAGGCGGCTATGATTTGTTGTTTGGATCTGAATTTGTTCCTTTCCTTCTTGGTTATTCTACAATCATTTAAAGATATGGTGTAAATCTTCTGGGGTGTTACAATTGTAGCAATTAATGTTATGTGGGAAGGGTTCTACGTACTTTCCAAAGCTGTTTGCCAGTTTAGTTTTTCCTAAGAGAATTCGATTGATTATTGTTTGTTCATAGCCTGTGCACCTAGGTGGTTTTCTATTTCTATTTACTTCCTTAATGATATTATATAATGTTCTCCCTTTGTGATTTTGATTCCAATCTGTTTGCCATTTATTGTTAATTATTGTGTTAATTGGGTTGTATAGTTCATGTTTACTATATTTGAGTGGCATGTAATTTGGTTCATTGAGTTTTTCTTTAGCTATCTGGTCTGCTAAGTCATTTCCTTGGATATTGATGTGGGATGGAATCCACGTGTATTTTATGCTTAATTTGTTTATATTTATTTGTTTCATTATTGCGTTGGTTTGGTTTAGGAAATTCTCTCTTGATTTAGTTGTGTTATTTTGGATTGAGGTTATGACACTAAGCGAATCACTTATTATAACTGTCTTGTTTGGTTTGTTTCTTTTCAATCCATTTTAGTGCGTCTAAGATGGCCCAGAATTCAGCTGTGTATATGGAGCAATAGTCAGGTAGACGCCACCCCATTTGTATATTCAGTTCAGGTATTACCATTGCTGCAGCTGTTTTGCAAGGATTTATTATTTTAGATCCATCTGTGTATATTTTTAGGTAATTTTGATATTTGTTGTTAATTTCTTCTAAAACTAATGTTTTTAGATAGTTTGCTTGGTTTTCCTTGTTTCCTTTAGTCGAAAGGGAGATATTTACTATAGGTTTTATATTATTCCAAGGTTCTTTATCATATATAATCTTACTTTCTGCTATATTGACTATTGGTGTTATGCTATTCCAAGGCTCCTTGCCATATGAGATAGTATTTTCGGCCTGAAATAACTCTATTGGAAGTTGATGTTTTAAATCATGAACTAGTTTTCCCATAGGGGGTGACTTTTTCATAATTGCCCTGAAGGGTATATTACAATTATTTATTGCCTGGTAAGTTGGGTGAGTTTTTAGGAGTGTTGAAAGTCTGACTGCATATTTTAGGATAAGTTCCTGCCTTCTTAGATGTAATGGCAGTTCTCCGGTTAAGATTTGCAGCTCTGCTAGTGAGGTTGATGGCAGTGCTCCAGTGCCAATCAGTAGGGCTTTTCTCTGAATTTTATCTAATTTATTTAATTGACATTTGGGTGCTGTGTTATATATTTGACAGCCATAGTCTAGTTGAGATCTAATTAAAGCCCTATATAAGGTTAGGGTTGTTTCTTGATTTGCTCCCCACTTGGTACCTTTTAGGTTTTTTAATAAGTTTAAGTCCTGATTACATTCTTGTACTAGTTCATCTATGTGATGCGCCCATTTGAGATATTCATCATAATACATACCCAGAAATCGGGCTACTTTTACAAATTTTATTTCTTGATTTTGTATGGTTAGCTTGGGATATTGTATTTTTATTTCTGTTATGTGGGGTAAATAGTACTGCTACCGTTTTTTTTGTTGCGATAATTTGAATCCTCATTTATTTGCCCATTCTCCTATATTATTCAAACTATCTTGAATATCTGTTATAATTTTGTGGTTGGATGGGTTTCCTGCTCTCCATAGTCCACTATCATCTGCAAATTGCGATAATTCAACTTCGGGTGATGCCAGAGTTCTGTCAAGATCGTTTATCATGAGATTGAAAAGAGTGGGACTGAGTACACTCCCTTGTGGGGTTCCATTTTCAAGGGTATGTTCTTCGGAGTAAATGTCTCCTACTCTAATTATTATTTTGCGGTCAGTGAGGAAATTTCCAAAGATGTTATACATCCTTCCCGTAATGCCATAGTGATTTAATCTGGCTATTAGGCCTTTGGTCCATACAAGATCAAATGCTTTTTCAAAATCTATGAACACCGCAATTAAATTTCTATCCGCTTTTCTTTCAGAGTTAAATGCCAATTTTATAACAGTTTCTAATCTTATGAGTTTGTCTGTAGTGGACCTTTGGTTCCTAAATCCACATTGGTTTTCAGATATTAGTGTGTTACATTCAAGGTAGTGTTTTAGCCTTTTGGAAATAATGGTTTCCATAATCTTGCATATATTGTTGGTTAGTGAAATGGGTCGATATGAGTTGATGTCATTGTGATCTTTGTTTGGTTTTAAGATGGGTATTACTATCACAGTTTTCCATTTTTTTGGTAGCTTTCCTATTTCCCATATTTTATTTAATAGTTTTATAATAGACTTAATGATGTTATGGGGTAAATTTTTGTATATAGTGTATCCTATTTTGTCTTTCCCGTGTGAAGTTTCCTTTTTTGTTTTTAGTGCCTGATCCCATTCATATAGTGTTATTTCTTTATTTAGATTAGAATGTTTGGGTCCAAGGTCTTGAAATAATATCTTACACTTTTCTTCAGTTTTTTCCTTATATTGTTGGAATTCATTAGTGTGGTTGCAATCGCTGCTCACTTTTTTAAAATGTTGAGCTAATATGTCAGCCTTTCCTTTGTTGTTTTCAGCATTACTTATCGTGGGGGTTTTGTTGGTATTTTTGCCTCTAATTGTTCTAATTTTATCCCACACCTGTTTTGAGTTGGTTCTTATATTTATACTGGTGCAGTATTTTTGCCAAGTTTTTTCTTTGGACTGCTTGATCAATTTTTTTAGTTGTTTGTCTTTTTTCGTATATTCTAATAAGTCTGTTGTGTTATCTGATCTTTTGAATTTATTAAGGGCTTTTTGTTTTTCTTTCAGAGTTTGTTTTATTTGACAGGTCCACCATGGTACTTCTTGTTTATTTGGTATGCTATTTGTTTTTGGTATGCTAACAGTGGCCGCCTGTGTTATGGTCTTAATTGGTTTTCATAGTATATATCAATATCTTCATTTTCAATTGTATTTGGGTTGATATTTATTAGTTGATTTCCATTTGCAGGGTGGTAATTATTGGAAAGTGGTCACTCCCCATGGGGTCTATTTGATCCACTCTCCAGTCTGCCACCTGTGTCAATTTAGGCGTGCATAAGATAAGGTTGATGGAGGTCATGGTGCCATCAACCAGATTGAGTTGGGTTTAGGCACCATCATTACGTATGGTGAGGTTGGTTTCACTGATCCATTCCGTTAACCACCCACCCCTACTGTCCATCACCTATCGCCCCCACTGCACGCCATGAGCATTGAAATCTCTGCAAATGATTGCTTGTTCGATCCTTTTATATTTAATTATTTCCCTAAGTGCTGTGATGGTGTTTGTTTTATTATCTCCCAAAGGGTAATAGATATTGAATATTTGCAATTCGCTTTTCCCTGTATGTATTAATAGGGATTGTATTTCTATTGTTGTATTGCTTATTGCTATTGGTGTTATGGGGATTACTATTGCATTAGGAATGTTGTTATTTACATATATGTCCAATCCACCACCATTTTTTGCAGAGTTTTGGTTTATTTATATATGGTTCTCATCTATATCTGGTTCCTGTGGTCCCTATTTTACTTAATGTAGGTAGGGGAGCCGTGGTTTCCAATATTGTGATATTGGTTTCCTTTCTCTGATAGTTCCTTAGTTTATAAACTTTGTCAATATGGGAGCCTCCCTCTTTTAGTTTTTATGTTAAGGAATTTATATCTAGTTCATTCAGTTGGCCTTTTAGTTTAAGTACTGCTTTGTATTTGATCGGTTGTGACATTGGGGTGGTGGTTGTTTTGGTAGGCATGGGTTTAGTTCCTTGCTGTTCAAAGTCTGCTGTTCTTGAATCCAGACTGTTTTTGAGATTGTTTATGTCTTTCTACTTTTATTGGTATATGTCCTATTTGGGTTAATTCCAGGAATTTAGCAACCTGACTGCTGGTGCTGCAGTGTACTATTACATAATTCCTGTTTGGCCGGAAGACCCTAAACTGACCAGAATGTACCCTCATGAGGGCCCCAGTTAAACTAGTTGTGGACAAGTTAATGAACTGTGTCGATTTACTTTTAATATAAATGGTCAGTTCTAGTCTATGGTATTGATTAGGTTTTTTGCTAATTGTGTTTGATTCATATTTGGTGGGGTTAGTTGCTTGGACATTTTTTGTTGTTGTTGTGGTGGTGTTGAAGATACTGTCTTAGCTTATTTAATCTGTTTTCCCTGTTTCTTGTTTATTGTGGCAGGTTGTATGGTGTTTTTAAATTTGGGGTTATTTGTGGAATTTGGATTGAGTGGCCATTTACCTTTTCCCTCTCCATCCCATTTGTAGTTTTTTGTTTTGTTTAGGTTGGGAGGTGGGGTTACAACCTCATTGTCTCGGTAGATCAAATCTTTTTCCGTTAAAGGTTTGGATGGTCCATGTATTGGAGAATGATGAATTTTTGTTGTTTTTGCACAGTTTTGATTTAATTTAGCTACTTTTGATAGTACCGAGTCTGTGTTCCCAGTAATGAGCCTCCTGCTTTGGTTTGATTTCTTTGTGTTTGCCTTTGTTGTTTCTATAATTAGACTTTTGGATTGCTTTTCTGGCGAGTGTGCCATCACAAGGTAATCGGGGGTAGGTGAGCTGATTGTAGTTTCCGCTAAGCCTTGTGTTGCATTTCCTGATTCTAAAGTTATATCTAGCTTTTCATCTACCACAGGGCTGTAAAATAAACTGAACTCTACAGGTGATAACGGATTAAGTTTTTTCGCCGCTAGCCTTATTGCATCTAAATCGGGTGCTGAGTGACTTCTTAAGCTGAATTTAGTCACTTCCCTGTGGTGAGGGCTTGGGGTTGTTTTTGTGTGCTCGAAAGATTTGGTTGTTTGTGGGGTTCTATTTTGATTTAAATTTATTTCAGTTGTTTGAATATTTAATTTGCATCCACGCAAGTTTAATTTGTTTTGTGCCTGCTTGGCATGATCTGCTGGCTTGCTTAACTTTGTTTGGCTCATTTCAAATTTTGTTTTAACGGATTTAATGAATTTTATCAGTTTTATTATCTCCTGGATTTTTATGAATATATTTGGCAGATTATTAATATGTTAAAGTTAAGGTCAATTTATATGAAGTTATTTACTGATTTTCAAAAGAGAAAATAATAGCCGTTGTTATATCACTTGATTGCAAATTGAACAGAAGGTGTTTAAATTAAAAAACAGCGTGTATGGATGCAGTCCAGGAATAGTCTAGTGTGTGACCTAGATCCTGTTTAGTAAAATAAGCAGCAGCTTATGTATGGTAAAGTTAAAGTTAAAAGTTAGATTAGATTAATTTCAAAATAGTAAGTACAGCACAGAATTCTTAAATACCATAATCCTTTTGGTTGATGGGTTCAGCTAGGTGGTGGCTGGTAATCGGGGCTGCTGTGATTTTGAGGTCTGGAGTGGTCCTATACGTCTATCTTCATTAATCTGTCAGATTGGAATGACCATTTATGATCCAGATAAGATAACTGCTGTTTAAGCGACCAAAATTTTAACCCAAAATCTCTATAATTTTCAACCAAAAATCTCTGTAATTTTACAGCTATTTTTTAGCGATGTCATCTGCACATCATTGACGTCACCTGTGAATATATAGATAGCTCATTTGATTGGCTATGCACTATTTTACCACTCGTATTAGTAATAATTATGCTAATACCTTGTAAGGTGGTGTAGAGTAGCATAGATGAGTTACAACAAAGTGGCATTGATGAGCTTACAACAAAGTGGCATTGATGAGCTTACAACAAAGCAATTCAGGTTCGACATTAATATAATTTCCCTTTGATCAGGTACCTGGGTAACCACCCATTATGATTGGTAGGTACCCAAATGACTTTTCCTAAAATTCTGACATCCTTGTCCAGGACACATGCAATTTAAGGGCACTGAGAAAGAAAAGTTCACCTGTGCTTGACCCACATTATAGCAATCATGTAGTAGATGTAAATAGACCAGAAACATAGTCGTGCAGAATGTAAAAAATATGATACAATTAACAGTAGTAACAAAATGTACCTGCAAAAACTCCAATGAACAATGTCAGAAGAATCCAGCATATGACATTTGACTGCATGCTTGATCTAAAATGTACAAGATATAAAAGTGCATAAGTGCCAAGAACTACTTTTCTCAAGTGTTCTATAAGAAAATACCTCAAATAAAATCCTAAACCAGTAATTTAATGTAAGAGACTGTAGATGCAATGATATTAATATTCAAGTGTTAAGATAAACAATTACAATGAGACTTTGAAAATACTGTCAAATTAAACTTCAAATTAATAAAAGTTATTTAATAATGACTTCAAGAAATAGAACTGGCCCATCAAGCCTATGGCTGTCAATAATAACTGTCCTGCCTCAAAACCCACTGGCAATGGGCTGGAAGGCCAGTGACTAAACTGATCCCAACTCTGTCAATTAACTCCAGTATATGGTGACTTTTGTTTCATTAAGTTTTATGCACAACTGGACTTAAATTATTTAATTATATCCCATTATTCATGATGATGAAATCACTGAATATTCTCTCAAGATTATTCTTCATTAGACACAAAAACCTCTTAAGTTAGAAAAAAGCACACATTCACCAGTACAGTATTTATAATTTACCATACAATCTCACTCTATCTCACAGTATTTATAATTTACCACAAAATCTCACTCTATTTTTTAATAATATCCATAAAATATCTATCTCACAATATTTATAATTTAGCATAAAATCTCACTCTATATCAGTATTTATAATTTACCATAAAATATCTATCTCACAATATTTATAATTTATCATAATATATCTATCTCACAATATTTATAATTTAATATAAAATCTCACTCATCTTACAGTATTTATAATTTACCACAAAATCTCTATTTTGTTTTGCAAAAAACACTTCTGATCAGCCTAATCTTAGTATTAGATATAATCTGTATGTCAAGTATTGTTTTAACTTTACATGCCCTTGGGACACTTTCTCAATATTAAGTTGCAATATTTGCTAATCATAAATTAAAAAAATTTGCACGTGTCAGTAATGTAGCAACTAAGATTACCAAGTTTTATAAGAAATTCGGTTTTAAAAACTTTATAAAGTCCAAATTTGTTTTGTTTATTGGAGAAAAAGTGTTTTGGATAAGCGAGGAAATAATTATATTAAGAAAACAAATTATGAATGTCCAAAACACTTCAATCTTATGGATATACTGGTATAAAGAGAGTTTTATTTTGAGATGTTTCAATGTATATTGTTAAAATTCCATGGGTTGTAAACTACATACCGGTAACTGAAAGAAGAGAAACCAACATGTTTAACAAAACCAACAAATAATTAAACTCTGTTGTAAGTTTCAAAGTGAAAACCTAGTAACTACAATGTACCATATTTAATGTATGTATTGGGACACTATAAAAAAAACTTTTTTATCCTGTACCAGAACTTAAAGTGAAACTTTTTTCACCTAGATCATATGTCCTGTGACTTAAGAAGCAAAAAAAACTTTTATGGAATTTGCTCCCCCCCCCCACATGTTGCAATAAAATAGATGACTTTCTTTACAAAAACCTTTTTATATACATTTTCTTAAAACACTACATGAAAATTTATATCTTCAGCAAGATGCTAACAGAACATTCTAGTTCATAATCAAGGTGATCTGTATGTAGTGAGTGATTAAGTGTCCCACAGAAACAAGAAATGAAAACAAAATCTGACCTATACCAAATGAAATCAGCTGTGCAAGAAATTCCTCAATTGTGACCCCTAAACAGAGGAACATTAAGTTTATTTCACTTCTGTGCATTAACTACTAAATCCAGATCAACAGAAATAATTAATTTTGCACACTACTTGCTATCAAACAGGACTTCATACAGATTTTCTGTCAGAGATACATCTGAAATGGAGTACAGGATTTTAGTAATGGATGCAGAGGAAAGCATTTTGTGTTTTGTGACATTATCCATGCTCCAATTAATATCATCTGTGAAAGCATGATTATCAGGAGTGTCATCATGCCCATGTGTTAAATTAGACATAAACAAAACTAACAAGTTTAGTACAGTAAAAAAAATAAATTTTTTATCCAAGTTACAAAGTCAAAATTTAAGACACAGTATTATAAATTTAATTCCAAATAATCCAAACTGTCTTTTCACAAAGCCAAGTTTTCAATGTTATAAAGGAATTCCAATAGTCTTGAATTTCCTGATGTACCAATGTGCAATCCAGAATGTCTCTGAATGAATTTGCAATAATTCTAAATAATGTGTTAATCCAATGTCAATGAGCACCTAGTAATTCCAATTCCTCTCCATTTATATCTGGAGTCATATCGATTCTTGAAATTGTCCTTTTGATTGCAATGAGTAATTTGACTGTAATGAATAATTTTTTTAAAAAAACACTATTTGCTCAAAACAAAATGGTAATAAGTCAATCTATGAGAACATGCACGCTCTTGGTTCCCTTAAACATTTAAAATCACTCATTTGTCATTAAAATAAAAAGAAATTTTGTGAATAATGGGAGAAGGGAAAACCTTCACTGAGTGGGTGACAATACTGGAGTTTTCTTATCCATGAGACTCACTCAATATTTATTAAAAAATGTAAGTTTCAACTAGTGATGACACTGTAGAAGCTTAAACAACACTGACTAGCAAATATGCAAAGATATTCAATTGCAAACACGAGTACAGTTGAAAGACACAGCAGCTGTACAAAGAACCTTACATTGATTATATGTAATTGTACACATGGCTGCCAAAAGAATAATCTTGCCAGTTCAGACACAACTCTGCTGTGTGAATAGCTCCAGCCTAATCACTACGAAGGTGCCATCAATAAATGCCTAAAATAAAATAGTTCCAAAAGTAACAACCTTTAAAATTAGCTTTCCTCATAAATCCGGTGATCATTTGTGAGTGAACTGTTGATGTTCAGTATCCAGCCATCCAAACTGTATTGTATGCCTTAAGGGTTATTGGTAATGCACATTTCAGTACACATGCACTGAGTGAGTGAAGGTACACTGATTGTGCAGAAATAGCTAAAACTTATAGTAACAGTAACATCCCATTTCTTTCAGTTAAGTATTATTCACCATTTAGCAGTGAATACGTGAAACAAAACTGTATAATAAAATAATTCCATACTATTTTGTCCATGGACTTTAATGCAGTATTATGAAATCTATTTGTAGTAAAAAATTAAATGTCACTGTGAATGATCCATTTAGAGGAATGGAGATCTGGATTTTGTATAAAACTTTGAGAAGTTGAATATGTGCTCTTTTTTTGTACATACTGTTTGGAATAAAATGGACAAAATGGATTCTAGTTAACAAATTTCACAGTAATAAGGACAACATGACTGGGTTCACTGGATGTAGACCAATATGGCAGCCCAGATTACAAGAACACCGAAAATCACATATTTTTACCATGTTACTCCTGATGATACATGTATTATGATTTGTATGTTTATGACTAATGATTAACACAATTTTAAAAAAATTGAGTTAGGTGATTTTGAATGAATTATTTACATTTTTCTTTTTATAGCTCAACCTAGGTAATGAAGTCACTTGGTCATACTCGACTGGACAGCTTTCACCTCGGTTTTGAAGTAAATTATGTCTGTTTTTGTTTGAAAACATGCAAGTATATGATATTTCAAACCAAAATATGTAAAAACAGCTGTTCATTCGAGTAAAATCATGTATGACTGATTGATGTCATTACATGAATTGTGGGGTCTCCAAGTAGCTGAGTGGTCTAAAGCGCTATCCATTATGGATCACTGCCATCTCTCTTCTGTCATCGTGGGCTCAAATCTAAGATTCGGCTAATATGGGTATGTGAGAAATCTTACCAGTAACTTCTTGTGGGTTGGTGGTTCTTTGCATTGGTTTTCCTGGGTTCTTCCTCTACTAATAATACTAGCCACCATGTATAGTGTGCTGAAAAATGGCGTTAAACCCTACAACATGAATTGTGCTAGAAACTGGTAAATAATTTGTATCAAATTCAATTGCATTAAATTTAGTAAGAATAAGATTATTATTATTACTTAAACAATTACAAGTAATAGCATCAGGTTGTACACTGATAAGTACCGGTACACAAACAACCTCTAAATAATGGTGTATTTAAGTTTTTCTTTTGTTTTTTTAGTGTATTTCTGTGTTCTAATAACCATAGTTGTCAACCCCTTGAGATGAAAACCTGTACGTCAGATCAATAAAAACTTTACACAAAAAAATGTATACATACATTATATAAGATCAACAGTTTTAAAACAACAAATGAATTACACAATGTATTTTTACACATATTTACACAATTATTTACATTTCTGAAACTTTATTTCATACTCTTTATTATAACATTATCATCCTGTTCATCAAGTTCTTCATTGCCAATTTTATCTCAAGTCTCCATGTCAAATCTGAAAGATATTTTGTCCAGGTTCTTCAGTAAGGTTAGTAAGGATGCACGGTTGTCTTCACTGCCTGCCATCCCATCAATGTCTGCAAAGCGGAGGTCAGTTATGTTACACCCTCCAGTGCTGACTGTCCAATGGTGGTTTTCCAGGGCTTTGCTCATAATGTGCTCCAAGTAGATATTGAAAAGCGTGGGTGACAGAAGACAGCCTTGACGTACTGAGACTGTTGTCTGGGCAATTACTGCACTGGTAGCCTTGACGTACAGCTGCTTGATGGTATTGCTCAACTTTTGACCCATGTCGTATTTCTTCATTGTGGCCCACAATGCCTCATCCCACAATCTGTACTGCACTGTTACTAATACTAAGCACATTCATTTCACTTAAGCAATATGGCGTAAAGTAGGTCGCTAAATTGGTGACGTCATACCGACCCAACCTATTACCTTACAATGTTACTTTACGATAAGCGAACTCTTTTTAAGAAAACAGTCTAGGCCAAATATAGCAATAATCGTTTACTGAGCAAATTGAACTCTGAAAGAAATCAAATCATATGTGCAAGTGATGGGCACAGAGTATTCATTTACAAACCGAAAGTGAACTTGGGTACAAGTCCTCCACCACAATCAACTTCAAGCTTCTCAAAGCCAAAACTAATCCAGAATGTAAACTAAACAGTGAACCAAAATCCATATAATTAAACTCAAACACATTAAATCATTATGTTTAAAGATGTCACATTCTTACATGTACAAAATAAATCTACTATTAGTAGTGTTATACATACCATGGGTTCTACCCGGTGGGTATGACTAATTTGCGGAAAGTGGCTAAAAGTTACTAAAGTTGAGTAAAGTGCGAAAAGTTACGAAAGTGAGAAAGTCATAAAAACGAAATATTAAAAAAACAAAAATAGAAGGGAAAAAATACCAATAATTTATGTAAGCTAGGACGAGAAAAGTTGCCTTGAATTGATTATTTAAGGTTATTTGTTCCCAAAAGCTATACTATATATAAAATTATATTAACTGTTATCCATACAAAAGATTTTCTTTATTTGATAATATTTCATTTTTTCGCCATTTTTAAAATTAAAACAAAAAATAGCAAAGATTTTCGTTATCTTCATTTATATTAGTGTAAATGCATAGTTCGAATCAGCTATAATAACCTGATTTTGGATGTAAAATATAAAGTTAAAACGGGTGTGAAACGTGCTTCCAAAATCTTTATTTTGTAGATTTCTTTCAAAACAGCATGCACATTTTAAATATAAATATGAGTATTTATGTAAAATATTGTCTCTCGTTTTTATTTTTTCATTCTTGTTTTGGTTTTAATTTTTTTTTCTTAATCTGATGTTGTTATTAATGGTAGTAATGTTTTTAATTTTACTGTTTTTCACGAGCGTCCATCCAGCATATTTTGTTGATATTTTGTCAGAATATTAGTTAACATTCGTCAGAGTATCCTGTGACGACAATCTGCACCTGGTGTAGTTATATAACTACTTTTTTTAGACTGCACTTTACAGTTTGCGTTTCGCACTTGGCTTATTTTATGTATTTGATGATGTTCTAGTACCCTGTCGTAATTTTTAAAAAAACAGTTACTGGTTCTAAGACTGTCAAAAATCAGTCTAAGAACAACTAAGGACACAAACAAGCACTAAGAGGTACTACGTGCTACGAAATGGCATTATATTGTCATTAAACCACTAACAAAATATAAAAACCTTAAACTTTTGAAAATAGTTGCATCATTACACCAGCGACTGAAAAAAACAAACAAGAAATACAACTTTTTTGTATACAGAGTGCTAAGACTGTAAGCATTATTGGTGTGTTATTGTGTTAAAACATATATAAGACGTCGTGTTCTAACTATCAATAACTTTAATATGTACAAACGACTACTGTGAGGTCTTAACACAGAGTGGTATCAAAGAGGCAGACGCCTGATAATAGTACCAGTGGAACCAATGACTCATGCACAGAGGGCTCCGATTGGTCAGCTACACATGTATAATGTTACATCTCTCTTCTTACAAAGAAGAAGGTTTTAATACACTTTATTAAACTGTCTAAATTAATCGTGAGCCATTATAACTAACATATCAAAATCAAAAGCGTCTTTGATAGCAAATATTACAATGATTAACTAATAAATTTCTGCAACATACTGAGAATGAATTTTACAGTTTTTAAAATTCTTGTTGCATGCTTGAGTGCTATTCAATGTACACAACTGGTCCTTATATATTTAATGTACACAACTGGTCCTTATCTTGAATCACCGTCTGTGTTTATCAACAAAACGATACACCGTGACACTAATGACGGTTCTCTCGGTTCAGTCTCTCTATCTGAGAGTATTTGATTACACTGACTCGATTATCTTTGGCTTTACTAACCTTCCAGAACGTGTGTAATATCCACTTTGCTGACAATCTTGTGGGAATGTTGCGTCAGGCTCAGGTGTATTTTGACTGAAACATTGAGATTCCATTGACTGTGAAATTGGCATGCTGGCATTTGCGGGAAATGTTACAGCTGTACGCAGTGTGTTTTCGTTCTGAGAGAAGGGGGCATTTATATTACATTGCAAGGGGTGTAATTCATTAGTTTTCATGAGCTGACGTCTATTTCGACGATAAATGGTACCATCTTTGGTGCGAACTGAGTATGACCTTTCGTTGTGTCTTCTTATTATAACGGCAGGTTCCCAGTTTTGAACTTTGAATTGAACTCTAACTGATTCCCCTTCCTTAAGTGTTTTTAGTGGTTTTGCACTCGATGTAACATGTTGAAAGTCCCATTCTTTCACGAAGCTTGCGAACTCTCGGGAAGAATAGCATGTTTGATTGTCGCTGACAACGACTTCTGGTATTCCGAAGCGCGCGAATATACTTTTCATGTGATTGATAACAGTGCAACTTTTTGAGCTTGCGAGTGCCTTAACTTCAAAGTAGCGACTGAAATAATCTACTACAGCAATGTACTCTTTATTATCCCATGTAAATAGGTCTGTGGCGACTTTTTGCCATGGATATTCAGGGACGTCATGGGGAATGAGAGGTTCCTTTTGGTTAGAACTTCTGCGCTCCAAGCAGATAGAGCATTTCGATACTAAATCGGAAATGTCAACTGAGATTCTTGGCCAAAACAAAACATCTCTAGCTCTTTTCAGACACTTCTCAATACCTAAATGTCCTGAATGTACAGTTTCTAGCATTTTCTGCCTGAGTGCTTGTGGTATGACTATCTTTTGACCTTTCAAGATTAACCCATCAACAACTGAAAGGGTATCTCTATAATTCCAATAGTCAATTATCTCTGATTGACAGCTTGACCTCTTTTCAGGCCAGCCTTCAATTATGACCTGTTTCAGTATGACCAGCTGGGGGTTTTGTTCAGTGAGAGATTTAATTTCTTCTTTCTTACGATCCGATACAGGTGATGCTGATAACACCATATGCACATGCATATCTATACCTTCAGATACGGTGGGGTGTGTATCAGATAAGAACTTACGAGAGAGTGTGTCTGCTACGGGTATGTTCTTACCTTGGTAATGTTTTACCTCTAGGTCATAACGCTGCAGTTGCAAAAGCATGCGTTGTAGTCGCGGTGGGGCTGCATAGAGGGGCTTTTTCATTATAGAGACAACTGGAAGGTGGTCAGTTTGAACATGTACCTTTCTCGCGTATACATATTGATGAAAACGTTTGCATCCGAACAGTATAGCGAACATTTCTTTCTCTATCTGAGCATAATTAATTTCCGTTGTGGTCAATGATTTTGATGCATAAGCCACGGGCTTATCATCTTGTAATAGGGCGGCACCGAGCCCATATTTTGACGCATCAACTTACAAAGTCAGTGGTTTCTTAGGGTCAAAATAGGACAGAACAGGTCCCGGGCTTATTGTAATTATGTCTTTGACCTTTATAAATGCGTCCATTTGCGGAGAGTCCCATTCAAACTCTACGTCTTTCGCTAATAGTTGTCTTAACGGACTGGTGACCGCTGCCAAATTTGGGGCAAATCTGGACAAGTAGTTAACCATGCCAAGAATGGTTTCTAACTCCGCGCGGTTACTAGGGGGTTCCATTTCTCTGACAGCTGCTACTTTGGCAGGGTCGGGTTTGAGACCTTCTGGTGACAGAATGTGCCCGAAGTACTGTACTTCTGTGACACCTACTTCTAGTTTTTCCTCATTTAGCCGGATTCCTTTTTCAAGGGAACGTTTGAGAACATTTCTCAAATTTGTATCATGTTCGTCGCGTGTGTGTCCGAAAACTAGTATATCGTCGCAAATTGAAACTATACCATTTAAACCTTCAAAACTCTCATCGATCTGCCTTTGGAATTCATCTTGAGATGATTTCAAACCAAATGGGAGACGCAAGAAACGGTAACGACCGTATGGGGTGTTGAAAGTTGTAAGGTAAGAAGAGTCCGTTGACAGTTTTATTGCCCAATATCCTGACCGTGCATCCAATTTGGTGAAATATTTTGCACCTGATAATTGGGGTAGGACATCGTCTAATGCGCGCATAGGGTAATGGGGACGCAAAATTGCTCTATTAAGATCTTGTGGGTCGAGGCATACCCTTAGTTTACCCGACTGCTTTTCTACGACTACCATAGAATTCACCCATGCTGTAGGTGATGTAACCTGTGCAATAATATTTTCATTTTCCATGCGATCGAGTTCAGTTTTGAGTCTGTCTTGAAGTGCGACAGGTACTCGCCGCGGAGGGTGCACTACAGGTGTTGCCTTGGGGTCGATGTGTATGGTACATTCCCCTGGGAAAAGACCTATGCCGTTGAAGACTTCGGCATATTTCTCGAATACAACTGCCTTAGTGAGGGGCGTACTCTTGTTACATTGTAAATTTGACATCTGTGTCTGAACAGAGTATGTAAATTTAACTAAGCCTAACTCAATACAAGATTGTAAACTAAGTATAGGTGGTACTTTCGTTTTAACAATGTAGAACTCGAGTTCATGTGTACGTTCAGTGCGTTTACATGTGAGATTGACTGTACCCATTGTACTCAATAATTTGCCGTCATATGCGGATAATGTATTTGATGTAGGTTGTAGGGGATTTATGCCTAACTTTTTGTATATACGCGAGGGTATGATGTTAACTTGAGAGCCAGTGTCCAATTTAAAATCAATAGAAACTAAATGTGGTCCTACCTATATCGCAGCATACGCCTGGCCATTGGCAATTATATCCCTTTTTACACTGTCAATATACAAATCCTCGTTTTGATGCTCATTGTTAATCACACTGACTGTTGTTGATCTACATACTTTTTCAAAGTGATTGGGTTTATGACACTTATTGCAAGTCTTTCCTTTTGCGTGGCACTTATCCTGGCTTGAATGCGACTTGTATCCGCAGTGTCCACAGGTCACGTTCATGCTCCGTCTGGAAGACGTGGTCCATTTCTTCTTCGGCTGCAGTTCTTTTGTCTTGGCCTGTCGTTGAATTGTCGCATGCACTTCTGGTCTGGCTGATGCAGACATGGTCTGGAGTTGCTACTGGGCATATTCATGGCCTTGACTGATATTGATAGCCCTTTCCAAGGTCAACTTTTCGCCTTCGTTGATAAGTTTTTCTCGTATCCTTGATGATGATACCCCGAAAACAATTCTATCTCGAATCATGTCGTCTTCGTCTTTGAAGAGACAGTCTTTAGCCAATAGTTTCAACGAAGTCACATACTGATCTATTGTCTTGGAGCCTTGAATTTCGTTATTGAACTTGAATCTTGCAAAGACCGGATTTAATTTTGGTTGCACATGATGTTTGAATTTTGTAAAGATAATTGTTGGGTCCTTTTCATCTTCTTCTGTCAGAGTACATGAATTGAAAATGTCTCTACCTTTGTCTCCTACCCAAAGTAAAATGTAGTTGGCTTTAACCGCATCACTTCTTCTACTCATCGGTCCGTTAAATATCAATTAACCATGTTGTTGGAATTTAGCCCATGATGTGGTAAGGTTGGAATTTTCCCAGTCCATGGTGGGTGTTGGCACGCCGGAAAGATCCATTTCGAAGGTGTTAAGTTCGTATGCAGAATTTTCAACGTTTTAAAGGTTTTAAATTCGTCCTAAATCTTCCGTGGATTGTAAAGTTATTGTTTCAAAATATCCATTTACGATCCATGTGCTATTTCAATTGCGATCACTTCTGACACCATGTTGTGTTATTGTGTTAAAACATAATATAAGACGTCGTGTTCTAACTATCAATATCATTAATATGTACAAACGACTACTGTGAGGTCTTAACACAAAGTGGTATCAAAGAGGCAGACGCCTGATAATAGTACCAGTGGAACCAATGACTCATGCACAGAGGGCTCCGATTGGTCAGCTACACATGTATAAAGTTACATATTATGGATCAATAGTGTTGCATGTCGTATCTGCGCGTTTCTTGCTACTATCGATCAGTGAAGAAAATTATGGTTAGATGTTTTGTAAGTGAAATTAGTAACCAAGCTATAACGACCAAAACGTTGTGAGCAAGGCGGAACAAGTAAATATGTATGATTTAGTTCAGGTGACGACCAGCCAACAGTGACAAATTAAAATCAGTGTTTACCCTAATTTGAGCGTCAGAGACCCACACATTTTTTATTTTACCTCAACTTTAAAAAAAAAAACTTCACAAGCTTTCACCTTTACGGGAAACACATACCTTATTTATACTGGATTAAAATTGAAGTGAAGGAGTCGTGTTTGTGTTGTTGGCTTGACTTCGCTTGCGAAGATTTAGGAAGGAAGATGTCCACGTCTGTTGCACGCGTAATGGTGTCCGATAAGCCCAATATGTGACAGGCACGTCCATCCACAGAGGCTGCAGGGGAATGTCTGGGATGTGGTGGGTGCTGCCTATAGTTCTCGGCTTTTTCTTCGCCATTGTTTATCCTCCAAGCTGGCCCGTCTATTTCTTAAAAAGTGGCAGTTTCCCGGTCAACTGTACTTCGCCAGTTTTCATGGTCAGAAGCCTGTGATGCCCATTGGCGGTGATCAATGCCACACGTGGTGAGGGTCTTTTTTAAGGAGTCTTTATGTCTCTTACGAGGTGCCCCTCTATCATGTTGACCAGTGGACAGCTCACCATACAGTAATTTCATTGGCAGGCGATGATCCTTCATCCTGGACACGTGCCCAGCTCAGCGTAGCTGTATCGTCTTTAGCATTTCCTCACCGATGGTGATCTCTTGTTGTTTTAGGACTTCAGTGTTGGTGACAAAGTCACTCCAGTAGATGTTGAGAATGGTGCGGAAGGCAGTGCTATTAGAAGCGTTCAAGGAGGCGGAGGTGGCAGCTGTAGGTGACCCAGGTATCGGCGCCATATAGGATGGTGGTTAGTACGCCAGCTCTGTAGACGCTGATATTTGTACCTATCTTGAGACTGGCATTGTACCACACTCGTTTATATAGTTTGATGAAGAGCAGTTTGCCTTGGCCAGTCTGTTCTCTATATCTTTGTCGAACTTGGCATCAGATGATATCACACAGCCCAGGTAGGTGAACTGGTGGACTAGACTGAGCTGTCTGCTCAATGAAGAGCTGTAGTATGTTTTATACAATCTCTTGCAGTGTGGGTGCCTCATCGAATTCCATCTTTAGTGCTGAAGAAGGTGTAAAAGTGCTCTGACAGCGGTTTAGGATATAATCCCTGTCAGTGAGTAGCTATTATCCATCTGTACTCCGTAGGGGGCTCTGCATTTGGAATGAAGGACCATACACTGTTTCAGCGCTTCATAGAACCCCTTGAAGTCACGAGTGTCAGCGTACAGCTAAGTTCTTTCTGCAAGCTTTGTCCACCATTCATATTTTATGTCTCAGAGACTGCACTGGAGGAGATGCAGATAAGGCGAAAGGCTGATTTTTTTCTGTGGACAGGATAAATGAGCGAGGAAGGCTTTCATCAAACTTTCATCAACCGCGTTTTTATCGATAACACGATAACGTTATTATCGCTGTTTTTCCAGCATTTTTTTATTTAAAAAAACAGTTATCGTTGTTGTTATTGTTGTTTTCGCTGTTTGTTATCATTGAAATTTAAGGGGATTTTTCATCGATGTTATCGAAGTTGTCGTTGTTGAAAATCTTATGGATTTTTCATTCAAAGAATTTCCAGCGATAAATCAACCGTATATTTTATCTAATCCTATTCGATATATATATATATATATATATATATATATATATATATATATATATATATATATATTGAGAGAGAGAGAGAGAGAGATATATATATAGATATATATATAGATATATATATATATATATATATATATATATATATATATATATATATATATATATATATATATATATAGATAGATATATATATATATAAATGCCATCTATGAAGCATGTTGAGTTCACGATATCGCATATCGGAGTAATGATCTCCAACGTCATCTCGCAGATGTAGGATTGATCCACGCGTTAAATTCAAATACCGGAAAAGAAAAATTCCCTCAAGGAAAAAATAGCATCTTGGATAATAAAAACCGCCATGAAAGGTAAATTAATGTTGGGTTCTAGTATTTGATATGGAAGCAATTTATTATTCTCCAACTGGATACCACAAAGGTAAATCGGCAATCGACACACTCTCTAGCGCGGAAAAAGTAAAACATGTAACAGCTGTGGATTGGTTAGCCAAACAAGCAGTATGGCAAATTTATCTACCACCGCCGAAATTCAATATGCGTCGTTTGATGTTAATACACCAAATGAGGTTCATCAGGCTGATATATTATTTCTGCCGCATGACACAATTATAAAAAGTGTTTACAAATACGCGTTGACGGTAGTTGATGTCGCAAGTAGATAAAAAGAAGCTGAGCCGCTATAAGAAAAACCTCTTCTGAAGTTGCCTCCGCGTTCAAAAAGATTCATCGTAGAGGACCTATACGGTGGCCAAATCTTCTTCAGGTTGATCCTGGTAAAGAATTTCAAGGTGAAGTATCATCAACAATGAAGCAACATAACACTGTGATAAGATGAGGACACACAGCAATCCATCTTGACTAAGCGGTTTAATAGAACACTCGCTGATAAATTGTTTCATTATCAATACGCGACAGAATTCATCGATAATAAACGATCTCGCAAATGGGTTTAACGATTATAGGAAGTAATTACATCGCTCAATAATGAGGTCACCAGGATGATAAATATGAAACCAGCCATCGCGATAACAAAAAATACATAAAGCTCCAAGCAATCAAAGATTTTCAAAGAGTTTTTTCATCGCAGATATTAACTAGTAACGTCACAGTGAGATATGTATACGAACCCGGTGAACTTGAAGGTGGTACAAGAAGATCAACTGATCCGATATGGAGTATTACCACACATAAAATATTCCCGGATGATACTCAGTTACCACCAACTAATCTCAAATAATAGCAATTCTCCGAAGTTGATTTATTCTTTGTACTCGTGACACAGCAAGAAGAAGTCATAAACGATCCACATAATATTTTCTGTGATTGTCAGCCCTTGTGACGAGGGTATTTTCATCGCGTATCCTAACACCCAAGGATATTTATCGGCGTGTAGCGCGCCTTCTACTACGGTGATATCAACTAATACAATATCATTTAACACTAGTTCTTGACGTTTAGATTTTCCTGGGATATCAACGAGGATGTTTTGTCGTCGTGTTTCCGCTGGCCGGTAACATAACAGAACTGGATCCATTGGAAATTTCTCTTTGTGGGTGTTAAGTAGTTCCACCTGAAGACGATCTCTTATTTTTTTCTTCTGCTCGCGACAACTAGATCATTTGGATTCCATGTGTACCATACATAGTCATTGAGAGTTTCAAGGATCACCTTACGTGCTATTTCGCATTGTATATGATCCGGTTGTAACCTTTTTGCGGATTTTAATAGTTTTAATTCATCGTCGAGTGATTGATGATCTGTGTTGACTTCTTCGTAATAATCTATAAAATTCTTTAACCATTCGTGTGGGGATAATCCAGTAAATGGTGGTGGTTGACCGTGTTCACCGCACATAATCACCTCGGTATTTTTCGTTAACAACCAACCCATAAATGTTTTTAATCATTCTAATGGTACTGTACACGATTCATCCCATATAACTATTCGTGGAATACGTTTTACTCCCATACGATCGGGAGTCCATTTACCTCCACTCCATCGAAAGAAACTATGATATGTACACGCGATAGCTCCTCTGGATTTCATTTCACGTGCAAGACGATGAGTGGGAGTTCGTACAATCATGTCAGCGGTTTTCCCAAATAAATCAATTACTCGTGTTGTCTTTCCACATCCTCATGGACCGTTCAAATGAACTGTTTATGTCGTGTTCTTGGATCATACACAAAGATATACGGTGATACCAACGATAATGTATCGCCGTGGACAACGGCAAATTCTCTGACATCACGTAGTTCTTCGTGTTTTACTCTCCATGTTCCCCACCCACCGTTCCCCGTAAGATATTTCTTAACACGTTCGTAGGATTTTCTATCAAAGTAGAATGAGTCCGTGGCGACTCTAACAGCGATATCAGTGAATCTGTTTATCATCGATAATAAATTCATCGAGACATAACAAAGGATAGATGATCTTAAATGAGCGTATTGCGGTGATTCCCCTTCGAGATATTCAACGATGGTACCAAGTTTTTCTTTGTTGGATACAAAAGATGTTTCCCTCGACGTATATGTTTCCTTTGCTCTTGAATCCTCGATGATAAAATCCAATTTTCCGTCATCGAGTATCATTTATGATTGTCTACTCCACCTTGAGTAAACTTCCCTATTATTATTCTTCCAAGTTTTTTTACAATGCTCTTCTGTGATTTCGCGTAAAAGTACAATTTCGTAATCATGAAATTGTTCGGGGGTTGGTAGCCACACATTAGTTTGTGCTCGATATGATATTATCGCGGAGGAAACTGTTAACCAAATCAACATCCCCTTATCTAACAAGAACCTCAATAATACTATCGGGGCCAATTATTTCGTTGAGAAATGTTTTCCGAACCATACATAAAATATCGGGTGAAAATTATCTCCGAGTTTAAACGATATTATCTGGGCAAATCCAGTCAGATCAAAATCAGGTAATGGTCCATTTATCGCCACCTTAATCATCTCGTGTTTTGGATGACCAAATCATGTAAAATATTCATGGCATTCTCCATATCTGAGAAAACTCGCAGGATAACATGCTGCTATATCAACTCACATCATATCATCGAGGTTATGTTTTGTATTCCGTAGTTCACCACCATATTCTATGCAATTTTCTTGAACATCTTTACAAAAATCATATCTGGTCGGTTTCCAAGAGTTTTTTCTCTGGTAAAATGAACTGCAGCTGATGGCACCGTGAAACTATTACGGGTAATTTCATCGGGGTTGTCAGTGTACATCAACGCGAGATTATTCATCCGTGTTTGAAGAGCTTCTGTTTGATATAAGTCCATGTTTGACCTAACGAATTGATCGTATCCTCCTCCTTGTTCACTCTTAAATAACCATACTGAAACAGGATCTGTTTTACTTATCTCGTGGATGGCATGGAATATATTTCCGTGATAATACTTGACTGTTCGTGATACTGGAAAAACTCTCACGGAATTACTCCATGCATGACCATTATGATCGATGATTTCCATTGGAGCTCCTCCTTTTTTATAATGACCTCAATCATGTAAAATCTTTCCGGTATGTGTTTTCACTGTAATCGAAAATTTTAATTTCTTTTCCAACGTTGTAACACCGTTTATCGATGCTCCTGTGGATTTAACAGATTTACACCACGTAGCTATTTTAGATTTTCTCAATTCGGTTAATCCATTTACTCGTTTAGTGTTTTTAAAATGTTCAATGACTCGTTTTGCAACACAATTCAACATCGTTGAAATCTTCATCCTTGAAAATGTGTTTATATCTGGGGTATTAATCTTGTATAATCCATAAATCACCACGGTTTCAGGAAACGTCAGAGTATAATATTTGTCATCAATTCTAGTCAATGTACCAGGTTTAGTTTCTGCTGTTAAAATCTCATAATTTTTCTTTGAATCTAATATCTTTTTATTATGAGTAAATACCCTTCAAGTATTTTTTGTCATTACCTATCTCATATTTTAAATAAATTTTGCTGTATTTGACCTGGATGGAATATCTAACATTTTCAAAATTTATCCTCCATATAATTTCCCTGGCACGAGAATCGGTCATCGTGTAATTGAAACCAGAAACTTTAAACGTCTAAAAAATATATTTGGCGCCGTCGTCCTAAACTTCTATATTAGCTCGTCGAATACTCTTTTTAATTTTTGATAACCGTGTAGGGAATTTTCTCTTACCCTGTAAGCAAAATATGGTTCTCCGAAAAGAGTTTACCTCAAGCTCAGGATATGTAAAAAATTTCATATTATTTTTATTAAGATAAAGTATATTTAAATAAAACATATTTATTTATATATGCATAATTGTAATTGGTTGCCTATTGGCTCAACTACCCGTTGTGGTAAATTCCGCAAAAAAAAGAGTTTTGTGGGGATCATATGAAAAATATTCGTTGAGGAAGATCGGGTCCATAACCGTGTATCAATCGTAGTATTGGAGTACCAGGAAAAACGAATTTATGTGTACGCTGTGGACTAAACAATTACACGGCGCTGAAACGGTACTACGAACATCATAATAACAATTCTCCGATGAAGTCTCCGCAGGATTATTTCATCAGAAAAACACTTGATGATCAAAATAACAATGTAGATAAATAAAATCCCTTATAAAATAAATGAATCGCAACGAATACGTCGTTCATCCGATTTACGTAAACTACGAAGCGTCTCGAGATGGAACCATTGGACATCGAAACGAATAGTTCCATTATCGAATTTCCGTCAATCACCTCCGAGAGTAAATAGTTTGATATTCATCCCATGGATGGAAGCCTAGCAGCGTATGGTATACATTTGACGTTACACTTGAAAATATTAAACAATAGGGTATCATTTGCATTCGCGTATTTTTTCTATTACCGAATATTTCAATTTAGATTTTTTAAAATATTTTCGTATTATATGATGAACGGTGAAATCACATTGACGATTGCCGAATATGAAATGAAAGAACATCGTAATGGAATTTGGTACGATGAAGATTGGGATACACCAGCTGGAATTTACGACGATGACCCGGACCAAATGATGGTCTACGATTATTTCCCCGCCGATGACGAATATGACTCCGATGATGATTATTCTTTATTAGACCCTGCAACGCACCATGGAAATATCTTGTTTACGGTAGTAAATCTTCCATGTTGAAATTAAATCATTTCTATGAAACTGGACAAATTTCGAAATGGAATTTTAAAGAATTTAGAGAAATGTTATATATTATAACAATGAACAATCATTCAAACCGAACTCGATCGTGTACAACATCTTCACAACAGTACAATATTTACGAGTGATTACGTAGACGTCGAATACTCAAAAATAACTGCAGCGCGACGATTAAGTTTCCCCACGTACAAATCAGAATACCGTGTGATGAAAATTCTCTCCCGAGAACGATATCGTATCACCTATGAAAATAAATACAACGAGAATTTTCCCGAACAAGAATTCATTGCGGTGTCAGCGATAATAGCAAAGATTCTAAAATCCGTCAGAGAGATATTCAACAAAGAATATCTGATATAATCCAACGCGAAAGAATTCGAAAGTTCTATTTGAATGTGAAGTCTTAGGACTTTCATCATAGATTTTCCATCGAAAAATTTCGACAACAACAATTACAACATTCTATTTGATTTTTTTTAAGCTTAGCGATGATATCATCGGCGGTGTTTACTTTGAAACGTTCTGGATTAACATTTGGCTTTATCCGTATCCAATCTGGAGGATCCCGAGGAGTATTTTTTCTGATCTCAGCATATTCAAGGCTTTTTTCCTGCTATAGCCGGTATTCTTTTTGTTTTCTCTTTTCTATCTCTTCAACCCCTTGAACAAATAATTCATCAGCGGTTGGTTTGTCATATTTGGGGTCCTTTAGCTGTTTCTTTTGTTTAGATTTGTTTCTTTAGATGCTTGTTGTAATCGTTCTAGTTGATTTATATTTTGTAGAAATTCGTCTATGCGTGTTTTTACTTCATGGTTTTGTTTACCAAGATGTGTTACCAACTGTTCCAATGTTTTATTTTTTAATAAATTATATTCCGCTGTTATTTTTGTTACTTGTTATTTAAGATCTTGTATTTGTTGTTTCAAATCGCTTACAAGGGAATCTGTTTCATTGAGACTCCCTCTCAACGAGGAAATTTTATTAAGAGAATGTTGTAATTTAGAATTTATCACAGTGGTGTTTTTCATCGCAGATTTTTTTTCAATGGTGGTATTCAAAGTTGAAAGCTCTGTTCGTAAATTATTAATTGTGTTATATTGGGTTATATTATCTTCTCAAAGTTTTATATTAAGATCTTCCATTTGATTTTTCTCATCATCTGTTAAAGAATCAATCTTTGATTGTAATTTCTTTGAATTTTCATCCATAGGATTGGAAAATCTTTGATTTTCAAACGCGGGGTGTTGAACCTGTGATGATTGTTTCCAAATATTATACATACGATTATAACCAATGTGAAACTTCGTAGCAATTTCTCTGATGGGATTTTTATCTTTCATTTGAATTATTTTTTTATGAGCAGCAGAGAGGGTGAACCCTACAACGTTTTCAGACAAAATTTTGATTGAATCATTAAAACGAGCCTTCCTACGATCTCATTTTAACCAAACAAAATGTCTCAGGGGAAACCCTACAACGTTTTCAGACAAAAAATTTATTGAAATCTTAATGAGCTTTCCCTACGAAATCTCATTTTAACTAAAAAAATGAAAACGGAGACTTTTACGATTTTTTGAATCAATTTTGGTCGCAACTTGTTGTCATCCACCCTCTCTGCTGCTACAGGTTAACAAAAAATAATAAATGATTTTAACCGAATATTTGATCAAGTCCGATACGATATCGTGTCCGAGGATCATGCAAATTTATTGTTGCGAATCCGTGCGGAGTCGACTGAGCATGACTAAAGAAATCTCGAAATTGATTGAAGTCCATATCAGAACACCATGTCTGCCAAATATTTCTAAGAGTATGAGTATCAACTCCGTTGAATACAGAAAGAATATTGCAGTTATCTCTGATGACTTTTGGAACCTGAGTGTAGCGTTGAGTGACATATATCACGTCAGTGTTTTTGTGACGCCCACGGGAAAATATTCTAGCAGGATTCTTTTGTTTATCCAACATTATATCGTCGTATACGACTAAATTGTTAATATCTCCATCAATATCATCAATGCTCGGTGCTTCATCGATATCGGTTATAAAATCAATGGCGTTCTCACCCTTAATTTCTGATGCATTCTCGTTAAAATCTTTTAGCACTTCATAACATTGTTGATCATCTACGCTAGGGGCAATTAAATACATCTTATCCCACTTCATCCATCTCATTATTAAATTGAGCAACAATTGCGTTTTACCGGATCCAGATGGCCCGATTATAATCATCCGGATAGAGTTTGGTAGCGCTGCATGATGCTTAATTGGTTCTCTTGTTTTAGTCGCCGAAAAATCAATTATATCCATATCTCTATACATAAATTATGGATCTATATTGTGTGAAGTGTAAAACGCGTACTAGCACAAATGATGTGACGACGGTTACAACTAAAAATAACAGATCAGCACTTACTGGTAGATATGCAACATGTGGTACAAAAAAATTTAGATTTGTTTCTACAAAATCAAAGATTTTACAATCCGGAGATGTTTTTAAAAAAAACGAGGAGGTGATATCGCAGCCAAATTGGCAAAGCTCCCTGGAACCCCATGGGCAAAGTACCCCGGAGAAAAGCACCTTCCAGGATATAGCTACTGTGGACCGGGAACCAGACTTGATATCAGACTCAGTGATCAAAATCAGTCCCGACCCGGTGAAGAACCAATAAACGCCATTGATAAGGCCTGTCACCTTCATGATGTTGCTTATAAAAGCAGCAATTTGCAACACAGGCATCTCGCGGATGTGAAATTAATTCATGCGTTAAATGCTATTCCTGATAAATCCTTCAAAGAAAAATTGGCTTCATTTTTAATAAAATCGGCTATGAAAAGTAAATTGATGTTAGGTGCCGGTAATTAATAATATGGAATCAATTTATTATTCCCCAAGAGGATACTGGAGGGGTAAATCAGCAGTCCATAAACTCGCTAGCGCTGCAAAAGTGAAAAAAAAACACTGCGGCTAATTGGTTATCCAAACAGGCACTATGGCAAATTTATCTACCACCGCCTAAACAAATTCAATTCTCGCATTTTGATGTGACCGCTCCTAATGAAGTTCATCAGGCTGATATATTATTTCTGCCACATGATCGTGGTTACAAATACGCGCTAACCGTAGTTGATATTGCAAGTCGATACAAAGAAGCAGAACCATTAAAAACAAAATCAGCCACTGAAGTCGCTTCTGCATTTGAGAGGATTTATCGACGAGGTCCTCTGCACTGGCCAAATCTATTGCAGGTTGATCCTGGCAAGGAATTTCAGGGTGCAGTGTTATCTACAATGAAACATCATAATGTCACCATACGACGAGGGCATACTGCGCTACATTGCGATCAGGCCATTGTAGAACGATTTAATCGGATAATTGCTGAGCGGTTATTTGGATATCAATACGCAAAAGAATTCATTCAAGAAAAAAGATCCCGTGAATGGGTTAAAAGGTTACCATCTGTGATTACTGCACTGAATAACGAGATTACTAGAACAATCAACATGAAACCTATCAACGCTATTAAAAAGAAGTCTATACCCGTACAACCACAAAAAGATTTCAAAGAACCAATTCTTGGTAGTAATGTCACTGTTAGGTATTTATATGAACCAGGAGAGCCTGAAGGGGGTAGAAAAAGGGCTACTGATCCTATTTGGAGTGTTACTGCACACAAGATATCTAGTATAACACGATCAACTGGTAGACCTCCAGTCTATAAACTGGATTCAACTGCCCCTCAGCGTGGATTTACTCGACAACAACTACAGGTAATTCCTGAGGATACTCAATTGCCACCGCATGGTCTTAACTAGCGCCGTTGCGCCTATTGCACTCAAGACAAGTCAACATCACATTGTTTCTGACATGACCAAGATTGTTATTTTTTCTGTCTACGGTGAATTGGCGAGGATCCTTATCCGAATACTGCCAACGCATTATACAATTGCAACTCGCGCAGTGATTATTCTGTTGTTGTTTCAGCGTAATTATTAATTTAGCATCAATATCAAATTCTCGTTGTTTTATTTTTGTCCTGTTGTTTGTAACCGGAGAGCTTTTTATTAATGATGCTAACATCAATATCACTTATTGTTGTGTCATTATCATCGAAAACAACTCTTCGAAGTTGGTTTATTTTTCGTACTCTGGATACTGCGAGATAGACTAAATTCGACCATTCGATGTGATTATCCACCATCCAAACAATTGTATCCGATATAGTCAATCCCTGTGAAGAGTGTATTGTTGCTGCGTATCCTAGCGTCCACGGGGATTTATTAGCACGCAATGCATTTTCGACGACGCTGATATCAACCAGCACAATATCATTTAATACGAGAATTTGTTTTTCACTCTGTCCTGGAATATCAACTTCAATGTTCTGTTTTCGTGTATCCGATGGCCTATAACAAAGGGGTACTGGAAGCGTTGCAAATTTTTCTTTATGCAATTCAAATAGCTTCATCTGAAGTGTGTCCCTGACTATTTTTCTACTTGCAATTATCAAATCATTTGGTCTCCATGTTTCCCAGAAATCATTCATTGGAGTTTCTGAAATCACTTCACGCGCTATTTCGCATTGGATTCTATCCGGTTGTAATCTAATTAGCGCTTTGAATTCTCGTAATCGTTCATCAATTGATCTATAATCAGTGGTAATTTCTTCATAATAGTCTACAAAACCCCTTAGCCATTCATGTGGAGATGCACCGACAAATGGTGGTGGTTGGCCGTGATCACCGCACATGACGACTTTTGTGTTTTTGTTTAACAACCACTCAAGAAATGTTTGTAATACATCTAATGACACTGTGCATATTTCATCCCAAATTATGATTTCAGGAATGAATTTATCACCCATACGCTCAGTTGTCCATTTGTCACCCTTCCATCGAAAGAAACTGTGGTAAGTGCAAGCATTTACCCCTCGCTGTATCATCTCTCTGGCGAGTCTGTGAGTCGGTGTTAACACAATCATGGTTGACCGACGAAATAATTCAATTGCACGAGTTGTCTTTCCTGACCCACCACAACCGTTTAAATAAACTGTCTTGTATTTACATACTGGATCAGATACCGGTGGTGCATTAGAAAATTCTGATTGAATTTCAATACGGTTACAACAAAGATATTTATCATCCATGGCAACGTCTGCGGATTCACAATACTCATGTAGCATCTCCTTTTTAAATCGCCAACGCCCCCAATTTTCTTCGGGATCTGTGAATTTAGCTACAGCTGATTTGTACTTATTGTGTATATACATCGAATCAGTGGCCACTCTAACCGCGGTAGTAGGAAATCTATTTATCATCGAAAATAGATTAATAGAAGCATAAGCTAGCATTGAATTTCTCAAATGTGTGTACTGGGAATTATATCCATCACAGTAGGTAACAACCGTACCTAATTTCTCACCATTGGATAGAAAAGCATCCTTACGGGATACAAGTTTTCCCTGTTTCATTAAATCCGCTACAATAAAATCGTATTCAGCGACGTCTATGATCAACCGCGAAGAATATTTTGCATTGTCGTATCGTCCACCCTGGGTAAATTTACCGATTATTCTTCGTCCGAGATTCTTTGCTTGTTCTTTTTTACTTTCAAATAACTTCTTAGACCAATTTATGATTTCTTCTTCACTGAAATCTGGACACTGTTTTCGTAGTTCGCTGATTATTCTATCTAGATCGGGTTGTGGTAGCCAAACTTCTTTCTGAGCTCGATAGCATATAATAGCCTCGGAAACAATCAACGATATTAGCATACCACAATCAATCATATATCTCAATAGCACTATTGGCATCCAGGCCTTTTCAGATAGGTGTCTACCGAGCCAAACATAACTACACGGATGTAACCCTGTAGCGAGTTCAAATGATATCACACGAGCGAATCCGGTTAAATCAAAATCAGGCAATGGTCCATTAATCGCAACACGAGTCATTTCATGTGTGGGGTGTCCAAATCGTTTGAAGTACTCAGCACATTCCCCATATCCGAGAAAACTTCCGAGATAACACGCGGATATATCAATTGAAATCATACCATCACGTGAGTATTTCGTATTCCACAGTCCTCCATGACCAAATTTGACGCAACTCAATTTAACATCCTCGAGAAAATCACTTCGTGTTGGACGCCATGAGTTTTTTTCTCTTGCGAAGTGAGCTACCACTGATGGAATAGTAAAACTATCCGTGAGTAGTTTTTCATGGGAATTCTCCGGTGAAAAATCACTAGCGATTTTTCTCATTCTATTATCTAATTCTTCAATGCGATATAATTCACCATTTGGTTTTACAAATTGATCGAATCCTATTTCGGGATCTTCATCACTTCTAAGTAACCACACTGACACAGGATCATCTTTACTTAACGCATGAATAGCATCGAATAATCTCTCTTCATAGAAAACATCCCCGACGAACTCCTTAGGGATATATTTCACGGTTCGTTCTCGTGGAAATACTGTTACCGCAGGTGTCCACGCGTGTTTGTTATGATCAATAATCTGTATTGGCGCTCCATTTTTGTTATATTTCGGTTCGTATAAAACCTCTCCGGTTATCGTCATAACGGTTATTGGGAATCGTAATGATGTTTCTAATTTAGCTATATCAGAAATCTTTGCACCATGCTGTTTCACTGTCAGTTCCCACTCGGTTATTTTTCTACGTCGCAGATCAGTTAGTTTTTTTCCTCGGGATGCATTTGTGAAGTGTTCTATTATTCGTTCTGCTACACAATTAAGCCCTGACGAATATTTCATAGGAGCTAGTTTTGCGATATCGGGTTTATCATTTAACGGATATATCCCATAAACCATTGCTGTTACGGGATAAGATCTTTCGTAGTATGGCTTATCGATTCCGGTTAGAATTCCTGGTTTGGAATCTCTACTCACAATGACAGCTTTTTTATTCTTGAGGATTGGTTCAAATTTATCCCTAATAATCCATTTGCCATCGACTTCGATAATGAATTTGATTCGGAAAAAATGTCTTTTTTCCCCAACACGTGAAATTATCACTGCTGCTTTTTCATCATTCATGGTAGCATCAACAACACCATCAATTCGAAATGTTGACCAACAATAAGATGCTCCATCACGCTTGAATTCATTAAAACAGTCTCTGATTTTACTAATCATGGCTTTATCAAGAATTGTATTCTTTGGTGTATTAGAAACTATATCGAGATTGAATTGAGCATCTTTCCAGGGTAATCTCTTGGACGTTTTTTTTGGTTTATCGAGATTAAATTTAGGATTAATTTTTAATGATCTCTTAAACTCTTTCATGTTTCCGTCTATTAAACGTTTTTTTGGTTTATCGAGATTAAATTTAGGATTAATTTTGTTACGTTTTTTTGGTTTATCGAGATTAAATTTAGGATTAATCTTCAATAATCTCTTAAACTCTTTCATGTTTCCGTCTCTTGGACGTTTGAGATTAATTTTGTTACGTTTTTTTGGTTTATCGAGATTAAATTTAGGATTAATCTTCAATAATCTCTTAAACTCTTTCATGTTTCCGTCTCTTGGACGTTTGAGATTAATTTTGTTACGTTTTTTTGGTTTATCGAGATTAAATTTAGGATTAATTTTTAATAATCTCTTAAACTCTTTCATTGTTCCGTCTCTTGGACGTTTTTTGGGTCTATCATATTAAATTTAGGACTAATTTTCAATAATCTCTTAAACTCCTTATCAGCATTGAATTCAGCATTTTTCGAAGGCGTTCTCCTTAATTCCCTCATGCTATAATTAAAACAAGCATTTAAATGAAGAATTTATATATAATGAATCACTGCAAGTGGCTTATGATTGGATCAGTAACCCCGTGTAACAAATCATGCAGAAATGAGTTTTGTGGGTATCATATGCAAAGCTTTCGACGTGGAAGCCTTGGTCCGTTACCCTGTATTCTATGTGGGGTTGGGGTCAGGGGAAAATCTCAGTTGTGTCTAAATTGCGGTGGTAAGCGATACAGGGAATTGAAGCGTTATTATGATAAAAGAATAAAAAATGGACAATCAATCAGAAATTTTGACCCTGAAAAGGTCCTTGACCCTGACAACATCAAGGATAAAATCATAAGAACTCCTCAAGACTACATCGAAAGATTCTCCAGTGATGTAATCATTAAACCAAACAATGAATTAGACAAATAGTATTTAGTATACGAATGAACCAAGAATTCAGACAACACCCTGTGATCACAAATTATGAAGCATCTAGTGATGGTGTTGTAAGAAACCGCAGACTGAAGAAACCAGTTGGTGCTGTGAATAATCAAGGGTATTTGAAGTTTCGCGCTGGAGAGAAATTTTATCTCAATCATCGTTTCGTGTATGAATGTTTCAATGGATTGATCGAGGATGATTTTGTTATTGATCATATCGATTCTAATCCAAAGAACAATTCTTTATCAAATCTGCAGGCTATCACACAAAGTGAGAATACCAAAAGAGGGAAGACTGGAAAATGCAAAACGGTTGGGAAGAGACCTGTGAAATCTTTGAATACGATAACTAACGAAGAAAAAATATTTCAATCAATAACCAGCGCCGGTAGGCATTTCGATATTTGTGGACCCTCAGTACGAAGAGTTGCAGAGGGGATTTGTCGATCGGCTATTTCAAAAAGGACGGGACAAAAAGTTAAATTTAGTTATGTCTAATGCGTCATATTTTTCATTTAGAAATATATCATTATTATAGAATAATGAATTCTGAAAACATGAATAGCATTTTATCCGAGATTTCAAAATTGAAAAGTTGGGATATTGAACTATCAGATGGGTTAAATCCTGATCAAATCATGTCTGATTTTCAGGATATTGAATACGGAGTTAACAACAATAAATACATGCTACCAAAGAAGTATGCGCTCATCAAGAGAATTCAGAATTCTATTCGGGACTCTCTCGCATTTTCCAGTGACGTAAGTGTGTTCGCTCCGTTGTATACCATCGTAGAACGAATACGAAAAGAATTGGGGTATGAATACGAATTGAAAAAGGAGGTTAATTCTAAAGTTAGAAACCTACGGGCGTTAATTCAAGAAAATGAACAATTTTGATTGACCGACCATTTATCATTATTTGATTGACCGACTATTTATCATCATTTGATTGCCCGACCATTAATCATTTTTTTTAGCCGACCCTCAAGGGATGTCAAAAATCGATGGATGATCAATGGAAAAGTGTGGAAAGTCACATTATTATTATTTTATATACAATTATGTGACTTTCCACACTTTTCCATTGATAGGATGAAATAACACTTCCATGACCATCCGATGGTGTTAGGTCGGGATTGAAAAATTGTTTTACAATTGAAAAATTGTTTCTGATTTCAAATAATGGTCAATGAAGCATTAACAACCCGATTGGCTCGTGAACGATTAGATGCAATTAAGAGATTTGTACCAATTCGTGACTCTGTACGGAATAAACTACAACAACGACAGAGTCTTCAGACTGATTTTGCTGCGGGATCTGAAGAATTGTTTAAACCAGTAACCACAGCAACGAAGGAGATAGAGCGTGCTATACTGGGAGATGATCCTGACGGTAAAAGAAAAGAAGAGGGTCTTATTCCTGTGTTAGAAAAAATAGCAAAAAGAACTAAACAAACAAAAAAATCCTTGCAATCACTTCCTCAGGATATATCAACCGCTTCGAAACGAAAATTTAAAGGATTTCAGGAAGAACTAGTTAGTGGACTACCTAAATCAATTATATTTACCGAGAGCGCTAAACAACAAATTCTCAACGAGGATATAGACAATTTAGGTGAATTCGCTGCTAACAGCTATGATTCACAAGAGAGGTTTTTCACGGACAATTATTCGGATTATAGAATGTCACATAATAAATGGGCTGATATAGTGTATGAAATAAATACTGGGGGTTTAGATAGAAGGATGAAGGAATACAGAGACTTCAAGAGAAAATTTCAACTCCAAATAAGACAGCCATACGATGAGAAGAAATTTCTGGGGAGTGGTCTAGTTGGAAACGCTAGCGTTTCATGTCCTGGTAGTGTTCTCAGTGATATATCACGATTAGAGGTTCTTGTAGGAGGGTTCCGAGCCGGAAATAACTCACCGGAAATAATTAATGAAGCAGCTGATATCTGTAGACGATTATTTCAGGGTGGTATCATGGATATCAGCACATATCGAGATTTCATTGGCGAGTTAGTGGAAAGTGGGTATCATAGTGACTGAATTGAAAAGTTATTCGATTAGATAAATAACAATTGAAAAATTGTTTCTGATTTCAAATAATGATCATACACTACAATCATGATAAACCAACCCCCGTCTACGTAGTTAATTCACGGTTTCCGGTTTATAGAGCATACTACGGAGATGGTTTAGGTAATACCATTTTAGGGTTATTTGCGAGAATGGCTCCAAAAGTGATGCCGTTGGCTAAACAATTAGGAATGAAAGCAATTGATGTTATTCGTGATAAGGGTATTGGTGCTGTTGGAGATCTTGCTGGAAAAGCGTTTTCAGCCGCGAAGAATAAAATAACATCATTAGTGAGACGAAAAAAGAAACCGGTACCATTGCCATCTACAGCAGAAATGCCTGCAAGTGTTAGTAAAATAATAAATAACGCAGTAGATGAAAAACTAGCATCATTGGTGACTCCCTTGATAAATCAAGGGGACCAAAATAACATGATAGCAAACATGATAGCAGGAAGTGGCTTTAAAAAAACACGACGATGAAATGGAAAATCGCGATTTAGACTCTGATAAATAGAATACAATGTTCAAAAGGTCACCCGATCCAGCATTTGATATGGATGCCCCAGTTCTCAAGAATGATTCTGTACGCGATTTTCAATTTTATTCTTATCACGCAGTACAACCAGATCTCCGATCGCGAATTGAACTTCAAGTTCATGATACCAGTAAATGTTTTCTACCGTGTGAGGCATTTATTGAAGTAGAAGGAGAACTTGTAACAAATGTTGCAGCTGATACCCCATATGACAATAACGCAAATGTCCGAGTTGGTTTTGTTAATAACGGCATAATGGCGTTATTTGAAAGCGCTAGATATCTCATTGATGGAAAAGAAATTGAATCCATTGACCGTGAAGTTGATGTGGCCACAACAATCATAGGGTTAGCGAGATATTCTGATGATTATACAAGATCAGCGGGTCCATCTATGATGTTTGCAAAGGATACCTCTGATAACGCTGATCACCTTCAATTCATTAAAGTGTTAACAGCAAGAGATAATGCAGAAGCCGATCAACAGGAAGCAGCTAATCCAGAACGTCGAACTAGACCCGGAGCTGCGTTTGATATTCTCGGAGGCGTTAATGGTAATCTCAATTTAGGATTTGCAACACGTGTAGCAACGTTGCATGGGCAGCGTCGACGATTTTCATGTGCGATTCCACTGCATCATATATTTGGATTCTGTAGAAACGTCCGAAAAGTTATTTATGGAGCTAAACACACAGTAGCGCTTGTACGAAAGGGTACTGATGATGATGCAATCTGGCGTAATGCTGGGGTTGCTCCCGGTAAAGTCATTTTAACAAAACTATCATTGTGGATGCCAGTATTAACTCCATCAATCACCGAAGAACAACGACTACTATCATTTATGGACCAAGGAGGAAAGTCGTTGTTAAGTTGGTTATCAGTGACTACGGATATTAAACAAGACAGTGTTGATGGTACATTCACATGGCACCTGGCATCAAAACAAGGTGTTTCAGCTCCACGTCATATATTCGTAGCGTTACAGAATAATGCGCGAGTTGGTAATCAAGAACGAAGCCATATGATATTTGATCAGTTAGGTGTTAATGAAGTCTCGCTGAGAATAAACGGACAGCAGGAACCATCCGAGGATATACAACTTGATTACGGTCAGAATCATATTGCACGCGTGTATCATAACCTGTTGTCATATATGTCACGTGATCTAAATGTGGATACTGGTTTGCAAATATCACAATTAGATTTCAAAAGCCTCTATCCGATTTATTACTTTTCACTGGAACATCTCGATTTGATGAGACAATCTGTCGTTGATATACACTTTAGAGCCCGTGTAACCCGTCCGACTGGTCCACCAGTTGGTGGGGTACCTCCTATCCTTATCCCGAATTATAGAGCGGTTGCTGTCATTCTTAGTGATAAATCAATGCTACTTGAAGGTGTTGGAGGAAGAATGAGAGTGGTAGATGCCCCAGTAGAAAACATGTAAACGATTTAGAATCAATCAATTATGTATAACATGTCATATAGTGCTATTAGTGTTGCGTTAACTCCCGGTCAATTAAAAAAATTGCAATCGGAATCAGCTAAAAAATGTGGAACCACAATCACGTTGAAACCCAACCAAATGACTGGTGGTGCAAATAAATTATCACTGACAACTCGTCAAATAAAACATTTCAATGATGCACTTGCAGCCAAAAAAGGTGTTCAGATTACTCTCTCTGCGGCTGCTATCAAAAATATGATTAAAATGGGCGGTATATTTCCGTTGTTAGCTGCGATTCCAGCATTGATTGCAGCAGCAGCCCCAGCGGTGGCTAAAGCGGCAGCGTTAGGAGCCGTTGGTACTGCAGCAGGAATGGCACTAAAGAAAGCAACTGGGAAAGGATATAAAAAAAGGGAAAGGGTCTAAGACTACCAGGAACCACGTATTCATGGTACAGCGGAAAAGGTCTAAGACTAGGACCGGTTTATTAATTGGAGAGTCTTTGACTCAGGAAACTATGGTTCCCAAATCTTCGATGGTTCCCATGTCCAATTTTGATTTACTCGATGCTGCTAAAAAACTCGCGATTAAAAACTTCAGAGGTGTCTTTATGAAAGATCAATTACCACATCAACCAAACAGCGTTGAAACCGGAATCATTAATTTAGATAACAGCACCGGACCCGGAACTCACTGGGTTGCATACGCTATTGATCCACGTGGGATTGTCTATTTCGATTCATATGGATTAGCCCCACCAAAAGAGTTTATGCGTTATATAAAAACCCTTCCAATGAAGACTTGGTATTCTACGCTACCAACACAAACGATGATTGACCCACCAATATGTGGCAGCGAAGTATTAAATGTCCTTAACGCTATTTCTAACTCCTTGAGTAACCCAAGCGGAAAACCACCACATGTTGTCGTTAATGAATACACTAGTAATCGCTGGAGAAAATCGAAGATTTTTCAACGAAGTCGTCAAAAACGATTTTAGAGAGAGAAAGAGTTTTACAATAACATGATTGATATTTGGGGGAGATCTTTGAAACCCAAACCCGATGGCACTGCACCACCTGATTCTGTCAAGGATATAAAAAAAATAATTGAAGATGAAATCGCTGAGACGTTGAACTTAACAAATGTTGATCCTAATGAAATAGTTGTATTTCAAGACAAACAGGGTAAATTGAAAACTAGTGATGTGTCGTTGGATGATATTTTAGTTAAACAACGAAACGCAATCGAGAATACTATCGCGCTATTTTCCGATCAGGGTAAATTGAAAACTAGTGATGTCTCTCTGGATGATATTTTAGTTAAACAACGAAACGCAATCGAGAATACTATCGCGCTATTTTCCGATCAGGGTAAACTCAAACCGGGTGTACTCGTTTCGACGATTACAGATCGATTAAAAACTCTCAACGATGAGTTAAACAATTCTGTGTTTGTACTAACAACACTTGAATCTAGAATTGAAGAAAACGGAAAACAGTTTACATCATTTCGTAGAAATATCATTGATAAATTTATTGGAACCCCGTTAGATAAAATTGAAATAAAACTCCCTGATATTAAAAAATCCATCGATGAGACGAAAAACTTCATCGAAGCCATCAAAGGTGATTTTTTGAGGATGATAACAATCATTGAAAAAACAAAAATTCCTCATGAGAAAAGCAACAACGTAGTATATACAATCCAACACGGATCATTTGCGTGGACACCTACAAACAATAAATTAGATATCACTGCAACCGTTAAAGGTATTTATCGATTAACACTAGTAACACCATTGACTCAATTTAATATATCATCGTCGAGTTCATCCGGGGTCAATAATACGATTTCAACAATCATCGACAAGGATACAACTGAAAAGTTCACTATAACAGCTACTGATAAAAATTTGATTAGGGTTTCAGCAACCTGGTATGTGGAATTCGTAGCGGATTTAAGTAAATAACTAAATTGAAAGGAAAATCGTTCGGATTTCACAATTGAAAACGCTAGTATTTTTAAAATAACAATGATTTCATCAACTCAATGTCGCTATGATCAGGTCAGAGAATTTCAAAATAGACTCAAAACCCTCACTGAGGAGTATCAAATAAAAATAAAAAAATACCGACGAAGAATCACCGCAATTGATATTACTATGTACTCGGTGTCAAGCGTTCTCGCTGGCGCCGGAATAATACTTGCATCGGTTACAATGATTGCCCCGGTCGTAGTTCCAATTTGCATTTCTGCGGTGGCTACAATCGGGGGTATATCAACCGGGATAACAAAAAAGATATCATCATGCAGCCAGAGTAAACTGCAGAATTACTTACTTCAATTTCATATTGCATCAACCGCATACTCGCAATTATCATTGATGATATCGTCGTCACTCGATAATACAATTATATCAGATAGTGAATTCTCAGCGATGGTCAGTATTTTTGATTCCGCGATATCGAAATTAGAGCGACAACATGAATATAATAACAATGACAACACCGATGGAATTAGAAAACACGAACCCAAAAACCAGAATGATCTCAATAACCTCAACCATACCAAATTGTGAGTTCTCAGTGATGGTCAGTATTTATGATTCCGCGGTGTCAAAATTAGAGCGACAACATGAGTATAATAACAATGACGACACCGATGGAATTACTTCAACAAATAGTGGAGAACACGAACCCAGTACAAACAAGTATGATATCAATAACATCAACGGAACCCGAGTTTAGTGTGAATTTCCCTAGCCCAGTCCCCGTGAAGGAGATAGCGCTAGCAAAACTACGAGTGTATCACAGTTGGCCTAATATCAGATCAAAATCATTGGTGGTCAACAACCGAATAATTCACTGGTGTTCTCGTATAAGAATAAGGACGACGGTACCCCAGACTGGAACGTCGTTTCGATACCAACAGGGTCATACCAAATCGAACAAATCAATAATGAATTCGCGCGTAGAATAAAATCGATTACTGGAGTAGAGTCAAAAATCGCTATAACAGTTCATGAACCGACGCTATCATCCGCAATTGAGATAAACACAGAAGGATACGTCGTAGATATCTATCAAAGTTCTATTAGAACCGTACTGGGATGGCCTGAATTACCACCCGGTGGAAAAACCGTTGATTTACCAGAACCACAAAAAATTGATTATATCACCGACAGAATAAAACCTGATAATCCAATAAGGAGTTATATAGATCACCAATTCACTACAGAATTTTTTGGTCTCGTATACCAAGTAACTGGAGAAGAAGAGGAAGGGGATATCATGAAGATATATCATTTTATTGACAAATCTAAAATCATTAAAAATTTCATAGCGATGAATAATGATTTTTCACTGTTGTTAATATCTCTTAAATCCGGTACTCTTACCCGAGATGAATTTATCAGCGTCGTAGAAACATGCAATAAAATCATCGACGATATGGAAAAATTTAATTTGAAAATTATTCAGGATATATTAGATGACGATAATCACCTATCGAGAATAAGGTTTGCATCAGACCTTAATACCCCCGTCGAGGATATTCCAACAATCAATCTACCAGGATATAATGTACCAGAACTAAAAAAAACTTCTCAGTGATGCCATCGATGTTGGTTTTAAAATAATTCATGATGCATGGAAAAAAACAGCATCACAGGAAATAAAAATCCTCAAACATAATAATGACCCAGACGGTGGCGGCAGACATATCGCTCCGTTCAACGTGAATATATCCTCGGTGATTGCGCTCAATTTAGTATGCGATGTTATCGAAGGAAGCTATCAAATTAAGCTCGAACGATCAAATCAAGCTCAGCAAGGATATATTCTTTATTCGTTTGCACCAACAGCTCCTCCAGGATTTTTAATAATTGAGTCTCCGGTTAATCCTGTCTACATGCGATGCCATAATAATTCGTTAACGAGAATTAATTTCAAACTCACAGATCAGTCCAATAATCTGATTGATTTACAAGAAGAGGTGTTAGCGATTAGTCTGTTTGTGAAATCCTAAAGACTGGATCAAATCATTTATTATTTTTTGTTAACCTGTAGCAGCAGAGAGGGTGGATGACAACAAGTTGCGACCAAAATTGATTAAAAAATCGTAAAAGTCTCCGTTTTCATTTTTTTAGTTAAAATGAGATTTCGTAGGGAAAGCTCATTAAGATTTCAATACATTTTTTGTCTGAAAACGTTGTAGGGTTTCCCCTGAGACATTTTTTTTGGTTAAAATGAGATCGTAGGAAGGCTCGTTTTAATGATTCAATCAAAATTTTGTCTGAAAACGTTGTAGGGTTCACCCTCTCTGCTGCTTTATGTCATCGTCGGATAATTCTTTTTTTTTGTCATCGTTGGTATCATGTTGTCGTGTTATTATTGTTATAGTTGAAAAAATATAAAAAAATAAATAAATAACACGATGAAAAGTCTATGATTTTCACGATGTTATCGTTATCGTTATCGTGTTATCGTTGTTGTCGAAAATCCATGGGATTCTTCATTTTCACGGAGATGAATTCTCTGCGGGGGGATTCCCCTCCAATATTTCCTTGAGACGTTTTAAAGAGATACACGAGTGAGCGTAGTTTAATATCTGATCGCGGTTATAACTAATCATCATTATAATATCACGCTCAAGTTGTTTTACTTGATGATCCGTCAGTAAAAATTTCTCATTACCATAGTTATCTACGACGTGTTCAAAGTTACCAACTAGTTGTTCCCTGAAAGATTTTCTACTAGCATCTTCAAGTTAACTTTGTCGTAAACGAATACTCGTGCATGTTGATACATTATTGTAATATGTTATTGTTAAATTGAGAAATGAAAAAATGGAAATTCCTAGATGAAAAATTCATAGGATTTTCAACAACGATGAAAGTCTTAAGACGTAAATCTCTTTTGAAATCCATCGATGAAAATCAAAGATTTTCCATTTACGATTTCACAACGAGGGTAATTTGTAGTTGTTCCAATGATAAATCAAACAGGTTAAAATCCTGATCAACTAAATCTGAAATCCATTTTTGTTGTCCAAGGATTACTTGTTGCCAGATATGTTGGATTTAGGGGTTTTTGTATGATTAAACGTCCGGGGGAAACCTGCGGGGAAAACGTATATAGGATGTAACCTTGATCAACCCGTGTTGACAATTTTGTATCAGCACTATAACTACTCAACTCGACATCACAAATAAGATGTATCGTGATGATTGATGTTATATCGACGTTACCCGGAGAGACATGTCTACCTGTTCCGACGGGAGCGTTTTTGTGTGTAAGATATCTTTGTTTGAGATTATTTTCGGGAGCTTCACTAGAAAAGAGTAAAACAAAAATTGTAACCCTCACTCCATGATTCGAGTAAATGAAGAAATCCATCATTGATAACCTTATAAAATCTTTGTTTTAATTCTGGGACGTTATATCCTGGAAGTTTATACGTGGGAATATCTTCCACGCGTATATTATACGTTGCTACAAAATCTATTCTTGTTTTAGTACTTACGTCATTATCACTTTTTGAATAATTTGTTGATCAAATAATTCCATATCGACGATTAGTTGATTACATATTTGCATGTATTGACAGTCTCTTTTCCTAAATCCAAATCATCATCAGGGAGTTCATCTGATTCAGGGGTTTCATCTGATTCAGGTGGAGGTGGAATTGGTTTTTAAACTAAACTCAATTTTGTTAAAAATATATCAACATCATTTTTTATTTTTGTGAAATGATTAATAATTCTGTCTTGGTTAGACCGATACCATCTATCGTCGGGTTCTATTACTCCTGTAAAAAAATCCAGATGTCGAAAATCTCGTTCATATGATATCTCGGCGTCATGATATGCTGTTTTATCTGAAACATAATCAGAAAATTTAGGTCTAGGTGGAAACTCTTGTTTTGGTTCTCCACTGCCGGTTGAAGAACCGGTGATGTTTTTTTCAACTGGTTTTTGAATTATCGGTTGTTTATCCGGTGGTTTGAAGAATGGTATATCAACTAGTGGTTTTTCGGGCCATCCTAATACTGTTCCTATTGAGCTGTTATATATAGCTATGGTGTATTCCCGGATTTTATCTCGAATGCGGTTGATAACGTTGGCTCACGAACAGTTAATTTAATCCGAGATTCTACTCCCGTGATGGATTTTATTCTGCGTTGAATCTCATCATTGATATCTTCGATGTCATAAGCACCTGTTGGAAGATATATTGATTTCGAATCGGGATTTCCATCTTGTTTATCCCTGTGTGCGAATACAAAACTGCTATAGGGTGGTTTTCGTGCAAATGGTTCTGATCTGATATTGGGCCAACTGTAGTATTATCAAAGTTGAGTAAATGCGATCTCTTTTGCTGGAATCAGAGTCGGAAATTCAATGCTGAATTTTGGTATTTTTCATGTCGTTGATATCAACGTGGTTTTCACCGGGGCGATATTTTCCGCTATTTGTTGAAGTAATTCCTGTGATGTTGCCATTATATTCGTGTTGCTTTTCTAATTTTGACATCGCGGAATTTTAAACGCGTACCATAGCGGAGACCTCATCGTCGGATATTAATGTGTCATCGAGGGATGACGATATCATTGCGGATAATTTCGAGTACTCCGTTGACACAGTATGAAATTTGACTACGTAGTCGTTTAGTTTATGTTGACCACACGATATTTTTGTTTGTTATTATTGAGATTACTCCTGCGATGGTTGTCTCCGCAGATATACATATTGGAACAGCTATCGGGGCAATCATTGTCACCGCGAAAGTATTATACCAGCTCCGGTGATTACACCAGAGACCGAATACACCATAACTTTAACGGTGGTAATTCTTCGTCGATATTTTTTATTTTCGTTTGATACTCCAAGGCGAAAGTTTTGAGTTTATGTTGTAGTTCACGGACCTGATCATAGCAATACTGTTGTGATGTTTGCATTGATGACAAATTCTTTTTACAATAGAAGATTTTAATTAAGTTGTTTACTCAAATATGCTAAAAATTCCACATACCATGTTATTGAAACCCGAACTAATTTATCATCGGTAGATGTTATCGTGTATTATTCAGTTGAGTCCTTGTTGATGATCATTGATATTATATTATTGACACCGGTTGAACTCGTCGATGAAATATTAAACTGGATCGGTGACACCAATGTTAATCTGTAAATCCCTTTGATGGTCGCGGTGATATCTAACGTGTTATTTTGTTTCGTCGACGCAAATAATTCATGTTGAATCGTATATACCACGTTGATGGTTTTATCATGAGGAATTTTTATTTTATCGAGTGTGTTAATCATCTTTGGAAAATCATCCTTGATGGCATCGTGAGTTTGCTTGATTTCGTCAATGGATGCTCTAAAATTTTGGAGTCTTATGTCACCTCCAAAGAATTAATTAACGATGTTTTGTAGGAAGTTGAACATCGGTAACACATTTTTGTAATCCTGCAAATTGATTTACATGGCTGCCATAATTATTTACATGGGTGTTAAATTGATGTATATGTGTATGGTAATCATTATTTATCGCTTCTATTTTATAGTTGATGACTGCAATTCTTTCGCCTGATTTAAGATTACCTTTATCATCAAACAACGCGATAACATCTTTTGTTACCGGAGTTGGTTTAAATAAAATATCATCTATGGAAACACCACTAGATCTCAATCAACCTTGACGATTTAAAAACATGACAATTTCATTTGGTTTTACACCAAATGGGTCTAACATATTTGACAACGCATCTGATATAAGTTTCTTTACTTCTTCTAGGGAACCCCCTTACCCCTTTTCTTCCATGTGTGAGTGATCTTCCCCAAATGTCTACCATTATACGTTTATGATCTCTTTAAAAAGCGATTACTGGTGTATTCATGCACAATTTTATAAGGTAATATAGAAGATTTTGAGATCGCGGTTAACACGTTAAAGACTTCTTGGCCACATATCGGAGGATCAGTTAACGTCTGTGTGGGTAACGTTAAATACCAAACAGGAGGTTTTAATTGCGATACGTATTTAAGAAATTAAGAAATTCTTTTGGTGGGGCTAACCCATACGAGTCAAAATAAATAATTGATTTATTGTGTATTGCATACGCGACCCAATGAGTTCCAGATACAGAGTTTTCATCGAGATTAATTATACCAGTTTCTGGGATCGATGGTTGATTTGGTAATTGATCTTTCATGAAAACACCTCTGAAATGTTTTATCGGGGAGTTTTTATTACCGCGTTGATTAAATCAAAATTTGGCATCGGTGATATTGGTGTTATGCTCGGATACTTCCCGGGATTCTTTATTCTGCTTCATACAGGGTAAATCGACTGCCTGGTAGTCTGAGACCTTTTCCCTATTTTTTGTATCCTCGCCCGACAATTTTATTTACACCTGCAGCACCAAGCGCCACAGCAGCACCCAATCCAACAGCTTTATTGATCATAGGTGCAGCTGCTTCGATTATCCCTGGAATCGCGGCGAGAAGAGGTAATATTCCACCGGATTTTACCATGATAGAAATTGCAGAGGGTAAACATTCCAACTGAACTCCTGTTTTCACTTTTTATGCTTTGTTGAAACGATTAAGATGAGATTTTGTCAGTGATAGTTTATTTGGTCCTCCGTTACCCATTTGTTCATTCTTCAGAGTTATCTTTGCACCACACGTACTAGAGTTTTTCGATTGTAGTTTCTTTGACTGATCTTGAGTCAAGGTGACATTAACATGATTGTACGACTTTTTATTTAGATAACAGATCATCTAATTGTTACATGTTTTCTATGGGTGCATCAACTACTCTCATCCTTCTGCCACCCCCTTTGAGTGTCATCGATTTATCATTAAGAATAACAATAAATTGTTATTGAGCGATTGCTCTATGATCCACCAGGAGGAAGCTCTCCTATGCGAGCTTGCAATTTTACATCGACGATGGAGTGCGTAGACAAATCGAGATGTTGCAATGAAAAGTAATAGATGGGATACACATTTTGGAAATCCCACTGTGATATTTCCAACACGGTATCAATATTTTGATCACGACCCATATAAGACCACAAACGATGATACACACGAACTATTTTGATGTTAGTATAGTCGATTAAAATATTTTAGGCGGGTTCTTGTGGATTACTTACTCGCAATAATACCTCATTAACCTTTAACTTATCAAATATCATATGATTACGTGTTAGTTTATTATCTCCATGTACTCTATTTTTATCTTGCAACGCGATGAAAATAAATCTTGGCGCGGTGATATTTTTGTTAGCGCGACCTGGCAGGTAAACGTACCAACTGTGGTATCTGCTGTGGTAGCCGTTGTAACATCTAACCATGACAGCAACGATTTTCCTCCATGAGCCATAAAATATAGCAACCGTGTTTCTATTGATAACGATGGGGTCATAATTCGCATCCATAGAGCTAGTTTGAATAATATTACTGTACCATCGGCAAAACCATCACCACGCCAGAGAGTATCATCGTCATTCTATTTTCTCATTACAACTACAGTATGACTAGCTCCAAAGATAACCTTTCTAACATCTCCACAAAATCTAAATATATGAGACAATGGGATCACACATGAAAATCTACCATCGCGATTTAACATCATTTTTCGCGTTGCAAATCCTAGATTAAAATTATCATTTTTTTTAATAATGATATCCTCCATATTATCAAAATTTCCAGGATTAGCAGCACGATTTTTTGGTTGTCATACAACAAATTTATTATGATCAGCGTTATCAGTGATATCCTTCGCGAACATCATTGAATGACCGGCAGATCGGATAAGATCATCGGAGAATCTCGCTAAACCCAGTATTGTAGTTGGAACATCAACATCGTTATCGATAGATTCGATTCTATTAGAATTAATCATATACTGCGCACTACTAAACAACGCCATTATACCGTTGTTGACAAAACCAATCTGGGTAGTTGAAAGATTATCATACGGGGTATCAAGTGGAATATTCTGTTTTGTCGACCCTCCACCTCGATGAAAGCTTCACACGGTAAGACGTATTTAGATGTGTCATCAAATTTAAGTTCATTTCGTGATCTAGCATTGGGGTTTATTGCGTTATACGAGAAAAATTTATAATCGCGTACGGAATCATGTTTTCGTACAGGAGCATCCATATCAAAAGCTTCATCTGGATCCAATTGGAACATTTTAGTATATAATCGTCGATCTAAATCATGATCTTCTAAAACCAGAATCCGCAACTAAATTTGCAAGAATATTTCTTTGGGAATCATCGTCACGATTTATCATCGATGATTGTGCCAAAGGAGCAAATTTTTGGTTTACTATATCGTTAATTACTTTACTTACCCGAGGTGACATTTGTTCAGTAGGCGGTTGTTTTACCGGTGCTGGTTTTGTTTTCTTCGAACTAACGACATAAGCTTTTCCTTTGCGGCATTAAATGCACTACCAGCGAGATCACCAACTACGCTGATACCTTTATCACGAATAACACCAATAGCTTTTGACGCAAATTCTTTACCGATCGGTAAAATTTTCGGAGCATTTCTAGTAAATAACCCCGAGATGATGTTACCTTATCCATCTCCGTAGTATAGTTTATATACGGGAAACCGTGAATGCATAACGTAAACAGACATTGGTCTGTTATGACTACGATAGATGATCATTTTATATAAATGCTATTTATCTAATCGGTGATGATATTAATCACCGGATATTAGTCGCTGTGATAATCATCATCGAGTTCATCGATGAAATTGTGATATAAACCAATATCCATTACACCACATTGAAATAGTCGTTGACATATATCAGCAGCTTTATTAATTATCTCCGTAAAATTATTTCCAGCTAGTTTCCCCCCGATGAGAACTTCTAATCGTGATGTATCATCGAGGATACTTCTTGAACAAGGAATGAAATCACTACCGTAAACTTTCGGCGGAGAAAATCCACTACCTTTTACACCTAATGCACCTTGTGAAGGAGCCACCGGCATTCTAACAGATTTTATTTCGTCAGGTAGTTGAGATTCCTCATAGGTTGGTAGACCTTTTTATATCTTCTATTTTTTTCATATACTCGATAAAATTAGAATCATCTTTTGAAGTTTTAATTCCACCGTATCTTGCCAAATATACCTTTATACGCCAGACCTCCGAATCTTTTATTAGTTTTTCATATCCAGGATTCAAATATATTAACCTCGTAGTAAATGATTTATATGCAAAATCAGCTAACTCATTACATCCATTGCATTTTTAATAAATATTTCTTCCGCTTTATATATTTCAAATGGTTTTATCGGTGGAATATCAGCAACAACTCTCTCTTATTAAGGTTCACGTTGTGCGACAACAGGTTCATGCTGAGGTTGTGCTGCTACTATATCACCCGGAAGAGTTTTTAAATATTTTTTTAGTTTGTTTGGATCTTTCTGCTATTTTTTCAGCAATTATTCTAAATTTCTCAGTAGCAGTAACAATTGTTTCAGTAGCTGTAGTTACCGGCTTAAATAATTGTTCAGCATCAACAGCAAAATCAAGTCTTCGTTGTTGTCTCGCCTGCAGATTATCTCTGAAAGAATCTCTCACCGGGAGAAATTTCTTAATCGCGGCCAATAGTTCTCTATTTAAACTAGTCATTTGTGCTTCTCCGATATTTGCCATTTATATATAACATTATACGGTTAATTCATCGCTGGAAATTCTTTGAATGCAAAATCCATAAGATTTTCAACAACGATAACATCGATGAAAAATCCCCTTAAATTTCAACGATAACAAATAGCCTTAACAACAATAACAACAACAAAAACTGTTTTTTTTTAAATAAAAAAATGCAGAAAAAACAGCGATAATAAAGTTATCGTGTTATCGATAAAAACACAGTTGCAAAATAAATTGGTGGGCGAACCTCATCTTCTGCTACTGCAGGCTGTCTTGAAAATCTGGATTGATGTCAGCACACAAAAGATTTTTGATCTGCAGCTTCTTTCATTTGTACTTCCTTGTTGTCTGGGCCTGGGCTTGAGTTGAAAGTCGAGTTTGCATACGACATGACGACGATCTGTGTGGCAGTCTGCACTAGGCGTCATTCTGGTATGAAGGACATATGTCAAGTCCTATGGCGTACTATGATGTAATCTAGTAGGTGCCAGTGTTTTGATCTAAGGTGTATCTAGGTCGTTTTCAAGCTATCTTTCTGCTGGAATATGAAGTTTGTGATGCTGAGCTGTAATGTTGCGCACAATTGAAGAACCAGGCGCCCATTGTCAATGCTACCACTCACGCCATGTTTCCCAAGAACAGCTTTCCATGCTTCTGAGTCTCTGCATTGAAATCACCGAGGATGATTTTTTTGTATCTCTCTCTCTGGGACGCTCTTGAGAATTCTGCGCAGGTCAGAGTAGAAGATATGATTTTAAGAAGAATCTGTTTGGAGTGTTGGAGCATATACACTGATAAGTGTGGAATTGTTTTGGTTCCCTAACGGGATACGCATGGACATGATGCCGTCGGTGTTAGCAGTGCAGCAATGTCAATACCAAGGTGAGAAAATTCATGTGCGAATAATGCAGAGCGTCGTTCTGTTATGTTGCTATCGTTTGCGTCTAGCATTGTTCTGGTGTTCGAACAAGCCAGTTTTTCCCACGATGTGAGGTAGGTGGGGCATGCCTATTCCTTTCCGTTATGTTTCCACCACGTTAGAAAATCCCTGATGCCTTCAGCAAGTCAGCTGGGTGTTTGGAGACGAGCTTTGGTTAGACTACCTTTTCTAGACCCCTCTCCATCTGGAGCAAGCAGTGCTAAAGTAGTGCTGTGACTAATTAAAGCTGCTTGGTCACTCAGGCTGCTGATAGGTGATGGTGTCTTCTCCGAATCAATACCAGACGACCAAAGGCCTGAGTGGTCTGCATTTAGAATAGTGAGTGCAGCTTCCAGTGACATCTTTAACCTGCCGTTTTTTCCCCCCATTTCTCATCGCTGCAGGGCTTGATATAGTCGAACATAAACAGTAGACAGTTCGTTCATGCCTGCGCAATGGAAGTTTTTAGTGGATTGCAGTCTGCGCAATCTGGCTCCACCCTTTAAGACACGACGATGATAGTGAGGTCCGCAGGCCTTAGGTTTTACATTATAGTTTCCCTCTTCTAGGCGGATGACGAACCACGACTTAAGAGATCTGCTTTCGTGGCTATTTAGAACAATAGTTGGTCGGCCATAGCCGCATCCACTAGTACATATGGTGCGCTCTGGTCCCGAACACTTGTCCGTAGATCTGCAGAGACCTTCCGTCCTAGTCAGTGACTCCCTTGTAGAAGTTCATACGCCTAGTGATGTAGTGTCGACATCATACCCACAATGTAGTTTTGTCTGCCAGCTGAAACGGTGTACCGGGGTATGCCGGGAATAATTCCTTCTTGGATGCAGACGTGAGAGATTTGGGAGATATTTACCCCGATAAATGCAGAAAAAGCAAATTAAACTTTCAGAACTGCATTATTTACAATTTTAATAATATGATTAAATGATCAAGGCCATATTTTAAAGAGCTTTGCGTCACATATACGGCATGCATTTGTTTTATTATATTGTTTCATTTTCGCAGTGAGGCACGATACTTTTCTGGCCAAGTCATACCAAAGACTTACAGAAATGGTATTAACAGCTGGCTTGCTTGGCACTCAGCATTAAGAGGTTAGTATTAGGACTGGTCGGCCTGGTATCGGGATAATGTGACTGGGTGGGACATCATACTGCATCTCTGCGGCATGATGCCTCAGTGCTAGACTTTACTATAAACTGTGTCACTGCAGACATCGTAGCGATATGACTGAAAAAGCTAATTTACAAATCCTAATAACACACACACACACACACACACACACACACATACACACACACACACTATTGTGATATAAATTTAAAATAATCCACAAAATTATACCACAAGTCCAAAAGAATATAGAGTTCCGAATGAAATACATGTTTTGAATGTAACACTAGCCTTGAATGTACTTAAGTGCTTAAAGTCTTGATATATCACAATGACATTGTCCAGAATGTCTTTGAATGAATAAGCGAGTTCACGATAGTATACCGTGTGCCGCCATATTTGTTGTGACGTCACGAGTCAAAGGTCAAAGGAACCCAAGCTCTACACCCTCTTTAACAAGAGCGAGCGACGTCTTTTAACGGTGAGAATTTGTCTTTTGACAGTATAGAAACATGGAAAGTCGTTAGCTTGAAAGTGTTTTTAAAGAAAAGGGGGCTTTCGACAGTGGGGACAAAAAAGGAATTAGTTGCTAGAGTATTTGTAGCGAGTGAACCAAAGCTACCCTTAGTACCAACTCAGGAAGAAGTTGACAAATGGTATTGTGAAAGATTCTTAGTAAAGACATCAGATTTTGTTGCATACGAAGTGTGGAACTCCTTTGAACATTTGTATAATATAAAGGTGTTTTGTGATTTTTCTTTGTTATTTTGTCTGATTTTCTCATTATTGAAAGAAGTCACTATGAACTTTGGTATGTGAAATCATTGCTTTACAGTTACTTAAGCATGACAAATATCTAAACATAAAACAAAGAATGCATTAACTTACACAGTTTTTTAAAAAAGTATTTAAAGTAACAACAATGCAGATGTATATTTCTAAACGATAGCTTACAGGGTACTGCACTTCTATATCTCTGTGAATATCAGATGAACTTGCATGATTCTGGCACGTACTAATTTTATCTGCATTATTAAAATCTACTCCAGATTGAACATAGGATATCTTCCATGTGTGCGATGACTCTGTTCCAAATTTGGATCAATTTTACACAACACTCTCCGTGCAGATTTTTCTTTTTTTTATTTTGTCATGCCCCATAAGTAAATTGGAATCTGGGTTATCAGTAGTATATGGGGATACTATAGGGACAATGGAAAATCCAGTCAAAAACAGCTTGGGACACTATGGGGACAAGATTTATAGGGACAATGGAAAATCCAGTCAAAAACAGCTTGGGACAATATGGGGACAAAAGGTCGTGGGACACTATAGGGACAAGAAAAAATTGAACATGGTGGGACTGTATAGGGACAAGAAAAAAAATAGAACATGGTGGGACTGTATAGGGACATGGGAAATGGAACATGGGAAATATGATTTGTATGGGTATAGGGAACTGTCTAGTGACAAGTGGAAAAATGGTGGCAATGAAAGCTAATATCTTTTCGAGACTTATAAGTGGCCCTGAAAAGGGCCTTTGGATTCTTCTTCTTCTTCTTTTATTTTCTGCCGTTGTTCCACCACCTTTTAATTTTACCAAAGATTCCCGTTTTCATCTTCTTTTCTTCCTCGGAAATCCAATTGGGATGTCCCATAAACTTTTCCTGAACTCTCATCCATCTTAGATTTAGTAGATCAAAGTCCTCTTTCTTCTTTTTGTTCTTTTTTTCCTTTCTCTCCTTAGACCAGTTTTCTTTAATCTGGATCACCTGTTCTTCCATCACCATTCTCATCATTGCTTCTGCTTTCTTTAGCCTGTCTAGACCCCACTTCACATATTCCCACTCTATCAGATGTAATGTTTCTTCTAGAAAGCACCTGACTTTGATGACATGATCAAGTGCCTGCTTCAAGTCCCCTATTCTTATATATTTTGTTTTAATACGTCTTCTTAATTTCTGGTCTTCCTCCTCTATCATACCTTCTAATAGATCTCTTGCTAATTTCAGTTGGCTTACAAAGCCATGGTTACTCTGAAATTCTTCCTCAAGTCTTTCCACTTCATATTCTGCATCAAGGATCCCAAACCAGCTGTCTCGGAGTTGGATAAACAAGTCGAAATTCATCTTGATGTGTTCAAAATTGAATGGCTCCAAGGTTAGTTAGTTAGTTGGTTGTTTTATAGTAGCCGCCAACCACAATCAATCAATAATATGAGTTTTAAGTGACTCGTCCCGAGGGCTCTTGTCACTGTTTTATCCGTCAATGGACGGTTATTTAATTTTATCCTGAGGGTGGGGATGGAGCCACCACCCTGCAGGCATTTATGTGTTCATGGAACACTATTTTGTTAGGCCGTCACATCTGAGTAACTATTGAGTTACTGCTGTGTGATTGTAGGGCCTGTATAAGTATATGAGTGGGATTAGTTCCAGCACACTCTCATATTTTGCCATCCGGTTTTTGTTGGTTATTTGTGGACGTGCTAAGCACGTGTAATTGCTGCAGGCGCGGTAGGCAAGGCGGAGTGCCAGGCATGGCTGGTGTTTGTCCCTAGACCCTATATTTATACCCTGTGCTGTTCAATTTCTAGAGGTAAAATACAACTTTTGTAGTACAGTGCTTTTTGTTTGTAGTTGGTGTTTTTGTATTTAGTCGCTTTGTTTTTTCCTACTCGAGTGTTTCTTGCAACATTGTGTTGCTGGGCCTGATGACCTTGGATGTTGGGTCACCTTATAATTTCTATTCGGGTTCCTATGCTAGTTCTAAATTCTGTATTTGTGTCGAATATGCAACCTTGTGTTGCTGGCCCTGATAGCCCTGGGTTTTTAGGCTACCTTATATTATCTATTGTGGAAGGATTTCTAACTCCTGCTTTCTTATGTTATTTAGTTTGTTGCGACCTTGTATCGCTGGAGCTAATAGTCTTTGGATTTTAGACTACCTTATATGTGCTAAGTTGGGGTCCTATCCTTTTGTCTCTCTAATTTAGGTGCAATGTTCTCAGTGCACTGTTTGGTTCTATATATTTTTTATTTAAACCCTGGTTGTATGATTTTGCACTGCATACTTGGTTGTATTTCTATGGGGGTAGGATAGAGGAAAAGAGTAGAGGGTAGTAGAGTATGAATTATAGCGTGTTAACTTGCTTCCTACAATTGTCACCCTAATTCTGTTGTTTAGTTGGTATTTCTGAGCTGTTATTTTTGTTATTATTTGTATATATTAGTCTTTATTTATCATGATCCCTTATTGATTACCTTTAAATTTATGTTTATTAGATCGAATTTGTACTTTGTTTTTATCGCTTGATGAGAGTACACCTATTTATATTTTAATTTGTTCGTTGTTATAGGTGAGGTTTGAGGTTCGGTTACTTTGCGTTAGCAGTGGGTCCCTGCCGCAAATAGCAGGGGCCGTTAAGCGACACGTCAGGGATTGTCCACTACCACACCCAGTCACTTCCCCACGGTCCGGTCCGTGAAATGCGGCTACTAGGCAATAACAAAGGACCTTTGCCGCAAATAGCAGGGGCCGTTAAGCGACACGTCAAAGGTATCCCTGGTCACACCCAGTTTCCGCACCCCGGTCCTAACCGTTACTGATTTACCCCTCTTCAAAGAACATTGTTTTTGTTTATCATAGGTATTTCTCATTGTTTGTTTCAGTCAGTATTATTGTTATATTTTTTCCAATTTCTCTATGTTTTTAAGTAATTCTATCATATTTTTGAATGTGTCTACTAAGTTGGTATTATTACTTTGAATAATTTCAGGGTATGTATAGGGGGCCTTTATACTTTGTTGTTGTGTTCTAAATTTGTCCCTTTCATTTTTGGTTTTAGAGCAATGGTTGAAAATATGGTTGAGGTCTTCAGGGATGTTGCAATGGTAGCAATTAATGTTATGAGGAAAGGGTCCTATGTATTTTCCTTGGCTATTTGCTAGTCTGGTTTTTCCTAAAATGATCCTATTTATAGCCGTTTGTTCTTTTGGTGGGCCCTTGGGCGGTTTCCTGTTTCTATTTACTTCCCTAGTAGTGGTGTATAACACTCTCCCTTTAGTATTTGTATCCCAATCATTTTGCCATAACTTATTTATTTGTGTGTTAATTATGCTGTATAGTTCGTAGGTACTATACTGTAGTGGCTCAAACTCGGGCTCATTTAGTTTTTCTTTGGCTAGTTTATCCGCCATTTCATTACCTCTAATTTCTATGTGGGATGGTATCCACATGAATTCCACTATCTTATTTTCGTTATGTAGTTGTTTTAGTTTGATATTTATTTGATCTAGGAATTCTTCCCTACTTTTGGTGGTGTTTGATTGGATTGAAGATAGGACGCTGAGTGTGTCGCTAATGATTACTGTCTTGTTTGGTTTTACTTCTTCAATCCAATTTAACGATTTAAGGATGGCCCAGAATTCAGCTGTATAAATAGAGCAGTGGTCTGGAAGACGTCTGCCTATTTGGATGTTATGCTCTGGTATTACCATTGCTGCAGCTGTTTTGTATGGATTTGTAATTTTGGAACCATCCGTGTAGATTTTTGTATATTGTTGGTATTGAGAGTTGATGATTTCTAAGGCTTCTATTTTAAGTTTGTGCTCTTGATTTTGTTTATTGCCTTTTGTAGCTAGGGAGGTGTTTACTTTAGTTTGTACGTTGGTCCAAGGTTCGTGTTCGTACACTACTCTAGGTTCCAGTGGGAAGAGCTCTATTGGTAATAACTTTTTGAGTTGGTGGACTTGTTTTCCCATAGGTAATTTCATTTTAAGGCTTTTTCTAAATGGTTTGTCTGTTTTATTTATAGCCAGGAGGGTGGGGTGCGTTTTAGAATGGGTAGAGAGCCGTGCTGCATATTTTAACATGAGTTCTTGCCTTCTTAGTGATAGTGGCAATTCCCCTGTTAATATTTGTAGTTCGTCTGTCGAGGTTGATTTTAGAGCCCCGGTGCTGCATAATAAGGCTGTTCGTTGGATTTTATCTAATTTTTTTAAATTTGCTTTTGAGGCTGTTGAGTATATTTGACAGCCATAGTCTAATTTAGATCTTATTAGGGCCCTGTATAATTTGAGTGATGTTTCCTGATCGGCCCCCCATTGTGTGCCTTTCATGCTTTGAATTAGATTTAAGTCATGGTGGCACATTTTAACTAAATCTTCTATGTGGTACGCCCATGTTAGATGCTGGTCATAATACATACCCAGAAATTTTACTATTTTAACAAATTGAATGTCCCTACCTTGAATTGTTAGTTTAGGATATTGTATGTATTTTAGGTTTGGGGTGAACAGTACAGCTACCGTTTTTTGATGCGATAGTTTAAAGCCCCATTTATTGGCCCATATTCCAATATTATTTAAGCTGTTTTGTATTTCAGACATGTTTGTGCGGCTGGAGGGGTTTCCTGGTCTCCATAGGCCACCATCATCCGCAAATTGGGAGAGTTCGACTTTGGTCGATGCCAAATTTTTATCTAGGTCATTTATAATTATATTGAAGAGGGTGGGGCTGAGTACACTCCCTTGTGGAGTTCCGTTTTCGAGGGAGTGTTTCTCAGAGTAAGTTGCCCCTACCCTAGTTGTAATTGTGCAGTTTGTTAGAAAATCCTGTATAAAGTTAAACATTCGCCCAGTAATGCCGTAATCATTTAATTTGGCTATAAGGCCTTTGGTCCATACTAGGTCGAATGCTTTCTCGAGATCGAGAAATACCGCAGTTAGATATCTGCTATCTTTTTGTTTGGTGTTAAAAGCTAGTTTGATAGCAGTCTCAAGTCTTATTAGTTGGTCAGTGGTGGAGCGCTTGTTTCTGAATCCACATTGATTTTCTGAGATTAGATTATTTTTAGTAAGATGTGACTTGAGTCTATTATTGATGATAGTCTCCATGATTTTACATATGTTGTTGGTAAGAGAGATGGGTCGATAAGAGTTAATATCATGTCTGTCTTTGTTGGGTTTTAAGATGGGTATTACTATCGCATGTTTCCAAGCAGCTGGTAGCTTTCCTGTGTCCCATACGTGGTTTAGGAATTTGATTATTGCACTGACTATGTTGGGTGGTAATTGTTTGTATATTATGTACCCTATTTTGTCCTCCCCAGGTGAGGTTTCTTTCTTAGTTTTGAGTGCCTGGTCCCATTCATATAGTGTTTTTTTATTGTTTAATGAGGATTCTTTGGGCCCCAGGTCTTCAAATATGTGTTTATTCGAGGTCTCGGTATAGTTTCTATGGGTTTGGAATTCTGTAGTATGGTTACTATCTTTGCTCATATTTGCAAAATGTTGGGCTAGAAATTCTGCTTGTTCCTTATCATTAGTGGTGTTATTTAATTTAGGGGTGTTGTTAGTTTTTTTGCCCCTAATTCTTCTTATTTTTTCCCATACTTGTTTGGAATTTGTGTTATGATTGATGGTACTACAGTACTTTTTCCAGGTGTCCTCTTTGGATTGCTTGATAAGTTTGTTTAATTTCTCACTTAGGTTTTTGTAATCTTGAAAGTGTTTGGTTACTTTGGTTCTTCTAAATTGTTGTAATGCCTTATTTTTGGCTTTTTGGGTATTTTTGATTTCATCATTCCACCATGGTACACTTAGTTTGTCAGATTTAGTTTTACTGGTGGGGATGCTGGCTGTTGCCGCATTTTTGATGACTTGCATGATATTTTCGTTATATTGATCAATATTGTTGGATTCTATCTGGGATAAGTCTATGTTACTTAGATTTTCTCGAAAGGACTCCCAGTCCGCTTTTAGATAATTCCACCTGGGGATAATAGTATTCACTCGCTTTTGCACTGCCATTTGCAGAGTGGTAATGATTAGGAAGTGATCACTGCCCATGGGGTCATTTTGATCTACTTCCCATTCCGCCACTTGAGCCAAAGTGTTTGAGCATAGGGTGAGGTCGATGGCAGACAAGGTTCCGTTTTCCGGGTTTAGCCGGGTTCCGGATCCATCATTAAGTCTGGTTATAGTTGATGTATTGGCCCAGGCCTCAATCAACCTGCCCCTCTTGTCCGACATTTTTCCCCCCAACAGCCTGTTGTGGGCATTGAAATCTCCGCAAATGACAGTGCGGTCACCAGTGATTAGGGTAGTTAGTGCTCTATAAAATAGTTCATAATTAAGAGTGGTGTTGGTGGCTGGATCATAGATATTTATTATTAGTAGGTCGCTATTTCCTATTTTGATTTTTATTGCTTGTACATCTATATTTGAGTTAGTTATTATCTCTTGTGTTATTGGTATGATTTGAGTAGATGGTATGTTGTTATTTATATACATGGCTACGCCTCCCCCCATGCCTGCTTTGCGATTTTGGATATATCCTTGGGAGTAGCCCTGTATTATTGGCAATGTTTGTTTTGTTAGTTTAGTTTCCTGAATGCAGAGGATATCAGGCTTTTTGTTTGTATTGATTAATTTTAGTTTTAATTCATTTAGGTTGGAATATAATCCTCGTGCATTCCATTGCCATATCGAAACATTTTTATTGGTTGTACTAGCCATTTTTAGTGGGTTCATTTACTAGCATTTGTGTCCATATTTGTTTTTGGGCTATTTTGAGAGTTTTTAGTACTCCCTGGGTGTTTTGAGTCTTAAGCTGCTTTAATGCATCCATGAGAGTATTTATGGTATGTACCGCATTTGTTAGTTCTGTGTTTATTTCTTTTTCTACATCGCTTTTGTTTCTTGTTAGTTGGTTGTTTCTATTTAGTTTATATTGTTTTCTTGCGGTGGGGTAATCTACTTGTTTGGTATCCATTACTTTAGTGATTTGATATTCCCTTATTGTAGCCGGACAGTTTGGGGATTTTGATATGTGTTTTCCTAGACATTGCGCACATTTGGGGTGGGTCCTTAGACATTTGCCTTTGTGCTCTCCTCCACAATGATAACACTTGTTTTTCCGTTTACATTTAGTTGTGAAGTGCCCCCAATGCTTACATTTAGAACAGAATCTGGGCTTGTTGATATACTGTTCCGTTCTATATTTTGTTCCTGATGTGCCAAATTTGAATGGGCGTTGGTAATGGCGTGGTGGATTCTATCACCATTACCGTGTAGTTTGGTGCCCTGCTTGCTAATTTGTACGTTTTTATGATATTATTCCCACCGTTTTTCAGCTCTGTATTCAGTTTGTGATTGTCCCATGTTGACATTGTCCCTGTTAGTTTTAATACAGTTTTGAATTTGATAGGTTGTTGGGTGGGTGGGGTGGGGGTCTGAGTTTTGGCTGCGATGGCAGTGTTTTTTGATGGGTTTGTTATTTTGAAGGGTTTTGTTACCTTTACCGGGATTCCCCCTATATTTTCTAGCTCTAGGAACTTTGCAGTTTGACTGCTTGTGCTGCAGTGTATTATAATATAGTCTTTATTTGGTCTAACTATTTTGCATGGACCTTTGTGTGCCTTTGAAAGCGCCACTGCTAGGCTATTTGTAGATAGATTTATGAATTTGTTTGATTTACTATGTATGTATAGCGTTAATTCAGGCCTATGGAATTTTGGTATGGGTTTTTGGGTTGAGTTTGTATCAGTACTTGAGTCATTTATTTGCTTATTCCCAATTTTGATGGGCCCCTTTCCCTTTCCTTTTCCGTCCTGATTATTGTGGACTGTGATTAGGTTGGGGGTGGGGGCCTTCTTGTTCGGGCGAGTGCTTGCCTCTGATAATTTATTTGAGGGCTCTGAGTTTTGACTCCTTGAGGTTTGACTGCTAGTTTTGGCTGCCTGTGCATATGTTTGCTTTGTTTGTTGGTTTTGGGTAAGGGTGTTTTCTACTTCGTCCGCTAGTTTAGAGTTATGATGTTTGACTGTTTGGTTTGGGGTGTTTTCCACCACGTCCGCTAAATTAGAGTTAAGATGTTTGAAAGTTTGGTTTGGGGTGTTTTCCACCACGTCCGCTAAATTTGAGTTCGGGGTCCCTTTGTGACTTTTGAAAGTTCGGGTTGGGGTGTTTTCCACCACGTCCGCCGAAATTGTATTTGGTGTCCCTACTTGGATTTTAACGGGGGATAATACTATTGGAGTGGTTGGAATTTGTGTGGAATCGCCGGGTACCAATGTGGCGTCCAAGTCTTCAACTTGGATAGATTCATCATGAAAATTAAAATTAACTGGGGATAGCGGGTCAAGTTTTGCCGCCTCTTTCTTTAGAATGTTTAATTCAGGTGTTGAATATACTCTAGATTTTCTTTCATTGCTTTTATTGCTTGCATTTAATGGCTTATCTGTACATTGGTGCACTTTTTTGTGTTCATTATTCATACGACGTGCCTGCCCTTGCCTTTGCTTCATAGCCTGTTTGTTGGTTTTGGCGGCTGATTTGATTTGGGTGGCGGCCATTTTTCCTTTGTTCTGACTTTTTAGTTGGTCGGCCATATTGCCGACCACAAGGGTCATATGGGCTACTTATGGCTCCAAGGCAAGCAAGTTGGAGTTTTATAGTAACAACCGACCACGAAGGGTCATTTGTGCTACTTTTATATCCAGCATATCGCTGGACATTTATTTTCCATTGGGGAAGGTTCGTTACTCCCTCCCCCTCAGGCATTTATGTGCACATCAGTGCACTTATTAATTTGGGCGTTATACCGAATTACTAATAAGTAACTATCGGTATAGATGTAAGCCCTGGGGCAGGTAGGCATGGCCCATCCACACCTCCCCTTATCAACTCCAGAAGCGATCAGCAGGCAGAGAAGAGGCAAAGGCGGAAAAGGTCCCGGTTAACACTCGTCGTCCCACACACAGAGGCAGCACCAAACGCACACCCAGACCCCCCCCCCCCCCACGAAGAAACACGAGGCGACCACAAGGCACTCCCGGAGAACACAACCCGCGAACCAGCAGCACACACCGAACACGCAAGGACAAAGGCAGCAACAGCCACAGATGCCACACCCTGACGAAAGGCTCCCTTTAATTTTGTATCAAATTTAATCCAGTTGTGCTAGTGGATGCCCTACCCCAATGATGTGTAAGCCACCTGTGCAATTGTATCGAAATTTGAAAGTTACAGAATTTCCTAACACTTATCACTATTCCTTAATTAAGTACACAGTGTACTGTACAATTCCCTATCCAGCCGGCAAAAAACCCTTCTTACGAGGGCAATTCACCCTAGAAAAAACAAAAAACCTATACTAGGGTGTCAGAGTGACTGTTAGTTTGTTCAGATTAGGTTGTTGTAAGTTATGAATTTAGTTGGGTGTGGTCCGAAATGGTAATATTTGGTTTGATAATTTTCACTTTTCATATTATATACTATTCACAAACCATACTATTTACTATCCAAAATCACACCATATACTAACCACACACACGGGAAGCAGCCAAAAACACACCCTATTATTTACTATCCAAAATCACACCATATACTAACCACACACACACACGGGAAGCAGTCAAAACAAACCCTATCATTTACTATCCAAATTCACACCATATACAAACCACACACACACACACACGTGAAGCAGCCAAAAACACACCCTATTATATACTATCCAAAATCACACCATATACTAACCACACACACACACGGGAAGCAGCCAAAAACACACCCTATTATGTACTATCCAAAATCACACCATATACTAACCACACACACACACACACGGGAAGCGGCCAAAAACAAACCCTATTATTTACTATCCAAATTCACACCATATACCATCTAAATAGAGTCAGTGTTTATAATCACACTACTCCTCTCTCATACCCATTGGCAATTGACATAGTATTTCTTTTCTTATTATTTTGGTAGCCCTGAGAAGGGCTGTTTTGTAAACTTCAAAATACACCTGGCTAATGCTGGCATCTCCCAGGTCTAGCCCCCCACACACATCTTCTACTCCAATCGTTCTCCCAATTCACTCTTGTGATTGGGAGCGCAGAGAGAGAATGAGTGGCTTCACTATCCCAGTCTTCACTTTGTGGGATAGTGAAAGCCTCTTCATTTCTTCCTCTATTCCGCAACCGTGGATGAGGCTGTGGTTGTTGCGCCCAATTCACTCTTGTGATTGGGAGTGAAGAGGAAGCTGCCTGTGCTTGACGAGCTGATTCTGGTGGTGAAGGCGTCCTCACCTCAGGTTTCACCCGACAGGCTTTAACCATCATGCGGTGAGGCAAGATCGGTCTTTTCTTCTCCTCCTCTTCTTTCTTTTTTCTTTCCTCCTCTTCTTTTTCAATCTTGTCCTGTTCTGCTATGGCCTCCCTTGTCAGTTCGTCCAGGAGACGTCTAGCATTCTCCAGGTGCATCTGAAGTTCCCTCAATTTTTCCAGTCTACTCATCTTCTTCTTTGAGTTGATACTCCAACAATAGGTAGTCAGACTGACGATGATGATGAGAATTTGTTTTAAGTGATTCGTCCCGAGGGCTCTTATCACTGTTTTATCCGTCAAAGGACGGTTATTTAATTAGTCCTGAGGGTGGGAATGGAGCCACCACCCTGCAGGCGTTTATGTGTTCAAGGAACACTATTTAATTTAGCCGTCACATCTGAGTAACTATTGAGCTACTGTTGTGTCATTGTAGGGCCTTTTTTATGAGTGGGAATAGTTCCAGCACACACACATGTTTAGTCATCCGATGTTATTGGTTGTTTATGGACGTGCTAAGCACGTGTAGTTACTGCAGCAGGCGTGGATGGTAGCAGGCGAGGCGAAGGGCCAGGCAAGGTCGGCTTCTGTTCCTGAGACTAACCCCTATTTGTATACCCTGTGCTGTTTTTGAGGTATAATGGGTACAACTTTTGTAATACAATGTTTTTGTGGTGTTTTTTGTAGGTGGTACTCTGTGTGTTTTTATTGTGTTGCTGTTTCTTTGTTGTATTTGTGCAACTTTGCGTTGCTGTGTCTGATGACCTTGGGTTTGGGTCACCTTATATTCACTATTTGGGGCCCTGTTTGTGCCATATTTTCTGTGTTGTTAGTTATATTTGCAGCCTTGTGCCGCTGGACCTGATAGTCTTGGTCCTGGACTACCTTATATGATCTAATTTTTGGGTCTTATGGTAATTTCTGTCTGGTTTTATTTAGTTTTGCGACCTTGTGTCGCTGGGCCTGATAGTCTTTGGGTTTTTTAGACTACCTTATAAATACTAATTTGGGTTCCTATCTTTTTTCACTATCTAGTTTTTGTGTCTCAGTGCACTGGTTTGTTCTATTTAATTTATTCTAGTTTTTAGATAATGTATTATTTTACACTGTATACTTAGTTGTATTTCTTAGAGAAATAGTTTCAGGAGAAAGGAGGAAGCAGAGGAAGTGGAGAGGAGAGTGTTAGTCCTATGTCCTTTGGTTTTGGGTTGCTGTCCTTACTGTCTACTGTACTTTTGTTTTATGACACCCTGCTACTAGTTCTTAGTTGGTATTTATGATGTTTCTATCTATAACCTTATTTTGGTGTTTGTTTGTTTTCCCCGTTGGTAACCCCCGGTGAGTGCGGCTTTTTTATATAATAAGTTTTTCCTCCATTTTAGGTCAGATATGTGGTTTGGTGACTAAGTGATAACAAATGGGTCCTTGACTGCAAATAGCAGGGGCCGTTAAGCGACACGTCAAGGATATCCATTGTCACACCCAGAAACCGCACCACGGTCCGGACCGTGAGGCTTGGTGACCAAGTGACAACATATGGACCTTTGCCGCAAATAGCAGGGGCCGTTAAGCGACACGTCAAAGGTAGCCATCGTTATACCCAGAGACCGTACCATGGTCCTAACCGTTGCTTAGCTTTCCTGCCCTTAGAGGTTTAATTATGATTTATTTATCTTTTGGGCCTACACTATCTGGCCCATTTGGGTTATTTAAGTTGTTTACGGTGTTAATTTAGATGTTTCCTATTTTTCCTATGTTTTTAAGAAATTCTAGCATATTTTTGTATGTTCCTAATATGTTAGTGTTGGTTTTTTGTATAATTTCTGGGTATGTATAAGGGGCTTTCATATCTTGCTGTTTTGATCTGAATTGGTCCCTTTCTTTTTTGGTTTTAATACAATTGTTGAAGATATGGTGGAGATCTTCAGGGGTGTTACAATTGTGGCAGTTAATATTATGAGGAAAGGGTCCTATGTATTTTCCATGGCTGTTTGCCAGCTTGGTTTTTCCTATAATTATCCTATTTATGGTTGTTTGTTCGATAGGTGAGCCCTTGGGCGGTTTTCTATTCCTATTTACTTCCTTAACAGTAGTGTATAACACTCTCCCTAGTGTACTTGTATCCCAATCATTTTGCCATATTTTGTCTATTTGGGTATTAATTATACTGTATAGTTCAGATGTACTATATTGTAGTGGCTCGAAATTTGGTTCACTTAGTTTTTCTTTAGCTAGTTTGTCAGCCATTTCGTTGCCTTTAATTTCTATGTGTGAAGGTATCCACATGAATTCTACTATCATATTTTCGTTATTTAGTTGTTTTAGTTCGGCATTTATTTGATTAAGAAAATCTTCCCTACTTTTGGTGGTGTTTGTCTGGATTGAAGAGAGGACACTTAGCGAGTCACTAATAATCACTGTCTTATTGGGTTTGTTTTCTGCAATCCATTTTAATGATTTAAGGATGGCCCAAAATACAGCTGTATAAATAGAGTAGTAGTCTGGGAGACGTCTGCCTATTTGAACTTTATGCTCTGGTATGACCATTGCTGCAGCTGTTTTGTATGGATTTGTTATTTTGGATCCATCCGTGTATATTTTAATGTATTGGTGGTACTGAGTGTTGATAATTTCTAAGGCTTCTGTTTTGAGGTTGTTTTCTTGATTTTGTTTATTGCCTTTTTGAGTTAGGGAGGTGTTGACTTTGGTTTGTACGTTATTCCAAGGTTCATGTTCGTACACTACGCTATGTTCTAATGGGAATAGGTCTACTGGTAATATTGTTTTTAATTGATGTACTTGCTTTCCCATGGGTAATTTCAGTTTTAGATTTTTTCTAAATGGGATATTGGATTTATTTATGGCTAGGAGTGTGGGGTGCGTTTTAGGGTGAGTGGACAGCCGCGCTGCATATTTTAACATGAGTTCTTGCCGTCTTAGATTTAAGGGCAATTCCCCCGTTATTACATGCAGTTCGGCTGTCGAGGTTGTGTTTAGAGCTCCAGTGCTCTTTACAAGGGCTATTCGTTGTATTTTATCTAATTTTTTGAGATATGTTTTTGGAGCTGAGGAGTATATTTGGCAGCCATAATCTAATTTTGATCTTATTAAGGCCCTATATAATTTTATTAAGGTTTCCTGATCAGCACCCCACTGTGTACCTTTAAGGCTTTTAATTAAGTTTAAGTCCTGGCTACATCTTTTTACTAGGTCATCAATGTGATATGCCCATGTTAGGTGTTGGTCATAATACATACCCAGAAATTTAACTACTTTAACAAAATTTATTTCCCTATCCTGTATTGTTAATTTCGGATATTGTATGTTTTTTCTATATGGGGTGAACAGTACAGCTACCGTTTTTTGGTGCGATAGTTTAAACCCCCATTTATTGGCCCATTTTCCAATATTGTTTAGACTGGTTTGAATTTCAGAGATGTTTTTGTGGCTGGAGGTGTTTCCTGGTCTCCATAGGCCACCGTCATCCGCAAATTGGGATAATTCCACTTTGGTAGTTGCCAAATTTTTATCAAGGTCATTTATCATGATGTTGAAAAGAGTGGGGCTGAGTACACTTCCTTGTGGAGTTCCGTTTTCGAGGGAGTGTTTCTCAGAGTATGTTGCCCCTACCCTAGTTGTTATTGTGCGGTTTGTTAAGAAGTCTTTGATAAAGTTAAACATTCGCCCAGTAATGCCATAAGCATTTAATTTGGCTATAAGGCCTTTGGTCCATACTAGGTCGAATGCTTTCTCGAGATCGAGAAATACCGCAATTAAGTTTCTGTTCGCTTTTTTTTGGAGTTAAATGCTAGTTTGATAGCGGTTTCAAGTCTTACTAATTGGTCTGTGGTGGAGCGCTTGTTTCTGAATCCACATTGATTTTCTGAGAGTAGTTTATTTTTAGTAAGATGTGACTTGATTCTGTTGTTGATGATTGTTTCCATGATTTTGCATATATTATTTGTTAAAGATATAGGTCTATACGAATTGATATCATGTCTGTCTTTATTGGGTTTTAGGATGGGTATTACTATCGCATGTTTCCATTTTGTTGGTAGCCTTCCTGTGTCCCATATATTATTTAGGAATTTTAGTATTACACTAACTATGTTGGGTGGTAATTGTTTATATATTATGTACCCTATTTTATCTTCCCCAGGTGAAGTTTCTTTTTTTTGTTTTAAGTGCCTGGTCCCATTCATATTTTGTTATTTTGTTGTTTAAAGTAGATTCTTTAGGCCCCAGGTCTTTAAATATTTGATCATTTATTTTTTCTTCATTATTTCTGTGAGTTTGAAATTCTTTAGTATGGTTGCTGTTTTTGCTCATGCTAGTAAAATGGTGAGCTAGTAAGTCAGCTTGTTCTTTGTCGTTGGAAGTGTTACTTATTTTAGGGGTATTGTTGGTTTTTTTGCCCCTAATCCTTCTTATTTTATCCCATACTTGTTTAGGATTTGTGTTGTGGTTTAGGGTACCACAGTATTCTTTCCAAGTTTTCATTTTTGCTTGTTTAATTAATTGTTTTAGTTTTAGATCATGGTTTTTGTACTCCAGAAAGTGAGTAGTGACATTGGACCTTTTAAATTTATTTAGTGCTCTAATTTTAGCTCGTTTGGTTTTTTTTAATTTCGTCATTCCACCATGGAACACTTAGTTTAGCTGCTTTAAAATTACTGGTTGGAATGCTGTTTGTTGCTGCGTTGGTAATGACCTGTATAATGTTTTCATAGTATTGTTCAATGTCGTTTGATTCAAACTGGGTTGTGTCTTCGTTAGTTAGAATTTCTTTAAATAATTCCCAGTCTGCTTTTTTGTAATTCCACCTGGGGTTGTTATTTTGTACTTGTGGTTGCACCGCCATCTGCAGGGTGGTAATGATTAGGAAGTGGACACTGCCCATGGGGTCAGATTGATCCACTTCCCATTCAGCCACTTGTGCCAGTCTTGTTGTGCATAGTGTGAGATCAATGGCGGACAAGGTGCCGTTCACCGGGTTTAGTCGGGTTCTGGCTCCATCATTTAATATGGTTAGGGTTGATGTATTGGTCCAGGCCTCAATCAACCTGCCCCTATTGTCCGTCATTTCCCCCCCCCCCCCCCCCACACACACAGCTTGTTATGGGCATTAAAGTCACCGCATATGACAGTGCGCTCACTAGTGATTAGGGTAGTTAGTGTTCTGAAAATTTGTTCATGGTTATGGGTGTTGGTAGTCCCTGAGTCATAAATGTTAATTATTTGTAATTCACTATTTCCTATTTTAATTTTTAATGATTGTACTTCTATACGTGAATTACTTATTACCTCTGTTGTTATAGGTATTATTTGTATTGATGTTATGCTGTTGTTTACATACATGGCTAATCCTCCCCCCGATCCTTTCTTACGATGTTGGAAGTATCCTGGGGCGTATCCCTGTATAATTGGCAATGTTTTTTTTTTTTTTTGTTAACCTTGTTTCTTGAATGCAGAGGATATCAGGTTTTATTTTGGAATTAATTATTTTTATTTTTAATTCATCCAAGTTAGTGTATAATCCTCTAGCATTCCATTGCCATATTGAAACATTTCCATTATTTGTGTCAGCCATTACTAATGGGGTCATTTGTTACAATTAGTGTTTTGATTTGGTTTTTGGTCTTTTTAAGAGCTTTTTGTAAGCCTTGGGTGTTATTGGTAGTGCTTTGCTTAATTTTATCCATTAGAGTTTCTATGGATTTTACTACCTTAGTTACCTCTACAGTGATTTCATTCCCTATACTTCTCTTGCTTGTATGGTCTTGGCTGTTAGTTCTAATTAGTTTGTGTTTTTTCCTAGCTGTTTCGTAATCTACCTGATTATTTTCCATTACCTCTATAATTTGTTTTTCCCTTATTGTTGCAGGGCATATTGGGGATTTTGGTGAGTGTATTCCTTTGCATTGAGCGCATTTAGGATTGATCCTGCGGCATTTTCCCTTATGTTCCCCTCCGCAGTGATTGCATTTATTTTGGTTTTTACATTTAGTTGTAAAGTGGCCCCAGTGTTTGCATTTGGAGCAGAATCTAGGTTTGTTTATGTAGGGTTCTGTTCTATACCTAGATCCAGCTGAGCCTATTTGAATGGGTGTCTGCAGTGGTGTGTCAGACTCTATCACTGTTACTGTGCATTTGGGTGCCCTGTTTCCTATTTTATATAATTTAGTGATGTTATTACCTCCTTCTTTGAGTTCGGAGTTTAATTTGTTTGTGTCCCATAGTGACATTTTCCCTGTTAGTTTGGATACCGCTTTAAATTTTGTTGGTTGCGGTATTTTGGGGGTAGGTGTGGATTTTTCCTTGTTTTTATTCTTATCTGCAATGGCAGTGATCTTTTGCGGGTTGGTAATTTTGTAAGGTTTAGTTACCTTGACTGGTATTCCGCCTATGTTATTGATTTCAAGGAATTTTGCTGGTGTTACAGTGTAGTATAACATAGTTTTTATTGGGCCTTATGATTTTACAGGGGCATTGGTGTACCCTTGATAATGCCCCTGCTAAACTATTTGTGGACAGATTAATACATTTATTTGATTTACTTTGGATGTAAAGAGTTAGTTCAGGCCTGTGATATTTTGGTTTAGGCCCTATGGTTGCCGCTTTCTTTTGTGGAGGTGTGGGATTGTTGGTTTTGTTTACTTTGGCAGGGTTTTTGTTAATTAAGACTTTATTCCCCTTTTTGGAGGGTCCCTTTCCCTTTCCCTTTCCGTCCTGGTGTTGGGGACTAAGATTGGGTTGGGGGTCAGGGTCTCCTTGTCCGGGGAGGGGTAGATTAGGTCTCCCTCTGCTAAAGTTTTGGATGGCCCTGGTGTTTGGCTACTGTGATATTTAGTATTTGTTTGGATGGCTTGCGCATACGATTTCCTCCTATCCTGAGTTTGGGAAGGAGTGTTTTCGACTGCGTCCGCCGTTGTAGTATTTTCGGGTTTAACAGTATTTAGCATAATCCTAGGGTTGTTTTCAGATGTTCGGGTGGGAGTGTTTTCAACCACGTCCGCCGAAATTATGATTTGAGACCCTATTTGTTTTCTAGTAGAAGATTGTGCTAGTGGGGTAGAATTATTTATTGTGGTTTCGCCGATAACCAAAGTGGCGTCCAAGTCTTCATTTTGTAACGTTTCATTGTGAAAATTAAAATTTATGGGTGATAGCGGGTCTAGTTTTGCCGCTTCCTTTTTTAGTTGTTTCAACTCAGGGGTGGAGTAAATTCTAGATTTTCTATTATTTCTGCGTGTTGCCTGTCCACTTCTTTGGTGCATGGCGTGTTTATTTGTTTTGGCGGCCATTTGGCTTTGGTTGGCGGCCATTTTCGCCATTTTTCCTTTGTTAAGATTTTTGGGTTGGTCGGCCATTTTGAGTTCGGGTTTGAATAATATTTTTAAGTAAGATAAGGATAAATTTCTAGCTTTATGTAATACGTTAATTTGCTGTAGGTTAGTGAGGTTTAATATATATATTTAATTGAATTGAATTATTGTTAATGATTGCAAGGTTCGAATTAGAGGTCTGATGGAATCCAACTTAATTGCGAATGCAACCCAAGCTTATTGTAGTAGATGGTTCCTACGCTTGTGAATAACAATAATTGTTCAATTAAATGTATTAGGATTAGAGTGAGCTTGAGCGTTGAGGATAGTTAGTAGAGAATATCAGTTTTGAAAGGTTTAAAAGATGAAAAGATGAGAAGTGACTTATTAGTTCAGCACAGGGTATAAATTCCCGAAGGATTAGTACTATTTGACTTACAGTTTTAGGTAGAAGTAGAGGTGTTGATGTTTTCTTTTATCCTAGAATTAAGTAGCACTGAATGTCCTATTTCCTAGAATTTGGTTGTGTGAATTTCTTGGCGGGTTGAGTTGGAGGTATTGGCTGATTGTTGAGGACGACTGGTTAGCTGCTGGGTCCTGATGCGCAGAAAGGAGGAGGATAAAACGCTTTGGCACAGAATACAAACAAACTTTTTATCTCCAACACGCTGTGGGGACAAAACCTTGATTAATTCTTGTGCTAGAAATCAAGTAAAAACCCCTCCTTAACTCCAGTGCTAGAGAAAAAGGAATAGATCGTGTTACGTGGAGGAGATATTAAGAGGTGGCGATGTTAATCAGATCAGGGAACAGGTGGCTTCGGTCCAGAGTGGCTCGACACGTCTGTTCTTCTTGATAGTTGGCTTGAATACTGAATGAAAATGATGAGTCAGACTGATGATGAAGATGTGTTTTTAAGTGGTTCGTCCCGAAGGCTCTTACCACTGTTTTATCTGCCAAGGGGCAGTTAATTAATTTTTCCTTAGGGTGGGAATGGTGCCGCGCACCCTGCAGGCATTTATGTGTTCAAAAGAACACTTATTTAATTTGGCCGTCACATCTGGACAGTTATTGAACTGTCACTGTGTGATTGTAAGGCCATAGTTTGGTGGGTAGGAATAGAGCCTACACACACCCACCCAATCATTCATTTTGAAGTTGCCTACCAGTCTGCAATGGCAGAAAAGAAAAGCGAGAGAAAAATAGTTTTCTCATATTGCCTGTGTCTGCCATAGTTACATGGAATGCCCGAAGAAAAGGAGGGAAGGGTCCGGTTCAGGTGTGCCATCCGACGTCATCCATGCCCTGAAGCTGCCAAGCAGTACCTGTTTCAAATTCAGCCCAGTTGTACTAGTGGGCACCCTAATTCCAATAATGTGTTAGCCACCTCTGCAATTGAGTCAAATATTTAAGTTGTAGAATTTTCTTTAACATCTCCTACTTCAAAAAATACTAGTACATAGTGTACATTTTATAATCCCTAGCAATTTTGCGTTACTAATGTCTATGCGACATATAACAGTATAGTCACTGTTAGGTGGGTTTTAGTTATGAATTTTGACGGCGGTTCCAAAATAGATCATATTAGGTTTCTTGATAAGGATTGTTCGAAGAGGGTTACTCGTAACCAAATGAGAACCCTATTAAATTGGCAATGAAAGGAGCCCTAATAAGGGCTAGTATTCCACCGGTTGGAAGGTGGCCCTCCTATCCTCCATCTCTGCAAGAAATGCGGCAGTTCTTTCTTCCAAGAAAACCCGTTTAGGGAAGTAAAGCCCATGTCTTGTGGCGATGTAGGCTGCTGCATCTTGCAGGTGGTGGAGAGGTCTGTCCTCGAAAGCCTCATAGTAGTAACTTCCCAGGATATTCAGCGCGTGATGCCATTGACTAACACGTGGTGGTGAAGTTTGCAGCGATCTGAATCCAATGAAAGTGACAGCAGAAACGAAATTTGATGCTTTTTCTTGTTTGTTAACAATGGTGTTAGACCCATCTCGCTGCACAATTTGCCCATTAATTTACCTTTGGTTTCATCTGTCATCCGCACTGTTTTAACAGGTGACTCCCATTTAGCTTCCGAGTTTGCCCCTTCCAAGATATTTTCCAGGTTCACTGCCGGCCCTGGTGATGGAGTGGGGGGTGTCGATGTTTTTAACACCCCCTTATTCCCCTTTCCCTTTCCTTTCTTTTTAGGGGGTGGTGGCGGTGGTTCCGGTGTTTCCGGTGCTGGTTCAGGCTGTAAATCCACAGGCGACGTGGCCGCTTCCGCTGTCTCCGCTGTAAAGATAGCCAGCATTTGATTTGATAGAACTTCTATCTGTTCTTGAAGAGCCTTTAATGTAACCTCAGGAACAGGTGAGGCTATTACAGTCTCAGCTGGGGCTACCTCTTCTTGAACTTCGGGTGGGGGGTGGGGTGGGTGTGCCTCGTGCTGGTCGGTTTTCCCGCCCATGCTGCTGGCGTCCTCTATCTCTCCTGTACTTGAGTGACCCCCGTAAATCTTGAATTTCTTCTTTGTCCCATACAAGGAGGAGTGTTGTTCCTCTCCCTGCTGCCCGGAGACTCCAATTTGAAGCTTCCTTCAGCCCTAGCCCTATTAAGGCACTTAGTGCTGGCTTGGGTATAACATCCACCGCTAGCGTGTCCAGTAACTGGTACATAATTTCGAGTTGACTACTCTCTGCTCGTTCGCTGCTGACTGAGTCGACTGACTAGTTAGTTAGTTGTTGTTTTATAGTAGCCGCCGACCACAAGGGTCATATGGGCTACTTTTAGATCTGGCATATCACCAGACATTTATCTCCCCTAGGGGGGACACTACTCCCCTCCCTAGGACGTTTATATGCACATAAGTGCTCTTTTAAAATTGAGCGTTATTCTGCATTACTAAAAAGTAACTATCAGAATAGATGTAAGCCCTTTTGGGTGGGTAGGAATAGTACCATCACACACCCACCCTTTTAGCCAATTGGATTGCAGACCACATGCCCGGAAGAGGAAAAGGCGGAAAAGTCCGGAAGGGTTGGCAGCACACACACAACACGCAAGAGAAAGACAGCAAAAACCACGGACGCAGTCCACACCTGAAACGGAAAGGCCGCACCTATTTCAAATTCAGTCCAGTTATCTAGTGGACAACCTAACATCCAATATTGTGTTAGCCACCTGTGCAATTGTGTCAATAATTAAGTCGTAGATTTGTTATTTATTGTCCTATCTTCCGAAAGAAACTAGTACATTAGTGTACATATATATATAGCCTTAACAAATTTATTGAATTAAGGATGTCTAAGCGACATATAACAGTGTTGTCATTGGTAGGTATTTATGGTTATAAGTTTGCTGGCGGAGGTACCAATGAGGCCAAATTCACCTTTTTAGGGCCACTATGGTTAGTCGAAAGGGTTTCTCGTTACCAACTGAGAACCCTATTAATAGAGGGAAAAACAAAAGAAACGTAAAGAATTTATTGGAGCTCCAGATCAGTGTCCCTCAACCCTGACCAGGAGTCCTTTTATACTACCCATAGGATCTCCGTAAAGGCCTACCCGTCATTCCACCTTGTAGCACACATAATGAACAGTGCTTTCACTTGTGTGGTGCCAGTGCAGGTATTTCCAGTAACAGTCCTGAAACCTGTTTGCAGAGGAGCCTAGCCAATCAGAAATCCTATGTTTTGTTATATCACAACCGTGATTTAGTAAGGTGTTGGAATTGATAGATTTATTAAGTATTTATTTAATCGTTTTATGATACCAATAGGATCTCCATAAGGGCCTACCCGTCTTTCCACTTTGAAACACACATCATGAACAGTGCTTTCATGTGTGTGGAGCCAGTGCAGGTAACTCTAGTATTATCCTAGAACCTGTTTGCAGAGGAGCCTAGCACAATTGGAAATCCCATTGTTAAATAGATCATTTAATGTCCAATATAATCTGGGTTGTTTATAAAGATCCCAGATATTTATTTCACAAGTGAAAATTTTGAATATAAGATAAACAATAGAAAAACAAAATTAATAAGAAAAAATATCATAAAAGAATAAAATATAATGTATTAATATATAAATAAAAATAAATAAAATAAAATATTTTAATAATTAAATATAAATAGCCCTGAAAAGGGCTGTTTATTTCTATATAGAAGACCAGATCTCAATAGTGCATTGTTGGAACATCTATCTTGTAATCCCAGAACTAGACTGCAGACTGTTGTTCTCCAAATCCTCTCTTGGCAGGCTATGTCTCTTTCTTCAGAAGGGTTGCTTTAGAATGGCAGGATATGTCCCTTTTCCTCAGAAATTTGTTTTAGAATTACTCTGTGCCATTAGCTATTTTTAAGAAAGCGTGCATAGGATTGCACAAGAGCAGAAGAAATGGAGTTGAATATGTAGATGGCAGGATGTTCTAACAATAATACATAATATTAATATGTTTTAAGATTTATAGTTTAAATGTTAAAGAAAATAAAAGTTTATGTAATACTTTCTTGCGGGCGACGTGGTCAAGTTCAGAGCATGGGTTGGTATAAACTCACAAGTTGCGTAAGGTACTTGACCTAATATTGACACCCCTCCTCGCTCCTTTCTCGACAACGTCACTAGCAGATATCACATGTTATTTGATATTTATAATTACGGTTTAGGCTGTATAAGCAGTAGCTTCTGCTAGAATCATGACCATGAGTGGGTGTAAACTCGCAAGGTGCGTAGGGTTCAATATTAATCCCAATATCGACACTCACCCCTATCACAACCCCCAGCAGAGTCACAAGCTATCCTTCACCATAAATTCTACGTATTCTTATCACGCCAGTGATAAGGTATTATGTTTAAAGCTAATTTAGTTTATAATTTCAATTCATGCTAAGAAGCGGTAGTTTCTGCTAGAACCGCAATCATGAGTGGGTGTAAACTCGCAAGGTGCGTAAGGTTCAATATGAACCTAATATCGACACAAACCCCAATCACGACCCCGACAGAGCCACAGGCTGATTGGAATCTTAATTTAGGGCTGATGAGTATGGGTCAGCATTGGTTCGCAAGGTGCGTAAAATCATATAGATTAAATACCAATCCCCCCTTCCCACCATCCCCCCAGAGTCTCAGTTTAATCCATTAATCTATCTTATGATTTATCCTAGAATATTTTTAATTTCTATCAATTAGGTTTGAACTAATGAGAAAGTCAATTATGTTTTTTGCAGTTAATTGTATATTGGGTTGTGTTAGATTGAGTATGTCTGGATATGTACTTGGTGATTTTCCTAATTTTTGTTTATTTTTAAGTGAGTTTCTATGTATAATATTGGTTGTACATTTATTGAATATATGATCTAAATCTTCAGGTTTTCTACACTGAAAGCAGTTTATATTATGGGGAAATGGTCCTAAGTATTTACCAAAGCTGTTAGCCAGCTTTGTTTTTCCTATCATTATCCTATTCATTTTAATTTGTTCTCGTCTTGTATTACCTAATATTATTGCTTTTCTATTAACAATTTTAATAGTATTGCGCAGTACTCTCCCTTTAGTCGATAAGCTCCAAGTGTTTTGCCACATGCTATTTATCATATTGTGAATCAGTCTGTACATTTCAGTATAACTATACGGTAATGGTTCATAATATAGATCATTTAGTTTATCATTAGCTAATCGATCAGCTATTTCATTTCCTTTTATGTCTATGTGTGAAGATACCCATAGAAAATCTACTGTAATATTTTGATCTTTAAGTATTGTTATTTTATTTTGTAATTGATAAAGGAAGTTTTTCCTACTATTGGAGTTATTGTTTTGAATAGTTTTTAAGACGCTAAGTGAGTCACTAACAATTAGTGCTTTTGTAGGTTTATGATGTTGTATCCATTTTAGAGCCTGTAGTATAGCCCAAAATTCAACAGTATATATGGAACAATGATCTGATAAACGTTTGCCCTCTTGGAATTTAAAATTTGGTATAATCCATGCTGCAGCTGTTCGTGCAGGTTCAATTGTTTTGGAACCATCCGTATAGATTTTAATATGATTTTTGTATTTATTATGTATTTTTTCATTTACAAGCATTCTTAAAAAATGTGGATCTTGTATTTTATTACCTTGATTTTGTAGGGTGAGATCTACATGTATATAGTTCATTTTCCATGGAATTATAATTGGAGGTTTGAGTTTTTCTACTTGAAATAAATCAACTGGGAGATTAGTTTTCATGTTTTGTATTTGTTTCCCAAAGGAGTTAGAATATTTACCTCGTTTTATTAATGGTTTGTTACATTTTTTAATGGCCTGTAACGTAGGATGTGTTTCATCGTGAGTCGACAGACGAGCAACATATCTCAACATAACCTCGTATCTTCTCATATGAATTGGAGGTTCTCCTGTTAGGATGTGTAACTCCTCCGTCGACGTAGATGGCAATGCCCCAGTTGCTATAAGTAGAGCTTTGCGTTGAATTTGTGTAATTTTTTTAAGTAATGTTGATGATGCCGTGGCATATATCTGACAGCCGTAATCAATTTTAGATCGAATAAGTGATCTATATAGAGTAATTATTGTTTTTTGACAGGCACCCCAATGCGTACCTTGAATACTCCTAATTAAATTAATGTCTAAGTTACATCTTTTAATTAAGTCTGCGATATGATATGACCATTTCATATGTTGGTCAAAGTACATTCCTAAAAAATTAACTACTTTTACAAATTTTATATCTTCATTTTGCAGGATTAATTTTGGATATATTATATTATTTTTAAAAGGAGTAAATAGGACAGCTACTGTTTTTTGATGTGAAAATTTAAATCCCCATTTATCAGCCCAATTACCTATATTATCTAAACTATTTTGTATTTCAGTTATATGTTTATTATTAGATGGATTTCCTGCTCGCCAGAGGGCACTATCATCAGCAAATTGTGATAGCCCAACTTGTGGTGTAGCTAAATTTTGATCTAAGTCATTTATCATAATGTTAAATAAAGTAGGGCTGAGTACACTCCCTTGAGGAGTAACGTTTTCTAAGGTGTACTTTTCAGAATATGCTGTTCCTACCCTAGTGATAATTTTACGGTCAATTAGAAAGTTGTTTATACAATTATAAATATTGCCTGTTATGCCATAATGGTTTAACTTAGTTAATAGTCCATTGGTCCAAACCAGATCAAATGCTTTTTCCATATCTAAGAAAACAGCAATAAGGTTTCTGTTTTTAGGTTGTCTATTATTGAAAGCAAGTTTGATGGCAGATTCTAGTTTAATTAGTTGATCTATAGTAGATCTATTATTACGGAAGCCACATTGATTTTTAGATATGAGATTATTGGTTTCTAGATGGTATTTGAGCCTATTATTAATAATAATTTCCATAATTTTACATATATTATTTGTAAGGGAAATGGGCCTATATGAATTGACATCATTTCTATCTTTATTGGATTTTAATATGGGAATAACTACTGCTGTTTTCCATTTTTTGGGAATTTTTCCAGTATTCCAAATCTTGTTATACATATTTAATATTATTTGAATAAAGTTGGTAGGTAATTTTTTATAGATTGAATATCCTATAGTATCCTCACCAGGTGAGGTGTCTTTTTTAGTTGTAAGGGCTTGATACCATTCATTAAGATTAATTTTATCATTTAAATAAGAGGTTTTAGTCCCTAAATCTGTAAACATATGTTTATAGTCGGTTTCAATTTTATTTCTATGTTCCTGGAATTTTTTGGTGTGATTTGTATTACTGCTCATAGCCTGGAAATGTGTTGCTAATGAGTCAGCTTGTTCTTTATAATTACTGGTATTGTTAATTTTGGGGGTATTATTTATATGTTTACCCCTAATTATTCTAATTTTATCCCAGACTTGTTTTGAGTTAGTTTTATAATCTAATTTGCTGCAATATTGCTGCCATGTTTTCATTTTAGACTGTTTTATTAAATATTTTAATTCAGCATCATATTTTTTATATTCCTTAAATTGTTCAATATTATTAGTACGTTTAAATCTATTTAATGCTTTTCGTTTGTTTTGTCTAGCAATATTAATTTCATTTGTCCGCCATGACACTCTAAGTTTGGTAGGTTTACAATTAGCTTTTGGAATAGAGGTATTAGCTGCCCTTGTTATGGCATTTATAATATTTTCATAATATTGATCAATATCTTCACTTTGAATGTCCTCAAGTTTTATATGTTTAATATTTTGTTGAAAGTTATCCCAATCTACTTTTTTATAATTCCATTTAGGGATTTTATTGTTAGTTTCTAGTTGCGCAGAAATTTGCAATGTGGTTGATATTAGAAAATGATCACTTCCCATGGTGTCTGTTTGATCAACACTCCATGATGCTATTTGTGCAAGTCTGGGAGTACATAGGGTGAGATCTATGGCTGAGAGAGTGCCATCTACCGGATTAAGTCTGGTTTTAGTACCATCATTAAGTAGTACAAGGTTAGATTCATTAATCCATTTTTCAACCCTTCTACCTCTACTATTTGTTATTTCACCCCCCCCCCCCCATATTTCATTATGTGAATTGAAGTCGCCTAACACAATTGCTTGATTAGAGTCTATTTGTGATTTAAGTGCTTGAAGAGCAATGTTATGAGTTTCTTTAATATCTCCTCCTGGATCATATAAGTTATATAAAGTAAATTTAGTTTTACCAGTGTTTATTAAAAGGGCTTGAACTTCTAATTGAGACTTTTTAATCCTATCTGATTCTATTGGAATTATTGCAGCTGATGGAATATTATTGCTTATATAGGTAACTAGTCCTCCTCCTTGCCCTTCTTCCCTATTTTGAAAGTAACCAGGAGTATATCCTTGAATAGATGGAAGTAATTTAGTGTTTGATGTTATTTTGGTTTCCTGGATACAGATAATATCAGGTTTAATTGGTGTATTTATTAGTTTTAATTTAAGTTCGTTAATATTTACCACTAACCCTCTGGCATTCCATTGCCATATTATTATATTTGGTTTATTTCTATTTATGTTTCTATTGTTAGTCTCTATTATTGTATTATTCATGTTTGGGGAATATCTTTTCAGTTTTTATACCCTCTTCTATGTGTTGTAGAAGTACACGAAGCCCATTTGTGAGGGTAGATATGTAGGTTTTATCTTTATTTGTGGCATTACTAATGTAGCGCCCGATTTCAGTAATAGCTTGTCCCATTGTAGGGAGGGTTAGATTGTTCACCAAATCAATAGATGTTTCAGTTTGAGTCTGAGTATCACATGTTGATTTGCTACTTTGTTTAGTTATGTCAGTTGTTATGATTGTGTTTTTTTATTAGAATAGTCTAATAGTTTAGTGTTTCTGGTTTCACTATGGTCCTTATTACTATTTGTTTTGTTTTGTTTTTGCCATATTACTTCCTGTTTTGAGTCAGACTGACTTGTTGTTAGTTGGTTGTTTTATAGTAGCCGCCGACCACAAGGGTCATATGGGCTACTTTTAGATCTGGCATATCACCAGACATTTATTCTCCCCTATGATATTTATATGCACATAAGTGCACTTGTTAAATTGAGCGTTATTCTGAATTACTAAAAAGTAACTATCAGAATAGATGGTATCCCTTTTGAGTGGGTAGGAATAGTAACACACACCCACCCTTTTAGCCAATTGGACGCAGATCACATGCCCGGAAGAGGAAAAGGCGGAAAAGTCCGGAAGGGCTGGCAGCACACACACAACACGCAAGAGAAAGACAGCAAAACCACAGACGCAGTCCACACCTGAAACGAAAAGGCCGCACCTATTTCAAATTCAGTCCAGTTATCTAATGGACAACCTAACATCCAATATTGTGTTAGCCACCTGTGCAATTATGTCAATAATTAAGTCGTAGAATTGTTATTTATTGTCCTATCTTCCGAAAGAAACTAGTACATTAGTGTACATATAGATATATATATAGCCTTAACAAATTTATAAGATTAAGGATGTCTAAGTGACATATAATAGTGTTGTCATTGGTAGGTATTTATGGTTATAAGTTTGCTGGCGGAGGCACCAATGAGGTCAAATTCACCTTTTTAGGGCCACTATGGTTAGTCGAAGAGGGTTACTCGTTACCAACTGAGAACCCTATTAATAGAGGGAAAAACAAAAGAAACGTAAAGAATTTATTGAATCTCCAGATCAGTGTCCCTCAACCCTGACCGGGAGTCCTTTTATACTACCCATAGGATCTCCGTAAAGGCCTACCCGTCATTCCACTTTGTAGCACACATAATGAACAGTGCTTTCACTTGTGTGGTGCCAGTGCAGGTATTTCCAGTAACAGTCCCGAAACCTGTTTGCAGAGGAGCCTAGCCAATCAGAAATCCTATGTTTTGTTATATCACAACCTTGATTTAGTAAGATGTTGGAATTGATAGATTTATTAAGTATTTATTCAATCGTTTTATAGTACCATTAGAATCTCCATAAAGGCCTACTCGTCTTTCCACCTTGAAACACACATCATGAACAGTGCTTTCATGTGTGTGGAGCCAGTGCAGGTAACTCTAGTATTATCCTAGAACCTGTTTGCAGAGGAGCCTAGCACAATTGGAGATCCTAAGTTTTATTGTTTCACAATAGTGAATTAAATTTGGAATAAATCTGTAGAGATCGTTTAATGTCTAATGTAATCTGGGTTGTTCATAAAGATCCCAGATATTTATTTTATAAGTGACAAATTTTGAATATAAAATTAAAGGGTAAATAGACAATAAAAAATAAAAAGAAAAAATAAGAAATAAAAATAAAATAATTCATAAAATAATAAAATATAGATATAATAATAATAATAATATAATAATATATAAATAAAAAAAATAATTTTTTTTTAAATAATTAAATATATTTAGCCCTAAAAAGGGCTGTTTAAGGCAATATAAAAGTCCAGATCTCATAGTGCACTGTTGGAACATCTATCTTGTAATTCCAGAACTAGATTGCTGACTATCTGTTTTCCAATTCTTCTCTTGGCAGGTTATGTCTCTTTCCTCAGAGGGGTTGATTTAGAATGGCAGGTTACTTCCCTTTCCTCAAAAGGTTGTTTTAGAATTACTCTGTGCCATTAACTATCATTTAAGAAAGTGTGCAAAGGGCTGCACAAGAATAGAAGAAATGGAGTTGGATATGTAGATGATAGAATGTTCTAATTTAGGATTTAAATATAAAGAAAACAAAAGTTTATGTAACAATTTCTTGCGGGTGACGTGATCAGGTTCAGAGCGTGGGTTATAACTCGCAAGTTGCGTAAGGTACTTGACCTAATATTGACACCCCTCCTCGCTCCTTTCTCAATGACGTCCCTGGCAGTTATCACATAATATTTAATATGTAAAATTACGATTCAGACTGTGTAAGCGATAGCTTCTGTCAGAACCACGATAATGAGTGAGTGTAAACTCGCAAGGTGCGTAAGGATCAATATGAATCCCAATATCGACACCCACCCTCATCACGGCCCTCAACAGGGCCATAAGCCAGTCTTTACCGTAGTTCCTATTTTGCTTTAGGGTCAACTTTGTATTATTTATGCTGTTTTATTTATTATATTTTTTTCTTTTTTTTTTACATTGATTTATTTTGATCATATTGTAATCTATTTTATATATATTATACTACAGATAATAGATTTACTGTGGAGATTAATTGGTGTGAGTCTCTGTAGGGTTGCCAAGTATGGGTTAACCTTGATTCGCAAGGTGCGTAAGGTCTTGTAGACCAAATACCAAAGCCCCCCCCCCCCCCTCTCAGCACCCCCTCAGAGACACAGTACGATCCAGTAAATCTAGCAGTTAATTTAGTATATAATCTCCTAGGATAAAGTTATATTTTATCAATTAAATTGGAACTAATGAGAAAATTGATTATGTTTTTTGCTGTTAATTGTATATTGGGTTGTGTTAGATTAAGTATGTCTGGATATGTACTTGATGATTTCCCTGATTTTTGTTTATTTTTAAGTGTGTTTCTATGTATAATATTGGTTGTACATTTGTTGAATATATGATCTAAATCTTCTGGTTGTTTGCATTGAAAGCAATTTATGTTATGGGGAAATGGTCCTAAATATTTACCAAAGCTGTTAGCCAACTTTGTTTTTCCTATCATTATCCTATTCATTTTAATTTGTTCACGTCTTGTATTGCCTAATATTATTGCTGTTCTATTAACAGTTTTAATAGTATTGTGCAGTACTCTCCCTTTAGTTGACAGACTCCAAGTGTTTTGCCACATGCTATTTATCATATCATTTATTAGTCTATACATTTCAGTATAGCTATACGGTAATGGTTCATAATGTAGATCATTTAGTTTATCATTAGCTAATTGATCAGCTATTTCATTTCCTTTTATTTCTATGTGTGAAGGTACCCATAGAAAATCTACTGTAATATTTTGATTTTTGAGTATTATTACTTTATTTTGTAGTTGATATAAAAAGTTTTTCCTACTATTGGAGTTGTTGTTTTGAATAGTTTTTAAGACGCTAAGTGAGTCATTAACAATTAGTGCTTTTCTAGGTTTATGTTGTTGTATCCATTTAAGTGCCTGTAGTATAGCCCAGAATTCAACACTGTATATGGAACAGTGATCTGGTAATCGTTTGCCCTGTTGAATTTTAAAGTTTGGTAGAACCGATACTGTTGCTGTTCGTGCAGGGTCAATTTATTTTGGAACCATCCGTATAGATTTTTATATGATTTTTGTATTTATTATGTATTTTTTCATTTACAAGCATTCTTAAAAAGTGTGGATCTTGTATTTTATTACCTTGATTTTGTAGGGAGAGATCTACATGTATATAATTAGTTTTCCAGGAAATTATAATTGGAGGTTTAAGTTTTTCTACTTGAAATAAATCAACGGGGAGTTTAGTTTTCATGTTTTGAATTTGTTTACCAAATGAGTTAGAATATTTACCTCGTTTTATTAGTGGTTTGCTACATTTTTTAATGGCCTGTAATGTAGGATGTGTTTCATCATGAGTCGACAGGCGAGCAACATACCTCAACATAACCTCATATCTTCTCATATGAAGTGGAGGTTCTCCTGCTAGGACCTGCAACTCTTCTGTCGACGTAGATGGCAATGCCCCAGATGCTATAAGGAGAGCTTTACGTTGAATTTGTGTAATTTTTTAAAGTAATGTTAATGATGCCGTGGCATATATCTGACAGCCGTAATCAATTTTAGATCGAATAAGTGATCTATATAGAGTCTGACTGACATTATTTGTTTAAAGTGCATCGTCCCGTAGGCTCTTCACACTGTTTTATCCCTTAAAAAGGGTTATTTACTTTATCCTGAGGGGAAGGAATTGTGCCACATCCCCTGCAGGCGTTTATGCACTCATAGAGTGCTATTTACTTTGGCCGTCGCCACGGGACCAGTGTTTTAACTGTCACTGGGCGAATGTAAGGCCATGGGGTGGGTAGGAATGGAACCTACACACACCCACCCCTCTCATTCTGTTAACTTCTGGTCTGCAAGAGCAGTGAAGCGAGAGAAAAATAGTTTTCTCATATCGCTTATGTCGGCGTAATGTGGTCGTGCAAGCACGAGAAATTACGGCAGCAGGGAGGTAAGGTGACGAAAGCTCAAGCACGCACCTGTATGTCAAATTCAGTCCAGTTATACTAATGGACAGCCTAACAACCAATAATGTGTAAGCCACCTGTGCAATTTACCAAATATCTGAGTTATAAAAAATATTAATTAACATCCTATACAAAAAATAGGGACTAGTACTATAGTGTACATATGAAGTCCCTATTGTATTTAAGCTAAAGTGTCTAAGCGACACATAGAAGTGTAGTCAATGGTAGGGGGATATTGGTTATAGAATTGTTACCGCCATGCCAATAGGGTCAAATTATTCCTTTCAGGGCCAGAAAGTTAGTCAAAAAGGGCTACTCGATACCAAATGAGTACCCTATTTTAGCAGCGCTATAAATTAGCCATTAAAAAGGTTGGTACTGGATGTAGGGGTACCTCCCTCGTTCAGCTTCCAATTCCACCAATCTGTGCGCTGTTCTATGTTCTTCTCTCCGATTTGTCGAAAAGTCGATGTTATGGATTTCGGCGAGATATTGGGCAGCGTCCAGCAGGTGTGATAAGGGCTTTTCCAGATAGGCCTCCAGATAGTGAAGTTGAAGGATCTTGCAAGCGAATTCCCATTGTAAAGTCGGCGGGGGTTGGTCATACATTGCTTTGTATCCAATGTATGATACGGCGGAGATGTAACTTGTCGCCTTTCGTTTGTTTTTGACAAGTTTGTAAACTCCCAATTCCCTGCATAGCTGTCCCATAAGCTCGTCTTTAGTTGTTTTGGGCATTCTTCTTGTTTTTACTGGAGTTTCCCATGTTCCTCCTGGGGTGGTAGTAGTGGTGGTAGTGGTATCCCCTAATTATTGGTCCAAGCTCGCTGCAGTGCTTGGAGATTTGGGTATAGGGGTGGATGACAATGGCATAGTCATCCCCCCCTTTTTCCCCTTTCCTTTCCCTTTTTTGCTAGGGGCTGGTAGCGGTGATGGTGGCTGTGGTTCAGGTGTTGGTACGTTTATGGGTGACGTAGCCACGTCTTCTGTCTCCACACTTAATAACACCTGTAGTTGATGTGTTAACGCCGCTAGCTGGTCTTGTATGCCCTGAAGTTCAATGGTAGGTCCCATCTTGGGGCTCTGTACTGTAGTGACTTCAGGAAGAGGGGTGGGTGGACGGCTGCGTAAACCGGTTTCCCGCCGCTGCCGTGGTCGACCTCGTGGTCCTCTATGTCTGGTGTCCCCTCTTTTTCCTTGTGGTTTTTCTGTTTTTTCCCACACAAGCAGTAGGGTGGTTTTTTTCCCCGCTGCTCGAAGGCTCCAATTATTTGCCTTTAGCTGTCCTAGGCTAAATATAGCTCTTAGTGCTTGCTCAGGTACTATTTCCAACGCTAGTGTTGTCTCAGTTGACATGATGTATGCTTCTTGATAGCTCACTGCGAATATGTCTATATAGAGTGATTGATTGATTGATATTATGTGTTTAAAGTGATTCGTCCCGAGGGCTCTTATCACTGTTTTATCCGTCAAAGGACGGTTATTTACTTTATCCTGAGGGTGGGAATGGAGCCGCCACCCTGCAGGCGTTTATGTGTTCATGGAACACTATTTACTTAGGCCGTCACATCGGAGTAGCTATTGAGCTACTACTGTGTGATTGTAGGGCCACATACAATATGAGTGGGAATAGTTCCAGCACACACTCATATTAATTCATTCTGTTTCTGGTTGGTCGTTCAGGACGTGTAAAGCACGTGGAGTTGCTGCGGGTGTTTAGTGGGCGAGGCGAAGTGCCTGGCAGGGCTGCTTCTTTGGACGTTTCCTATCCCTATTTACATACTCTGTGCTGTTCCTTAGTTGTACAACTTTTGTGTAACAGTGTTTTTGATGTTAGGTGCTCTGTGTGCATTTAGATGTTTTTGTTTTCCTAATAATTTTTATATGCAACCTTGTGTTGCTGTGTCTGATGATTTGGTTTTTGATCACCTTATATACACTATTTGGGGATCTAGTTAAGTCATATTTCTTGAGTTGTTTGGTGAACTTTGCAGCTTTGTGCTGCTGGGCCTGATAGTCTTGGATTTTTGACTACCTTATATGTTTTAATTTTGCAGGGCCTACATTAATTTCTTTCTTATTCTATTTTGTGTGCGACCTTGTGTCGCTGGACCTGATAGTCTTTGGGTTTTTAGACTACCTTATACGTTCTAATTTGGGGTCTCTATCATATTTTTCTATCTAGTTATAGTGCTCAGGTCTCGGAGCACCTGTTGGTTCTAGTTATCTTTTAAGTGCTTGATACGTATGTTTTTAACACTGTACACTTGGTTGTACTCCTAATGAGAAAGTGTCTAGAATAGAAGAAGGGAGAGTAGAGTGTTGACCTACATCCTTACTGCCTATGGTGTTTTTTATTTTGCTTCATCTTGGTATTTATTGTGATGTTATTTATTGGGAATTTGAATTACGTTTTTGATGACCTATTTGTGTAGTAGCCCTTTGTTCCCCTTTTAGGTTTATTGTGACCCTATTTCCATATTTGTTTTGGCCCCTTGATTTAGTTCAGGTGTGTGGTTCGGTTACTGGGTGGTGGCAATGGGTCCCTGCGGGAAATGTCCCGGGCCGTTAAGCGACACGTCAAGGATTGTCCATTTCCACCCCCAGTTCCCCCCCCCATGGCCGGTCCGTGAGGCGCGGCGGCCAGGCCATAACAAGGGACCTCTGCGGAAATATCCGGGGCCGTTAAGCGACACGTCAAAGGTATCCCTTGTCAGACCCAGCTTCCACACCCCGGTCCTGACCGTTTCTGGCTTCCCTGTCCTAAAGGGGCTTTTCAATGTATGATATGTATGCATTAGGGTCATTTTTTGTTGTTTGTTGGGGTTAGGATTTGATTGGATAGTTTAGATATTCCCTATTTTCCCTATCCTTTGTAGAAATTCCAACATATTCTTGTGTGTCATCAGAATGTTGGGATTGTTATTTTGTATAATTTCTGGGTATGTATATGGGGCTTTTATATTCTGTTGTTGTGATCTAAATTTGTCCCTTTCTTTTTTGGTTTTACTACAATTGTTGAAGATATGTTGTAGATCTTCCGGAGTATTGCAATGGTAGCAGTTTATATTATGAGGAAAGGGTCCTATATATTTTCCCATGCTGTTGGCCAGCTTGGTTTTTCCTAAAGTTATCCTATTGATGATTGTTTGCTCTTTAGGTGAGCCCTTGGGCGGTTTTTTATGCCTGTTGATTTCCTTAATAGTAGTGTACAACACTCTCCCTTTTGTACTATTGTCCCAATCATGTTGCCATTTTATATCTATTTGGGTGTTTATTATACTGTAGAGTTCGGTTGTGCTATAGTGCAGTGGCTCGAAATTCGGTTCGTGTAGTTTTTCCTTAGCCAGTTTGTCGGCCATTTCGTTACCCTTAATTTCAATGTGGGATGGTATCCACATGAACTCTACAATAGTATTTCCGGTATTTAGTAGTTTTAGCTTGGCATTTATTTGATTGAGAAAATCTTCCCTGCATTTGGTGGTATTTGTTTGAATTGAAGATAGGACGCTAAGCGAGTCACTAATAATTACTGTCTTATTAGGTTTGAATTCTTCAATCCATTGTAATGATTTGAGGATGGACCAGAATTCAGCTGTGTAAATAGAGCAGTAGTCTGGGAGACGTCTGCCTATTTGTATGTTGAGCTCTGGTATGACCATTGCAGCAGCTGTTCTGTATGGGTTTGTAATTTTAGATCCATCCGTATATATTTTGGTATATTGTTGGTATTGAGTATTTATAATGTTTAAGGCTTCTATTTTGAGAGTTTGTTCTTGATTTTGTTTACTGCCTTTTTCTGTGAGGGAGGTGTTGACTTTAGATTGTACGTTGTTCCAAGGTTCGTGTTCGTACACTACATTATTGTTTAGAGGAGTTAGTTCTACTGGTATTATTGTCTTTAAGAGATGATATTGTTTTCCCGTAGGTAGTTTTTGTTTCAAGCTTTTCCTGATTGGGATGTTGGTTTTATTTATAGCCAGGAGGGTGGGGTGTGTGGCGGGGTGGGTGGACAGCCGTGCTACATATTTTAGAAGGAGCTCTTGCCGTCTCAAGTGGAGGGGCAACTCTCCCGTTAAGACATGCAGCTCGGCTGTCGATGTTGTTTTTAGAGCTCCGGTACACTTTAATAGTGCTGCTCTTTGTATTTGATCTAATTTTTTGAGCTGTGTTTTGGGGGCCGATGAGTAGACTTGGCAGCCATAATCTAGTTTAGATCTTACCAGAGCTCTATATAATTTTAGAGATGTTTCTTGGTCTGCACCCCAATGTGTGCCTTTAAGGCTTGTTATCAGATTTAGATCCCGACTACATCTATTAACTAAGTCCTCTATATGGTATGCCCATGTGAGATGTTGATCATAGTACATACCCAGAAATTTTGCTACTTTAACAAATTTTATTTCTTGATCCTGTATTGTTAATTTAGGGTATTTTATGTTTCGTCTATATGGGGTGAACAGTACGGCTACCGTTTTTTGGTGCGATAGTTTGAATCCCCATTGATTGGCCCAGTTTCCAATATTGTTTAGGCTGGTTCTATATAGAGTAATTTGACCAGGCTTTATATGGTTCAAGCGCGGACGTGATGGAAAACACCCCCATACGATCCAAAAACTTACATTATTCCTATCATCACCAAAACACGCGGACGTGATGGAAAACACCCTCTACTGTTTAGGGTTTTGAAACGTTTGGATAGTTTGATGTGAGGGATAGAAAGAAAAGTCAAAGAGCATTTATATGAATACAAATGTAAAACAAACGACAGACGCATTGATTTCAAAACACAACATTTTTTATTCAAATAACAAAACAACTCACTAAACACAACTTTTTCAAAATAACAAACATTTTTTTCTTCCATAACACTAATACATTATCTTTGACATGGTTGACAACGTTGTGAATTAAACTGAGATTTCCACTGTTGGAAATCATTGGGCCATTGATGTACACTACGTTTCCTAGCTAAAGACAACAGATAGCCATAATGGTCACAAAACCATCGATCTACTTTGTCATCGTTTCGAGACGAATGAGGATCAAAATAAGTCACTAAATGTTCTAAAGAATATCCAAGACTGCGATGATGCAGATAATAGACACAATATTGTCCACACACCATAGAATCTGTGCCTTGTAATTTCACATTATTGAATCGTGTCGTCTGGGCATTTCTTCTCATAAAGTCAATGATATCATCTTCGAAAGGGGGTAATCCATACGAATCAAAATACTCCACACAAACCTCTTGAGGAAAGTAGACAGCTACCCAGTGAGTTCCTGGAAGATGACTGTCATCTGTATTGATGACATAAGCTTGATTCTCTTGAGGTTTGCGATGAGGTAGTTCATCTTTAGCACACACCACAGGATTCCAAGAAGCAGTGTACGAACTACGGTTCAAAAGATAATAAAGTTCCCAGGTATCCATTTGTTTGTTGTGTAGCCTTGTTTTTTTTCCTTTCTTCACAGGTGATGATAAGTCATCAATTCAATCCAGACTTTTTGCTTGAAACGGTCTGTCAAGTAACTGTTGGTTTGCTTCGTCTCTTTACTTTTGGCCAAGAGAGCTTCGATGCGATCAATTTCTCGAGCAAACAATGGAGGAGAGGAATGATCACGTAAGCCTTTATACCACTGAAGTAACACGGTTTCTTCTGAGATGAGACTCCAAGCTTCGTTCAGATAATCGTCCAGTTTTTCTTCTTGACTCATCATCATACATTTATCGTGCTGAATTTGACTAGGATGATTGATTTGACATCCATAACAATCTTTTTTAATCATGTCTCTCATTGTATTCTCCAAGTGTTGTGCAAAACAAGCAACTAACTGTTGTTCCTGTTCTGGCCATCTGGATTGCATGATCACTACTTCTTCTTTTTGGTCTTGATGGTCTGCTTTCTCTGTAACCTCCCATTCCATTTCCATGGATTCTCCACTATTCAAAGAAGGACAAGAGTTTTCCATAGTGTCTAATAGTCTAGAATGACTTCTCTCAAACTGTTGATTTCTATGGTATTATCGAATTCAGCATACAGAATGACATTCACCGTATGTTCAAGAGCCTTTGCAAACTGAAGTTTCACACGCAGTTGCCCAGATTTTTTAGGGTGGAAATGTCCCTCGTCGCTTCCTTGGTCTGGAGTGAAATCAAAAGCCCACAACGCGTAACCTCCTGCATAATCGTCGTAGGAAATACCGTGACTGGTGTTGGTTCCTAACTGTCCTGTGGCTTCGTACAGTGATAAGTACGATCTCAAGGAATTCTTCTGGGCGCCAAAGTTGGGTTCGAAAGGTCTGGTACACAAAGTTTTGCCATCGCGACTGACTTCGATTTTGGATACATTGCAGTTCTTAAACTCGAAAGGATTTTTATCGTGGGCACCGTTGAGGGCTACCGATGAATAAACGTTTGGGTAACTGTCCTTGGAACAGATGATCTTCGATCTTAGATTGGAGTCCAGCGGCAATGGTGAAAGTTTTGACTTCCACGCGTCGTATCGGATACTTGGCTGTCGTTCTGCTCAAAGTGCAAACGATCGAACAGTTCTAAACTACGTCCCAACATTTTCTTTCGACGCTCGTTAAAACCCACATTGTGAGGAATGGCAAGAGTTTTGCCATCAGCAGTTGCTGCTACGGACAAGGCTGTGTCGTCAAACTTATCTGCTGTGTCAGGTTTCCATACCACGCAAGCATCTAAATGAGTGTTCTTGGCTTCTTTTCCGTACGTCAAGAGATTTTCGAGGTACGCTCGGTAAGGGTAAGTATCCATGCTACTGCTGACCAGTTTGTTATTCATGTAAAAGTCCACTTCGCTGAACAAGGAATGCATGAAATTGTTCACAGGAGTTACTCGGGCATCATCTGCCAGCGGGTTGACGTTGTCCTTTCTGACCACTTTCACTTTCAAATACAAGTAACTGTTGTTGAGATCGATGTAATCTTCGGGTTGTCCTTTGATTTCAAACTCGATGGGAGCTGAATCCGTCAAAGAGGAGACGGGATGAAATTCAACCCATTGGGTTTCTTGCATGGTCATCATCGTGGGTGGCATGGCAAAGAGATCTAGTTCCGACTTGGAACAGGCACAAGATTCTTGGTGCATCATTTTTTTCTCTCTCAGTCTCTATGTGGTTTTACTTTTAATAATCAAAAATGTCTAAGTCTCGAGCGGTTCTTTTTTTCTTCGTCTTTCTAGCTTTAGAGGTACGGAGACTTTTGAAAGGGTGTCTTCGTCGTCGCTTTCTACCTTGTCCTTGCTGTGTCGTCAGGGAAGCAGGAATGCCAGACTCGGTACCGTTCAGGGCATTTATAGGACTTTCTCGTCGACCCAAAATCTCTTTACCCGTTTGAAGCAAGACATTTTTGCCTGCTCTCAAAAAGCTTCTTTAGGGTTTTGTTTGTCAATGAGAACATTGTGAAGAAAATCTTTGCCGTGCCTCAATGCGGCATCTTTTAAGGCGTACAATCCTCGTGTCACCATCGGTTTCAAAACAGGGACCACAGAACGAAAGGCTGATTTAAACATATCTCCTAAACCATGTCCTCGTTGTCGAGTGACTCCTTGGTACACAGGATACATCACTTTTTCAGTTGTTTGAGAATCGTTTTTGAAAATGGAGTTTCACTGTGACTTTCCCTTTGGTAAATGGAATATTTTGTCCTAGTTCTCCTTTTATAGCAATGTTGACACTGTCGACATACGACTTACTGACCGGTAAATAATGAGGATGTACAAATTCACGGTGAACATGATAGGTATTTCCACCTTCTTCGTTAGCGCTAGTGGCAGAATCCACTTTGAAAGGAATGACACGCAGTAACGGTACAGAGGTGTGTCCTACCACGTTGTACTCCACCACATCGGAGTACACAAACATCAAGTTGAGACCTTGGTTCAGTTCTACAGGGAATCGAAAATTAATTGCAAAATTCGAGTTACTGGTTATGCCTGGTATTTCATTTTTCTTGACCAACCTGAAGTCTCCACCTAAAATATCATACAATTCAGGACAAAAAGTAATGGCCATCATTTTATCCTCTGAAAATGTCATAATGAGTCGACGAGCCACAAGATGGTACTCAAAGGTAACATTTTTTTTGACTTGATCCAAGACTTTACCAAACGTAACATTGAACATGGTAGTAAGTGTAGTCACTAAATGTTGACCACTAAAATAATAACCTGGAGGAATGACGAAGTTATGAGTGGACAGGGTTTTAGTTTCCTTTCTTTCTTTTTCACTTCTGTCGACGGAGGAGTAGCCATCATCTTTTTAACCCAAGTTTTGAGTTCTTCTCGTTGGGGAGTAGGGGAAGGGGTTAGTAAGGAAGCGGCAATCTTACTCGGAATCGAAGTGGTAGTGGGTGTTTGAAAGAGAACATGGGGTTCTTCTTCCTTGGGTAATGGTGGGGTGACGTCTGTTTTGACCGCTGTAGAGGGTGAGAGCGACGGACTATTCATCAGTGCCTTCAAATCGGACAGTGCGGGTAGAGCTGTTTGTTCCACAGCTTTTCGATGAAAGAGTTGTAATCGTTGCAAAAGTTGACCGTACTTTTGCGATTTTTCGGTTTCGGACAAAACGTGGCGATGCATCAACGATTGCAATTCGTGTTGTAATTGGGACATCTCAGATAAATCAGGATTGGGTGGTAAATGGGGGGAACGTTGTTCTTGCCAACGATGGTATTCCATCCATCGTTTGTAAGGGACTAAAGTCAGTTTTCGTCCTTCCATGGACTTCCAAAGGTTACGTCTGAGTTTGTGGTGTACCATGGATCCGTTTTATCTTCTGGAAGGATCAACTTTGGGACATCCCTCGTGCCATCCCTTGTACCAAACCTGGCAATATACCCATACCGGCTTTTGCTAATCCTGTTATCAAAGGAAAAAGAAAGGGTAAAAATCCTCCGCGTTGCACCAACATCTTTTTCTTTTGACGAATGGGTATTTTCTTTTGGACCATTTGACGAAGAACGTGTCGATGTTTGGCTAAGCATTTTTTCTGGTGTGGAGACAAAGGTATCGTGCCTTTCAAGACATTCAAACAACATTCGCACACGGTATCGATGACATTTTTGGAAGCTGTTTTAATGATTTGTTTTCGCATGGGTGAAGAGGCTTTGGACAGGACAGACAACACGTCTCCGTGTTTGACTAAACGAGAAGGTAGTCCTTTCCTTTTCTTTCCTTTGTGGGATGAAGAAGAATGTTTTGTGCGAGGTGACATCTTTGCTTGTTCGTTTCACAATGCCACTGGTGTCGATGACTTGAAACAAACACCCTTTTATTTACTAGCGCTTCGTCAAAAAAGTAACGATGTGTTTCCCAAAATTGCCAAAGGATCCTCCTTTTTGGTGACTCTTCTTTTTCTTTAAAAGACTACGTCTTTGGAGGGGATGACGTCGATGTTTGGTTTTTAAGCCTTTTGTACGATGACGAGATTGTCTTTTTCCTTTTCCTTTTTGGACAGCAGAACGACAAGGGTTGTGGTGTTCACGTTCTTGAGGAAGCATCCTTGAGTGTTCAGCAGTGGCACAGAAAATACTGATTCCCGTTGTTGTCCTCAAATCATATTTTTATACTGGAATGCGACGCCACTGATTATCTTTGCGTCGTATCAACTTCATGGCAGGTAACACACGTCGTGAAGGGATTCGTAACGGACTCAATCGGGACAGTTCTTGTTTGGACAAATCTAGTAAACTCTTTAACATGCCAGATCTTTCTTGGACTTTAACTTTAGGGGCAGGTACTTTGTGAGCAGCTGCTACTGCCGCTAATGTGGACGAGGGTGTCACCGGTCAAGGAGACGTTTTGGGAGACGCAGATTTCCAATGTTTCATCAAATTAGGAAAAACGGGTGTCAAATTGGCTTTGGCTGGCATCACCCGCAACGGAGAAGTGGAAGCACCTGAGGCTACTGGCAACGCGGTCCCTGCCAAACGTCCTTGTAGATCTTCTCTTACAGGTCGTGGTTGACGAAGATAAGGTTGTGTCCTGGCCAAAGTGCCCCTTTTGCGGGTGACCGCTTTTTTATGTGGACTTTTCTTTTTCTGTGTTTTGGTCTTGGTACCCTTGTTCTTTTTCTTAGGAGTTCGTTTGGCTTTTTTTGTTTTCTTGGGGTGAACTTTGGAAGCATTGGGATCCCATTTTAAAAGGGAACGAATGATGACACCTCCTAGAGAACCACTACTTCCAGGTTTCAATATGATTTGCTTTTTGATTTGAGTGTCGATGCGAGGATCGTCCAGTTGTGTCAAGGCTGTTTTGTTTCTGTCAAAAAAGCGTTTGGTTTGATCTGGAATGTGAATGATGCCTTGCAGTATTTGACGTGCTGTCACCGTAAACCATCGTAAGACTTCTTTGAGACTGGCTTCTAAGACGTGAGCACGTATTTGTGGATTTTGTTCGCGAGTGATACCGTACAAGGCACGAATCAATTTGATGGGAAGATGAGACTGAAGGGACGTCATGTTGACGATGTATGAGACAAGGTCAAAGTAACCCAAGGTTTTTATAGATTTTTTAGTGCTTCATATGGTTATGTCGACGACGAGGACATGTACACGACAGGTCCTCCGTCTTGACACCAGTCGTGAAACAAATCGGTACGAAATCGCAAATAATCAGGGGTAGTGGGTTTTAAATCTACGAGTAAATAGGCGTGTGGCGTTTGAGTGGCATCTTCGTACGCATGAGTCAGCCAAGGTGTTCCTAACTGTTTGGCTAAGACTTGCACTTGTGATTTATCTCGAGGACTTTTAAACAAGACCACGTAATGAGCATTGAGACTAATGGTACGATGGGCTTTACTTTGTTGAAATAAATTTTGTGTAATGTAAATGACACTGGCTTACGATGATGCCCTTTACGCGTAAACCACAGTTTAATTTCTTCTTCGTCTTCTCCTAACATGTTGTCAAAAATAACCCAATGAGTTTGACTAGAGTCAGACACGATCCCATCGTCTTCTCTAGGAATACCTTCCACAAACACAATGGAATCACCTTGACTTTCTTGCAAGAGGCTGTATGCCGATTGCCACTCTTTGTAACACCACACAATGCGTTGAGGTGAACGATCGATCAAATGATGTTTATGTTCGATCAAACGTTTGACAAATTCGGTTTTGCTTGAACCGCTCGGTCCAGCAATTAACATGTTAAAAGGATGACGAAGATACAAGGCTTCCCAACTAGCATGATCTAAGTGTTCGTCAATGACTTTGAATGTCGAGGAGGAAGGAGTAGTAGAAATAGCAGAGTGAGCCATAATAGTGTAGTGGTATGACACGATTGACACAAAAAACAGACAAGACAAGAGGTTTTTATACTTTTTTCAAGACACGTTTATTTCAATGCAACACGAAAGACAAATATACATAAAAGCCAAATGGATAAATACAGGAATAAAATACACAGGGAAACGATCAAAGTGGCATATAAACAAGTCACTGTACAACATTGTTTGGGTAACGAAGGTGTCCTAGAGGTAGTGTGTAATGTTCTTATAGTCTCCTCTACATGGGGTACAGTCACATACGTGTCCTCTCGGAAGGGTCTTTGTGGGGGAATGTCCATGACAGTTCTGTCTTGAACAGAGGGATTGTCCTGGGTGACAGATTATTTTTCTTCTTCTTCTTCTGGTACTGTCACTAACACAGGTTTAAAAGTGACTTTTTTTCACTCGACGATGAATTTTACGAACACAACGCTTGAGCATAATGGGATGCTTCGTTTGTCCAAACCTCAAAATCCCAACTTTTCCAGTGACGTACATCTGTCCAATGAGGGTGTAAATCACAAGCTACACACACATCTTCGTACACCGCTTCCGTACGTAAAAGTTGACGAATCTTTTTTTCCTGTAGAGGTCGAGACGTATCCAGATGAAAGCGTAAATTTGAACAGAATGAGTCTCTCGTGGACATTTAAAGGAGTCACCATACTGTCTTTTTTGGTAGGTAGTGTTCGTAAAGTGTCCACAAGGAATCGACAGGTAAACGAAATCCCAGAAAGCAAGTCACTAAAACACACACGACACGTCGACCCCAATTCATGGGACACAGTTGTTGTAATAAGTGTTCGTAATCTTTCACCGTGTGAATATTCTCAATGATATCCTTCCACGGAATCTGTTTGATCACAAGTGATAAAGGTTGTGGCATGGTCGTTCTATTTTATACTTTTTTAGGTCGAAGACCATCAGTGTATATTCTGCACAGAATCAAATCTCCTCCAAAAGCGAAAGTGATTAATGTAACGTGTAATTTCGTCCCACTGCCATTCAGGGTAACGGTTAAGAAGGATCAAAACATCTTCAGATGTAAACGTACTAAATTGGAAACAGAGCAAAAAAATACCCTTGATCCAGAGAAATCTGACACGTTGGTTAATTTTTGTTACTTTCCTCTTGTGAATTTCACGACACAAAAGTTCTACAGTCACCCATTGAGATTTTTCTTTAGCAAGGCCTTGCCAAACGTCCTTGTAGATCTTCTCTTGCAATTCGTGTGGTAATCCTTGAATATTATGTTTTAGAGAGGGCTTATGTACTGGTCTAGGTTTGTTACACGACATGGAGCAGTAGTGTCACTTCCAATCACTAGGACCCACTAAAGGTAGGTACTGACAATTCGGAGACCATAGAGCATGTTCCAGGTAAGCGGAATCTTTATGTTCCCACTCGTAAATAGATACACCACAACTGAAACACTTGACTTTATCCCCTTCGCCCAAGTAGAAAAATCCGGCTCTGGCTAATTCTTCAGGAGTTGGTCCAGGCAGATATTTTGGCCATTTATCTTTGAAGGTTTGGAATCGACTTTTAAAGTGACAGTATTCAGGCAAACTTGTCGGGAACGAATATTCGACTCTCCTCACTTCAGTTCGATGTAGGTACGGTGAAATTCCTAGGAGTCCACGATAACGTGTGGCACCGCTTTCGTATCCCTCAGGTTTGACACGCATAGCATCCCTTTCCAGGGTAGATATAGGGGTAGTAGTCATAGCAACGTTCCCACGATATCCTGCTGAATCGCTGAGGTCACAGCGTCTGGCATCACTACAATCGCAAGGTTTACCATCGCACTCCATTTGAGAATTCCCAAACTTGAATGTTGCCTGTTTAAATGGATTCATCTTCTTTTCGCTTGGTCGTTGTAGTGACAAATGAACTATTGGTCTTGGACAATGTCCCTTTTTATATGCTGCCCAATTTCGACGTGACCGTATGGTAGAGTAAAGTGATTGGAAGTCGTACTCTCTTTTGGTACACGATTTGATAGACTTTTTCCAAAGGTCGGCTAACGATTTGGTGTGTGTGTAAACGGACAATCTTGTGCGGCTCGTGGGTGGTCACTTTAAACGTTTCATCCTGTCCAGACTGTAAGGCTTCTTGTAGTACGTCAAAGTTCACCACTCGACTGGTGCGATAATTGAGAGTCAATCCTTTCACTTTACATTCGGTATGCATTTCTCCTTCGGGGTCTCGGTATTTGTAGCCGTAATTTTTAGGACCACCACTTGCAAAACATAGAATCTTGTCGCCGGGATGTTCATCGGTCCAGGCTCCTAAAAGGTCTCCTTCGATGACAGGGTTACACTGGTTCGGTCGGTGAATGTAGATGCAACTGTCCGTGTCAAAATACAACACACGATCTCCTAACAGTTCTAACACTTCATACAATTTTAAGCGAGCGTGGGCTGTCACGTAAGCCGCAATGATGACATTTCCAAATTTGTCGGCTTCTACAAGGTCTAGTTCTTCTTCGTAATTGACTAAGATCAAGTCCTCACGAATAACGTCCACGTGTTTGATGACTTTGGTTTGGTCGTGAATCATCTGGAAGTAGCGAGACGGTTCAGACAAATACTCCGTCTTGGGCAAAGACAGTCGTTGTGCCATTTTACCCCACAAGCAATTGATCATCACTTTGGCAAACGATCGCCTTCCTTCATTTTTCTCGATGTGGTCTAAAGTGATACCTTCCTGCTCCCGATATTTTTCTTTGAATATCTTTTGATCTTCGGGAGTGTGACACCAGGACGGATAGCTGCTAGCTTCTTGTTTTAGTTTTAAAAAGGCATCCACGTAGTCTGCAAAAATTCCTTTCTGTGTCTCGTCGCCTTTGCGGTATTGTTGTGTCTTGGGAAAGTGGTAAATTTCGTACACTTCTAACAGTCGGTATCCCCGGTCCAGAGCTTTAAACAATTCCACGCCCACCCACGTTCCTGTCAAGACACGTTCTTCCTGGGTGTGCTGACAAGGTTGGTCTTTGTTGCACATTTCGGCACATGTGCGACACAAAGGAAACATCAGTTTTCCTTGGCAATGGTGAGGTAAAACGGCATGATACAAGTCTGTGGGTGGTAAGACTTTACACTTGATCAATCCTTCGTACTGACGAATGTGGTCCAAGTCGATGTGTTCTGTCATTAATTCTGGATGCCCTACGGGAAAGTGACAATATTTGCACACGTAAGGATACAGCGAACACACGTCCAAGTATTTGATTTCTTCTCCTTTCTCCTCGTCCGCCTGGTACAGCAAACAGGTGGCATTCGTTCGTCCTCCGTACAAACTATCCCGAGGGTTCAGGTGGTTCACCAACTTGTAACTTTCTACGATGCGTTTAAACTCGGGATCGGTTTTCAAACGCTGATCGTACTCGTGTTCCCACATTTCCACCACCTGGTATCCTTGCTGTTCTAACTTCAAACGTCGCTGACACGTAGTCTGGTACAAGTCTTCCATGGTCCGTTGTAAAAGCTGATTTTTGGTATCTCGTTGAGGGTAGCATAGGGGACATTCGTGAAATAAGCATCCGTTAAACTCGTACACGATCTGAGGGTTTTCTAAGTCCCAACCATCCACCGAATACGTTCCGATGGTCTTTTCGCCTCCTCCGTTGCGAGCGTGTTGGATCCATTTGTCTTCCTTGTCGCACAAGTAATGGAGCCAGCGTAAGGCTTTCACCGAATATTGACGTTTGACAAAATTTGTCGTTTGAGGACTGATGACAGCTAGAGTATTTTCGGGCATGAAGCGTTTTCGGTACACTAAGGAACATGCTTTGGCGATGGTACAAGCTTCTTTCAAAGGATCGATCCCACCGTATTCCATGAACAATTCTCGAAATTTTCCACAGCAGCGTCGTAAAATGTCCACGTCAGATCGACAGTACTTTAACATTTCTTCTTGAAAGTCAAAGGGGTCCGAGGCGTGAGTCTGGTACCAAGCATGGAAAGCTTCTCGTTGTTCGGTGCGCATGTTGTCGGGGTCGTAGTCGTGACTCAGGCAAATGGGGTAGAACGGTATGTTGATTGACTTCGGTATTAAAAAAGTGTGGAAAATAACCTTTGGCCATTTCTGTCATTCCAAACGTTTTAGGCATGCGACTCAAAGGCATGGCCAAGTAACACATCGAATCTTTAAACTGTACTTGTCCTACTTGCATAGAAATGATTTTGGCTCCGTTCAAAGTCACTTGAGGCCGTTCGGTACTTTGTTCCGCATAGTATCTAAGCAGAAATTGCCCATCGTATCCCGAGAAATTGTGAGCCATGACCATGGTATAGTGATGACAATCTCCGTAACGTTCGATGTCTTCTAGACTCCACGTTTCGTCGATGGGGTTTAGGATCCACTGGGCAAAATCGGCTAGCGTGTTTGACCCTCGAAATATTTTTTCACGTCCTCCAGGAATCTTGCTGCAGTGAGGGCAATGACTAAAGATAGGTTCTTGGATGCACTGCTCGCACGCACGGTGAGCCACACAAAAATTAGGAATGTGAATTCCAGTCTCTTGCATGCATTCGAAATCAAATAAGATAAAATTCCCTTTCTTCTGGGTATCTTCTGGTCGGGGTTGATATTTTTGAATGAAGCATTCGTGCTCCAAGTCCACGATTTGGTGACAAATGTGACATCGTTTCTTCCCTCGACAAACGTGAAACTTGGTACTATTGGTACGTATGCCTTGTCCACAAGTAGGACACAATCTCAGAAGCTGACAAGTACTTTTCTGCTGTGAACCTTGGATCTTCAAATGTTGGTAACAGGTAAGACTGACAAAAGTGCGCTTACAAACAGGGCAATGCACTCGTACTTGTCCTTTGTCCAGACAAGGTTGAGAGGCCAAACATCCCTCACATTTTGATCCACAATGCTTGTGTTGTTCTCGATTGTTATAACCATAGTCACATTTTTCACAGTAGTAACCGTATCTCAGAAATCCAGTGATACTGGTAATGGTATCATAATGCTCATCGTGATGATAGACGTGAATGTATTTTCCGTCTTTGAAATCGTGACCTCGAAACAAAAGAGGACCACGCACTTCTTGAGGGTGTACTTTCAAAGTGTAACGTGGAGCCAAGACGCCTTGCAATTTTTGCATTTCTGGAATACCGCAAGGGGCGTCTTTGGATATCCCTGCTTGCTGTAACAGGAGTTCTGCTTCACTTCTTTGTTTGGCTCGACCCAATTTTCGAATAGTTGTCCAGGCTCTTTTCCATTCTATCGTCTCGTTCTTGTTGGCATACGTTTGTCCCACGACGATGGCACGGGCTAAACACATCTGGTCTTGAGAATTATTAATTCGGACGAGGCTTTGCTTCATGCTGCGAGGACTGTCCACCAATAACACTTTTTTGCGTCCTGTCCCCTGGGGAAGAGACACGTGGGTCATGAACAGTGTGTCTTTTCCGTCGGTGATGTGAAACCTGTCGTTGGATTGTTGCACATGTTGAATTTTGTCAATGACTTTGGAAGGTGTTAATTGTGATGGGTTAGTAAACTCGATCCAAACGGGAGACTTTAAATTATCGTGATGAATAGAAAGTCTCAAGCGATCGTCTTCTTTGGCTTGACATTGCTGTTTCAATGCAGTTAACACAGAATCCCACACCTCGGTAATGAACCCTTCTGTATTCTCCAAAGGTACATTGGACATGAAATCTTTAAACTTTACGGTATACGTGTAAGCCGTTGTTCTAAATTTTCGAGAGGAACGCTTTTCCGTCTCTCGAATGTGATAGTAATTTTCAGGGTTTACTAAGGGTGGTGCACTTTGCTTGGACGTCGATTGTCTGGGTGTAGATTCGAGCTCACTTATGTCATCTTCAAAATCACTGGCATGAATTTGAGCCAAGACTTGAGCTACTGTGCTAGGCGACACATTACGTTTCTGTCTCTTACTGTCTTCTCCTTTCTCGACAACATGATGTGGTCTTTTCATCTTGTCTGCAAAAAGTCAAATGACTACCTTTTAAATACCATAACCCCTATATATTCATGTCCGATCTGTGCATATATAAAGGGTCAGTGTCTAACCTTTCAGTATTCATTTTATTCTCACATTGACCAGAACGATGGAAGAACCTACACAAGTGGAACTTCTCATTAGAGCTTTACGTGGGGTCATACGAAAGTTTTCTTCAGACAACCCGACAGATTACTCTCCCTCCTTTCGAGATAAAAGTCAAGATACTTGCTATATCTGTAAGAAGAATTGGCACTGGGCTACAGAATGTTCAGATCGTGACAAAAACAAAAAAGGTACCAATAGAGACAAAAGTCAAGATAACTGTTATTATTGTAAAGAGAAAGGACATTGGTCTCCAAACTGCCCTAAGAAACAACAGAAACAGAAAGAGGAGGAGGAGGAGGAGGAAAGGAATTCTGAACAGGAGGAGGAGGAAGAGGTACCCTACCCCAAGGAAGAACCCCGACAGTCACATTTTTATGTCAGTTCTTGTGGAATCACGTTTAGTTATGTTCAGATATAACATAAGAGAAATTATTTACTAAAACAATTCATTAGAATGAGATAGTCGTCCTTTGCATTGTGGACTAAACACTATGTGGGGATTTTTGTGGATTCCATTATATTCATCCCGGAATATATCATTAAGATACATCCATCCTGCTGGTACATCAAGCCATTCAATGTTATGGGTACAACATCTCTTCCAATGTTGTACTTCATTCATAACACTACATGTTTGGCAATAAATTAAGAGAATTAACAGGAGTTTTAAAAATTATGGAAAAGAGTTAGAAATTAAAGCGTCCCTTTCAGACGGAAAAAAGGTAATGCAGAGAAGAGAGATAAAATACAAATTCAAATTTATTTAGGGGAAACGGAGAGAAACATGCAAAAACAGAGAGAGAGAGAGAGAGACAGAGAGACAGAGAGACACGGATGCATAGAGGAAAGGGAAATCCAAAATACAACTAACATTACTATAATTTGAACTGGCAGTCAGAGCTTATGTTTCGTCAGGTTTTGCTGTCACTAGAAATATTAGATTATTAACCACTTTCACAAATAATACACGGATGGTACAATGCAGTGCCGATGATGATGTCGGTATGGAATGTCTCTGGAAGGGTTTTGAGCATGTACCATTAGATATTGACAAGGGTTAAGTACTGTAGAAAGAAACTGAACAAACCGTTTTCAAAGATGACAACACTTTGTTACGTTGTGCTCAGACAAGAATGTTGATCAAGATTAGGATAACCCCAGACAACTGACATTAATTGAATGGTTCAATACATGCGCCCAAACTGATTGCAAGATCTAGCACGACGAGCAAACGGTTGAAACATTGGACAATGCTGGTCACAAAGCTGATGAACAATCCTTGACACATCTTTCATTGTCACGAAATCTTCCTCCTAGGGACACATGAGTCTTTACTTTTGTTTGATATAGAAACGTTCTGTTTAACGTAATTATAACGTGCGGACGATACTAAGATAATTATCCCATACCTTAAAAACATTTACATATTTGTTATGTTTTACTTCAAAGTCAAAACATACAAAACAAAATAAACGTAATAATAGTATGTCATCTTTGATTAATTCAGAGACATGAATTTTTCAGAAATCATCCATTATATAACTACGGAGACAACCGAGAATGATGCCAAAGGTATTGATTCTACAACTCGTTTGCGTTTCCTACTCATAATCGATAAACATAGAATGATTGATAGAAGAGCGACCCCACAATTACTGGTTGCATGGAGAGATAGAGCAAAAATAACGAAGAGAACGAAATATTTTTGTGAATACAATATTTTCATGAACAACCGAAATATGCTATATACGTTCTTACTAGACGTATATTGCTGTATCATGAAGAAAACATAAAGTTCTAAGAATGAACATGAGTTTAAAAAAAACATGAGTTAATTTGGTGATCATAGAAAGACGGAAACACTTCTAAGTAAACCTCGAAATGTCCACATCTTATTGGAATTATCGGGTTAAAGTTATCAGCATTTAGCGTTTCAGGCCAATGAGCAATATGAATCTTTATATAAATTTAGTATTCATGTTCTTCATGTCCTTTCAGAAATCAATTAGTGCATTGCCTAAGTGACAAGAGGATACAGAAGTTAAGTATTCGCTAAAATAAACTGTTTAAATTTACATTTATGTAATAACAGCAATAATAATTGTAATGATTAATATAATAAAGAAACAACAACATGCGAAACTCAAGCGTTTTGTTTACATGGTCGGTCGCCGTCATTGTTTGTTCGTATATCTACACAATTTCTATATCTATGTTTAATTGTCTCTAACTATGAATATCCTTCAAAGGATCTATCATTTATAGCGAGGATATATATATATATATATATATATATATATATATATATATATATATATAAGTGAATTTTTTTTACGGGAAGTAGTCATTATACGAATAATAACATCAGCCGTAAAGTATATATACAAGTTGGTTTTTTTTGTTGGAAATAAAACAATTGTTCATTTGTGTTTAAAATACAATTCGACACGTTTGTCTACACATTGTTCTTTTCACATTTGTATGATGGACATTAGATGTTTTCATATTTGGAACTATCTTTAGTAACAAATGAAAGTTAAAACAAGTTGTCCACAGTCTACAACGAAGGCACGCTATTCTATTAAATACATCAATACAATATTTTCCACTCCATACCACGTAAAGTTGGTATAAACGTAGTAGAATGCTGAACAGCGTGATAAATGTAGAGAAAGAACTTTTTTATTCTGATGATGCGGAGTCTAATCCAGAGACACTTAGACAACGGACGGGCTATGACTTGATTCGAAACCAGTTTTGTTTTGATGAGGATAGTGACTTGTCAATCAGTTATATTAAGAGACTGAGGTAAAACGCAGAAAAAGATAATGCTACTGTTCAATAATTAAACGACGAACCAAAATATACCGGGAAGATGATTGTACTGAACTTCCTTTTTTGAACAAGTTTTCAACAAATTCTTATATTATTGTTGTTTGCCCCTACATGAGGACCAAGACATTAACAATACAATACTATACCATGCAGCTATAAGAAGGAAAACCTTTGTAATTCATTTGAAACATTTTTTGCTTTGTAAAGTTCATTAGTGCACACTGACCGCTGAAGTATAAAACTTTATTTAGAAAAGTTTATATAGTTACTGTACACAAGACACTTTTACATATTTTATATATAACAAGTTTCACTGAAAATACATGTACTGTCGTCGGCATCCGTCCGTCTTCGAGAGACGATGGTGTAGCTTCCGATTTGGGTGTCCTATCTGCACCTTCGCGAGTGGCTGAAGAGTCCGACCCTTGAGTGACAGTTTCTGTTGCACTTACTGCAGTTGTATGCTGATGCTTGCTGAGGATGTTTTTGGTTCGCCTTCCTCCTGACTCTCTTTGCAGCGAGGTTTGTGTTTCTCATCTCCTCAGCTTTCTGAGTGCCCTGTCTGACAGCAAGACGCCACGCGGAGCGGTCGTCAGCACAGCTCTCCCAATTGTTTATGTTGATGTTGGCTGTCTTCATCTCCTTTTTGCAGACATCTTTGTAGCGCAGACGTGGCCTTTCAGTCGTTCGTGCACCTTCTAATAGCTCGCCGTACAGCAGGTCCTTGGGTATGCGGCCTGGGTCCATTCTCCTAACATGGCCTAGCCAGCGAAGGCGCCTCTCGCTGAGAATGGAGAACATGTTGTTCATGCCGGCGCATTTCAGAACCTCTGTGTTGGGAACTTTGTCCTGCCACTGGATACGCAGAATGCGCCGCAAGCATCTCAGGTGGAAGCTGTTGAGTTTTCTCTCGTGACTCGCGTAGGTGGTCCATGCCTCGCTGCTGTAGAGGAGTGTGTTGAGCACGCATGCCTGGTAGACGCGCAGCTTGGTCTTGTCGGTGAGGTTGTGATTGTCCCAGACCCTCTGGTTTAGTCTCGCCATAACTGCTGATGCCTTGGCAATCCGGCCATTTACATCAGTATCAACGGAGAGCGAGTTGGAGATGGTGGACCCAAGGTATGTGTAGTCCTCAACAACTTCCAGGTTGTACCCATCAATGGCGATGGTGGGAGAGGAGTCTGCGTCCTGCACCATTACATTCGTCTTCTTCAGACTGATGGTCAGTCCGAACTCCTTGCAGGCGTGGGAGAGGCGGCATACTAGCTGCTGCAGTCCATCTTCCGTGTGTGATGTCAAGGCTGCATCGTCGGCGAAAAGCAATTCACGGATGAGAACCTTTGTAACTTTAGTCTTTGCACGGAGACGGGCGATGTTAAACAGCTTTCCGTCAGTCCTGGTGTGTATATACACACCCTCGCTGCAGTCCTTGAAGGCGTACTGGAGGAGAATGGAAAAGAAGATGGCAAAGAGAGTTGGCGCAAGGACACAGCCTTGCTTCACTCCGCTGCTGACTGGGAAGGCCTCTGATGTTGCGCCGTTGAAGCACACTGTGCTGTGCATGTTCTCGTGGAACGATGTTATGATAGCGAGCAGTCGTGGGGGGCAGCCTATCTTCTTAAGGATCCTGAAGAGTCCGCTCCGGCTGACCAGGTCAAATGCCTTGGTCAGGTCTATGAAGGCAATGTAGAGGGGCATCTGCTGCTCACGACACTTCTCCTGCAGCTGTCGTAGTGAGAAGATCGTGTCTACAGTTGACCTGCCTGCTCGGAAGCCACACTGGGACTCGGGGTAGACTCGGGATGCTAGGGTCTGAAAGCGCGCCAGGACGACACGCGCGAACGCCTTTCCAACAATACTGAGAAGAGAGATGCCCCGGTAGTTGTTGCAGTCACTGCAGTCTCCTTTGTTCTTGTATAGAGTGACAATGTTTGCATCTCGCATGTCCTGGGGGATGTGTCCTTGTCCCCAGCAGTTAAATGTTAAAACCAAAGATAGTTTAAAAGGTCCCATGTACTGTACGTAATGTCATATCAATGTCTTATATATATATATATATATATATATATATATATATATATATATATATATATATATATATATATATATATATATATATATATATATATATATATATATGTATGTATGTATGTGTGTGTGTGTGTGTGTGTGTGTGTGTGTGTGTTTGAATTTGTGTGTATCATTTATCTCTTAAAACGACGTTTTCTGATTTTTTCCAGATGTGCACTCTTTGAACTCTACAAACTACAATTAAATTTCCGACATTATGTATAAAGAATGATTCACAATTACATTACTGGTATTGTAATTGTAATTGAAAACAAAGGCTTTTATCCTTATTATGATGTCCTGTCCTATTTCGATGATCCAGTTAAATATATGTTGTATTACTCGATTATATACTGAACCATCTTTTAATTCTTAACGTTTATTTCATGAACGTACATGTTAAAACCAAAAATAGTTAAAAAGGTCCCAACGAATACATTGACTTTCTGGTATTAATATACATTACACATGGACTGAAATGTAAGAGTTTGTACTAACTTGATGAGATCATGGACACGCCGGATGCATACTGTGATATTATATATGAATCAAATTCAATGTTAATGCTCTCAAACTTAAAGCTATCGATTTCTTGGTAAAGATATAATATCTGCCCAGACCGTTAATATTTCCAGTTTATTGTTATTAGAAGAAGAAAACTATTTTCGCTTCCTGATGACAATGACCGAAACTTCGCATATATAATCTCGAATATGTTCAATTCACACCATCAAAATCGGTTTGATTTTCGATTTTAAAAACAGATTTTCAGCTAAATTTAAAACATGAAAAGATGACATTGACGTGACAATTTGTGTTATAAAAGTGTGATATCTATAGTTTGTGATACGACATTTATCTCACTGTTACTGTCAGTGATATCTGCATTGACCCAATAGTGACACAAAAAGTAGACTGAATTAGATATTAGCTAACAAGAAAGAATCAAGAAGTAAATTACACGTTCATAAAGTTATGATAGAAATATAGGCTTAAGAGGCCTTTAATTTAGTACGTACGCAAAAAACTGTCAAAGCTTGACCCCTCCCTTCCCTGTAAACATGCGTATTTTTACACACACACACACACACACACACACACCTGCGTACGTACGCTTGACGCATTCCCTATTCTTCAGAACGGCATATATTTAATCCATATGTAATATGTAATCATATTTTATATACAAGTTTCACTGAACATACATATACTGTACGTAAAGTGTGTGTTTGTGTGTGTGTTTGTGTGTATGTGTGTGTGTATGTGTGAGTGTTTGTGTTTGTGTGTGTCCTTTATCTATTAAAACGTCGTTTTCTGATCTCATCCAGATGTGCACTCTTTGAACTCTCCAAACTGCAATTAAATTTCCGATCCTATGTATAAAGAATGATTCACAATTTCCTTACTGGTATTGTAATAGAAAACAAAGGATTGTATCCTTATTATGATGTCCTGTCCTATTTCGATGATCCAGTTAAATATATGTTGTATTACTCGATTATATATTGCACCATCTTTTAATTCTTAACGTTTATTTCATGTATGTACGTGTTAAAACCAAAGATATTTAAAAGGTCCCAACGAATGCTTTGACTTTCTGGTATTAGTATACATTATACATGGACTGAAATGTAAGAGTTTGTACTAACTTGATGAGATCATGGATACGCCGGATGCATACTGTGATATTATATATGAATCAACATCAATGCTAATGCTCTCAAACTTAAAGCTATCGATTTCTTGGTAAAGATATAATATCTGCCTCAATCCTTAATATTTCCAGTTTATTGTTATTAGAAAAAGAAAACTATTTTCACTTCCTGATGACAATGACCGAAACTTCGCATATATAATCTTGAATGTGTTCAATTCACACCGTCCAAATGTGTCTGATTTTCGACTATAAAAACAGATTTCAGCTGTATTTAAAACATGAAAAGATGACACTGACATGACAATTTGTTTTATAAAAGTGTGATATCTATAGTTTGTGATGCGTGAATATACGACATTTATCTGACTGTTACTGTCAGTGATATCTGCGTTGATCCAATAGTGACACAAAAAGTAGACTGAATAAGATATTAGCTAACAAGAAAGAATCAAGAAGTTAGTTACAAGTTCATAAGTTATGATAGAAATATAGGCTTAAGAGACCTTTAATTTAGTACGTACGCAAATACTGTCAAAGCTTGACCCCTCCCCCTCCCTGTAAACATGCGTATTTTTACACACAAATAAACACGAACACACACACAAACCTGCGTACGTACGCTTAACGCATTCCCTATTCTACAGAACGGCCTATATTTAATCCACACAGAAACGATAAAGGATTAATAATATTAACGTGTTTAATAAAACAAAATAGTTCACCGGAATTGAATGTCTGGCTGCATCAAAGAAATAAGCCGCGTAATATTAAAAAGTTTGTCTAATGTCCGCTTTAATTCTGTCGAACAGGTTACGTATCCAACAAATTATTATCGAGGTTCCTACCTCCGTTTCCTATGCGTGCTTACATTTTCAATATATCCCCATACGCAAGCGTATGTATTTGGATTAACCCCTCATCCCCCTCCATTCGTTCGTACAAATTGGACGGCCTCTAATTACACCACATTCAATGGTATTATACTTACAGTCTCAAAACAAAAGTGATCAGCCTTTAAATGTAACTTTGCTCTAGCAGATATGATTTTAGTATTAATACACGTGATAGACTGTGAACATCTTTAAAGTACAAATTTATTTAGTGAAATTTTTCATTGCTTTATCTTTTACAATTAAGCAGATTCTGAGATATAATCTTAGTATAAACAATGCTTATTTCTGGGACCCGGCCTGCTAAACGGGTCTCAAAAGGGGTTATGCGATATCATTAAATGGTTTAAAGCAACAAAATTCAATGCAGTATTTATGACTTTACGAGTTTCAAAACCCAATCACAAGCATAGTAATGTTCACGCTTGACCTTGAAGGATAAGTGTACGGGTGGTAGTACGACACTCTATTTTTACATGTATTCAATATTTTAACAATTTCGATTTCTTTGTCAGCTTTTGTTAACAATAATATACAGATGACCGTGACATTCAAAATAAGCCGATTTTAATAAACCCTTAGTAAAGAATAGATTTGATTATTTTTTGAAAATTCGTATATATATATATATATATATATATATATATATATATATATATATATATATATATATATATATATATATATAAATATATATAACATTATGCATGCGTATACGTAAATGTCAGAGTATCCCCAAACAACCTGATGTAAAATGTTTCAAAGCGAAATTAATGAAAGCTAGCAGTATGATGTCAAATCAAGCCATTTCAAACTCCCATTCGAAGCTATTCCGCAAGAGTCGTAGCACTAGCCAAAGGCAAGTGATTTCACATCATAAATGTATATGTCTTATTTCATATCCAGTAGTGTCCATATGATTATCAGTGCGACCGTTGTTAATTTACAAGTTCTTCGCCAAGGACATCTCTCTTTCTCATGATGGATTGCTCGGCTGTTTGCGTAGGAATCTCAAATACATTTGTATCCTCATTCACATTAAAAGTTTCCGTTGTTTAAAATAGGATTTGAACAGTTTCCAATCAATGTATTTCTGGTATGTCGTCACGTAACAAATATATATAATAATAACGATTGCGTAAAAGAAATGTTAGGTAATCACGCGTGTGTATGATGCCCAAAAATGCAACCACAGTGCATCCATCATGAGTTTTAATGCGATTGTGGTAGTTGTTTCTTTTACTGGGCTTATATAATAATACAATTAGTGTTGTTGATAATACAAATAATAATACAAATAATAATAATAATAATAATGATAATAATAATTTAATGATGATGGTCTGCTTCTATATCTACTAAGAACAATTTTCTTCTTTTTCAGAACCACAATCGCTTATACCATGAATTGTATGTAGTTGAAACAATTATTTTCTTTTATGCATTCAAAAGTATTTTAGATTAAAGGCCTAAAATAATACTGTGATGCCAAATATTTCTGACATCTCATCTCTCTCTCTGTCTCTCTCTATGTCTCTCTCTCTCTCTCTCTCTCTCTCTCTCTCTCATTAAACGTACCCAAATATTTTGGCTAAACGGGTTTCTTAATAGTTAGATCATTGACGTGAAGACTATTAGAAAATGTGTTTCTTAGCTCAGTTAAAAAATGTAGGCATTGTGTATATGTGAGGTGTTAAAAAACCTAGAGATCAATTTATGTTTTCGTGACTTCTGAAATAAACAAACTAACTGTTCTATCATATTACATTGCATGCTTATCCACTCACTATAGTTAACATTCATAAAACCCATTGCGTATTCAAATTGTTTCAAACACTGATTAAAATAATCTTTTCTAGTTGAGAAGAAGAAAATAAAGGCAACACAGTGGACAGAAAGGCGAATAAACAAAATAGAGTCTTGCTGTTGCGATGGCCAGAACAAGAATAATAACAATTATTGATTGGATGAAAAAAGTCCCACTCATGAATCACAGGGTTATTGATATCACATCGAACGTCACAGCAAGATATTAGATTATGTGTCAAGCAGAAGGATTGAAAGACTGAATTGCATATTCGTAATATGCATGGAAACTCATCACAGCGATGAGGTGCAAAGAATGGTATTAGGATTTACAATGACAATAGCTACCTTCTTTGAATTTGTGTTAGATGAAATGCATCAGATCTCACATGCAATAAAGAAATAAGAATTCCCGTGTGTTTTGTATAAAGACAACTTGAGCAACTAACCATATCTGTACCAGGATTAAAGAGAAAGAATGGTATTGATTTTTCAATTATTATTACAACATGTTAGCATTCAATAGATATTTATTATGTGGTAATGAAATATGTTTCAATGTCAATGATATGTATTTTACATTTTAAATGAAGTAGATAATATTTATATCTGTTCGATTTTTATTTCAGTAAATAATTATTTTTTTTTCAAGAGGCTTGAGAACATACAAAAATAGACGTCACTGCATACAATATTAATACGAACGTCAACGATACCCGGAAGTGGTTAATATATACCTGCTGATTGGGTAATCGATCTGCGTGATTGACGTGTGGCGATAGGTCAATTATCTCCGTTTGTTAGGGGCTTTGCCAGAATAACTTAGGCAATAAACTATGTTTTATTTTTCACTTAACGCGATTTGACCTAGCATTTGCTTTCTTGCGTGAAGAGACATCTTTGAAAAAATTATCTTAAAGAAATCGGATATGGCAAATGATGCACAAAATACCTAAATCTATTCGTTACACAGTAACTTTGAAAACTCAAAATTTGGAGAAAACGATGTAGTTTCAGCATACCATTCAGCTATGTTTGACGGATGAAATGCGTTACTATAAGACAATTTGCTTGAAAAAATCATTATATCGTCTTAGATATTATTAGAAACGCGCTCAAAACAGACTCAAGTAACGTGTAGTTTTAAAATTAGAGGAATTATTGATGATTGCGAACACAGAAAATATTATTTATCGTCAGAAAATCAAAATAGACTAAGCTAATTAAGGACTTATAATCTAGTGGAAACATCTATGAACTAGTTAGTATCCAAATGGTTGATATGAGACACAAATTATATGGAAAGAGAAATTACAGTTTAGCTACAAAAAATTAAAATAATTAATGTGACACGAGAAGAGAGGAAGATAAAATAAAATTGTATCAAACGTTCATCGAGATTGGAAATTGGTTGAAAATCAAACAGTGCTTTCTCAAAAGATTCTTACATCGTACTCAAAGTACCAAGACTGGCACAGACGTTCAACCAGTGAACAACTTGATGTTCCCAAATTCCCTGGGAAAGTAGAATATCGTAAAGCAGCGGATGGGAAATTAATGGGTTGTAAATGATTACATCAAGTGTATTAATTATCAATAAATGTCAATGCTAAAGAGTTGGTTAAAATTAAAACAATTGATGCAACGCACTCATTTGCACAACTCCTTAAACTTTCTTAGTAACAATATGACGTTTCAGCGCCATGGTTGAAGTTAGACTTTAAAATTGTTGAAACAAACGAATCAAACAAACGATAACTTTATTAAGCTAGAAAACTATTCTCACTAGCACTCCTTGTATATTTTACTTTTATTATGCAGCGTTTTACTATGATATTTCATTTCTTAGGTAAAGTTGTTCGGTTTTCAAACCAGTCTTTCCTTTCTTTATCAGCATTACCCATGTGCATGGTATGTGCTGCTGTAATATTAACTGTTAATGCTTTTTACACATTTAGGTGAGATCGTGTGCTTTTTTTGCCCCTCCCCCCATGAGCACATGTTCTTTTCCAGATAAATAAAATAATTATTTTTGCTCCAACGAATTGACACAATTTCCAATATAACTCAAAACACAACTAGTACTTTAAAGCCCAGAAATTCTACTGAATTGTTCTATCCCAAACAATAATTTAAATACCTGATTTTACGTAAACAAGGGATCACGTGATTTTTCAGAAGGTCACAGAAAGAACGTACGATCATAAAAACACGTACACATAGAAGGAAAATCAGCCGTTTATCACCCCCAAGAACTAAAAATAAAAAGATGTCCTTGGATTTAGCCAATCGTTTCCAAGGCCTGTTTATCACTCTGAAGCAAAGCCAGAAATGAGGTTAACAAGTCAAGGTCAAAACATGTTTCCAGATAAAGCATGGTCATAGAGATTTTTCTAGAATAATCTCCCAATTAATGAATTTTAAACCCAAAATAACAAATTTGGATCTGACAATTAAAAATAAATAATTTTAAATCAAATGTACGTAACAATTGTTCTAGCTATGAATATGCAATTGTATTTTGGAGGTTGTTCATCTTTGTTTGGAAATCACAAGGTAGGTTGGTGTGTTATTATTATGGTATAAGTCATATACATAGATAAAGCTTCACAAAAATGGCCCGGAAACAGTGATCAAATTGTAGTCCCTAGAATTTACTAAATAAAAATAATATCAGGTCAGTATTATGTGGCCTCTTACATCTAATCAAATTGTCAACAAAAAAATGTCAATTCATAAAATTGTAATTATTTCATTTGTTATTCCAAAGAAAGGAATATATGAATATAGCATTGAAATATAAATCATAACGTAACGACGTATTAGCCAATATCAACATATATTGCACCAGTCAATGGTAAGACTTACAATCTGACCAAAAGATCTGAAACCACTGGTCGATTGTGTATATTAAGCTAGGATAATTGTCAGGAAATAAGACTGTAGGAAGACTGTTTGAGGTAAAGAGTACAAACAACATTTCCCAGATGCATTTAACCTTGTTCTAATGTAATAGTTTCCTGATAGAGATAGAGGAACTATCGCTGTCTCCTTTTGTAATATGTTTTGGTGCCTACGCTAAAAGTGAATGCATCATTTAACGGCTATGTTAGATAAATGTGGGTGGAAAATTTTATATATAAAAAAATCAATTTAAATTGAACATATGTATGGAAGTTTGAAGTTTCCCATGGTGATCATTTTAAAGAATGTCTCAAATACAATGCATATTTTCAGCAAATCCCAATCCTTGGAAAAGTGGTTTTATAACGATTTAGGAGTGTGAACAAGGACATCTTCCAAATCAAACTACATATAAGTACAAATGAAAACACATTATGATATATGTCAATTATTACAATATCTGGCATATGAACATTGAATACAGTTGACCAAGCTCTTTGCATACTAAAGGAACAGAAAACAAAAATACTACAAAACATAGATGTTCTTATTTCACGATAAGGACGCTTCCATTCATTAATGAAATTTCAGATTATCTTACAATAATATACTCGATAATCTGGATTGGAAACTTGTATGTAAACCGAGTGGAAGTTTGGAACTATTGTCAACAGAAAAAGCTTTTGGATGAAAACATTTGGCAAGGTATTACATGCATATTAGCTCATATTACAGGTCTAAGACAGCTAATGTTTACATTATTTCGGTTATATCCATAGTGGCAAAACATTTGGCTGAAGGAAACTTAAATGCATTCATCACAATCGGTTGATCCACATGATTATGACGACCCAATAGCAACACTGCAATTTAATCGATTTTACAATCAACTGATTTGCGCTAATAACTGGCAATAAGGACATAGTGAACATAGAATACTCTCCGCAGTAAAATAAATATGGTATACATGCTACTCCTGCTCATTATGACCCACTGTTATGGTCTCTAGAAGCTTGACATCTACGATTTCAAACAAATATTTACTTATGCCATTGCTATCACACAAAATATGTAAATTGGAATTATGTGGACCTGGCGGTTGATCCAGCTATCGTACGTTGGAAAGATAATTGCATTTAGCATTTCTTTCCTGTATGAAATAAAATAGAAGCGAAACGAAAATAATCGACTATGAAGGTAAAGAGGCATATACTAAAAAGCCTCATCTTAGGAAGATGGATCCTCACAAGTACATAAAACATCAGCTGATCAAGGTACCAATTATGTTTGCAAAATAGCTATTATAGTCAATATCATGCCAAGGGCATAACATGTCCACCGGGGTTACGCTTGCTAGATGACAATACCATACTAGTGTGATTTGGAAATGTTGCTGAAGTAGATAAAAATGATTTACTGACATATGCATTTTTTAACTTGTCATATATACCAGATAATCCTTTGACAGGATATATTTTACTTAAGATCAATAAGTGTATGTGTAATTTAGATTTTAAACGTAGCTTTACGTTTTTAGTTATATTGCTACGATGTCTGCAGGGTGGCATTTTATAGTGATGTCTAGCAAGGAGGCTTCATGCCACAGATATGTAGAATCTTGCCCCACCCATTCACATTATAACGACAAAAGATCGACCAGACCTAAAACTAAGCTAGACAGCTGCTAGTACTATTTTAATATGTCTTTATTATAATTCAGCCGGGTTTCGAACCCGCCATCTTCCGTATCAGTGGCTGTAGATCGTACCAATTAGGTCACTGGAGCGGTTTTTACAGGCTTCTGTTCAAACTTCCGCCGAGATTATTTCAGAGAAACATAATGTTTTTAGTAGTTCTGATTATTGCCATGGATTAGTGAAATACTATAAAGCCGCCAAGTGTGATAGGGTTGAAGCCACCATAAATTCAAACGATGGGAGCAGAGCAGTAAAATATAGTCATAATGTTGATTCGTTTTGTCGCAAACGTTTCGATAGACAATACTCTAGTAGTAGTTGATGTTAGAGTCCAGTGAAAGACATCCAACCCTGAGTTGGCCTTTTAAGAGCTACACTCTAACTATGAAGGAGCATAAGTAATATTATCGCTGCAAATCAGCACTACTAATGTTATTGTAACAAGACTTGACACATGTATGTTTGTGCTACTTGACTAAATCCCTTTTCATGAATGACATAATGTAATTATGTATATTTCGTTATTCGTTAAAGCAAGATGATGGCATGGAATGTCTTATACACAGACAATCCTTACCTCAAGAACCATGGGGAAAGCAAACGGACACATTTAACAACGAGAGAAACATCATATATTGTGTGCAAGTTGTGCAATATATCTGAATCAAGTAGCGGAGACGATGCCCACGTTAAACGGTTTTGAAAAACCAATTGCCAGATCAAAAATCACACTTTCAGAGTATGGTATGGAAGGTGGCCACCAAGTTACAACCTATTGTATCATTACATGCAAACATGGACTGGAAAATAGAAGATGGACAGCTGTCATCAAAGAGGTTCAAAATTCTCCGATTCCAGAGTCATGAACGTATGTTGGCTTACGGGGATTCACAAAGGGATGCACATCTCACAAGTTTACTTAAAGGGAGGGAAAACTCATATGTACTAACACCTGCAAATATCCATACACTGACAGTATTTGTACCTACATCTCGGTTTGTTGAGTTAAATTCATAAAGCCGTATATGTGTACACACATAACCGAGGATAATCAATGCAATATGTATATTTTTCCATTACTTTACAAAACTATATGCAACTGATATGTCCTCTGTAAATGTTTCCGTCCAGATATTTTGAACATAGCCATATTCTGCTGCATATGTGCTTGTGTAGGCGTGAAATATCAAACAGCCAATATTTAAGTTCTTACACAAGTATAAGATCCATGGCATATCATTATAAATATATCATCAAATTTTAAGGCACCGGTATTTAAAGTATGCTCTTCCCGCCAATTTAACACAATAGCTCAATTGTATGCACCTTAAAGTGAGATGGGAAGTATGTTGGCAATTGCTTTGGATAATTTTACAATACATTTAGTTGTAGTTCATGGTAAATAAATACAGTAAAATCATCTTAGTGAATAAGTATCAGAAGTTAATTTTGAAAAGTATTTTGTTTATTTGCTTGTATAAGGACTGGATTAACTTCAGTATGCACACACACACACACACACACACACACACACACACATATATATTAAATCATCACCTTTTAAAAACTATATTTCGGTACAGCTAGATGATGACAGTCCTTCATAGATGTGTGAATGCTTGACTGTTATGGTCAGAAAGCAAATTTGGTATGTCAATGTGACTATCGTGTTTGAACCTGTAAAATGCAAACTAAAGATATTAGTCTACAAATTAAATTTAGCAGCTTGTGTTTGCCAGAGAGATCTGTTATATACTATTTCAGAAAAACAAAGAATGCTATAGGCGGGTTTTGTCGACAAACACATTTATCAATGCTATTGTGACTTGTTGACCACTTAATTCTGGCCTCTTCCAACCATTCACAGTCATGTAGCCTCCATCCATATATCACATATATTGATTTTATAAATTTAGTGATGTGTATTTTTGTGTGACCTTTTGTTATTTTTAAAGTCTTTATTTGCGTTTAATATATTTTGTGATGTTACATGAGGACGATGGTGTTTCAAGACGGCAGAGAATAAACAAATATAATAGAATATTGTTGGATAGCTTGATCTAGCGTCCGCAAATAAATATGTGCTGTGCATCATGACGTATTTTCGCATAAATGCAATAATGCCTGTGTAGACCTCAAACATTGACATAATGACTGCATTCAGAACGTCCACCGTGTACCCTTTATATATAATATATATATATATATATATATATATATATATATATATATATATATATATATATATATGTATGATTTAAAGATGTAAATATATATTAGTTATTGCAAATTATCTTTTCACGTTCTATTAGTATTTGTTTATTGCAATAAAATATATTTCATTTCTCCTTCCTTCTATGAAAATTCGCAAATATAAAATATACATTTCCGCCCATATCAGGAAAGAATAATTCAAGTTGAAATAAAGACATCATGAATTAAAAGAAAGGATTGTTATGTTCGTAATGATTTAGAGATATAATTTGAGGATGTAGTCGATGATGTTATTTATTATTCTACATGTATGGTTTCTTCCTAATGGGTTTAGGACACGCCGCTGGTAGCCTATTGTTGTCTGATCAATTGTTCAGTTCAATTATACCTCGATGATCATAAACGTTTTCATGACTGAACACAGGGAATGATATCCTATGCTTTTTTGACGGTTTAGCTTCAACATTTTCCAGAAATCAATCACTGTATAACAGTTATTAATGCACAATAATGCTGCATTAGACGATGTAATAATTTCCTACTAGAATATGTATATTTTACATATAATGATTTGCTGCCTAATCTATGGCTTTTCAGAAGGACGAATCCTGCAGGCTATAATTGGAAGAAACTTTTCTTTTTCTTGGACGTTCAACAATATATGGAAGGATGTTATTCAGATAACACACAACGCGTCACCTTTCATTCGGGTATGGCCTGCTAATAATTACGTGGATGTGCGTGCACAAGATGATAGGGTGAAGGTTGTGGTAGAGACATCTGCAGAAAAGACAGTAATGGTGACTGTTAACTATTTGAACATCACGAAATTTGATAGTGGTATATACAAGGTGATACGAGAATATAATTCCGAGGAACTTAACGACAGCGTTGTTCTAGAAACGATTGGTATGTTGCTTAATATGTATATTGCTATATTTTCCGTCATAATGCAAAATTAAGTCAAATGAGGTTTGCTTGCCACAAAATACCTTACGTTATAAATTATAGCCGTAGTTTTACTTTTTGTATGTAACCAAAACGCTAATTTTGAATTAATTGTTTTATTGTAGTTTTCGAGGAGAAAGTTTCATGTTATGTTTCAATAAAGTATCTCTGCATTCCTACCTGGATGCGGTAGTAATAATACTGATTTTTTTTTTTAACATTTTAGTTAAAATCTTTGATCGTCCTTATGTACAGGTACAGAGCGACATTGCTGTGTTGATCTAGACCCTGTAGCATGTCGAGATATAAAAGATTCCTTTCTGAGCTCTGGAGACATATGTATGAAACTTTTGCACGTATTCTTTCTTGATGTCTTTCCTGGTAATGTATTGGTCAGGTCCTAAAAGCACGAAATGTTTAGCACATGCATCAAGGAATAAATAATAGAGATACTATACGGTTGTGAATGTGTGAACGAAAAATAAAAAGTTGCTTAATGAGGTATTCCCTAAATATTCCTTACCCCAACATCATAAGGCATGAATGAAACTACTTAAAATCCCAGTCATGTTAAGGCTATTAGGGACAATTTGAGCCTATGCTGTCCATTTAACGCAGTTAACTCCAAACCTGGTTTGAGGAGTAGATGGAGTTCACACAAAATTTGAGTAAGTTGTGTCTATTTATTTAATACTTTTACAAAGAGCAGAACACATTAAATTTACCTTATCCATAAATGTACATCTCGAAATGAATTGGGAGTTTATTATTGTAACATATTAAAGTGAGGTAAATTAAATAAAGTTATATTTACTAATATTATCATAAATTAAATAGTTCAACTCGATTGATCACTACATTCGTGGCGATATTTGTAGTACGAGGACATAATATACACAATGGTTTTGTAGTATCTCGGAAATAACTTCAAATTAGCCTACAGAGTTAACATTCTCCAACTGATTGTAATATTTGGGATACCAGTTCGTATTCATATAGAACGGTTACCATTTGATGCTGGCAGCACTGCTTGATCTCCACCATCTATTTTGTTACGATTATCTGTTTAATTATGTTTGGAAAGATATATTGTGTTAAATAATTTTTGGATTTTGTATGTTTATGTTTTAGTAATATAATTGTAATCAGTAACGTCTATACATATTTTGTTGAATATACGGTTATCGATATACATAAATACATTCATCCACCCATGCACACACACACACACACACACACACACACATATATACATACATACATACATACATACATACATACATACATACATACATACATACATACATACATACATACATACATACATCTTTACTTTATTTCATTGTAATTATTTATTTAGTAATCTTATATTTATAATTGGTGACCACATTAAGTTTTAGTAATCATGTTACAGAGTTACTGCTATAGAAGAAGCACCTATTGACTAACTGACTTAATTTTTAATTAATGAGCAATTTATTGTAGGGATACATTTAGTCAGTCCATTAACCACATCTTATGTACAGCTTATGAGATATTAAACTTCTTTTTTATGTTCTCGTATGAAATATCAAATAACTTTGTTTAAGGTTGTACACAAAATATTGCCTTGATCCAACAATAGTCTGGGTTAATTTTATATATCCATGCAGACAGTTATCTGTTTTCTTCTTGGTATGAAGGAAATTGCGTAATGTTTCTGATATGAAGTTATAATGGCAAAACTATTTTTTAATATTCATATCATAACACGGTCGAACGCTGCAATGTACTCATTCAAAATTAAGATTTAAATCATTGGCATGTATTTTTGAATATATGAAGTTAATAATAAGAGATAAAATAATACTCATATATGTTACTTACTTTGCGTTATTTATATTTATTTTCTGAGTTGTTTTTAGTACGTTATGTAAAACTCACTTTTGTTATAGACAAAATGATTGACGGATCATGTGACCATCGTTTAGAATCAGTGAGCACCTGTATATTAAATATACATTTACTAATGTACATGTATTAACCATCACGTTGTTTTGTTCGGGTAGTTAAAATGCACCTTATTCAACCAAATTAATGCCGATAGATTTGTATCAAAAGATGCAATAGTAAAAAAAATTTGATTTAATCCTGTCTAAGAGTCTGGCAGAATTGTTAATGAAACTGGACAAAATTCAGTCACAAATCTGGTAAAGGTCAACTTATATTTGCAGACGACGCATTATATATGCAGTATATTACACGATAAGACAATATAAAGTTCTCGTGTGGAGATAAAAGTAAATCAAATGTTATTGTCTAAACAAACTTTATATGACTGGATAATATCTATGAGTGTACACCAATCATTTCCTTGATAGTCGTGCTATGTGTATTTTCGATTGTTTGGTCCAATTTCTTAATGATGATTCGGCATGATTTTGATAAAATACCGAAAAGATTTGGACGAAGGTGCTCATTTACTGGTGTTTGACGTTAGGGAATCAGTTCGTTTATCTCTATGATTTGAACTATGCTTTGGACATACTGTCCATACTGTCCATCGACCACTGAAGATGTTAAAAGAGGAATTTCTTTAAATGAAGATTCAGAAATTAACTTTCTTGATTACGATTCGGATTTAAAATATAAGTTATCAGATGCTTGTGAAGTAATAAGAACTAATTTTCACTCATTCAGTAAAACTAAAATTATGGTACGACATGAATAAAAAGGATAGGAGGTCTCAGCCTGGTGAATGAGTTCTTGCCCTCTTGTCCGTATCTCAAAATCCTCGTCAGCAAAGAACAATAGTCATTATTTACTACGTAAGAAAGTAAAAGACTTAAATTATAACATTGACACTCCTCGGATGCGAAAACAAAAACAACTTTGCCATATAAATATGTTAAAGAACATGTTCATAGAGATAGTCATGTTAATCATTCATTCAGTTTTGTTGTAACTGTCCGACATTCGAATTATTTATTCGAAACATTTCTTCGCTGGAAATACTCAATACTATTATTATATATAATCATTAATATGAAACTTGTGTGAATTCGACGACGTCTCGGATTACATTATTGTAATGCGTCAAAATATTGTTGGCATCTCACCACTCGTCAGGCATTTTTTAAATATAATTACATTAGAGACTACAGGCTCATTGACAAAGAAATCTTTTTTTTTGGTTTACCACCAATATTTAATTAAACATTAATTGAATAAGATTTCGGAAATAAACGTTATGAACTATCTTTGAAATAAAGTTATAGTGCCGAATGATGACTAAATGTTCAGATTGTAGTTTTGGAAAGTAAATTATATGTTGAAGTATTTCAAAAGTTGATAGGCTTCGCTCTTTTTCACTTATTTAAGAGTAATGAGCCTGAACATTCCTCTTAATTATAATTAATTCAATGTTTGATTGTCTACATTTTAAAATTCATTTTGGGGCCAATGATAAGCCAATCTTTTCTAATTGTTGATTTAGCAAATGTTTACGATTTTGCTTGGTGGTTGTCTTGAAGAAGTATTTACTATCAAATCTAGAATACAAAAACAGAACACATTTTCTTTGTAGATATTGAACTGTTGCATGATTATGTGTCATTCGAGGTAATTGTGATTCATTCTCTTCATATACTAAGTCACATTTTGCATATTGAAAAGAACATTTGAATCAAAACTAAAAATGCATCCATATGTAACAATGGATCATTTGTTAAAGCATAAACTGATGACATTGTTTTTATGATCTGAAATAACAGTAGACAGCTGATTATCTTCGTTTCGTAAAAACATTATAAGTTTCATGTTTTGATGCTCTCTTGTAATTGCAATGTGAACGACTATTAGGTGAAGACAAATAAAGATTCTAGACATATTTGTTATTACACGTGTAAATGGCTTCACAGCTCAGTAGATTACCACCATATAATAAACAAATGTCTACCCGATGAAGGTAAAAGAGTGTCCTTATTAAAATGAGTGAACCTATTACCCAATAGTCAAGTTAAATAATTAACATGTTTAGGAAAATGGATATATGATCGGGTCAAAATCAATGTCAGACTTCTTTTTTTACGCATTTGTTTTGTGTGGACAAACTAAGACAATTATTTTGTATTAAACTCTATAAATTCGTATATTGTATGATACACCAGGTACAATTATAAGTGCATGAAGCAATGTAGCTATGTTTATATTTCGTAAAGTATAATGCCTGCAATATTCATTTTTCAGAGGTAACACCTTACACAAATATGACGACTCCACAGGATGATGAAGGTAGACGTTTTTGTAACTAAAAGTCTTTCTACTTCCTATTCAGGTCCGATACAATTTTAAGCATGATGGGTAAAGGAGCGAACTATTACAAATCGTATATACTGAGAGAGTTTGAGAAGAAAAACAGACATATGCAGTGGCACTAAGACAGTAATAATAGAGGCATACACTATGTGCTGAAGACATGAAATATACCTTGAAAATGTGGATTCCTTTGTTTGTATATGTTTGGTTAGAAATTGCTCTTTTTGCTTTGACTATTCAAATTTAAAGCGAAATATTTTAAGTACAATTAGAAATGTCCACGTATCATTGGATAAATCTGATTATACATTTAAATATAAATCATATTGTGCTGAAAAGGCAGTATCTATGTTTCAACAACAAATTATTTACTCTGTTTGTTGCAGAAAAGGTTCATTATACGGTCACAGAGGTGAGCCAGAAAGAGGATAATGAAGGTATATATGTTGTTAATAAAACGTTTTTACAATATTTATTTTTCTAACATTATGTAATCATTTGACAACGAGATTATTGACTTTTTTGACGCACACATTAATGCACTTCAAATGTCATCATAATTGGAATTACTTATTGATTAAAAAAAAGCAACGGAACAAAACCTCGACTAATGCCTGTCATGTTTTTGTATCCATACTAAATTTCTCATTCAACATCTATTAAAGTTAATGACACCTTACTTGGATGATAACCACTGCTGAAGGTTGGTGAAGAAACGACAATTAATTGATGGACATTTCAAAGCACAGCAACACCGTCTGTCCAGTTGATGAAGGAAGGTGTCATGCACAGAGTCACAAAACAACATCAGGTGCATTCTGGTCCTGACTGATTAATCAACATATAGTGATTAAAAAATTATATTTATTACAAATATGTTAGATTGAGAGGCCGATATAATCATAATTAAACCAACAACTCTATAATAATAATAATAATAATAATAATAATAATAATAATAATAATAATAATGTAATAGGACAAACGAAAATCAATCCCGAATATCAATTATGATTACTTTTGTTTCAACCTTTTTGGTAGTCTTGTTACCATTTATGCCGACGAATTATTCTGTGTTCGGATATAAATTACTAATACTGCACAGCATGGGACAAGTATTTTGATTGGTTTGGTATGTCATCTAACAGCAGAGCGTTAGATGTAGGTTATTAGTGTCGAGGTAGTAAAGTTGCTTTCCCAATGACAGCCACGGTAGCCGACCTCTGATGGTGTGATAGCTTAATTTGAACCTGCTCAATGTAAGGTATATAGATGGGGAACATTAACAACAGGTCAACTGCGCCGTTTGTCTATACATCTGAATAAATCAGAAGGTCCATACAGTACTCGCATTGTTTCTTTCAATAATCAATATATACACGATGTATAAGAATAGTTTTTCTTTAAATGCACGCAATCATTTATTTTTACAATAACTTATTTCACTTGGAGAATAAACATGCAACAAGAAGTAATATTGTGTTATACACTTAGCTGAATCAAATATATATCATTTTACTCCAGCATATCATTATGGCGTACAGTTAAAATAGATGTACCCATTTCGAGATTTCCCATATAGATCATGTATAGTAACCCTAATGGGATGAACAGATCTTTTTGCTAGAACGTCAGTTTTGAAGAAGAAATAGCTTCCTTCAAAAATGAACCAAGAATGAGGCCAATAACGCTAAACCGTTGCCTCTATATAATCGAGAGTTTCTCTAACTGTGTTAACTTATTTTGTCACTTTATCTTGCCGTTTGTTTGAAATTTAGTATGTGCGATTTGCTTACCCATATAAAAAGTCAATTACAGCCATATTGTGCAAAATTGATAAATAATATTGATCTATCTTGTATTTAGTAACACAACAATTATTACAAAACATCGTAGACATGCACTTACAGGCAAGTGTAGGAAATGTGGTACAAGAGATATAAATTAGTATCACTGACAAACAATAGGTGGTGGTATCACTACTTCATTGGGAATATTATCAGGAACTTCATGGGTTAAATAGACAGGAGAAAAACATCATTCAAGATATAATTATTGTGGTCCTGGAACCCGAATTGATTTTCGACTTGACGAATGAGAACACCAAAACCAGCGAGTGCTCTGTAAATGCTATTGACCAAGCAAGTCACGTGATTGGTGTAACATAAACATAAAATTAAGATTTTTAACAGCGACATATCATCAGAATACTTCTTTTGTTGTGGTAACCAAACCTCTTTCTGTGGACGATATGATTTAATCGATTCACTTCTTTTATGCAACATTATTATGTTTCGGAGATCAAATATCGTAGCAATATATTTGGTACCCCTTTCTACTCTGAAAAGTGTCTAACAAAACAGACATAATAAATCGGAAGTTCATTTTACAAACACAAATGACTATATTCATACGAATCCAGTCCAGTTAAAATCCAGTTAAAGTCCGTTTATCTCGCGTGTTGGATGTCCAGATCTTTTAAATATTCATAACACTTGCCCACTCCAAGAACTCTTCCTCGATAACACGCTGCCATATCAATTGAAATAACATCTTTATAATCGTATTTAGTGTTTTTTTTTCAATCCGCCGTGTCCATATTTGAGACAGCTTAGTTGCACGTCTTGAATGCATTCAATTTGTGTTGGCTTCTACGAATTCTTTTCTTTTGCAACGTGAGCAGCAACTGATGGAACGGTAAAATAATTATTAAATAATTGTTTAATATTTTCACTCTGCGATGAAAATTTCTACGATTTTTTATATATTCGTGTTGAGATTGCAAAATAAAAATATTTTCATTAAACCGTTCAAATTGTTCAAAGATTTAATTAAATGAACTTGAAAAGAACCATAAGGATGCAGGATCGCTTTTACAAATTGTTTCAATAAAATCAAATATATCGCCGTCATAAAATGTTAAGTTCGTTTCGTGGAAATATTGTTGCTGCATCTGTCCACGCATGCGCATTGTGATCAATGCTTTAAATCGAAGCTACTTTTGATTTACATTTTGAATCGTACAAAGTCTCTCCGGTTAAAGTTTTTATATTATGGGACATTTTAGTTTCTTTCTTAGCTCAGCAACGTCATTGCTAGATATTCCGGTATATTTAACCATCTATGCCCACGAATTTATCTTTGTGCGTTTTGTATCCGTTAAACCGTTTCACATATCGCATTTGTGAAATTTTACGTTAATCGATTACACGATTACATTTCGGACATTTCATTGGATTGAGATCATGAACGATAGTATTATCATTCAGTTAATATATCCCATAATACAACGCGGTTACAGAAACCGCTCGTTCATACTACGGTTTGTAAATACCAGCCAACATTCCTAATTAGGAATTTTTGCTCAATATAGCAATTTTTTCATTATGAAAAAATGGGTCATGTTTTTTTTTTACGGATAATCCAAGTATTGGTACTTGTTTGTGCTAATACGATACATTTAATTTATAGAAAATATCTTTGATTGACAAGATAATTAATAATTTGTGCTGATTATTGGTCGTTCATTGCAGCATTGATAACATGGTGTTGCTTATGATTTTGAATGTTGACCATACATTGTATCACCAACGATGCAAAATTCTTTATCAGCGCCCTTAATATCTTCAACCATATTGTTCGTCGGATCAAACAGATCTTGCTTCAGCAAGTCAGGTGTTCTTTTGTCAAGATCAAATCTAGATTCAAAAGGCTTGATTTTAGATAATTTCTCAAACTCTATATTATAATTAAGGCATATATATATATATATATATATATATATATATATATATATATATATATATATATATATATATATATATATATATATATATACTGAGTCATGGATTCTTCGCATTTGTTGGATACTCTCTAGGTTTTGGTCAGATATCACGTTGGGTTCCACGACCACAGTGATTATATACTTGACGATGTCTTTCGCCAGGATACTTAGCCCATTGAGCTCCTGGACATTTTCCCACTGAAGCGTCTATATCACCGCCTGTTTTATTAAAGATAATTTATATATTTTTGTACCACATGTTATACACTTGTCAGTAAGTATACACTTTATTCCTCGTCGTTTGTCTTGGTAATCCACTGGTGTGTGCGAGGGCTCTGCATCGAACACAATATAAATTCATATTATTTATAATATTTGTACAACATTTCTTCACACCCGAGGTGGGGTGGGGTGGAAATCTCCACTAAATATAGTTGACACAAGAAAATAACTCGATTTAAAGTCTCAACGACGCTTGTATCTTTTCACATGTCGTAGGAAGCTTTTTTGCGGTCCGAAATGTTAGTATGTCACTCCCTCTGTAAAGGTGTCGGTGTAGCGTTATTCAGACGCGTACTTTTTCACCCGTCGTATGAGTCTTTATTTCGGTCTAAAGTTTGGTCTGTTTACCCATCTTGCTGCTCAGAGAGAATAATGCAATACGAACACAATAATTATAAAAAAAATAATGAAACAAAATCTTTATATTTGACAAGTAGCGTAATCATGCATATTAGTCTAGCAGTATGCACCTTAGAATAAAGTAAAACGTATACACAAAAGGAACACCCATTGTTCATTCGTAGTTATAAGCCCTGAAATGTATACAATATGTAATGTGTATATAGATATTTACATTTGCTACAGTGGCATGGAAAACGCATTCTTTTCTCTGGTTCACTAATTTGATAAATTTTAAATGTGCTCACATTCAGTAATAATGTTCGTTCCAATTTAAGTGAAAGATCCGTTACACAAGTCAAAAGGATAAGAGAGAAGAAAGAATAATTTTACTTGAAGCACTTCATCTCGCTGACCTACACTCAAGAGTAGGGTATATTGACTATCATTGCACTTGCAATGTGAAAATGACTTTGCCATTTGTTGCTTTCGACTTATTAATACTAGCAGTAGTAGTAGTAGTAGTAATAGTAATAGTAGTGTGTTAATCAGGTTTCAATTGTTAGATTTCGGTCTGTTGTCAGCTGTACTTCCTGAAAATGACAGATGGTGAAAACTTGATGTTATTTACCAATCAACATCGAATTACTATTACTAACTTAGATAATTCAGAAAAAACACACAGTTTTCAGTTTGTTTCAGGATCCAAGAAATACATGACAACAGCGCTGAGCCAGAAAAAGGATAGCGAAGGTATGTCTGTTAATAAAACTCATTTTGCTTCTTACGTTTCTTAATTGTATAGAGCTGGTTTTGAAATTCTTGCGTTGATTTTATTTTCTAACATCGTCATTAACTTATTAGCTCGCACATGTAGACTTATAATGGCTGTATGATATAAATTAATAGATACAAGATTTATGACGTAACATCGATTAATATTGACGAACACATAATGGGAAATTAAACTCTAACTGCGACTTATTAAATACTGAAAGCTTTCTCGCCAAGTATATTAAATACCAATTTGATTGATGAACTATGCTTTTTGCTGAGTTAGATGAGAAATGTGACTTGCACAAGGACAAATCAAATAGAGAAATGTAAGCTGTAAAAGTGTATAATAACATCCAAAAAATAAATACAAATGAGGACCTTAATATATTGTATATTACCATGTCCGTATTTAGCTGCATTTTCCTATGCGCGGATGTCTAATTTAAAACGTTCAGGGTTCATACGGTATTAAATATCTTTACCCAGAGAACCAGCATTACACAACCGATGTTACGACCTCTGTTACAACCGCTGAAATCAATGCAGAAGGTACGAATCTTTTTGTTTTTAAACTTTTGTATATTAACAGTTTTATACCATAATCACTGACAATCTTGGTAAAATAATTTGTTTCCATTAAAGCTGCGATCAAGTTCCATGTTGATGTTAGTTCAAAATGAAGAAAAAGACCTTTCAGCAATATATTCTCTTTCCAAATGTGTATCAGTCATACGGAACATACGTACAGGTTGTTTATACTTAATATATCGAGACAGAAGCTCAGCTCTAGAAAAAAATATTAGGATGTTTCATTATTCTTCGTGTTGATTTAATTTCTCTCTGCCAAATATAGTTCTTTATATCATGTTAAATTTCATGTCATGCTTATAAGATATATATATATATATATATATATATATATATATATATATATATATATATATATATATATATATATATATATATATATATATATCTTAACGAATGCATATAGATGGTTGATGTAATTCTTACAACAAAGATAACAATAATAGGGAAATATTAAATATCGGTAGTCAATCGAAATCAAAGACATTTATTTGTATTTCCACAGAGTTTCCTTTCAAACATCATTTGATGTACATTGTTCTCGGAATGGGAGCTATTTTGGCTGCTGCCTTCTTCGCATGTCTTATGCACAGAACAAGGATCTGGTATTAGTAATTTTCAAGTTATTGAAAACATAAATAGCATTTTATTCACATTTATACAAACTATATTGGTTAGTATCCAGCATTCTCGAGTAAAATAGAAGGATAGCATTGCAATTACTTTTGGTTTATATTTGTATAGTTGTACTCCTCTGTAATTGTTGTAGAGCTTGATTAAATTAAAATTATATACGCTGTATATATAGCTACAGTGTTTAAAAAGTAAAGCAGAAGGTTTATGGTGCCTTTCATAGGCTTGATATTCACTCCTTTAGTCAATTTGCATTGTGTATGACATTGATTAGTTGCATATTTTCAAACGTATATGAAATGAGATTATATATATAAATTTAAGTACCACTTAATATCGATATAACATATTGTTAATTACACTTCGTACAGTTTATGTGAATCAATCTCTCTCTCTCTCTCTCTCTCTCTCTCTCTCTCTCTCTCTCTCTTTCTCTCTCTCTCTCTCTCTCTTGTAAGATTTTGCGTTTGTCAGGGATTAAGATATATGCAAAACTAACTTCCAGCTAGCCTAAGAGGATTCAACTCAGTTTCCGGCATGCAACTGATATTTACACAAATTTATATTTCAAGGAAATGGCGGACCTCTTGCCATTTGAAGGTCAATATATAATATTATTCAGCACCATCATTAAGTTGAACTAGTTGAAATGTCAACGGTTTCGAGCGTTTAATCCAATAGAAAGTGTCAAATAAACTTTTGAAAACTCAACGCGTTTTATGTTTATTTTTATCTTGTCTCTGTTTTTATTTGTCTATCCAAAAAGATTAATTTCATGTAAAGAGCGCGAAGGCTATTTAGAAACCATAGTTTGTACATAAATCTTCGTTTGTTTATACCATCATTATCTCATTTTAATAACGGAAATGTTTCATGTGATTAATGTGGACAAATATTACTCAGTTCATTCATTAAATTATAATTTTTAACTCGGCTATGACTAGAGTGGCCTTAACATTCATAAATGGAGTTTCCACACTAAAACTGAGCTATATCGTGAACACAATGGGCAAGTCTATTTTCATTAAACAACAAAGAGACTTATTTCATCATATTCTTCAACAAGTAGAAAATTCTGTAAGTTAGCTTAAAGTTGATAGATTAGAGTTAGATCCCTTTGAACTACATATACATTACACCGTTTGTTATCCACTTGAAAGGAACATTTGTAGTTGATATTCTCTTCCTGTGATTGATACAACATTGTAAATATCGGGAACAGACAACGCAGTATTTTACAACCATGAACATACATGTGTAGCACAACATCGTCACCGTCGCTGAAAATGGACTTGTCCATGAATTGAAATGACTGGCAAGCAAGGTAGTTTCTTACACTCAAAACGTCTGTTTGGAAACTTGCAGACGGTAACAGTGTTAAGATCCTCCATGACTTATTCACGTTTGAAATTATAAATTAATGAATGAACTATCTAAATTATGTGGATCTTATATATATATATATATATATATATATATATATATATATATATATATATATATATATATATATATATATATATATATAATGGTTTCTTTTTTGTAGCTTATGTGAGAAAAGAGTAGCAAATACCACTACTTTTGCACACTCTAATACGGTTGATTTTGACGAACGTCTAGCAGAGCAGAATCCGCATGGAAATTATTGGACAATTGTGAGCAATGAAAAAGGAGACATGTGTACTGCTATCGAAACTGAATTTGAACCAAGCACTGAACTACCACTTACTGGACAAATTATACGACATCCTACAAAGTCAAAGCAGTCACCCCGTATCTTCAACGTTAATGATAATCTTGATGAGTACATCAATCCCATTCACGCACGTTCTGTGGAGCTTGAAGATTACATACACCCAATTCACACGTCGTCTATGAATACGAATTGTGTAACCACACGTCACTCATCGGAGTTTTGAAATAACCCAATTTACCATGAGAGCATGAGTATTCACACAGAAATGGAACAAATTTCGATCTATATTAATGTCCACTGGTACATGCAATGGTGTATTATGAACTGAAAAAGTAGTCAGTTTGTACTGTTGGACATTGTTTCAATACAAGTTATTCCATTTAGCATTACTCAATTTTTGTATCTAATACGAACAGGTTATGCTTTCAAACCTTTGATATAACTGTATAAGGATAAAGAATATATAGTGATTCAAAGTAACTTGCACGGTGACTCATGTCTTAATAACTGTCTAAAGAGTGTTAGAAAGAGATGATTAAGGTATTAAAACAGTATCAAAATTTACAATATTCTGATTGCTTTATTACGTAAGATGACTATAATTTCTAAATGCAAGCAGAATGTCTGAATAAAACCTTGTAAAATCTGAAGAGAAAGTAATCTTCTTGCTTATATTTCAGCTTACAAGAATGTGGGCCACTACCTCTTAATGTTTCCCTCTCATGGTTTGCACATTGCAATATTGATGAACAGACCTGTGTACCTTTTGACTATAGAGAGTGACAATAATGTCAGAAACATCGTCAGCAAAACTACATCAGCATCATCGCCGCTTTCGGGTAGTATTTCTAGCTATAACCATCTATGCTAGTCTTAAATGACCGGTGCCATCAAGTTCATATCTGGTATGTATTGTTATTTGTTTGTTTATAGGCCGAGGGGCAGCAAGACTGAGGAGACAGATAATTGAATCAAGAATGACCATGCAAGGTGACTGTTGTAAGAGTTTAGCATCAGGGAAGAAATAATAACATTATCTATGAGTGTTGCAGCAGGCCACTTTTAGTGACATAGGTATAGATAATATATTGATATATAATATATCATGTCAAAGGTTACACAAATGCCTATCAAAGTTACTGATATAATGGCATAGCTTCTCAATGCACTCTTCCTACATGATTTAGCCTTACTTTGCATACATAATGAAGCTCAAGTGCTTGAAAGTTTGGGCTCCGAACGCCACCACACAGAGAATGCCCGACACCTCTAGCGCTCTCTGTGTAGCCCAAAATTTAAGACGGGAGGGGGAGGGGGAGAGATACCTGCCGCATTAAAGCCTTATTGGTCTGCGCTTCCACGAGTTCTGGGAGAAGGGGTCTAGGACATCTCCCCCCTGGACATTTCCCCCCCAGACTCCCCCCCCCGACATATCCCCCCCGGACAATTCCCCCCATGACTTCCCCCCCCCCATCAAATAGGACTTTCCCCCCCCCAGTCATTCCCCCCCCCCCATTATCTTAAAACTTAGTTCATATTTAATTATAAAAACTTATATTAAGTTATGTTAAAAGAATAAGGTTATTTGAAATAAAGATAACAAGATTTGTAACAAGAAAACCGAGTTTGGGATTTCCGGATTAACAACAAAACACTATTGATGGTAATGCAAATACAATATTTAATGATATATGAAAATAAGGAAATAAGTATGACTGATACGTGCGTGTATGGGTCCAAATATTGGACGAATTAACATAATTAGCACGATCCTACTAATGCAACAAATACAAATGTAAACACATTGTCATATACGGTACCAGGACAAATAAAAACGAACGATTCATGGTATATCACAAAATGAAAATACGATTTTCACAATAGCAAAACAAATGATGTTTTCATTCAAAATAGCGAATTGATAGTTTACTCACTCAAAATAGTGAACTGACATTTCATTCATTCAACCTATGCACTAACGGTTATGCGAGGTGCGAGTATACATCAAAGCTAAATGTTACTATATATAAAGTAGTATAAAGATAATGGGGGGGGGGGGAAATGACTGGGGGGGAAAAGTCCGGGTGGGAAATGTCCAGGGGGGAGATGTCCTGATACCCTGGGAGAAGAATATATCGAAAGTGGAACAAGGCAGTAGTGAATAATATGATGACGTGTACAACAACGGAAATCGATAATCTTTATTAAAATATAACATTGAAACATTGTAAACTTAAACAAACAAATATATTATATGTACAAGCATACAGATAAACCTTTTTGATTGATAATCTGCATTTGGTTTTTTAGGGCATGTTTTTCAAGCAATGAACTCAGGCAGTTATTAAGTTGTTTTTGCTGTAGGATGTAAGTAATTGTTAGGTTTTCTTGGATGTCATGCATTAATTTGGTTCTATTTATCATACGGAAGTTTCTCTAGTAGCAAATAAAGGAGGAGGGCTAGGGCCTGATACATCGAAATGGCATATAATGCAGAGGTTATCTGATGCAAGTTCGTCGAATATACGTGTGGATTGCAGAATATTAATATCAGTTAGAAACCAGTCTAAAATGAGACCAAGATTATGCGTTGGTTGGTTAACTGACTGTTTAAGGTTGAAAACAAAAATGGAATCTAGGAGTTTTGACGTGTATGGGGTTTCAGGACAGTCAAAGTGAAAGTTTAAATCTCCAAGAATAATTAGGTTGCCACCTATCGAATTTCCATACTCCAGAAGATTCGGAAACTGCTCGAAAACTAGAGATTATTCAGCTTGTTTTTTCTACTAGGAGGAGGACGGTGGAGACAGAAAAAGAAAAAAAAACCTTTGTACCAGTGTGAGTGTTGTTTGGACTAGTTCAAACGACGTGTGGCAGAAATGGAAGGTTGTGTTGTAATTAAGGCATTTTATCATGGAATTCTTTGTGATGACAGCAATTCCACTTCCGCAAGAGTTCCGGGGGAACGACTAGATGGAGTAATCGGTGGGTGTTAAATACGCGCACTTGGGCTCATCGCCTGATTTTTTCAGTCATGTTTCTGTCGTTAATAAAATTAACTATTTATGTGCGCCTTTTTGGTGATCCTACTGATTTTGATACATCATTAATTGTAGCACCGTAGACTAATTCAGACCACTCGTTTATATTTCGACGTCGTAGGTCCGTCAGACCGTTTCTACGAATCGCTTTTATAAAATGGTCTGTTACTCGCTCAGCGACACAATGTATGCTTGAAATTTTCATCGGTTTCAGATTCTCAATACTGGGTTTTTCATTTATCGGATAAATTCCATAAATAACCATAGCTAGAGGATACGCTCGATCATAATATTGTTTGTAAATACCTGTCAATATTCCTGGGTTGGAATTTTTACTCATTATGATATTTTTGTTATGGCAAGGATAGGATCATATTTATCACTAATAATCCGCGGATATTATTCACAAAGTGTACGACGAGGAAGCTTAGGTACGAAACCTTGTTTGCGAAGCGTTGTTGGAGTTGGAGGAAAACACAAATGTGTGCGCAGTGTGGTTATAACCGATATCAAGAACTTAAACGGAATTATGATAAAAAAAATCGATTATGACAGAGTAAATGATAAAGTTATAAGAACCCCAGAAGATTATATATCAAGATTCTCATGTAAAACAATCTAGATAAATAATGATTTAAACAAATAAAGAGCACACACACACACACACACACACACACACACACACATATACATATATATATATATATATATATATATATATATATATATATATATAAATATATATATATATATATATATATATATATATATATATATATATATATATATATATTTAAAGACCTAACCGTGACATTTACCGCCGAGAATCTCTTCATAAAGAAATGAAAAACTCGCGCAGGAGTTTCAAACAGAGAATATATATATATATATATATATATATATATATATATATATATATATATATATATATATATATAAATGAGCGAAGAATTTGTACAGCATCCCACGATCAAGAATTATGAAACATCTCGTGATGGTGAAGTCAGACACTGTCGGTGAAAAAGACCGGTGGGCACTGTCAATATTGGTTATCTCAGATTTACTGTTGCACAAAGAAGATTTCTATTTCAGAGTTTTATATACGAAACTGTTTTTGGGAGTAATCAAAGATAGTCTTGTGATTGATATATCAACAATAACAAACTCGATAATAATTTATCTAACATTCAAGCTATCAGAGAAAGTGAGAATAATAAACGCGGTCTCACAGGAAAATTTTCTAAAATTGCGAGACCTATTAAAACTTTAAACAGAGAGACTGGCGAAGTATTAATATTTCAATCGATGAATGAAGACCGCAAATATGTTGGCATCTGCAGGCCCTCGCCTCGGTATGTAGCGGAAAGTGTAACCAAATCTGCTTTTTCTAAAAAATATAGACAGATAAATCGGTTTGAATATATAGACTGAATGCAGAGGAAAAAAATGACCACTATTCCCCTTGTTTTGTTACAGGATATGTATTTATTATGTGTAATGTTTTTTTTATACACATTGCAACATTCAACATTAAATATTCCTATTAAATATTCTCATTGACCCAAGCAGTATTATTCAAGGGAGATTATTCTGCAGCGGATGTATAAAACAAATTAATAAATTTACTTCCCTTGACTTCAGACTGCGTAATTTGTTGAAATCGCAATCAGGTACACATAATTATTCAGAAATAACTAACTTTCAAATCTGACTTGTTAAGTAGAACTAAATTCAAGTTGTATTAATGTTTTCGCAATCTAAAAGTAATTGTATTATTCAAAGTAGTAACTGCATTATTCAAAAGTATCTCTACATACATTTTTTTAATACTATATTTCTCGATTTGATCCTTTGTGCATTGCTAATTCGTCTGCGTCACAGACTTAGGCAAAGAATAACTGGGCCATGCTTTAGAAATATTTGACTATTTTTCGTTGTGCATGCGTACAACGTTACCTAGGGCAGACAAGTGTTTTTCCAGGAAAGCGACGGAACTAACATATACCTCGCCAGAAATTACTTGCGACGAGGCACATTATAATCATGATATGCACGGGTATTTTACCCTGAATATTACTCACTGTCCTATGAATTTAAGCAAGATCAATGTATAACCGACACACTGGTCGTTCTGGATCTTCTCGACGAGTGCACGTTCTACATTGTGTTCTTAAGCCATAGGGGTGAGTGTTAAATTTATATTTCATTTGATATGCGTAGTTTGTTGAGTTTGTATTGTCATATCGTATATTGATTAATTTATTATAACGCAGATTTGAAACGTTGTGAAATGTGAATTTCAAGTTGCTATTAAGAGTTCATTGTATTAGTATTTTACATAACTCATTATTATTACCAGGTTGGTTTTATTGTAGCTAACGCGTGTGACGAGGTTAGCTAGCTGACGAAATTAGCTGACGAGTAGAACTAGCTAGATGTCTATATGTATGCACGTGTGTATGTACATGTGGTGGAGCTACGACTTAAGACGTAGCTAATACAAGGTACTGTATGGTGCCTGTACGTGTATACGTATGACTTGTACATGTGGTGGATCCGTGAAGGATGCGAGCGGCAGATATAAAAGTGGGTTAACCCAAGGGACGTGGTGAAACTGTGCGGTTTATCAGTGGATGAATCGTACGACTGTACAATGGTCAAGAAGCATATGTTTGGTCCAATTGTTGTTTCAGTTGGGTACATTTTTATTTACATGAGGTTATTTTAAATCATAGTTGTATTCCAGAAGATTTGTGAATCTTACTGACAGTGCAGAACATTTGAAACGTATTTGCAAACTTGAGATAGTTTGAATCTCAATCCTAGTCTATACGTGAAATTATGTGAATATCTTACAGTGCATACTATTATTTGAAACGAGGTTTCTAGAATTTGTATTTCAAATTGATACAATATGTTTGGTTTATTTTCAATTTGTGAATGTTTGTATAGAGTGACTGGATCAATTGTTGGTTGAGAGCGTGTGATAATCATTGTATTTATACATCATATATTTTTTCTTTACTAATAAGTTCATAAATTGTCATCTTTCACACATTGTGTTTGTGTTATTCATTTAGTTCAAAATCCACTTGGTTTCTATTCTGCAACAGTCTGATTTTGGTAATCGGGGTCACAGGTTCGAATCCCGTAACAGGCATATTGTCGACGGTTGCGTAATAACGGGTTTTCTATATAAAGAGTGATCACCAGCCCGAAAGCGTTTCATGGACACCTCCCATCACGTTCAGACCAGCGTGGTGAGTTCAGTTTTCATTGCACGAGGGTTAGATCTGGGGTGTGTGCATACAATTGAAAACCTTCTGAACATTTTAACGCCTGAGAAAGTAATTTATGGCGCCCCGAATAAACAATATCGTGGATGCGTAAGCTCGAAATCACACTGAAGTGTAACCCCACAAGACATGTAGAAAGAATGTCGGCCAAAGGAAACGGTCATAGGGTCGAAACGTCTCAAAGATAAAAAGAGAAAAGTCTAAAAAAAAGACGCCATGAAAGACACAAAGGCCAATAAGGTACCTGGTGAATGATAACCGCTCATCATGCTACTGTTTATTTACTCATTAAAGATATATCTATTGTATAATGAATTATGAAAATATTATTGATGTAATCACTGCTATTATAAATTTGTTATTACAACCATCGGATAAACTAAATTTTGAACAAATACTTTCGATTTCGAATATTTACAAGAGTTTAAAACTAGATTAACTCTACCATCGGAGTAAAAATTCATTAAGGAAATTCAACAGGCATAAATTGTGGATGATAGAGAATTAAAGAACTTTGCACCTGTTTTTATCGCAGCAGAAACAAGAAGATACTTGATTAATTGTTCACATCTTCGTAGCATTGGTATGATATTTATATTCCGATATTTATAGGTTGTAATTATAGACATTCATTTTGATAATGAGATTATATTTCGCTAATTTATTTCTTTGATCAGTATGTTTTATTTCGCTTGGAGTACTCCATTGTTGATAATGACCTCAGGGCAATTATGCTGTAACTTTGTACCTTTGTATATTTGTTTTTTTGTAATTGTTATCACTTTTCATACAAATTTAAAAGGAATGTTCACTTTTATATGGTCTGTATGACAGGATGTAAAGGTTAGATAAGTATGTGGATCAGTTTTATTAATATACCTATCAGCAGTAATGAGAGTCCCAAATAGTTTGACGAGAATGTCACGGACAGGAATGCTTTGTACTCTCGTTCGTTTTGAATATTATAGTTCGATTCAGGTTATTAAGTTCCTATATGAATGTTTGTTTTGGTATATGTTTATTTCAAATAATATAGCAGTCGTCTAGCAATCTCTTTCAGATGTTTTTGAAAAAGTCGACAAATATATTTTTGTATGTATCTATCTCTCTCTGTCTGTCTGTCTTTCTGTTTGTCTGTCTGTCTCTGTCTCTTTCTCTGTCTCTCTCTCTCTCTTTATATATATATATATATATATGTGGGGGTGTGGGGGGTGTGTGGGTGTAGTTGAGTGTCGATGTCTGTTTTTGTGAATGTGCTAGTATTTAAAAAATAGGATTTTGTTTTACAGCTCATAGATCAAATAAGCAAATGTCCCCTCCGCATCAATATAACATTATCACAGATCATCATTTTACAACATTTGATCTGTGCGATAACTCCTGTACAGTAAGATAGAAAGGCATTATGTATATAAATTATAATGTTTATGCCATATTTCGGTCGACTCCCCTAATTCTATTATTCGTGTGAAGAGATGATTACGTGATATAGATATTTAATGTATTTATGATTGGGCATTTTGATTACTTGATTTGGAACGGTACTATCGACATAGAGCTGCCTCGCTTGACGCTTAGCATTAAGAGGTTAGTGTTAGAACTGGTCGGCCTGGTGTCAGGATAATGTGACTGGGTGGGACATCGTGCTTCATGTCTGCGGCATGATGCCCTAGTGCTAGACATCACTATAAACTGCCTCACTGCAGACATCGTAGCGATATGGCTGAAAAATTGTTAAAGATACGTAAAACAGATCGTAATAAAAAAATATCGACATAGAGGAGTTTATTTTATAATGGGAATTTGCATCACATAATAAGAAACTTAAGCTGTCAGAGTAATTTTACCCACTCACTCTTTATAAAATAGTAAGACTATGTAATAATATTAGGTCTTGTTTTAAAGGTGCATTAAAATTGGCTTTGGAATTTCAATACTAAAAATACATTTTAAAACTTCTTGAAGCAGGTTTCATAGTCCATTTTGTCTACAAGTCGCGACGACATCCAGAGTTTTATCAGAAGAATATTGAAAACGTCGGATCTACTGTTTTCTATAATGAGTATCTCGAGGTACTGTGCATGTCGTTTATGAATGAACTATGAGATTACTGATTGACGTAACAAGTGTGATGTGCTATGGTGTGGGATCTAAGCTAGATGAATAATGTATCACGTGTACTTTGAAATTCTTATGAAGTGGAATCATCATGTACTATGCAACCAAAATTTGACTTTGACATAAAAATGGGAATGTCAATGAAAGATAACTACTGAGCAATATAATGAAACAAAATCCTTCAAAGTTTAATTATGTTACCAGTAGAGGATGGTACAAAAATCAACTAAACGAAACAATTATATTCCAATCATAGGAAATGAAAATATATACATGGTATATAACTTAGTTACATGATGCAGCCTTTAACAAAATGCATCTTTTATAAAGGATATGTTCAATAACAAGATAGAAAAAGTATTTAAAATATCAAAAATCAAGAATCCAAATACAAATTGTTTATGCACCTGTTGATATTAGAAGAAAGAATGAAGACTATTGTATATATATATTATATACAAGTACTATTAGGCATAGGGGACAAGAATGTATAGTGAAGTCACTCATTTTTATTTGTTTCTTGAAATCAGTTCTCATTAAATATTAAATGTATTACTTTAATATGCCTGTGTGAAAGGGTTAATTCAGAATGAATGTTGTTTTAAATGCATGGCATATACAGTTCCAATTGAATTGTGAAAATTTGGAAAGAACTTACATTACTGTGAACTAAATCGCATATGGTCCTGAAACTTCTATACTGTTTCACGTCTTGAATCTACAATTTCAGCGTCATCTTAGATTTTTTTGCTCGTGTTAGAACATCTATAAACAAACTATTTTTGTTCGTTCTATTTTGTGGCGGTTGAGGCGAATGTTTCTGGTCTAGATTATTGAATATCTCAACAATTTGCGTTCCGTCATATAAATCCTCAGTGTCGGATAGTTTTACCTAAATTATTGCATGGTTAAAATGTTGATCTCTATCAACATACTCCTCTAATATATGTATATGGCAATGTTGTTGTAATTGTTGTTTCCTATCTAATGTGTTAATGACATAATTTGAGTCACTTACCTTCATTCCAACTTTATAATTTCATAATATATTGTCAGAAGAGGACTATGAACTGTTGGCATGTAATCACCAGGCTGTAAAACGCCCTTCCTTCTTTGTATGTATGTTATTCTTTGTTCGTCTAATGGCATTTGTCTCTCTCATTCGGAAACTGATGCCTCCTCATCCCTGTTCCCAACATGTGTTTAAATGCAGTTCTATTACTGTCATTTCAAAGTTCGATATAGACTTAAATAATTAAACTCCATACTTTCATTTAAAACATTTTCCCCACCAAATAGTGGGTCAAAATAATTTTCATTTCTTGCTTTGTTAACGATATTTTTCTGTCATCATATCACCAATTGTTTGTCATAGGATTCAAAGCTTTGATCACACAGTAACATAATTTCAAACAATGGTTAACGGTTTCCTGGACTATGGACATGAACTTTGTGATGATTTTTCTATTGTGCACTCCGACACCAAAATTAAGTTCACATATTATTTAGTCCTCTGATTTAGCTGTGCCATTTCCGCGTCCGTTAGTCTTTTGTTGTAGAATCAATCGTGGCAGGCTTATTAATTTTCCTGAAGTTATTTTAAAGATATAGTGCTCAAAACCAAATCGTATTGACCATAATCGATTGCGCTACGTGTATGCCTAATATCTTTATTATCTACTTTTTACATTATCACTAGTGCTACCGGCTATAATTCAGTTTTAAGAACCACAATTTTTTTATTTTCCTTCAAAGTCTCCAGTGATGACGAGACGGAACATGGACTACAGTTGCTGACAATTTCATCTGTTTTAAATTTATGATACAGATATTATTGTTAATTTTTCAACTGTTAATAATATAAATGTTTCTAACAAAAAGCGTCCGATTTGAAAGAATATGTGAAATCTGTAAGCTCTCTTGACTAATGTTCGAATCGGGGAACTTAAAAGATGGCAGTGTGATATTTTACTTCGATTGGTGATGGATACGAAACTGCCAAATTTGGTTTATTTTTAATGAGGGGTAAATCACACAAAAATCTGCATCTGCTGAGTGAATATTAGTGGCTAAATGTAAGAGTGCATAGTTAACGTATAATGACATGCATATGAAGTTCTCATCTTCGTGTAGTATAATGTTATGTTGCACGGTACCTATATTATGACTGATATCATAAACATTAAATCGTGCTGATGTGCAAGGATAAGGAACAGTTTTGGTTAAGAGTTAAATGTCTGCGTCTACCATCATGTTGTATTGTATGATATTACTTCACCATGACATGTCATGCCTGTCCCAATCTATGATATATGAACTATGTAATACGGCATAAAGTGGCGTATTTTTCGAGAAGGATTATGACCATTATCTGTAGAGATTTAATATCTAAACATAATTTTCGAAAACATCTAGATGTTATACAACCCTGTCCTGTCTACATCCAGACTTATGAGAAAAATATTTATTTCATTGCCTAATCGACTATTTAGTGTGTCTCTATGTACGGTGTGTGTAGTGATTGGTGAATATACCATAATATATGCTGTGCAATGTATGACGCACTAAGTGTGACGTGACATTATGTCAACACTAAACTACCCAAAAAAAGAAGAGAAATAGTTTCAGATGCAAATTAGCTTTATTATAACAAACAAACATTTAAGTTCACACATGGAAATATAACGAAATATAACTTAAATGTGTCTACTGTAATGTAACCTTATAAATCTTCATGTTCTTGCAGTTTCTGAATTTGAAATATATGGTTTTTAATGATATGTATATATGTATGTATGTATGTATGTATGTATGTATGTATGTATGTATATATATATATATATATATATATATATATATATATATATATATATATATATATAACGCGAGAGAGAGAGACAGAGAGAGAGAGACAGACAGAGACAGACAGACAGACAAACATACAGACAGACAAACGGATAGATAGATAGATAGATAGATAGATAGATAGATAGATAGATAGATAGATAGATGTTAGAGATTGTATATAATATGTACAACTATAAACAGAATTACTGCAAACAATACATTCGGTGCATTGAATTGTATATAAATACAAATATTCTTTAAATCTATTAAAATTGTTTTACTTTATATACATAGGGCAGAGGTAGAATACATGTTTTTCAGTCGTCAGAATCTCCAAAATCTCCAAGCGTCAGAAGAGGTATGATTACTCCTCCAGTACTAAAAAAGATAAAGTAATTCCTAATTTTCACAGTGTTGGTTGCAAACATAATTTGTCTTAATTTTTTTTTTGTGTGTTTGTTTTCTAGCATGTAACTCCTTAGATGTTTCTGTTTCACTTCAGGTGACTTGAACGGTCATATGTCGATAAATTGTCTGTTAACACATTGTTAAAAGTTTCCACTGGTGTAATTTGTCATAAGGCATACATTACTTATGTTCAATAGAAGGATATTATTAACCTTATTTCATAGTCTCCTAATAATGGATGTGCATCAATAATTAATGTTTTCATAATTTTCTCTAAAAGTGAAAAACGTTGTCTTTGAAATAATTGCCATGATTTGGTTGCAGTAGAATTGTAAGGTTTCATTTCAGACAAAATTCATATAACTGTGTGATACTCGTTAATACAATTATCTACTGAAAGAGAGAAACTTAAAATTACCCATCTATTCGACCCTGCTTCTTCTTTGAGCCATCAACTAAACGTTGCAGTTTGTTCTGGAAAAGAAAAGTGACAATGACCATTTAAAATTGTGTTCATACTTGATTATAGCACATGATAACAGAAGCCTAACAAAGTACGGTCTTTTTTCGTTTTTTATTGCAGTATGAACTCAGGTTAAACTTAACAATTAGAAAACTTACCATAAACATATTTGCCGTTGACAGTTACTTTGACTTTTGTACATAATACATCCATTCAATGTGTTAAATCGCATTCCTTTATAAAATCTGTTCATTATTATTATTATTATTATTATTATTATTATTATTATTATTATTATTTTATTATTATTATTATTATTATTATTATTATTATTATTATTATTATTATTATTATTATTTTATTATTATTATTATTATTATTATTATTTTATCATTCTTCTTCTTATTATTATTATTATTATTATTATTTTATTATTATTAATAATTATTTTTATTATTATTAAATTAGTAATTTTATTGTTGTTATTATTATTATTCATGCACAATATGTAAGACTCACATAGAGAACCATTGTCGTCATTTAAGTTAGCTTTTCTATACCTTGAAAATTACAATAAGGATAAGTCATGTTTTAAAATAAATAAAATCAGTTGTATGGTGCAATTAAATATTTCTGAAGTTTTTAAAACAATCGATAAAAAATGCTGACAAGGAAGTTTTCAAATTTATTGACAGAATATGTAGCAAAATAGTACACCAAACCTTGATCCCCGTTTGCATTAGTGCTGGTCGACCTAAAATAAAATTGAGATATCTATATATACTGTCAAGAGATTATACAGATTATAAATTATTTACATGTGCAAACCAAGATTTTAAGCGGATGTGACGTCATATAAGACACTGGGTACATACTGGCATTGTTTATAATTAATTATGGATAACTCGCCAAATAGAGAACTAGCACTGGGAGAAGAATCGTATATATTAATTCTAAGAAGTCGACACATGGTAATTAGGGCTTTATTTATTACTGTTTTTCTTTAACTTAATGACTTATGAAATTTATAAAATGTGCAACTCATCAACATTATCATTTGATCAACTCCGTTTATGTACTTAACCAAAATAAAGTGGCATCTGTCCCTTTTGCGCTGCTCTTCAAATCATTAGATACATTTTAATTGGAGAAATAGAAAAGCTTGATTTGACATACTTGGGACGTAATGAGAAGATCATCTTTAACAACAAATTTAATTGTCAACTTTAAATCCTGGACAAAATTGAATAATATTTCACATGGTCCGAATCAGCTTGGAAGTTTGGAGAGTCAGCCAGATATCTGGGCAGAACCAGTCTTCAATATGTACCGACGCAGCCTGGTCCGTAATTTGAGAGTAAATAACACATTAATGAATAATATTATCATAATATTTGTATCAAAAGAAAGATAACAACAATTTGTTTTTAAAAGAAAATGTATCCTGGTGTTCTAGTGTGCGTTGTTAAAAGAAATCTAACGAGTTATAAAAACATGCAGACTTTTGATTATAAGTGGGTTAGTTTTCTATTATCGACATTATACAAACAAGATGAACGCAACATAAATTTACAAAATTTATTCAATAATGCACTCACACATAGTTCTTCTTTTCTGAACATATCTCAGAAGTGAAATATACCTTGTTTTTCTTTTGTTTTTCCGGTATGACTTCGTTTCTGATTCCTTTCCAGCACAATCTGGAGTTGCATAGGTATGGAGATTTCTTCCTTGTACAGGAGAGCCAATAGCTGATAACAAGATACATCATTCGTGTCTTCAGATAATGGAATAATCACCATGTGGCGACATCTTTGTTTCTAATAGTATTTTTCTAAGGTACACATTTCTATCTTTTAAAGAATAATTTTATTTAAAAAATAAATATTAAATAGGTTTTCTGGATGACAAGTTTTGGGGTGACCTCTCCAATCATTTGGTGCGACTTCTCAAAAAACTCTAGGGCTACATCTCCAGATACGTTAGGCGAGTTCTCACAGGGCGAGTTTTCCGGGGGCTAGTACTCCGTGTACCATTGATAATGCTGTCAAGCATTCTATGAGTTGGCCGTGCTTGATTGTTTCAGATTGTGGCGATTACAGTGATGACAGTGATGTGGATGACGTTCCCGAAGTAGAATATTCCATTAACATCCAACCGTACATGATAGATTCCTGTACCAAAGATGAACATGACTCGTCAGATTCTAACAATGGCGATGATCTCGGGTCTTTTGAGAAGTTTGAAATGTCTCTGGCACAACCTGATGTGTTGAGTTGGCATAAAGCCTTCTCATTTTAGTTTGATCGCCCATACATATCTCAATTCATGGTCATTTGGAAATGTAAAAAACTAATGATCTATCCGGAACTGTTATTATTCACACACTTGAATGCTGCGCATTGAACCATGTTTTTTTTATACTTCACACTTCGTTGTACAAAATTAATATTTTGAGTATATTTTACTTAATTACGAACAAAACCAAATAGTATGCGCAAATCATCGTTTGTTGAAATTGATGGGGCGTGATCTGAATGTAGATACCGGGCTGCAAATATCATAATTAGATTTTAGAAACCTATATCCGAACATCTTGATTGCACCAGACAGAGTGTCGTTGATATACACATCCAAGCTCGTGTAACACAACCTCCTGTTGTTGCGGTAGGTCCACAAATATTTACGGCTATTACACAGCAATTGCTGTTATACTCAGCGACAAATCAATGTTATTTGAGGTGCTGGTGGACTAATGAGAGTCATTGATGACCCAGCTGAAAACATGTAAATGATTTCCAAATATGTAATACAGTTAGATCACTCGTATTATTATAAATGTCGTATAGCCACGTTAGTGTCACTCTGACTCCTGGTCAGATTAAAAAGTTTCAGTCGGATTCAGCTAAAAAATGTGGAACTATAATATCGTTAAAACACCATCAGATCACACGCGGTGAGAATAAACTATCACTGACAGCGCGTCAGATTAAACATTTTAATGATGCAATATAAGATCAAAAGGTGTTCAGGTTACTCTTGCTGCGGGCGCGATCAAAGACAAAATTGAATCAGGTGGTATATTCCACTTCTCGCCGCGTTACCAGTATTGATTGCCACAGACGCCTGCACCGCATTAGAGAAGGCTGCGGCGTTAGGAGCGGTTGGAACAGCGGTAGGAATGGCACTAAAGAAAGCAGAAGGACGAGGATACATAAAAGGGAAGCAGCCTAAGGTTACAAGGGACTCCGTATTCATGGTATAGCGGAAAAGTCATTAGGTTGCCAGGGACTCTGTATTCATGATCCAGCGGAAGCGGCATGAGATTGACAGGGACGGTTTACTAACACCCTTGTCAAATTTTGATTTACTTGATGCTGCTAAAAAAATTAGGAATAAAAAATTTCAGAGGTGTTTTTATGCGAGACCAATTACCTTACACACCAAACAACACTGAAACCAGTATCATTCATCTCAATAACAGCACCGGACCTGCTTCACATGGGTTAGCACCAGCAAAGGAATTTATGTACTATATACATCAACTAAAAATTCCAATCTGGTATTTGACGCTACCAGCACAGACAATATCCGACCCACCAATCTGTGGCCAAGAAGTAATTAATGTACTTGATGCTATATCAGCATCAACGAAACTACCCCATAAAACCGTACACGAATACACGAGTGATAGCATTTTAGAGATCGTAAAATATAATGAATTGAATTTACGGGAGATCTCTCTCGAGCCTAAACAAACCTACCGGTGAAATATCTGTAACCAAAGATGTAATTTTTGTATCGAGGATTAAATACCCGGTATTGTTAAATCTTGCAAATGTGGATGCAAACGAAATAGTTATATTTTAAGACAAGCAAGGAAAATTATAAACGAGTACTATTTCCTTGAACGATATTATTGTTAAAATTAAAAAGCAACCTTAAACTCTGTAGCGCTGTTTGATTCCACTGATAAGATCAAACCAGGTGTTCTGTTTCCAACTGTGTTAGATAATATTAATGATCGAGTAAATAACTAGTGATACAATGACAGGCGAGCTCAAAATGAGCTTGAAAAAAATAACGGCACTGGTTTTTCCAACACTGGACAACAACGCTGTGACAAATATTATGTAGACGTCATCGACGGTAAACTATAAACGTTACGGGGCGACTATGATGTTCATGTAGGCGCATTTTGAAAAATCTCCGTAGAAATGTTAGACAAATTGATGAGACTATTGATTGTTTCTTTGGAAAACCCCCAAATATCTCCATGACACTTTCCTATATTAAAACAACTGTTGATACGATTAAACAAACGCGGGATAATATTGTTAGTGATTTTGTTAAAATACCTCATAAACAAAATATCAATACCGTGTACTCGATACACTATGGGTCTTTCCCTTTTATACCTCAGGGTAACACTATGAGGATTACCGAATATGTTCGGATTGTCTATATATAAACTCTGATTTCACCGTTACAGTTTAACGTATCATCAAGTATGTCCACTGGAATTAATACTATAAGTACAATAATATCATTGATGGCTTAAGAGAAGCGTCAGTCACATGGTATGTATAATTTTTTAAAATTTAAATAGGTAGTATAATAAAAGTCCAACAATATTGATACGATCAATTGCGCGAATTACGGCATAAACTAAAATATCTCGTTGTATCAGTTAAAGATAAAATCATATCGCAGGCGTATTACCAGCGTTGATATAATCGTGTATTCGGCTTCAACTGTAATCGCTGGAAATAGTATACTATTCTCAGCGGTAACAATGTTGGCACCTGTAATCGTCATAATTTGCGTTTCATCGGCAACAAGGATTACACGAGTTCTTTATATCATTGTAAAAATATTCACATGCACTCATAATAAACTACACGAGTATATAATTAAATTACATATCGCAACGGCTGAAAATTCCCAATTATCTTCGTTGATATCATCTAGTCTCGATGATACAATGATATCCGATAACAAGCTCACGGCCATGGTTATCATATACGATACAGCGACATCAAAATTAGAAAAAAACATAACAAAAATAATGACGACGGAATTACTGAAACAGATAGCCGCGAACACAGCCCCGTCAAAGGCAACCATGATCTCAATAACTTCAACTAACCCTGTAAAGGAAATCGCGCTTGAAACACTACCAGTATATCACAGCTGGCCAAATATTAGATCAAAGTCATTTGGTGAGCTGCAGCCGGAACATTCTCTGATGTTTGCAAATATATATGATAAGGATGGAAACCCTGGTTGTTGTTCATATACCATCCGGTAGTTATTAGTTTGAACAGATCAATAACGAACTTTAACGGAGAATAAAATTTCATTACAGAAAAAGAATACAAGATAGCTATAATAGTCCTCGAACCGACATTATCAAACGCCATCGCGATAAACTCACCCGACTATGTTGAGGATATGTGTCAGTCATCGCTCAGTACAGTGCTCGGCTGGCCTGAAATTCCACCATTTATTTATCAAAGACCCCGAGAACCAAACTTGAGCAATTTTACCACAGATGTGAAAATATTTATAACGGAACCAGAGTACAGAGAACCGATTTGGGAAGGGAAATTATTCCATGTTCTATCTGATGGCGAGAAAATGCCCACTTGTATTAATAATTTATTTATGGATGTTACTAAAGGGCCCAATTTTAAAGTGATTGTAAACGAGGGGTATATTAATAGTTTTAGAAAAAGAATAACTCTCGAACTCAGTCGCGCATTTGGTAGAGTACAAAATTTACTTGTTAGTGCTACACAGTATTATTCCGACGACTTAAAAGAACAGATTATCGAAACAATTCAACATTTATATTAAATGATAGACGATATCGAGAACATTAATCTACGAATTCGCGATCGAGTAATAAATTTTATAGATGCTCGCACGTATAATCATACAGATTTATTCTATTCAGTAAAGGTATTTCTTGATCATTTTAAAAAAAACGAAGAACAGTTACCGACATTTGCAATACCAGCACTGAAAACCGATAAACAAAAGAAATCACTCAGCGATCTTATCAATGAAACCTCTCCTCTGATACTCGCTGCATGGAAACAAACAAACCACGGGGGCATCCTCAAGCATAACAGTGACCCAGATGGGGATAGAAGACACATATCACCCGGGAATGCAAATATATCCTCGGTGATCGCAGTCAATCTAGTATGTGATGTTATTGATGAAAGTTACCAAATAAATCTCGAAAAATCAAATCAAGTCAAGCAGGGATACATTTTATATTTATTTACACAATTGGATCTACCTGGATGTTTGATCGCGCAAGAACCAGTGAATTCTGCCTATATGCAGTGTCATAATAAATTATTAACGAGAATAAATTTTAAACTCACTGACCAATCTGGTAATTTGATTGAAGTTGATGGGAGGAATTTACAAATATTCTCTTTATGAGATATTACATGTTCAAACCAACAAGCAAAAAAGAAATATTTCAGTCGCAAAATTGTTTTTTTTTGGTGAAAAATATTTTGTGTCAACACGTAGTGTATTCCTGTCTACTTAGAAGTCACTTTGATTTTGGAACAAGGTTCCACAATCATTTTAGCTGCCTCACGCGTGCATTAATATTTTTCATTATTTCATATTGTTCTGATAATTCCGATCTAATATTTTCTGCTGCTGTAATGACAGGTACGAATTTTCTTAATTCGCTTGTTGGATCTACTTAATGAATCTATAGTGCGAAGGTAACGTATACTTATTTTCGGATTTCAGCTTTTATAGGTATTCAAAATCAGAAAGGAGTTTGTCACAATTTAATTTATCTAATAATTGTGTGTTGTTGATTTTTCAAATTTAAAATAGCAGAAATTAATTCATTGATATTTTAATACTTCATTATAAAATAAATAGACCTTTTATTAGTAACAAAATAGGAATAGCTACCTATATTCAGATATATTCAAACCGAATTATGGTTATATTTCTTTGAAACGGTAGATATTTGTATTTTATCCGCAACAAGTTGTAAGTATGGGTTAATATGAAAATATTTACCGGCTTTACTCATTGATTGAAATATTAATACTTCACCGGTCTCAAGATTGACAGATTTAACTACTCTGTCCTAAAAAATTTATAATATTTTCCAGTTTTTTCACATTGTATGATACCTACAAGATTAGATATATTAATATTTTTTGGTTCTCCGTCAATTGGTCAATCATAAGGCCATTTGTGATTTCTCCGTTATATACTTCATATACGAACCTGTGACAATAATATTTTTTCCTTTCCAACAGTAAACATTAAATAGCCACGATTAGTGATAAAACCAATTGGTTTACTCAACCGACAGTTTCTACGTCATCACGAGTCGCTTCATAATTTTTTATAGATGGTTGCGGTTGAAATTCTTGGTTCATTTATATATTATATTTTTTTGTTCTGTTTAAATCAATAGTTGTTTTAGTTATGATTTGTCGAGAATATAGTAATATAATCATCTGGGGTTCTTATAACCTTATGATTGACGCTGTCAGGTCGTTAATTCTTTTATCATAATAATACCGTTAAAGCTCTCTGTATCGTTTACTATCACAATGGAGACACAGTTGCGTTTTATCTCGTACTCCAACAGCGTATCGTATACAAGGTTTTGGACCTAAGCTCCCCCGCCGAACACCCAGTGAATGATATCCGCAGAATTTGTTTCTGCAGGATTTATTACAAGAAGTTACTGATCCTATTATCAACCATTTGCTGTGGTTCATTATATAAAATATTTTTATTCAAATACTTGTCTTAATTATACGATGGAGGATTTCGTGAGATTATCCAAGATCAAACCATGGACAATCTCGAGATTTAATGTCGATAGAATCTCTGTCGACGCACCAATAAAGGGTTTAGCGGGAAATAAAAAAAAAATTCATCGATGGAAAGATGGCGCATCTTTCATCTGGCCAGCATTTCAAATGAGTGGTGCTGTTGATGCTACCATGAACGATAAACGAGCAGCGTGTATAATCGCGCATCTCGAACATCAAAAGTATTTTCTTAGAGTGAAATTTATAATACTTGCAGAAACAGGAAATTGGATTATTCTTGTTAAATACGACCCTGTCCTCGCTAATAACAAAAAACCGTAATTGTGAGTCAAAGTTCCAAACCAGGAATATATACCGGAATTGACAAACCGTGTTATGAGCGAGCATATCCTGTGACCACAGTTATTTATGGAATGCATCCGATAAATGAAAAGTTGAATGTTGAGAATCTAAAACCGATGAGACTATCAAAGACAAATTGTGTAGCCGAGCGAGTAACGGAACATTTTACAAATGCGATGCGTGGGGACGGTCTGACAGATTTAAGACGTAAAAAGATAATCAATAGGGCTGAAGCAGTGAAGGACACCGGTGCTATAATAAAGGATGTATCCAAGCCAGAAACAGCATTAAGATTCCCCATAACCGTAGATACGATAAAAGTGGAAGTATTATATGAATAAAAAAATAAATCAAAAGAGGCTCCGATAAATATTATTGATCATAATGCGCACGCGTGGACTAATGCAGTAGGAGTATTTCCACGAGATCGAATATAAAGATATTACCCGCCAGAGTTCTCTGGTGGCAGAAACATGTTTGATTTTATTTACGAGTTAACTATAAACGATCCTGTGTCAGTATGGTTATTTCAAAGTTTTGAAGACGAAGAATGTAAATTTGATCAAGTTGCAAGAACAAACAGTGAAATGTAACAGACGTAATCTCTTCAGGGTGCGATAGGAAACGTCGCTGAAAACATTGTCAAGGGATAATACTGCGCAATTGCTGGCAAACTGTTTTACAGTCCCGTCAATTGCAGTTCATTTCGCCAAAGAGAGAAATCTGTGGAAGCCGACAAGCGCTGAAGTTCTCTCAGATGTTCAAGCAAGTTGTGTTATATACGGACACTGCGGATTGCGGAATCCCAGGTATGATTCTAAAAATGTTGTTTCCGGTTCATATGGTTGCGTGTTATCCAGGACGTTTTCGCGGGTATGAAGAATGCGCTGCGTAGTTTAAATTATTTGGACATCCCAAGCACGAGATCACACGAGTTGCGATTAATGGACGACTACTTGATTTTAATCTAACCGGATTCACTCGTGTGGTATCATTCGATTTTGCCCAAGGACTCCATCCGTGCTGTTATGTTTGGTTTGGTAGACATTTATCGGAAAAAGACTGGGCACCAGTAGTGTTATTACAATATATGATTGATTGTAAAATACTGATATCACTGATTGTTGGTGAGGCAATTATATCAAATCGAGCGAAGAATTAAGTTTGGTTTCCACAACCCAATGTTGATAGTCTCGATAAAATTATTAACGATTATAAGAAAAATTGACCTGATTTCGCTGAAAACTACATTATTGAACGATCTCAGGAGATCTTTACGTGTAAACGTGAAATCCATGAAAAAACCGCAATGATCTCGGTAGATGAATAATCGGGAAATTCACCCAAGGAAGAGAATATGATCATAAACGATATTATGCACGTCTGATTCTAGATGATGCCAAATACGATTTTATAATCGCGGATGCAACAGCGAAAAAGAAAGTTGTCAGTCGAGAAAATGCCTATTTTCGTCTGATGGAACAATGTTGGGAACAATTGTTAGTTATATCGACGGCGAATCTCCTCAGTATATGCATCTAAGACCATCTGAGCTGGCTTATGTTTATATAGACCTGCTATCTATGATAAATATATTTCCTCGCACCGCGGTCAGAGTCGCCACTAATTCATTTTTTATAGATAGGAAGTGTATAGACACAGTGGCTCGTTTTACAAATTATGATGCGCGTTGGAGATCATGGAGAATAAAACAGGAAATGTTACATTATTATTCTGAATCCGCGGATGTTACGGTTAAAGATGCTAACCTAAAACATAATCAAATATCATAATTATCGAGTGCACCTTCGTTATCCGATCCAGTATATAGACATAAGACCGTTTACTTGAACGGACCAGGCGGTTGTGGAAACAAAACACGAGTATTCGAATTATTTTGAACGGAGACATATATGATTGTTTAAACACCCACCCACCGACTTGCCAGAGTGATGAAACAACGAAGAGTTAATGCCTTCACTTATCATAATTTATTTCGGTATAAGGATGACGCATGGACACATTCGAGGATGGGAGAGAAATATATTCCAAAGATCATTATTTAAGACGTGATATGCACAGTGTCGCTGGATATATTAAAACACTTATTGGCTGGCTGTTAGTTAAAAATACAACTGCGATAATGTGCGGTGATTATGGTCAAACACCAGCATTTGTCGGTTTGTCTCCGCATTGGCTAAAGCAATTTGTAGATTATTACGAAGAAATTAATACCAACCATAGAGCGCTCAATCCAAAATTAAGCGAGTTCAAGAAATTAATCAAATTACAGTCGGATACAATCCAGTGTGAAATAGTGCATACAATAATTCCATGAACAAATATAAATGACTTTTTGGAAACGTGGAGACCAAACGATTTGATAGTGGCAAGTAGACAAACAGTCAGAGACACACTTTAGCAGCGGTCGTTTGAAAAACATTAAATACAGTTTATAGCGCTACCTGTGCCGTTGTGTTATAGACGAGCTGACACACAAAGACAGAATATTAAAGCTGATATTCCTGGGCAAACAGAAAAACAGAATCTCATATTAAATGTTCTTGTTCTGGTAGATACTATTGTTGTCGAAGATGAATTGCGCGCTGACAAATCTCCATGGATGCATGGATGCGCAATGACGATACACTCATCTCAGGCGTTAACCACCTCTGATACAGTTTGTTGGATCATAGATGATCTCATCGTGTGACCGACTTGAGTTTATCTCACATTGTCACGGCATAGAAGATTAAATCAACTTCGGAGAGTTATTTTAAATTCTAATGGCAACACCAACAATGAAATTGTCAGCGATGATCTAATAAGACAAAACTCGCTGATTATAAACAAAGCGCAAAAAAAGAGAGCTTGTTAAACATCATGCAGCGCTACAAAATTATAGTCGTATGATTATCATAGGTGTAATTTGAAGTGGCAAGACGCAATTCTTACTTAATTTGATAATGAGATGGATGAAGTGGGATAAACTGTATTTGATAGCGCAATCCGTAGATGACCAACGGTGATATAATGTCTTAAAATATATTAATAAAATGTGAAATCGTTAGATGAAAATGGTGATGATATTATTTAAATTGATTCCATTGATAGATCTATTAACAATATAGTCGTATATGATGATATGATGTTGGACAAACAATCAAACAATGCTCGGATATTTTCCAAAGGTAGACATAAAAATACTGATGTGATTTATGTTACCCAGCGGTATATACAAATACAAAAAGTGATCATGGACAATTGTAACATTTATGGTTGTGTTTAATGGAATTTATACTCACACGTTAAGAAATATTAATCAGACCTGGTATAGCGGTGATATTAATTATAATCTTTTTAGAAATTTCTTCAGTCATGCTAAACCACCCCTCAAGGATTTATAACAATAAATTTAAATGACCCCAGATTAAGATATCGTACCGGACTTGATACAATATTCGGCTGAAAAAATGATTCAATGCGTCTCGGTAGGTCAGAGGTCTTAAGTCTGCTTTTTGACATTATTTTTTGTTTCGTTTTTGGAGGAGGCCTTGGTTTGTCAAAAATGACGCCTCTGAAAAGTTGTCCGATTCACCCTCTTTGCTGCTACATGTCACAGTACGTTACTGCGTTCTTAGTGGCAAATTCTATACAAAGAAAAACAGCTTCATATAACAGAATTCTATGCTCAAGAGATGATCCAAGCTGTTAAAAGAAGACCTATCCATTGTCACCTCTAGACAAATTGTGTTTATTGCATTTATGTATTACGGAGGAAGATGGAGAATGTTTTCCAACATTTGGTAACTAAATCTATTTTGATAGAAATACATTATTTCGTTCCAGTGAATTTCCATATTTAGTCATTTAAAACCTTGCTAGAACAACCAATATTTGAATTTTTACCAATTTAAACTAACGGATTCAATAGGAATTTTTTGTATATACAGTATTACTGTACCTGTGTGAACTACGCATTTAATATGTTCGTAAGAATTCAGACAAAATTAAAGCCATTTGGCATACGTACGTAATCCATTCTCATCATCGTTTTCTCTGGCTGGACGATACTTTCCTTGTGTACTGCATGCCAACACTGTATTTTAGAAGCAAAGGATAAAGAAATACAATAGCTTCTTTAGATTAGAATCAAATAGGACGCTGATTGTAATGATGCATACCAATTGCTACTGACTTTTACATTAACGAAATCAATCCAGATCGAGGGTATTTTCTCTTTTAGGTTTATACTTGAATATCATTCGAAATTCGGTTCTACAAATGAACAAACCAGAAATTTTGTTGAATGGAAATTATCAACCAATTTTGTACAGTACATAATCATCCCACCCCAATAACATTTCCCCAACAAATGTAGGTCATTAGCAGATGGAACATCCGATTAACAAATTCAAAGTACAATCCAATATTTCGACTTAGTTGTCATATACTAAGTAACATGAATATGATGTGTTAAAGAAAAATGGAAATACATTTATAAAAGTGTAATTCAATTGCAACTTTACTAATCAACAAACGGTTAGCTACTCATGAGAAAGTAATATAGAATCTAATTAGCATCTACATTAAAACACATTAATTACGTATGTCATAAGTAGCCAGTACCTTCCTTATATAAATGTAATGGTTCGATTATCAGTTGCGAATGATGTGAATACTACCAATGATGAACGACACAGAATAGATGCTGCTATCGAACTATGATATAGGTCTATGGATACATTTGAGCTATCAATAGGTTCATGATCAGCATCGATCTGCTAAAAACGATTGTTGTATATTTTATTCACATTTAATTTATAACTACATTACAAATACATATTGAATTGTCTAGGTTGTTCATTGCTTAAAAGTGTTAAATTAAACAATTGTTATCATTTCCAAGAGACTATTCATAAATTAATATTTTAAATAAAACAAAGCACATGTAACATGTAATAAAACTTTGTCAATAACATGGAGCTAACGATCGTCACAGTCTTGTTAAAGAATCCTCCTCTTTTTTATCAACAACTGTAGCGCTGTCTGATTCAAAGCGAATAGGCGAAAGTGTTTCCATTGATGTATTTGTTCAATCTCAATAACGACCACGGGTTGGCAGTAATCAAGAGATCTTGAAATATTGTTCCTACTCTTCTTATAACAGACATACTCAACTTGGCATCAATGAATAATGTCATGTAATTAACTGAAATATTAATTTTAGGAAGTCTACATATCAAAGAACTTCTATATAAATAAAGACGCGGACGGTTAACAAATAATTTTCAATTCAAACTTCCTAGCGAGAATTGACCATAAACAATTAAACATCAAATAACGTTATGTAAATCAAATATATTTAACTGATTACAATTTTCTGGAAAAAATCAGTTTCTCTAACTTTCAATCTTGAGACCTAATTGACGCAATGGCGGAGTAAACCTAATTGTTTCGCAAAGTAACTGAGAACAACCTGCAAAAATGCTTAATGAATAGAATTTTATAAAGTTTAAATATACCTAGTAAGTTTAACACAATGCCAGCTAATACTATTTATAGATAGTTGTGTATAGTTAGCTCAGAAATGTGATGAGCTCTTTCTAGTACAAGCATGCGTTAAGCTCAGACAAGTCAACATATTGTAATGTCAATGGTTTAGAATGATATATTGATAGCGTATTCTTACATTTAGTCAGTAAATAATTGGCGGACAAGTGTGATTCAAAGATACAAACAGTACTTACATTTTGGTAAAACATTTTGTAGTAAATCTATAACAACATTTTCGGTTCTTTAAATTCATGATAATTTCGAGAAACTATTTCGAAAGGATCGCTGTGCTATACATGATTCAATATAAGCTGATAATAGGTCTTATTATTCAAGAATTTATAATAATACTATATAATTTTTAAACAAATCAATATGCCATACCTCGTCAAACGTTTTACCTATGTGCAAAGCTGCATACAACCTGATTTTAGTTACATTAGTGTAATATATATATATATATATATATATATATATATATATATATATATATATATATATATATATATATATATATATATATATATGTGTGTGTGTGTGTGTGTGTGTGTGTGTGTGTGTGTGTGTGTGTGATTTTGTCAAGCTATTTATTTAAACGTGAGCTCGAAACATAACTTTCTTTACTAGTTTCGTATAGAATATATAAACTGTATCAAGCAAATTTGTTGACAATATTTTTTAATTTTTCATTTTTCTTTCAAATAATTCTTTTGTGACTTAGTCCAATATGAATAAAGATCAATAGGTTGGAGCATCAAAAATCTTAGTAATTCAGCACATTGATGAAATTTATTCAGAGCATTCTATACCTCTTGAACTTCTCAACATTTGGCTGAAAATAATACCAGAGCAAACCAAATGCATTTGCATTGTATGTACGACGACCATTGGTATGTAATCTGTTCAATATGTCTTTCCAGGTTCAACATCAAACTTATCAATGAAAGCACAATATCCGTAATCTACTCTAACTCTCCATTGAAAAATATGTTTCCATGTTCCGACGTTTTCACTAACTTCCTAATCGAAATCACTAGGATCCGAGATCCGCACACATTATGAAATCATTCTGCCCACTGATCTACAATATCTGAATGATTACAAAAATGAATGTAATTGTATAGGTATTTCACAGGGTCTTATGGATATATATTTTCAGATATCAATAGCCAAGGGTGTAGTGACGGTTAATGGCGATTTGTTTCTATTTTAATCTCTCTTTATATTAGTAAATGCGTTTCTTATTTAACATTAAGCAAATGTTTATATCTGAAATTGATTTTAATCATCCTTCAAATGCATTGATACCATGATTGTCATGCTTGAAGTATTAGATGTTAAAGCAGAACTGGTAACATCCTCACGGTCAGACAATAATGCAGTTCTCGTATTGACCGCAACGTCTTTATTTCCATTTATAAAAACAACCAATACCAGACGGAACAAATCTTCTATAATGATCTATTGAGCCTTGTTCATTTAAAAGACATAGCCTAAATAGTTCAGGTCTATAGAAAAGACCCTTATCAACATATTTACTCCTTATTTGGTTACCGGAATAAACATTATGTTAGTAAGCTCATAAATATAGAGAATTATGAAACTATTATTAGTTAATTGCATAAATTAAAAATACAATTGTTCTTATACAACAGTAAAGTCAAGCATAAATTAACTCATTTCTTGACCAGGTCAAATCCAGCAAAACTATTAAACTAGCAGACAAACAATTTAATTAAATATACATAACACGTCCCCTCATTAAGTATCAGAATGATTTATACAGTAACACTTTCAATTTAGTATAAGTCCAATATGCTAAATGTGAAAAACACAAGACGCAATCTTATGAAAGACACAAAGTATCCATCAAACAATATATTTATATACACTTGAAAGTGCATCTGCTACTAAATTGTAGTTTCCCTTGATCTATATGATGTCTTTGGTATAATCATACAACAAAATCTCCATCTTAACCTAAGATTTCTTTCATTATCATCTTGCTGATGAAAGTAGGGGCATTGTGTTCACTAAACACAATAATCGGACAAGTAGCTGAACTAATGTAAACTTCGAAGTTTTGTAATACCAATATCAAAGCCGAGCTTTCCTACAGGATTGTGAAATAATTTATCTGCATGTGCCAGATTAAGAATGTCCTGTCTGTACGATTTTGCATCAGGAGGCAGCTTTGGAAAATGTTTCCTACTTCTTTTTCCCTAGAAAGGGTTTCTAACCTAATATTTTTTAACATCACAACTTGTATTTTTCCTAATCTAAACTGAAATTATTTCTTCTGTTTCTTTTTACATTTGCATTTGAATCTGTCTCTCTCGCCTCTTTGTCCATTTTCATGTTTCTTTTCTTACTGCAACTGTATTTGTTTCTATATCTCTCCTCTTTCTCCAGCAGCATTTGTTTTTCTCCTTTCTGTAACTGCTTTTTCCCTCTCTCCTCTTTCTCCTGTAGCATGTTCCTTTCTCGTTCCTCATATTATTGCATTTTATTTGGTTTAATTCTTTATCTTTCTGAAGCTCAATCATTCTTAGCTCTAACTTCTTATATTTTTATTTTAATTCCTATACTTTTATGTTAGAGTCTGATATAGATTTACTAATCGGATCCAAAGCACATTTATAAAAAAAAAAAACATTTTCCACCAAATACCGGACCAAAATAAGTTTTATTTCCTGCTTCGTTAAAGAAGCATTTCCCTCAGAAAGATCATAGTTTCTGACGGCTCTAGTATTTCGTCTTTTTACATGGAGTCTAATTGCTCCTTGGTAGGATCTCGAATAAAGATCTATACTTTTGATGATATTTATAAAAGCTTGCTGAGTTACTAAATATTTCTAAAATGTCAAATAGTGCTTCAGATATTTTTTAAAAAAAACCTCCGATACTAAGGGAATTTAAATTCAAAATAAAACAACGTTTAATGTAATAGTTTAGCAACATTCATATTCAACAGACGAGCGCCCATATTTCTGTTACGAGAATATCCTCTTAAAATATGTAAATGTAAAGAGTGAAGACAACAAATATTGTAAAATTTATTTCTCTATAACACATAATAAAAATGACATAGAAAACTTACAGAATTGCGAATGAAATCCAAAAATAATCCATTAAATGAAAGACTCTAATCCAAACAATACAATATCCTGAATAAATGCAACGACGTGTTTGTTATGGTCTCCGAAGTGCTGATATATCAACAGTATCTTGTTCAATCAAATTAATATTAGTCTAGGTATTATTCAGTACAAATTGCAAAAACATCTTTAACCAAGAATATTATCAGAGCACGTTTGTATTTCCAGAGGAAATAATCGATTTAATTCAATACTGACCCAACTGTTCATAACATTATACAACTTAAAGTTTTGGTTGCTAAAGCACAACTGGCACAATTCTCACAGTCATAATGTAATAAAGGTCAATATAAGCATTTTCTATATAAACATTATACAACTTAAGATTCTGGTTGCTAAAGCACAATTCTCACAGTCATAATATAATAAAGTTTTCTGCTTAACACCAAGGTCAATATTAGCTGTTTCTAATTTCATTCATTTACCCAGTGGAAAATAACCTACTAGAATGTTTTCATGAGCCTTTCTTATTTACAACACAATAGCTTATATCATTTATATAGGAATATCCGAATTCCTGACCGAGATCAACATATTTACTCCTTCTGTGTTTACCTGAATATGCCGCAATGAATACAGTGTTAGACAAGGTCAAGTTCAAACAACAGTGTTACATCACAATAGCATGTAATGAAATAAAACAAATGGATAAGTAACAGACCAAAATTGAATTAAATGCATATAACAATCACCTTCTGAAAAATTGTAAAATGCTTTTATTGTCTTAACGCAATTAGATTCAGGTCAATGTTACAATGTGTACACTAAGATTTAAATAATCCAGGAGACAGTTGCTATTGTGTGGAATGATTCATTTTGTTGCACATTAACTTGACGACAGCTGCATTCACAGAATAAAATATTAAAGAATAAACCGTTCCGTCCATGAAAAAAGACCATCGTCCTTGCAATTTGTTTCCAAAATATATATTTACAAATTTTATTATGGGCGATCTATAATACCCTCAATTGCGAGAAAAGCAATTATCACTAAATGTCATAATATTGACGTAATTTCAGATAACTGAACGAAAAACATTTTACATCAGTTTAAACAAACACAACGCTGCGTAATAGCTAACAAGGTAAATAATATACTGTTGATAACCATCATCAGGCCAAGCATAGTGTAGTTACAATATTTATTGGAAACAAACCAGCTGAAATGAAATTAGTGTATGGTGTTAATTAGGAATCAAGACGTATGCTTTATGAGGAAATCCAAGCAGGCTGGGAAAAATACAGAAAGACTATCGTTAATACCTTGTTCTCTTGACACCGCCTCCGCGTCTTGCTTTCCTAAATATAAAGTTAAATATATTTACCAGAAATGTAGTGTTTTCCATTTGTATTTATTTCATTTAATAGTCAAATGGCTAATCCTTAAAATAGAGCTTAAAGGATATAACAAGTATAAGTAGAACGCTGGGAAATTAATTGTTACAAATATAGACAGTGGCTGAAAACTAAGAGATTTTGAATCCCTCAAAATCTTAAATAAATATTCCTTATATACAATTATACCCGAGACCCCAATTTAATACTTGCATGATTTTATTTCAACATTGTTTATTTTTATTGATTTAAAGATTAGTTAAAATTAATTCTTCGTCCACTAACTTACCAGTTTACCTTCCTTCTTAAGTACCTCCATACATAGAGGCATTAATATACTCAAAGATGCAGACAAACATAGAATTTAAAACTATGCAGTACACAATGGCGTAGGAGTAACATGCTTATAAGATTATATTATCCTCTTCGCGGACTTGGTCTAAGAGTTTTACCTTTCCATTTTGTTATATTATCTATAATGGAATTGTGGTTTCGTGAAAGCTTTGCTTCCTAACTTAACCAAATTTATTCATCGCTTTTAAAGTGGAAGACAAAACTAACAGATTAAAGATGTTAAAGGATTTTCGTAAACTTTATCATAAAATATTAGTATAGAGAGAAATGAAACTTAACAGACTAAAGACGTTTAAAGATGTTTGTACACTTCATAATAAAACAAGAAACCTTCCATACACCTAAATAAGAGTTACTTGTAATTTTATTAAACATCCATGTATTTATAACAAATGCAGAGTTACAAACATTTCTAGCACCAGTATAAACGTCCATATGTAGCTCAATGCACATCTTTATTTTTCTTATGTGCGTTAATTTGGTTTTTGTTTACTCCACACAATCTTACTACTCAATTGTGACAAAATATCTTAATATTTGATCAAGATTATTTTACATCACACGCAACATTGCCACATTTGATGTCATAATAAAAATTGAACAGAGCTTACTTTTTGTTCGTAGTACTACGATGACAATCACAACGACTAGATGAATCGGTATAAGGATGAGTATCACAATTATAAGGATCATTTCTGGTGCAGGACTGTTATCTGTAAAATACATCGCTTCACACCATCAATAATGATATGACTACACTACAGAAAAACAAATGACAAAAACAGTGAAATTGGATAACATAAAAACAAGCTGAAAACATATAAGATACAAAACATGATTAGGTCTCTAAGTTTGTCCCTGCAATCCAAAAAGGTGAATTTTAAGAGCACTCTTAAAAGGGACAACTGTGTCTTTGTGTCTAATTTCAATGGGCAATTCGTTCCACATCGCCGGGCCCTGGTATGAAAACGAACGCTGTCCATATAACTTTGTTTTCACCGTAGGGATAATGAGTATACGATTGTCAGAAGATGAGCGTAAGTATCTAGCTGGTGTATACACATGGGTGAGGCTAGATAAGTATGTTGGACTGGAGTCTGTCAGTGAAACATAGCACAGAGAACAAATTTTGTGTTTGATTCTGTATTCTAACGATAGCCAGTGTAGGGTACAGAGCAGTAGTGAGGTGTGCTCTGTTCGAAGTACTCTAAAGATGATCCGTGCAGCTGTGTTTAGAACTTTTTGAAGTTTCTGGAGTAAATATTGTTACGAACCGTACAGAATTGAGTTACAATAGTCCAGTCTTGAAAGTACTAATGAACACACAAGTGTTTTAGTGGCATCAACTGAAAGATATTTACGAATGGAACTGATGCGTCTCAATTCAAGATATGCAGCCTTGCATATGTTCATTACATGGTGGTGCAATGTGAGAGCACTGTCTAGAGTAACGCCTAGTTTTCGTACTGACTGTGAGAATTGAATGTTGGTGTTGCTGATATTTATTGTCTGAGGTAAAGGATGTGAATGAGAAAGTCTTTGTGTTATGATCAGAATAGCCTCAGTTTTATCATCATTCATCTTCAGCTTGTTACATGTCATCCATGATTACACATCAGAAATGCACCTCTCTACTCCATGGATGGTAGCATCAACTTCAGTTGTGTGGCTAGACTTGTATAATTTGGTTTCATCAGCATACAATTGGAGCGACACTCGGTGATGATCTATGACACGTGAGAGCTGCTGAGTGTTCAGAATAAGAGAACAGGTCCAAGAACAGATCCCTGTGGAACACTACAACATACGTCTACTGGGCTGGAGTGTATTCCATTTGCAGATATGATTTGTGTCCTGTTGACTAAGTAGGACTTGAACCACTCTAAGGCTATATTCTGAATACCAAATACATGCTAAAGACGGTGAAGGAAAATATCATGGTCTATTGTGTCCAATGCTGCAGATAAATCCAGGAGAGTGAGGACAGTAATGTTTCCACTATCCATAGCAGAGAGAATGTCATTAAATACTTTCAGAAGAGTAGTTTCCGTACTGTGGCAAGGGCGATATGCAGACTGTACATTGCTAAAAAGACTGTTTGAATTCAAATGAGATACAAATTGGGTTAGAACAGCATTTTCTAAGATTTTTTATGTGAATGGGAGATTAGAAACTGGGCGGAAGTTCTATAAATCGTTATGGTCAAGTGTTGGTTTCTTCAACAGTGGCTTTAGGATGGCAGTTTAGAAAAATGACGGTAATTCCCCCGATGAGAGAGAGATATGAATAACATAAGTTAGTGAAAGTAATATTGGGTCTAAGCACTCAAACAGCAGTGATGTCGGAATTGGATCAAGTTGACAAGACTTTGGTGCACTTTTCATCACGATTGTCCGTATTAAATCGATAGAAACAGGTTCAAATGCTCCTAATGGTTGTCGCTGAAATTCTGCATCATAGCTGTATGGTGACGTGTCAGTTGAAATTGTGCTGTCAATCGAATCTATAATGGTTTGTACTTTGTCACGGAAGAAATTTGCAAATTCGTCCTTAAGGTCCAGTGGAGAGAAGATTGTTGGAAGCGGTGTATATTTGTTCCTTGACATTTGATAGTTATCTCAAAGAGCTATTTGCAGCTGGAACTCTCCGTGAACTTAGAACTGTAGTGGGATAATTTGCTAAAGGGACTATGTTTGTGACGTTCTTCTTAGCGGCTTCATAGATTTGTTTATGAATAGTGAGTCTGGTGGAAGCCAAAGCCTTTGCTTTTGGGCGATGTCTTTTATCAGTGCAAAGTTGGTCCCTAACACTGCTATACCATGGAGAACACTTTTTTATTGATAGTCTGCATTTGGTGGCTGGGGCATGTTTATCAAGCAATGAATGCAGGCAGTTATATTGTTGTTCCGCTGTTGGATGTAAGAAAGTTGTTAGGTTTTCTTGGATGTCATGCATGCATTTGGTTCTATTTATCATACGGAGGTTTCTTTTAGTAGCAAATAGAGGTGGAGGGTTAGGGACTGATACGTCGAGATGGCATACAATGCAGAGGTGATCCGATGCAAGTTCGTGGGATACAAGGGTGGATTGCAGAATATTATCATCAGGCCTATAAAGAAACCAGTCTAAAATGTGACCAAGTTTATGGGTAGGTTGATTAACTGACTGTTTAAGATTGAAAACATGAATGGAATCTAGGAGTTTTGACGTGTATGGTTTTCCAGGACAGTCAAAGTGAAAGTTGAAATCTCCAAGAATAATTAGGTTACCACTTATCGAATTTCCATACTCCAGAAGATTTGTAAACTGCTCCAAAGAGAGAGATTCAGTCAGCTTTATTTTTCTACTAGGAGGAGAACGATAGAGTCAGAAAAAATGGACTGACCTTTGTTCAGTGTGAGCGTTGTTTGACTAGTTCAAACGATGTGTGGCAGAAATTGAAGGTTGTGTTGTACTTAAGTCATTTGATCATGGAATTCTTTGTAATTACAGCAATTCCACCTCCGCGAGAGTTGCCGGTTAACGACTTGATGGAGTAATCGCTGTGTGTTAGGGTCATCACCTGACAATCGTAACCATGTATGCACACACACACACACACACACACACACACACACACACACACACATATATATATATATATATATATATATATATATATATATATATATATATATATATATATATATATATATATATATATATATATACATATTTATTTTTCTGTATAAATATGCAAACATCGTCGATAATAATGAATGCAGGTTACTCCAAACATGACACAGTAAACCAAATTAGGCAATGTGAATTTTCTCCACACATTACAAAACATACTACGAACCGAGTTGGAATTAGCTTTACAAAAGCTATGCCGCGTTATTGACAGTTTATTAAACAGTGTGTCACACGAATGAAGTACATGTACTAAGCATACTGTACAATTGTATTCCGTTTTCTCAATGAAAGTGTACCTTGTACAAGAGATGAACATAATAAAGAATTCAGTAAAATCTTTCTTCAATATTAATGACACGATTAAGTTTGCGGCAAACACGGAAATTGCTTTCAAAATTAATATACCAGTTTGGTGTGATTCAACGTATAATAGAAGGTCATATAGTAGTTATGTGACCAATGAATTGCATTGGCTATTTTAATGTATAAATATTGATTACCAAAACTTAGTAAGGATGCGTGTGATCGACAATTCGCAAACTCTGCTGAAAATGTTACACTCCTACGACTAAGTACATTCACCTTCCTCGCATGAGTCCAGCATGTTCATTTATTGAAATAGATGGATATATTATGTGCATTAGAATGTAGGAAAGACACAAACCAAGAAACACTTGCCTGTCAGTAAGCTGACTTTAATTTAAATGATTACATTAGTACATAGCCTTTCAGGTTCATGCAAATGCGCATGGATATTAAATCGCTTTCTCATCAATGTTCCTCATCCTTCATAAATATATCATACTTGTTTTCAACACAGTAAATACCATTTCTTTTAAAACAAATGCCGTAATAACGCATACTACGTTGGAGGTGCAGTACTTTTAGATTGATTCATATTTTATTGTGACTCTACAGTATTGTTTAGCTTACCAGAAAATTTGAACGACAAATAATTTTAAATGACACAATAATGCTATTAATGTTTCTAATTTACTTTGATTGTATTAACAAAATATTATAATTCTTAAGTCACGTGATGTCATATTGGTTAGCGCTATTAAACAGGAGACTATTTGACTTAGACATGTGGTTCCTAAGATATAATGATTTATGTCTTGTTTTACAATTAATACTCATCACAATGGCTGCAATATAAAGTATAAACGAAACAAAAGTGTACCACACCATTGAAATCGTTAGCAATGAATGATCTGCTGCATTGAAAATGTGTGGTTTAAGAATTTTCAAGTGAGCACACTACAGATCTTTGAGAAGAAAAACTTCCCTGATGCATTTCAAAACAATTCATTTACCAATATTTGTAAATAACAGTTTTTACGATTTCTAAATCACGCATCCGGCCACCATTGTAGACAATATTACATCCCTACTAGCTAACACAGGGATCATTCATAAACATTATTTATTTGAAGGGCCATCAATGCAGCAGAGTTAAATCTTGATAACATTACAAACAGTGTTTTTAGTTTGTAATGTCGACACCATCGCCAACTTGATGCGTTACATTCTGTTCAGTGATATTATCGTTTGAATGTAAGATCGAATGAGATAAAACAAAAATTTCGAGTTAACCAATTTTGATCATGGTTTATGTCGTGATGGAGGAATCTGATTTATATAAAGATTATGTGAAAGTAGAAACAATTGTGCCTTACTCGCTTCCACAACATAGGATGAACAGTAATCCGATATCTTCAAGTCTGTCACACACTTTAGGGCAGGAGTCTCAACACAGGCATAATATGTACCAGATTCTTTTCCTGAAGGTAGCTTTACCATTGACTTATCCTGTAAAATAAACAATTTAAAAGTATTTGTTTTATTTTCATTTTTCCTTGATAAATCCTTTGACCACAGCATATTAAAAAAAGATATTAAAAAAGTTTTCTTGTTGAATTCCAATAATTGCTACTACAATAATTGTTTTTAAACTTCTTATTACATCTTCAGATTTTTGGTTCTTTTTGTTCTTAGGCATTTTACAGATTAATATTATCCATCATATTACATGCACCATATTGCTTTGTTTTTTTTCCTCCAGTTAAATAAAATACAATAAGCAGTGTTTATTCCTTGATTTATATGTATGAGTGGATTCATAATTTATCGTTTTCATCCAAAATCAAAGGATCAACCATAATACCTGAAGGTTATAACATATTGATAGCAATTCGGATTATTCATACTTATACATTATGCGTTATGTACATTGTAAAATCTAAAATGATACTAAAGTATTATTACTGCATCTAAGATATAATTTGAGTACCAATCCTGATTGGATCTATTGATATTCAATCCATAGTTCGAGCCATACATTTTAGTCTATTGCGTTTTATCACTCATGTTAATATTGTTTCTCGAAAGACATTTAAATCAAAATCATTGGCGATTGTGGGTGGGTCTTGTGGGTAAACGTTTTAACTAAACATATCAATACTAATAATAATAATGATACTAATGATCATTATGAGGACTTTGTATAGCGCGTAATCATTATAAGTTATGAACGATTTATAACATTACAAAACACCTAAAATATAAAGGAAAAACATATAAAATGATATGAAATGATTACCAAACAACAAACACCATGATAAAAATAAAACATACTAAAATAAGTTTAGGAAGGAAACAGTGTTTGGTTTTAATTTTTTTCTAGCATTCAAAACAACACTTGAATGAGATCACGTGTCTTTGTATATAAGTTTAGCGGTCATTACGAGTGTTTGTTCCTGGGCTCTGGTATGCATTTACGTTTATTCTCGCTTGAAATATTATCAGATGAATACTCAGTGAAGATAACAAGTCCGTCTCATACCATATATTTTCATATAAAAATGTTGAACCATTATATAACAACCTTATATATTTAGAATAATGAAAACTCCTAAATGATTCTTACATGTTTCTTTCCACACAATTATATTCTTACCAAGATTAAATTTATAAATGATGAGACTTATGAACTAGTGAAAGCCAAGAACATCTTATTCAATGCAATGAAATTAAGGAAAGCAAAATTCAAATTGTATTAGGATAGAGGACACTGAATTTTCACTGCGTTAATATGTACAAGTTATATTATGTACCTTCTCAGAAATGAAGAAATGAAGTTAGTAAATTTGAAATATGACTTGTATGAAAGTTGTATCAGTAGATGTCGTTTCTTGATTGCATTAGTAATGTCCAATTTGTGGCCTATGCTTTTAAGTTTTTGATGCTTTTTACATCATTCTGACTTTGCTGTAAGTATTCACTGCAGTTTTACAAGCGTCTTTGTACGTCTCAAAACGTGTTTCAATATTTTTGACAGCAGCTGTTAAAGTTGCACCGAATCATGAAATTATTAGCAGAAATGGATTTCGTGTTGTTCCGCCAGACGCGATCTCCCTAATGTCAAAATAACAGGTAGATATGATATCAGCCTTGAACTTATTTCATAATAGGGATAACTAATTTATTTACTAATGAACGATATTCAGCATTTGTACAAGCGATTCTGAGCCACTTGTACTTATTTAATTTTGCTGCTGTGTTAAGATTTAACTCCTGCATTTATCCAATATAATCTCCAATAGCGTTATATAATGTTGTAAAATTCGCATTATCATTAGATCCTAATTATATATATATAACAGCATAGAATAACTGAATGAGATAGTTTGTCTTCATCATCATCTATCTCATGATTTCCTATAAACCATTTAATGAAATCTCTGAAGATTTTTCAGCCTGATTCTCTTAGATTATTATTACAAAATAAATTATAATCTGTGTTATATTTGTCTGCATGAATCTTATTTATCTTGTTTTTACAATTATTCCCAATCTTGCTAGTATCAACACCAGCATATCGTGCAAAATTATTTGCTAATGAACGAACGATACCTGATCCCAACCCACGTGATTAATCCCAACAACTAGAAGTCTTTAAGACGAGAACGAGTCTTATCACAAATAATGACTCATAATGTATTAAAGGGTTATAAATTTAGTACTAATGATATATGTAACAGAAGAGTTCATTTCATAAAGGGATTGACCAAATATAATAAATGAAACAATATTGCATCAGTTTGTCACACGATGGAAATGTTGAAACAAAATAGAATTAATAGTTCCCTAAAAGTATTCAAAGATGCGTTTTACTTGAATGTAGCATATGTGTATCTTCTATTATCACTGTCGATGACTGGTATTATTAGGCTCACGATTATATTATTTTGCCGCTCGAAGGTATTTTCTCTAAAACAAAGTGGTTAAAATGATTGTCTTTCTAACATTGAATTTACAAACATAGCATACTCGATCAAAACGTTATATCATGCTGCGTGATTTCATTCATCGTTTTAAATATGGCAGTTTCTTTTATTGTTGGAACGGGTAGCAAAATGATTTTCACTATTAGTAGTATTATACGAGAGCTTTAAATCAACCCAGTAACATCATTTTTATCGATTCCTCCTTTAGTCAATTTCTTAATTGGTTTTTCAACGCAGAATTATGTATAACATCATCACTTTTTTAAGTATAATAGTTGTTTTTGCATTCGTCCGGTTCATTATTCGTTATCTTTTGTCCGCTTTTCATTGATCTTCTAAAATGGGGTGTCTACAAATTTCATTATTTTGTCTGTACTTTTCTGATATTTCTGGAGGAACATGTATATGAATATTGACATTACTATTGCAATTATATTATGCTGACTTACGTTTCATCTCTTAACAGGTATGGGCTTTTTTTCGGATGTTTTACATGATACCATCTTTGCTTATTCTTCATACATGGGAAAGTAAATACCTAGCCTTTCCTACAACACTATGCATGGACGAATATTTGGTCAACAAAACGAGCCAGTTTGTTGAATGCAAACTAACTCAACAAATTATTAGGCTGTATTAATAACTTCCTTGCTTTTACAATATAATGACCAAAAAAATCCTGAAACAATGGCCGAAAAACACGAGACAATTAACTATGTTATAATACCTTAATGGCATTGTGGAGTTTTGCATACACGAATAGTGTCCATTTAAAGTGTGAAGATTATCTAATGTTAAACGTTGAGATGCGCGACGATGTTTGACCCAATTGACTTTGGCATAGTTGATCAAGTCCAATTTATCTATCAATGAAAACATTTACCACGTGGGAATTATTCCATTCCTAAACGTGTGCCACCCACCCATTATGGTATAAATTGCAGTCTGCATCTCTGATAAATGTGTACTCTGTGTTTTATAAAGACTCTGAGTATAAAACATTGCTCTAGTTCTCGTAATATCACGCTTATGTCATGAGTAATAATTAGTTCGTCAATAAATTCATCAAAAGACATCAAACATTCTACAAGTTTAGGAACGTCAACATTAAGTGGAAAGAAGTTTTCATGCTAGCAGTTAATGTGCCATATTCATTTTCATGTTGGACAATGCGTGTTTCGTGCTGAAATTTTTCATAAACAATGTAGGAAACGAATTATCTTACATTCCATGATTTTGGAATATCAAAACCAGAAATATGATGTTAGTCCATAGCTTAGTGACTTGGTGTATTTGAGGTTTCGGGGCGAGGTAGTACCTCTAATGGTTGGAACATGGCGAACCTTCCCAAGGGTAGTTCATCCACATTGGTCATCCCCGATTCCTAAATATGACTTGTGGCTCTCAGCAGTTATCTGCATGCGACACCCGCCACACCCCAGGAAATCTCTTTGAGCCATTGGGTGATTTTAAGGACTTGCTCAACCAAGTATTTGGAGACCTCCGGCTGACTGGGCGGATGAAATCAATCAGAAGATCCAACGGCCAGGAAGACAGTTCAGCAATGGGTTGTGGAGTGCCGATGGCACGTCTGATGACAAAAGAAGATCTGGCAATACACTGCAGCCAAAGAGGTTTCAGCCGTAACAAGTTATCGTGCGCCCCAGAGGGTTAGGATGCTCAAAAGCGACAGCTTCTTCACCATATGCTCCTTGTTGCGCAGGCTTGCTTGTCAAATGCTTTTCACTCAAACAAATGAATCCTCTTTCCTTATGCTCCACGCATCTTCCAAGTACAACGGTGATGGTGACAAAGCGACAGGTAGAGGTTACTACTATAAGCCGTAGTCCCAAACCTACAAGGAGGCGGTCTGTAGACAGGTGGTCGTTTTCATATGTACCAGTCGAGCAAAGAAGTGCGGCAGCATCCCAGATGACTGATCAGACCTGTTTAAGTCAGCACGGCACACTCTAGTAAGGAAAGTGTATAGAACATGCGTCCTTCAAATTATCTTTCCTATAAGTATCGAGCCTGCTAACCCAGTTGGCAGTTATCCCTTAGTGCTTCAGCACCATAAGCACAAACAAATTAAATTCATTTGCGGTACATGCAACGTACGCACGTTGATTGATAAAAGAAGATACACCCACCTTTCTGTGTACCGACTCATAGCCTCGCGATCCCTCCCACAATTTAGATTTCAGGATTTAACGACAAATATTTGTGGTACAAATCGGATGCTTTCGTTGCTCAAATTCGTACGTTGTCCAAAGAGGCTGAACTGGAAATAAGTTATGTTGTTTCATGAAAACCATTATCTTTATAACCTCTCACTTACAGTGAGGTTAAAAGGGATACAGTTCATAACATTATAAAGCAAACAAACACCGCAAATGTAAAGCCTAGTAATCGTTAAGCTGAGTCATGCTACGTTTGAAATTTGTGTGTAAATTATTGATGTATCACTTGCGGAGCTTAATGTGTGATTGCATTGTAGATGAATGATTTAACAAGTTTACTTGCCATGTATGAAATTCCAGGATAATCCACCCACTTCACAGACGCAGTAGGGTACCCACATTCGCTGCTTTCCAGAGTGGCCATTAAAGCGCCGTCTATTTTCAATAGCTTCGGTCTGCAATGTTTCGTTGGTGCGACTATATGTGTTTGGGAAAAGACATTTCAGTTGAAAAGCTTTATCTTGAAATATTATAAAATTAACCTCTAGATAAAGTGTAAGCTTCAAAACAAATATTTTACTTTACTATTAGAGTAGGCAGCTTAACAGTTCCTCTTCTAAAATAGCAAAATAAATAATAACTTATTTGCATCTTATCTTAACGGTATTATCTCAAACCATTGACACAATGGTATATTCATTCATAAGGTTGACATATGTCAATGTAGTAATATAGTATGAATTACGCATACAACATATTTGTAGTAAGCTGACACACGTTTTTGTGAAGCGTTGTAATACTGTGAGATTTGGCAATATATATTAATTTTACACTATCATTAAAGTGTAAAAATCAGTAATCATTAACAGTTTCAAAGAAATGCCTGGAACTTTGTAGAACTATTGCGTAATTTGAAACGAATCCGTAAATGTTCAAATAAATGATTAAAACAAAACCTAGCATAATTATAAATTCCAATTCTGTTTATCCTAATCTTTCATTTACTATATCATAACCAACTCTCCTGCGCTAGTATACTTTTGAAATCGACAATAGTTCCATCCTTAGCTATGTACAATGAATGACCACATTTATTCATCTTCTGAATTCACATGTAGCTTTGTATATCAATGACAACGAAGAGAAAATAAGGTAACATTATTACACATTACCAATATATGCAAAACACTACATCATGACAAAAGCAATATGGTTTTTAGAGAGCTGATATCTATATTTTAGGAGTTTAGCATAGACTAAAAACGTCAGTATCAAAAGTGCATACGTTTTTGAAAGCTTGGATGGGATTAAGGTGTGATAAGAGCCAGTTCTATTACACAATAATTTAAAATCGAACAAATATGTGTATATGTTTATGTCAACCAGCAGCGAAGATGTCATGTAATATTTCTGAATGTCTATGTAAAACAAAATAGGTGATCGTAACGATCAGCATCATCTCGGCTAATTGTATGTCAGTATTTATATTTGACATTCAGTTGTATTGTATATACAGTGACAAGGGGTCCTGACTATAGAACTGAACATTTATCACGTTTTCACGGACGTAGTGGATTTGTCGCATATGTACCGAGCCAGGAAGGGATATATGTACAAAAGTTGTCAAAATAGTATAATTTGCATCTACGATTGACAGTGTAAGAAGCTATCAGAAGTCAATTAGTGTAGCCTAAAGTCTATAGAGAAACAACTATAACTAAAGTTTTCATATGAATGTTGTGCTATAAATATCAATACACATAATTTAGAAAGATGCCTCATGCATTACAAACATTCAACAATGTTCATATGCTAAACCACTGACTCATATATTTTCAATTTGGATTAAAGTGAAACATTTTGGTTAGTGCACACATCATGGCACCTTACTCGCTACATAATTTTGTAACCAAATTTAATTAAATGTATCGCAAGGGGAGTGCATCTTACTAAACTTTATACATTTACTGTAATTGTCATGTGAAATCTAATCATACGCATTTGCAGAAAAGTAGACCCATTTCGTCCCATCTTTCAGCCAAATAAACTTCGGTCACAGTAATGTGTTGATATTTGTACACAAATAAGAATTCCACTAATATAAGAACAAGCAATATGACAAGATTAGTTAGAAAAGAAAACAAAATTGCCCTTTAATGTTCTCCTTTTAGCACTGCTGATAGCTCCCGGCAGTTATTTATTGTTTTATTTGCTAACATAAATTAATAAGGCAATTCTTCAAGAAATGTTTATTTTTTAAATACTGTTTGGCTGATTATCTCAGAGTGTGAGGTTGATGAGGTTAAGCTTTAAGTCCAGTACACGTTATAGTATCAGGCATATACGAATGCAAAGTAGAAATGAGGAAGTAAACTGGTTAGAAAATACATCTTGAACATTAGGTATATAAGCCATTAGGATCATGCGTTGCTTTCAACATAGCTTCAGCAGCTATTGCTACAAATATTTTCTTTAAACAGTTGATTCAGCATTTCACTTTGTGGTAATCTTTATCTAATATTTGAATTAATTTTCAAATAGCTGTATTTTCTATGGAGTTATTGTGAAACTGCTGGATGTCCAAATGCTTCCACGTTCTTCGTTCTAAAATTCTTACCTGTTTTTGCAATACATACATTTTGATTTGCTTTTTACTCATGTCCTTTGGTTAAGTAATCAATATATTATCCTTTCGTTTAGATTGTTTTAATTGTAATTTTGATTTGAACGGGTTGACAACAATTATATAACTACATAATTATCATTCACCTTGTGCAGTTTATACTTATTATATTCACTGCAGGTGGAACTTCCCCACTTTTAATTCTTCCGTGGTAATCCTCATTATAGTCTATTTATATTTTTTTTTATAATTCATAGCCAGGTCTATTCCTAAGATACTTGTATTGGCTGTCTTTTAATAGCAATAGCTTCATCTATGTATTTATGTCCTTTCTTCTCGAAGGAATAATCAAAAAATTCCGAATTAGATTGCACAGCGTTTGGGTTTAACCTTAGCCAACATATTATATTTAAAACAAATGTAATTTCTTTAATATCTACTGTAGTGCTTATTCTAGCATGGTCTTCAGTTTTCATTTTCATGCTATCGGAAGTAATTTGTAGTAATATATTCACATTTTCATGCTTTCATTTAAAGCCATATTCTTATAAAATCATATTGCCCTTCGTTACTTTTAAGTTACAATTATGTCCCTTTCTTGCTCTCGTCAATAATTATAAATGTTAGCAGAAAAGTATTAAATCTATGTACTGTAATTTTAGAAACACCGGATACATTTTCAATAAAAACAATAACAAGATTTACAATATAAGCACCTTAAATCTGATCTTGCGCATCTACCATACTGTCGACTTGGTATGCAAGAGTTTAACATTCATTAATTTCCAAAATATTACACTCGGAAAAGTTTGGTTTATTTGTTACATAAATAGTATTGCAGTTAGCCGCTTTGACACTCGGAAATACTATGTGATACATTGAAATTGTATCCCAAATAACCATTCTTGATATTAGAGAATAATGCTTTAGTCAATTATAAATCACAATGCAAATAAGGAGAATATAGCGAACACTAGTAGGATGATAAACTAAGGTGATTTACAAATTCTAAAAGTGTAAGATGACAAAACGATACTAGACAAGTTGAACAGAAATGACAGCTTGCTAAACGTTCACAGTAAAGTTTAAGACGTCAAATTCGAACGTTTATAGAATAAAGTAGAAGAGTCTGAAATTGCAAGATGGTCATTATGTTTAACCTACAAACAGAATCAGGCTAGAGCAAAACAGAATACAATATATTATTTGATACGTGGTGACGGTATTCGTTGATGTGGACATATAAATGTGTTAATTCGTCTCAGTCTTCAGTATCCAGTTGTAAAATATATTATATTTGACATTTAACAATCAGTACGATCACAACTAAACAGAGTACTATCCAGTTTCTAAGATATTGTTTCTTCGTCTTTCTTGTAAATAATAGCTTCTACCAACTGGAAATGTCGATCAAAAAAAGAAACTGTTAATTTTGCTTACTATGTAGGACTTCCATTTGCTCTTACATATGCGTAATGGATACTCTTAAAGACGTTCTTTAGCAACAAACAAGGAGACTGAAAAAGCTGTGCAACTAATCATTCCATGTATACTTACCGAGTTCATTACTAATATCAATTGCACATCTGCATGACAAAGGTGTTAACCCTATAAACACAAACACAAATGCAAACTCATCTACAACATGTCATATAATGTCACTCATGGGGATAAAAAAAATCCAAGATAAACGTCAGCTGAACCGTGAAACATTACAGGTACAGGTCACCATTTTAGACTAAGATTTGCTCATACTCTTTATGTACACCGTTCTTTCTAAATATGTATTGATTAGTCCACCGTCAAGTATGTATACTGAATAACGTGTAATGTTTATAATTCAAGTTTAACTCTATCATCAAATATAAATAAAGATAAGGTAAAGCCAGGCAACTAGCATGATACATTTACTGAATCGTTCGATTTTGACAGCTATCCGGAAACAAGTCGCATGTTTTATACCACCGATATTAATGTGGACGGTTTCAGATGCAATATCACCCTAATCATTTCAACTCATCCTGATCATCTGGACCATGTCCATAATTTATGTTAGACTAAGCCTATACATGCTTGAACGTTCGATCTAATCCGTGTCACACAGTTCGGACATGTAGTCAATACATAGAACACGGTGAACTCCGAATTAACAATTTATAAAAAAGCAGTGCCCAGTACTAGAAGTAATTAGGGTAGTGTATGTAAATAAACGCCTCGATACATGATGTTATATACATGTGTATAACTGTGTTGAACAGAACTAATTAAAATACCTGTTTAAAGTAACTGATAATTGGAATAAATGCACTGGGCTCCAGTTCGTCTGTTTCTGTCTTCTTTGTGTTTTGGTGTGTCTGCAGTTTAAAAGCTAATTTATTGTTAATGTTGCTGTTGTTGTTGTAAGGTTTAAAGCCATTTTTTTCAGCACACGATATGCTATACATGGCGGCCTGTATTACTGGTGGAGGAAGAACCCGGGAAAACCCATAGAAAGAACCACCGACCAAGAAGAAGCTACTGGGAAGCTTTCTCACATAACTACATTAGCCGAATCTTAGACTCGAACCCACGCGGACAGAGATGAGATGGCAATGATCCGTAACGGACAGCGGCCACTCGTGGCCCCCTAATTTATTGTTAATAACATCATTATAATCTCATCATAGTATCATTGCCAACCTGATTTCCACATTTGCTGTCTCGCAAGATTACATTCTGAGAACCTCCCCGAGCTTCAGCGAATAATTCCGCCTGTGTGACCATGTGATATATATTCGTGAAGGACTTTTCCCTCAAGAACAAATATAACTCTTTACCACAAGATGTCAATAGCTGTTCCGGAAGCAAAAAATCAACAAAATGGACGACTTAACTACATTCAACTCAACTCTGCAAGTAATTGCACGTCCTACTGACGAACTGGGTGATTGTCTAGCCTCTCTAGGGTTTACTATACTTAAATTTATTGCTAAACCCTATCTATGTTATTTTTGTCGTCTTCCAATGGAGGCAACTTTGAACCTCCCAATTCAAGATCATGTTCATTAGTTTGCAATAGCTCAGATTTGCTTTGATTCTCTCGCTCCTTGTTTCTATCTTCTATCTGCAAATTTTCTAATCTTACCTATTTTCCTAATTATATATTTCCCTTTCTGCTTCCAATTCCACCCTGTCCATTTCGGCCTGTTTTCTAATTCTATATTTTCATTCTCCAATTCTATCTTTTCCGTCTTCAATTCTATCCTCTCTTTTTAAAAGCCAGTTTTCTTTTTTTGGCTTTCCTTTCTAGCTATCTTTTTGGGTTTCTTTTTCTAGTGTTTCCCTTTTGGCCTTCTTTTCTAATTATATCAACTCTTTGGCTTCCATTTATTTTTCCCTCTGCTCCCTTTTCCTAGCCTTTTTTTCACAAACAAAATTTCTAAGGGACTCCCCGTCGTAGCCAAACTGCTTCCGCAGTTCAACACGTTCTGTCATTGATGACATTTTCAAACGTTTGGTGTGAACAACTTAAAAGTGCAGTATTTTACAAATGCGTAATTACTATTTCAACAAACCGTATATTTTCCTTTCTCGACATGCAACAAAAATGTGACATGTATACAAAACAACAAAGTAATGTTATGTGCCTATGGAACCTCACTGTCTTGTCAACCGTTAAATCTAAAATGATCCCACTTCTGACACCATTGTAGCAAGATAACCGGAAGGTATTTTTTGGATTCACGACAGAACACTTTTGACGATGATATAAATATAATGTTTAATAATGTACAACTTCAATGAGAAAAGAAATTATGAATACGGGCGCGTTTACTTAAACCGAATATTGAATTATTAAGATAATAAAAAAATACAAAGAAATTGCTTTACAAAAAGACAAACACAAGTCGTGATTGATTCACAGTGCTTAAACAATGTAAAGATGGACACAGTTTATTCAGCTAGCAAACTATATAGAGTTGTACTCATGTAGTAAAATGACTTCACTCATAGCGAAATTGTGCAAATGAAAACGTACTGATATGTAACTTATCTTTACAGTCCCTAAAAATGCAACGGGTGTTATGAACCTCAAAATACAGCTTCAGAGTTGTTAGCATTTCTACGGTTGGTTTTACAACTTGTACCACATAGATATCGATTCCTCCGATCCGTGGAACGATCGGGTTCATCTAGTCACTCTGGACACCACCGGGCATTACAGATACTGGAACTCCAGATAATTGACAGCTGTACAGCTCTGACTCTCCAGACAATATTCATCACCGGACAACACCGAGCACACTGGTCGCTAAACATGCAAGACTCTGGACATCCCTATAGCGGGGACACTTCAGATACTTGACATTCCAGGCAATCGACAGCACCGGACAATACCAGACATTCTGGACACGTCCAGACACTGGGCAGCTCTCAAGCTGAAGATGCGTGAATCCTTAAAGTAGATCGCCAACTGACAAAACGTTTCGTAATGTAATGAGCTTTACATGAAGTGAGGTATTTATACACATATATTGCCTACATTGAAGTCATGCAGTTCATCTCATCAAAGATACTTCGCACGTGTGGCATAGGATAAACCGAACTCACTCTTTTGAAATACGACACAATATACATTAATTACAATAATTACGTCAAAAATGAAAGACTAGTACACGAATTTAATAAATAAATATAAAGGGTTTATACAATTCCATGAAAATATCAGCTGATTACAAAGAATATGAGCGTTCGTCTCTAAAAGTAAAGTCTGGGACAAGAATAAAGATTAACATACAATAAACATGCACACGATTTAAGCCTGAAATTAAGATTGTATATTGACACGTCATAACACGGCAAATAGTGGAAATACAGTGAATGTAAGAATTTGACTGAATACGTACCCATTACAAATATTTGCGCTTCGTCTTTCGTTGTCTTGGTATCTATTTGTGTCCTAAGTACATATTTCTGTTCGTCTGAACGTTGAATTTTCCGTATCCAAACAGTGTTAGGTTCATCAAAATATATCTTCTTCTTGTATTCTGGCATAATGGAAAATGTTGATAAGGAGTTCCCTGTCCCAATCAGTGTTTGGCTGTCACCATTTATGTAAATGGACACCACGCTGCCATTGTTGAATGGAACATTGCGAAACAACTGAACATAATCTCCTTCGCAGACTGACTTAGTAACTACTTCTGTTCCTGAAATTGGAAATTATGCATAAAATATCCAGTACAAATAAATGGCTTTGCAAGTACTTTATGCAATAATAATAATAATAATAATAATAATAATAATAATAATAATACTAATTTTAATACTAATAATAATAATTATACTACTAATATTATTAATAATAATAATAATAATAATAATAATAATAATAATAATAATAATAATATAAAAATCGGCAACGTTAATGGCGCTGAGGTTCAACTGTCTGAGCATATCATAAACAGGCCATTTCTGACAGAATGGATTAAAACGTGTGTACTATAGAAGCTGTTACAATCGATATGAATTGGGATTATATCAATGTCTTAACATCATATGTGAGCACGGATGGCTGAAGAATATACAAAAGCTAGTAAACAATGTTAAGTTATAAAATGAACATTGATTTACAGAATAAAATCTCAACAATGTGATAGATTAGATGAACCAAAATCAGACAAGGTACATACATGTGTAATTTAAAATATGTTTACCAAACAGTTATGGCATACATATAACAGGCAGAGCAAGCATAAGAACAAATCAGATTATATATATATATATATATATATATATGAAAAGCAATGGCTGAAACATATTAACAGCTACCGATTGATCAATTACTTCCAAGAATTTTTCTGATAAAGACCCTTCATCCACAGAGCAAACACTGTGACCAATGGCATTTAGATTAAACTTGAAATTGAAAAATGTATGCTTCAAAGTACTAAACTAGCACATCGAATGTACGATAACAAACCATTATTAATGAAAGATGAAGTTATCAATCATATTAGTAAGCAATGGTAATAGTGTCTAGGGCACCAACAGTTGTGTAGTCACATTTACGAGATACTCAGGCGGTATCGTAGATTTGACTAAACTATGGGTTGTATGCAATAGGCCTGGTGCACTGTACCCAATGTATAAAGCCAACAGACTATATCGTCCGAAGAAGATGATTGAAAGTTATTAAATTGTATCCGGAGACAAATAAAGAATGCACATCAATTCATAAAGCAAAGATTTGAAGAATTAACATGTTTGGTAAAGCAAGTATCTCTTTTTAAAACACAAAGTAGAAAAACTCTATACCAACATGGAATGGTGAAACAAGAAATATCAAACTGGTCGTCAAATGCACAGTTGGGACAGTTCATCTGAGAACTAGATCAACATCCGGGCGTGGGCACATTGATATAACTGTTGAGTGAAATAACTATACTAATAGAGAGATGGCTGTGAACGGCTCAGCACTACTTTTCATCTGGAAAGTAATGGCAAGGTAAACGTCATCGAACTTCATTATGATGCAGGATGCCGAAAATTGAAATAAAAGGTTAAAACACGTCAATGGCGATGCGAAAGACTAGTAACACTGTACAAATGCAAAGGCAAAGATAGATCTCATCATTCCAGTCCACATGGGATCTAGTCGATCTTATCAAATTAAGGAAAGGTAGATAATTCGGTCTCTGTTACCACTTCGACACAGAATATGTAACAATATAAACGTGGAGAAGTCTATCGAACAAGATATAATATAACTAAAATACCTACCTGATGACAATCTAGATGGTACATTTATCAGTAACACCAAACACCAAATTATGGATTCTGTCATTTTCTTTCCTAGAAAGTAAAACATATGTTAATACACTTAGCAGTATTTTAATAACAGAGTTTGTCCCCAAATAACAGCTGTGTTTGGGTGCGAATCCTACAATTTTTGAAGAAAGTCCTATTTTTAAAATGAACCTTTTCTACTAAAATGGCACTAAGGCCAATAACAATAAACCGAGGTCTCCAACGTGTCACTTACCTCGCCGCTTTATTTTCCTCTTAATTGTGTGTGTCAAGTTTGTATACGTCTTCCTTTACTGACTTGAGACATCCATGCTGCTCATCTCCCCCCACCCCCACTTTATTTATCATATCCATGTCAGCGAAACACCCAGTCTGGTGGATGTACCTTAGTGTGTGGGTATTTACCAGAAGAATACAGTTGTTTATGATCACTTTAGGTATTTCCACATATCGCCGAGTAACAAATAATATCGGTGTTTTTGTGTCTGCTGGATTTGTTTGCTTGTCTAACATAACATCATCTTATACAACGACATTATTGATGTCCCCGTTGAGATTATCTACCAATAGCACATTGTTGATGTTAAGTAACAACAATTGCGTCTTACCAGGCAAAGATGGATCAATGAACATTGCCCTGATGAAATTTGGTAATTATGGATATTGCTTGACTGGCTTTAGCTCTCATGTCGCTGAGAGGTCAATTATATTATTTGTATTGTGTTCGATGCGGAGTAGTCATCACCGATACCAGTGCACTCATAGGCAAGTGTGTGAAACGTGGCACAAACAAAATAGTACAAATGTGTCTCCACATCAGTAGCGATGGGAACAAAACGTGGTGGTGATATTGCTCCTTCACTTGGAAAATTGCCAGGGTCTCCAGGTGCTATCTATCCTGGCGAGAAGTTTCTTCCTGGATATAATTAGTGTGGTCCTAGAACCCGACATGATATCCGGCATGACGTGAAAGATCATCTAAGACCATTAGGGCATCCGATACATGCGATTGATCAAACGTGGCATATTCAGGACGTCAGGAAGAACAATCCAGATCTACAACAACGACATATTGCAGACGTGAAGTTGATTCGCAATATAACGTGTGTAAAAAAAAATATTCCAGAGAATCTCTTGCTACGTTTTTGATAAGATCTACGATGAAAGATAAACTAACGCTAGAGGCCGATAAATAAGTCATAGCCTAAAAGGATATTGGAGCGATGAGTACATTTGTTTTTGCAGCAGGTGTCACGCTTTCTATTGATGCAGATTGCCTTTTACGACAAGCAATATGGCAAATGTATCTACCTCAACCTTAAACAATCAGTACGCACAGTTTGATGTCAGTATATCGAACAAATTTGATCAATTAGATATTTTAGGTTTACGGCACGACCCTATTTAATCCAGCAGACGTAAATCGCGCAAAATACAAACACACGTTCACTATCGTTGACGTTGCGAGTCGATATAAGGAAGCATAACTATTATCAAAACAGCAACTGAAGTCGCAGCTACTTTTGAACGTTTTTATCATCGTAGCAGACTGCGATAGTCACAGTTGCTGTAGGTTTATCCTGGCATAACATTTCTTGGTGCAGTTACATCTCTGACGCAACAACACAGTGTCAAAATTAAACGAGGGCAAACCGCAATTCATTGCGATCAGGCAATCGTTAGCGATTTAGTGGAATACTTGCTGAGAGATTGTTTGGATATCATTAAGCGAAGGAAATATCAGCGACCTTAAGTCCTTGAACACATTCAGGCGGACACGAAATCTCCTGAATGGGTTGCAAGACTACCAAGTATAATAGTTTGTTAAATACTGAAATTACTCGTGGAAGTTATATGATAACAGTCAGTGCAATCTCGAAGAAACACATACTATTTAAGCGACATGATTCTTCCTCTCATAAACCATTACTCGTTAATGTGACTGTAAGATATTTAAATGATCCTGGTGAACATTGAAGATGGTAAGAAGGAGCAACTGATCCTATCTGGAGTGTGACTACACATAACATTTTCAAGGTGGCCAGATCTACCGGTAAGCATGCAATCTACATATCAAATTCAACGGCCCCTGACCGCGTATTTGTATGTTACTAATTGCAAGCAATACTTGAACATACATAATTACTACCAGGATGGATCAGCTAGAAAAGCAAGGAACTAGCTCCTCGACATCGACTGGACTCAAGACAGGTCAGCATTACAATGTCATGTATTTGGCCGAGACAACAATTAATTGTATCTAAGGTAAAGTGTATTGGGTCATTGTTCGTATTGTTGTTTGTAGACCAGATCCACAACAGTACTGTATAACAGCAAGGACAGTGGTTCCTTTTGTACTTGTGTCCGTGTCATGATATATTCAACATCAAGATTCTAGCTAATTTGTTCCTTACTATATCTTTTAATAACGATGCGTTGATTTCCTCCGTAGCTGAGACATGCTTCTGATTTGATACGGCTAGATAATCTATCTTTGACCATCCTATATGAACATCAACAATCCAGATATTAGTCTCTGATATAGTTAATCCCTATGACGAATGAATGGTTATAGTACATAGTAGCGTCCATGGTGATATATCCCTTGATTCAGGTCCCCGCAATAGTGCTTTCTCAACAGCATAAATTTGACCTAAAACGATATCATATTTAACAACTTTATATTTCTGCAATTAAAAAGGTACATGACCCTACCTCTGTCATCAGCAGTGACAGGACTGGTAGTAGGGGTATATACATTTTTGTTGGTATTCTCAATATCATCGTGATGAAGCAACCGTCGTTCGCGATTGATAAGCTAGATGAATATACAACGCTGCTGCCGGCGGAAACACGTGCATGTGCCATATTGTCTGAGTTGATATCATCAGGGTTCGATTTATGTTTCTACGAAAATTTATAAACAAGATTACGTGATTACCACATTTAAATCCAACCGTGGATATTCCATCACTGATTGTCATTAACGAGGTCATTATCAGGACGTAGCTGTTGTCCACGTTCTCGTTGCAGCGTCATCGATTATGGTTCTCTCAAATTAACAAGGTTATATCCGATGATGTTTTGGTCGCCAGTCATTGTATCACCGTCTATGGAAACATTTTACTTATTTCCGTTCTGATCATGGCGTTGATGCTATCCATGTGTTTTTGTTGCCACGTCATCTTCTGATTTTGGTTCTCTCAAATTGGTGTTTGTGTTCCTACTCATTTTTAAATCGCCATGCATTATATTTTCAGTTCTTATAATACATCCAGTAATCTCTCCCATGAGTGTTATAACTGATTCATTCGACCTTTACATGTACTGTTTTTAGTAAATACCACTAAGTTATCGTAGAAACCCGCATATAAATATCTGCCAAAGCATTATTGATTGTCATTAACCGTCCTTGCTGATCCTGAAGAACAACAACCTCATTGGAACCAACATCAGCGAGACCAAAAAGATCAGCAAGTTCATCTCGTGTTGCATATTTTGATAAATCAATATTACCCTGCGGTTTGTCTTGATTTTTGTTTTGTGTGATTAGGTGTTTTAACGTAGCTTTAACAATTGTTAAGCCATATGGCTACGATGTCTGCAGTGAGGCAGTTTATAGTGATGTATAGCACTTGGGCATCATGCCGCAGACATGTAGCATGATCTCCCAATCAGTCACATTAAACTGACACCAGGCCGACCAGTCCCAACACTAACTCTTAATGCTGAGCGCCAAGCGAGTCAGCTGTTAGTACCATTTTTGTAAGTTGTTGGTATGACGCGGACGAGGATCGAACCCACGACCTCCTGCTCCTGCAGCGGACGCTCTAACCACTAAGCCACTGGAGCGGTTTCGGTTTGCCTTTAATACATCTTCTGTAAATATCTAACATTATAAACTCCTATTTTAATACACTAAAACCACTTTAAACCGACCACTTGTGTTCTTATGCACATGTTCATGAGGCGGCGCTCATAAACTTTACACACTGTAATATTGGTATATTCGTTGTTGTGTGGGTTGCTAATGTAAATAGCAGACAGAATCTTTTTTTTAATAAAATTTATGTGGTGACTACACCCCATACGAATTAAAATAAACAAAATCCACGTGGATCAACATCATATAAAACAATGAGTACCTGGACCAGAACTTCCATCGCGGTTAATGATACAGGTTTCAATGATAATTGGTTGTTTTGGTAACTGAACACTCATAAAAAACACATCTGATGTTTTATTTTTATGTTTAATCGCTGAGCAGCAACACGTAAATTAAAGATGGACATGGGAAGCATTAACGAAGCGTCTCTGACAGTTTCAGACATTGACCGTACAGGGTTCATGGCAATCTTAGGCAAGACCAGCTCGAGGCTCGCCACAGCTTTCTTTTATTAATTTGAGATCAGGCTGTTTCCTGTCACTTAATGACGCAGAAAGATCGGGATTGACACCGATCATGGATTGTCTGGCATTACTGAAGTGTCTAACTTGACGTTCTTCGAGTGATATGTATTCGGGTCTTGCAATGCAGTTGATATCAGCAATACTTTTATTCTAAAAATATCTACAATGTTGAGTATAGCTTAATACTCTGATACCATGGGTAATTTAATTACAGATAGTATCGGGATGATTTGCATATGATCACGAGTGATCCAGTTACATGTTTTTTACTGGGACATTAATGACTCTCATTCGACAAGCAACAAAGTCAGTCAGCATTGTTTTATTTGACAGTATAACAGCAATTGTTTCGCAATTTGCAATAATAACTGGTAGGGTTACACAAGCTCGAAATTGTATGTCAACGACAGAATGTCTAAATAAACCCATGTGATCTAACGATAAGTAAGAGATATAATGTGAAAAATCGCAGAGATATTTGCAGACCGGTGTTAGAATTAATATCACGCCCTATGCGCGCGCTATTTGATTGCTATGAAAATTCAAAAATACTTATTCAGTTACTGATGTCCATTTATTCTCGGACAGACTACACTAACGCCGAGCTTATAAAAAATGATTAGGTTTCTGTCCTGCGAGTCAACTCTATCGATATTGTGATGCGCTATAAAACATATGTCGTGGGAAAACACCTTGTTGTCATGATATTTGCTATGTAAATAAACCATTAACGTTACGTTTTATGCTGTCCGTGGTTATTCTTAGCCGTCCCGGTATTGACGTACCACTACTACCCATGATATATATCAACTGTTGTTCTGTAGCGACTGATGATCTCACCGTTGGAAACCACATCGAGTTTTATGCAGTGTCTTCTTGAATCAACCACTGCAGAACACCACATGTTTCATTGTCGATGGCTTTTCTCACAAGTTCCACGGCGTATTTAGCGCCAAATATGACTTTGTTAACGTGTCTGCAGAATACAAAGGTATGTGACAGTATAATTACGAATGAAAATTCTTTAACGTCGTTTAACATTGCTATTGATGCTCAAAATGCCAGGTTAGCATTTTAATTCATCGAAGTGAATTTCGTTGAAGCGAAGCTTAGTGTTACATTACAATTCTACCGTTGTCATTTGTTTATTTGGCAAACATCTTCGACGGACTATTTAACCGCAGATAATCAATGAAATATCTAGCTAGACACAATATAGACGTGGCAACTTCAACGTTTTTGAGACACGATTTTGTATTGTTTCCTTCAATACTGTATGTGGCACTGTTAAACAACGCCATTATATCATTATTAACAAAACCAATTTGATCTACAACTGCATAAGCTGTATTATATGCCAACACAAGTCGATCTTGGACCTCAGTGAATGCCTGAGTGGCAGGAAGTATATGCTTGTAGCTTGGACATGCAGTTCAATTCGTGACACGTGAGTCTGGTACACGTTAATCATAATACAAATACTGATAATCAATCACCGAGTCATCTTTAAGAACTTGTGTTTCCATTGCACATGCGGTATCAGATACATTATATTATTATATTCGCTATCGCGTAGCACGAAGAAAACGTCAAGCTATTAGAGCTGCAGTTATAGTTTTGTCACTCTAGACAGCTCGTTTGTTTCCCCAGAAAAAGTTAGGGACACACCAACTAATTATTTCAACCGTTCATTTGCAGCTTGACTTATTTTTTTACTGACACTTGCTGCAATTACTTCAGTGCTGGGCAGTTTTACTGGCTGCAGGTTAGGTCGTATTAATCGTGCGAACCTATTCTTGATTGATGAGAATGCTTTACATGCAACATCACTAACATTACCAACCCTCGTATCACGAACAACGTTAATGGCTTTTAGTCCTAGTTGTTGTGCAAAAGACATTGCTTTTGGTGCTATCTTTCAGATTAGACCTTTAATGCCATCGCCGAGTCCATATTCGTCGATAACTTCATATGTTGGTAATCGTGAATGTATCCTCCTGACCAATAAAAGTCAACATGGAGCATCACGTATGATATGATTATACTGTTTTCTTTGCAAAGCACTAATTGCATACTAGTCCTTATTGTGATTCGTCTCCATCGAGATTAGTCACTGCAGTAATCATCGGTGATTTCATCGACTAGTGCCCAATAAACATAAATATCCATGATACCACCTGTGAATAATCGCTGACAAATAGAAGCTGATCGATTGGTGACGTCTGGGGCATTGTTGCTGGATCGTCCTCCTCCAATAACAGAAGCAAGGACGCTATTGGGACACAGGGTAAAAAGAACGCTTCCTCGAGTAGCAATACTATTTCCAGTGAAACAGTAATCCTTATATTGCTGCAGAAACTGATGATACTATTTGATGATTGTTGGTGATCTCGGAGTCGGGGAGGCTGCTGGGTTTTTTTTTCTTCTTTTTTTGAGGTTGATTTCCTTTCCCGTTCTGCTTTTTCAAATTGCCGCTTCATTACTTGTTGTCGTTGTTTCCTTTCTTGTCTTGGTCGATGAATATACTCATCTATTGCCCGACTAGAAAATGTAACATCTTCATCGTTACTACTGACTTCACAGGAAATAATGCGGTACATATTTTTACGCCAAACATTACCACTTTTAAGATCCTTAACATACTCAGGTTTGACATACTTTCATCTGTCGTCGAACCGAAACCCAGCGATATCAAGTAGTTTGTCTTTATCATTGACAGCTAGAAGACCTTCCTCGGTACATTTATCTACTAGCTCAACTATAAATTTCGCCACCACCTAATCTTCATGAATTTCTGGAATACCATATTTGACAGCGCCAACCGCAGCAACAACCACATCAGTAGTAGCTGAGTATCAGCTATCTCTAGAAGATTCCTTGTTTAAGGTTTTTGAAGTTCTTTCTGCGATTTTTCTCGCTGACGCATCGATTTTCACCAATTTGTGATGAAAACCATTTGTACCCTCCTTGACTGTTATAAATAATTATGCTGCATCTTCTGCAAAATCTACTCCAGTTCTCTGGCGCTATTGTAGTTGTTCGTTGACAGAATAACAAACTGGGATATATTTCATAATTCCCTCTAGTCGCTGTCGCGCTAGTTTCTCTGTACGAGATTCCATGGTTAGCGCAGAATCGCTCATTGTTTTTGGTTTATTGAGGATCTAATTACGTCATCTGACCTCTCCCTTTTTAACCCCATCCCTCTTGACTGTCATAACACACATAGCAGGAGTGGGGGGACGTGGATATCTCAGGTCAGTAAACGAAGACGCAAACATATTTGACACACTAATGTCACTAGGAAAATAACGCGGCAAGGTGAGTGGCACGTTAGGGGCCTCGGTTTATTGGTATTTACCTTGGTACAATCGTTGCATGTATGTATGTACGCACGCACGCACGCACGTACGCACGCACGCACGCACGCACGCACGCACGCACGCATGTATGTATGTATGTATGTATGTATGTATGTATGTATGTATGTATGTATGTATGTATGTATGTATACAGATATAACAGTTAAGTGAATAGTTTGACTTTTGGTGCCTTTACAGATCATCGCCATCATTACAAGCAGCTTCTCGTGGTCCATTGGCTCCAACCGGGGATTTATGCGGTTCCTCTGCCACCAATTATACTGGCCAAGTATAGCCTATCATGTATTGTACAATTATTTTAGACCGACAGGAACAACAATAACATTAATAAGCCATCTTTCACGTAAGATAAAAAAGAAGAAAAGTACTGTAGATACATCAATCAGAACCTCTCTCTTTTCAAAGGATGAAATCATATGTATCTTACAATAATTGTACTTTAATTACGGTCCATTACAAATAAAAATACCGTTTTCTTTCACGTAATGCCAAATTAGGTTTTAATAGCATGCACAATCAATATTTTCTCAAACTGTCAGCTTTTGATTATGTATCTTACCTAGCCTTTCTGATATACAATTAGTTCAGTTTACTTTACATACACACTGCAGTATTGTGCATTCGTGTGGTAGGGGACCTTCATTGTATGTGCTAATACATGTTTTGTCAACCAGTAGAGTACCAAAAAGTCAAAGTATTCTAGCTTTCAATAATAATTATTACTATTGCATGCGTCTACACTTGTTGGAACTGGAATATATTTGAGCAGCCTTGTAAGCGGTTTGCAACAGCTGGCATGTTTCCCAAAAAATATGATGTGCATAAAATCGTTCACCACAAGATATCTGAAGGTAATGACGGCCAATGAAGATCAATATATGCTACCTGCTTCAATAAATGCTTGCGTAACTGCTAACATTGAATATAGGTCACAAGGCGATTTCCTAGTCATAAAATGAAATAGTAAGAGCTATTCTGTTCTATCCTTAACGACGAGTATTCGTGCTCTACACGTACATTGTTTTATTTAGTTGTTTTGTATCGTTTTGTATGGACAAGAAGATGTCTGTAATCTGCTGTTATTTCATAGGTCTATATATAACTGGAATACGCGATTGATTTTGAAATTTTTTTTTATTTTTGGGAAGAGACAAATAGAGCAACTGGAGTGTCTCTACATTGGTTGGCCTATGCAAGCAAACTACGAACTTTATTTGTTATTTAAGAATATTTAAAATCAAAATATGATACATTCTCTATAAACTATATAACTGTTTTGGCACGACACCGTGTGTTACTTTCGTTCAGCAGAAACCTGACATTTTAATTATCCATCTTCACCAGTCACTCCTTACAACGCAGATGACATTAAGATATTGCAAGGAAACTTTTAGGATAAATTTTATCCGAGCCACAAAATATTACAGAACTGACACGTCATAGTTCTTCTAACAATACTTGTATGGCCTCTCTTATTTTCAAAAGTTGAGAAATGTCACTGTTTTTAATTGTCGAGATCCGTAAAACAATATGCCAATAATATTATATGACAATATATGACAATGTTAGAAAAAAACAATGTCGACTTTTTCTGATAACATTGATACATGTAAAAGATAATGTAGTAGTAGTATTATTAGATGTCAAATTAGTTTTACTAGTAGCACATGAAATAATAAGTCTTGTTGAATTACACATAAAGAAATAAAAGTTGCAGTTCTTCTTGAAAGTGTTGTTTTTACTGTGGTAATTGTGGTGGTGGTGTTTCCTGTTACTTTATCTGTAGACGTAATTGCATAGTTCACGTATATTTCCATGGTAGGTCCATGCAAGGACTTTACATGAAATAAGATGACTTCTATAATGGATAAATTTGACTCTATAAAAGGTCTTAAGTTTCTAATTTGAACGACGAAAACTGAGTATTATTGACAGGTCAACCCATCCTTTTGAAAAACGGTCGAAACATCAAATTCGCATCCCAACCATCGATGTATAATGTAATTCTTTCTAATCCAATTAAGTATATGTCTCCGATTGTATTAAAGGAGATTAGTGTAATGAACAGTACGTGTTGACATATATTTTCTTAGATGCCGCAAATGTTCTTCGGGTAAATACAAGAACTAGCGATAAAAGTCTAATTGGATTGTGTCTGTGATTTGGATATTTAAGATAGCTAGTTTATAATGTCTATCACTGGGGCATCATTTCGCTGACATGTATCATTATGTCCCATCCAGTCGCATTATTCTGATACCAGCTAGACCTGTCCTAACCTCTTAATACTGAGCGCCTTACGAGGCAGCTGTTAGTACTATTTGTATAAGTCTTTGTATAATTCGGCGGGGTTATAACCCGCAAACTCTAGCATCAGAGGCGGACGATCTAACAACATGGCCACCAGAGCTGTACGTCTAAGTTGAAACGGTCCATCTATTGCATCAACATTGATGGCATTGCCTATAATCTCTAAGAACTATCTAATAAATGCAAAACATCATCAATAACATACGAATTTTGAAACTATCGTAGATTATAATGAAGTCAGATGACATTGCTTACATTTTTGATGAATTGTCCGATGTATTTAAGATACAAGTTGAAATATTTTTAATTATTGCATAGTTATGCGTATTTTTAAAATATCATCCTCTCACAAGCCTTACTCAGTTTGTCCTTACAACTTCTCATATGTTTTTCATACACGATAACAATAGTATATATTTACTTAAAACATATATTGTAGGAAACATGTAGGGTTCTAAAGTAGCAATCAAGCTGCAATTGTATTCTGTGGACTTTAACGTTTAAAAAAAGGTACTTGAAAGATAAAAGTTTAAGAGTAACCTATATAATGTCGACACAAATCGGAGTACATTTATCAGCAATTTGGACTACGAGAAGCCTTGATGAAAGTATTTCATCACATATGCTTATTTTAAGCAAATTATAACTCGTAGTATTTATGAATAATACGTTTTTGTCCACTCACCTGGAAAGAAGAAAATTCTACAAACTTTGCATTCTTCACAGAATTATGACTTTTCAATTTCTGTAAACGAGCGCATTCTTTCTTGGGTAAGATAAATCGTTTAATATAACTTACGAAAGTAACCAAACTTATCTATATTAAATGCCAGACTTGAAATAAAATGTTTAGCATTCTTATCTCCTGAATCTGAAAATGCCCAAACCCAAATTGATTTTGAAAACATTTTAATGTATATTACTCCACAAAACAATAAAGTTCCTTATTCTTACATTTCTGACTAACGCATTTATTTAATTATTCATACTTGAAACTTAAACCAAAATAGCAGCCTGAACAAATTCTAAAAGACAGTCAAGTTATGGATAATCTAGTATTCAACTGCTGGATAAAAGCAGAAAGTGCATATCGTTATTCATTTTTCGATCGAAACACCTTTAAAGGCAAATTTGAATACTTATACTGATTAAAGTGTTCGTTCTCATCTCTACAAACATTATTTCTATTTGACTCACAGGAACTCGGAACAACTCAAACTTTTAACATCTGTAAGAGCGTTTAAACTAACGTTTCCGCCTTAGATTCCACATAAAATAATAGCATTCTTTTCGAAGACAGCGCAATGTATCTACATAACATATTATATTATATTCTTTCCGAAGTTTGGAATACATTATCTACCTGACGTGGAAATCTGTAATCTTTATCTCGAAGCAAATTGCTGTATTTATCAACATTTTAATAATGGTAGTTTGAGCTAATACACATGCACCTAATCCATCCAAATGATTTGCTATTTACAAACCCTTAATATATAATCCAGTATATTCACTATAATTGTCTCCATACATGGTTGCAACTAGTTAAATGGAGCTTCTTTCCTGAATATTGCTTACTATGGCTCACTCGAGCTTTCGGGTAAACAAACTCTTGACAAATACGATATCTATTTTTTGGCTTCTTCGAATTGCTTGTTTAAACAATGTCTTGGAATGCTCTATCGTGCACATCTTGATCAACACTTTGCAGTGAATATGAACTAGTCATACTAAGTAAATTAGACTGCAGAAGTGTGGCCCCACATCCTAATAATGTAATTTTAAAACATGTAATAGACAAAAGTAAAATAATGACACAGTCCAAACATATTTTATAGAGAGTTGATTGCAACGAAGGCAAACATGTAATATGACCTAGTTGCCTCAGTTTTAGTCTTAAAGAAAATATGCTGTATAATTAATCTTATCGTCTTAGATCACAAGAATGTCTAAAGTTTGACAATATTTCATTTTCATAACAAATACATTTAAGTCGTTATATCAAAAGATGTTGTTATCCTCCAACAGTGAAATAGTTTGACATGTTCACCGGCTAGATAGAAAAAGCAAAATTTAAAAGTCGAGTGGTAAACCGTCCATTCTGAAAAGTAGTCTTTTAACAACAAACCAAGTGGAACGTAAGGATAATCCAACACCCATTGTAAAAATAGTAACGGATAAAAATAAAAAGAAGCTTCATTCTGTCATGCGCTCCAAGCATGATTTTTTTACTATCATAATTTTTTTAAATGGTCACATTCCTTCAAATTTTGATTTGCAGTACTTATTATTATATTCAAATCAATGAAAATATGTTGCTTGCTTTCTTGCCAGTACAACTTTAGATTGTAGTTTAACGATTACGAAGTAGTTATCTACCACGATGAAAATAAACGAAATACGAAACGACAATGCGAAATCAGCAACGGTTATACGTTTGTGTCAGTAGATGTATCATATATCACAATGGCTATATCAACATGCTGTCTTCAATAGAATATAAACTTGTATGTTCCTGCAACAATTCTGGAGATATTGAAACTAATTACCTGTGCAAGGTTTAAGTATTTAATTCAAAACACATGCAACCAATCTACATTACGTTTGTCAGATAACATAATCTTGAAGATGTGTATACACCACGACAAATATTGTCCAAAGAAATTTTAATTGAAGGGGTTTCAATGGCCTAGGAATTTTGTTAGTAAAGAAGAATGTTTTTGACTTGGATGTCTGAAAACTATTTCAAATAAAGATCCACATGAAGCAAATGTGTAACTGGTTTTTAATTTTATTTTTATTTTATTTCTAAATCGAAATTACTGAAAAGTACACATTTTTCAGATGATTTTCTTAAAAGATGTACAATAAATTTCATAAACTTTGGACAATCCATAGCAATGACAAAGACATCTATTGAAGTATTATAAGTTACTCTCCTTTTCGTTGCAGAGTTTGCAATTAAAAGCCATTTAATTATCATACTGACTTTCCAGAATACTAATCCAGCTAAGTAATTAAGAGAGGATTCTTTGATATAATCGAATATTCACTTTGAGATTAATATAAGGTTGTAAATAAAATCACTACTACTAATAATTAATAATAATAATTATAATAATGTTAACATTTGTACAGAACACACGTTTTACAAAGTCTTAGAGCTTTACAATATTAGTTAACACAAAAGATACGCAGCAACAACATTACAAAGAACATCAACATGAAATTATAGCGTACGTCTTTCTGTTTCTATCGCTTCTTATCAAGCCTAGTACTCCTCTTGACTGGTCATTTTCCTGAGGTTTTGGGCATGACGTGTGACTGAAACCTGTTAAGCATTCTTTAAATAAACAATTGTATCATACTTTATTTCAATATATGTAGTTCTGCAATACAAACGTGTCAATGGTAAACGTAGGGATCCTCTTTCCTACTGTGTTCCGACGCTGACCCACACCACTATCAAGACGTGCGCAAATTGAGTTGATCTAACTCAGGCAATAACTGGTTAGCTTTTCAATTGCTCTTCTCTTCACCAAATCAAATGCGAGGCTTTCTCGAGATTCTTTCCAGCGTTGGTGATTAAATTCCTGCTGCTAGGTCATGAAATCCTAATGACTCCCATGCGGTGTTATCCATGCTTCAATTTGTACAACTTTCATCGTCTCAAACGTGTCCACTTACTTGTGAAAATAACGTTTCTATTCTTTTCGTGTCATAATAAATAATAATAAAAATAATGAGGACTTTGTATAGCGCCTAATCTTTAAAAGCTCTAAGCGCTTTACACCATCAATAATGATATGAATACACTACAGAACAACAAATGACAAAAGCAATGAAATTGGAAAACAGAAAAACATGCTGAAAATATATAAGATACAAAACATGATTAGGTCGCTAAATTTGTCCCTGAAGTCGAAACAGGTGAGTCTTGAGAGCACTCTTAATAGGGACCACTGTGTCTTTATGTCAAATTTCAATGGGCAATTCGTTCCACGTCGCCGGGCCCTGGTATGCAAACGAACGTTGTCCATATGACTTTGTTTTCACCTTGGGAACAATGAGTATACGATTATCAGAAGAAGAGCGTAAGGATCTAGCTGGTGTAAACACATGGGTGAGGCTGGATAGGTATGTTGTACTGGAGTCTGTCATTAAAATATAGCACAGAGAACAAATTTTGTGTTTGATTCTGTATCGAATTGATAGCCAGTGAAGGGTCCAGAGCAGTGGTGAGGTGTGCTCTGATCGAGGTACTCTAAAGATGATCCGTGCAGCTGTGTTTTGAACTTTTTGAAGTTTCTGGAGTAAATATTGTGATGAACCAGACAGAATTGAGTTACAATAGTCCAGTCTTGAAAGTACTAATGAAAACACAAGTGTTTTCGTGGCATCAACAGAAAGATATTTACGAACGGAAATGACGCGTCTCAATTCAAGATATGCAGCCCTCAGATGTTCATGACATGTTGGTGCAATGTGAGAGTACTGTCTAGAGTAACACCTAGATTCCGTACTAACTGTGAGAATTTAATGTTGGTGATGCTGATATTTATTGTCTGAGGTAAATGATGTGGATGAGAAAGTCTTTGTGTTGTGATCAGAATAGCCTCAGTTTTATCATCATTCATCTGCAGCTTGTTACATGTCATCCATGATTTCACATCCGAAATGCACTTCTCTACTCCATGGATGGTAGCATCAACTTCAGTTGGGTGGCTAGACTTGTATATTTGGGTGTCATCAGCGTACAATTGTGTGACACTGGGTAATGATCTATGACACTTGAGAGCGGCTGAGTGTACAGAATGAAGAAAACAGGTCCAAGAACAGATCCCTGTGGAACACCATAACATACGTCAACTAGACTGGAGTGTATTCCATCTGCAGATATAATTTGTGTCCTGTTCACTAAGTAGGACTTGAACCACTGTAAGGCTATATTCTGAATGCCAAATACATTCTGGAGACGGTGAAGTAATATATCATGGTCTATTGTGTCACATGCTGCCGATAAATCCAGGAGAGTGAGGACTGTAATCTTTCCACTATCCAAAGCGGAGAGAATGTCACTAAATACTTTCAGAAGAGTAGTTTCCGTAATGTGGCAAGGGCGATATGCAGACTGTACAGTGCTAAAAAGACTGTTTGAATTCAAATGAGATACAAGTTGAGTTAGAACAACCTTTTCTAAGATTTTTTATATGAAAGGGAGATTAGAAACTGGGCGGTAGTTCTTAAATTGTTATGGTCCAGTGTTGGTTTCTTCAGCAGTGGCTTTACGATGGCAGTTTTGAAAAATGATGGGAATTCCCCTGATGAGAGATATATTAATAACATCAGTTAGTGAAGGCAATATTGGTTCTAAGCACTCAAGCAGCAGTGATGTCGGAATTGGATCAAGTTCACAAGACTTTGGTGCACATTTCATCACGATTGTCCGTACTAAATCTATAGAAACAGGTTCAAATGCTCTTAACGGTTGTCGCTGAAATTCTGCATCATACCTGTATGGTGACGAATCAGTTTAAATTGTGCTGTCAAGCGAATCTCTAATGGTTTGAACTTTGTCATTGAAGAAATCTGCAAATTGGTCTGGTAGGTCTAGTGGAGAGAAGGTCGTTGGAAGTGGTGTACATTTGTTCCTTGACATTAGTTTGTTAGTTATCTCGAAGAGCTCTTTGTAGCTGGAACTCTCCGTGATCTTAGAACTGTAGTGGGATGATTTGGCTAAATAGACTATGTTTGTGACGTTCTTCTTAGCGGCTTCGCAGATTTGTTTATGAATAGTGAGTCTGGTGGAAAGCCAAAGCCTGTCTGTTTTTCGGCGATGTCTTTTAGCAGTGCGAAGCTGGACCCTAACACTGCTATACCAAGGAGAACACTGTTTAGTTGATACTCTGCATTTGGTGGCTGGGGCATGTTTTTCAAGCAATGAACGCAGGCAGTTATCAAGTTGTTCCGCTGTTGAATGTAAGAAAGGTGTTAGGTTTTCTTGGATGTTATGCATGAATTTGGTTCTATTCATCATACGGAGGTTTCTCTTAGTAGCAATAGAGGTGGAGGGTTAGGTACTGATACGTCGAGATGACATATAATGCAGAGGTGATTCGATGCAAGTTCGTGGGATACAAGAGTTGATTGCAGAATAGTATCATCAGGTCTATAAAGAAACCAGTCTAAAATATGACCAAGTTTATGGGTAGGTTGGTTAACTGACTGTTTAAGATTGATAACATGAATGGAATCTAGGAGTTTTGACGTGTTTGGTTTACCAGGACAGTCATAGTGAAAGTTGAAATCTCCAAGAATAATTAGGTTGCCACCTATCGAATATCCATACTCTATAAGATTCGGAAACTGCTCCAAAAAGAGAGATTCAGTCAGCTTCTTTTTTCTACTAGGAGTAGGACGGTAGAGACAGAAAAAATGGACTGACCTATGTTTCAGTATGAGCGTTGTTTGGACTAGTATTAGTATCATAAGTATTTCATTTGTATTGTCTGCTGGCTTTATTTTCGATGATTGCATGTTATGTCTATTTTAATTTATACTTGACTTCATTTTAAAATCAAGTTCATGGGTTGACCTGACTAGTAACATTGATTTTATAAACATCATAATACATTACTAATGTTACTATGTGGGTATAGATTGAATATTAGGATCATTATCAATCTTGTAAACATGTTTATCTTACTCTGGGTATTGAATAGTGGTAGTCTCCATGGACAACCTGGTGTACCTGACTTTTGCCATATTTCTGTTTTATAAAATGAGCAGCATACCTTATCTTGTTGACAAATTTGAATGTTGTAGAAATTAACTTTCGACACTAATCCTGTTTTTTGTATCTTGCCTTAGACTTTTATATAATATCAACTTGAAAAATAAAAAACATTCGTGCATTAAAATCTGAAACATCATAGTTACTATTGCTGTGTTCAGTTTAGTTTGGATTTATTTATTTATTTAAATTAGTATTCACTGGAGTTACAAATTTCTAAATAAAACAATTACTTCAGACAAGAACATCTGGGATTATATTATTGTGATTCATCTAAATATTGTTGATACATAGTCACACTCGAAGCAACTTTCACATTAACGGATTCGAGACTACAGACAAATCAACGTATTCAATATTGAAATTTGTTTCGAATACGACTGGAATATAATTGTAACTCTATCAATTTAGACTTGTGGTAGAATTGTTACAGATATTTGCGTTTTAATTCACAATACTGTAAGTGGCTTTTACAATTTTAATTTGTATTCTATGGAAATTAATTATTTGACTTGTTTAAATCGAAAGAATCATAACACTCAATGTAATAAATATATATCCGATATGAGCATGTGAAAATGAAATATGTCATAATTTTTCCCTTACAACATTAGACCGTCATATCTTGCCACATAAGGTACTGACTTTCTAGAGAATCTCCATTTGCGTTCCATAGTTTAATCGACAGAGATACAAACATTATTTGATCTTTACTTCAGTCAGATTATTTAGTTTAATTTATTTCGTGTATTTTTCACACGAACCTTTAGAAACACATAGAAGTTATTTTAAAACGAATTACGAAACTGAAGTGATTGTATTGTTATTAGATACGTAAATAAACATACATCCTGTTTGAGCGACAACAGCAAACAAGTTTAACACATTTGTAATTTTGTTTGAATATAGGTAAGACGTGTGTGTGATTACTCTTCACAAAACTATTTATGCAAATAATACGATCAAACTGTCCCCAATTTGAATGGCTAGACAAATAATACCTTATGAATAACTGGACCTTCTGAAATGTCATTCGATATAGCAGACACTTATTTCAACACGAATTCGATTACATTGTTGGGAATGTGCAATGACTAATGTTTAAATGTAGACAAAATAGGTGCACGGCTGAAATCGTTCATGTTCAAGTATTGAATGTATGGAAATAATAATCGCATATACATTCACTTCAGGTATGAAAATAACCCAAAGAATTGCATATCATATATTTTACAAACTTTCCCACATTAAATGACGCTCTCAGATCACATAAATACATGTATAAGATATAAGGCATTTACATACACACGTTAAACAAAGAACATTTTTCTTTTCACACTTTGCAGGATATGTTCTTCCTTTTATATGCTTAAATAAAAATATATTTTTCCCAAAAATATACTGATTAATCAGTTATTTAATTATTTTGGACCTTAAAGAAAACATTTTGTCTTTGTGTATCTCTTTCATTTAAATGTGAAAAGGTATTGATTACACAGTAACTGTTACAGTAAGGTACTATTTTCTCTTCAATGGTAAAATTAGCAGACGTCGTGGCAACGACTGTGCGGTCGTCAGTAGTTTTAGGCGACTGTATGTGTTAATTTAATCATCCTCCAAATAATTGTTATCAAGTCTAGTACTCCTCTTGACTTGTCATTTGCCTAAGCGTATGTGTTGATGTGATCATCCTCCAAATAATATTATACGTCTTCCTTGCTCTAGTAACAGAGATTAAAGATACGATTCCCTGTGTCGATTGTAAGTTATTGCGTAATAGTGAGTAAATGCAAGTGTAGCACAATTAAATTATTTAATACTGACAAAAATGTTGTAATGTGTAATACCTATGGAGACACCCACAGTAACCGACCAAAGTAGATCCAATGTAAGATTCGAACCGCACACTTTCAGTCGCAAATCTCTCATGTTAACCACCGAGCCACCGCTGCTCCTGTCTCCATCATATGGGTATAAAGTACGTAAACATGAACATGAAGAAAACCTGTGTGTTTTTTAACAAAGATATAGTATTTTTAAAGGAGTCATTTAACAGATCACAGTGTTTCGTCTGACATGACATTATTACGACTTTACAATATTGTACTCCAAATATGAAATGCAAGGAAATATAATTGGTCGCAAATTATCCTGTAAATATGAGACACATGGCTAAATGTATGCCACGAAATGGATGACCTAACTTGGTCATGCTTTAAGCAATATCTTGAAATCACTTTATTCGGTTAATTTAGTAATGATTACTATACTTGAAAAAGTCTGGTTTAGTTGAATGGAGAGATTACAATGGAGTATCGGTCATATCAATTACGTTTTTACTATTGTAATAATGATCGTATAATCCTCATTATTACATCAATCACCAGCATCTGACTGATTCATTAATGTCATGCTTGACATGATATCGTAAATGATCGTCATGAAACGTCATCTCGTACAGTAGGCAACAAATATGGTAGAAATTTCGTTTTGTACCCATCTAAACCAAGAATCTTTCAAAATTTCTATCTTTTCCTTGTATTCTCCTATATCATTAAATTTTTGTAAGTTATATTAGAATATTTGTCTCGACATCTTCGTGAAAAGAACTTGCTTCTGCGATCGACTATATATTAACAAATAACATAACATTGATGATTTCATGCTTTCAAATTCGCGAAGAAATGATTAAGATGAGTTGTTATGATTTCGATGAATCAATCATTCTTTGTTTTCTCTATTAATTATGCGCATTCTTTATCTTTTGTAGAGGAACAATTTCCCTGTACCGGATACACGTTCCGAAAATATGTTTGGCTGTTGACTGTCATCGAAACTTTATTTCTCGTTCATCACCTTTGAACATTAATCTACTATTATTTATCCTTTATCACATTTTGATATCCAATTAAAGACGAAATATAAACACCTAGATTATATAAGGGTGTTCAGATGAGCTTCATTGTAACGTTATAGATATACTTTGATGCATGTCCCGTGTGATTTTGTAATGTCCTCATCCGTGTCCTCCATCTCTGCAAGAAAATAATTCCTGCCATTTTCTTTTTTAATCTTAGATACAATCTATTAATTCAGCACTAAAGTCACTGTAGAGAAAATATGTCATAAATGCGATCTGAATTGAGTATAATGCAAGCACCAAAGTGTACATTTATCTCCTGGTGTTATTTTATCGCCAAATTTACAATGTTGTGGTAATGGAGAACTTTCTACAAAGGGCGGTAACTAAGCTGTGAGGCGTATGGGCTTTGTTCGCAAATTTTCGCAATTGTTACTTCTTGTTCAATACCCATGTACGTTTCCAAATCAAGTTTGAGAGCATTTTCCGTTTTTTTTCGGGGGGGGGGGGTATAGGGGTTGGTGGGGGCTGTGAACGTTGGCTTGTATTGAGATATTTTGGGACTTGTTTAGAAATATTGTGTTCTCATTAAAATATGAACATTATGGTGTGATGTGCTGTGTTTTTTTTTTAAAACTGTGCCAATTGATTACATTCCTCCCAACACTCTTATGAAGGCTATCAGTTTATTAAACTAGGTATGATTGACATATGTAATGGATTATTGGTGATATTTGTGTGATCATTTTTAATATTTAAAACCAGACGTTGTACTGATAATTACCTATTGGGGATTATCGAGCATTTTGTGATGTAACTTAATGTATTTACGGTATTTGCACATTTGAGTATTATTTGTTGTATTCACTTTAATTCAATTTTGTTACATTAATAAGCCCACACAAGATTAGTGCATTACGCGGAATGAGGTAATGCTTGAACCTAATCTAGGATTAAGTTGTGTGATTGCAAAGACATTTATGTACTAAAGCAATGGTCGCGTTCCAAATGATTACGTCTGGCTGGGGGGGGGGGGATCTTGGAGTGTGTCCAGGATATTTCTTTCTTTTGAGAGTGGCAAAACGTATCAAAAATGTGGAAACGGGATCGTGAGGCTCAGAAATGTATAGGTTTAATGAAAGAGAGAGAGAGTCCTTTTCAATTTTTACCTACGTTTGATGGATTCCTTTAATCAATAATAGTTGAAGGGAAAACGGAAGAACACAATGGGAAGAGAAGGAGAAACATACAGATGAGTAGGACTCAGGACAGAAGGGAAAATTTCACACATTAATTCAAAGGATGAACTAGGGCGTCACTTGGTCGAGTGATAGGATTTTAGCTGAATTTTATTTGAGAGATTACTGTTTGAATTATAATAAATTGTTGTTATTTAAATTTCACAATTTGTGGTTTCATTAATTTAACTGTCGGCACCTCTGCCTTTGAGCTCAGAGCTTTGCATCTTACGATCACTACTTCAGATTCTGACCAAAACGAGCAAGCCACCCTCTACTGTAGTAATTTAAATAAATTGGGAGCACCACATCCCTAATTGGAAGGTACCAGATCATATATATATATATATATATATATATATATATATATATATATATATATATATATATATATATTTTATATATATAGATATATATATATAGATATATATATATAAAGATATATATCTGTCTCTGTGTTTGTGTGTGTGTGTGTGTGTGTGTGTGTGTGTGTGTGTGTGTGCATACTGTTATACAGTTACGTGTTTAGCCTGTAAAAAACGGTAACAAATAAAGAGTGAAAATAAGCTTTGTAAAATTTAACAAATAAATTATTTTCCTTGAAACAGGTTGTAAAAATGGAGAATTTGTTTTAGTTTTAAGTATCAAATCCAAAACTAGTCTAAGAAGAATCCACATATTAAAATACCAAAGTACAAGTAATTAAATGTTCTAATATATTCAAGTTCGAGTCCTGTTGGAAAATTCAAAATGGAAGACGATGACTTATACTGAAGTCTGTTTTGTGTTTATCTATAGTTACTTGCAGAATCACAAGATTTAACACGGGTGTGTTTGAATACCGAATACAATTTTGATCAACTGTCTTTATCCAAGATTTATGTATGAGCACATCAAATATTTCCATAAATATCAATGATTTTTTGTACAATCCAAGAAAACTGAAGAAAAATTAACATGAATTCAAAACAGACTACAAGAACGGAAAATGACTTAACTTCAGCTGTAAAAGCCTACAATTAACAAGACATTTCACTAACTCAGTGGTAATATCGTATTCAAATACGCAGTTTCGAAAAAATCCCCAAATTACGAAATCTCACAAGGGTGTAATGAAATATGAAAATTATTTGAAAATGACAAGCAATTAAATATGTATTAAATCAGATACGTGAAACAATAACTATAATCCATATCTTAGCTCTCACTGAATATGTTAGGATTAATGAGTTTTCCGGGTAATTTATTAATTGGTTCATAATTAATATTTATTTTACGATGTTAAAATATGGTATACATGTACATTTATGTGCTAGCTGTGCGTGTATATTCAGTAACGATTGAAAAAAAAATAGTCATCTATTGGCTTGTTTTTATTTCACTTTTTTGAAGCACGTACATGCACATAAAGATAAAACAGTTGACATTTAAGAGCACTCTTGTAGAGGATTATTGTGTCTTTGTGTCTAATTTCAATGGGCAATTTGTTCCACGTTGCTAGATGCTTGGCCCTGGTATGCAAAAGAACGTTCTCCATATCACGTCGTTTTCGTAGTGGGAATAGTAGGTATACGTTGTCAGAAGAAGAATGTGAGTATATTGCTGATGTGTACACATGGGTGAGGCCAGATAGTTATGTTGGACTGGAGTCCGTCAGTGAAACAGAGCACAGAGAACAAATTGTGTGATTGTTCTGGATCGAATGGAGAGCCAGTGTAAGGTACATATCAGCGGGGAGGTATGCTATGATCGTGGTACTCTAAGGATGATCCGAGCAGCTGTGATTACCTTTTGAAGATTCTTTAGGAGATATTGAGACGAACCAGACATAACTGAGTTACAGTAGTCCAGTCTTGAAAACACTAATGAACACAAGTGTTTTAGCGGCATCAACCGAAAGATGTTTGCGAATGGAGCTGATGTTTCTCAGCTCATGATATGCAGCATTGCATGTGTTCATGACATGTTGATGCACTGTGAGAGTACTGACAGCAGTAAGACCTAGGTTTCGTACTGACTGTGTGAATTCAATGTTATTGTTAATGATATTTATGGTTTTGAGGTAAAGAATGTGAATGGGAAAGTCGTTTTTCGTGACCATAATGGCCTCGGTTTTGTTATCATTCATCTGGAGATTGTAACATGCTATCCATGATTTCAAATCAGAAATGCACCTATCTACTCCTTGAATAGTAGCATCAACACCAGTTGGGTAGCTAGAGTTATATATTTAGGTGTCATCAGCGTCCAATTGATGTGACACTGGTCGATGATCTATGACACAATAGAGCGACTGAGCGTAAAGAATGTAGACAACAGATTAAAGAACAGGCCCCTATGGAACACCACAACATAGATCAACTGGGTTGGAGTGTATTCCGTTTGCACATACAATTTGTGCTCTGTTGTTATTTTGAAGGCCAAATATATGGTGGAGACGGTGAAAGAATATATTCATGGTCAACACTGTCAAATGCTGAAGATAAATCAAGGAGGTTGACTGTAATTTTTCCACTATCCAAAGCAGAGCGAATGTCCTTAGCTACTTTCAAAAGAGTAGTTTCAGTACTGTATCAAGGGCGATATGCAGACTGTACATTGCTAAAAAGACTGAGTTTAAATGAGATACAAGATGGGTTAAAACAGCTTTTTCGAAGAGTGTTTATATGAACGAAAGATTAGAAACTGAGCGGTAGTACTTAAATCGTTATGGTAGAGTGTTACTTTCTTCAGCAGAGGCTTTACAATGCAAGTTTTGAGAATTGATGGGGATTTAGAAGATGAGAGAGAGATATTAATAACATCAATTAGTGAAGGTAATTTTTGATCTAAGCACTCTTCACCATTATCTGTATTAAATCTATAGAGTCAGGTTCAAATGCTGCTAACGGTTGTCGCTGAAATTCTGTATCGCAACTATATGTTGATGAAGAGTCAATTGAAATTGTGTTGTCAAGCTTATCTCTAATGGTGTGAACCTTGTCAGGGAAGAAATTTACAAACAGGTCCGGAAGGTCTACTTGAGAGAATGTAGTTGAGAGCGATGTGCATTTCTCCATTGACATACGTTAGTAATCTCGAAGGGCTCTTTGCAGGTGGAACATTCCGTGATCTTAGTACTGTAGTTGGATAGTTTGGCTAAATTAACTATGTTTGTGACATACTTCATAGCAGATTGATTGGTCGCTCGATATGCCTTTTGTATTTCACGAGTCTCTCACCTAATAGTTAAAAGTCTAGTTTTCAAACCTGTGTATGCTGATCTTATGTTTTTTGTTTCAAATCAATTGATCGATACCTACTGCATTTGGCACAGTAGCAGCAAAGATTGTGTACAGACCATCTCCAATTGAGTTAGATTTTAAGCAAATAATTTTAAGTCTCCTTTTGCCATATGGAGCCTTACCAATTTTTGAGCTCTGTTTGTCAAATTAAGGCTTTTAGCAAAGAGTGTGGACAGACCAAGTTTTCAAACAAACATAAAGCCTCTACGGAGACCGAAACTATTTTAATAAAATCCTAAAGGATTTCAACCAAAACTATTTCAAACCAAAACTATTTCACACAAAAAAGGCTGTTACGGAGACAGAGTAAATAGACTCGGCGCCGATGGTGCTGCGGAGACAAACTGTTTCAACCGAATATATTATTAAGTCCGATACGATATCTTGATCTAGGGTCATGCAAAATGTATCGTTACAAATTCATGTGGGATTGACTGAACGTGAATAAAGAAATTTCTAAAGAGATTATAATCCATGTCGCCGTTGCACCAGGTCTGGTGAATATTTCGTAGCGTATGTGTGTCAACTCCCTTAAATACAGCAAGAATATTGCAGTTATCTCTGATCACGTTTGGTATTTTCGTATATCTCTGAGTGACATATATCACATCAATATTTTTATGCCCACATCTGGAAAATATCCTAGCGGGATTCTTTTGATTGTCTAACATGATATCATCATATACGACTAAATTGTTAATACTTCCATCAATAACATCAACGCTCGGTGCTTCCTCGATATTGGTTAAAAATTCAATATCTTCATCGATTTTCAATTTTGCTTTCTCGTTAAAATCCTTTAACACCTTCTAACATCGCTGATCGTCTACACTCTGGGCTACTAAATATAGTTTATTCGATTTCATCCATCTCGTTATCAAATTAAGTAATAACTGCGCTTTGCCACTTCCAGATGGTCCAATTATAATCATGCGAATAGAATTGTGTAGCACTGCATGATGCTTAATTGGTTCCCGTGTTTTAGTCAGTTACAATGATGTTATTTTTTAAACACATTATGGATCTATATTGTGTGAAATGTAGGACGCGTACACCAACAATTGACCCAACACCTACTACGACAAAAAATAGCAGAGAAGCTATCACTAACAAGTGTGAACGATGTGGTATAAAAAACATTAGATTTGTTTTTAAACAATGGGAAGTTTTATTGCAGCCAAGTTAGTAAAATTACCGGGAACACCATGGGCAAAATATCCAGGAGAAAAACATCTTCCGGGATATACTTATTGTGGACTCGATATCCGACTGGATGATCAAAACCATCCCCGACCCGGTGAATATCCAATAAACGCTATTGATAAAGTGTGTGATGCTCATGATGTTGCTTATAAAAGCAGTAATCTGCAACACAGACATATCGCAGATGTGAAATTGATTCATGTGTTAAATTCTATCACTGATAAATCCTTTAAAGAAAAATTAGCTTCATGGTTGATAAAATCGGCGATGAAAAGTAAATTAATGCTGGGTGCTGGTAATTATTAACAGCATGGAATCTAATAAGTATTCCCCAAGAGGATACTGGAGGGGTAAATCAGCAATCGATAAACTCGCTAAAGCAGCAAAAGTAAAACATACCACCGCGGCGGATTGGTTATCCAAACAGGCGAGATGGCAGATTTATCTACCACCGCCTCAACAAATCTACTGCTCGCATTTTGATGTCAGCGTTCCTAATCAGGTTCATCAGGCTGATATATTGTTTCTGCCGCATAATACTGTTTACAAGTATGCGCTAGCTGTAGTTGATGATGCGAGTAGATACAAAGAAGCAGAGCCTCTAGCGACGAAGTCATCAACTGAAGTAGCTTCTGCGTTTGAAAGGATTTATAGATCTACAGTGGCCAAATCTATTACAAGTTGGTCCTGGCAAGGAATTTTAGGGTGCATTGCTATCAACAATGAAGCATCATAATGTCACCATCAGACGAGGACATACTGCACTACATCGCGATCAGGCAATTGTTGAACGATTTAATCGGTCACTTGCTGAGCGATTATTTGGATATCAAACCGCGAAGGAATTTATCCAGGATAAACGATCTCGTGAATGGATCAATAGATTACCGGGTGTAATTATCTGGCTAAATAATGAAATTTCTCGAATAATTAATATGAAACCTATTAACGCGATTAAAAAGAAGTATATACAAGTACAAAAACCACAAAATGGTTTTTCAAAACAGCTTATACTCGGTATTGTCACTGTGACGTATTTATATGAAATAGGAGAGCTACTGATCCTATTTGGACTTTCACCGCACATAAAATATTTAGCATAACGAGATCCACGAAAAGACCCGCAATCTATAGGTTGGATTCAACTGCTCCTCAGCGTGGATTTACACGGGAACAAATACAAGTGATACACGAGGACACTCAAGTACCACCGCGTGGTCTTAACTAGCACCTCAAGGTCTGTTACACTCAAGACAAGTCAACATCACATTATCTCTGGTATGACCAAGGCTGCTATCTTTTCTATCTGGGGTAAATTGGCGAGGACCTTTATCCGACCAGCACCAACTATTATACAATTGCAATTCGCGGAGTGATTATTCTGTTGCTGTTTCAGTGTAATTATAAATTCAGCATCAATGTCAAATTTTCTGTTATTTTTTTGTCCTGTTGTTTATAACCAGTGAGTTTTTTTTTTACTGATTATGTCATTGTTGACAATATCACTGATTGTGGTGTCGTTAGCATCTAAAACAACTCTTCGAAGTTGATTTATTATTCTTACCCTGGATACTGCCAAGCAAACTAGATTTGACCACTCGATGCGATCACCTACGATCCAAACAATCGTGTTGGATATAGTCAATCCCTGCGAAGAATGTATCGTCATTGCGTATCCTAGCTTCCATTGGGATTTATTAGCACGCAATTCATCTTCGACAACACCGATATCAACCAACACAATATCATTTAACACGAGAATTTGTTTTTCAGTTTATCCAGGGATATCAACTTCGATATTCTGTCTTCGTGAATCCGTGGGCCTATAACACAGCGGCGATGGAAGTGTTGCGAATTTTTCTTTATGAATGTTAAATAACTTCATTTGAGTGTATCTCTGACTATCTTTCTAATTGCCACTATCAAATCGTTTGGTCTTCACGCTTCCCAGAAATCATTTAATGGGGTTTCTGAAATTATTTCACGAGCTATTTCACACTGTATTTTATCCGGTTGTAATATGATTAGTTTCTTAAACTCTTTTAATTCATTATCATATGATCTGTGATCAGTATTAATTTCGTCATAATAATCTACAAACTTCTTCAGCCAATCATGCTGTGATAAACCAACAAATGGTGGTGGTTGACCATGATCGCCACAATTTATCACAGTTGTATTCGCTAGCAATAGCCAATTAAGAAACATTTTTAATACATCTAACGACACTGTGTTTATCTCATCCCAAATAATGATTTCAGGAATATATTTCTCCTCCATTCGATCAGGTGTCCATTCGTCACCTTTCCATCGAAAGAAACTGTGATAAGTGCAAGCATTAACTCCTCGCTGTTTCATCTCTTTTGCAAGTCTGTGTGTTGGTGTTAGCACAATCATGTTTAATTTCCCTCGAAATAATTCGATCACACGAGTCGTCATTCCTGACCCACCACAGCCGTTTAAGTCATTGGTTTTATATCTACATATTGGATCGGATATCGAAGGTGCATTAGATAGTTCTGATATCTGATTATTTGTCAAGTAATTGCTTTCAATTGTAATATCTGCTGATTTAGAATAATCACGCACTATTTCCTTTCTTAATTCTCCATGATCCTCAACTCTCGTTGAAATTTGTAAATTTAGCCACTGCTTCGCTGTGTTTTACATCGATGTAAAATTAATCAGTGGCGACTCTAACCGCCGTGTCGGGAAATCTATTAATCATCGAAAGTAAATTGATAGACACATAAGCCAGCATAGACGCCCTTAAATACGTATACTAAGGATTATCTCCATCGTTGTAAGTAACAATTGTACCGAATTTTGTTCCATTGGACAAGAAAGCGTCTTTACGATTGACAAATATACCTCTAGATGTTGCACCTGCGATTATAAAATCGTATTCAGCATCATCTATAATTAATCGTGAAGAATACCGCTTCTGATCGTATTTTCCACCCTGGGTGAATTTACCAATTATTCTTCTACCGAGATCTTTTACGTGTTTATTTCTAACTTTAAAGATCTCCTTGGGCCATTTCACGATATATTCTAACCAAATAGCACGCGCGTATCATCGTTTGCTGACATTTATGGGACGCGATAATAATATAGATACTAGTCTGCAAATATCACAGTTAGATTTTAGAATTCGATATCCGATTTATTACTTTTAGTTGGAACATCTTGACTTAACCAGACAGTCCATCGTTGACATACATTTCCGAGCACGTGAAACCGCTCCTCGTGCTGATGGTTACAGAGCAGTTGCTGTCGTTCTCAGTGACAAATCAATGATACTCGAAGGTGTTGGTGGACGGATGAGAGTAGTTGATGCACCAGTATAAAATATGTAGACAATTAGATTAATCTGTTATTAAATAAAATGGCGTATAGTCATGTTAATGTCACCCTGACTCCTGGTCAGATTACAAAATTGCAATCAGATTAAGCTAAAAGATGTGGAACTACGATATCGCTAAAACACAATCAGATGTCTGGTGGTCACAATAAACTATCACTGACAACTCGTCAGATTAAACATTTCAATGATGCTATCAAGGATAAAAAGGGTGTTCAGGTCACTCTCTCTGCGTCCGCGATTAAAGACATGATACAATCAGGTGGTATATTTTCACTTCTCGCTGAGAGATTCCAGCGCTAATGGCAGCAGCCGCTCAAGCGGTGGCGAAAGCAGCAGCCCTCAGAACCGTTGGTACCGCAGCAGAGATGGGACTAAAGAAAGCTACCGGACAGGGATACAAAAAAAAGAAACGATCAGGAAAGGGACTAAGACTACCAGGGACTCCGCATTCATGGTACAGCGGAAACTGCCTGAGAATACCAGGGACAATTTAATAACAATATCGCGAGAACAAATGGTTGCCATGTCAAATTTCGATTTACTCGATGCTGCTAAAAAAACTAGCGATAAAACACTTTAGAGGTGTTTTATGCGAGATCAATTACCACAACAACCAAACAACGCCGAAACCGGTATCATTAATCTCGATAATAGCACTGGACCTGGAATTCACTGGGTTGCATATGCGATTGATCCGCATGTAATTGTTTATTTCGATTTATATGCGTTAGCGCCACCTAAAGAATTTATGCATTATATTCAACAAATAAACACCCATCTTTGGTATTCAACGCTACCATCACAGAAAATGACCGACCCACCAATATGCGGCCTAGAAGTATTAAATGTGCTCTACGCTATTTCATCATCAACTAAACCACCCCATAAAACCGTACACAAATATACGATTAATAGCTTTTTAGAGAGAGTTTAAAATGTAATGATTGATATTTGGTGAAGGTCTCTATCAAGCCTGAGAAAACCCACCACGGAAATATCTGCAGCCGGTGATGTAATACAAATAATAGAAGATGATATATCAGAGATGCTAAACCTCGCAAGTGTGGATCCAAATGAAATATTCGTATTTCAAGATCTTCAGGGAAGATTGAAAACAAGTAATGTTTCCCTTGATGATAGTTTGGTCAAAAACCGCGACGCAGCTGAAAATACTATCGCGGTATTTTCCGATCGGGGTAGGCTCAAACCAAGTGTTCTCGTTTCATCTATTGTGGATAAAATATGAACACTTGATTACAATTATATATCCTCGGCGAATTCATTGAAGTCACTCAATGATAAGTATGACGACCTTATAATTGTATTTAATCAATTTTCTGAATTACAAAGAAATATAGTTGACAAGATTGATGCAAAAATATTAAATTTCTTTGGAAATCCACCAGTGACCACACGGAAGCTCACAGAGATAAAAACTGCTATCACAGAATTAGCAGCATTACAATCTAGGTATGAAGATCATGTCGAGATATTTTCAACTTTTCGTAGAAATCTCATTGAGAAATTCTTTGGAACCTCATTAGATAAACCCGACATAAAACTCCTGGATATTAGATCCAACTAATCCGGTCTATATACGATGTGATAATGATTCATTAACGAGAATTAGTTTTAAACTCACTGACCAGTTCAATAATTTGATTGATTTACGAGGAAAGATTTTACAAATTAGTCTGTTCGTGAAATCGTAAAGAATTTTACCATAACAATCTGTCCCGCAGCAACATCGGCGCCGGGTCTATTTGTACTCTGTCTTTGTAGCAGCCTTTTTGTGTGAAATAGTTTTGGTTTGAAATAGTTTTGGTTTTAGTCCTTTAGGATTTTATTGAAATAGTTTCGGTCTCCGTAGAGGCTTTATTTTTGTATGAAAACTTGGTCCGTCCACACTCTTTGCTAAAAGCCTTAATTTGACAAACACAGCTCTAAAATTGGTAAGGCTCCATTTGGCAAAAGGAGACTTAAAATTATTTGCTTAAAATCTAACTCAATTAGAGATGGTCTGTCCACACTCTTTGCTGCTACTGTGCCAAAATGCATGTAATTTTTTATTTACATTTACATACATGCATGCTGAAATACACACTCAACGTGAGTTAACCTAAACAAAACCCACACTTTTGGACTGATACCAATAATCGCTTACATTTTGTCAGAAAAAAACATTTTACCTGTTGTTGATTCTTTTGAATGTCATTAAAATAATTATTCAAACTCACTGTTAGTTGAATAGTGTAAGACATCTGTGCCATCTCGCTGGATGGGACCTACAATTGTGGTAGTACAGGATTTTGCTTTTATTGGTTTTAATCGGCAGTTAGATTACCCATGCGGTTTCTAACTTGCGTTTCTTCAACTTAAAATCCGCCGTTCTACCAAATGAGCTACCGTGTCCACCTTCACTTCAAATTATATCAAAATATTATACATGATATAACGTAATTTTACAGCGTACGTCTTTCTGTTTCTATCGTTTTCTTATCAAGTCTAGTACTCCTCTTGACTTGTCATTTGCCTAAGAGTATGTGTTGATGTGATCATCCTCCAAATAATATTATACGTCTTCTTTGCTTGAGTAGCAAAAATTAAAGATATGATTCCCTGTGTCGATTGTAAGTTATTGTGTAATAGTAAGTAAACGCAAGTGTAGCACAAGTAAATTATTCAATGCTAACGAAAATGTTTTAATGTGTAATACCTATGGAGACACCCACAGTAACCGACCAAAGTAGATCCAATGTAAGATTCGAACCGCACACTTTCGGTGGGGAAAAAAAATCTGTAATGTTAACCACCGAGCCACCGCTGCTCCTGTCTCCATCATATGTGCAGAGAGTACGTAAACATGAACATGAAGAAAATCTAAGTGGGTTTTCTTTAAACAAATGTAAAATGTGTTTATAAAGGAGTCTTTTAACACATAACAGTGTTTCGTCTGACATGATATTATTACGATTGTACATTATTGTACTCCAAATATGAAATGTAAGGAAACCTAATTGGTCGTAAATTAACCTGTAAATGGAAGACACATGGCTAAATATATGATACGAAACAGATGACCTAACTTGTCTATGCTTTAAGCAATATAGTGAAATCACTTTATTCGGTTTATTTAGTAATGATTACTATACTTGAAAAAGTCTGGATTAGTTGAATGGAGAGATTACAATGGAGTATCGGTGATATCAATTACTTTTTACCATTGTAACAAGGATCATATAATCCTCATTATTACAGCAAGAATCTTGCGACAGTTCCAACTTTACTTTGTATTCTCTTATATAATTAATTTCTAATAAGTTATATCAGGTTATTTGTCTCGACATCTTCGAGAAAAGAACATGCTTCCGCAATCGATTATATATTAACTAATAACATAATCTTGATCATTTCATGCTTTAAAATTCGCAACGAAATGATTAAGTAGAGTTATTATGATTTCTATGAATAACTCATTCTTTGTTTTGTCTCTATTAATTATGCGCATCCTTTATCTTTTGTAGAGGAATAATTTCCCTATAACGGATACACGTTCCGAAAATATCGTTGCCTGTTGACTGTTTTGACCCAATGGTCATCGAAACATTATTCCTAGTACATCACCTTTGAACATTAATCTATTGTAACTATTATTTATCCTTGATCACATTTTGATATCCAATAAAAGACGAGATATAAACACCTAGATGATATAAGGCGGTTCAGATGAGCTTCATTGTAACGTTACAGGTATACTTTGATGTATGTCCCGTGTGATTTTGTAATGTCCTCATCCATGTGCTCTATCTAAGCAAGAAAAGAATTCCTGCCAGTTTCTTTTTAAATCTTAGATACAATCTATTAATTCAGCACTAAAGTCACTGTAGAGAACATATGTCACACATGCGATCTTGAATTGAGTATAATGCAATTATCAAAGTGTCCATATATCTCCTGGTATTATTTTATCGCCAAATTTACAACGTTGTGGCTATGGAGTTATTTCTATAAAGAGCTGTGAGGCGTATAGACTTTGGTCGCAATTATTACTTCCTGATCATTACCCATGAATGTATTCCCAAGCAAGTTTAGAGCATTTTCCTCTTTTTCCAGGGGAGGGGGGCTGTGATTGTTGTCTTGTATCAGATATTATTTGGACTGGTTTTTAAAACATTGTACTTATTAAAATATCAGCATTATATGGTATGATTTGCTGGGTTTGTTTTTATACCTGTGACAGATTGATTGCATTCCTCCTAACATTAGCATGATGGTTTCAGTTTTGTCAAATTCTTTGCTTATTACCCTAAGTATGATTGACATGTGAAATGGATTATTGGTGATATTTGTGTGCTCATTTTTAATATTTAAAACCAGACTTTGTACTGATAATGACCTGTTGGGTATTATCGAGCATTTTGTGATGTAACTTTATGCATTTACGGTATTTGCTTTGTACATTTCAGTATTATTTGTTGTATTCTCTTTAATTCAATTGTGTTACATTATTAATCCCACACCAGATTATTGTATGTATGCGGAATGAGGTAATGCTTAAAAATAATCAAGGATTAAGGAGTGTGATTGCATAGACATTTATGTACTAAAGCAATGGTCGCGATCCAAATGATTACGTCGGGGGGGGGGGAGTCTTGGAGTGTGGCCAGGACTTTTCTTTCTTTTGAGAGTGGCGAAACTTATAAAAATATGGAAACGGGGTCGTGAAAATCAGAAATGTATCGGTTTCACCGGGGTGGGTGGGTGGCCAAAAAGGGCTGTGAACCACTGCATCGTCAATTATCTTTGTCCTGCTTTCTCAAGTAGTGTGTTTAAATAGAATTTTATTTTAACATGTTGTTATGTTCATGTCTATCATGTATATTATACTAATGAGATGAATGATTTCTGACTTTAAATATTAAATGAAACTGCCCCATATAAGTCATAAGTCAGTGCTTCTGACTTTCTCCTTTATTCCTTAGGCCGTACTAGAGAACCGGGTAATATTGAATTCATACCAATATATAATAGCACCGATGAAAATTAATTTGCATGCTAAGAAATACAGCAGGCTAAATAACAACTGAATTACACATATATTGAATGAATGGGGATGGCACGGAGTCTAACTAAATATATCCTTCTGCCACCGTGAACAAGAGGTCATAGTCAGTGGTTACGTTCTTTATCATTTGCGGGCATCTACTTGTAAAAAGAGAAATAAAGGAGGAATTTCCTTTTATTTCAATGTAAAAAAAAAGAGAGAAAACAACCTTACGAATATTTTATCCTTTCTTTTCGGCCTCTTATCTCAGCCTCTTTCAGTGATCGTGTATTTACTTAATCGAAAAACTACCGCTTGCGAATGTTTATTTCACGAAAAGTATGCCTATTGAATGTCATCATTCAAGAGCATTCGTGATGTAAACCAAATTATTCCATATTCATGCGCAAATTGGTAATACATTTAATAATAGTCAGTCTCAGCCTTATAGTTTGGGAGACAGAGTTTGCGGCGCGCCATCCGCTAAAAAGGAAAAAAGAGAAAAGTACACGAAAAACATACTGCCATTGGTCACTTGAAATTTGATCATCGTTTCGTTCTTGAGCAAGTTCTATGGGAATGATGCACGCATTGAGTAAATATACACAGATTTTTCTTTTGGTGCTCTTTCAGGAACGTCAGGACACTTTTTAAATTTTACCCTAACCCCCCTACGAACCCTCTCGCGCAAAACAGCAAAATATTAGACCTGATCCGGCCTTGATTATATGGCTCAGCAGAGAATTACAAAAGGCATTTAGTTTTACCGCCTGACTGGATTTCGATGTTGGCTCGCCGCCAAATTCTACATTGATTATAACAGTCTTATTTCTAGTACACTTGAAATGAATTGAGTTATATACACGTTTTAAGTCCATACTTTACAGGCGAATCCCTGGGCTATCATCACTTTATGTATTATACGTAAAATATGAACGTGTATTTGATTATATTTTAGCTAAAAGCTGGGATGCGCGAAATAAATTTGCAGAACAAATTCAGTGAAGGATACATTCTACTACTACTAATAATAATTGTTATTATTATTATTATTATTATTATTATTATTATTTTTATTATTATTATTATTATTATTATTATTATTATTATTATTATTATTATATTAAACCGCTCCGGTGGCCTAGTGGCTAGTGCGGAAGCGGTAGGTCGTGGGTTCGATCCCCGGCCGAGTCATACCAAAGACTTACAAAAATAGTACAAACAGCTGCCTCGCTTGGCTCACAGCATTAAGAGGATAGTGTTAGGACTGGTCAGCCTGGTGTCAGGATGATGTGATTGGGTGGGACATCATATTGCATGTCTGCTGCATGATCCTCCAGTGCCAAATATCACTATAAACTGCCTCACTGCAGATATCGTAGCGATATGACAAATTATTGTTAAAGTTACGTTAAAAATTCTAATCAAACAATCAAAATTATTTTTATTATTAGTAGTAGTATTACTATTATTGACGGCATAAATTTTGCACAGAGATAAGTATGATACCTGTCCAATAATTCAAATTATAAAATTGTTAAAATGTTGATTTTATTGGAAAAGAGGAAAAGTAAATCAATTTTAAATTAAATTCGATATTAATGAGCAAAATCTGAGTGTCAACATTCTGAATGCGCTGGTGTAATTTTCTTATTCAACACGAATGCATAATGAAGGTTTAGTTTTCGTACACAAAAGAAACGAATAACATCAAGTTAAAGGATACAACAATGATGGTTAGTGTACATACTGAGGTAACTTCATAATAGAAGAGAATTTCCAAAACACGTAAAATAAGTGTTATTCAATGTTACCTTCAGTGGAAATTTTAACTGACGTCAAGGACTTCTTCTGATCCCATGTGATTGGAGCAACCACTGAGAGAGAGAGAGAGAGAGAGAGAGAGAGAGAGAGAGAGAGAGAGAGAGAGAGAGAGAGAGAGTTTTAACTGAGCATGATATAATCCTTTAATCAATAATAAGGTTACGAGATTGTTTTAAACAAACTAACAATGATTATAACTGCATTTTCGAAAACGGAATATGAAACCTGTAGCTCTATCTGGGTCAATCAATGCAAAAACATTATGTTTGGGAAATACTAATTTCAACCGTTGTATGGTTTTGGGTGTAAATGTGTTGAGATTATCGTTTGTCTGATTATTAGGAATGGATGTTCAAGTAGTGATTTAAATCGCTGCATGTTGTTGTATACGATACGCTCAGTAGGAACCCGCCTGACGTATGGTGAAGACGTACCATTACGTGTGCTATTCCAATAGCTAGCTTGTTGCACTATGAAAGAGCATGTGCACCTAATGAAATAAAGTAAATCTGTCTAGATACGTGACGATGTATCTAAAGGAGAAGGATACACATGTACGGTTGAACTTGTATTTAAAAAACCCACCATACTACGTACTGAAAACGTTATACAGATACTCATCAACAGCAGGAAGGTTCTGTAATTGGCAGCGTTAACATTATTATATTAAGAAGTGATAAATATATTATGCTGTTTTGCATAAACAAATACGAAAGCTGAGAACCAGAAGATACCATGTTACAATGAGAAAACCTACGAACAGTATTTCTAGTTTTGTATAAAGCTCATTTTCATTTCATTGACAAGTTTGTGTTCCGGCTTTAAATGTTTAGTGGCTTTGTAGCACTATATCGTCTTAATGTTTGGGCCACGATATTCCTCCTGTTAGGAATATACGTGCCAACTGTGGAAGCAATAGTGGTGTGCTTTAAAGATGTCTACTTTCAAGTGAAGGAGTATAACCATCCAGCGGGAGCTTGCACATTCAGTCGTAGTTCGCCCAACATTAAAGCGCCAGGCCAGGGATCTAAGACTTGTAGGGACAAGGTCTTTCGTCGACCTAGTCGATGACTCGGCAGCTCAATCGGAGACCAGAGGAGGAACAGTCGGCGAAAAGAAGCCAGTAATAAGACGGTATCCCGCTAGTGTATAAATATGTCGCATTCTGGATTAACAGTCCACATGCATATAAAGCGAGGAATCGCTCCACATATAATGCCATATCATTAAGAACACGATACAGCAAAACTTGAGGTAGTGTAGCCAAAGGAGTTTCTGCTACAATATTCACACTATTTAACGCCACGACATTACTGACAACGACATATTATTTATTACACTAAGGTTACCATACGCAATATGTGAGCTGAAATATTAATATCTCACTTTACATGCATGTATATCATCCAGTGCGATATAATGTTTTTCACAATACATGTAATTGCAATTAAAGTCAGACTGACATTAATAGTATAATCAATATTTCAATGGGATACCAGTAACAACAGCCTTGAATACATGGATGGTGCCATAATTAGAAAGACATTACGATATCTTGAACACAAATTAATCATCAGTAACCTCATTACTTTAAAATGAAGAACTTTTGATACTTTTCTCATCCCGAAAAGTGAAAAGAGCAACACAGCCGCAGGGCAGGATCGGGGATGTGGTCGCGTTGATGTGGTCGCGTTCAGAGTGTCCTGTCTCTCCCCATCCGGCTAGAAAAAATTCATACACACACAAAGGTAGTCATATGCCAATTGAAATTTGACAATCGTTTTGTTCTTGAGCAGGTTTTATGCACACTTTGAGTAAATGTACACATAGGCTTTAAGTGTTGTGCCCGTTCGAGGTAAGCCAGAGTTCTTTTAAAATCCTACCCCGTCCACCCCCCCATACCCGGCCAAACACTTGACATAATCCGGTCCTGACACCATCGATTAAATATATGTGCATACTGTAACGTATTTAGGCTCTAATTAACGGTAACAAAACAGAGTGAAAAGAAGCTTTGAAAAAATTTAACAAATAATTTATTTCCCTGGAAACACATTTTTAAAAAGGAAAAAAAACTTAGTTTTAAGAATCAAATCCAAAAATGTCCTACTAATCAAATGTTCTAATATATTCAGGTTCGAGTCTTGTTGGAAAATTCAATATGGAGGACGACGACGTATGCTGAAGTGTTTATCTTTAATTAAGTTGTATAATCACAAGATTGAACACACCCGTTTTGGAAATCCGAATAAGATTTTGATAAACTGTCTTTGTCTACGATTTATATATGAGCATATCGAATGTTTCCAGAAATACGAATGAATTCTTTAAAATCCAAGTGAACTGAAGAAAAGTCAACATGGATTCAAAACCATCTCCTCGAAAAGAAAATGACTTAACTTCAGCTGTAAAAGCCCACATATAACTACATATTTCACGAAAACAAAGATTATTTCATATACTTCTAACATGACCCTGACAGAAACCAATCATTTTTACTTTAAATAAATAAACAGCTGTTTACTTCTTTACTGGTCTTGACCTTGACCTTGACAAGAACCAATCATTTTAATTAAAAAATGAAACCTGTTTACTTGGCTACTAACCTTGAATAAAGGTCATGATCTATATAACTTTTCTTGTTACCAAAGAATAATTCGGTCAACCGATTTTCTGACAAAACATCATCCCTTGTGAATCCAACATATTACAAGAGTATGTAATGAAAAATAAAAATTATTTAAAACTGACAATTTGTTTGTTGATTAGGATTTTTAGCGTAGCTTATATATATATATATATATATATATATATATATATATATATATATATATATATATATATATATATATATATATATATATATATATATATATATATATGTTAAATTTGATACACGTACCACTGCTATAATCCATATCTTAGTTCCCATTGAATATGTTCTGCGTAATGAGTTTTTCAGTAATGGAAAAATTGACTCATCATTAGTTTATATTTAACGATGTCGTGATATAGTATACATGTACATGTACACGTATTTGCTAGCTGTGCATGTATATTCAATAACGACTGAAATAAATTAGTCATCTATCGGCTTGTGTTTATTTCACCTTTTTGAACCACCCACTTGCACATAAATATTAATTTAAACAAAAACTTGCAAATCTTCTTCATTGTGCTGGTAGTGATCTCCACAGTCTACGCTTTTTTATAATGTAAAAATACAATTAATTCGAACTGATATCTTGCAGTTACATACGTTATCATATACTAATACAATACAATCATTTTTATAAGTTATAATCTGCAATTGTAATAGATGCAAATGCGGCAATAATTGATGCCATTGTTTATTGTAACATTATGCAATGTACCGTCCAATGCTTAAATCAACTTCATTTGTACAGCCATCAACAAACTGTGACTGTTCTATACCATTGTTAGAAAACCAAAACAAACCCAAACAATCTTAGTTATATGACTGAGTCTATTTTAATACATTAATCTTCAAATTATGTTTGGACAGTTTTTTCCGGATTATTGAGATAAGTTTTCTCGTAATTTTTCACTATAGGCTCTGAAATATATCTTCGGATCTGAAATAACAGATTTGTGGACTAACTGACGTTGAGGAATTCCGTTTCCTTTGAAATTGTCAGGATAGCCATGTTTCCGAATAAGTTCAGATTAACGTGTGTGCTAAATGACTACCAGGGATTTGAAATGGACATATAAAATGGTTTTTTTAAATGTTTAAAACAAATGAGCACCTATATAAAAGAAAATGTAAAAATAAGCGCTCTTTTTTTTAAGCTTTTGAACAACCATCTCTGTTGACGTTTTGTGCTTTTAATTTCGGTCAATATAGTTTGATTATATGCTTATCACAAATGTTGCAAGCCTCTATTGGTAGTATTCATTACTGGTAGGTACAAAATAAATACTGTTTTAAATATAAAATGAACAGCTTTTAAATATTCGTGGATCAATGTAATGTTTATGAAGAATGGGTGGAATGGGTTGGGGGAGACGTAGAAGGATAGCAAAACAGAGACTTAATGTTTGGCTTCAGACATGTCGTTACTGTATACATTTATTTATTTTTTTTAGCAAGATTTGTATATTTACATACCCAGAGAGGTGACATGCTATTTGGCACTCTTTTTTGAGTGACGAATATTTTAATCGAAAAGTTTATTTGAGCATCTACATATGATTAAACTATTTGTGAATACTGTATGTAAAACCAAGCAATAATAATGTCAATAGGTAGTATAATGTGCAAGAAGTAATACAGATTAAGTCGTGTGGGTAATTAATCTATGAAGCACACATGTACCCATTTTGGAACCATAACAACAGAATATATACTTTACTAACATTTCGTATAAATCTCAAACACCTCTGAGTCGACCATAAATCATACTTGCCATGAGCCAAGAAATAATAAATTGGATTTCAAGTGCGACATATTATTGAGTCCAAACAATAATATAATTTAATGTAATGATCGATCTTTTATTAAACGAGATTTTCTAATAGGACACTACATATAAATAGGAATATAATATTAATATTTTCAAATAGTAATCTTAGCTTATGTGAAATATTAGTTTTGTAACCCATACCCCCAAACAGACCAAACAAACAAACTTTGAATGTTGTACATACCACAGGTGAGCCTCGCACACCACATTAACTCAGAGTTTAGATGGCAAAAGTAGAAGGGGAAGATATTCGTAGTCGTACTCCGCAAGCAAATTATCTACTGGATCGATACATTTATGCAATATCTTCTTATTGTGGCAACCTATCATGCCGCATTACATATATTAGCATGAACAATATATCATACCTGTGTACCTATATCTTTTTAACTACCATAATTTGCAACAATACTAATACAAAAGTTTGGCAAGTATTCAAAATGAAGCGAAAATACACTTGACTTATGACGAAATATTATTAAACTGATTTTCAATGGTTTAAATACTCTATTCAACTCGCCTGGTCTGATAATGGGTCCTGAAGGTTTAATTTGCTCTTGTTGTATCAAGTTTCGAGTTTGGATTGTAAGCTATGTCAATAGGCCAGTTTCGCAATACCTGAAAGAACATTCACCAAGCATTTATAGCTCGGTTTGATTTTTATCGATCGAGATCTGGGATGGCAACACTTCTGAAAGGCATATTGTGAAAGGGGTTCGTTACCATAAATCCACTAAAATGGAGGGCTGGGAAAGAAGTGTTCAAGTGAATGGTAACAAACACGTGCTGAATCATCGTTCAAAAATGTTTGAGAAAATATATACTCAATAAATAAATCTACATACATGATAAATACAATAATTATTGTCAGTAATAATGTGATTGATTAAATAAAACTTTGAGAGCAATACTAACAAATACAGATCTCAAAATTGCACTCTTCTTGATGTATTAAATTACACACACATACATGGGTACATACATACATACGTACGTACGTACGTGCGTGCGTGCGTGCGTACGTACGTACATACATACATACATACATACATACATACATACATACATACATACATACATACATATATGAATACGAATAATTAAAGAAACAACGTCGTTTCCTTTAATTGTGTGACACAATGCACATCAAATACTTTGTTCATCATTATATCCACATTTAACAAGAAGTGTGAGGATAATATTGTCACTAGACAAGTGAATATATATGGGTATTGCAATCTATAAACGCAATACGTCTGCAGTGTGCAATGAGAAATGAGGATGCGGGGGTAACTGCGAGAAAAATAAAAACATGCACCAATGTTTTACAGTGACAAAAAAAGATATTGTAATATCTTTATAAAAATGAAGGTGGTAGAATCTTTACTCAGCTGGATGAATATTATTCTTGTGTTTATTTGGATCCTTTTGTAATTTAAACATTTTGTCATACAGTGAACATCCTATATTGTCCGCGCTATAAACCTACTAAATGCGTTCGCACAACTGCGAAGAGAGGCATTTTTTGCACACATTATACGCATTCAAAGTCAGAATACAAATGTGCCCACCCATCACGTATTAAAGGTATACTAGTGAATTTGTATGACTTTCTTTTATATGAAAACTTGAACCATCTAGAAGTGATTTATAAGTCAATTATATAATATTTAACAAAAATAACGACTACAAATAATATTTATTTACTGCAGGAGGCATGCCAAAACAAGCCGAAATCGAGCTAGTTACTTTCCGTAATAGTCTAGTTTACTGCTTCGTGTGCACCTTCTCTAAAAGGAAGAATTTATACAATTCGGGAATTAGACTATAAGACAAACCGGAAGTCACGCGAAAATGGGAACGGTGCTAACTACTCTCGTAAATATCATACTTGATTTAGCGTTTGGCTGGCACTGTCCTCTGCTCAGTCAACTCAAGAGCCGATCGGAACATCGGTCAACCATTTTCGCTAGGTCGAGAAATAAACGAAACTTATAATTGGTCGCTATTAAGAAAAATATGTTGAACTACTTTCATTGATAATGCGGCGGTGCCAGTCATATTCTGAATAGAATCGGCCTTTTTTTTGTAATAAATGTGGTGCACTCTGAGTTGTTATCGCCTGGCGTGGATGCTGGAAATAAGAAACCACTTCCTTTGGTAAAGCCTCAATGGCTTGGTTGCTTCTGACGGTAGGATAGACCGACAGGTCTCGCTGGACAACTACTGCCCTCCTCAAGAATGGCAGCCCCGGGAAAATAAGGTGCCGCCCCTACACAGTTCGTCTGCTTTACTGGTTGGGTAGGGCTTAAAGCACGTCACGACCTGACAAAGCGTACTGCAACTACTGCACCAGGAAATAATAAAAAAAAAACCAAAAGGGAAACCTCCAATACTCAAGATAGGGACCCGGAATATCCGGACCATGCTGACGGCACTCTAAGATGATTTCCAGGCAATCAGCGATGTTCCAAAGATTTAAATCATCAATGAAGAACTTGCAAGATTCCAGATCGATATCGCCCCGCTGCAGGAGACTCGTTTATCAGATATCGGGTCTCTCGGAGAAGAGAACTACAAATTCTTCTGGCAAGGAAAGAGAGTTGACGACGAAAGAGAATTTGATGTTGGATTCGGCGTCAGAAAATCTCTGTCGGGGACGATACAACCCTGCCAACAAGGAAACAGAAGTATGTTTTAGCTCTGCCTTCACACGATAACCGTCTGTCAACCTGATCAGCGTTTATTGTCCCACACAAAGCGCCACCGCATATATTAAGGATGAGTTCTACTATGACTTAAAATTACTCATCGAAAACCTTTCTAAAGAAAAAGCTTGATACTACTGGCAGACTTGAACACTATGGTGGGTGCTGTCCATGACTCTTGACCTTCCTGTCTAGACCTGTTTGGCATTGGGAAGATACATGAGAACGGTCGACGACTCCTAGAGATATGGTCGTACCAAGACCTCGGTACCACTAATTGAATCTTTCAGATAAAACCACATCATAAAGTGTCTTGGAGACATCCAAGGTCCACGTGTTTATCTAGATATTCACTAGAGACACTTTGAGATCATGTCCATAGCAACATTTAAGAGGAAGAGCGAAATTAAATTCAGTCGAATATGAGGAAGACATGCTGTGAAGCACGAAGACAACAGAGCTGACGAAACTGTGAAAATACTTGAAACAAGGCAAACACGAATTTAGGGTAATGGTGTTTGTCTTGCAAAACAAGTATTGATACATAGTGGAAAACATGTTTGATAACTGGCACATATTTATTTATTCATCAGAAAATTGAAAACAGTCAACAGAAAATACATTCATTATAACCATTATCATTTTTTATTTTTAATTAAAAAGTAATTTGATGACAATTAGGCATGATCATTGCAAAGGTAACTAAAACTTATTCTTTAATTTAATTTTAAAGTCAGCTAGTTAATTTATTCATTTATTTATTGTCAGAGCAAATCCTAAGTGACCAATGACTTAAGTATTAAATGGATCAAGACAACAAAACCAAAAGGATTAACAAACAAGCTAAAGTAAAGAGATAACAAAATCTCCAATGCATGCTCAGACTCATGAGCAGGTTTTAAGAACAATATCTTTATTTTTAATTTCTCAAAATCCATTGAAATACATGAAGAAAATCCATCACATCGATCTTAATTAACACAGCAAATAAAGAAGCTTTAACCTAAAGCATAATACAAATTGTCTAGCTGTGACTGTAACCAATGAGGTGAGAAAACATAATATGGAACTAACTGAATTTCATGAATGATTATTAAGCATAAGAAAACACAATAAATCAAAAGGGCTTGGGGTATGAAAAGACTAAACTCAAAATGCTGAAACAAGGAACTCTAAAATTCGCCTATGTTAAAAATACAGTACGTTGGTTCTATATTTATCATAATGAGTGTAGTTCAATTAAAACATGCATAGCTGGACTCCATTAATGGCCTCAGCTGCTTTCTAACAATTTTGTGCATAAATCAAATTAACAAAACATGTACAGGATACAAATAAGACATGCTAATCAACACATGTACATAACTCTGAGCATATCAAAATTTATATTTGAACAGAAACACAGATTTGCAAAATCAACGACAAAACGTGTAAAGCAAAATCATGAATTTTAGAAACATATAATGACATTCAGTAAGCAATCAAAAAAGCTTTAAATATATTAGATATTTTTCTTTAAAACTTACTAAAGACGCGCCTTATCTAATTGATGTGGCAACAAATGACATATCCTTGCTAAAAAATATTTTAAATTACTTCCACTGTCCTATTTAATTTTGGAAATTTTACGTGGTAAAACAAGGTTGCCCATAAGAGAAAGCACGCAGACCTTTCCGCGGATGGTTCGCTCAATTATTTAAAGACATATTACAATTTACCAATTTTTAGACAAGTTATGTCTTTTGGTTTGATTAGGTTTTTTATGGCCAAGCAACACAAGAAGGATTTTTAGTGCCAAAGGAATTGGAGCAATTTTTTAGTTCTGTTATGTAGATATTTCTTAATTTGATTAGAAAAGTTCCTTTACGTGTTAGTGATAACACAGTTCTTGTACTTGTCTGAGATCTACAGTTATTTTACTTGTTAAGAGTTCTACAGTTATTTCACTTGTTAGGGATATACGGTTATTTTACTTGTTAGAGGTCTACAACAAAATTGGCCATCAGATCAGCATCATGTTTAGTTAGAATAACAACTTGACATCCAAATAAATCTTAGGGTAAAATCACAATGGCAATATGATTGTCTGTTGTAGAAGGTTAGCAATGACAAGCTGTTCAAGAGAGCCAGTATCGTAGCCATTTACAACTATTTAGAAAATGTATATGTGGCAGACAAGATATAAGGCTAATTTTGTCTGGTTTTAGATGGTCTTCTTGTAAAAAAAAGAACTGTGGACTGAAATGAAAAAGAAACTTTAACTGTTGAGATAATTTAATGTTACTAAGTAAATGCCAAAACAGTTTTAGTATAACTGTCAAATCATTCAAACAGATTTACAACATACTGGTGTCAGGTTCTTGACACAACTTGAATCTCATGGTCACCACACTGGCACCTGTAAGACAAACTGATATTTACTGCATTCTGAGGATTAGTAACTGTACATCATTCTGGATATGCATTTCAGCAGGACTTTGTCACAGAATTAGGCGAAAATTTGAACTGATTTTTTCTGTTCTTGAATTGCAAACGAAACTCACCATTTTTTTGATTACGTCGTACACGCATTACCTGGGGTGATTAAGTGGCGTGTAACGATTTGCATGTGCCAATTTGTAATTTACATGAAATCCGAAATACTCGTTTTACGTGGTGTACGGCAAGCTCGATGTGATTTATGTTCACCTATTGAGAGTATATAAGGCTAAGGATTTATCATAATTTTTACGGGAACTAAAATATCTAATCGAAGGATAGATAACCTCGTCTTGCAAATCTCCAGCCAAAGGGGTGAGTGTTAAATTTACATTTCGTTTTATTGTGAATTTTATTCAGATTATCATTTCGTATAATGATGCTTTTATTGCAATTAAACGTGGAATATTTGGAATTACTAGTCACTTTTAGACTTTAAATACAATATCGTAATCTACGGCTTAGATTATTTTTGAGACAACTATTATTAGTCTGGTTTTGTTTATTATAGCTGATTCAGTATGATTCAGTCGGATTCCAGCTGATTCCGTCGTTGATACCGTAGAAGTACATCACTGATAGCGCATCTAATAACATCGTTGATACCGTCTCTGATACCGTAGCTGCTAACGTAGTTGTTACATTGTTTTTGATACCGTAGCTGCTAATAACATCGTTGATACCGTAGCTGCTAATAACATGGTTGATACCGTAGCTGCTAATAACATCGTTGATACCGAAGCTGCTAATAACATCGTTGATACCGTAGCTGTTAACACATCTGATACCAACTTTTGATAAACGTCTTTGATATCGTTTGATTTGTTGTGGGACATCTATTGTTTGTTCTGGAACATCTCTGTATAAATATCTGAATGTGCTTGTGCCGTTAATTTGTGCAAACGGAATTGAAGTATCTGTCTGTGTGTCGAACTGTCTGTTCGTCAACATCTGTGTAACATGTAAATATCCGGAAAGCTAGAAGTCCGAGTGTCGGAGCTGTCTTAGAGTTGTAAAACGTCCGGGTTGACATCTAGGGGAGTGAGGAACCGTTGGTTCCGGTAGATGTTGTATGCTGTCTGAACGTATAACTGTGGTGGATCCGTGTAGGGAAACGTCCGATAATAGTATTGGTCAACCCTCGGTTCTCGTGGAAACTGGGAGACGATTCAACTGTTGCTGAATCGTGCGGTTATACAGGGGAGACACATAGGTGTATTGAAATTATAATATAATTTAATACATTGTTGTATTTGCATGCTTATGTCAGATCGCAATAATATTTCAAGTGATCACATAGATATCAATAAAAGCTAGCAACTTGATTCAATACAAGTATATGATCGTGCTAGTTATCGCAATCCATCGTGCGATAGATAGTTTGTCGTTTGTGTTTATTTTTTTCGTAAATCATACTTGCATTTATTTAACTTTCGTAAAGGATTCTTGGATCTGTGTATAATCCAAGAGATCCCTTTACATTTGTGATTCCTTTTGTATTGTTATTTAATTTGTTCATGTATTGTGAATGGTTGTGAGTTTAATTGTGGGTTGAGTGCATGAATTATTGTGTTGTTACATCTGTATTTTTTTTCATTTATAATTTATTACATAAATTTATATTTTCTTTCACAAATTGTGTTTGTATTGTTCATTTAATCCACCCTCCTCTCGGTAACAATTCTGTTACAATGGTGTCAGAAGTGGGATCGTTGGATTAAGTGAACTGTCAATCATTTTTGTGAAGGTATACATTTAATGTTTATATTTGAGCGTGACCTTCTGTTAAGATAATACTCTAGTTGGAGTTCATTTTTGTCTAGTTTACCTAGGTCCGTGTGTCCAGTATAAACGTGTTTAAAGTATTGGTTTGGTTATATATCTATATTCATATTACAATTGTCATGTCATCCCTTAAGGACTTGGTTGCCTTAGGCAAAGAATTTGGGTATGAAGGTGAAAGCTTAAGGAAATTTATTCAGGAAGAACAAGCCCGGGAAAGGGAAGAAAGGGTAAGGTCAAGGGAATCAGAAAGGGAATCTGATGAAAGGAAACGGGAATTAGAAAGGGAATCTGATGAAAGGAAACGGGAATTAGAAAGGGAATCCGAAGATAGGAAATGGGCCTTTGAGAGGGAAAAGATAGAATTCGAGAGGGAAAAGATAGAATTAGAGAAGCAGGCCGAGAGGGAAAAGATAGAATTAGAGAAGCAGGCGGAAAAGGATAGGATAGGATGGGAAATGGAAGCGGAGCAAAAGCGAATAGAGTTAGATGAAAAATCAAAGCAACGGGATCATGAGCGTAAGGTAGAATTAGCGACATCTGGAAGAGAACACGATTCTGCCTTTAGCAAATTAAGGGGCCCCAAATTACCTCCCTTTGACGATGAAAAAGATAACATAGATAGTTATCTTCATCGGTTTGAGCGGTATGCCGAAAACCAGAAGTGGAGTCAAAATGACTGGGCGCTGCATCTGAGTGCTTTATTAAAAGGTAAAGCACTGGATGTATACTCGCGACTTCCTAGGGACGATGTGTTTAAGTACGACGTCCTAAAGGAAGCACTTCTCAAAAGGTACGAGCTCACTGAACAAGGTTTTCGAAAAAAGTTCAGGTATAGCAAGCCCGATAAGGGAGAAACCTTTGGTCAGTTCACCGTCAGAATTGCGAACTATTTTGAGCGGTGGATTGAATGCGGCAAAGCGGTGAAAACGTTTGAAGGGTTGACTGATTTCTTGCTCAGAGATCAATTATTTAATACAGTTGGGCGAGAATTAGATCAATTTCTGAAGGAGAAAGTCTTCACAAACGTAAAAGATATGGCTAAGCAAGCCGATTTATTTGCCGAAGCTCATGGGGGAACCCAGAACGTGGTTTTAAAAGATTTTAAGTCTGGAAACCAGTCTGTAAGACCTATGCCTAGGGAGCCTGTAAAATCAGCTGAGGTAAAAAGGTCCGTTGGGAATCCAGTTTTTCAGCGTGTGCGGTGTTTCTTGTGTAATGCATTGGGTCATGTTCAAAAAGACTGTCCTAAAAGAAAGGCACTTATACATAAGGTAGCAGTGGCTATACAAAGTAAAGGAATATCCGATAACAACGTACATGTAGAACCTTGTATTCATTCACTTGGCACGTGTTTATTTCCTGAAGCGCGTGTACCAACCGCGAGAGGGTTTGTCAACGGTCGAGAAGTCGTGGTATTGCGTGACACTGGTTGTACGGGCGTAGTAATCAAACGTAGTCTCGTGCAGGATAACCAAATGCTCGGGTGGGAATCCCCATGTATGTTACTTGATCAGACGATGGGTCGCATTCCCGTAGCAAGGATCACAGTAAAAACACCTTTCTTAACGGGAACTGTTGATGCCCTTTGTATGGACAATCCTATTTACGATCTGACGATCGGTAATGTTGAAGGTTCCCGTCTTCCAACCATGGCCGATTTTAAAATACCTTTGGCTCAGGCAGTCGAAACGCGAGCGCAAACACGGCGAGAGAAAACCGCGTTTCATAAATTAATAGTCCCTGAATCGATCTCAGGAATTTCCCGTGATGATTTCAAACAAGAGCAAGAACGTGATGAATCCATCAGAACAATTGTTGAGAAAATCACGTCCGGCGCGATTAAACATTGCAAGCGTGGGGGTAGCTCTAGATTCGTACGCAAGAACGGATTAATTCATAGGGAGTTTAGCGCTCGGGAGGGTAAGAAGTATTGGCAAGTGGTCGTACCCCAGAGATATAGATCTCAAGTACTTAGGGTGGCGCATGAGTCAAGCATGGCAGGACACCTAGGTAAGGCTAAGACCACTAGCAGGGTAGTCGCTGAATTCTACTGGCCAGGTGTTAATGGCGATGTCACACGGTTCTGTAGGTCGTGCGACGTATGTCAGAAAACCGTTTGTAAGGGAAGGGTCACAAGGGTGCCCTTAGGACAAATGCCATTAATAGATACACCGTTTAAAAGAGTGGCAGTAGATATTGTAGGACCAATACACCCGGTTACCGAAAGAAAGAATCGGTACATACTTACTCTGGTTGATTACGCAACCAGATACCCTGAAGCCGTAGCGTTACCAACTATTGAAACGGAAAGGGTAGCTGAAGCATTAGTTGATATCTTCAGTAGGGTAGGGGTGCCAGAGGAAATCCTCACTGATTGTGGTGCCCAATTCACCTCTGACCTCATGGGTGAAATAAGTAGGCTGTTATCCATCAAACAGCTAAACACTACCCCATACCATCCGATGTGCAATGGACTGGTAGAGAAGTTTAATGGTACCCTGAAAAGCATGCTAAGAAAGATGTGCGCGGAACGTCCGCAAGACTGGGACCGTTATTTAAACGCTGTTCTGTTCGCGTACCGTGAAGTACCGCAGGAAAGTTTAGGGTTCTCGCCCTTTGAACTGTTGTATGGTAGAACGGTTCGAGGCCCGATGCGGATACTACGCGAACTATGGACTGGTGATGTCTCGAACGAGGAAATAAAAACGACTTACCAGTACGTGTTAGATCTAAGAAACAAACTTGAGAGTACATGCCAGATGGCACGTGACGAATTGATTAAATCCGGGCGCAGATATGCCAAGTATTACAACCGCAGAGCGCGTAATAGGAAATTTCTTGTGGGAGATCAGGTGCTATTGCTTCTTCCAACGAGTTCGAATAAGTTATTAGTCCAGTGGAAAGGTCCATATGAAGTTAAAGAAGTAAAAGGTGACATGGACTATAAAATTGACATAGACGGTAGTGTAAAAACATTTCATGCGAACATGCTCAAGTTGTATATCAAGAGACAAAGCGACAATGTCAATAAGGGGAGTTGAAAATATAGGCGCAGACTACTTGAGTAGGGCATGATGGGAAATTTGTATGAATTTGCCCAGTAATAAAATCCAGTTTGTAGTATAACCAGTGTAAATGTTGTAAGATATCATCAGTAGTTATTTTTCTTCTATTCTGTGTTAGTTTTAAAAATGTGTACATTTTTATTCTTAGGGGGGAGGTATTGTCACAGAATTAGGCGAAAATTTGAACTGATTTTTTCTGTTCTTGAATTGCAAACGAAACTCACCATTTTTTTGATTACGTCGTACACGCATTACCTGGGGTGATTAAGTGGCGTGTAACGATTTGCATGTGCCAATTTGTAATTTACATGAAATCCGAAATACTCGTTTTACGTGGTGTACGGCAAGCTCGATGTGATTTATGTTCACCTATTGAGAGTATATAAGGCTAAGGATTTATCATAATTTTTACGGGAACTAAAATATCTAATCGAAGGATAGATAACCTCGTCTTGCAAATCTCCAGCCAAAGGGGTGAGTGTTAAATTTACATTTCGTTTTATTGTGAATTTTATTCAGATTATCATTTCGTATAATGATGCTTTTATTGCAATTAAACGTGGAATATTTGGAATTACTAGTCACTTTTAGACTTTAAATACAATATCGTAATCTACGGCTTAGATTATTTTTGAGACAACTATTATTAGTCTGGTTTTGTTTATTATAGCTGATTCAGTATGATTCAGTCGGATTCCAGCTGATTCCGTCGTTGATACCGTAGAAGTACATCACTGATAGCGCATCTAATAACATCGTTGATACCGTCTCTGATACCGTAGCTGCTAACGTAGTTGTTACATTGTTTTTGATACCGTAGCTGCTAATAACATCGTTGATACCGTAGCTGCTAATAACATGGTTGATACCGTAGCTGCTAATAACATCGTTGATACCGAAGCTGCTAATAACATCGTTGATACCGTAGCTGTTAACACATCTGATACCAACTTTTGATAAACGTCTTTGATATCGTTTGATTTGTTGTGGGACATCTATTGTTTGTTCTGGAACATCTCTGTATAAATATCTGAATGTGCTTGTGCCGTTAATTTGTGCAAACGGAATTGAAGTATCTGTCTGTGTGTCGAACTGTCTGTTCGTCAACATCTGTGTAACATGTAAATATCCGGAAAGCTAGAAGTCCGAGTGTCGGAGCTGTCTTAGAGTTGTAAAACGTCCGGGTTGACATCTAGGGGAGTGAGGAACCGTTGGTTCGGGTAGATGTTGTATGCTGTCTGAACGTATAACTGTGGTGGATCCGTGTAGGGAAACGTCCGATAATAGTATTGGTCAACCCTCGGTTCTCGGGGAAACTGGGAGACGATTCAACTGTTGCTGAATCGTGCGGTTATACAGGGGAGACACATAGGTGTATTGAAATTATAATATAATTTAATACATTGTTGTATTTGCATGCTTATGTCAGATCGCAATAATATTTCAAGTGATCACATAGATATCAATAAAAGCTAGCAACTTGATTCAATACAAGTATATGATCGTGCTAGTTATCGCAATCCATCGTGCGATAGATAGTTTGTCGTTTGTGTTTATTTTTTTCGTAAATCATACTTGCATTTATTTAACTTTCGTAAAGGATTCTTGGATCTGTGTATAATCCAAGAGATCCCTTTACATTTGTGATTCCTTTTGTATTGTTATTTAATTTGTTCATGTATTGTGAATGGTTGTGAGTTTAATTGTGGGTTGAGTGCATGAATTATTGTGTTGTTACATCTGTATTTTTTTTCATTTATAATTTATTACATAAATTTATATTTTCTTTCACAAATTGTGTTTGTATTGTTCATTTAATCCACCCTCCTCTCGGTAACAATTCTGTAACAAGGATTTGTTTATTAACACAGTCATCAAATAAAGTTAAGACTGTTTCTGCCTAAGATTCACTGATCCTGTTAAAGTGAAACATAAACCATATTAGTAACTAGTTCAACATTTATTTTTCTTTAGCATCAACTCAAAATCATGAATGCACATTTCATCAAAAAGAATGAAACTTAAGGTACCTCCTGCCAGTTTGTATTTCTCTAAATACTCCATGCAAGTATATGCTCAACATCACCGTCAGAATTGCATGTTACTTCTGACATCTGTTTTAATTGATTTCTGGTACTTTCTATGTTTCTTTTCTTGATCATATGTTTAATCATACTTTCTTTTCATCATTTATTTCTACAGTAAAATTTAAGCTGTGGCTGCACACCTTTCAAATACTTGCAATTGTTTACAAATTGTTACTGTACAATGGAGTGAATGTCTGTTTTTGTTGGTGCCTTACGGCACAGAAACACAAATTATTAATTGCTGTGTTTCAGGGCAAAACCATATATTAGAATACTTTGCAGATGACGTCACAATGTAAGTTGTGAAAAGTCTTTTAAAAACTATGTACATATTGCTATTGTGTTCAGTGAAAAATCACTTTTCATATTAGCATCAGGGGAAGTAGCCATTGTGAATTGATCACGCATTCATCATGATATGCATATTGCAACCACACTTGCTACCCTTAATTTAAACATTGCTGTGCATTTAGCACATCACTGTTATCAGAAGAACAGCTGAACTGTGACCATTTCGACATTTCGAAAAATGACTTCGTTCTTGCAAGACCCTCTATAGTCAGATATTTCCTTAACAGAGGTAACACAGCAGAAAAGAAATGTCTGCCTGGCACGCAGGATGTCATGTCTTTGAACCCCAGTGGAATCTTTCCAAAGACTTATAAACACGGTACTAACAGCTGCCTCACTAGCTGCTCAGCATTGACAGTCAGTTTCAGGACTACTCGGTCTGGTGTCAGGACAATGTGACTTGAAGAGACGTCATTCTATATGATGCCCCAGGGCTAGACATCACTTTATACTGCCATACAGCAGATATCAAGGCAATACGATTAGAAAATTGTTTTAAATCTAAATTGACAACAGCCTTTAGATGATAAGGACGAATGATAATGAAAATTTAAAATATTTACCAGGATTTTTATCATTTGACTCCCAATGTGGTACACAATAAATGTCCCATTACTGAGCCATGACCGTGACCGTGTTTTACTCTCGCCCCGCCCCCCCCCCCCCCCATTCCCCAGCCATGAGGTGCACAAAGCACCTAATGGTCACATGTAACAAGTTTAATCTCAAATGGCTTTAAACTGCATGATCAAAACAAACGCATTACCAATAGACAAATGGACAAAAGTAAGATGACTAGTAATGCAGATAATGTTCACAAGCTTTTCTGAACATCTGGGAGTAATAATCAGATGGGAAATGCATACAGTTACTGGGCATATGGTACTACAAATATACAAATTTGTTTCTTATCTATATAAATAGGTCCATTATCACACCATGGTAGCTGATCCAGGCTAGTATGATAATAGGTTTAAAACCCACACCCCTTAATCTGCAAGTCGGGTACCTTAACCACCAAACAACTATGACTGTTTATTTTATAAACAAAATATATGTAATCAAGTTCATGAAGAATGAAACAGTATATGCATGCGCTGTGTTTAAGAGTAATATAGGCAGATAATTGACATGTATGAGCAGAAATAAAACAGTGATAGCAAGACTGGTTTCTGCTGCAGCCTCATTGGCTGTCCAAGCAGCATAATGTTCATTTGCACCAGCTAGGTATTGTCACAATTTATCAAATAAAAATATGTAATTATGAGTTTCTATTCAGAAACAGCAGCAATAGCACAATTCTGAAGATGATGGTAATGCTGGATGTCCAACCTAAAATAGAGCATACACGACATCATAACCCTTATAGTGAAAACCTCATGCTGAGATGACCATCCATTCAGGTTAATAAACCAGCTAGACCCTAGGATATATGTTTGTATAACATTTCATGGTAGATATTATAAATAGTTTATGAGAGAGAGAGAGAGAGAGAGAGAGAGAACACATTTAACTAAAGAATGGACAGATGACAGACAACAGGCCAGATCAAAGTCTCATCCAATCCATGTGCATAATAGCTAATATTAAATTGTAATGGCTAACAATGAACACTGTAATCAAATTGATGTAATATGGAGCATTACTAAATTGGAAATTAGTCATGCCTATGGCAGAACATAGGCACATGTCAGAGCCAAATGAACTGCAGCTCTGACACACAATCAATAAAAAGATGATCATGATTTGCAATGCAAAGTTGTCTGTTATACCCTAGTATTATCATTAAGCTATAAATTATTCACAATTAAGTTATAGGATGCAGTACTTCCATTTCAAACGTTTCTGATAGGGACATTATAAGATTAATAGTATTGCAATGTTTGAGCATGATCTCAGTTTTATATTACAGTGCAAAATTAATGTAATGAAAGTAAAGAGATTTTTGATGGCTTGTTTGTCTGAAGTACACACAGCTATGTCAGATCAGCAAAAACAACTGCAGCTATGTCAAAGTTAAGACCCATCTGGAGCGACAATAATATGTCTGAAAACTAAAATCAGGATATTGAGAGCACTAGTCATCTCAATCTCTCTATATTCATTTCAGGCCTGGACCCTGACAGCAGAATTAGACCGAAGATTCCAGGCACTTCAAATGAGATGCTACAGAACCATCCTTGGCAATTCTTACATGGACCACATCACAAATGAAGAAGTGCGTAAAACCATCAGGCACAAAGTAGGCAAAGATAAAAACCTCCTCACATCTGTCACAAAGACAAAGCTGAAATGGTATGGCATGTCACTAGTGCCAATAGTCTATCCACAACAGTTCTGCATGGCAGAGTCCAGGTGGCAGAAAGAGAGGTAGACAGAGAAACAGGTGGACTGACAACATGACAGAATGGTCAAGGAAATATTTAGCGGAGACACATGCATTGGAACATGATCGAGACACGTGGAGGGAATTGGTCTGATGTTCAGTAGCACAATTTCTCAGCGACCACACTAGGTCAAGAAACTGATGATGATGATGATGATGATGAAGAGGTAAGATGAGACGAAAAAAATGTAACTCCACATGTATTACGATTGGTGGTAATATTTACTGTATTAAATGTTCAGCCCTAAAATAATCATCTTTTTCCAAACTGTCTTTTATTACTGACACAAGAGAATTTACATTACCATTGTAAATATTATTGATGTTAGCTTTTGTGGCTGGGTATTTGCCTTACATGATGTGGTATGGTAGACCACATATGACAAATCAATTTGTTTTAAATCAGAAATGAATCACACATTTACTGTATGTTGTGGTTAGATGAAGTTCAGTCTGTTGGGAGCCTAGTTTATATCCACATTTGTCAGTAAACATAGCTGAGTTTCTTTACTTCTATCAGTTACTATTTAAACCATGTTAGTATATAGGGTGGACTCTATGTTACAGGGAAACCAGTTTAAGTAAAGGTCATCAAGTGTGTTACTATAAATATTTAATCGAACTATATTTAGCAAAGACGATGAGATCCTATGTCACAGGCCCAGAAGGACTGAATCGGACACTTAGATCCATGACAAATACAAATCATTGGCGTTGACAACAGATGTACTAATACAAAATATAAGGTAAGGATGAAACCATGCTTAGAGGTATGATAAATATAAGTGATTTCTCCATTGATATAATTTGTTCGTATGAGTGACAATGCAAATTTAGATCAAATATGAAAGTACAATCTTGGACTTTCAATGAATAAAAATGAGTGTGCGATAAAGGTCAGATATATTAATTGAGAACCTATCTTATGCTTGCATGATAATCAAAACGAGAGAAACATTCTGATGAAAAACAATGCAATGCCATGCATGATTTCAAACACCCTTCTAAGAAACCATCAGTGATAAAATAGGATTATTGTATGTAAAATTTGGGGAAAATCTGTTAAAGGCATGCAAATGTACAATAGAATCAGACGATTGACAATTCGAAAGCAAAGTTAGATCAAATATGCATGAACAATCTTGAACTTCCAACGATATTAGGGCTGATGATAGTATTGGCTGATTTGAAATGAATAAATCTGGTGGAAGTCATGAAATTTGGAGAAAAAAACGCAGCACAATGTTTCAAGTTAAGAATATATACTTTAAATCTGAGCTGGATTTTTGTAGCCAGCTGTTAGAGAACAACAATGTCCATGAATTTTAAGGTCAATTCCATGCAACTGATAAAAGTTTTTTTATCACCTATAAATACCTCAATCTCACTTATACGTAGAATGTAGACAAAGAAGGCATCACAGTTGTTTTCACGTGTATGGTACTTAAATAGACTAACAAATCACTTCATTACATATGCGAAGTATAAGCAACTTAACAGTGACCGATTTGTCCTGTATCAGTCAAGTTATATACCACATAATTATGCCAGAATAAGCTATATCCATAAGGAGTTAGCATGGTGGAGTTTTGCAGACCCCAATCATTATGCATACTGTAAGGTTGTTGATAATTGTATACTGAATAAATTGCATATCTGGGCAGGGAGATATATTATGTTGGTTAGTTTGACAGAAAAGTCCATGTAATCAACATTATTTAGTGTTAACTGTATTCATTTTTTTAATGCAGACATTGTGTCTGGTGCGAGACTAATTCCATTTATGGCATAGACGTTTTATCCATTGCAACACATGTTGCATTCAATAACGACATTAGGTCTGGTATGAGATTTATAGCATTCCTTAGGTAGAAATCATAGACTTGCTGCACGCTTTATGTGTCATTGTCTCACAAGTTAAAAAGGGAAAGATACAAAACCATTTATCAGACATTTGTGACTAAGTCACATTTGTTCACATACATTTAGCACTTAATTCTGAAGTAATGATTATGTACGTTTTGCTGACCTATACAATGTTTTAAAAGTCAAGACCTTTCAAAGAATTTGTCCTTCAGCCACTGTGTCATATCAATCATGACACATTTTTTTCTTTGGCACTTTGCTCTTGCAATGACAGCTTTGTTCTATAGGACAACCTATATTTAAAATGTAAATGTTTCCTCTAAACTATGCTTGTTAATATTTAAACCCAGACTTACTCAGTCTGTGCTTTGTCTCCTTCTGGATCAGCCTTCTTTTCATCCATGTGAATGGACGGCATGCCTGAATAATCCGTGTCTCTGAATTATTCTATGTCCTCTATGGAGAAAAGTACAATACAATATCTTACTTAATTGTGTGAAATATATATTACTAATACAATATTTTCCTTCTTGTTATCAGTATCATACTATTTAGTTAAATAATGAAAATTAAAATTACTATGCTCTCTTTCCATTCCAAATAAGTTATGCACAGCTCTAATACAATGATACTGGACTTTTGAATAGTCTTCAATATATCATGATAATGTAACCAAGCTGCACATAGTTGTGGGTCAGCAATTATTCATGCGTGTGCGTATACTAAGAAAACAAATAAACATAACTTCCGGAAGAATAAAATGTGACATGCATACATATAGCTTCTGGTAATACACCTTTGTGTCATACAGAGAGATCGGAGAAATATGAAGAGATTAAGCAGAAATCAGGTAAGCGTTATTGATTGCACTATGGAAGAACAAAATCTGCAACATGCTGCAGTTATGCTGTTGTTTTTTTTTAAAATATGCCACCCGCAACAAATACGGCATTAATGTGTTATTGACGTTCAAAACTAACTAATGCTGTTCACAATAAATTGCTAGCAGTTTCATAAATCAGATTTTTGTTTGTAAAGCACATAAGCCTACCAAATCAATATCAAATTACAAGTCTTAGAAGGCCTATACAGCTTTACTTAGCAGTATGAACAAAGATATATCAGGACAATTGCAAAACATCATGAGATATCCTGGTTAAATACTCTGCAGTCATCTTTGTTTTTGAAATAATAATAATAATAATAATAATAATAATAATAATAATAATAATAATAATAAGGACTTTGTATAGCGCCTAATTTTTAAAAGCTCTAAACGCTTTACACCATCATTAATGATATGACTACACTACAGAACAACAAATGACAAAAACAATGAAATTGGGAAACATGCTGAAATTATATAAGATAGAAAACATGATTAGGTCGCTAAGTTTGTCCCTGAAGTTGAAACAGGCGAGTCTTGAGAGCACTCTTAAAAGGGACCACTGTGTCTTTGTGTCTAATTTCAACGGGCCATTCGTTCCACGTCGCCGAGCCCTGGTATGCAAACGAACGTTGTCCATATTACTTTGTTTTCACCGTGCGAACAATAAGTATACGATTATCAAAAGAAGAGCGTAAGGATCTAGCTGGTGTATACACATGGGTGAGGCTTGATAGGTATGTTGGACTGGAGTCTGTCATTGAAATATAGCACGGAGAACAAATGTTTTATTTGATTCTGTATCGAATTGATAGCCAGTGTAGGGTACAGAGCAGTGGTGAGGTGTGCTCTGATCGAGGTACTCTAAAGAAGATCCGTGCAGCTGTGTTTTGAACTTTTTGAAGTTTCTGGAGTAAATATTGTGATGAACCAGACAGAATTGAGTTACAATAGCCCAGTTTTGAAAGTACTAATGAACACACAAGTGTTTTCGTGGCATGAACAGAAAGATATTTACGAACGGAACTGACGCATCTCAATTCAAGATATGCAGCCCTGTAGATGTTCATGACATGTTGGTGCGATGTGAGAGTACTGTCTAGAGTAACACCTAGATTCCGTACTGACGGTGAGAATTTAATGTTGGTGTTGCTGATATTTATTGTCTGAGGTAAAGGATGTGAATGAGAAAGTCTTTGTATTGTGATCAGAATGGCCTCAGTTTTATCATCATTTATCTGCAGCTTGTTACATGTCATCCATGATTTCACATCCGAAATGCACTTCTCTACTCCATGGATGGTAGCATCAACTTCAATTGGGTGGCTAGACTTGTATATTTGGGTGTCATCAGCGTACAATTGGTGCGACACTGGGTGATGATCTATGACACTTGAGAGCGGCTGAGTGTACAGAATGAAAAGAACAGGTCCAAAAACAGATCCATGTGGAACACCATAACATACGTCAACTGAGTTGGAGTGTATTCCATTTGCAGATATAATTTGTGTCCTGTTGACTAAGTAGGACTCGAACCACTGTAAGGCTATATTCTGAATGCCAAATACATGCTGGAGACGGTAAAGTAATATATCATGGTCTATTGTGTCAAATGTTGCAGATAAATCCAGGAGAGTGAGGACTGTAATCTTTCCACTATCCAAAGCTGAGAGAATGTCACTAAATACTTTCAGAAGAGTAGTTTCCGTAATGTGGCAAGGGCGATATGCAGACTGTACATTGCTAAAAAGACTGTTTGAATTCAAATGAGATACAAGCTAAGTTAGAACAACCTTTTCTAAAGATGTTTGATATGAAAGGGAGATTAGAAACTGGGCGGTAGTTCTTTAAATCGTTATGGTCCAGTGTTGGTTTCTTCAGCAGTGGCTTTACGGTCCAGTGTTGGTTTCTTCAGCAGTGGCTTTACGATGGCAGTTTTGAAAAATGATGGGAATTCCCCTGATAAGAAAGAAATATTAATAACATCAGTTAGTGAAGGCAATATTGGTTCTAAGCACTCAAGCAGCAGTGATGTCGGAATTGGATCAAGTTTACAAGACTTTAGTGCACTTTTCATCACGATTGTCCGTACTAAATCTATAGAAACAGGTTCAAATGCTCCTAACGGTTGTCGCTGACATTCTGCATCATACCTGTATGGTGACGAATCAGTTGAAATTGTTCTGTCAAGCGAATCTCTAATAGTTTGAACTTTGTCATTGAATAAATTTGCAAATTGGTCTGGTAGGTCTAGTGGAGAGAAGGTCGTTGGATGTGGTGTACATTTGTTCCTTGACATTAGTTTGTTAGTTATCTCGAAGAGCTCTCTGCAGCTGGAACTCTCCATGATCTTAGAACTAGTGGGATGATTTGGCTAAATGGACTATGTTTGTGACGTTCTTCTTAGCGGCTTCCTAGATTTGTCTATGAATAGTGAGTCTGGTGGAAAGCCAAAGCCTCTCTGCTTTTCGGCGATGTCTTTTAGCAGTGCGAAGCTGGTCCCTGTTATACCAAGGAGAACACTTTTTTATTGATACACTGCATTTGGTGGCTTGGGCATGTTTTTCAAGCAATGAACGCAGGCAGTTATCAAGTTGTTCCGCTGTTGGAACATGAACGCTATGAACTCTATCAAGTTCAAGACAGTTCAGCAGGATCAAGATAATTATGTTATATCTCAGTTAACTGAAGAATTTCTCTCTTGATTTCTTTGCAAAAAATGCTTCCCATAATGCAGGTTTAATGTTTTTGTACAAGTTAAGGAAAGTAAATAATCACCCTTCCCAACATTTGTCATCAAAGTAATTTTAATGAATTTAACTTAAAAACAAAAATATTTTCTAATGTGCTTGTAAAAGCTACTTTAATTTTTAACTTACTTCTATCCAAAAAATGTCTCCTTATTCAGAGTATTGTATATACAATCATATGCACATTTTATAGTAATCATTCGTATGATTCCGTTTCTCAAGTATACATTAGTATTTTATCTTCTCATTTGATTTATCCCATATTAATTTATTAACATAAACAAAGCAAGACAATGTTTGATAACTCATCTTAAGATGAATTAAGTAAACTATAAAGTAAAAAAGGTTCATTATAATACTAATTTTTACGAAAGTTGTGAAATTTGATCATTGTAAAAGCACAAGTTTTATTTCAACTATTATGTTGCAATACTTCAGATCGATCACTTTCCCCAGATATAATGTGAATTCAGTGCAAAGCAGTATGAATACATCCATTCCTATCATAACAAATATTCCTAACAAACCTTTTTTTCATTCTTTTTTCTTTTTTCCAAACCACATAGCTAAGTCTTCTAATTTTGGTCTTAAGATTGATCATCTGTGCATAGAACTTTAACATATCTAAAGAAGCTGTCAATGACATTTCGGAATTATTTTAAGTTGTAGGGTAATTTGTCTGCATATGGGGATAAAACTATATTATCTGTATGTGCACCTTAGATCAAAGGTTTTAACCTAATGTCTTAAACTATATACATGAAAGAAACAATAATGGATCACCGCAACTGCATGCAAAAGAAAAGTATTGTGAAACTTTGTTAACTGAATCAATAGCAAACTAAAAAAGTAAAGACATTTTAAAAACTGAAAGAAGCATATTACATACGTGTTGAAAAGGACGGGAGGATTTAAAACAATTTAGCAAAATGACTTGTGATCTTGGCATAAAACGTTCCTCAGAAAAACTGACACTCTGTAAGCTCCAGGTGAATGTGACCCTTTTATTCTGTATGAGTAGTAAGAAAAATATTTCTAAGGTGCCATCATATTTGCAACATTGGATATCAGATCACCAATAGTTTAATCTCGGATCAACTATATAACAAAAGCCTCATGCTGACAGAAACATCCATCTTTCATCCATCTTTCAGGAGTAGAAAAAACAAGATTTTCAAATGGCTAACAGAATGCAAACAGACATACACCGAGAACGCATACATACGCACACGCATGCTATAGTGAACGGATTAAACGTGTTATTTGTTTTACATAATTATTATGGACCGGACATGTTGTCACTTCTAACAGTCCTTTAGAGTGATCTAAGTTCTCTAATGAATCATTTGACTTTATATTAAGCATGTTTGACATTATGACAAAATTTAAAATAGAAAAAAATGCCCGTAGAAACCTTAACAAAAAATTCAAAAAATCTGTTCAATCTGTTTGATTGCTTCAACCAATTTGTCTACATAAGATGTTTATTTTATATAGTTTTATAAGAGTCACTTATCGAATTATACATGTATTAATATTCAAATCACTAATAAGAAACACTCAACTAAAGTCTATGTCAATATGGTCATGTCGGCGCAGTTACTTCAATTCAGGTAAATATTCAATGCAGTTATACAATTAAATAACCACAGGTTAACCAGTGTACATTTAATCATGGGACATTTGTCGCTGCAACTTAAATGTAAGTAGAAACTTCCAGACGAAAATGATTGACCGTGTTAACTTTTGCAAAACGGTGGCCAGTTACGAAACTGCTTCAGGAAGATACAATGTTGGGTCTAACAGAACAAATAACACGGTAGTACGCGTGTTTTCATCGTGCGATAATCGCTTTGGTTTATACTGGATCTCATTTTAAGTTGACCTCGTCCTAAAATATCCACATACTTTAATGATACTTTATACAGTAAGAATTTATTTTCACCCTTTTATAAATATTGACCTTTCAAGGGAAGATTCATATATTTGGTGCAAATAAAAGTAAATACTTGGCATTTAAAGGTGCTTATACAAATTCTAACAAGTGGCACGCATTACAGAAATGGTTGGTAATAAATACGTACCTGAGCTATATGATTTTTACTGTAAGCAAATATCTTCAGAATGATATTTTCGAAAGTCAAAAAATAATTAATGTTCATTTGGTTTATATTTTGTCAAGGTTAACACTCAGTTAATTAAACATTCGCTCGTTAAATATTTTAATTTACAACGTTACTATTCGACTTTTTCCGTCCATACCTAAGCAGTGCTCGAATGGACAGTTACCATGTGGAAAAGAAGCCATTCAATGAATCTGAAAACACACACACACACACACACACACAGGCACGTACACACAGACAGGTACACACACACACACACACACATATATATATATATATATATATATATATATATATATATATATATATATATATATATATATATATATATAAGCTATTATACCTCAAAAGAAAATAAAACATACGTATTTTCATTAATGGTTGACATACCATTTAATACCGTTTAATACGTTGAATATTATTTCTAAACACTAACTTAAAAGGTATGTTATGCAGACATCTAGCTAAACATCTTCTACCAAAAGTCATCAATTTGGAAAATATCACCCGGATACATTATGTGTATATTTTCAGGGAGTTGAATCTATTGCCAAGAAACGAAAAGAGACGAATATGTCCCGATTGTTATTTTGTCACGCAGAAAAGGAAGGACTGCTTTTCTTCACCAATAACAAACTGTACATTTCTCGTACAGGAAACAATAGTGACCTGTAATATAGTGCAAATACATGTAGATCAGGTGCAATGCACGCGATATATTTTATGTGACACATCTGTGAATGAATTCAAATATTGGATAGTCTACTTGAAGTAATCTTTAATGTATGATGCATGTCAGGACAACACAAAATACGTTGGCGGTGTTAGAAAAGAATAAACTGTTTAATTCGACTTTTCTAGTTTGATTCTCTCAACCAACACGTATTCTCTATCCGGGCAAGCGTAAAATCATACTTATTTGAAAATTAGGAATTTTAATATCTTTAGCGATTGAATTATTGACCATTAAAGGTATAACAAAAATGACATAAGAGTTCATGCTTACGAACAAAAGTTGAGTCCATATTGACTGAAAGAGTGTACCTAAGTCACTTTGAGTTTAAATAATATAGAATGACTTCAATAATTGCCTGTTTAATAATAATAATAATAATAATAATAATAATAATAATAATAATAATAATAATGAGAGCTTTGTAAAGCGCCTAATGTTAAAAGCTATAAGCGCTTTATAATATATATAATGATATGACTACAATAACATAAAACGCCATGAAATTAGAAAACATAAGAAATGATGAAAATATTTCAGGTACGAAACATTATTAGGTCTTTAAGTTTGCAGTAGAAAAAGGTGACTTTTAAGAGCACTTTTGAAAGGGATTATTGTGTCTTTGTGTCTAATTTAAATGGGCAATTTGTTCCATGTTGCTAGTAGTCGGCCCTGTTATGCTAAATAATGTTGTCCAAATGACATCGTTTTCGTAGTGGGAATAATGAGTATACGTTGTCAGAAAAGGATCGTAAGTATTTTGCTGGTGTGTATACATGGGTGAGGCCAGATAGGTAGGTTGGACTAGTCAGTGAAACATAGCACAGAGAACAAATTGTGTGTTTGATTCTGGATCGAATGAAAAGCCAGTGTAGGGTACATAACACGGGGAGGTGTGCTGTGATCGTGGTACTCTAAGGATGATCCGAGCAGCTGCGTTTACCTTTTGATATTGAGACGAACCAGACATAATTGAGTTACAGTAGTCCAAGTTTCAAAATACTAAAGAACACACAAGTGTTTAAGTGGCATCAACCGAAAGATATTTACGAATGGAGCTGATGTTTATCAGTTCATGATATGCAGCATTGCATGTGTTCATGACATGTTGCTGCAGTGTGAGTGTTTTGACCGTAGTAAGACCTACATTTCGTACTAAATATGTGAATTCAATATTAAGAGTTAAAGATATGTATTGTTTGAGGTAAAGGATGTGAATGAAAAAGTCTTTATTATGTGATCGTAAAGGCCTTGGTTTTGTTATCATTCATCTGGTGATTGTTACATGTCATCCATGATTCCCTAAATGCACATGTCCGCTCCTTTAATGGTAGCATCAACTCTAGTTGGGTGGCTAGATTTATATATTTGGGTGTCACCAGCGTCCAATTGGTTTGACACTAGGTGATGGTTTGTGACACATGAGAGCGGCTGAATGTAAGGAATGTAGAGAACAGATTAACCAACAGGCCCCTATGGAACACCACAACATAGATCAACTGGGCTGGAGTGTATTTCATTTGCAGACACAATTTGTGCCCTGTTGGCCAAGTTTGACTTGAACAAACGTCAGACAGTACTGAGAATGCCAAATTCCCTTTTGGAGATGGTGAAATAATATATCATGGTCTATTGTGTGTTACGTGCTTAGGCTCGAATAAACCGTAAAATAGAAAGAGTGAAAATAACAAGCTTGTAAAAACTTAATAAACAATTTATTGAGTACAAATATTTTTCAGAAAAGAAAAATAATCTTACGGTTTTAAGAGTCAATTCCAAAATTAATCCATAAATAATTCACGATGTAATCCACTAGTGAAATTGCAAAAGTCCTGGTAATAAAATGTCCTAAATATTCCCAGTTCCAATCTTAGTGAAGTATCCAAGATGGAAGACGATGTCACGTGATTAAGTCAGTTCTGGTCTTATGAAATTCAATGAGCACGAATGTTTTCCAGATAAATAACACAATAAATCTTCTTGATCCAAACGAATTGAAATAATTTCCAATACAAGGTAAGTTAAAAATAACTCAAAACAAAACAACTTAATATTCTAACAGCCCAGACTCTATTAAATAGTTCGCTCCCAAAATTATAATTTATATACCTGTTTTTACGTAAACAGGGGAGGGGTCACATGATCTTCTAGAATCTTTAGAACAAATTTACGTTCACAAAAACACGTACACACCATATGATCTAAGAATCAGTTATTTTTACTCTCAAGAACTAAAAAAAAGATGTTGACAACAAAGCTCCATAATGTCCTTGGAATCAGCCAATCATTTTAAAAGCTTGTTTACAAACTCTGAAGCAAGGTCAGAAATGAGGTCAACATCTGGTGTTTATATACAGGTCATCCCACTGTTTAAAACAAAATATCTCCCAATTAATGAATTTTAAACTTAATATGTCACATTTTAATCTGACAAAAGAACAATTAAAACAAAAATAAATGACTTAAATCAAATATACGTAAGATCTTCCCCCATAAAATAAAAGGAAAGGTGTATATGATAAAACCTTCTTTTCATCACAAACCAATTTCCGTCTGTAGTTAAAAGAACTAGTATAAATTACACAGTGTATATGATATAATATATTGTTATACACGGGAAAGAGCGTCTGCTAGTAAATTATCTTTTCCCTTCATGCACCGGATGTCAAGATTTTATTCCTTCAATAACAAACTACATCTTAATAATCTTTCATTTTTATTTTTCATCTTGCTGATGAAAGTAAGTGGGTTGTGGTCACTAAAAACTATAATCGAATAAGGAGCTGAACTAAGATAAACTTCAAAATGTTGTAATGCCAAAATCAATGTCAAACATTCCTTCTCGATAGTTGAATAATTTCTCTAGTGCTTATTTAATTTCTTTGAAAAATAGCACACTGGATGTTCAATACCATTTTTGTCTTCTTGAATTAAAACTGCTCCAGCACCAACATTAGTTGCATCGACAGATAATTTCAAAGACTCACTGAAATTTGGAGCTGCAAGAACTGGTGCTGTTTCAAGTATGGCTTTTAACTTGTCAAAAGCCTCCTGACATTTTTCAGTCCAAAAGAACTTGTTCTTCTTCTTCTTCAATAAATTTGTCAAGGGTTCAGCAATTATAGAAAAATCGGAACAAAATTTCAAATAGTATCCGGCCATACCTAAAAAGCGCATCAGTTGCTTTCTATTTTCATGCACAGGGAATTTAGAAATAGCCTCAACCTTAGCATGTATTGGTTTAACTTGTCCATGTCCCACAATATGTCCTAAGAAAGTCACACTAGCACGGCAGAACTCACTTTTAGATAAGTTAGCTGTCAAACATGCATCAGTGAGTCTGTCAAAGAATTTTAAAATAGTTGCTAGATGTTCTATCCAGGTGTCATTGTAGACGAATACGTCATGTATATAGGCATCACAATTTTCTAGACCAGAGGTGATCATATTCATGAGACGTTGAAATGTACTTGCTGACATTTTCATCCCGAATGGCATTATTTTATATTGGTTAAGTCCATCTGGAGTCACAAATGTCGAGACTTCCTTTGCTCTTTCCGTTAGTGGAATCTACCAAAATCCTTTCAGAAGGTCAAATTTGGTGACATACTTGGCATTCCCGATCTTATCAATACAATCGTCAATTCTTGGTAATGGGAATGAATCTGTTTTTGTCACACTGTTCATCTTCCTATAATCAGTGCACATACGGAAAGTTTTATCTGGTTTTGGAACAAGTATGCATGGTGAACTCCAATCACTTTTACTAGGTTCGATGAAATCATTCTCCAGCAAATATTGAATTTCCTTTTTTAAGTATTCCTGTTTGAGTGGATTCATCCTTTATGGATGTTGTTTGACAGGTTTGGAATTTACAATTTCATCGTCATGAAAAATTGTGTTTGTCCTTGTAGAAACATCGAGAAATAAGTGCTCATATTCAAATAATAACTGTTTCAGTTCATTTCTTTCTTGCACTTGCAAATGTGAAAGTTTCTGGTCTAGATCTTTCATAATTTCTGAATTAAAATGATTCGTCATTTCAATATCAGTAGGATCTGATGAAATTTCTTCACTGAATGGGACATGTACAAATAAATTAATTACATTTTTAACATGGCTATCTCTTTCAATATACCCGTTTAGCATGGTTATATGACAGAGTTGTTTTTGTCTGCGCCTCCCAGGAGAATTTATGATGTAATTTAAATCATTAATTTTCCTGTCAACTGTGTAGTAACCATATTATTTGGCCTGAAGAGGATTTTGTGGCATTGGCAAGAGAGCCAGGACTCTATCACCAGGCTGAAAACTCCTTTCCTTTGATTTTGTATCATATCTTGATTTCATTTTAGATTGAGCAGAGTGCAGATTTGCTCTTGTGACCTCACAAGCCTTTGACAACTTGTATCTAAAATCAGAAACATAATCAAGAAGATTGATCTCAGTATCTTCATTAGAGAGAAGTTTATCTTTCAATAACTCCAATGGTTCACGCACAGTGTGTCCAAACACCAGTTCAAAGGGACTGAAGCCTACAGATTCTTGAACTGATTCTCTAACAGCAAACAACAGTAAATGGATGCCTTCATCCCAATTTTTATTCGTATCAAAACTATATGATCGGATCATATTTTTCAAAGTCTGATGGAATCTTTCTAATGCCCCTTGGCTCTCAGGGTGATAGGCAGAAGATTTGAATTGCCTAAGCCAAATTCATACACAACTTTTTGGAAAATTCCAGACATGAAGATTGAACCTTGATCAGATTGAACAGATTTGGGAAGGCCATACTGAGTAAAAAAAAACTTTATCAAAGCTTTTACTATTGTTTTAGATTTTATATTCCTCAGCCAAATTGCCTCTGGAAACCTTGTTGAGGTACACAACATGGTCAACAGGTATTGGTTACCTGACTTGGTCTTGGGTAAGGGACCTACACAATCTACCATAATTCTACTAAATGGTTCGTCAAAGGCAGGAATAGGTTGTAGATGAGCCTTAGGTATCTTCTGATTGGGTGTTCCTACCATTTGACAAGTATGACAAGATCTACAGTATTTGGCAACATCACTTTTGATTTTTGGCCAATAGAAGTGAGTCAAGATCTTGTGATAAATTTTATTAATCCCTAACTGACTAGCCATAGGAGTGCATGGGCCAGATTAAGTATTTCCTGTCTTTGAGGTTTTGGAACTACTATTTTATAGTTCACCGACAACTCATCACCAGCAGGTACCTCGGGAGGTCTCCATTTTCTCATAAGAATTCCATTTTTAATGAAAAAACAAACAGGAACTTCAGAAACTTAAGTCTCACTTATGGCCCTTTGAAACAAACAGGAGATCTCAGTATCGTTTTTTTGTTCGACGACAAGTGACTGTCGTTTATCACCCTGATTAGAATAAAGAGAATGAGTTGTTAAAAGAGGATCACTATGATCAATACCTTCTGATTGATCCAAACAAGGAGTAAAAGTGACCTCATCCAAAGCGTGACCTATACAAGTCACAGCTAAAGGAATACTGCCTCCATCAACATAATTCTCAAGAGCTTTCTTTGCCATAGTTCTGGTAACTGCACAAGCTTGAAATATATCAGGAAATTCTTTTTCAATTGGATCAACGTTCTGATCCAAATCAGGCTTATCAGTTACAAGTGGATTAACCACAACCTTGGCTTCAGCTAAGTTGTTGCCTAGCAATAAATGAATGCCCTCTACGGGTAAAACCGAGACTGTTCCGAGTGTCACAGGTCCTGATACTAAGTCTGATGACAAATTTACACAATGGAGAGGAACATTAACAAAGCAGCACTCTACTACCTGAACATGAACACTTTCATCAGAAGAAGACTTCTCAGAAAAAGGCAAAGTACCTGACAATAAATGTCTCTGAGAAGCTCCTGTGTCCCTTAAAATTTTAACAGGGGTGGGATTGACTGTATCACCCAAGAGTGATATAGAACCCTTCGATATGAATGGTTCATAATTCTCCATAATAAAATCAGACTGGCATTTATTAGACCCAACAAATGTATTGCTTTGAATACATGACCGTGACCTCGACCTCTTAGAAATAAGAGCATTTGGAACAGGTCTGTCTTGATTCTGATGCATATTGTTCAATTTCTAGCAATCAGAAATAACGTGTCCTTTTTTGTTGCAATCGGTACACGTCGGAAGAGACAAGGATCTAGACTCAAGCTTCTCTGAAGTTTGATGTTTGAAAGTTGTTCTAGTTTGAGTTTTAGATGGGTTTGTATTAGGCTGAAATACTTTTCTGCCAGAAGACTGTTGAGTAGAAGTATTGTTAACAAATGGAACTTTATGTGTCAAAGAATATTCGTCAGCACCTCGAGCAGCATTCTCTAGGTTTCAATCCTATTCTCATCAAGATAAGACTTAACGTCACTATAGACAGTTTTTGAACTCTTCAATTAATATAATTTGCTTGAGATTTCGATAATCTTCTTCGACTTTCTTGGCTAAGCACCATCTATCTAACAACTGCTCTTTTTCTCTAGCAATGTCGACCTGAGTTTGTCCAGCTTCTTTTCTGTAATTTCTGAATTTTTGCCGATAAGCTTCAGGGACTAACTCATAACCCCTTAGAATGCATCCTTTAACCACATCATAGTCACCACTTTTGGTGTACGGACAGTGAAGTGTAAATCTCACTATCCTTACCAGTGAGCACACATTGCAGTAACTGAGTCCAATGCTCCTTTGGCCACTTTAACTTTTCTGCAACGTTTTCAAAACGAATGAAGTATTTGTCTACTTAGTTTTCTCTGAAAGGGAGCACTAATCTAGTATTCGTTGCTATATCAAAACGTAAATATGGATTTGAAGTATGAAGGTGTTTTTCACTTGCCAGCTCTATTTCTTTCATTTTAATTTGATATTCCCTTTCCTCCTTCTCTCTCTCTCTCTCTCTCTCTCTCTCTCTCTCTCTCTCTCTCTCTCTCTCTCTCTCTCTCTCTCTCTCTCTCTCTTATCAATTTGTTTTTATTGTAACCGAATGTGCTCTTTTGTAATTCAATATGCCTTTCTCTCTTCTCTTTGTCATATTGTAATTGTTTTTCTTTCTCCCTTTCTTGTCTCTCTCTCCTCTTTGTCATATTGTAATTTTTTTCTTTCTCCCTTTCTTGTCTCTCTCTCTCTCCTTTTCTCGAAATTCCAGCTTCTTCAACTCTAATTCCATCTGGAATTTTAATTCTAATTCCTTTATTTTTTCCGAAACATTTTTTTCTACCAAATATTGGACCAAAATCTTTTTGATATCTTGTTTCGTTAAAGAAGCCTTAACTTCAGACAGATCAGATTTTCTGGCAAGTTGAATCAACTCATCTTTTATGAAAAGATCTAATTGCTCCTAAGTAGGATTAAAAAGAAATATTTCTACTTTAGATGTCATTTTAATAGAAGCCTGTCAGTCTCACTAAAGATTTTAAAAAAATTCCAAAAACTAGGGGAATTCAAATTTAAAACAAACGTTTTCTGAAAGAAATATTTTAGCTAAATTCCAATTGATCCCAATCTCGGACGAGATCCCGAATTTCTATGTTACGTGCTTAGGCTCGAATAAACAGTAACATAGAAATAGTGAAAATAACAAGCTTATAAAAAGTTAATAAACAATTTATTGAGTACAAATATTTTTCAGAAAAGAAAAATGAACTTACGGTTTTAAGAATCAAATCCAAAATTAATCCAAAAAATAATTCACGATATAATCCACTAGCGAAATTGCAAAAGTACTTGTAATAAAATGTCCTAAATATTCCCAGTTCCAATCTTAGTGAAGTATCCAAGATGGAAGACGATGTTACGTGATAAAGTCAGTTCTGGTCTTATAAAATTCAATGAGCACAAATGTTTTCAGATAAATAACACAATAAATCTTCTTGATCCAAACGAATTGAAATAATTTCCAGTACAAGGTAAGTTAAAAATAACTCAAAACAACACAACTTAATATTCTAACAGCCCAGACTCTACTAAATTATAATTTATATACCTGTTTTTACGTAAACAGGGAAAGGGTCACATGATCTTCTAGTACAGGGGTCACCAACCTTTCTGATACTGAGAGCTACTTCATGGGTACTGAGTCATACGAAGGGCTACCAGTTTGATACACTCTTCTGAAATAACAAATTTGCTTAGTTTGCCTTATACATTATTAATAATGTGAAGACTCTGAACACGTTAATGATTTCTCACAATAATTACCAACAACGACAAGGTGGGAAACGTGTATCAATATTCAGCACTTTATTTCTATTTATCTCAGTAATTGTTAAATTTTCAGATGATCACTTACATTACATTTCTTAGGAAAAATGTCCCATTTTTACTAGCCACTGACAAACCTTTTAAACAAATCATGAACTATGTTGCACCATGTTTCAAAACGTTATCAATTATGTACATTGTAATGTCTGTAATGTAGTGAAAAAACTTAAATATTTTTAAATAAATCTTGTCACATTTTGAACTAATGACCAAATCTGCTGTATTTTTAACAAAATAATAACTGTTACATGTCATGAACACACATTTTAAATTGCACAATTCTTCAATATTTTAATGAAACTTTGCCATGGCTCTGACATGTTGCCACTGACATCTGGTATACTTTTCTTTGTTAACGGGAAGACTGGCATTGCATGCTGTTTACCATTGTATTGTAATCTGTTGTGTAACTTGACACTGCAACTGTGAATGACTCTTTCAGATGTGGATCAGTGAGGCGTGTTCTGTGTTTGTTCTTGATGAAGTTCATGTCCGAAAATGCTGATTCACATAGGTAGAACCAAACAGACTGGCAACCTTCATAGCTGCTGTACACACACCACCGTACTTCTCTGTGTCAACAAGGCACCAAACGTTTGGTGCAGCCTGGTAGATTTTGAGGTGGAGGTAATTTTGCAATGTTATGATTTCAATCTCCACCTGTCCAGTATCCAAGTTGAACGTTGTACTTAGTTGCTCAGCAAAGCTTGTTGCATCCACATTTATGAAAGGATTGGAAATAAATGATACACATGGCTCAAGCTGATCAAGGTCACAAAACCTATTCTCAAACTCTTGCCCAAGTTTGTTTATGACTTCACAGTACTTCTCTGCAACTTTGTCAAATGTATCAGATGCAGAAGCATTGTCTTTCAGCACTGACTGCACAGAGGGAAAGTGCAGCACCTTTTTTCTCTGTATATCCACAGAGAAAATGTTAATTTTGGCTTTAAATGCATTTAAAGCACTTATCATATTAACAACAGTCTTGCCTTTATCTTGCAGCTCGCAGTTCAAGTGGTTTAGTTTCCCAGTAATGTCCGTCAAACAAATGCAAGGTCAAGTGTCCACTCTGTGTCCTCTAGCAGTGAGACGTCTTCGCCTTTGGACTGCGTGAACTCTTTGATTTCACCTAAAAGTGACAACAAACGAAGTAAAACTCGTCCTCTGGTGAGCCATCTGATTTATGTGTGTAGTAGCAGGTCACCATATTCAGCTGCCATCTCCTCCAATAGCACTTTGAAAATCCTGTGCTGGTTTGCTTTGGAGCGGATATTGTTTATGATTTTCACAACGGGAGTCATCACGTGCCCAAAGCCGATCACTTTGGCACACAATGCCTGCTGGTGAATGATGCAGTGGTAATGCAGAAATTTTGGGAAGTCTGGGTCACCTTTACAGTGAGCGATGAAACCTGCATGTCGGCCAATCATAGCAGGAGCCCCATCTGTGGTCACCGCTACCAGCTTTTCCAATGGTACCTTTTTCTGCACGAAAAACTCCTTCACTGTGTTATAAATGTCAACTCCCCTAGTAGTTGTCTTTATGGGCAGTAGTGTCAGGAGTTTTTCTCTTGTGGAGAAATCTTCGAACACCATCCGGATAAAAACCATCAGCTGCGCTGTACTACTGCTGTCCACGGACTCGTCGCACTGAATGCTAAACCACCTGCACCTCGCCAGATCCCGGTCCAGCTGATCGACCAAGTTACTGGACAAAGCTGACACTCGTCTAGCCATCGTAGATGCCCCCAGTTGGACCTCAGAGAGAGAGAGAGAGTGGCAATTACATCGGTTCCATATTTCTCGTCCTTAAGTGCAGTGTTAGCAATTATCATCATTGCTTCTTTGACAACTTCTCCGTCTAAAAATGCCTTCTTCTTCTTGATCAGGAAATGCGTAGCTCTAAAAGAGGCTTCGGTTGCTTTTTGTGACTTTTTCGCCGGCCTTGTGAAAAAAGACTGTCTCTTACCCAAAGCTGTCTTTAGCTCAAGGGCTTTTTCTGCCCGTAGTGCGCTTCCCGGTGGGTAGTTAGCATTGTAGTTTTTGTGATTCGTAGTAAAGTGTCTCTCCACATTGTGCCGCTTTGCCGTTGCCACTGTCGCTCCGCATATAAGACCCAAGCAGGTTTCTTTCACAGTCGTAGAAAAGAACTCCGACTCCCATTCGTTTCGAAAGTGATCGGTTTGCTTTCTTTTTTCTGCCATGTTTTTGGGGTAAGAAACTGTGTTCAGCGCCAATCTTCGTTGCGCCCGCTAGCTTACTCTCCACGAGCACTGTATTGTCATACGCACAATACTGACCTTCGAACTGGAATACGTCAGAGTTCACGTAAACTTATCTAAACTTCATGTATAAGAAACATATTTTTAAGATATTGTCATTTTATAAATCTATATAAATGCAAGTGTGATTAAAAACAAAATAGCAACAGAATAAAATACAATTTTATACGCAGCTGAGTTGTGCTACTTTTAGAACAGGCATGTGGGCGACTCATGTGTTCTTTGGAGGCGACCTGGTGCCCGCGGGCACCGTGTTGGTGACCCCTGTTCTAGAATCTTTAGAACAAATTTACGTTCACAAAAACATGTACACACCATATGATCTAAGAATCAGTTATTTTTACTCTCAAGAACTAACAATAAAAAGATGTTGACAACAAAGCTCCATAATGTCCTTGGAATCAGCCAATCATTTTAAAAGTTTGTTTACAAACTCTGAAGCAAGGTCAGAAATGAGGTCAACAGCTGATGTTTATTTACAGATCATCCCACTTTTTAAAAAAATATCTCCCAATTAACGAATTTTAAACTTAAAATGTCAAATTTGAATCTTACAAACAAACAATTAAAACAAAAATAAATGACTTAAATCAAATATACGTAACATGTGTCAAATGCTGTAGACAAATCAAGGAGGCTGAGGACTTTACTTTTTTCCACTATCAGAAGCAGAGAGAATGTCATTAACTACTTTCAAAGAGTAGTTTCAGTACGGTGGCAGGGGCGATATGCAGACTGTATATTGCTAAAAAAAAATGAGTTCAGATGACATACAAGATGGGTTAGAATAACTTTTTCTAAGATTGTTTATATGACAAAGATTAGAATCTTTAGTTCTTTAAATCGTTATGGTCGAGTGTTAGTTTGTTCAGCATAGGCTTTACAATGGTAGTTTTGAGAAATGATGGGGATTCTGCAGATGAGAGAGAGAGAGAGAGAGAGAGAGAGAGAGAGAGAGAGAGAGAGAAAGAGAGAGAGAGAGAGAGAGAGAGAGAGAGAGAGAGAGAGAGAGAGAGAGAGAGAGATTAATAACATCAGTTAGTGAAGGTAATATTGCACTCTTCATCATTATTGTCCGTACTAAATTCATAGAGACAGTTTCAAATCTTCCTAACGGTTGTCGCTGAAATTCTGTATTTCAACTGTATGCTGATGACGAGTCAATTTAAATTGTGTTATCAAGCTTCTAATGGTTTGTGCCTTGTCACGGAAGAAATTTACAAACAGGTCAGGAAGGTCTACTGGAGAGAATGTAGTTGGCTGTGATGTGCATTTGTCCCTGGACATTAGTTAGTAATCTCGACGGGCTCTTTGCAGCTGCAACTTTCCTTGATCTTAGTAATGTAGTTGGATAATTTAGCTAAATGAATTATGTTTGTGAAATACTTCAAAGCGGATTGATTGGTTGCTCGATGTGTTTTCGTATTTTATGATTCTCTCGCCTAATAGTTAGAAGGCTAGTTTTCAAACCCGTGTATGCCGAGCTTAAGTTCTTTGTTTCAAATCGATTGATCGATAACTACTGTGCCAAAATGTATGTATGTTTTTATTTACATTTACATACACGCATACTGTAATATACACTCAACATGAGGTAACCTGAACAAAACCCACACTTTTGGACTGACACCAATAATCGTTTACATTTTGTCAGAAAAAAATTTATACCTGTTGTTGATTTTTTCAGATGTCATTAAAATATTTATTTAAACTCACTGTCAGTTGAATAGTGTACGACATCGGTGCCATCTCGCTGGATGGGACCTACAATTGTGGTCGTGCAGGATTTTGCTTTTATTGGTTTTAATCGGCAGTTAGACTACCCGTGCGGTTTCTAACCTGCGTTTTTTCGACTTGAAATCCGCCGTTCTACCAAATGAGCTACCGCGTCCACCTTTCACTTCAAATTATATGAAAATATAATACATGATATAACGTAATTTTACAGCGTACGTCTTTCTGTTTCTATCGTTTTCTTATCAAGCCTAGTACTCCTCTTGACCGGAGGTTTGGGCATGATGTATGACTGAAACTTGTTAAGCATTTTTTAAATAAACAATTGTATCATATTTTCTTTCAATATATGTTGTTTCGCAATACAAACGTGTCAATGGTAAACGTAGGGATCCTCTTTCATATTGCGTTTCGGCGATGACACAACAACACTCTCAAGAGAAGCGCCGATTGAGTTGATCTAACTCAGCCAATAACTGATTAGCTTTTCCATTGCTCCTTTCTTCCGCCTAATCAAATGCGAGGCTTTCTCGACATGTTTTCCAACGTTGGTTACTAAATTCCTGCGGCTAGGTCATGCAATCCTGATGGCTCTTATTGCATGTAAAAAATGCTGCGGTGTTATCCATGCTTAAATTTGTACAACTTTCATCTTCTCAAACATCTCCACTTACTTGTGAAAATAACGTTTGTACTCTTCTCGTGTCAAGATTATTTTATTTGTATTGTTTGCTGGTTTTCTTTTCGATGATCATATGTTATGTATATTTTACTTTATTGACTTCATTTTAAATTCAAGTTTATGGGCTGACCTGAGTAGTAACATTGATTTCATAAACAACATAATACATTACTAAAGTTACTCTGTGGGTATAGATTAAATATTAGAATCATTATCAATGGAGCAAATATGTTTATCTTACTCTGGGTATAAGCTATTTTTAGTAACCATGGAGAACCTGGTGTACCTTATCTTTTTGACAAATTTGAAGGTTCTAAAAATGTGCTTTAGATACTAATTCTGGTTTTGGTATCGTGCCTTAAACTATTATATAATGATATCAACTTGAAAAAAACACCCATTCTTGCATTAAAATCTGAAACAACAATTCCTATTGTTGTGTTCAGTTTAGTTTTGGATTTATTTATTTATTTATTTATTTATTTATTTATTTATTTATTTATTTATTTATTTATTTAAATTAGTATTCACTGGAGTTAAAAATTTCTTAATTATATCCTTGAGAACCTGGTGTACCTGATGTTTTCCATGTTTCGTTCTTATAAACTGAGTCATATACCTTATCTTTTTAACAAATTTGAATGTTCTAGAAATTAACTTTAGACACCAATCCTAGTTTTTGTATGTTGCCTTAGACCAGGGGTCACCAACAAGGTGCCCGCGGGCACCAGGTCGCCCCCAAAGACTACATGAGTCGCCCGCATGCCTGTTCTAAAAGTAGCACAACTCAGCTGCGTATAAAATTGTATTTTATTCTGTTGCTATTTTGTTTTTAATCACACTTGCATTTATATAGATTTATAAAATGACAATATCTTAAAAATATGTTTCTTATACATGAAGTTTAGATAAGTTTACGTGAACTCTGACGTATTCCAGTTCGAAGGTCAGTATTGTGCGTGTGACAATACAGTGCTTGTGGAGAGTAAGCTAGCGGGCGCAACGAAGATTGGCGCTGAGTGCAGTTTCTTACCCCAAAAACATGGCAGAAAAAAGAAAGCAAACCTATCACTTTCGCAACGAATGGGAGTCGGAGTTCTTTTCTACGACTGTGAAAGAAACCTGCTTGGGTCTTATATGCGGAGCGACTGTGGCAATGGCAAAGCGGCACAATGTGGAGAGACACTTTACTACGAATCACAAAAACTACAATGCTAACTACCCACCGGGAAGCGTACTACGGGCAGAAAAAGCCCTTGAGCTAAAGACAGCTTTGGGTAAGCGACAGTCTTTTTTCACAAGGCCGGCGAAAATGTCACAAAAAGAAACCGAAGCCTCTTTTAGAGCTACGCATTTCCTGATCAAGAAGAAGAAGGCATTTTCAGACGGAGAAGTTGTCAAAGAAGCAATGATGATAATTGCTAACACTGCACTTAAAGACGAGAAATATGGAACCGATGTAATCGCCACTCTCTATCGCTCTCTCTCTGACGTCCAACTGGGGGCATCTACGATGGCTAGACGAGTGTCAGCTTTGTCCAGTAACTTGGTCGATCAGCTGGACCGGGATCTGGCGAGGTGCAGGTGGTTTAGCATTCAGTGCGACGAGTCCGTGGACAGCAGTAGTACAGCGCAGCTGATGGTTTTTATCCGGATGGTGTTCGAAGATTTCTCCACAAGAGCAAAACTCCTGACACTACTGCCCATAAAGACAACTACTAGGGGAGTTGACATTTATAACACAGTGAAGGAGTTTTTCGTGCAGAAAAAGGTACCATTGGAAAAGCTGGTAGCGGTGACCACAGATGGGGCTCCTGCTATGATTGGCCGACATGCAGGTTTCATCGCTCACTGTAAAGGTGACCCAGACTTCCCAAAATTTCTGCATTACCACTGCATCATTCACCAGCAGGCATTGTGTGCCAAAGTGATCGGCTTTGGGCACGTGATGACTCCCGTTGTGAAAATCATAAACAATATCCGCTCCAAAGCAAACCAGCACAGGATTTTCAAAGTGCTATTGGAGGAGATGGCAGCTGAATATGGTGACCTGCTACTACACACAGAAATCAGATGGCTCACCAGAGGACGAGTTTTACTTCGTTTGTTGTCACTTTTAGGTGAAATCAAAGAGTTCACGCAGTCCAAAGGCGAAGACGTCTCACTGCTAGAGGACACAGAGTGGACACTTGACCTTGCATTTGTTTGACGGACATTACTGGGAAACTAAACCACTTGATCTGCGAGCTGCAAGATAAAGGCAAGACTGTTGTTAATATGATAAGTGCTTTAAATGCATTTAAAGCCAAAATTAACATTTTCTCTGTGGATATACAGAGAAAAAAGGTGCTGCACTTTCCCTCTGTGCAGTCAGTGCTGAAAGACAATGCTTATGCATCTGATACATTTGACAAAGTTGCAGACAAGTACTGTGAAGTCATAAACAAACTTGGGCAAGAGTTTGAGAATAGGTTTTGTGACCTTGATCAGCTTGAGCCATGTGTATCATTTATTTCCAATCCTTTCATAAATGTGGATGCAACAAGCTTTGCTGAGCAACTAAGTACAACGTTCAACTTGGATACTGGACAGGTGGAGATTGAAATCATAACATTGCAAAATTACCCCCACCTCAAAATCTACCAGGCTGCACCAAACTTTTGGTGCCTTGTTGACACAGAGAAGTACGTTGGTGTGTGTACAGCAGCTATGAATGTTGCCAGTCTGTTTGGTTCTACCTATGTGAATCAGCATTTTCGGACATGAACTTCATCAAGAACAAACACAGAACACGCCTCACTGATCCACATCTGAAAGAGTCATTCACAGTTGCAGTGTCAAGTTACACAACAGATTACAATACAATGGTAAACAGCATGCAATGCCAGTCTTCCCCCTAACAAAGAAAATTATACCAGATGTCAGTGGCAACATGTCAGAGCCATGGCAAAGTTTCATTAAAATATTGAAGAATTGTGCAATTTAAAATGTGTGTTCATGACATGTAACAGTTATTATTTTGTTAAAAATACAGCAGATTTGGTCATTAGTTCAAAATGTGACAAGATTTATTTAAAAATATTTAAGTATTTTCACTACATTACAGACATTACAATGTACATAATTGATAACGTTTTGAAACATGGTGCAACACAGTTCATGATTTGTTTAAAAGGTTTGTCAGTGGCTAGTGAAAATGGGACATTTTTCCTAAGAAATGTAATGTAAGTGATCATCTGAAAATTGAACAATTACTGAGATAAATAGAAATAAAGTGCTGAATCTTGATATCTGTTTCCCACCTTGTCATTGTTGGTAATTATTGTGAGAAATCATTAACGTGTTCAGAGTCTTCACATTATTAATAATGTATAAGGCAAACTCAGCAAATTTGTTATTTCAGAAGAGTGTATCAAACTGGTAGCCCTTCGTATGACTCAGTACCCATGAAGTAGCTCTCAGTATCAAAAAGGTTGGTGACCCCTGCCTTTGACTATTATATAATGATATCAACTTGAAAAAACACCCATTCTTGCATTAAAATGCTAATCGACAGAGATAAACAAGTTATTTGATGTTTTACTTCAGTCACAGAATTTAGTCTAATTTATTTCGTGTATTTTTCACATGAACCTTTAGAAACACGTAGACGGAAATTTAAAACGAATTACGAAACTGAAGTGAGTGATACGCAAATAAACATATATCCTGTTTTAGCGACTACAGCAAGCAAGTTTAACACTTTTTATTTGTATATAAGTAAAGCGTGTGATTACTCTTCACAAAACTATTTATGCAAATAATACGATTAAACTGTCCCCAAATTGTATGGCTAGACAAACAATACCTTATGAATATCTGAACCTTCTGAAATGTCATTCGATATAGCAGACAATTATTTCAACATGAATGCGATTACATTGTTGGGAGAGTACAATAAATAATGTTTAATAGTAGACAAATAGGTACATAGCTGAAATAGTTCAAGTTCAAATATTGAATGTATGGAAATAACAATCGCATATAAACTCACCTTAGGTAAAAATCTCAAAGACCTGCATATCTTATATTTTACAAACTTTGACATATCAAATGACGCTTTCAGATCGCATAAATACCTGTATAAGATATAACGGCATTTACATATGCAAGTTTAACAAAGAATAATTTTCTTTTCAAACTATGCAGGATATGTTCTTCGATTTTCTATGCTTACATAAAAACATATTTTTTTCCCAAAAATATACTGATTATTCATTTAAATAATTTGGACATTAAAATGTTAGTTAAAGTAAACATATTTTGTCTTTGTGTATCTCTTTTCATTAAGTGTCAAATGGTATTGATTACACATTAACTGTTACATTAAGGTACACTATCTCTTCAAAGTTAAAATTAGCAGACGTCGTGCCAACGACTGTGCGATCGTCAGTAGCCATAGACAACCGTATGTATTAATGTAATCATCCTCCAAATGATATTATACGTCTTCCTTGTTTGAGCAACAGAGATTAAAAATATGATTCCCTGTGTCGAGTGTAAGTTATTGTGTAATAGTGAGTAAAAGCAAGTGTAGCACAAGTAAATTATTTAATGCTGACGAAAATGTTTTAATGTGTAATACATATGGACACACCACAGTAACCGACCAAAGTAGATCCAATGTAAGATTCGAACCGCACACTTTCAGTCGCAAATCTCTCATGTTAACCACCGAGGCACCACTGCTCCTGTCTCTATAATATGTGCAGAGAGTACGTAAACATGAACATGAAGAAAACCTGAGTATTTTTTTAACAAAGATATAGTGTGTAATTAAAGGAGTCATTTAACAGATCACAGTGTTTCGTCTGACATGACATTTCTCCTGGTGTTATTTTATCAACAAATGTACAACGTTGTAGCTATGGAGTTATTTGTACAAAGAGCTGCGAGGCGTATGGACTTCGGTCGCAATTATTACTTCCTGATCATTACCACTGAATGTATTCCCAATAAAGTTTTAGGTTTTAGAGTATTTTCCTCTTTTTTCGGGGGGTGGGGGTGGGGGAGATGTGATCGTTGGCTTGTATTCAGATATTTTTGGGATTGGTTTTAAAATATTGTGTACTATGAACACTATGGTCTGATTTGCTGTGGGTTTTTTTTTTCCCTGTGACAAATTGATTGCATTCCTCGCAACATTAGCACGAAGCCTATCAGTTTTTTCAAAATATTTTCTGATTAAACTAGGTATGATTCACATGTGTAATGGATTATTGGTGATATTTTTGTGATACTTTTTGATATCTAAAATCAGTCGTTTTATTGATAATAACCTACTGGGTATTATCGGGCATTTTGTGATGTAACTTAATGTATTAACGGTATTTGCTTTCTACATTCAGTATTATTTGTTGTATTCAGTTTAATTCAGTTTTGTTACATTAATAAGCGCACACCAGATTAGTGTATGTATGCGTAATGAGGTAATGCTTAAACCTAATCAAGGATTAAGTAGTGTGATTGCATAGACATGTATGTACTAAAGCAATGGTCGCGATCCAAATGATTACGTCTGGGTGGGGGGTCTTGGAGTGTGGCCAGGACTTTTCTTTCTTCTGAGAATGGCAAAACTTATACAAATGTGGAAACGGGGTCGTGAGGCTCAGAAATGTATAGGTTTCATGGGGAGAGGGGGGTGGGGGATGGCGGCCAAAATGGCTGTGATCTACTGCATGGTCAATTATCTTTCTCCTGCCTTCTCAAGTATTGTGTTTAAAAAGAATTTTATTTTAACATGTTGCTAGGTTCCTGTCTATCATGGATATCATACTAATGAGATGAATGCTTTCTGACTTTAAATATTACATTAAACTGCCCAACATAAGTCATAAGTCGGCACTCCTGATCCTTTTATTCCTTAAGCCATACTACTGAACCGGGTAATATCGAATACATACCAATAAATAACAGCACCGATAAAAATTAAGTTTCATGCCAAATCAATACAGCAGTCTAAATAACAAATGAATTACACAAATATTGAACGAATGGGGTTGGCACGGAGCATATGAAAGATAGGTCATATTCGTTGGTTACGTTATTTATCATTTGCGTGCCTCAGTTTGTAAAAAAAAGAAATAATGGACGAATTTCCTTCTAATTCAATGTAAAAAAAAGAAGAAACAATCTCACGAATTTTTTATCTTGTCTCAGTTTCCGCGTGTAGCGCGTGCTGACAACTTTCAGTGATCGTGTATCTACTAAATCGAAAAACTACCGCTTGGGAATGTTTATTTCAAGAAAAAGTAGGCCGATTGAATGTCATCATTGAGGAGCATTCGTGATGTAATTAAAATTATTTCATATGCATCGCAGATTGGTGATAAACTTAATCAAAGTCAGTCCTAGCCTTAAAATTTGAGAGGCAGAATTTACGGCGCACCATCCGCTAAGAAAGTTAAAAGTACACGCAAAAACGTACTGACATTGGTCATTTGAAATTTGCTCATCGTTTTGTTCTTGAGCAAGTTCATTGGTAATTATGCATGCATTGAGTAAATATACAGATTTTTGTTTTGGTACCCTTTCAGGCACGTCAGGGCCCTTTTTAAATTTTACCCCACCCCCTACGAACCCTTCCTGTTAAACAACAAAATGTTAGACCTGATCCGACCTTGATTATATGGCTCAGCACTTAATTATACAAGGCCTACCGCCTCTATCGCCTGACTGGATTTCGCCCATGGCTCGCCGCCAAATTCTACATTGATTATATCAGTCTTGCTTCTAGTACAACTGAAATGAATTGAGTTATATACAAGTTTTAAGTCCATACTTTACAGGTGAATCCCTGACCTATCATCAGTGTATGTATTATACGTATAATATGAACGTGTATATGATTATATATTAGCTAAATGCTGGGCTGCGTGAAAGATATTTGAAGAACAAATTCAGTGAAGGATACATTCATTACTACTACCACTACTACTACTAGTAATTGTTATCATTATTATTATTATTATTATTATTATTATTATTATTATTATTATCATTATTATTATTACTGACGGCACAAAATGTTGCAACTGAGATAAAGTATGATACCTGTCCAATAATTCAAATTATAAATTGTTAAAATGTTGATTTTATTGGAAAAGATGAAAAATAAAACTTTTAAATTGTGCATCGGTGTTGAATGAGAAAATTCTGAGGGTCAACATTCTGAAAGCGCTGGTGGAATTTTCCTATCCAACAGGAATGCATAATGAAGGATTCGTTTTCTTACAAAAATGAAACGAATAAAATCAAGCTAAATGATAAAAATGATGGTTAGTGTACATACTGAAGCAACTTATAATTTCAAACACTTAAAATATTGAATAAGTGTTATGCAATGTTACCTTCAATGTAAATTATAACTGACGTCAAGGACTGCTGCGGGTCACATGTGAGTGGAGCGACTTCTTCGAATGAGAGAGAGAGAGAGAGAGAGAGAGAGAGAGAGAGAGAGAGTCCTCTTCAAACCCTACCCGAGTCATACAACGTTTTACAGAAGGTTGTATTTACAGCTGACTTACTTGGGACTCAGCATAAGAGATTAGTTAGGAAAGATAGGTAAGCTGTCGGGATAATTTAACTAGTGGGACATCATGCTAGATGTATGATTCCCCCAGTCGTATATATCAATATAAACTGCCATACTGCAGATATCGTTGCGATGTGACTGGAATAATTGTTAAAGCTACGTTAAAAATCCAAATTGCACCTACTCAACCACACAATAAATGACGTTTGAAAACTATCAGCATTCAAGTAACAAGAAACCGAGACAGTCGAGGTAATGGCAATACACATTGTAATGAGTCCGTACTGAATATATTGTTTGGGTAATGATGCCAAATATGAGCAGGTTAAAGAAAATGAAGTCTGACATACGATTACGAGAGAGAGAGAGAGAGAGAGAGAGAGAGAGAGAGAGAGAGAGAGAGAGAGAGAGAGAGGTCTTCTTCACTTTTGAACTAAGCTTGATGGATTTCTTTAATCAATAATAAGGTGGCGTGTTTGTTTTAAACAAACTAACAATGAGGATAACTGCATTTTCGAAAACGGAATATGAAACCTGTACCTCTATCTGGGTCAATCAATACAAAACATTATGTTTGGGAGATACTAATTTCAACCGTTGCATGGTTTTGGGTGTAAATGTGTTGAGATTATCGTTTGTCTGATTATTAGGAATGGATGTTCAAGTAGTGATTTAAATCGCGGCATGTTGTTGTGTGCGATACTTTCAGTAGGAACCCGTGTGATGTATGATTAAGACGTAATCGATCTCTATTGAATACACAATCACACATACATAGGAATGTGAAACATTACTAGATCCAGTGAGTATTTGTGTTATTCAATGCGGATAATATGATCCATTATTTCGCACGTCAGTTTAAAAAAACAACATCAAATCATTATGTAAGACATATAACGGTATGGTTGAGTCACTGAATCACCAATCTTTTTACATTTTAGCCACAAAATTTTAATATGCCATAACTATATGGTCCTGTGATGGATTGACTGACAGAAAATTTGTTTGAGATATAAAGACAACTGACAACACCAGAATAAAAAATGTTTGTAGCCGTGTAAATATTGAATGGGTTTACGTTCCTATTCTGGTCTGATTGTCTCTTTTGTTTCAGTCATTCTAACAATATATCCTGCGGATACGCGGTATTAGTTTATTTTTCTAATGATGTGCGTGATAATTTCAAAGTCGTCGTCTGAAAAAGATTGTGGGGCCCCGAGTGGCCGAGTGGTCTAAAGCGCTCTCCGTTACGGATCACTGCCATCTCACCTCTGTCTGCGTGGGTTCTAGTCTAAGATTCGGCTAATGTAATTATGTTAGATAGCTTGCCAGTAGCTTCTCGTGGGTCGGTGGTTATTTCTGAGGGTTTTCCCGGGTTCTTTCTCCACCAATAATACTGGCCGCCATGTATCGTGTACTGAAAAATGGCGTTACACCCTACAACAAGAACAACTACAACAACTGAAAGAGATTGTAACAGTTACTCTAGGAAGGTTTGACATGAATAATTGTATCTGTGTCATATTTATTTTATCTGTTGTACATGCAGGATGTATGCGGGATGTACCATTACGTGTGCTATTCCAATAGCTAGCTCGTTGCACTTTGAAAGAGCACGTGCACCTAATGAAATAAAGTACACCTGTCTAGGTACGTGACGATGTATCTATAGCAGAAGGATACACATGTACGGTTGAACTTGTATTTAAAAACCCCACCATACTACGTAGTAAAAATGTTATACAGATACTCATCAACAGCAGGAAGGTTCTGTAATTGGCAGCGTTTACATTATTCTATTAAGAAGTGATACATATATTATGCTGTTTCGCATAAACAAATATGAAAGCTGAGAACCAGAAGATATTATGTTACAATGAGAAAACCTATGAACAGTATTTCTCGTTTCGTATAAAGCTCATTTCCATTTCATTGACAACAGGAGTCTGACATTTTATCAATAAAGAACGCCAAAATCTGACAACATTATCGGTAATATAAATAAACACAAGGAATGCAAGCGTGACCACCACCTTTATTCGATTTGACTTTTTTCATGGGCCTTTTATTGCTTCAGAATCGCAAAAATACTGAAAAACTACACATATACATTCAAAAGACAGTGAGGTACCAACACATAACTCTTAAATGACCATTTCCTGACCGGTTACAATCCCTTTCTAGCAAAATCAATCTGACGGAAGTCGCCCATTCTACGTTTCTACCCTGTTAGTATATATGCTGAATAACATGATGAAAGTAACTTCACAAAATAAAATGTTTATCTTGCTTTTTATTTCAGATTGTATCATTTTATAATTTTATTTAAATTTCCAAAACAGAAATATGTTCTCTTAGTAGAAATAACGGTTGAAGACGTGATCATTAAATTTCCTTAATATTCCAAGAATAGCACAGATTCTGCGCTGTGTTCGGTACAATTATTAGACACTAACGCATATTTACTGCAGGGTAGAAACTGGTAGAATGGGCTACTTCCGTCAGATCGATTTTGCTAGAAAGGGATTGTGACCGTTATGGTGAAAATAAAGGTTAGTTCGCGGATTGGATTCAGGACATGGTCATTTAAGAGTTATTCATTGGTACGTCACTGTATTTTGAATGTATATGTGTAGTTTTTCAGTCGTCTTGCGATACTGAAGCGATAAAAGACTCGTGAGAAAAAGTCGAATCGAGCGAAGGGTTGTGGTCACGATTGCACTCCTTGTGTTTATTTATATTACCGATAACGGTAATTCGTGTTGTCAGAGATTTCGCCGCACTTTCTTGATAAAACGTCAGACTGTGCATGGATACATTTATGTTCCGACTTTAAATGTTTACAAACTTTGTATCACTATATAGAGTCTTAATGTTTGGACCACGGTATTCCCACTGTTAGGAATATACGCGCCAACTGTGACAGCAATGGTGGTGTGCTATAAAGCTAGTTATTGAAACAGTATAACCATCCGGCGGCGGCAAGCATATGTGGTCGTAGTTTGCCCAACAGGAAAAGGCAAGGCCGGGGAATCTAACACTTGTAGGGACAAGGTATTTCGTCGATCCAGTCGATAACTCGGTAGCTCCGTCGGAGACTAGAGGAGGAACAAGTCGGCGACACAGGCAGCGACGCAATCGGCAACAAGAAGCCAGCAATAAGACGTTATCCCGCAATGGTAGAAATATGTCGCACTCTGGATCTCCAATCCACAGGCAAATACAGCTCTGAATCGCTCCAAATACAATGACATATAACTAAGAACCCAAGATTAATTACTGCCAATGACATATTCTTTATTACAATCAGGTTACAATATGCAGCATGTGAGGTGAAATATTAACATCTCACTTTAAATGTACACACAGGTAGAGTCACTTGTCAATTGAAATTGGACAATCGTTTTTTTTTTTCTTTTCTTGAGCAGGTATTATGCATGCTTTGAGTAAATAGATACATAGAATTTTGCTGTTGTGCCATTTCAAGGAAACGCCGAGTCCTTTAAAGTTCCTGCCCCGCCCCGTCCCGCCTCCGGCCATACACTTGATATAATCCGGTCCTGAAACCATCGATTAAAGATGATTACAATTTAACGAAAGTTTGATTTATATATATATATATATATATATATATATATATATATATATATATATATATATATATATATATTGTCAGGTTCTGGAATCAAACCAGAATTCAGCTTGGGTATGTTAGACCCTGAGACTATAATTTCTCGCCGTCAAAATGTATGTCACGGTATTGTGTATGACTAGTATCAATAAGTATATGTGGTCAAAAATATACTCTGGTTTCTCTGCCGCTTATAGCTTCATCCGAGGGTGGTTTATTTTTGTCGCCCCAACCCGGCTTCATCCTGTGATAATGTATGAGAGTGTCCAGCCAATTAATTGACATGGCCATAAACTAGAGACGCCTAGAGACGCGCAGGTTAGTTTTGTCAAAGCCAGTAACGTAAAATTGTTCACAGGCAAGTGACGATTTCTTGTTGGAACAAGGGATCATCAAATTGTATCCTAAACATCCTTGACAGACGGTTGAGATGGGCGATGTCTGATCATCATGAATCAACCTCCAATCGGAATTGAGCAAAGCGAGCCAAACATTAGAATGTTAAGTTTAAATATATCATCTTGAGAACCAAAATGTTAGGGTTACAATTATTTTGCGGGAAGTAAAGGCAAATAAACTACTCCGAGACCATTCGTTATTGGGGGGATTCTTATTTTTTATTCTGGGAATGAACAGGATCTTCGAAACAGGTTATATATATATATATATATATATATATATATATATATATATATATATATATATATATATATATATATATATATATACATATAACCATTTGTAGATTGATTAATTCGTAGTGTTTAATATACATGCGTATTATGAGATATGAGCAAAGTGATGTGTATAATTAATATTGTAATTCTCTATCGGGTAAATTCGTAGTAACCTCATGCATTTATTCATTTAATATAGATTTGCAAATGTTGAATTGAATTATAAACTTTGTATAATGGTTTCGGTGTGCAACATTAGTTTAGGAATTTGTGTATACTTCTTGGAGTATCATGTGTATGGATATATCAGATCATGGATATGTGCATATGTGTGTACACTTGTAGAAGTGCAATGTACAGAAATGCGTCTGATTATATCATAATGTTTTGTATTGATTGAGATGGGCACGAATGCGAGACCAAACAATCGGTAATGGCCTATCTGATGATATTAATGTAACAGTGAGTTACATAGCAAAAGGAATATGCTTTGCTAATGTCCATGTATATATTCTATAGAAGCTTTTAGGGACAAGATGGAATTAATCAGTGCAGTGGTCCGAGTGTCTGGGACACAAAAGAGAAGTTAGAAGGAAGTTTTAGGGACCAGAGGAATAATCCCTGCAGTTAGTCTGAGTCTCTGTGAGACAAAAGAGAGAAGGAAGAACAGAGAGAGAAGTTGAAGGGAGAACGGAGGCAGAAAATGAAAAGAGGAAAATAAACTTACAGATGAGTAGGACTCGGGACAGATGGGAATATTTCACACACTAATCCAAATGATGAACTAGGCCGTCACTTGGTCGAGTGATAGGATTTTAACGAAATTGTATTTGAGGGATTACTGTTTGAATTAATGAAACTGTTATTTAAATTTCACAGTTTGTGTATTGATTAATTATTTGTCCGCACCGCTGACAGGGGGCTCAGAGCTTTTCATCTCTCTATCACTACTTCAATTTCGGACACAAACGAGCCAGGGTGGGTGTTCTGTATTAATTTAAATAAATTGGGAGCACCCTATCCCAAACTGGTGGGCACTATAACCTTCACATAGGCCCTTTCGTCAGTAATATGAATTAGACAAATATTTTCTTTTGGATCTAAAGTTTATTTGTTTGGAAGTAGTAGCGAACAGTGTGAGATATTTTCTATCCTGTGTATTTGAATTTGTTGATTTTTCATCTTGTTTATGTTATATTTTGATATTTGCATGCTTTGTAGATTTTTGATTACTTGCAGTAATTGTGAAGCAAATATCGAGCAACTATCTTACCTGAACGAAGTTTGGGGTCGACAGGTAAGTCCTTGGTTGGAAATGTTAATATCTGTCAATTGTTTAGTAAGCTAAGACAAGGTATCACTTATTGTTAGGATAATAATAACGTGACTACTGAAATACAGATGGTTAAAGAGTACCGTGCCATGGGCGCGGTAGATCTCGGCTACGATGGAGATCACCTGGCAGCGCTTTTAGAGGAACGCATAAAAGAATGGAAAGCATGAAAGGCCGCCTAAAAATTATAAGAGCATACCTGGATAGCCTCCGAAAAAGAATTAGAGCTGTACCGGATATCCGCCGAAAGAGAAACCCAGAAAGAACTAGAACTGGCCCGGAAATCCTCCGCCACAAAGGAACAAGAGCTAAAAGGTAAGGGTAGGAGCTAGGGCTAAGGATACGGACGACTCCATTACGATCCTTGGGGGAAGCGTACGACCACTGATCGACCATCGAATGGTACAGATAAGCATGGCGCGATTCAATGACAAGGACGAGTCCATTGATGATTTTCTCGTGCAATTTGAGAAACTCTCGGCCGCTCACAAACTTTTACCGCAGTATTGAGCGATCAACGTCTCAGCCTTTTTGCAAGGTGCAGCTCGTGAAGTTTACCACAACGTAGCTGCCGACGAGGCTGACGACTATGATGCGGTCAAGAAGGCCCTTCTTTGCCATAATCGGCTGACTGCCGAAACGTACCGTTGTCTTTTTCGGGACTCGACGAGAGAGAGAGAGAGAGAGAGAGAGAGAGAGAGAGAGAGAGAGAGAGAGAGAGAGAGAGAGAGAGCACGGGAAGATCGATGAGATTTCTAGCATGGCGGAATGGCAGGCACACTCGAAGAGTGGAGGTTCCGGGGAAGCTGACTGATCCCGACCCACTGAGTTGTTCGGTGTGGGGGACGGAAATCCTGCTGTTCGTAACCGCCAGGGCGACGGGAAGGTCGGAGAAGGACCCTCAGGTAAGGATGCCACCTATAGACATGGGCAGGCCTCACCCACGAAAACCGGGCTGGAAGGTCGGCGAGGGTCGCCGACGTGTTTCAACTGCAAGCGCCCGGGGAACTTTGCCAGGGACTGTCCCAAGGGCAGGCGGACCCAGGTGAATGTCGTTGCTAGAAAGGAATGCGACCCGGAGGCTTGCTCTAAATCAGCAAACTTTGCGTCCGCAACTGGCAACGGAGTAGTGCCACCATCTTGTACGACACAGGCTGTAGCGCTCCAGTGTTTGTCGACAAGAAATACGTGGAGACTGAAGATTACGCAGGGGAGGTAACTGAAGTTCAGTACGCGAACAGCACGCGTGACTCATTGCCAGTGGCTGTCATTGACCTCGATTCACAGTCCATGAAGGTGAAAAGTTAAGCTGCATGCTTGGGTGGACTGGCACACGACGTCGAGGGATGTTGTTATGTGTTGCCACAACCGAACACCGAAACCTGCACACCGATGCCAGCGAGTACTGCGGAAACCAGGTCTAAGAGTCGACAGACGAAGCCGACTCCGATGGACGTTCCGTCGACACCGGTTAGTAAGGTACTTCCGGACGAATTGAGGAAGCTTCAGTAAGAGGACGCAACTCTGGTGCAGTTGCACAAATACGCTGACGAGGGAACGGAGAAGGAAACGCCGAATCGCGTGATGAAGTTTGAGTACAAGAAGGGGATCTTGTATCGCCACGCCAGAAAAGGCAGCGAACACTTTAAACAAGTCGTCGTGCCGAAACAAAAGCGAGACGAAGTGTTAAAATTAGCGCACGAAATTCTCATGAAAGGACACACTGGAATTGCCGAGACGCGTGACTGTCTTGTCAAAGAGTTTTACTGGCCAGGTGTACAAGGAGATATCAAGTAAATGTGTCTCTCATGCGACAAGTGTCAGAGAATGGCACCGAAAACGAAGCATGCGATACAAGACGAGGAGCGATACGGTAACAAGATCACGAGGGGTCGCTTTTCCCCGTCACGTACGGCAGTCGGAAATTGTCTGATGCCCAGAAGAACTACTCCGTATCGGAGACGGAATGCCTTGGAACCGTGTTCGGAATATCAAGGTTCACGCGGTACTTGAACGGGCGCAAGTTTATACTGGAAACCGACCACCAACCCCTTGCCTATCTGGCGCAAGCAAAATTGTCATATGGACGCTTGATGCGATGGTCGTTGTTCTTTCAGCGGTACCAGATGCATATCAGATACGTGAAAGAAACAGAGAACGCAGGCATTAATTTCATGAGTAGGAGCGTTGAAATGATATAGATCATTCTGTAAATAACTATATATCGGGTGTATATTCGTGTCCGTAGTCAGCGTGTGCCGTCGATATAATGTTTTATTTATTGCGTGTGTCACGTACATTTGTATTTGGATAAATGTGGGGGAATAAAATCCCGATTTTATTCTCAAGCGGAGGGGTGAGGGAGGGAGAGAGACAATAAAAGATAAACTAAGACAATAAAATCATTTTTATCTGTCATATTTCCCAATTGTAACAGATGGTTAATGGGGCAATAATTGATGTCGCTTTTTATTCTACAATGAAGCCATGTACTGTCCAAAACTTAAATCAGCCAGCGTCGTTTGTACACCCATCAACAAACTTCAACCTGCCAAATGAATTTGACTAGTCTGAGTTTAATAAATTGACACATCTCGGATTAACGGCGTTCTTCTGTGTGCACTAAATAACTACCAGGGATTTGAAACGGACACGTAAAATGGTTTCTTAAAATGTTTAAAACAAATAAGCACCTATTTAAAGGGAAAATTTATGAATTAACGCTTCTATTTTTCTAAGCTTTTGAACAATCATCCGTGCTGAAGAGTTGTGCTTTTAATTTAGTTCAATATAGTTTGATTATGCACTTATTAAAAATGTTGTAAATATCTTCTGGTTTGTTTGTTTGTTTATTTGATTAGGATTTTTAACGTAGCTTTAACAGTTTTTCAGTCATATCGCTACGATGTCTGCAGTGAGGCAGTTTATAATGATGTCTAACACTGGGGCATCATGCCGCAGACATGTAGCATGATGTCCCACCCAGTCACATTATCCTGACACCAGGCCGATCAGTCCTAACACTAACCTCTTAATGCTGAGCGTTAGTACCATCGAACCCACGGCCTCCCGTTTCCTCGGCGCACGCTATAACCACTAGGCCGCTGGAGCGGTGCCTTTCTTGGTATTATCCATTACTGGTATGTAACAAATAAATACCATTCTAAATATAAAATGCACAACTTTCAAATATAAGTGGATCAATATGAGGTTCATGAAGAAATGGTAGAATGGGTGGGGTGAAACATAGAAGGATAGCAAAACTGAGAGTTGATGTGTGGCTTCAGACATATAGTTACTGTATAATTTATCTTATTTTCTTATCCAGCAAGACATCTATATTTAGAGAGGTGACATGCTATTTGGCACTGTTTAGTGACTTTAACTGGATAATATTTTAATCGAAAAGTTTATTTAAGCATCTACTTATATGATTAAACTACTTGTGTATACGTGAAACCTAGCAACAATAATGTCCATAGGTAGTATAATGTGAAAGAAGTAATACAGATTAAATCGTGTGAGTAATTAATCTTTGAAGCACACATGTACCCTAAAGTCATTTTGGAACCATAACAACAGAATATATATATTTTACCAACATTTCGAATAAATCTCAAACACCTCTGAGTCGAGCAGAAATCATATTTGATCCAAGGAACCATGAACCAAGAAAAAACAATCTGGATTTCACGTGCGACAGATAATCATTTTAATGGTTGGCTGTTTGAGTCCAACCAAGTTTATAATATAGTTACTTACTGGGGTGGTACGTTGATGTAATATGTTCTTATTTTGCCTATTTACCAGTTTGCCTGACATATTAGCATGAACAATATATCATACATATGTACCTATATCTTTTCAGCTACCATAATTAAAGTTTGGCAAGTATTCAAAATGAAGCGAAGTACACCTGAAGGATTACGAAATAATATTAAACTGATTTTCGATGGTTTAAATATTCGATTCAACTCGCCTGGTCTGAGAGTAGGTCCTGAAGGTTTAATTTGCTCTAGTTGTATCGAGTTTCGCGTTTGGATTGTAAACTATGTCAATAGGCCAATCTCGCAATACCTGAAAGAAAGTTCACCAAGCATTGATAGCTTCTTTATTTCTTTTATAGCGATCGAGTTAAGGAAAGTCATATTGTGAAAGGGGTTCATTACCATAAATCCACTAAAATGGTGGGATGGGAAAGAAGTGTTCAAGTGAACGGGAATAAACAACACGTGCTGAATCATTCTTCAAAAATGATTGGGATAGTATATACTCAATTAATAAATCTACGTGCATCAAAAATACACGAATTATTGTCAGAAATAATGTGATTGATTAAATAAAACTTAGAGAGCAATACAAATTAAACAAATACAAACATTGAAAGCTGCACTCTTATTGACGTATTACATCACACACACACACACACACACACACACTATCATAACAAAATATATGAATACGAATAATTAAAGAAACAAAGTCGTTTCCTTTAATTGTGTGACACAATGCACATGAAATACTTTGATCATCAATATAACAACAGTTGTGGTATCCACATTTAACAAATCAATATGGGTATTACAATATATCAAAGCAATACTTCTGCAGTGTGCAAAGAGAAAAAGGGAGGGGTAATTGCAGGAAAAATAAAAAACATGCACTAATATTCTACAGTGTCAGAAAAAAATTGTAATATCGTTATAAAAAGGAGGGCTATAAAATCTTTACTCAGCTGGATGGATATAATGTTTGTGTTTATTCAAATCCTTTTTTAATTTGAACAGTTTATCATACAGTGAGTATATGTACGCGTTCGAACAACCGTGCATAAAGGGATTCATAGCAGGCATTATTCGCATTTAAAGCAAGAATCCAAATATGCCGTATGAAAAGTATACTTGTGGGTTCATATGACTTTCTTTTATATGAAAACTTTAACGTTCTAGAAGTGATTTATAAGTCTATTATATTATCCTTTTTTAAAAAAAAACGACTACAAATAAAAACAAAATTCGCTGAAGGCATTACGAAACAAAACCGAAATTGAGCTTGTTACTTTCCGTACGACAAATAGTCTAGTTTACTGTTTGGTGTGCACCTTCTCTAAAATGGAAGAAGTTATACAATCAGGGAATCAGACTATAGGACAAACCAGAAATGACGCGCATATGGGAACGGTGCTCACTACTCTCGTAAATATACTTGATTTAGCGTTCGGCTGGCACATTCCTCTGCTTAAATAACTCACGAGCCGATCGGAATATTGCTCGACCATTGTTAGGTCGTGAAATAAACGAAAATTATAATTAGTCGTTATTGAGAACTATATTTTGACCAGCTTTCATTCATAAGGTACAACTTGATTGCGGAAGGAGACAGTCATAATCGGAATAGAATCGACCTTGCTTCGTAATAAATGTGGTGCACTCTAGGTTCCAATGCTTATTATCGCCAGGTTAGAATGTAGGAGATAAGCACCCACTTTCTTTGGAAAAGCCCCAATGACTTGCATCTGATAGAACCCCTGACAAACCAAACCCAGCTCCAAGCCGAGTGGAGAAGGGATGATATGAGAGTTTCTCGCGCCTCAAAACCAGACGCTTCGGGCAGATGGGCTTGTTAACCTTGGTTGGTCGCCCATCTAGGAGAAGGTAAACTGACTTCAAACCTTTCCTGCCTTGCAAATATACCATGTCATGGGAAAGGCTAAGGAAGTAAATCCTTATAGAACATCCAGAGTCGTTGTCCCTAACTCGACATGGCATTTTTTTCAGTGTCATCTCGGCAATCCTGCGACGCCGCAATGACGCACCGGTCTGTCCTTACTCTTGGTTCCATCAACTGCGTGGAGAGGGGAATCAGCTGCGTGGGCAACAACTGATTCTCCATATCACCCTGCCAAGGCTTGCGCCCTAGAGAGGATACTCCAGCTTCGTTTCAGAGCGTCGACACAACACGGGAAACGAAACAGCAGTTTACCGGTTATGTCATCGCACTATTGGTGTCGTCAGACGCCTGTGGATGCTTCTGACTGTAGGAGAGAACGTATTACTGGACAGCTACCGTCCTCCTCAAGATGAACAGCCCCCAGACAATAAGGTGCCGTCCCGTCACAGTTCGTCTGCTTTGCTGGTTGCTTAGGGCTTATATTACTAATGTACCTGACAAAGCGGACTGCAACTACTGCACCAAGAAATAATAAAACGAAAACCAATCCTCAAGATAGGTACCTGGAATATCCGGACCATGTTGACTAAATTCTTAGATGATCACCAAGCAATCAGCGATGTTCCAAAGACTTCAGTCATCAATGAAGAACTTGCAAGGCTTCAGGTCGATATTTCCGCACTACAGTAGACACGACTACCAGATTACGGGTCCCTTTGAGAAGAGAACTATACGTTTTTCTGACAAGGAAAGAGCGTTTACCACGACAGAGAATTTGATGTTCCATTCATCGTCAGGAAGTCTCTGATGGAAATGATATAAGCCTCCCAACGAGGAAAGAGAAGACTGTTATCTCTCTGCCACCACACATGTCAACCTAACTACCACCGCAGATACCAAGGATGAGTTCTAAGACAAATTAATTTAGCTCATCGACAATATTCCCAGGGAAGAAAACTTGATACTACTGGGTGACTTCAACATAAGGGTGCTGACCATGACTATTGGCCATCCTGTTTTGGCCCGTTTGTCATTGGGAAGATGAATGAGAAAGGTCAGCGACTCTTTGAGATGTGCTCGTACCACGACCTCAGCATCACCAATTCATTCTTTCAAACAAAGTGTCTTGGAGGCATCATAGGTCCAAACCATGGCAACCACCGAACTTGATCATTACGAGACGGTCTGTCAGGAAGGGTGTGATTGTTACCCGTACCCTCCAAAGTGCTGACTGAGACACTGACCACTCGCTGATGTGCTGTAAAATGAAGCTTCAGCCAAAGATGCACCACTCTAGGCAAGAGGGTAAACTACGCATTGACGTGAGCAAGATAGTATATCCCCAAAAAATGCCGAGAAATTAACTTATGTCCTCTCCAAGACGTTTGATTCAGTACAGGTCTACAAGAAGCATGGTGAATAGATTAGTACGGCAGTGCGTCAGTGAATATTGGATTCAGTTCTGTCAGAGCACACAGTCAGAAGCAGATATCGGAAACATCAAAGGCATGTACGATGGCATAAAGACAGCAATGGGTCCCACGAAGAAGGCAACAGCACCATTGAAGTCTGTTGCAGGCGATACCATCAACGACAGGAGCAAGCAGATGGAGCATTGGATGGAGTACTACTCTGACCTGTATTCCAGAGAAAGCAATGTTTCCAATAATGCCCTCAACGCCATTCAAAACCTACCGCGCATGGAGGAACTAGACGAGAAACCTCCTGTGGCAGAACTCAAGAAGGCCTTAGAGAAACTGTCCTTAGGTAAAGCTGCAGGGAAGGATGGCACCCATCAGAAGACATCAAGTACGGCTTCAGAGTGCTGATCACACATCTGCACGACCTCCTATGTCAGTAATAGGATGAGTGTGCACTGCTTCATGACATTTGAGACGCCAACATCGTAACCCTGTACAATGACAATGGCGACATAAGTGACTGAAAAACCTACAGAGGTATATCCGTTCTCAGCATCGTGGGTAAAGTCTTCGCACGTGTCATCCTGAACAGACTGCAGACGCTTGCTGATAGAGTGGATCCAGAGTCGCAGTGTGGGTTCCACGCAGATTGGTCCACAATCGACATGATCTTCTCAGTCAGGCAAATGCATGAGAAATGCTGCGAACAACAAAAACCCTTCTTCCTGGTCTTTATAGACCTCACTAAGGCGTTCGATCTGATCAGCAGAAACGGACTTTTCACAATCTTGGCGAAGACTGGATGCCCTCCAAGGCTGCTAAGCGTGATCCTGTCCTTCCACGATGGCATGAAAGGCACAGTGCAGTACGATGATTCAACGTCCTACCCCTTCAACTTCAACATCCGTAGTGGAGTGAAACAGGGTTGCATCCCTATGCTATTCGGCATCTTTGTTGACCTGCTCAAGCATGCCTTTGGGACGTCCACAATCAGATGGCAAAATGTTCATTCTAGTACAACAAAAGGCAAAGCACATGAAGCGACCATCTGGGACATAATCTTCGCAGACGATGCAGCCCAGCCACGTACACAGAAACCGAGAAACACCACCTGATGGACCAATTTACTAAAGTATGTGATAAATTTTGGCTGACCATCAGTCTAAAACAAATAACGTGATGGCCAGAGTGCGACCCCCCCCCCCCAACGAAGTTGAGGAAGTCAGTCAGTTCACGCACCTCGGCTCTACCATCACCAACAACCTATCGCTCGACGCTGAGCTCAACAAGCAGATTGGAAAGGCACCAACAACTCTCCCCCATGTTGTTGCAGTGAGTGTGGAACAACAGCATGCTGACCCTGAACACAAAGATATTTGTGTACCGTGCCTGCGTGCTAAGCACTCTCCTGTTTACCAGTGAATCCTGCTCTTTGTATGCCTCACAAGAGAAAAGACAGCTCTTTTCACATGTAATGTCTCTGACACATACTGGGAATCACTTGTAGTGATCGAGTAACAAATGAGGTGCTTAAACGTAGCAAGATTATCAGCATGGTCACAACAATACATCAGATGGCTGAGCCATGTACGGCAAATAGATGATGCACGGATCCCCAAAGACCTCTTTATTCGGAACTTGCCTCTGGCAAAAGGTCAATCGGACGGACACATTTTCGCTTCAAGGATGACTGCAAGCACGACATGAAAGTCATTGACATCGATGTCAACTCCTGGTAATTGCCTGCTTCAGATAGACACAGCTGGGCGACACGCTCTGATCACTGGTTTGAAAGTCGGCGAGAACACCCTATGCTTGCTAGCTAATAAAAAGCGACCCTTAAGGAAGAAGAAGCAGCTCCAACAAACACCGGACTCAACTTTCAAATGCAACAAGGACTGCCACTCACGTGTTGAGCTAAATAGCGACTACAGACACTGCACAACCACCAAACCAGGACATCTCTCATTGGCGCACTTCCATCATCTCAAGAGACTCATGGATGCCAACAACAAGCACTCTGTCAGATGCAAGTCATCAATCACATAAAATTGATGTGTATTCCTCCAATTACTTCTGAGGTTATCTCATGACCTGACAGAAATGGTCTATCAATGTTCCGATTGCTCAAGTCTCAGCAAGTGGAATAAGAACGTTTTGCACTTTCTCAGCTGCAATTGCATGGGGTGTAATAACATAATCACCTTTGAGCTCCCGTCCAATGCGACATGTAGGAGGGACAGGAAGTGTAGTCGTGGAGCAAGACACAGATAAGAATATCAGGAAGACATGCTGTGAAGCATGAAGATAAGAGAGTTGATGAAACTTTGAACATACTTGAAACAAGACAGACAAGAATGGGGTAATGTTGTATGTCTTGCAAAACAAGGATTGATACATAGTTGAAAAACAATGTTTGGTAACTGGCACAGATTCCAGTATCTTCACATCAGCAGTGTAGTGAATGCATACATCAATTGAGAGTTTTTATTTTATTTCAGTTTGTATGTTTAAACTGTTTTTTGTTGTTGTAACTATTCTGTCTTCATCATGAAAGGGTACCCTTTCAAAAGGTGCAGAATTGGTCCCCTTATAAGCTGAAAATCGCTATAATTAACTATACAATGCTATAGATTTAGCAATTTAAGCAACCACACTTATCAAAAGACCCATTCTGAGGCTGTGAAAGTAAAATCCGTCTGAAAAGACCACTGCCTCTACAAGCAAAAGTGATTGCTTAAGACAGGTGGTCTCTCATACCAAGTGTGTGCAAAATCAAAATGGGCTGAAGAAAAAACAAATACTCATAATTACTGTACACATTTATTTACTCATCATGCTTGTGAAAATATTACTTGCACTTGTTTTAGAAAACAAAAAATACATTCATTTTAACCATTATCACTTTGATATTTAATTAAAAAGTATTTTGTTGACAAGTAGGCATGATAATTGCAAAGGTAACTAAAACTTATCCTTTCATTTAATTATAAAGTCAGCTAGTTAATTAATATATTTATTTATTGTCAAAGTAAATCCTAAGTCACCGATGATATGAGTATTAAATTGATCAAGACAACATAACCAAAAGGATTAACAAACATACTAAAGTGAACAGATAAGAAGATCTCCATTGCATGATCAGACTCATGAACAGGTTTTAAGAACAGTAGCATTATTTTTAATTAATCATGATTCAGTGAAATAAATGAAAATCCATCAAATTGATCTAAAGAAACACAGAAAATAAAGAAACTTTAACCTAAAACATAATACAAATTTTCTAGTTGTGACTGTAACCAAACAGTCGAGAAAACATAATATGGAACTAACTGAATTGCATGAATCATTATCAATGAATGAAAAGACTAAACTCAAAATGCTAAAGACAAAGAACTCTAAAATTTGTCGATTTTTAAGTACAGTGCATTGGTTCTATATTGATAATAATGAGTGTAGCTCAATTAAAACGTGTATCTGGTCTCCATTAATGTCCTCAACTACTTTCTAACAATTTTGTAAATCAAATTAACAAAACATGTGCAGGATACAAGACATGCTAATCAACACATTAACACTTAACTGATACCATGTACATAACTCTGAGCATATCAAAATTTATATTTGAACAGAAACACAGATTAGCAAAATCAAGGACAAAAGATTAAAGCAAAATCATGAATTTTACAAACATATAATGACATTCAGTAAGCAATCAAAAATGCTTTAAATATATTAGATATTTTTCTTTAAAACTTACTAAAGATGTGCCTGATATAACTGGTGTGGGCAACAAATTCCATATCCTTTTTAAAACAATATTTTAAACTACTTCCATTTTCCAAATTAATTGTGTTATTTGGTTTGCTTTAGACTTTTATGGCACAGCAACACAAGTGTGTTATTTAGTGCCAAAGCAATTTGAATAATTTTTTGTTGGTGTAGGTAGATATGTCAAAGAATTGTTATGTGTGAGGAGCTGCCACATCCCATATATGAGGATTCAAGGATTAAGAAAGCTTTACTGTCACAAATGATAGAGTTGGCCACAAATTAAAATGCTTAACCAAACAGTACAATTCATTATTATTTGTACTGATATTATAGTCATATGGTACATATCTTAAAAGCAAATTAGACTTTTACAAGATGGCTAATGCAGCAGCCATACTGCACATAAGATCAGCAGCATTTTCATTAGAATCAGCCAGACATCATATGAGTCTCTTGATAAAACACCCATGCTGATATGAATATCCATTTCACAGGAGTAATGATACAATTTTCAAGATAGCCACAGTGGTGGCCATAGTAGATGTTTAAGTGGCACAGTTTTAATTTGGGACCAACTAGACCATGGGATGATAATATGTAAAGATTCATGGCAATCTTGGAAGCATTTCAAATGTTTGAAAAGAAAATTTATTGATAACAGACAACATACCACCCCAAAAGATCTTCTAGTTCATGACCAGTTCAGCTAATGATTGCTAGCTGACAAACTGTGCAACACAGACAGAATTTAAAAACATGCATTTGTTCTCTTAATTTACACTTTTTAGCAATTTGTAATACTTGATCATAAGAGCTGCCACATCCTACAGCTAGAAAAATAATCTCCAATGCATTTATGTACATATTGAAAACATGTAGAAAGAGTGTCAATTCCTTATATAAAATACATCAGTAAAACATCAGTCAAATCTCAACAAAATGTTCTTACACAAGGCTAACTTTGTAATTATGCATGATGCCATCTTATTCACTGTATGTACTGCCTTGTTTTAGAGGGTCTTCTTGTAGAAAAATGAACTGTGGAAAGAAATGTAAAAACAATTAACAGTATAGATAATATAAATGTTTCTAAGTACATGTACAATGTAAATGTCACAACAGTGTGTTCAGTATAACTGTCAAATCATTCAAAAATATTAACAACATAGTGGTGTCAGTTTCTTTATAGACTTTGAATCTCATGGTCAACACACTGGTATCTATCTGCAAGACAATGAATGAATAGTTGGATTTAAAGTGAAACTGGCCACTAGGGTCATACGTTCACTATTTTGCAATGCCATTTATTTATATGGCAGTGATTTAATTTATCCAGGAAGATGGAATGGTGCCACTTTTTAATTTGGTCATCATATGATACCCCTAAAAGGGATTAATGATATGAATGTTAGACCTGGGTGAGTGGGTGAGTGGGAATAGACCCATCACACACTCAACCTATCAACCAATCGATAGTACGCACCTTGCTAGGGGTGCAATGGCACCATTAATGACGAGGGAGAATTGGTTCTCTCATGTTGTCATGATGGAGGTGTCCGGCGGAGGAAAAGATCCCGGAAGGTGGCGCCACTAAGGTTCTGGATGTTGCACGAGCACTGTCGACAGCCTTCAAATGCCCTAGCCGTACTTATTCAAATTCAATCCAGTTTTTCTAGTAGATTTTCCTATGCAAAATTTGTGTAAGCCACCGATGCAATTTATTAGATTATGTTCCGATCTATGCCAATCTTCTAGTACAAAAGTGTATGTAGTATATGTCCCTAACAAATTTTATTTTGCTGATATGACTAAACATCATTTGAAAGGTAGCCATTGTCAGAGAGGATTAGATTGTTAATTTTGAGCGGTGGGTCCGAAAATGATCAAATTAGGCTTTTTGGATAGAGCTTGTCAAGGAGGGTTTCCATAACCAAGTGGAATACCCTATTAAGGCAATGAAAGACAATAGCCCTACAAAGGACTTCTTTTGGAGAATCCCATGATCACTTGTTAGTGACCGATTATCCCTCTGCTCCTATGGTTGGTTCCTGTATACTTCTTGAGTGTCTTGTTTGACCTGTACTCACTCGATGATTCCCTGTATACGTCGGGGTGTCTTATTTTGGATTCTCACTCTAGACATCCTTGCTCCCTCGTCAATTTGATTCCGTATTTTTCCCTATCAATTTGGAATTCTTTGTGCTGTTTTGTGTCGAATGTATAACCCAATATGACAACTATTTGCATTGTTAGTTAATGCATGATGTTATTAAGTTGCTGCAAGGCCTGATAGTTTGGGGGTTAACTTTCTTTATAGTGTATGAATTTTAAGTCATTTTCTAAATTAGCATATTTTTGGTTACAACCTTGTGTTGCTGGGCCTGATAGTCTTGGGTTTGAGACTACCTTATAAGATCTAATTTGGTGTCATAACCTATGCTTATATGATGAGGTGTTTAGCTGCAACATTGTGCCACTGGACTTGATAGTCTTGGTTTTGAGACTACCTCATACACTCTAGTTGGGACCATAGTTACGGGCACATGTTAGTGGTTGTACTTTAACCACAGCGGTATCGCGTTTTTTTAAGGGCCTATAATACCTTCGTAATATTAAACTCAGTTATAAGATGTTGTCAATGGGGTTATATAGAAGGAAGAAATTAGAATCATAAGAGAAGAAAAGAGGTAAGATGCTTGCCTTATTGATTGTATAACTGGTAGTTAATATAACTTTTGATGTTTATACCTTTACATTTTTCTTTTATTATAGGTTTATTTTTATTGTACCATGTTATTTTATCATTCCATTAGGTTTGGTTGCTATGGAGCTGCCATGGTAACGTTATACCCAGCGTAGTGTAGGTGGGCTGTCTTAAGAGTAACGAGTCCCTTTTGGCCCCGTAAACTTCCATTACCTCGTAGCGATATTATTTTCCATTAGGTTAGGTTGCTCTGGAGCCGCTATGGGAACGTTATACCCAGCGTAGTGTAGGTGGGCTCCCTTAAGGGTAACGAATCCATCTTGGCCCCGTACGCTTCCCTCCCCTTAGAACAATATTATTTTATATGCATATTTAGGTACCAGTAAAACATTAATTTCATTTATGAATGATATGGTGTTATATTTATAATCTTTCCATTAGCCCTGTAGTTCTAAGAAATTCAATTATATTATAGCATCTTCTTTGAGGGTTTTTGCTGCATAATTCAATTATTTCTGGATATGTACTTGGTGCGGCAAGTTTTAATTGTTTAGTTATAAATAGGTCTTTTTCTTTTTGCGTATTTTTACAGATGTTGAATATATGATACAGATCTACCGGTACATTACAGTGGAAGCAGTTGATGTTATGCGGAGAAGGTCCTATATATTTTCCAAAACTATTAGCTAATTTTGTTTTTCCAAGCATTATCCTATTTATTTTAGATTGTTCATAACTGCTGCACCTGGGTATCAGGATATTTTTATTGACAAATTTGACAATACTATGTAAAACTCTTCCGTATTTATTATGGTTCCAATCCTTTTGCCACCTTTGATTTATCAGTGTATAGATTAAATTGTTAATTTCCGTTGGACTATACTTTAGTGGCATGTAATTAGGTTCAGGGAGTTTACTCTTGGCTAATTGGATTATCTAATTCATTGCCTTTTATGTCGATGTGGGATGGTATCCATAGAAACTCTACTGTTATGTTTTGAGTATCGAGTATTTTAATTATTTGGTTAGTTTGATTAAGAAAGTTTTCTCTTGATTTAGTATTATTGCATTGTATTGATTTTAGGACACTTAGTGAATCATTAATAATCAAGGTCTTATCTGGTTTGTTTTCTAGTGTCCAGTTGAAAGATTCCATGATGGCCCAGAATTCAGCTGTGTAAATGGAGCAGTGATCCGGTAGGCGGCTGCCCATTTTGATGTTGAGTGCTGGAATGACCCAAACTGCAGCTGTTTTAAAGAGGTTGTTAATTTTTGGAACCATCCGTGAATATTTGAGTATAGTTTTTATATTGGTTGTTGAATATTTCCATTGCAGCTGTTTTTAAATAATGTTGTTGATTTTCTTTTTTAGCTTTGTCTATAAGGGAGATGTTTACTTTAATTGATGTATTATTCCAAGGTTCTTTATCAAATATTTGGTTAGTTTCTACTTGGAAGATATCTACTGGCAGTTGTAGATTTAATTCATGTACTATTTTGCCAAAGGATGACTTATTTTTAAGAGTTTTCCTAAAAGGAATTTTGCATTTGTTGATAGCTACTAGAGTTGGGTGTGTTTTATTGTGGGTGGACAGTCGAGTTGCATATCTCAACACGAGTTCCTGCCTTCGAAACTGTAATAGCGGTTCTCCTGTTAAGACCTGCAACTCTGCTGTAGATGTATATGGTAATACCCCAGTTGCTATGAGTAGGACTTTCCTCTGTATTTTATCTAATCTATTAAGTTGGGTTATGGAGACCGTGTTGTAAATTTGGCATCCATAATCGAGTTTAGATCTAATTAAGGCCCTAAATAGAGTCATTATTGTTTCTTGGTTAGCAGCCCACTGGGTTCCTTTGAGGCTTTTAAGTAAGTTTAAGTCAAGATTGCACCTTTAAACTAGGTCATCAATATGAGATACCCACGTTAGGTGTTCATCGTAGTACATAGCCAGAAATGTGGCTGTTTTAACGAATTTAATTTGTTTATTTTGAATTTGGAGGTTGGGGTATAATATGTTTTTTATATAAGGTGAGAACAGTACAGCTACCGTTTCATTGGTGCGACAGTTTAAATCCCCATTTATCAGCCCATTTACCAATGTTATTTAGACTTGTTTTCATTTCAGCCATATGAGTGTGGATGGACGGGTTTCCTGCTCTCCATAGTCCACTATCATCTGCAAATTGTGATAATCCGATTGAGGGTGAGGCGAGATTAGAGTCAAGATCATTAATCATGAGGTTGAAGAGTGTGGGGCTGAGGACACTGCCTTGGGGAGTCCCATTTTCAAGGGAGTGTTCTTCAGAATAAGTAGCCAATACCCTAGTGATAATTTTGCGGTCTGTTAAAATGTTTTGTATAAAATTAAATATGCGACCAGTAATGCCATAATGATTTAATTTGGCTATAAATCCTTTGGTCCACACCAGATCAAACGCTTTTTCAAGATCTAGAAAAACCGCAATTAAGTTTCTATTAGTCCTTTGTTTATTATTAAATGCTAATTTAATGGCGGACTCCAATTTAATTAATTGATCCATAGTAGATATTTTATTTTTAAAACCACATTGGTATGGAGATATCAAGTTATTGATCTCCAGGTGGTGTTTGAGCCTGTTAGTGATAATTGGTTCCATGATTTTGCAGATATTGTTGGTAAGTGAAATTGGTCTATATGAGTTAATGTTATTCCTATCTTTGTTAGGTTTCAAAATGGGGACAACTATCGTTGTTTTCCATTTTTTGTGTAGCTCCCCTGTTTGCCAAATTATGTTTAGCATGTTTATTATTATCACAACCATATTGCTAGGTAGGTTTTAATAGATTATGTAACCTATTTGATCTTCTCCAGGTGAAGTTTCATGTTTGGATTTGAGCACCTGGGACCATTCGTATATGGTAATATCTTTGTTGAGTGATTTATTTATGGGTCCCTCATCTTGAAATAGATGGCAGAATTGAATTTCAGTTTTAGTTCTATGGTTTTGGAATTCAGTAGTGTGGTTAGTATTGCTGCTCATATTTTTAAAATGTTTTGCTAATGATTCAGCTTGTTCTTTCTGATTGCAGGCATTATTGCATTTAGGAGTGCCATTTATGTTCCTTCCGCTTATGGCCCTGATTTGTTTAGAGTTAGTTCTAAAATTAACAGTGTTGCAGTATTTTTGCCACGTTTTTTCTTAGACTGCTTTATTAGAAATTTGAGCTTGTTATCAAAATTTTTGTACTCTTGGAAGTGAGTAGTAATATTTGATCTTTTAAATTTATTTAAAGCTCTAATTTTGTCCTGTCTAGTTTGTTTAATTTCTTCTGTCCACCATGGCACACTAAGTTGACTTGGTTTTCCATTAGTTTTGGGGATAGAGTTGGTGGCAGTTTGAGTTATGGCCTTAATTAGCAAGACAAACTGATATTTACTGCATTCTAAAGATTAGTAACTGTACTGGATATGCATTTCAGCAGGACCTAAAATAAGGATTTTCTGTAATTAACATGCACAATCATCAAATCAAGTTTTTACTGATTCTGCCTAAGATTCACTGATCCTGCTAAAGTGAAACAGAAACCATATCAGTATCTAATTCAACATTTATTCTACATTAACATCAACTCAAAATCATACATGCATATTTTCATCAACAAGACTCAAAAATAAGGTACCCCCTGCCATTTTGTATTTCTCCCAATAGTCCGTGCAAGTATATGCTCAACATTACCGTCACAATTGCGTATTACTTCTGACATATGCATTAATTGATTTCTGTTACTTGACTATACTCTCTTATCATCATTTATTTCTACTGTAAAGTTTAAGATGTGGCTGCACATCTTTCAAATACTTGCAATTGTTTACAATTGTTACTGCACAATGGAGTGAATGTCTGGTTTTGTTGGTGCTTTACGGCACAGAAACACAAATTATTTAGTGCCTTGCTTCAGTGCAAAACAATAGAATCAAAATATTTTGCCGATAATGTCACAATGTAAGTTGTGAAAGACTATTTAAAACAAGGTATATATTGCTATTGTGTTTCAGTGAAAAATGAATTTTGATATTAGCATCTGGGGAGTAGCCATTGTGAATGGTTCACAAAGTCATCATAATATCCACATTACAACCACATTTGCTACTCTTAATTTAAACATTGTTGTCAGAATAACAGCTCAACAGTAAACATTTCCCCATTTCTAAAAATGACTTGTTTCTTGGAGGACCCTCTGTAGTCACATATATTTCTTAAACAGAGGATGAACAGGGGTTCAAGGGCATAAACCACAGTGGAGTCTTACCAAAGACTTATAAACATGGTACTAACAGTTGTTTTAGGATTACTCGGACTGGTGTCAGGATAATGTGACTTGAAGGTACATCATGCTATATGATGTCCCAGTGCTAGACATCACTTTAAACTGCCACACTGCAGATATCATAGCAAAATGACTAGAAAATTGTTAAAGCTATGTTAAAAATCCAAATCACACAGACACAGATAACACAGCACCATTAAGAAAGGTCTGAGGCCCTAAGTCATAGTCAATCTTGCTGTAATGTACATCTTAAGCACAAAAGATGAGATCAATAGTCAATAAAAGTTTCAGTTAGAATAATTACTTAGAAAGTGTGAACAGACGGTTTCTTTTTAAAAAATCCAGCCATTTAACTCAGGCATTTTATGACTGGTAAAAAACAGTTCTGTTGGACATGTCCACCATACATGATTTGAGAGTCCTGGAAAAAATGTATGGACAGGACTGTCTCACATTCTATTTTCATCCCAATACCTGACCATTTACATCATGTAGCAAACTAACCAAAATACAGAAATCATACAGAGATCACATTCACCCATGTACTCAGTATACATAAGGGGTTCCAACTGCATACAATTATTACAGCCATTATCCTCTATGTATATGATCCTTAAGCTATACCTTGTTTCCATGGTGACATGCAAAGTAATAAATGCAGAATATTCTAAATTCAAAAGACTTCTCAATGCAGCTTGCTTGATATGTGTGCCAAGTCTGGTTAAAATATATTTAACTGTTTGGGATTGAATTATGCTCTAGAAAGGTAAGTAACTTTATATATAACTTATGCTATTTCCCATTGTAAAAAGAATACTAGACATGTAGCCTTAGCAATATAACTCAAACACAGAATAAAACATATCCTCTAGCGAAAATACAAGTTTGCCAAATTTAATTTCTTTATCTTAAACAGCTCATCAGTAAGTAATACAGAAGAAAGGAAAGTGTTGCTTAAATGTACCAAAACTGGGACCATGATAGATAAGATAAAAAAAAAATGTTTGGGGGGGGGGGGTTTACAATAGAGCATATTTTATTTCTTAATCTCAAATTGCTATGATCTTATCAAAGGAAAGTGTGAAGGAAAAATTGCTATATTTACCCTAAATATGTAATATGTTGCACAAATGCTCGATAGTAAATTTTAACTCAAACTTTACAACAGTTTTTAGATGATAACGGTGAGTGATAATGAAAATTTACAATATTTACCAAGATCTTTATCATTTGACTCCCAATGTGGTGAACAAGAAATGTCCCATTACTGAGCCATGACCTTCACCTTGTTTTACCCCTCCACCCAGCCATGAGGTGCACAAAACATCAACTTGTGACATTTAACAAGTTTGATCTCAACTGGCTTTATGCTGCATGAGCAAAACCAAAACCACTAGACAAATGTAAAATGACCAGTAATGCAGATACTAAGTTCCCCAATTTTTGTGAATATATGGTAGTAATAATCAGATGGGAAATGCTTACTGGGCATATGGTACTACAGTTATACAAATTTGTTTTTTATCTATATAAATAGGTCCATTATCACACCATCGTAGCTGATCCAGGCTAGTATGATGATAGGTTGAAAACCCACACCCTTTAATCAGCAAGTCGGGTACCTTAACCACCAAGCAACAGTGCCTCTTTCTTTAAACAAAATAATATATGTAATCAAGAGCATGAAGAATGGAATATTATATGCATGCCCTATGTTTCAAGAGCACTATATGTAGATAACTGACATGTATGAGCAGAAATAACACAGTGATGAAAAGACTGGTCTTATTGGATGTCCAAGCAGCACAATTTTCGTTTGGTACGAATTAGGTATTGTCACAATTTATCGAATGAATACATGTAATTATGACTTTCCATTTAAAAACAGTAACGATAGCACAATTCTGAAGATGATGGTCATGCTGAATGTCCAATTTAAAATAGAGCATACACGACATCATAACCCTTTTAGTGAAAACCTCATGCTGAGATAACCATCCGTTCAGGTTAATAAACCAGCTAGACCCTAGGATATATGTATGTATAACATTTCATGGTAGATATTATAAATAGCTTATGAGAGAGAGAGTGATAACAAATTATACTAACGAATGGACTTGTGAGAGATAACAGGCTAGAATAAAAGCTCATCCAGTCCATATTCATTATAGCTAATTTTAAATTCTAATGGCTAACAAACAACACTTTAATCAGATGGATCTACATTTGCTTACAAATAATGCAGCCAATTTACGCTGTCTACATTATTCAATATTGCACAAAATTTACCAGGAAAGATGGACAGAGAGAACCAAATCAAAATACTGCACTGTAAACAGTGGTAACATTAAATGGTTTAAGAGAAGTTTGCTTTTATCAAAAGACTTGTATGATGTCTTGCTGATTCTAATGAAAATGCTGCTGATCTTCTGTACAGTATGGCTGCTGTATTTGCCATCTTGAAAAAGGCTAATTTGCTTTTAAGCTATGTACCATATAACTATAATATCAGTACAAATTATAATGAATTGTACTGATTGATTAAGCATTTTAATTTGTGGCCAACTCTATAATTTGTGACAGAAAAACTTCTTAATCCTTGATTAATGAGGAAGCAACTCCTTACACATAACAAATCTTTGAAATGAAATGTATTGCCAGCTCTGTTTCTGCATAATCCAAAAATATCAAGTCCCGTCAGGTCAAGAAAAATAGATCGCGGTGACCATATTATTTTAACCTGTGAAATCCGCTCCTTAAAATTAATGCATGTATTAAGTCTGGTGACTGTAAAAGTCTTAGTGAAGTGGAGGTAAGTGTAAACTCTTGCATTATCACTGGATCAATAAGTAAATGTGATCTAATTTCGCTACCCTGAAAGAAGGCTGTCCCTCAACAAATTTCCAGACAAAATATACAATAGCTATATATAAATAAATATCAGTAACAAAACCTAATGCAAACACAAAAAATGATAGATGACATACTGCTGTGTAAGTGATACATATATCTCTATCTTGACTATACTTTAAAAATCAGATAGCTGTTCACATTAATGTGCTATACCTGTCAATAACACAAACTATTTAACATATCATGTCTTTGCTTCACTTTGGGTTGAAGGTTACGCCAGGAGACGTTTATTGTTATCATCATTAGAGTTTGGGTCCTTCTTCAACCGCTTTCCAGATTGGTTCAAACGACTGAAAAATACGCAGAAATATTGAGAACAATGATATAGAGCATTACTAAACATGAAATAAGTCATGCCTTATGGCAGCAAATAGGCACATATCTGAGCAAAATGAACTGCAGCTCTGACATAAAAGCAATTAAACGATGATCATGAACTATTTTTCACAATATTTGCAATGCAAAGTTTTCTGTTATACCCTATTATTATCATTAAGCAATAAATGATTCACAATTACGATAGATGCAGTATTTCAGTTTCAAACGTTTCTGATAGGGAAATTATGAGATTAAAGGTACTGCAATGTTCAAGCATGATCACATCTTGAAAGTAAAGTGTGATTAATGTAATTAAAGTAAAGATAATTGTAATGGCTTGTTTGGCAAAGTTACACAATTCTTTGTAAGATCAGATGGAAAAATTTAACTCCACATGTATTAGTATTGGTGGTACTACTTACTGTATTAAATTTTCAGCCCTAAAATAATCTTAATTATATTTTTCCAAACTGTCTTTTACTACTGACACAAGAGATCCTACATTACCATTTGAAATATTATTGGTGTTAGCATTTTATACCATTCCCATATTTACTGTAATTTATTTGTGACTGGATAATTTGCATTAGTTAATGTGGAATGGTAGACTGTAGACATATTAATTTCATTTTAAGTCAGAAATGCATCACATATTTACTTTATGTTGTGGTTGCATGAAGTTCAGTCTGTTGGGAACCTAGTTTATGTACACATTTGTCTGTAAACATAGCTGAGTTTCTTTACTTCTATCAGTTACTATTTAAACCATGTTAGTATATAGGGTGGACTCTATGTTACAGGGAAACTAGTTTAAGTAAGGTCATCAAGTGTGTTACTATCAATATTTAATCAAACTATATTTAGCAAAAACGATAGGATGCTATGTCACAGGCCCAGAAAGACTGAATTGGATACTTAGATCCAAGACAAATACAAAACATTGGAGATGATAAAAGATGTACTAATAAAAAATTTAAGGTGATGATAAAAATATGCATAGAGGTATGTTAAATATAACTAATTTCTCCATGAATATATTTTGTTTATATGAGTGACAAAGCAAAGCAAAATATGCATGAACAATCTTGCACTTCCAATGACATTAGGCCTGGTGAGAGATTTATAGTGAGAGTATTTGAAATTAATAAATCTTGTGTTATTTTTGAAATCTGGAAAGAAAAAGGTCTCACACCTTTCTTGAGCGTAAGAGACTGTATATTTGCAGTAATCCTTAAATCTGAACTGGATTTTTGTAGCCAGCTATTAGACAACAACAATGTCCATGAATTTTAAGGTCACTTCCATGCAACTGATAAAAGTTTTAATCACCTATAAATAACTCAATCTCACTTAAATGAAAAATGTAGACAAAGAAGACATCAAAATTGTTTTCACGTGTATGGTATATAAATAGACTGACATTACATTTCATTACATATGCAAAGTATAAGCAATTTAACAGTGACCAATTTGTCCCGTGTAAGTCAAGTTATATAACACATGATTATGTCAAAATAAGCTAAATCCATAAGGGAGTTAGCATGGTGGAGTTCTGCAGATCCCAATCATTGTGCATATTATAAGGTTCTTGTTAGTTTTATTCTGAATAAATTGCATATCTGGGCAGGGAGATATTCTATTGGTAAGTATGATAGAAAAGTCCATATAATCAACATTACTTAGTTTTGACTTCATTCATTTTTTTAATGCAGACATTGTGTCTGATGTAAGATTAATTCAATTTATGGTATAGACGTTTAATCCATTGCAATACTTGATGCATTCAATGAAGACATTAGGTCTAGTGTGAGATTTATTAGCATTCTTTATGTAGAAATCATATCTAGTTTAAGACTTGTTGCATTCAATGAAGACATTAGGTCTAGTGTTAAGATTTATAGCATTCTTTATGTAGAAATCATAGACTTGCTGCTTTCTTCATATGTGATTGTCTCACAAGTAAAAACGTAAAAGATACAGGACCATTTATCAGACATTGTTGACATAGTCACATTTGTTCACATTCATTTAGCACTTAATTCTAAAGTAATGATTATGTACGCTTTGCTGACCTATACAATGCTTTAAAAAAAGTCAAGACCTTTCAAAGAATTTGTCCTTTAGCCACCGTGTCATCTGAAGCATGACACATTTTTATTTCCTTGGCTATTTGCTCCTGCAAGGACAGTTTTGCTCTATAGGACATCCTGTATTTAAAATGGTGCACCTGAATGGAAATGTATATTTTTCCTCTAAGCTGTAGTTATTAATATTTAAAACCAGATTTACCGAGTCTGTGCCTTGTTTCCTTTTTGAGCAGCCTTCTTCCCAGCCATGTGAATGGACTGCATGCCTGAATAATCCGTGTCTCTGCATGGTTCTATGGCGTCAATGGAGATAAGTACAATTACAATATCTTACTTAATAGTGTGAAATATATATTACTAATACAATATTTTCCTTCTTGTTATCAGTATCATACCATTCAGTTAAATAATGATAATTAAAATGACTATGCTCTCTTTCCATGCCAAATAAGTTATGCACAGTTCTGAAACAATGATACTGGAGCTTTTAATAGTCTACAATATATGAGAATAATATAATCAAGCTGCACATAGTTGTGGGTCATCAATTATTCATGTATGTGTATATGCTAAACCAACAAATAGACAGAACTTCAGGAAGAATAAAAAGTGACATGCATACATATATGTTCTGGAAATACACCTTTGTGTCACAAAAACAGATCTAAGAAATATGATGAGATTAAGCAGAAATCATGTAAGCTTTATTGACTGCACTATGGAAGAACCAAATTTGCAACATGCTGCAGTTATGCTGTTGTGTTTTTTAAAATATGCTACCCGCAACAAATATGGCATAAATGTTTTATTGTCTTTTAAAACTAACTAATGCTGTTCACAATAAATTGCAAAATTCAGATTTTTGTTTGTAAAGCACATAAACCTACCAGAGGAATATCAAATTACAAGTCTTAGAAGACCTATACAGCTTTACTTAGCAGTATGAACAAAGATATATCAGGACAATTGCAAAACATCATGATATATCCTGGTTAAATACTCTGCAGTCATCTGTTTTTGAAATAATCCTGTGATATCATGAACTCAAGTTCAAGACAGCTCAGCAGGATCAAGATAATTATGTTATTTCTCAGTTAACTGAAGAATATCTTGATTTCTTTCCCAAAAATACTTCCCATAATGCAGGTTTCATGTTTTTTAATAGTTAAGGAAAGTAAGTAAAACACTCTTCACAAGATTTGCCTTCAAAGTATTTTTAATGGAAATAACTTAAAAACAAACATTTCACAAATTTTGTAATGTGCTTGTAAAAGCTACTTTAATTTTTAACTTAGGTCTATCCAAAAAAATGTCTCCATATTCAGAATATTTTATATACAATCATATAAACATTTTATGTTAATCATTTGTATGAATCCATTTCTTAAGTATACACTAGTATTTTATCATTTGATTTATCCCATAAGTAATGTATCAACATAAACAAAGCACAACAATGTTTGATAACTCAGATGAATTTAGTAAACTATAAAGTAAAAAAGGTTCATTATAATAATACGTTTTACTAAAGTAACTGTTGTGAAATTTTTTCATTGTATAAGCACAAAATTTATTTCAACTTTTCTGTTGCAATAATTTAGTTCTATCACGTTTCCTAGATATAATGTGAATTCAGTGCTAAGCATTGTGAATACACCCATTTCCTAACATAACAAATATTCCTAACACACTTTTTAAAATCTTTTTTCTTTTTTCCAAACCACAGAGCTAAGTCTTCTAATTTTGGTCTTAAGGTTGATGCTCTGTGCATAGAACTTTAATATATCTAAGGCAGCTGTGAATGACATTACAGAATTATTTTAAGTTGTAGGGTAATTTGTCTGCATATGGGGATAAAACTATATTATCAGTATGTGCACCTTAGATCAAAGGTTTTAGCCTAATGTCCTAAACTATATACATAAAAAACAATAATGGATCACCGCAAGTGCATGCAAAAGAAAAATATTTTGAAACTTTGCTAACTGGATCATTAGCGAACTAAAAAACAGAAATTGGAAACCTTGAATGAAGCATATTACATAAATGTTGAAAAGGATGGGAGGATTTAAGACAATTTAACAAAAAGACTTGTAATCTGGGGAAAAATATTCCTCAGAGGAACTGACACTATGTCTGCTAATGGTGTTCATCAATTCATAACAACACCATAATGGTTGAGTTCAACACCATCCTGTTCATAATGGTTGAGTTCAGAAACAATCTCTGATAATCTTGAGCAGTAATACAGATTTTGGTGGCCATATCTGATGTAAGATTAGCATCATTTTCATTCTGGACCATCATGACATCAAGAGATGTCCATTGGTTTAAGTTCCATGTGAATGTGACCAATTTGTTCTGTATGAGAAGTAAGAAAACAATTTCTAAGGTGCCAGCATATTTGCAACATTGGATATAAGATCAACAATAGTTTTAATCTTGGAACAACTATATAACAAAAACCTCATGCTGACAGAGACATCTGTCTTTCAGGAGTAGCAATAACAAGATTTTAAAATGGCTACCATGAGAGCCATATTTGCTATAGAACACACCATTTTCATCTAATTTTATTAGATATTTTCAGTTCTGGTTATTACCCCATGTCAGTATCACTTCCCAGTTACAAGGGATAACAAATAACTAGATTTGCATGATGGCTGCCTTTTTGGCATTTAGGACCAATCAAACCCTATATCAAGTATCTGGTGAAAGTCTGATGTTAATATTGTCATCAATCCAAGAGGAGCAGAAATAACAGAATTTTCAAGATAGGTAAGGCGGCAATATACTGGAGGTAAAAATTGTATTTTTTAATTTAGATTCATCGAGATAACATAAGAATTCTCTAGTCAAAACACAATTTTCCATTCAGGAGAAACAGCAAAAATAAGATTTTAAGGTTGGCTGCCATCCTTTTTATTTAGGGCAGACTAGATATCATGTCTTTTCGAGAAAAACATTGTGATACAACAATCAATTCAGGAAGAATAGCAACAAGATATTCATGATAACCACAGACCACGGTCAACATAGTGACTATCAAAGCGGCATCATTTTTAAACAGGATCAGCTAGACCATGCAATGAATGTGTGAATAAAGCTGCTTGAATTCATGTAGTTTGGAGGTTTGGCAATAACAAAAATTGGATCAACTAGACCATACAATGAATATGTGAACAAAGTTGCCTTCGTGTCATTCGGAGGTTTGGCAATAACGAAATTGGATTAACTAGACCATGTAATGAACGTGTGAATAACGTTGCCTTCATGTAGTCTGGAGGTTTGGCAATAACAAAATTGGATGAACTAGACCATGCAATGAATGTGTGAATAAAGTTGAATTCATGTAGTTTGGGACAAAATTATGCTACCCAGTAGGTTGATGATGCACATATTTATGTCAGACAAGTGGCTTTTCCATAAGCTCTTCTAGAGTTAAAGCAGTAGAGATACAAATGAACAAACCATAATAACAAATTAAAACGGACAAGAGAAAATGTGGAATATACATTACATTTAATTTTTATTACAAACATCAGGGCAATGATATTGATCTGAAAATAGAACACATAAACTAGGTAATGTTTTTATGCACGACAAATATAACATTTAGAAAAATGGCTTTTATCTTCAACAGTTTTGTAGTTGAACAAATTATGTCAAAGACATCTGGGTCAAGCTCTGTATTTTACAAATTTGATTTTCAATCTTTTCTCTCATTTTTCAATTCATGTTGACTTCTATATAAAATGGAATTATGACCTTTATGCAAATCTGAGAAGGAACAAAACATGTTTTAGCTTATTTATAATATGTATTTGTTCTAAGAGGGGAACTCAGATAGTGAAACACAATAAATTTCTCTTGAAGCCCACAACTACACTACTAAAAAACAATGTTACAAAGAAATATCAGTAGAGGGGAATTCACATAGTAAAACACAATATATTTCTTTTGAAGCCTACAACTACACTACAAACAAAATAATAGTACAAAGTATTAATGATAGCCACTGGTTTTAAAGTCATTTTTCAGTTCTCATATATATATATGCAGAAGAAGACAAGACATTTTCCCTAATCAACGAAAAGCTGTCAGGGAAGATGGTTATGATTGTAAATTTCTGCTCAGAGAAAATGAGTCTGCTGTTCTTTTAGTCATTTATATATTTTGCAACTCTACTGAATTGGAAAGAAGAAAAATAATTGACATCACTATCTGCAAATTTAGCATGGCAAATCTCAATCATCCTAACTGACAACTACCAGGCTAGATAATACAACAAAGTGTTAAAACAAAAATTATTCTACGATGCAATGGGCTGGGAGGTGTGGTGGTGGAGGGGAATAGAGAAAACAAAGGTAGATTAATATGCATAGAAGTATAGAATAAGTTGTTGTGTCTCATTCAAATAAATTAGTGCAGTCTTTCTGCTATTGTTTCTACGAGACAAAGGTTGAATTTAATAGCTGGGGAATTTGGAGACCAATTTATTTGGGATCCTATAGAAGGAACTGAATTTTGGAGTGAAGTATAAATTTTGTGATTCAAAAGAACACATCCGAGGTGCCTTGAGTTAACTGAATACCTCATGAAAACTTCTGTTTGCTCAATCAACAAACAGTAAATCATAAACTAAAAAATTAAGTATGCCTAAACCACTTTAACCACTTACCCACCCAACTCCAAAAATGCAATTGATTTGCACAATTTGGGGACATTCTGATGATGAAATTTATATCATATAACAAAACTTTCACCCATGTTTATATCATAGCTCTTCCATTACCAGCTGGCACAATCCTGCACCTAATATGTCCAGGCTCAAAATATGCTGTTCAGTCTTGACTGGTGTGGGTGGTGGCATCGTAATCTCTGCTAATGCAATTATGTGGTGCTGCTCCTCCCTCATAGAGGGGGTGGGGAACAATTGGCTGTCCTACAAGAGGGGACCTTTGGTGGTCCAAGGCATTAACCTTTAGAGTTCCCTGACATCTCACACTCTGTCCACATAGGTTTGAGCCTTGGACTCTGCCAGCGTGTGTGAGAAAGCTTGCCAGTAGCTTTCTGTGAGGCATTGGTTTGTCCTGGCACTCTTCCTCCTCCAGATATGCTGTCAGTTATACATGTCCAATCATGCACTAAAAAAATGGCAATAAGGCCACAACAAGAACTGACCAATGGAAAAGACGGTGCTGTTACTCGATAGCAGGATGGTGCAATTCACTCTCTGCCTTATGGAATTTGATAAGATGCTGCTCTTCCCCCACAGGAGGGTAGAACTCACTTTCTATCTGCTTATTCTCTTGAAAGGAGTTTAATGAACACAAAGTGCCTCCCAAGAAACTTTAATAATCTTTCTCTGAGCTAAACAAAAAGGAGAAAAATTATGAAAACTCTAACAAAGAAAATAAAGGTGCTTTCTTCCTCCCCCTTTTATTAGTTCATCTATGTTTGCAAGTTCCCAGACTCATCCATCCACACTCAAAGGGACAAAAGTCTACACTTTTAAAAGCAAGTGGGTTGGTTGTCCCAAAAGTCTTTCTTGTGCCCACACCTCCCAAAACTGTGGTTAGACACTGCTAGAAGCAAAAGCTGGATACATAATTTACAGAAAACATCTACGCAGGTTTATTTGTAACACTATACTGGACTTTTGAGAAAAAAAATGCTAATTCTGACAAGATCTTTCCTTCTAGGTATCATACCATATAAGAATTTGAAACAACCTCTGATGTTTCAACTCCAACAATACAGAATTGCTTAACTTAGTACAGGTCGAAAAGTAATTAAACAATAACATGGACGTTTTAATACATTAAGACAACCATTCCTATGCAAGTACTGGAGATGAAAAGTTAACTAGATAACAGCTTGTTAAGATTGCTAAAATGAAACTAATATTATTTAAGCAATACCATCCTAAACTGACTTTATATGAATCAATAGGTGTTTAACACTAATACACATCTGAAAAAAATGACTGGTGTACAACCCTCCTTATGGTTGTTGTTGTTGTTGTTGTTGTTGTAGGCTTAACACCATTTTTCAGAACAAGATAGGCTATACATGGCGGCCAGTATTAATGGCGGAGTAGGAAAACTCCGGAAAGAACCACCGACCGACAAGAAGCTACTGGCAAGCTTTCTCACATATTCACATTGGCCGAATTTGAGATTCGAACCCAAGCAGACAAAGGTGAGATGGCAGTGATCCGTAACGGAGTGAGCTTTAGACCACTCATGGCCCCCACCTCCTTATGGAAAAGTCCAACTAAGGGAATATAAATCATATAAATCAGACTACTAAAATACATCCCACAAGTATCAAGATGTGGCTAAAATCTAATTCAGCAAGCTGGGAAATCTACATACTTACCTAAATTAAAAGAAAAAGACTAATAAAATTAATTCTCAATGACAATGAATATACCCTGAAACATCTCTGGGTGGTAGGAAACCTATACATATTGTATACGAAAAACTGTTAAGTCCGACAATTCCAAACAGGAATAATACTCAAACTGAAAGTAATTTAAGATTATAATAATGATGTACATAATTAAAAATGCACAATTTGTGATTCATGCTCAATGTCAAGACAAATATGTACAAAGCATTATCTTTTTAATCCATCTAATCTATGGCTCAACATAAAATAATATTAGTGAACATATGGAAGATTATGACAGGTTGGACTTCAGAACTTTACAGTCACTCTGTGGGCAGATTAATCAGTATCAAATATTTGTGCATATTTTCTGTTGTCATAAAATAAAAAAGCTATGCAATAGCAACGGATAATGCACTACTGATATTAAATGTTGCCTCTTTAAACAACATTTTAATGACTGGGATCAAGTTCATAATGTGATGGGATTCTTAACATTTAAGGTAGATGTTTTATGATAGATTTAATAAAAACAAGAGGTCCAGATGGGCCTGATATTACTTATCTGACCTGCATCTACTTAATAGGTAAATGCAAAGACAGTTTACCAAGATATCTGATGATACATTTTGTTTTAAATTATTTTTACAAATGTGACCCATTTCTACTATTAATATTATTCAAAACTCTACTTGCCAGAATGTTGGCGATTTAAATGATAATCAAACATCAATGTCACCAGCAACATCATAAATTCTGACAGTCCAACAACTGTTTGAAAGAACCAATGATACACAAAACTGTTAAGTATGGAATTGGTCATTTTACATTTTACAGACTGGCTTACCTTAATAGATATTTATCACTAGTTTCCCCATGTACAATCCAAAATTTCAGACACCTATCTGTTGACTGTCATACAATCACTTATAGCTGATCAGAAATCAGTTCAATAAAAACAATGCAGCATGCATGTGGCTATCTCAGGCTTCGGTGGTTCTCTACAATTAGCTAACACAACTATACTTTTTGTGATTGCAAGTTGAAATTGCACTTATATATGCTGCACCTACCCTGGCTACATATGCCACATGTAAGATTTTTCTCAAACCTTATTCTAAAATATTTAATAAATACAGCCACTTCCTCCATCTCTCACCTGAGCTAGAACTGCTACAAGTCTCACTGGTGACGACTTTCTCTTAAGATGACATATATATATAAAATTATTTACAGCAGTGTTTGATTGATTGCTTGATATCAGATGACCTGACACATGACAATGACCACTCACACTTCGAAAATAGGATTTTCATGCCTTTGAACTTTCTTTTATTCCATCATCTTAATATTAATTCATAAAAAGATGCACGTAGCGGCTTTTAACATAATTTATTCTCTATCAGCAAACAATACACCCATCCTTCTCTGTGAAAACAACAATAGCTAATGCAGTGTCAAATTTGTTTATCTCTATTAAAACCAACATCTTTGTCATTCTGATTTTTAAAGTCATACTCTTTGACTTTATGTGACAACAAATATTCATTACAACATCAAAGTCATGTGATTCACATGTAAAGGTGTCATGTACAATTAGGCTTATAGATGATTGAATTGAATTGGTTAAAACACAGCTGATTGGATTGATTTAGTAAAAACTACTATGCTTACAGATAACTGGATTGAATTAGTTAAAACACAACAATGCTTACAGATGATTGGATTGAATTAGTTAAAATACAGCTATGCTTACAGATGATTGGATTGAATTAGTTAAAACACAACTATGCTTACAGATGATTAAATTGAATTAGTTAAAACACAACTATGCATAAAGATGATTGAATTGAATGAATTAAACAATCTCAATTATCCCAGCCACAAAGATATCCCTTCACAATTCTGATGCAACCACTTCCCCACTATCCAACCTATACCCTTGATTCCAGTACCTTTCACTATTACTGGAATAACTAATTCATCAATGGTTGGTGGAATGGCTTGGAGGATGTGTTCATCCTCATTTGAAATTAATATAATATTTGATAGTTTATAACTGATTAAGCTTTTAATAGTAGGTTCCTAAAAGCAGGGGACCACAATTCTGTATTTTGGAAACATTGGCCGTGTTGCAGATCTGTTTTTGCTTCATTTTTAAATTCTTAAGTTGCATATTTTCTTTTTGTGTCTGTGAGAACATTTTACCTTTTTTAACTTAATTCAATAATTGAAATGATGCTGATGATATTATCACATTATAATCTTAACATTACAGTTATAAGTTTCTTGAATGATGGAAACAAATATGAGGCCCAAGTGGGGGCTGAAATTGCTCATCTGTCTCACATCTACCTGTTACAAGTAAATGCTTGGACAGCTCACCAAGAAATCTGGTTTAGGGTGAAGCTTTATGAGCTTTAATAAATATGGTAGCTATATCAGCGGCCAACTTCTTATCATTTTTCTGGCATAAATAGCCCTGTTGTGTAATATTTTATAGGAAGTTCCATCAATGTCTGCTGCCTGTTTTTGGAGATGTGATTTTGAGGGTTATTTTATTTCAGTAACTTCTTCCAAACAGATAAGCTCTTATGCTACCTTGCTTTTAGTAAAATTTGGCCTAATTCTTTTGGGGAGGTTAAAAAATCATGTTAAGATTCTTTTTTAAATTTTCTGTTAGGTAACCAACTTTGATGCTGACCAACATCATGTGCACTAGCTTAAAAGACCCTCTAGCCATGATGACTTTTGCAAACGTTTGTCTGGTTATGTTCAACAGCTCTTGATTAGGTTCTTTAAATGTTGACATATCATTTATTAATAGTGATCATATTTGATCTTGGGCAGACATACACTGTTCTCTTGATAACTTACAAATGGTGTCCAAAAACATGGAATGCACTATAAGTGAGTGCATGAGTTACATAAGGACCTCAAAAGAATTTAGGGAAAGGCATGCCAGCCTGACATTGAAAACACCTGACGATGGGGAGTTGGCACTTTTTAATGGTTGAATATTTGCCTTATAATCACATGCTTTCCAAGCATTTTAATGATACATTTCCTGGTCATTTCCATTGTTTTACGAGGATGAAAGGATGAAATTAATCATTTCAAGGTTCTTATATGACTATTACTGAATGGAGTTCAAGAACAGTTTAACTTATAAACATGCATTTTTATCAAAATCAAAGTTGTTTTTGTTTCAAGACTGACACAACATTAAAGTCAGAAAATATTATCATGCACTAAACCACAAATATATCACATAAAACAAGCTCGACTACTTTATATTCTTGAAAACTGACTTGTGACATCATTTCAATGTACAAAATAAAAACTCTAACTTTACCTGGCTGATCTTCATTATGTTGGCATGACGGAACAACTATATAAAAAAAATGGAAAATATAGAATCTTGTCTTGTAAAGAAAAATATTCAAAGCCTGAAATAGTTTGTGCTAATAAAACACAAAACGATATTTTCAAACAAGCTGAACTTCTGAAGATGTTCTGGTTAAAATCCATGATTTAAATAATTATTTTGAAATGTTTGATTAAGTTTTGACAAAAAGACCTTCATAATTTTATATAGTTGCATCAGGAAGGAATGAATTGTCTGTAAAATTAACATATGTCTGCTTGCATTGCAACAAACCAGTTCCAAAGCCCTCACAGGAGCTCGTATCATTATGTGATATTCAATAACAAGGGACAAAAATCTCCTGTTTCTCATGTGACCTAAATAAAACCTGAAACCAATGTTTCAAGCTACATGTCACAATGTAATAGTTTAGCACCAAAGTTGGGCTTTGAGTTCCACAAATATTTCAGTTAGAATGAATGGCAGTCCATTTTCTAATCTGGGTTTCCTCCAAACATGTTTTCCCTTTGGACATTCTGGTCGAGATGTGGAGTTAGAGCAATGGCTGATGAAAAAAATCTGGAATTTTCCACCATGGTGTGGTAGCAGCATATGGTAGTCTCTTACCTGCGGGCCTAGCAAACTTATTGTCAAACCTGCATAAATTCTACAGGTAAAATGATTTATTTCTGAGAAATGGGAAGAGTTATATTCATTATGTCTATAATCCATTGACAGACTAGACAAAACTAAAGTCTAGATGAAAACTTACCCAGTACTTGTAATTTGCATTAGTAGTCACATGATTACACAAATCTCAGACTACAGCATTGGAAGTCCAGGACTCATGTAATATTAACAGCAAATTATAAATTTTGTTGTACAATAAAACAATATATAAAAAAGGATGCCAATATTGAACTGTGAGTCTGTTTAACAACTGTTCACTAGCACACTCTAATCCACTAAGTGTTTTAATTGACTCAACAAATATGTTTATGGCAAGCACCCAAGTTATTTATACTGCAATCTCCAAATATTCTGGCCAGAACTCGACACCTTTAACTCATGATCAGTTCAGTTAAGACTCAGTTATGTAACTGCTTCTGGCATCAAGTGCAGAAAAGTCCTAGGTTTCGATAGAAAATGCAATATCAAAATTGATGTCACGATTACATTAGAAGAAATAATAAAATGTCTTCACATACTTTGGGAAATATGAATGTTAATTCAAAACTTTTAAGTTCAGTTCAAACCCTAAAACTCGCTACTCCATAAATAAACTGTATCGGTGAAACAAAGTTGTTATTCACCCAATACTCCAGTTTGCTTGAATGCATTGCTATCTTTGATCAAAGGTGTCAATGAGTATTAAAAAAGTATTTTTTTATATTACTTACAAGTGTGTTTGTTTTGGATTTTTGAATGTAGCTTTAACAAATTTTCAGTCATATTGCTACCATGTCTGCAGTGAGGCAGTTTATAGTGATGTCTAGCACTTGGGCATAATGCAACTGATATGTAGCATGTGTCCCACCTAGTTACATTATACTGACACAAGGCCAACCAGTCCTAATACTAACATCTCAATGCTGAGCACTTAGTTTTCATTTCTGTGGCATGATAATGCCAGCAATTTTATAAAGTGCTGTTAAACCCTACCCACCTCCACCATTTTTGACAACATTGTCTATGTTATTTTAAAATTCCTAATTCAAACATCTGGATAGATAAAAGTTTCAGTTGATCATCAGAAACATGTAACACACTGAAAATAATAAAGAAAAAAAGATATGGTGTGAATATAATATGCATGATTTACAAAAAGGAAAATAAAAATAAACTAATTCTATTTAAAAGAAAGCAAATTTTTAAGTAAATTATGTTTCTCCAAGAATATTTGCCCCAATTACATTACATTACAATACAAATATTATCCTGCTACCTCACAATTGCAGCCTTACTAAAAGATGAAAATGGTATTTTCCCATCTATTTCAAAAGACAAAGGGCAATAACTCTTGCCCATTACTTCCCCATGTCCTATCAGGTATCGCTAGTTTTTAGCTGAGCAGGATGCTGGCATGGCAGGATAGTTGAGAGGGGTTTTAAGTAATGTGAGTGGTAATTATTCTTGGAGAAACATAATTTACTTCAAAATTTGCTTTCTCCTTTGAATATGTTCCTCAATTAAATTACATTAGGAGAATACAAAATAGGATGAATGGATGCTGAGCATTCAACCTCTGCATGAAGTATCCTTCTAGGGAAGGATAGATGGATTCCCAATATGAATGATACATTCTTATTCTAATTACATAAGCAACACTGCCTGGGGTCACTTGACCTGTGACCCAATCATACAGATATGCAGGTTTTTGTTTTAGTGGTTTTACAAGTTAAAAAATCACGTAAAAAATATCACGTTTTTCAAGGTGCATTATTACATTAATTTTAAAGGATACATAACTGTATGTAAACACAAGTTTATACTTACTATTATTCCATACAAGGAACATTTTCTGCAAAATTTATTTTTAAAACAACAAAAATAAGAAAAACATGAAATCAATAGTATGACCATTGATATCTTTCCCATTAATATTAAACATCTTACATCTGGGCATTACAATAATGTAGTCACTGAACAAAGTTCATTTTACTCTGTCTGCGCTAAACTATTTACTCTCTGTGGGTTTGAGTCTCAGATTCGGCCAGTGTGGGTATGTAAGAAAGCCAGAAGCTTCTCTTCGGTTGTTGGTTCTTTCCAAGGCTTTTCCTGGGTTCTCCCTCCACCATTAATACTGGCCGCCATGTATAGTCTATCGTGTGCTTTTTGTATTTTATATTATTTGTTTTTTATATTATTGTTAATTTGAAAACAGTGTATGGATATTTAAAACTATTTCCTATTAGATATATTAATATTTCTTTCAGCTTCGCTGTATTCTATACTTTTAGATTTATCATGTTCATTATATTTAATGTCTGTGCTATTTCCACTAAATTCCAAAACATAGTCTAAGATTCAGCACATGCAGTTATGTGAGAAAGCTTGCCAGTAGCTTCTCGTGGGTCGGTGGTTCTTTCCGAGGGTTGTCTTGGTTCTTCCTCCACCATTAATACTGGCCGCCATGTATAGCCTATATTGTGCTGAAAAATGGCGGTAAACCATAAAAAACAAAAAACAAACAAACAAACTAGATTCCAAAACAGAACATTGATCTAATATTACAATTAATACTATATACAGTTTCTATTTTAAAACTTTAATCTGTGTTCACACACATACCTCTTTCATCAAAAATGATTTTATTTTCATGCAGAAGCTTCTTCTTGTGTCTGCATTAAATGCCATTAGGCCTGCAAGAACTTGTTTTTTTTTTCTTCAGTTGCATGTGGCCATGGAGCACTCACTCCCATTGCATATAAATCAATATCATTCTGGTATAATTCACATTTTGCAAAGCTCTCTGAGAAAAAAAATAATCCAAACTATTTTTCTTCATTTTACTACCGAAATTGGAATTTGCAGCCAGTTATGTTGAAGTGAATGATTCAAATTTAAACCACTGCTACATCTGAGCTTCATACAATTGGAGGTTCAAAATGTATGACTGGACAGTGGCCAGTTGAGGAAAAATTTCCGTTCCATCACAAACATAGCGAGAGATGTTTTTTGGGTCATTTTTCCATTTTTTTCCCAAAAAAAATCTGAGAAACCAAAACTATTTATTAATACTCTTGGTTTCATGAATATAAAGGCTTTTCAAGGTTCACAGACAATATTTTGAAGTTTCAAGGAATTTTCAAGGCCTTGAGGATACAATTCATTTTGCAAGATTTTCAATGTCATCCATGGACCATGAAGATGGTTTAAAGGTTCTGAGCCATAATCTCTGTGATGTCACCCTCACCTTATGAGATGTCAGGTTACACCAAGCATACAACCCACTTCAGCTACAAAGCGATGGCTTGATGGGTGATACTCATTGACCCAGCTCTCACCGGAAGGATGCAGCAAATGTCTCTGTACATTTTAAGGAGTGTTTGAGAATGCAAACAGGATAATATTGCATGGATGCTGTTCTCTACCTTATTATGGAACAGAACAGGGGATTGATAACTCTATGGTGACTGACAGATGGTAACTGATTTTGGCTATAAAGCCAGGTTGTGTCCAGAGAACCACCGAACCCAGATCTGAAATGAAGAAAGTTTGATTCTACATAAAGGGGATGCAATTTGCTTACCCTGCATGTGGAAGCTAAAGCGGTCAGAAAACATATCTTCTATGATAAAAACTTAAGCAATTTAATGTGGGTTACAGGTTTAAAATAAATCCATTTGAGCTATGGTAAAATGCAGGATTGGTTCCATTTGGAAACAAAGTCAGGAATTTTGGTTGATTTAGACCATAATTGCTAAAAGATGAAATAGGCCTGTATCATGCCAAATATCTTGCTGACATGATGATGGAATGTAAACAATATGATAGTGACTGGAGCCAACTCTTTCTAATCAAAAATGAAAAATGTCAGTCAGCTTGAAAGAAGAAGACACTCAAAGGGGCAGTCTTGTTGGTACGGCACTTTCCCACACAAGCCTTCACAGTGGAGGGCCTTCATGCTCTCAAGGTTCTCTTCACAATCTGAGGTTTAACTTGTCTCTCTCATATGACTGTCCTGACTAGAGTCAAGCGTATATGTGTTTATACATAAAACACAAGGCCAGTTCAAAAACTTGGCTTCATATTTTACACTAGTAACTTCCAATGCTAACACAATTGTGATTTTACTCCTGTACAAGGCACTACTATATTCTGTTATCGATTTACACAACTGAATAAACAGTTCATCCTTGTTTTAGTCATGATATCCATTGCAACAAGAGCCACATGGATGTGCATGCAATGTACATGTTAGTTAAAGGTCTAAGGTGTAACTTGATTATTCCAGTTGAAAACAGTCTTGAAAGCAAGAGTCAACATATAAGATAAACTCAGTGTTGCTAACAATAGAGAAATCAGGTTTTCCATAGGGAAATCAGAAATTTGAAGAAAATTAAGAGACAGAAAACAGAAAAGTTACAAAGGAAAAATAAAAATACTTTTTATTCTACATTAACATATCTGGGAAATGCAGTATCGAATTTACACAAATGAACAGTTTTATAATACATATTTAACATGTCAATTACAATTGAAAGCAGATCGATGTTATAATTAATTTTATAACTTGTAATAGAACTGTTTCACATTCTAAGAAAAATAAGGTTTAAGAGTTCGCTCAATCATCTAAAAGGTCTGAATATGTCATCATATTCACCCGCAGTAATATTCCCCTCCCTAAACAGCTCATTCATATTCTTGATGATCGACAACCTATTACAAAGTATATCCATCTATAGTTGGTTGTATGATGCCTGCAGTCTTGGTTTATTATGGGCTTGGTCCCTCCACATTTATTTGTTTGAATGTTCACAGTTCATGCAAAGAACCACTGAAAAGTGTATTCTCAACTTGGGCTCCATGTGTCTTAGTTCTTTTGGTTCAGTAAGCAGCTCAGGAACAACCATTACAAACTGCTCCTTTGCTGTGTCTTCTATAAGTTTTAGGGTAAGTACCTCTGTAGACTGTTTGTTTGCTAGTTTTCTATGAATTTTAGTCTCACTACCCAAGTGCATCCTCAGCAGTTCTCATTGTACTTACTGTAATTCAAATTTACCCAATAATTTGTTGCTGTGGCAACACTCCAACTTGAATAATACAAGATGGGAAACACATCAAAGAAAAGTCCAAGATAGAAATATCTCAATTTAACAATTCCTAACATAATCATAAAATCAAGCCACATACATGCAATTGACATTCAGTAATACTACAATAATATAGTAAATTCTAACACATATGCAAATAAATCATGCTATAACTAAAAAAGAAACAAGCAGAAAGACAGTTGGGAGGTAAGAAAATATAAATGCATAAGAAAGCAACTACTAAAGATTACCAATATATTTCTCGATATGTTCTGAACGATCATCTAGCCATTCTCTGATCTCTCCGATATGCTTCCCAGATAAATTTCCTGAAAAATAAAGGCAATTACCTGTAAATTCCATAAAGAACTACTCTAGTTGTATCAATGCACTTAATAAATGACAGAGTGAATCAAAGCTTGCAACTTTATAGTAGAGATGGCAAATCCCAAACATAAATCCCATATCAATTCATACCAAAGACTTACAAAACTTATACTAACAGCTGCCAAGCTTGGCGCTCAGCATTAATAGGTTAGTGTTAGGACTGGTTGTCCTAATGTCAGGATAATGTAACTGGTGGGACATCATGCTACATATATGGGGCATGATGCCCCAGTGCTAGACATCACTATAAATTGCCACATTGGAGACATCGTAGTAATATGACAAAAAAACTGCTAAAGCTACAATTAAAAAATTCAAATCACATCTTTTCTCAAGTCAATCCTCTGGAAGGCAAGCTCGCTTAATTACTTGTGGTCTTTGACAAGCCAGTTGCCATTTTTGTCAAAGACAAGGTGTAGGATAGATAGGATGATGCACTCGAAGCAGCGGTTGATATTGTTTTTTACAATAATATATTGTGGCTGAATATATATTGGTTGTAGAATGTAGACCTGCAAACGAAATGAGGATTATTGTCTAATTTGAAGTTCAAGCCAAGTATACCTATATTGTGCTGAAAAATGATGTTCAACCATCAAAAACAAACACACAAACTAGATTCCAAAACAGAACACTGAACTAATTCATAATTAATATGATATACAGTTTCTATTTTAAAACTTGAATCTGTGTTCACACACATACCGTTTTAATCAAAAATGATTTTATTTTCATGCAGAAGCTTCTTCTTGTGCCTATGTATTAAGTACCATTAGGTCTGCAAGAACTTGTTTGTTTTTTCTTCAGTTGCATGTGGCCATGGAGCACTCACTCCCATTGCATATCAATCAATATCATTCTGGTATAATTCACATTTTGCAAAGCTCTTTGAGAAAACAAAATAATCCAAACTATTTTTATTCATTTTACCACCGAAATTGGAATTGGCAGCCAGTTATGTTGAAGTGAATGACTCAAATTTAAACCACTGCTACATCTGAGCTTCATACAATTGGAGGTTCAAAATGTATGACTAGACAGTGGCCAGTTGTGGAAACATTTTTGTTCCATCACAAACTTAGTGAGAGATGTCTTTTGGGTCATTTTTCCATTTTTAAAAAATAAAAATTCTAAAAACCAAAACTGTTTATTAATACTCTTGGTTTCATGAATATAAAGGCTTTCAAGGTTCACAGACAATATTTTGAAGTTTCAAGGAATTTTCAAGGCCTTGAGGATACAATTCATTTTGCAAGATTTTCAATGTCATCCATGGACCCTGAAGATGGTTTAAAGGTTCTGAGCCATAATCTCTGTGATGTCACCCTCACCTTATGAGATGTCAGGTTACACCAAGCATACAACCCACTTCAGCTACAAAGCGGTGGCTTGATGGGTGATACTCATTGACCCAGCTCTCACCGGAAGGATGCAGCAAATGTCTCTGTACATTTTAAGGAGTGTTTGAGAATGCAAACAGGATAATATTGCATGGATGCTGTTCTCTACCTTATTATGGAACAGAACAGGGGAGTGATAACTCTATGGTGACTGACAGATGGTAACTGATTTTGGCTATAAAGCCAGGTTGTGTCCAGAGAACCACCGAACCCAGATCTGAAATGACGAAAGTTTGATTCTACATAAAGGGGATGCAATTTGCTTACCCTGCATGTGGAAGCTAAAGCGGTCAGAAAACATATCTTCTATGATAAAAACTTAAGCAATTTAATGTGGGTTACAGGTTTAAAATAAATCCATTTGAGCTATGGTAAATGCAGGATTGGTTCCATTTGGAAACAAAGTCAGAAATTTTGGTTGATTTAGACCATAATTGCTAAAAGATGAAATAGGCCTGTATCATGCCAAATATCTTGCTGACATGATGATGGAATGTAAACAATATCATGATAGTGACTGGAGCCAACTCTTTCTAATCAAAAATGAAAAATGTCAGCCAGCTTGAAAGAAGAAGACACTCAAAGGGGCAGTCTTGTTGGTATGGCACTTTCCCACATAAGCCTTCACAGTGGAGGGCCTTCATGCTCTCAAGGTTCTCTCCACAATCTGAGGTTTAACTTGTCTCTCTCATATGGCTGTCCTGACTAGAGTCAAGCGTATATGTATTTATATATTTAGTAGACCTTTTGACAAAAGGGACACATAAAAGGGAAAAACAAATCATCAATTAGCAATGCAGCATGTAAATAACTTGCTAAACCAAATTTGTTCCAAATACAGCAAGCAACATGTCAAAGTTGAGCTAACTCATAATGACCTTCCAGCTATATAGATTAAGATGGTTGAGTAAATAGATGGATAAGATGGCCATGAGTAACCCATAGCTAGATGGATTAATCCAGCTGAGAGTAACAAAGCCATATGGATTAGGAAAGGAATGAACAGCAGAGAGGGCGAACAGACCAACTTTGTCCGAGCGTCCATTTGGCTAACTAATGTTTTCTTGAAATCGAATGAAATCGATTTTACGATGGAAATCCTTTTTACGATTTCACAAACAGACTAATTTGTAAAACCTTGCCTCGTAAATCAGTTAGATTTTTGGACTGGTCAGTGAGTTTAAAATTAATTCTCATTAATGAATCATTATGACATCGCATACAGACTGGATTAGTTGGATCCTCAATTATTAAAAATCCGGGTGGAGCTGTTGGTGCAAATGAATATAAAATTTAAACCTGCTGGGCTTGATTTGATCTTTTGAGATTCATTTGATAGCTTCTTTCGATAACATCACATACTATATTCAATGCAATCACCGAGGATATATTAACATTTTGAGGAGCGATATGTCGCCCACCACCATCTGGGTCATTATTATGTTTGAGGATATTTGTTTGTGATATTTGTTTCCATGCGGCGAGTATTTGTAGGAAATACTTATCGAGGAGATCATAAACATATGTTTTTAGTTCATTTGAAAATACCCAGGAAATTTGAAATCGGGTAAATCAGCTTCTATGATATTGTAACCAGCTAGGAATTTTTGTTTATCTCCGTTTTTGTCATTAATTATTACTTGAATTGTTCGTGTGTTGATATATTTTATGACCTCGCTGCGTGAACACGTTATATCAAAAAGATGTTTTTGGAAACTCTGTCGTAGTCGTTCTAGTTGTGTTCTATGTAATTGATTAATCTCTTTCAAATAATCAATGACGTTATTTAGAGTGAATACAATGGCAATGGATGAATCAGGAGTTTTCTCAAAACCAAATTCCCATTGCATAGTTCTGTTATCAAGAAATGTGAATCTATCAGTTAATTTTGCATTTTTTATATCAGGTAAATAATTTCGATATGATTGAGCAATTTCGTCGTATGATTGTACATCCTTGACATAATCAGATTTTTTTGGTTCGGGTAAATTTTGATAAGATGGTACCTGAGGTGGGTTTTCAGGCCATCCTAGTATTGTTCTTATCGAACTCTGAGAGATATCTACGGTATACCCGGGAGAGTTTATCTCAATCACGGATGATAACGTCGGCTCGTGAACTGTTATAGCGATTTTTGATTCTTTTCCAGTAATTCATTGTATTCTGCGCTGTAATTCATCATTGATCTGTTCAATTTGGTAGAACCCAGATGGTAACGAAACAACGTTCCAGTCTGGAGTACCATCGGGTTTATTCTTACTCGCAAACACCAAGGAATTATTCGGTTGTTGACCACCAAATGCTACTGACCTAATATTAGGCCAACTGTGATACACTCGTAACTTTGCTAACGCTATTTCTTTCACGGGAATCGCAGAAGGGAAATTCACACTGAGTTCACGATCGGGTGAGGTTATTTATATCATACTTGTTTTCACCGGGTTGGTATTTTCCGCTATTCGTTGAAGTAGTTCTTGCGATGTTGTCATTGTTATACTCATGCTGTTTTTCTAATTTGACATCGCGGAATCATAAACACGTACCATCGCTGAGAACTCACTATCGGATATTAATGTGTCATCGAGTGATGACGATATCATCGAGGATAATTGGGAATATGAGGTTGACACAACATGAAATTTAACTACGTTTGCACTGAATACACATTTTTTGTTGTTGTTATAATCGAAATAATTCCTGCGATTGTTGTCGCTGCTGATATACAAATTAGAACAGCTATCGGAGCAACCAGTGTAGCAGAGGAGAGGTTCTTAATCGCAGCTGCAGAGAGTGTGATCTGAACACCCTTTTTATTCTTGAAAGCATCATTAAAGTGTTTTATCTGACGAGTTGTCAGCGACAATTTATTCTAACCACCAGACATCTGATTGTGTTTCAGCGATATCGTGGTTCCACATTTTTTAGCCGATTCTGATTGCAATTTCTTGAATTGACCAGGATTCAATATAACACTAACAATACTATACGACATCTTATTGTAAAAACACTGGTGTTTTCTAAATGGCAGATTGATCTAATTGTTACATATTTTTCACTGGCGCATCAACTATTTTCATTTTTCCACCAACACCTTCAAGTAGCATTGATTTGTCGCTGAGAATGACAACAATTGCTCTGTAACCAACACCAGCAAGGGCTATAGTAGCTCTAAAGTATATGTCAACTATGGATTGTCTGGTTCAATCAAGATGTTCCAGCGAAAAGTAATATATCGGATATAAGGTTTTAAAATCCAACTGAGATATTTGTAGACTAGTGTCGAAGTTTTGATCACGACCCATATATGACAACAGGCGATGATACACGTGTGCAATATGGTTTTCGGTGTAATTAAGTTGTACATCCTCGATTGGTTCCTGCCGGCCGTTTACTTTTAGCGAAACCTTAGTAACGCCGAGCCTATCAAATATCATATGGCTGCGTGTTTGATCACCAACTTGCGTTATATCCTGTAGCGCAATAAATATATGCCGTGGCGAAGCAACGCATTGTTTTGATCCCCATTGCCATGTGAATGTACCGTTAACAGCTGATTGATTAATGTCCATTGTTGATGTTAGCCAACTTAGTAACGATTTTCCTCCCTGATTCATAAATGATAGTAATCGATCTTCTACGGTAATTGATTGATTCATTACTGGCATCCACAATGTTAGTTTTGTTAAAATGACTTTACCAGCAGCGGCAGCACCAGCACCACGCCAGATTGCATCATTATCAGTACCATTTCGCATGAGTGCTACTGTATGCTTCGCTCCATAGGTAACTTTTCTAACATTTCTGCAGAATCCTAAAATATGATGCAGTGGAATTGCGCATGAAAATTTTCGACACTGTCCCTCTAACGTTGCTACGCGTGTTGCAAACCCTAGGTTGTAATTAGGATTAGTACTTTTTATAATATCAAAGGCAGCAGCTGGTCTTCCTTCGTGTACAAGAGAACCAACTGTTTGTGGATCAGATGCAGTATCTCTTGGTGTCAGCAATTTAGTATACTGGATGTGTTCAGGGTGATCAGTAATATCTTTAGAAAACATCACAGTCGGAACCGCTGATCTTGTATAATCATCAGAACATCTTGCCAATCCAATTATTGTTGTTGCAACATCAACATCAGGTTCTATGGATTCAATTTCTTTTCCATCAATCAGATATCTTGCACTCTCAAATAGCGCCTTGATACCATTATTAACAAAGCCAACTCGGATATTTGGGTCATCTGCATATGGAGCATTTGTTACAAGTTCTCCGACTACTTCAATAAATGCTTCACAAGGCAAAAAGTATTTACTGGTATCTTGGACTTGAAGTTCAATTCTTGATCGAACATCCGGTTGTAGTACATGATAGGAATAATATTGATAATCCTGTACAGAATCATCTTTGCGTACTGGGTTGTCCATATCAAAGGCTGGATCAGATGTCCATTTGAACATTTTATTATATATTCCTCGATCTAAATCATGATTTTCCTCGTGTCATGGTTTCAAGCCGCTTCCCGCTATTATGTTTGCAATATTATTTCCCTGTGCCTCATATGCTTCATTGGCCAATGACAAAGTTGCCAATGATGCTAATTTCTAATCCACTGCATTATTTATTATTTTGCTAACACTTGCAGGCATAACTTCCGTAGATGGTTTCTTTTTTTTGTTGAACTAACAACATTAGTTTTTCCTTCGTGGCGGTAAACGCTTTCCCGGCAACATCTACAACAGCGCTAATTCGTTTATCGCAAATAACATCAATGTGCTTTCATCGATAATTGTTTTGCTAATGGCGCTACTTTTAGAGCCATTCTTGAAAATAACCCTACAATGGTATTGCCAAAACTATCACCATAGTACGCTCTATAAACAGGCAATCGTGACTTTACTACGTAGACCATTGTTGGTTTATCGTGGTTGTAGTGTATGATCATCTTATTTAAATGATATTTATCTAATCGCAAAAATCCAAAGGATTTTTCATTCAAAGAATTTTCGACGAAGTCATCAATGACATTAGTCACTGTGGTAACTGTAAAAATCCATATGAGTTTCGGCTAGCTCGTCAATAAAATCTCTGTATACACCAATATCCATAATGCCACCCTCAAATAACCGCCTGCAGATATCTGCTGCTTTATTATTTTCGGTGAGTTATTTACAGCTCATTTCCCTCCGATGAGTACTTCTAATTGTGCTATATCACTGAGAATATTACCAGGACAATGAACGGAGTTTCTAACTCCACTTGGAGCTCCACTTTGAGAAAAACCCTTCCCACTACTAAAACCGGTTGCATCTTGTGCATCATCATCTTCGTCTCGATCAGATGGCATATACAATGATTGCTTATTATCAGACTCCAATAATTTCAAACCCGCATCATCATCATCAGGTGGTAGTTGTTTTTTAGGTGAGAAAGATATTTTGTTCGAAGGTTGTTGTCTTTGTCTTTGCAATCCTTGTGATTGTTTTGTTTCTGCTTTTAGTTCTTCATATTGATCATACACTGTACATACCGTATTGAGGTATCCAATGTATGATGTATTTTCTTGATCAATTTGACTTGTTTTAGTTTTTATTTTGTAGAATACATCAGCCCAATGTTGTATACTTTTAATATACTTGTATTGTTCTGGTTTCACATTTTTTTCTGTTTTCATAAGTCATAACAACAAGCGCAGGAATTTCAGCTAGGTCAGTCTTATCAATTGCTCCTAACCCCTCCTCATTAAATAAAATTGCGTAATTCATCTATTATTTTTTTCATTTGTTTTTTTCGGACCAGTTGGGGGCTTTTATAATAACGCTGATGTTTTTCAGTTTCCCGTGCTATTTTTTCAAACACACCAAGAAGAGGCGCTTCTTTCCTTTTCTCTTCATCGGGGACATCTCCCCATATCGCTCTTTCAGTAGCCGATTTTACATCTTTGGTTGCAGTTGTTGTTGGTTTAAATAATTGCTCAGTGTCTGTTATGAAGTCTTGCTGTAGCCCCGGTCTAGCTTGCAATTTCTCTTGAACTGAATCTCGAATGGGGATAAATTTCTTAATTGCGTCTAACCATTCCCGTGCTAATCTAGTCGTTAGCGATTAATTTATCATTATTAATTAATACTCGATTTAAATGTAGTGACGGAGTCGCCAGTGAACAATCCGTAGATTGCTTTACCCACCCCAATTTACTATTACTTCCGCATTGTGATAAACACCAATAACGAAGTTACCATTGATAAAAAAAATTACACTATCTTACCTGTCTTTACAAATTCGTACTAGGTGAATAAGAGCATACCTGTCTATTGTATACTTGCAAACAGTTATGGGTATTGTACATGTCGATCCATGGTGAGAATTTTTACTCTGTTGAGGTAATCGGGGGGGGGGGGGGGGGGGGGTTCATTTTGGCGGATAATCTCTTTCATTGTTTTGATCTTCGAATTAATTGTGCGTTTGATTTCATATTGCTGCCCCAATTGTTTTCTTATTTTTTCGATTTGGACGAATTTATTGATGTCGTTACAGAATGCAAGGGAGTCATAAACAGCATCACTTTGAGCTTTATATTCAATATCTTTAAAATCAGAAAGAATCTGATCACAATTTAATTTATCTGACAATTGAATTCCTTGACTTTTCAAATTTAAAATTTTGGTTATGATCTCATTGATATTTTCAGAACTCATTTATATCATGATATATATTTCTAAGATGTGATATATAAAATTTATCATGAACTCCATTCGCGTTAAGGTATATTCATATCTTATTAGAGATATTATGCAAGTTATATATGATGATGAACTCCGTTCGCAATAAGGTGTTATTCACATCTTATTACACCTAGAAAACCCTATTTGGAACCCCTCAGGTGTTATTCACATCGGAGGGGCCCAGAGGTTATATATATATAAGACAACAAATCCCCATTGGAACCCCTCAGGTGTTATTCACATCTGACCGGGCCCAGAGGTATCACGAAACATAGTCTCCTAGAGGAGATCTAACTCGCCAAATAGCGGATTAGAACTCCAAGAAGATATGCTTAGTGAATGGACGTTACATTTACATGTACACATATATACATATTTGATTTATAGGACTGCACAGCCTTTTTTCAACTCCCAATTCGAATGTTATGGCGAGTTTGTAAGACATAGACATATATATATATATATATATATATATATATATATATATATATATATATATATATATATACATATTTGATCAACTCCCAATTCGAATGTTATGGCAAGTTTGAGGACAGCAAAAGACAATACAACATTTAACAATGGATTATAGGATGACAATGGTATAATGGTATAAGGATCAAATTAAAACAGGCACACTTCTACATTCAAACTGAAACCACCATACCCCCCAACAAAAATCACCCCGGGTTGAATGAAAAACACATTCACACCGTGTGATGGTGTGTGTGGTATGGTGGTTTCACGATTTGAATTTCGAATGGCTTATCCCCCCCCCCCAAATTATATAGAAAAACCATCGACAATTGTCTGTCACGAGATTCGAACGATGTGCTCCATAACAAGATTCCAACGCGTATGGAATACGCTAAATGTTCGTATCTACAAGTATGTGCTTTTGAATACGATATATGTGTATCAATCACAGTTATTCTGTATGCCGTGGTATATTTTCCAATTTTTGGATTCACTTTGTTATTTTCAACAAATCTGTTGTGGTTTTTCCTTCCGTGTTAGGAAGGAATTAGGGAACATGTAGGTCAATCAGGGTTGTGTTGTTTCACTCACGTAGTGTATGGGAAATTGTGTCAGTTGGAAATCACGGGATGTGGTTAAAATTCTTGGTTTATTTATGTACTATAATATTATTTGTCTAATTATTTATTTGGTTTAATTATTACTTGAGAATCTATCAATTTAGTCTTGAGGTGTTCTTATGATTTTGTCTTTGACAGAGTCAAGGACATCGGATACAAGGTAGCGGACCTAAATTTCCACGACGTACGCTTTGTACACTTTGCATATGATATCCACAGAATTCATTTCTGCATGCTTTGTTACAAGCGGTTACTGATCCTATCATAAGCCATTTGCAATGATTCATTACATAATAAATTCATTATTTAAATACTTGTTTTAATTATAATATGGAGGAGTTCGAGAGATTATCGAAAATTACGCCTTGGAAAAAGAATGAATTCAATCTCGATAGAGTATCCACTGATGTACCAAAGAGTCTAATAAGTGATAAAAGCATGATAGGTCAAATCCGTGATGGCTTTAATGAATTCAAGCGCCATGGAGCATCTCACTGTTGGTCGACATTTCGAATTGATGGTATTGTTGATGTCACCATGAATGATGAAAGAGCAGCAGTGATAATCTCGCATCTTGACAAGAAAAACTATTTTTTAGAGTGAAATTCATTATCCGCTCAGAAATGTGGAATTGGATTATATGCGACAAATTTGAACCCATCCTGAATAATAAGAGAACTGTCACTGTGAGTCAGGATTCTGACTGGGATTGACAAACCGTATTAGGAGAGATCTTATCCTGAAACAGCAGTTGTTTATGGAATCTATCCGATAAATGATAAACCGAGTATTGAAAAACTAAAACCAATGAAACAGTCACCGCTGACTTTGTCAGGGAGGATAAATTGTGTAGCAGAACGAATAATAGAACACTTCACAAATGCGTTGCGTGGAAACAAATTTACAGATCTAAGACGCAAAAAAATAAATGAATGGGGGCTAACAATTAGGAACGGAGCAACGATTCAAAATGTGGCAGATTTAGAACGGATACTAAAATTCCCAATATCAGTAACGACGATAACAGGAGAGGTATTATATGAACCGAAATATAAATCGAGAGGATCTCCAATCAAAATTTATTGACCATATATACACGCATGGACACCTGCAGTAACATAATTTCCGCGAGATAGAATAATAAAATGTCTACCCGCGGAGTTCTCTGGGGATGAATTCTCTGAGGAGAAACTATTTGATTTTATGTATCAGTTAAGTAAAAACGATCCTGTGTCGGTGTGGTTACTTCATAGTTTTGAAAATGAAGAGGGCAAATTATATCAATTCGTAAGACCCAATGGCAAATTATACCGCACTGAAGCCCTCCACAATGAGATGAAAATACTAGCTAGTGGTTTTTCAACGGATTACGACGAACAATTATTAACAAACTGTTTTACAATACTGTCAGTTACAGCTCATTTCACGAGAACGAGAAATCTATGGAAACCAACAACAGCCGAATTTCTATCAGATATCAAATCAAGCTGCATTGAGTACAACCATGGTGGATTATGGAATACAAAATACGACCCTGAAAGTATTATTTCGGTTGATATGGTTGCGTGTTATCCTGGGAGTTTTCTCGGGTATGGAGAGTGCTCTGAGTACTTCAAACGATTTGGACATCCCACACAAGAGATGACCCGTGTTGCGATAAATGGACCACTGCCCGATTTTAATGTCACCGGATTCGCTCGTGTGGTATCATTTTAAACCGCTGAAGGACATCATCAGTGTTGTTATGTTTGGATTGGTAGACATATATCTGAAAAACACTGGATGACAATAGTGGTATTACGGTATATGATTAATTCTAAAATGCTGATATCGCTGATTGTCAGTGAAGCAATTATATCATATCGAGCGCAGACTGAGGTCTTGTTACCACAACCCGATAGTCTTGAAAACAATTCCCCAGTCTCGACGAAGAATATATCGTGAAATGGTCCAAACAGATATTTGAAGTTAAAAAAAAACAAACAAAAGACCTCGGTAGAAAAATAATTGGTAAATTCACTCAAGGTGTTAACAAATACGACAGTAAACTATATTCTTCACGGTTGATTATAGATGATGCCGAATACGATTTTATAATCGCGGATGTAACATCTAAAGGTATATATGTAAATCGTAAAGATGCTTTCTTGTCCAATGGAACAAAATTCGGTACATTTGTTACTTACAACGATGGATACAATCTTCAGTATACACATTTGAGGGTGTCTATGCTTGCTTATGCTTCTATTAATTTATTTTCAATGATAAATAGATTTCCTGACACCACGGTTAGAGTCGCCACTGATTCATTTTGCATATATGTAAACATAACGAAGCAGTGGCTATATTCACAAATTCTGACGAGAGTTGGGGATCATGGAGATTTAAAAAGGAAATACCGTGTGATTATTCCAAATCAGCAGATGTTACGATTGAAGATAAATACTTGAAAAATAATCAGATATCAGAACTATCTAATGCACCGTCGATATCTGATCCAATATGTAGACATAAAACCAGTTATTGAAACGACTGTGGTGGGTCAGGGAAGACGACTTGTTCGATTGAATTATTTCGAGGGAAATCAAATATGACTGTTCTAACAAGGACCCACAGACTTGCAAGAGAGATGAAACAGCGAGGAATTAATGCTTGCACTTATCACAGTTTCTCTCGATGGAAAGGTGACGAATGGACTCCTGATCGAATGGGCGAGAAATTTATTCCTGAAGTCATGATTTGGGATGAGATATGCACGGTGTCGTTAGAGGTATTACAAAGGTTTCTTGATTGGCTATTGCTAGCAAATACAAAAGTGATAATGTGTGGTAATCACGCTCAACCACCACCATTTGTCGGTTTGTCTCCACATGATTGACTGAAGAATTTTGTAGACTACTATGAAGAAATTAATACCCATCATAGAGCACTTGATAATAAATTGCTTGAGTTCAAGAAACTAATTAATCAGATTACAACCGGATAGAAATGATAAATGTTGATAAATCCCCATGGAAGTTAGGATACGCAGCAACGATACATTCTTCGCAGGGTTTGACTATATCCGATACAATTCTTTGGATCATAGATAATTACATCGAGTGGTCGAATTTAGTTTATCTTGCAGTGTCCAGAGTACGAAGAATAAATCAACTTCAAAGAGTTGTTTTAGATTATAATGACACTACAATAAGTGATATTGTCAGCAATGGTTATAATTAGCAGGATAAAAAAAAAACATAAAATTTGACATTGATGCCAAATTTATAATCACATTGAAACAACAACAGAATAATCACTGCGCGAGTTGTAATTGTATAAAGCGTTGGTGTTGGCCGGAAAATATCCTGACCAATTTACTGTAGACAGAAAGAATAGCAGTATTGGTTATGCCAGAGATAATGTGATGCTGACTTGAGTGCAACAGACGCAGAGGTGCTAGTTAAGACCACGTGGCGGTAATTGAGTATCCTCGGGTATCACTTGTAATTGTTCAGGAGTAAACCCACGCTGAGGAGCAGTTAAATCCAACCTATAGACTGGCGGTCTACCCGTAGATCATGTTATCCTAGATACTGTATGTGCAGTAACACTCCAAATAGGATCAGTAGCTCTTTTTTTTTTTTTGCCACCTTCGAGCTCTCCTGGTTCATATAAATATCTAACAGTGACATTGGTTGTTTTGAAAAATCACTTTGCGGTTTTACGGATATATACTTTTTTAATAGCGTTGTTGGGTTTCATGTTGATTGTTCGAGTAATCTCATTATTTAGCGCGGTAAGTACGCCCGGTAATCTCTTGACCCATTCACGAGATCGTTTATCCTGAATAAATTCCTTCGTGTATTGATATCCAAAAACATGCTCAGCAAGTGTCCGATTAAACCGTTCAACAATTGCCTGATCGCGATGTAATGCAGTGTGTCCTCGTCTGATGGTGACATTATGATGCTTCATTGTTGATAACACTGCACCCTGAAATTCTTTGCCAGGATCAACTTGTAATAGATTTGGCCAATGCAGAGGACCTCGTCGGTAAATCCTTTCAAACGCAGAAGCCACTTTAGTTGATGATTTTGTCTTTAGAGGTTCTGCTTGTTTGTATCAACTCGCAACATCAACTACGGTTAGCGCATACTTGTAAACACCATCATGCAGCAGAAATAATATATCAGCTTGATGAACTTCATTAGGTGCACTGACATCAAAATGCGAGTACATAATTTCTTTAGGCGGTGGTAGATAAATTTGCCATATCGCCTGTTTGAATAACCAATCTGCTGCAGCGGTATTTTTCCCCTTTGCGGCGATAGCGAGTTTATTGATTGCTGCTTTACCCCTCCAATATCCTCTTGGAGAATAATAAATAGATTCCATGTTGTTATTAATTACCAGCATGCAACATCAATTTACTTTTCATCGCGGATTTTATCATGAAGCCAATTTTTCCTTGAAGGATTTATCAGTGATAGAATTTAACGCATAAATCAATTTCACATCTGCGATATGTCTGTTTTGTATATTACTTCTTTTATAAGCAACATCATGAACATGACACGCCTTATCAATGGCGTTTATTGGGTTTACACCGGGTCGGGGTTGGTTTTGATCATCGAGTCGGATATCGAGTCTGGTCCCGGGTCCACAATAACTATACCTTGGAAGGTGTTTTTCTCATGGATATTTTGCCCATGGTGTTCCTGGGAGTTTTACTAATTTGACTGCAATTTCACCTCCTCGTTGTTTTTTTAAATATCATCTGCAGATTTCATAGAAACAAATCTAAATTTCCTTGTACCACATTGTACACACTTACCAGTAAGTTCTGATCTGTTATTTTTAGTTGTAATCGTCAAGTCATTTGTGCCAGTACGCTTCTTACATTTCACACAATATAAATCCATAATTTATTTATAATAAAATGAATGTAATTGATTTTTCAGTGACTAAAACAAGAGAACCAGTTAAGCCTCATGCAGCGCTACCAACTTCTATTCGTATGATTATAATCGGACCATCTGGAAGTGGCAAAACACAACTGCTACTTATTTTAATAACGAGATGGATGAAATGGGACAAGTTGTATTTAGTAGCCCCGAGTGTAGATGATCAGCGATGCTACGAAGTGTTAAAAGATTTTAACGAGAGCGCTTCAGAGATTGCCGGTTATAATGTTATTGAGTTTATAATCGATATCGAGGAAGCACCGAGTATTGATGATATTGATGGAAGTATGAACAATTTAGTCGTTTATGATGATATCATGTTAGACAATCAAATGAATCCCACTAGAATATTTTCCAGAGGCAGGCATAAAAGCACTGATATGATATATGTCACTCAACGATACACTCAAATACCAAAAGTGATCAGAGATAACTGCAATATTCTTGCTATATTCAATGGGGTTGACACACATACGCTAAGAAATATTTGGCATACTTGGTGCTGCGGTGATATGGATTATAATCTATTTAGAAATATTTTTAGTCACGCTCAGTCAATCTCACATGGATTTGTAACGATCAATTTGCATGATCCTAGATCAAGAAATCGTGTCGGACTTGATTAAATATTCAGCTGAAATCCTAAAAGGATTTTTAACCCCATAGCAGCAGGGAGGGTGCGACAACGACTTTGGCGTCTTTTTCTTTTTTTCGAGAAAGCATTAGTTAGCCAAATGGACGCTCGGACAAAGTTGGTCTGTTCTCCCTCTCTGCTGCTCAATGAAAGAGGTGAGAACTGAATATGTCAATCCAACATTAAGTAAATCACAGCAACTGTGGTGTATCATGCAGTGGATGAAATTATATTTGAATACTAGTGTAATTACTATAGTGTAATTACTATAGGCTGGAGAAAAGACTACACTCTCCACAAGTATACCCAATAAACTAATTCGAATGATTACACTTTAGCAGTGCTGTACTTACAAGGTCCCAATATTAGAAATTATTCAGATAAATATATCAGATGCACAAACTTGTTATTTTTCTCATCTAGAACTTTCTATTTCTCAGTTAACAGAAAAGTTCCTTCTTGTAAAAGGGAGAATTAAAGCACAATTAAACAAGGCTTACTAAACATAAAATTTGATTAGGAATTTATGAACCTGTAAATACCTGAGGGATTGAATGCCTACAAAAACATCTTGTGTGGTATCTCAGTCATGTCAGGCACAGAAAGTCCCAATCAAACTGTGACTTTGGCTAAGTCATATTTAATGGTAAAATTAAAGCATTCAGAGATAAACAAATAGCAACACACAAAGTACTTATATAATTGACAATAACTATGGTGATTTTGTGTTGCAGCCCTTTTAGCACTAAAACTGGGGGAGAACCTATTAAGCTAATTTGCATAGATAAAGTAAATGAAGCTGAACAACATGGTTGATTTTCATTTAGGTAAATCAAACATATATATTGAAGAAACAAAAGTAATCATACTTACCTTGAATAAGAATGTTTGAGTCATATTTATTATAGAATACTAGCTACTTCATGATTGATGGCTAGTCTGTGATCAGTGGTGACATTTCTTTGAAATCAATGCTTACCCCAAATACAAAATGTAACACGTGATTATTTTCACAGATGGAATATTGCAAAATATCAAAATTGAGCTGTATATCAGTTAGAAAAAGATAAGCCATACTAAACTCCAGCAAACCAAATCTATAAACTCCTAGTTGACAGTATTTTGACTTTGCAAAGTGCAGTTGAAAGATAGCACATTTTATTCTTTGCACAAATACCATACCACCATTAGTCATTATGTAATGTACATTATCCAGCCACACAATGCCATCAGGTCATCAGGACCATGTGCTAATACCATACCACCATTAGTCAATATGTAGTGTACAATATCCAGCAACACAATGCCATCAGATATCAGGACAATGTGCTAATACCATACAACCATTAGTCATTATGTAGTGTACATTATCCAGCAACACAATGTCCTTAGGTATCAGGATAATGTGCTAAATTAAATGCAGAATTCAATCTCAAATGAAACTAATATGCTTAAAAATCATTGACAGATCAAGTAACATCAGCTAAACTATTTTTCTGCTATTTCATATTTGGCAGCAGAGCAGTCTGTCATTTCCATCTGTGGATCATTTTCAGACCTGTGAAATAAATATTCTGGGAAATTTGAACAAGAGCACCAGCCGGTCTATAATGATTGCAAAACTGAATGCAAGGTACTGACCATGGAAGTTATCTGAAGGCAAGGGTTCTGTTTCTCTACTCAACACATTCTTAATTTAGCATTCCAGTGTCTAATGCATTTTAAAAAATTTATCTGAAAGACTTTTATATGGTTCAAGGAAAGGAGTTTGTGATTATCTTTTATTCAAATTTCAATTTTCATTTATTTTTCACAGGTTTATTTATATGCGATTAGTTCTATATTCTCAATTGTTCTATGTTGCTATCTTGGGTCATGTGCACTGAACACACCGTTTGCACAAAATAAACATTTTATATGTCAAACAGAGTTGTGGAAATGCATAATTGAATTGGAACCAAACATTTCTACATCATTGACAATCACATGCATGTTCATTTACATGGTTACAAATTCTGTATATGTCTACATGCTTATACAATGGTAGGGGCCTTTGCGGATGCCTGGCAGGTCATGATGTCATGTTTGCCATGCAATAACTACATCAGGTGTTACTGACAAGCAAAAAGAAAGCCATCCAAGGCTGTTTGGAAATGCCAAAACTATCACTATTTACCTGTAGGCTTCACTTTCCTACACACAGTCAATGGCTACTAGCATTATCTTAAGCCAGAATGAAGTTAAACCAAGGTTAGTCTACAATTTACCACGAAACTTATACCACCATGTTGATAATCATATTGCCACAGAGAATCACAACCAGTAACAACACATTCACTTCTAAATTCTTTATTATATATGTTGTTTTAATTATATTAAATTTAATTATATTTAATTTGAAGTCTGAAGGCTCTCTATTAAAGTTAGTGCAAATTGTTCAAGTGTCTTTCGAAGATGAATTTGAAAAGGACTATTGTGAATGAAGATGAGCATTTTAAGCAAAGTGTGTACCACAGACCCACCTTTCTTAAATACAGATAGATGAGAGAAAATTAGAAAGTGATATGAAAAGTAAAGTAAACAGAACTTACTGATTATAGGCAGAACTGTAAACAGTACTATCAGTCCTATAAGCAGTCCAATGATCACATAGTTGAAATAACGTCCTGTAAAAAAAGAAAAAAATGTTTTAAGAAACATAATTTGACTCAAGTTGTGGCAGGAAAGACAGAAATAATAGAAAGTATATGATGTTGTTATATATTCAAAAATGAAAGTAAACTGGCTGGGAAAATAATACCACCAAAATTATATCATATTGTTTTTCTTATACATATGGGTCTCATCCAAGGGCATGATCACAGACTTGGAATAAATACAAGGTGATATATCAGCATGTGATGTAGTTATATTCAAAATGTGCAGATCAGGCTTTATTACAATAAAATCATCATCATCATCATCATCATCATCATCATCATCAACATCATCAAAGTGTATAATTTCAGACAATAAAACCATTCAGAGACTTTTATGGGAGGGTTGTTTAAAACACATGAGACCAAATTGTTCCTAACAAGACCCGACAATCTTCTTAATAGAAAGCTACCACCACTAATGTGATGACATGATGTTCAGCAAAATTTTAGTATTGTCCAGGGTTTTCAATGCTAGAATTGTCCAGCCTACTCTGGACAGAAATTGGAATATTAGTCCAAATATCCAGTGTTTTCCATGCTAGAATTTGCCAGCATTTTCAAGCCTACCCTAGACAGAGGCTGGAATATTAGTCCAAATACTCCAGCGTTTTCCATGCTAAACTTTTCCAGCATTTTCCATGCTAGAATTTTCCAGCGTTTTCCAGCCTACCCTGGACAGTGGCTGGAATATTAGTCCAAATACTCCAGCATTTTCCATGCTACAATTTTCCAGCCTTTACCAGCATTTTTCATGGAAAATGATGCAAAATCTACAGCTGGGGAGTGAAACGCGTTCTGCTTAATGAAGTTCAGAGTGTACATGCAGAGCTACACAATACACAATTATCTGTAAAAGCATGTACCTGGTCTGTATATGTATATCATTAGAACATCTCTGTTAATATTAATGACAAGTAGGGAATTCACATATCAATATTGAAGGACCAACTTGTCTTTGGAGGGGGGTAGGAATCAAAGTGAAAGTTTAAACTACAGAAAGAAAGAAAACTTTTAAATAACTTATACAAATAGCAAATTAGTAGTCAAAAAATTTTAATTACTATTTCATTGCCTCTGAAGAAAAAGGAAGGACGTTTTGGATATTAAAACATGGATAGAAAATAATACAAGTAAAATAAAACTAAGTATAGCAAAGCAAAATAATGCAAATTTACTGTTTGATTCCTTCAAAACCTCTTTTGAACGATTACATAGCAGTATCTGCAGTATCTACTCTGGCATTACCTTTTCTGTAAAACGAGATGTCATTACCCATAAAAGAAACCTTGGATCTTGCAAAGATGATACTCAACATATCATTAATTATAAAGGTTTGTTTTGCATTAGTAAATAAAACAGAATCTACTTTTTTATTGGTTTTATTGCACAAACACATATTCTTTCTGCAGCAAATTTTGTTTGTCAACCAAGTAGTCAATTATCATTTTATAGGAAATCCATACTGAATTCCATTATCAACATGGATGGTTGTTAAGTTGAGAGCAGAAACAGCCATATTAGGAACAGTAGTATTTAGTGCATAACAGGAAAGACAGAGTTCCATTATCTTGGCATAATATTGCTAAAAATATTCTAAATGTGCAATCAAAACCAACAAAACACAAAATGTAAATATGTATGTATGTATGTATATATGATTGCATGCATGCATGCAGGTATGTATGTATGTGTGTAAATTTTCCATACTGTGTCAATATACAAGTTGATTTGGAGTAAAACACAAGACCAGGTCAATAACTGCTTCATATTTTACACTAGTCACTTCATATGCTAACATGATTGTGATTTTACTCCTGTACAAGGCACTACTATATTCTGTTATCGATTGAAACAGATGAATAAACTGTTCATCCTTGTTTTAATCATGATATCCATTGCTACAAGAGCCACATGGATGTGCATGCAATGTACATGTTAACTAAAGGTCTAAAGTGTTAACCTGATTATTCCAGTTGAAAACACTCTTGAAAGCAAGAGTCAACATATAAGATAAACTCAGTGCTGCTAACAATAAAGAAATCAGGTTTTCCATAGGGAAATCAGAAATGTGAAGAAAATTAAGAGACTGAAAAAGAAAAGTTACAAAGAAAAAATAAAAATACTTTTTATTATTCTTTAACATATCTAGGAAATGCAGTATCGAATTTACACCAATAAACAGTTTTATAATACATATTATTTAACATGTCAATTATAATTGAAAATAGATCGATGTTATAATTAATTTTATAACTTTTAATAGAACTAATTCACAGTCTAAGAGAATAATGATTAAGAGTTCGCTTAATCATCTGAAAGGTCTGAATATTTCATCATATTAACCTGCAGTAATATTCCCCTCCCTAAGCAGTTCATTCATATTCTTGATGGTCGACAACCTATTACAAAGTATATCCATCTCTAGATGGTTGTATGATGCCTGCAGTCTTGGTTTATTATGGGCTAGGTCCACTCCACATTTATTTGCTTGAATGTTCACAGTTTATGCAAAGAAACACTGAAAAGTGTATTCTCAACTTGGGCTCCATGTGTCTCAGTTCTTTTGGTTCAGTAAGCAGCTCAGGAACAACCATAAGAAACTGCTCCTTTGCTGTGTCTTCTATACGTTTTAGGGTAAGCACCTCTGTAAACTGTTTGTTTGCTAGTTTTCTATGAATGTTAGTCTCATTACCCAAGTGCATCATCGGCAGTTCTTATTGTACTTACTGTAATTCAAATTTACCCAATAATTTGATGCTGTGGCAACACTCCAACTTGTATTATACAAGATGAGAAACACATCAAAGAAAAGTCCAAGATAGAAATATCTCAATTTAACAATTCCTAATACAATCATAAAATCAAGCCACATGCATGTAACTGACATTCAGTAATACTACAATAATATAGCAAATTCTAATACATATGCAAAAAAAACATGCTATGACTAAAAGAGAAACAAGCAGAAAGACAGTTGGGCGGTAAGAAAATATAAATGCATAAGAAAGCAACAACTAAATATTACCAAGATATCCCATGATATCTTCTGAATAATCATCCAGCAATTTTCTAATTTGCTCGATCTGCTCCCCAGTTAAATTTCCTGAAAAATAAAGGCAGTTACCTGTAAATCCCATAAAGAACTACTCTAGTTGTATCAATGCACTTAATAAATGACAGAGTGAATCAAAGCTTGCAACTTTATAGTAGAGATGGCAAATCCCCAACATAAATCCCATATCAAGTCATACCAAAGACTTACAAAAGTTATACTAACAGCTGCCAAACTTGGTTCTCAGCATTAATAGGTTAGTGTTAGGACTGGTCGTCCTAATGTCAGGAAAATGTAACTAGTGGGACATCATGCTACATATATAGACATCAGTATAAATTGCCACATTGCAGACATCTTAGCAATATGACTGAAAAACTGCTAAAGCTACATGAAAAATTCAAATCACACCTTTTTCCAAGTCAATCCTCTGGAAGGCAAGTTCGCTTAATTACTTGTGGTCCTTGACAAGCCAGTTGCCATTTTTGTCAAACACAAGGTGTAGGATAGATAGGATAATGCACTCAAAGCAGCAGTTGATATTGTTTTTTACAATAATATACTGTGGCTGAATATATATTGTTGGTAGAATGTAGATCTGCAAAGGAAATGAGGATTATTGTCAAATTTGAAGTTCAAGCTCAGCACACATATAGTGCCATCCAGAGCACTCCCAAATGTATCTCTCAGTGTGTTCTTGGACTATGCTGTTGGTTTAAGTGACCAGAATCTCCAGCATCTCTAGCTCTTCAGGCTACATGATAGCAGCTCTATGATTTCAAATGTGTTGACTTAATGCTGGCCTGTCATGACCTTCTCAGTTTTAGTCAGTAGAATGAGGCTGAACTTTATGCAGACAATCTTACTGTTAAGTTTTCTTCACACATCAGCAGTCTTGACACCAAGGAAGGTGACAACACCTGCTTATAGCCTGTGCCAGGCATGCATCACAGCAAAGCAGCCTTTCACAGACCTCTTACTGCAACCCTGCTGCCTCTCAAGAGCCAGTAGGGCGAGTGGCTAGGTCTGGCTTCTATGTGCTGGATTCACAGGCTGTTTTCAACCTGGTCACAAAAACAACACCACAACTATGGTGGTTGGCATAGAGGTTCTGTCCATAGGGGGCATTTGCTTTTCCCCAGCTACCAGTATTTCCTTCAGAATTCCATCATATTCACCTGCATTAATATTCCCCACCCTAAGCAGCTCATTCATATTTTTGATGATCGACAACCTATTACAAAGTATATCCATCTCTAGTTGGTTGTGTGATGCCTGTACTCTTGGTTTATTTCTGGCTTGGTCCCTCCACATTTATTTGCTTGAATGTTCACAGTTTATGCAAAGAACCACTGTAAAGTGTATTCTCAACTTGGGCTCCATGTGTCTCTGTTCTTTTGGTTCAGTAAGCAGCTCATGAACGACCATAACAACCTGCTCCTTTGCTGTGTCTTCTATAAGTTTTAGGGTAAGCACCTCTGTAAACTGTTTGTTTGCTAGTTTTCTATGAATTTTAGTCTCACTACCTAAGTTCATCCTCGGCAGTTCCTATTGTACTTACTGTAATTCAAATTTACCCAATAATTTGTTGCTGTGGCAACACTCCAACTTGTATAACACAAGATGGGAAATACATCAAAAAAACGTCCAAGATTGAAATATCTCAATTTAACAATTCCTAACACAATCATAAAATCAAGTAATATTACAATAATATAGTAAATTCTAACACATATGCAAATAAAACATGCTATGACGCAAACTTCATAAGAACAACGGATAGATATTCACTGAATCATTTGAGCAAACATATTTGGTTGCATTGACCTGAGAGCTGAATTGATGGAGCTTATGCATATATGCAAATATAGTAGTACTAGAATTAGTTAATGGATAATTTTATACTTATTATGTGGTCAGTACAATGCAATTACAATTGTACTGTTCATTTTAATAGTCACAAGAGATTTTAAATCCATGAAAGAAAATGCATAGAACTGAGGGTATAACCCTAGAATTTAGAAAATCCATATTAAAGTTCCAGATGCATATTTAGGCACAAGCCAGGGCAAAAACTGTGAAGAGCAATGTTACATAAGATTCCAAATGCATATGGTCGAGAGGAAAAAAAAGCAAGGACTTTGATAGAAGAGATAATGACATGTGCAGCAGACTGGGTTTGAATTATGTTCTGCTTTATTCCCACTCCCCTATGGAGGTTCACCCATGGAAGAATGAATTCTTATGATATGGATAAAGCTAATTTTACAGTGGAAAAAAACAAACTATGCAATTCCTACAGATGACATATGATAGATGATATTAAATAACATATTCATATTAAATGATAATTATCTAGTCGGGCTTCAAAGATGCAACCAAAACCAATTTGGATGTGTTGTAAGACATAATCTTATTTGTTTCTGATTTATATTAATTGCTGTAATCAAAAGAGAGTTCATGCTGGAATACAAATATTACATCAAATGAGTTTGTGGATGGATGAATATATGTTTATGTATATGACTGAATTAATGGGTGGACAAATTAATCCATAAAACTCACTCAAAATGGTCAGTTCTACTTCTCCGAGGATTGTGGAAGATTGAATTTTAAACTTCCTCTCATAAGTTTCATCTATGTCGGCAATCCAGATGTTTCTCTTAGCATCCATGAATATCTTGCTGTAATTATCTGCCACATGTAGATCCCAATCCATTGAAATGTGTCCAATCAGAAACGTAAATGTTACAATACGGGTGGGATTTTCTACCCCGTTAACGTATAGGGTAACTTCTTTAACAGCATTATCTGGTGTAACATTTTGAAACAAACAGACTAAACTACCTTGTATAACCAGTCTTTTATCTGCAAAGAAGAAGAAAATACAATGGTTTATTCAAATATTATTATTCTGTTTGTTATTTTTCCTATTAATTAAAGCAAGAAACAATATAGTAATAAAGGTGTTCATCTCACATGAAGAGTACATCGTTTAAAAAATGTAGGTCTTGATGATGTACACTTTTACAGGTATGATATATACATCAACGATTACTACAAAACTTCCTGTACGACTTTCCTCTTATGACTTTTGACCTCCAAGCTTGCAACATAAAATATATATATGGTTTGACCTGGTAAATTTTATCAAATATCTGTAACAATAATAAAGTGATAGCTTGATTAATGTTATAGGACAATTTCTTGCAATATGTTCTTGTGACAATCATTTAAATGACATAAGTCACGAAAGACACTGTCAAGTCAAAATATATAACAGGCCAGAGTTTCACAAAAATATATTAGTTATTCAGACATTATACCTGTACACAAACAGAGGTTACTGATTTATACTTTCCTGTACCCCAAGGCAGAGAACATGGCTATGGTATGTTGAACACTGTCTCATCTCAATGTGCAACTAATTAAAGTTTGATTCATATATCTTCAGTGGTACCAAAGTTATGCAAATAAACAAGCATAATTGGCACAGAATAAAATGGTAACTATCCATGCTGTCATGTTGACATTGAGGCAGGAAGTCTGGGTATTGTAAAAACACATCTAGTCATGATATGTATTTAAATCACAAATGTAAGGCAATATCTTGAGTAGTTCAAATTTTATACTCCAGATAAGGTCAAATTAAGTCACTGGATTATACATGTTTATGACTTTTATTTCAAGACAGGGGATGGCTATGAAATGTGACTTACCATATCACCATAATATATAATTGGATCAAAGTTTTTTTTTTAAAAATTGTTATTGCAGAGAGTACCGTATATTGAATAACTGATTGGCACCATTTTCATTCTGGACCAACTAGACATCATAACAAGCTTTCAGGTCTAATGTCTATATCAATATGACTTTTTCAGGAGGAAAAGTGTTAACAAATCTTTCAACAGTGGAGATCATAGTGGATATCAGCTGAGACTCATTTTCAATGTGGACTAACTAGACAATATATAAAGTTTTTTAAGTGAAAATACGGCTGGATTTTCAAGATGGCTGAATTTCTCCACCATTTTAATTTGGGAGCAATTAAACTATGAACTAAATGTGAGTGTAAAGTTTCCTGGCAATTATCCAAGATGTAAGTTAAGAAGTACTAGTGATGTCTGACTGGCTGATATATGGATGGTCGGATGGATGGATATGCAAGGGCCGAAAGACATTGGTCAACAGATCACCCCAAAAGCTCTTCTGTGACAAGAGTGTCCAATTAAAACAAAATGAATTTTCCATAGAAAAACAAAAATAATTAATGGGCAAGGGATTTTGATGTTTCGAATATGATAATTTATATATGTTAAAAAATGACAACCATATATTAGGTGTCAATCCTGCTTCAGTGAGACAGGTAACAAGCCATCTACAATAATTGCCTCTTATTATCACGCATTCACCAAGCCAGCAACAGCCTAAGTCAGCTGGCCATTGGCAATTGCTTCATGTTAATGTATGACAGCCTTTAGACAGAGAAGTTGATCCATAAATCAGACACTTTGATGGAGCTATACTATGTATCTTCATAAATAGTCATGCCTCCTCTGACAACTCCATCATGAGGAATCAAGGAAGGTTTTCTTTCTTCTACTGTCCCAGGAGTAAAGGTGTCAATGGGTAACCGTGTACTCATTTACCCACTTGTCACAATTAGACGGGCAATAAATCTAGCTTAGGGTAACCGTTTTGTAAATAAAATCATCAAAACAACGTCTCCAAGTTCAAATTAAAGATTATAACTGCCAATGACATGGGCAAGCGAGATACAGAATAATCAGTCAGTTCTAGGCTTGTGTCACATCTTATTTATGTATGGTACTATAGACTTATGTCAACTGATCTTATAAATTCTATGTGTGCGACTATTTGGCTTTGTACATTTGAACAGTTTCCTTATTTTCTGTTTATAGTCACTGTACATAACACAATTCCAAGAAAACAGATGGATTTCTTGAATTATAACCACATCTCAGTTTCATTATAACCTAATACACACTTAGGTAGCAGACCAGTCTATACTGAAAAAAAAAACCAAGCCACCAATGTATTAAGTGAAAAAGGCTTTATTGACCTGACTCTTACAGGAGACATGCTTTTGTAAATTGAAAAACATGTTGCAACAGGAAATGTAAAAATAGCGCTTTATAAATTTCAAAAGGGGTATCTGACTACAGTGAATTGATGTATAACAGCATTCAGAATCTGTGGACTTAGGAAAAGTTAATTGTAATGCATAATAGTTAAACTTCAAATGAATGTTGTGTATAAATAATTAATAATTTTGTTTTGTGTCTGTATTCTGATACTAATGCACATGGATTTAGCCAATTTGCTACAAGAATATTTACTAAGTGCAGATCCAGGTAAGTAGCAAAAATAAATGTACAATTTTCATTTGGGTTTCTGTAACTATGCACTCTTTTACCTCTTGTATTAGTAATAATTATGCTCATACCTCGCAAGGTGGTGTGGGGTCACATATATGAGCTTACAACAAAGCAATTCAGGTTCGATATTAATATAATATCCCTTAGATCATGTACCTGGGCAACCACCCATTATGATTGGTAAGTACCCAAGTGACTTTTCCTAAAATTCTGACATCATTTTCCTGGACACACACAATTTAAGGGTATTGAGAAAGAAAAGTTCACCTGTACTTAACCCACATTATAGTAATCATGTAGTACAGGTAAATAGACCAGAAACATAGTTGTGCAGAATGTAAAAAATATGATAAAATTAACAGTAGTTACAAAATGTACCTGCAAACACTCCAATGATCAGTGTCAGAAGAAATCAGGATATGACATCTAACTGCATTCTTGATCTAAAATGTACAAGAGAAGTGCATAAGTGCCAAGAACTACTTTTCTTAAGTGTTCCAATATAGTTTTGGACTCCCTAACATATTCCTAAAATGAGTTAATTGTACATATATATTACTGCTATAAGAAAATACCTCAAATAAAATCCTAAACCAGTAATTTAATGTAGAGACTGTAGATGCAATGATATTTATATCCAAGTGTTTAATTAAACAATGACAATGAGACTTTGAAAATATTGTCACATTAAACTTCAAGATAACAATAGTTATTTAATAATGACTTCAAGAAATAGAACTGGCCCATCAATCCTATGGCTATCAATATTAACCACTCCTACTCAAAACTCACTGGCAATGGGCTGGACGGCCAGTGACTAAACTGATCCCAACTCTGTCAGTTAACTCCAGTATATGGTGACTTTTCTTTCATTAAGTTTTATACACAACTGGACTTAAATCATTTCATTTTATCCCATTAATAATGATGATGAAATCACTGAATAATATCTCAAGATTATTCTTCATAAGACACAAAAACCTCTTAAGTTGGAAAAATAGCACACATTCACCAGTACAGTATTTATAATTTACCATAGAATCTCACTCTATCTCACAGTATTTATAATTTACCAAAAAATCTCACTCTATTTTTTATGTTGAAAACACTTCTGATCAGCCTTATATTAGTATTAGATTTAATCTGGATGTCAAGTATTTTTTTAACTTTACATGCCCTTGTGACCCTTTCTCAATAATAAGCCAGTTGCAATTGCTAATCCTAAATTTTTAAAAAATTGCACGTGTCAGGAATGTAGCAACTAAGATAGATTTCCAAGTTTTATATGAAATTTGGTTTTAGAAATTTGTCCGAATTTGTTCTGTTTATTGGAGAAAAAAGGTTTTGGATAAATGAGGAAATATTTATATTAAGTAATATTATTAATGTTCAAAACATTTCAATCTTATGGATACACTGGTATAAAGAAAGTCTGATTTTGAAATGTTTCAATGTTTATTGTTACAATTCTTTGGGTTGTAAACTACATAACTGAAAGAAGAGAAACCAACATGTTTACTAAAATCAACAAATAATTAAACTCTGTAAGTTTCAAAGTGAAAACCAAGTATTGTTAACTACAATATACCATATTTACCATATATATTGGGACAATATAAAAAAACATCTTTTTCCTGACCCAGAACTTTTTTCAGTCATATGTCCTGAGACTTAAAAAGCGAAAAAAACTTTTATTGAATTTGTTCCCCCCTCCCTGCATGTTGCAATAAAATAGATGACTTTATTTACAAAAACCTTTTCATATACATCCCACAGGCCACCTGACACCACGTCACATGAGCATTTTCTTAAAACACCACATGAAAATTTATAACTATCTTCAGCAAGAGGCTAACAGTACATTCTAGTTCATAATCAAGGTGATCTGTATGTAGTGAGCGATTAAGTGTCCCAAAGAAACAAGAAATGAAAAAAAGACCTATACCATATAAAATCAGCTGTGCCAGAAATACCTTAATTGTGACACCTAAACAGAGGAACATTAAGTTTAGTTCACTTCAATGAATTAACTATTAAATCCTGATCAGCAGAAACAGTTAATGTTGCACACAACCTGCTATCAAACAGGACTTCTGACTGATTTTCTGTCAGAGATACATCTGAAATGGAGTACATGAGTTTGGTAATGGATGCAGAGGAAGGCATTTTGTGTTTTGTGCGACATTTATCCATGTCCCAATTAATATCTGTGAAAGCACGCTAATCAGTTATCTCATCATGCCCATGTGTTAAACTAAAAAGTAACAAAACTAACAAGTTTAGTAGTCAACAAATTAATTTATTTATCCAAGTTACAAGGTCAAAATTTAGGACACAGGATCATAAATTAAATTCCAAATAATCCAAAATGTCTTTTCCCAAGGCCAAGTTTTCAATGTTACAAAGGAATTCCAATAGTCTTGAATTTCCTGATGTACCAATGTGCAATCCAGAATGTCTCTGAATGAATTTGCAATAATTCTAAATAATGTGTTAATCCAATGTCTATAAGCACTTAATAATTTCAATTCCTCTCCAATACATATGGATTCTTGAAATTGTCCTTTTGACTGAAATGAATAATTTGACTGGAATGAATAATTTCTTAACCAAACCACAATTTGTTCAAAACAAAATGGTAATAAGTCAATCTATGAGAACATGCATTATTAGATTCCCTTAAGCATTTAAAAAAATTCATTTGACATTAAAATGAAAAGAAAAGTTTGTAAGTAATGGGAAAAGCTTCACTGAGTGGATGACAATACTGGAGTTTTCTTACCCATGAGATTCACTCAATATTTATTCAAAAATGTAAGTTTCAACTAGTGATGACACTGTAGAAGCTTTAACAACAATGACTAGCAAATATGCAAAGGTATTAAATTGCAAACACGAGTACAGTTCCAAGACACAGCAGCTGTATAAATACAAACAACCTTACATTGATTATATGTAATTGTACACATGGCAGCCAAATGAAGAATCTTGCCAGTTCAGACACACCTCTGCTGTGTGAATAACTTCAGCCTAATCACTATGGATATGCCATGAATAAATGCCTAAAATAAAATAATTCCAAAATGTACAAACCTTTAAAATTATCTTTCCACATAAATTTGGTGATCATTTGTGAGTGAACTTTTGCTGTTCATTATCCTGCCATCCAAACAGAATTGTATGCCTTAAGGGTTATTGGTAATGCACAATTCAGTACACATGCACTGGGTGGGTGAAGGTACACTGATTAAACAGAAATAGCTAAAACTTATAGTAACAATAACATCCCATTTCTTTCAGTTAAGTATCATTCACCATTTAGCAGTGAGTACATGAAACAAAAATGTATAATAAAATAATTCCATACTATTTTGTCCATGGACTTTAATGCAGTATTATGAAATCAATTTGTAGTAAAAATTAAATGACACTGACACTTGTGAATTATCCATTTAGTGGAGTGGAGATCTGGATTTTGTATAAAACTTTGAGAAATTGAATATGTGTTCTTTTTTTGTACATACTGTTTGTGAATAAAATAGATTCTAGTTAACAACCTTCAAAATAATAAGGAAAAAATGACTGAGTTCACTGGATGTAGACCAATATGGCAGCCCAGATCACAAGAACACCGAAAATCACATATTTTTACCATGTTACTCTTGATGATAAATGTATTATGATTTGTATGTTTATGACTAATAATTAACAGAATTTTTAAAAAAATTGATTTAGGTGATTATGAATGAATTATTTATATTTTTATATTTATAGCTCAACCTATGTGATGAAGTCAAATGGTCATACTCGACTGGACAGCTTTCACCTGTATTTTTTATAGTAAATTATGTCTGTTTTTGCTTGAAAACATGCAAGTATATGATATTTCAAACAAAAATATGTAAAAAGAGATTCTGGATTCTTATAAGCAAACTCTCACTCTTATATTTTAAGCTCTGACCAATTCACAATTTATCATACCTGTTCATTCGAGTAAAATCAAGTATGACTGACTGATGTCATTACATGAATTGCGAAGGCCCAAAGTGGCTGAGTGGTCTAAAGCACTTTCCGTTATGGATCACTGCCATCTCACCTCTGTCTGCGTGGGTTCAAGTCTAATATTCGGCTAATGTGGGTATGTGAGAAAGCTTGCCAGTAGTTTCTCGTGGATTGGTTGTTCTTTGCAAGGGATTTCCCAGGTTCTTCCTCCAACAATAATACTGGCCACCATGTATAGCCTATCGTGTGTTGAAAAATGGTGTTAAACCCTACAACAACATGAATTGTGCCAGAAACTGGTAAATAATTTGTATCAAATTCACTTGCATTAAATTTAGTTAGATTATTATTATTATTTAAACAATTACAAGTCATAGCATCAGGTTGTACACTGATATGTACCGGTACACTAACAACCTCTAAATAATGGTGTATTTAAGTTTTTCTTTTGTTCTTTGAGTATATTTCAGTGTTCTAATAACCATAGTAGTCAACCCCTTGAGATTTAAACCTGTACATCAGACCAATAAAAACCTTACAGAGATCAAAATCACTTACACACAAAAAAATGAATTCATACATTGTATAAGATCAACAGTTTTAAAACAACAAATGATTTACACAAAGTATTTTTACACATATTTACATAATTATTTACATTTCATACTTTTCATTTATAACATCATCATCCTGCTTTGGCTGAGCAAAGAAGCTTTTGATAGATGCTTAAGTTCTTCATTGACAATTTTATTTCATATCTCCATGTCAAATCTGAAAGAAATTTTGTAAAGGTTCTTCACTAAAGGAGGCACGGTTGTCTTCACCGCCTGCCATCTCATCAATGTATGCAAAGCAGAGGTCAGTGATGTTACGCCCTCTAATTCTGACTGTCCCACAGTGGTTTTCCAGGGCTTTGCTCATGATGCGCTCTAAGTAGATGTTGAAAAGCAAGGGTGACAGGCGACAGCCTTGACATACTGAGACTGTTGTGAGGGCAATTACTGCACTGGTAGCCTTGGCGTACTGCTGCTTGATGGTATTGGTCAACTTTTGACCCATGTTGTTCTTTCTTCATTGTGGCCCACAATGCCTCATGCCACAATATGTACTGCACTGTTACTACTACAGTAAAACCTGTCTTGAGAGACCACTGCTATGAGAGACCACCTGTTTTGGGAGATCAGAATCTCAATGCAAAGAAGTATTGATTATATAGTGTTGTGACCTGTTATGAGAGACCACCTGTTTTGGGAGATCAGAATCTCAATGCAAAGATGTATTGATTATATAGTGTTGTGACCTGTTATGAGAGACCACCTGTCTTGAGAGTCTCCGAGACCATTATTTCTTGGCCGAAGGGATGGTCTGTCAAGACAGGTTCTACTGTACTAAGCAATTGTTTTCACCTCCGTAATAGGTTGGGTCGGCATGACGTCACGAGTTTAGCGACCTACTTTCCGCTATATTGCGGAATGATGAGGGCCAGCTTTCTTTATATGTGTTATATTGCAAACTGTTTTTGTTTACCTATATTTTGTTTATTATTTCTGTTTTCTGTTCAGGAAAAAAAAGAGAAGCATAGTATCCATATCCAGAATTCACTAAACTGTACCATAAACCTCTCATTTTGTCAGGCCTACCCCTAGTCCTCTGCCAGAATAAGGTGGCAAACCAACTCAAGTACCCAAATGTTGCATTCATTTTGAAATGCTTTAGATATGAGCATCTCAATATTCCCATATTTTTGGCCATCTCTCTCTCTCTCTCTCTCTCTCTCTCTCTCTCTCTCTCTCTCTCTCTCTCTCTCTCCAATTTTATCGTCTTAGTTCCCTTGGTCAGGGGTCCGATGTTTTCTGGCAGTCAGCAAGCCCAGTCTCCAGGCATCACAGTTTTGAGGATCGATTTTGGTCATCTTCCAAGTCTTGCGGTCATGATTGAGTGTTTGCTTCCAAGTTTTCTTGGACCAGCCAGCTTTCCTTCGGCTTTCCATCTCCACATTTCTACACCTGTTAATCCAAGCATTGCTTCTCTCTACATGGCCGAACCAGCGTAACCGGTTGGTCCTTAGGAGTTCCTCAATCTTTGGTAGGTGCAACTTTTCCAGTAGGGTATCTCACCTGATATGCTGGGTCTGGTCTGGCTTGACATTACAAATCCATCTGATCATGGCTCTGTCATTGCGTTGTAGACGGGCGAGTGAGGACTGGGTGAGTTGGGTGAGTGTCCAACACTCACTGCCATATAGCATCACGCTCCTAACACAGCTGCTATACACATTTCCCCTGGTGGTGAGGGGGACAACTCTTGATGTTAGTACAGGTAATAGTTCACGAAACTTACCCCATGCTGACGTTACCCTCATGGTTGAACTGAGTTCACATCCACCTCCAGCACTCAACATATCACCCAGGTAGCAGAAGGAGTCTACTACCTCCAGAGTGTAATCATCCACTTTCACCTCATTGTAAGGTTGGCCCTCAAGTGGGCGTGCCTGCCCCAGACACCTCTTACACTTGTAGTTGGGGTCTGGTACCAGTTTTCCACACAAGCCACTACACTTGTTGTGCACCCATAGGGCACATAGGCTGCATTGTATGGCATTGGACCTGACACCATTCCTGCACACAGCACATGGGTACTGACCGGAATCTTTCAATGGTTGTAATTCTGAGCCACTGACCATCACTTTTGTCTTTGACAGATTCACTCTCAATCCTTTGGCTTCCATACCACTTTTCCACATTTTCAGCTTTTCCAGTAATAGTTCCATAGTCTGCTATGATGGCCAGATCATCTGCATACAATAACTCCCATGGGTATCCTGACCGGAACTCTCTGGAGAGGGCTTCAAGGACAATGATGAATAGCAGGGGGCTGAGGACCGATGCCTGATGGACTCCGACTTTTACACTGAATTCATCACTGTATGTGTCATTCACCCGTACTCTGCTCCTGGCATTAGTGTACATGCATTTCACCAGTCGGATGAGCCATTCCTCTACTCAAAATTTCCGCATTGCCCACCATAGCACATCCCTGGGAACCCTGTCGAAAGCTTTCTCCAAGTCCACAAATGCCATGTAGAGTCTTCTGTCTGCACCAACATACTTCTCCTGCATCTGATGCAAGATGAATATCACATCAGTTGTGCCCCTTCCAGGTATGATTCCAAACTGCATTTCATTGATGTCAACTTGCTGTCTGATGATACTGTCTGCCACTCGCTCAATAACCTTCATTGCTTGCTCCAAAAGTTTCAGGCCTCTGTAGTTGCCTCTAAGCCGAGCGTCACCTTTGCCCTTATAGCAGTTGATGATATAGCTCTCTCCCCAGCTCTCTGGCACATGCTCTTCTCTTATGATGGCATTTGCTAGGTCTGACATGATCTGACTGCCTTCATTTCCCGCTGCTTTCATCATTTCTGCCACAATACCAGAAGGTCCTGCTGCCTTACCATTTTTCATTTTCCTTAACGCCTTTTCTATCATGTCTGGGCTGATTTCCATTGGTGGGCCTTGCACCGGTTGTTCTTTTGTTAGGTGGTCAGGGTTCCAAGAAAATTCAATATTGAGCAATGATTCGTAGTGTTGTTGCCAGGCCCTATGTTTGGCTTTATCGTCTAAAGAAAGCTGGCCCTCATCATCTATTATGCATTTTTCACCTAGAACATCCTGATTTTCCCTCCTCATTTGCTTTGCAACCTTGAATATATCACTACTTTTAGGGTCAATGTGGCTGAACTTGCTGCAGCCAATACTTCCATATATTTTTTACCTTTACATAAACCTGCAAAACGTACATAGTAAAATGCAAAGAAGAACGGCAAAAAAATTATTCATTTCAATATACAATGAATGTATATTATTTTTTTAAAACTCGTTTCCATCACCTTAGATTCTCCAAACTATCAAGAATCTATTTTTTTTTACCCTGACTGACTTGCCATATCAGTTCGTTTGTCTACTTGCCTGTTGACTGGAATTTAACATGTGCCAAAATACTTCTGTATAAAATTTTGAATTAGCATATTATGTTGTTAAACTTTAAACGATAATTAGAGAATCCCCTTTTCTTGCTTCAGTGAAAATTGCGGGTCCAAAGCTAACTTTTACAAAATGTCTTAGATGTGAAAAAGTGCCCGGATTCCCGACCCAACATAAAGTAGGTTGCTAAATTAGTGATGTCATGTCAACCCCCTATTCTAGCGAAGGAGATGGGGTAGGCGTAGCAAAATGAGAGGTTGATGGTAAAGTTTAGTGAATTCTGGATACGGATAATATGCTTCTCTTTTTTTTCTTCTAAGTCGATTGTCATTAAAATTCCCAAACAAGCAAAAGGAGAAATACCAAAACAAATCCCACAAAAGAACACCGTTTTCCTCTTGGTAAGACAAAGCCGACGTAAAATATCATTTTTGTAACTATGTATAGAGTCTTTGGAATATAACATCTACCGAAAGAACTGACAGCTTTTCTGTAAAGATATGACCTGCTAACTCGTACTATTCTACGAATTTATAATCAGGACCGTGACGGTTAACATCTTATCACAGTACTAGAATCTGGTCAACGATGTTGACCATGTATTGTACTCTACCATATAAAATGTAAATTAGATTGTGTACTTTTGTCGCACTTGTTGGGGTGAAGGAGTATTGATAAGCGGACAGATGATGAATGTAGTCTGCACTATATGGTGGTATCATTTCCCCGAGTTAGATTTCCTTCCTACCTTATCAACCTAAAATATATTACGTCTAAAAAATATTCGACAAACACTGGCTCGACGACTCTCAAAAATCGGTTACTAGAAACACCGAAATACACTGAAAAAACGAAAAACACACCGAAATACACATATATTTACATGTTCTCTCTGTATATATCGGTTTCCACTCACACATTATTTTTGTCTTTGTTTGAATAATAATATATAACAAATATAATTTATTATACTTGTATACGAAGTATTTACTTTTTCCCTATTTATAGCATAATTCATGTAAAGATGTCACTTGGTCCTATTTGATTCGATAGACCTAATAAATTATTAATTTTCCGACATTTTTGACACACACACACACACACACACACACACACACACACACACACACACACACACATATATATATATATATATATATATATATATATATATATATATATATATATATATATATATATATATATATATATATATTGGTTATAATGATATGACAGTTGATTGTAAGAGTGTTAAGAAAGTCTTTGTTGGAAATATGCTCCGAACTAAGCGACTTACAAACAACAAAGATTGTTTCTTTAACTTGAATAAGAAATGCGACCAAAGGGGGAACAATGAATGTATATGCAGTGCAGTGAATTAAAACAATAATTAAGCGACTTGAAACAAAATGAATTAAGCCGGCTTACACAGTACGTTCCGGAACGATCAGTCGTTAGAATACTATAATCCTTCTGGAACGATCAATCTATCGAATAAAGTACGACCAATTGACGAGTGCTTTAACTAGGAAAAAGTAAATAATTCGTATGAAAATATAATAATCGTATTTTATTTTGTTTTATATTATTACACAAATTAAAACAAAAATAACGTGTTTGTGGAAACCGATATATACAGAGAGAAGATGTAAATACATGTGTATTTCTGTGTGTATTTCGTTTTTTTTCAGTGTATTTCGGTGTTTCTAGTAACCCGTCAAAAATCAGTCTAAGAACAACTAAGGACACAAACAAGCACTAAGAGGTACTAAGTGCTACGAAATGGCATTAGATTGTCATTAAACCACTAAAAAAATTTGTTTAAAAATTATAACTTTTTGAAAATAGATTTATTATTACACCGAAGAAAAAAAACAACAAGAAATACAACTCTTTTGTATACAGAGTGCTAAGACTGCAAGCATTATGGTTCATTAGTTGGGTGTCATATCTGCGCATTTCTTCAAGATACTATCGATCAGTGAAGAAAATTATGGTTAGATGTTTCGTAAGTGCATACTAGAAATTACTAACCAGCTACTGAGACCTAGTCTGATCCAAAATAATATTTTACAGTCAGTATATAACGACCAAAACCTTCTGAGCATGCGAAACAAGTAAATATGTATGATTTAGTTCAGGTGACAACCAGCCAACAGTGACAAATTAAAATCAGTGTTTACCCTAATTTGAGCGTCAGATACCCACACATTTTTTATTTTACCTCCCGCTTTAAAAAAAAATATCACAACCTTTCACCTTTACGGGAAACATAATTTATTTATACTCGATTAAAATTGAAGTGAAGGAGTCATGTTTTTGTTGTTGGCTTGACTTCGCTTGCGAAGATTTAGAAAGGGGAATGTCCACGTCTGTTGCACGCGTAATGGTGTCCGATATGCCCAATATGTGACAGGCACGTCCATCCACAGAGGCCGCAGGAGAATGTCTGGGATGTTGTGAGTGCTGCTTATGGTTCTCGGATTTTTCTTCGCCATCGTTTATCCTGCAAGCTGGCCCGTCTATTTTCTTCAAAAGTGGCAGTTTCCCGGTCAACTGTACTTCGCCAGTTTTCATGGTCAGAAGCTTGTGATGCCCATTGGCGGTGATCAATGCCACACGTGGTGAGGATCTTTTTCAAGGAGTCTTTATATCTCTTACGAGGTGCCCCTCTATCACGGTGACCAGTGGACAGCTCACCATACAGTTTATTCATTGGCAGGCGATGATCCTCCATCCAGGATACGTGCTCAGCCCAGCGTAGCTGTATCTTCATTAACATTGCCTCACCGCTGGTGATCACTTATTGTTTGACGACTTCAGTGTTGGTGACAAAGTCACTCCAGTGGATCTTGAAAATGATGCGGAAGTCAGCGCTATTAGAAGCGTTGAAGGAGGCGGAGGTGGCGGCTGTAGGTGACCCAGGTATCGGCGCCATATAGTAGGGTGGTCAGTCCGACAGTTCTGTAGACTCTGATATTTGTACCTCTCTTGAGACTGGCATTATACCAGACTCGTTTATATAGTCCGATGAAGTGCTGTTTGCCTTGGCCAGTCTATTGTCTATATCTTTGTCGATCTTGTCATCAGATGATATCACACAGCCCAGGTAGGTGAACTGGTGGACTAGACTGAGCTGTCTGCTCAATGAAGAGATTTGGCGGCTGGTACTCTTCCGTGGGTACAGGCTGGTAAAGTACATCGGTTTCCGTTAGGCTGACCTCGGGATTAAAGAGTTGACAAGCTGCTCCAAAGCAGAATGTTACGTGCTGTAAGGCATCTTCCGTTTGTCAACAAGGGCAGCGATATCAGCAAATAGAAGTTTTCTAATCAGTTTTTCCAATGTCTTGGTGTAGGCCTGAAGGCAGCTTACGTTAAAGAGGTTGTCATCTATACGAAATCGGATATAGATGCCATCTTCGTCATTTAATTCTTTTGTTGCTTTGCGGGGAGCATCATGCAGAAAAAGATTGAGAACAGTGTGGGACTGAAACATTTCACGCCATTTACAATGGGGAAGGTATGTGACAGGCCGTCAATGTCTCTGACCTGACCAAGCTGGTCTTTATGCAGTTGAATGACCATGGTATGGAACTTGGGAGGACAGCAAAGCTTCTCAAGCATTTTCCACAGTCTATTTCTGCTCACCGTGTCAAAAGCCTTCGTCAGGTCCACAAATGTGACGTATATTCATTTGTTTTGTTCTTGACATTTCTTCTGGATCTGTCTCAGAACGAATACAATGTCATTTGTGCCCCTATTGGCTCTAAAGCCACATTCACTCTCTGGAGCATGTTCTTATGCAATGGTGGGCACCAAATCTGTTTAGCAACACTATAACAAGAATTTTGGCAGCAATGGAGAGCAGAGTTATCCCACGGTAGTTTGAGCTGTCAGACTTTTCACCCTTGTTTTTGTACAAAATGATGATGAATGCATCTCGGCGGTCTAGCGGAAGTTTCTCTTGCTCCCATCAGCAAATGAAGAAATCGTGAAATTTGGTGTGTAACGCTGGGCTTCCACTCTTCCATATCGCTGGTGGGATACCGTCCTTTCCTGCAGTTTTTCCAGTCTTCAGCTGTCGTATGTTTTTTTACAATGTCTTGCAGTGTGGGTGCCTCATCGAGTTCCATCTTTATTGCTTGTCATGGCATGCGATAAATAGCTGCCTTCTGGACCGTACCGCTACTGCTGAAGAAGATGTAAAAGTGCTCTGACAGTGGTTTAGGATATATTCCCTGTCAGTGAGTAGCTCTTGTCCATCTGTACTCCGTAAGGGACTCTGCATTTGGAAGGGAGGACCATACACTGCTTTCAACGCTTCATAAACCAGTGTGGTCACGAGTGTCAGCGTACAGCTAGGTTCTTTCTGCAAGCTTTGTCCACCACTCATATTATATGTCTCAGAGACTGCACTGGAGGAGCTAAAGATAAGGCGAAAGGCTGATTTTTTTATGTGGACAGGATGATTAAGCGAAGAGGGCTTTCATCAAACTAGTCTTTGTTTTCCTTAGTGGTGAATCCAAGGATTTCTTCTGAGGTTTGTAGAATGGCAGCCTTGACGTGATTCCACATCTCCGGAGGAGGTAGATCTGACGGAAAATTAGGTACTTCAAGTCTAGACTGCAGGCTCTCCTGAAAATCTGCATTGACGTCAGCACACAAAAGGTTTTTGATCTGCAGCTTCCTTCACTGTGTACGTCATTGTCGTCTGGGCCTGGGCTTGAGTTGAAAGTCGAGTTTGCATACAGAGGCATCCGCAGAATTACTTCCGGTGGATGGAGGCAAACATGAAGTGTGTTTACGGATGAAGGCCAAAACGTGTTTAAAGGTGAAATCCAGGGACGGGGTGGCTTCATAGGAGATCTTATGACATGATTGCTACCTCTGATGCACTTCTTTTAGTATCGAAGTTCGTATTTAATATTTCTGTCTTTTCTTCCAAAACTTCGTTCTTCTCGGACATTTAGTATAAGCTTTATATTCAGAGACAGCATAGACTACAATGCAATTAAAAAAGATGGAATGATAAAAAGATATAAATTGTTATTGCTAATATAACAATTACCTGATACATATTCTGTCATATAAGTTGGAAAATGTGTTCTTTAAAAACTGCAAAATCATTGAGAAACTGCATACAAATTTTCTAAGATGTGCTCTGAAATGTATAAAGAGCATCCAGTCATAAATGTCATATGGACTAACTTGAAGACAACCACTTACATTTAGAGTGAAACTGAACGCCATCAAATATACATTTCATTTTCATAATAGCTTCCTAATAAACAGCATCAAGAACTAACTGATCTATATATACACACGTGGAAATCAGACAAAAAGCTATCTAGCAAGGAAACATTTAATTTTTTACCCCAAAACTTGTCTATTATTTAATTTAATTAAAAGCTCAAACAACTTTTTACCAACTGAAACAAGTAGACGGTCAAATAATCCAAGGAGTGAAATTGTTTGAATATTATGTAGTGAAAATGATTAAGGTGACGCATCTTCTTACATATTCAATCGTCATTTTTGTCAAAAGTAAACGAAAACTCTACCTAAAAATAAATATTATAGAAGGAGAAATGTATTACCTTTTAAATATTTATTTTATTCAATCGTTATTGACCTTTTAAAGTTGTGTAAATTTATGAGAATTATCACTAACCTTAGCAATGGATAACATCAATTTGCGTCGTATTTTCGATAATAGGTGCTTTGATGACTACTTAGTGCTACTTTGTAACACTTGTTGACTCAATGAATTTTAGTACCTTAGTATATATTAGGATTATTTACCAGGACTAACTCAAGCAATGCTATTGCATCAATCCGCACAAGAATTTATTTTTAAAATCTTTTGGGGTTTTTTTTTGTTGTTGTTTGAAAACAGCGATAAATTTGTAAAAATGCTCATTTAAACATTATATTTAAATTTCAAATTTGTAAAATTATCTGTTCTAAAATTATCGTAATATTTTTGAAAACTTATTTATATCAATGTAGCAAGTCAACCATTCGACTCTTTGCCATATATTTTTTTTTTATAAAATAAGAATCCATACAAATCGACAATTTTAGATTTACAAATGTTTCCGACTTCGCTCATTACATATTTCCTTATATCGGCTCCCAAAATGGGAAAGACCAACGTGGAACCAATCAGGTTCGATAACTGAGCTCGACCCTACGACGTTTGTCTCACTTCCTGTTAGAGATGGGGGAGCTCATCCGACCTTCTGTCTTGTAGCTCGGTTGAGAATGGATTTCGAGCACTCTGAAATATGAATCTTGATGAATGTAAATATAAGGGGCGAATAATATAACGATTAGATACACAAAGACAGTTACTAACCAACCTTTGTAGCCTAGCCCTTTTAGTCTAGTGATATGTGGGATGAAGGACCCTGGTTCGACTCCAGACAGAAACAGTTATATTTGTGTATCTCATTAGCTAGTATGTATTCATATTTGCAAATTTATGTCAGTTACTTTATTCCTTTTGACTGTATTTATTGATTTCCGGTTCTTTTCCTGCCTGTTTTACATGAATAGGCAACTAGTGGATTTTATACTGAATTAACACTGCCACCAACTCCTCTTGTTTACATTCATTTTTGACAGGAAAGAGCTGTTTTGAATATTTTCCTGCGACAAGACAGCTAAAATAATCAGTATATACCTTATGCATGAATACAGTTCACTAGTACTGTAACAAATTAGCATACTTTTCATCACCTATCAATCATCAAGGCTTTTAGATATTTACCTCTGTAGCAGACACATCTAAATACGTCAGCCAAGTCTTCTGCTCATTTACAGCCGAAGTTACGCATTTGATCTCAAATGTTTGACTAACTGTGACAGGCAGTCACCAACAGGTCAACCCATTTACATGCCTAACTCAAAAGTAAATGTAAACTACATTACCTATTTAGCTTATGTGTGAATAATAGGACTGTGATAATGAGGCTCATGCCTTTACCTTATTTCAAACTACAAAACTATCCAGTGAGACCTAAGAGGTTAGTGCTAGAACTGGTCGGCCTGGTGTCAGGATAATGTGACTGGGACATCATGCTACATGTCTGCGGCACGTTGGCCCAGTTCTAGACATCACTATAAACTAGCATACTGCACATATCGTAGAGATATTACTGAACACTTGTTAAACCTACGTCAAAATCCCAAATCATATATCCCCCCCCCCCACACACACACACGGTTAAATTCCACTAACATAATCTGGAGCAAATTATGTTATTTTCACCATAATTTCCGTGCAGTTTTGAGAGATGCGATCTGTAATCGGTTCTCTTAATTTTGGTTACATTTTCAATACCTTTGATATATTTTTTTTCGTTAGAATTGAAATCGTTGAATATAATAGATGTTATATATTATTTTCATGTTTTGGCTATATTCTAGATGGTCATTGAAAGTATGAGATATATTACGAGTCAAATTTCGCGTACATTCTCTATTTTAACGAGTTAAAAATGCGTTAAACAAGGTTAACAAACTGTGCACATTTACTGTAATATGATCTAATAGTCAGTTTCATTTGTATTATACGATGATTCATATTGTTATGCGGTAGATTAGGAAGGACGTCATTTTATTGTTTGAAAGGTTAATGTACACCGTTAATACTTTATTTCAGTTGTAAATGTAGAATTTGCCTGACGTAAAGGATTTATATGTTCATACCTAAATATGTCTGTTTTACATGTTGTATTCCTTTGCTTAACAGTCTTTAATATATCTGAAGGAAAAAACGTACAAGGAATAATTGGACGAAATGTGTCTTTTTCATGGACGTTCAAAAGAATAACTAATGATAATATCTATATACTGCATAACGAGACACGCGTCAATAAGTTTCTGTCCCCTAAAAATCCTTTTCTTACGCGTACATTGCCGGATAGGGTGAGAGTTTCGGTAAGTAACACAACGACTGACATTATAATGATGAATGTAGACTTTTTAAACATTACACAAAATGACGCTGGGACATACAGGGTGATACGATTATGGGAATTAACGGATTTGGACGACAGTGTTCATCTAAAAACTATTGGTACGTAGCTAATAATTTCTCAAGTCGTTTTGTGTCAACTCATCATACTCATTAAGTACAAATGAAATTAAAAGAAGTTTTACTACGGCATAAATGTAAATGGATGTCAAAAGTGACCATTTATAATTTAGCTTCACCTAAATGGTTCTTTTTGATACAACCTATATTGTTCAGGTGCTGTACGAATATACATGGTGTTGTTTTAAAGTATCAGTATGTGTTAGTAATAAAAGAGTCTTATCGTACGGTGTAATTTTAAATGTTTAGAATAGTAATATATTAACTTATGTGAATATATGTTGTTGTTTATACATTTTAACGCCAATTTTCAGCCCAAGGTTAGTTTACAATCACAATGGCCGTGTCCAAAACTGGAACCACTCGGGGCCACGTGAATATGTGTACAGCAGCATTAAAATATAGATTCCAAAATTTTAGCCTCACTTTACATGATGGGACTGTGTTCATTATTGAGTGAATTAAAAAAATACACTGTCTATCTGCAACACCACCTCCTAAGCAAAATATTTTCCAATCCAAACCGACAGTCCAAGCTGAAGAGATTTTTAAAAAATGTATGCCTTTTAAAAAATATTCACTCAGTTGTATGACAAAAGTCAATAACATTTATACTGTCTTGTAAACGTTACTGATCGTATAGCATATACCATGAAGTGCTAAAAAATGCAGGGACAGAAAGATAAAATAACGTATTGAGGCATGGAATATGCACGTACAAGCTTAACAAATGAAGATGAGATATTCCTAACATGTGTCCTCGTGTGTGTGTGGACGGAATTGATGTGCTTGAGGTAAACGATATCAATATCATGTGTAACGAAACATGCACAACGCACGGGGTATTATACAGTCCCTCTCTCATCTACAGGCGTGGCATACAGATTAATAATTCACTCTGATATAGGTGGATACGAATGTTGAGAAATACAATAACATTTATACAGTTAGTCGCGCATACTTACTTTTACATTTCACATTTTTTTTTGCCTAAATGTTATATCCGTTTCGCATATAAGTTCAATCTGCCATGTTCCCCTTGATTTAAGAAAAACAATCATTGTTTTTCTTCTACTTGCAGATGAAACAACGATTCCAAGGATAGAAATGGCTGGGCATAATATTTTGAACTCAACCTTAGTTTTAGAATGTAGGTTATCTAGTCCGTCTAATATGGAGATTTTGTGGAAGATTAACGGATCTCTGATAGGAAACCATGGGAGATATTCTCAAAACGACAGATTCCTGTCTATAATGAATGTTACAGTTGACCAATACAACTAATACAAGTGTAATCAATCAGGAAATGCAAGTTAGAGTGATCCTTACAGTATAAAAATTTGTAAGTTTTTCTTTTCAATATTCCTATAATCATTCTGTATTTTGGACTGGGTTTTAACTACGCAAACCAATCAGGACAACTAGAATATTATATTTGCATGCAGTCCTACATATTAATTTTTCTACTAATCTGATACGTGGATTAGAAAAAGTGGGCAAATATATACTTGAAAGTCTATTAATCTGTCATTTTTGGTTGATTTACGTATATATTGTACAACATCTCCCACTGCAAGCAAGGAAACATCATCGCCTTTCTTTATTGTGTGTCACGAGTTTGGGATATAATCTGTAATATCATTATAAATCGTGAAGTAAATTACTTACATATTAAAAATATACGTGTAGCACCATCTTTTGAATAAAGTATATACATTTTCGCGAACTCATCGCTCAGCATTGAATAACCCAAAAGCACCTAGCACAAAATTGGCTTCCGAAAAGAAATAAAAACTATATAGGTATATGGCAAAACTGTTCATAATCTGGTGTATTGTGAGACAGATAGAAACGAGATGGCAGCTCTTACACTTATTGTCATTATTCTAAAACAGAATGATAATATTCTTCATCGGAATCATTATTGATGAAGTCGAATGCGTCTTGATTGATATACATTTTCTTAATAGTAATTTATACATCGAGGACAATCTGGAACATGACATGATAACTTCAGGCAAAATACCACAGATTCAGGCACATTCAGTTGCAAATACAAGCACTACCTAATCTGTACACATAGGTGGAAAAAAAAATCGTTCCAAAGTTCAGGTTTACTATCAACCACACTTTAGAGTGTTAAGCCAAATAATGTTATCTATCCTGAAATTAAAAATCTACGTCATACAATTTATTATCAAGATAGATGGTTTGTAAAAAAAATGGTGAATCGATTTCTTAACTATTTACTCGAATTATATTTTATTATTATTATTATTATTATTATTATTATTATTATTATTATTATTATTATTATTAACGTTGTTATGACACATTTCCTTACTATGTTACAAGTTTAACATTATTGGGATTATGAATTTCAAATAGACCAAATATCTTGGTTAGTTCAGCCCCAACATTTCTTATAATTAAACAACTGGTTTTTGTATGTTATTTTTATTTGTTAGGGTTTAACGCCATATTTCAACACACGATAGGCTATACATGGAGGCCGGTGGAGGAAGAATCCGGGAAACACCCCGGAAAGAACCACTGACCCAAGAGAAGCTGCTGGCAAGCTTTCTCACATAACTACATTAGCCGAATCTTAGAGATGAGACGGCAGTGATCAGTAACGGAGAGCGCTTTAGACCACTCGGCCACTCGGGGCCCCATAAAAAAAACTGTATAGTCGTCTAAATTAGCGTACATTGTTTACAATCAAAGTAGTTCGTAATACATAATACTTTTATAGACACATCTCTCGTGCAGTATTAGGCATGTGCACGAGAAATATTGCACGATTCTATAATACAATTATATAGAAAGACGCTAGTTTATAATCATGTTGAGATTTTCGTAATTGTTGACTATGTTTAAATAGTATGTAATAATATGTCTCCACCCCCCAATTAAGTTTAACAACGTAAATATTCAAATAATGTTATACAGAGCATATCTAGTAAAAATCAATGTGGGGGAATAACTATAAAATTCATAACTATCAAAATGGTAACGCTTTAAAAGAAAATAAACCAACTCAGGTTTTGAGAAAATCGAGGACACAACGAAATACTAAAAAAACGAAAACATGGAAGCAAACGTGGAAACAAATAGTTTTGCTAATGTAACTTTATACATGGTAGCTGACCAATCAGAATCCTCTGTACATGAATCATATTTCCACTGGTACTAACAACATGCGTTTGCCTCTTTGATACCACTCTGTGTTAAGATCTCACAGTAGTCGTTTGTATATTTTAAAGTTATTGATAGTTAGAACACGCCGTCTCATCTTATGTTTTAACGCAATAACACATGGTGTCAGAAATAGCACATGGATCGTAAATGGATATTTTGAAACAATAACTTTACAATCCACGGAAGATTTAGGACGAATTTAAAACCTTGAAAACGTTGAAAATTCTGCATACGAACTTAATACCTTCGAAATGGATCTTTCCTGCGTGCCAACACCCACCATGGACTGGAAAAATTCCAACCTTACCACATCATGGGCTACATTCCAACAGCATTGTGAATTGATATTTAACGGACCGATTAGTAGAAGAAGTGATGCGGTTAAAGCCAACTACATTTTACTTTGGGTAGGATACAAAGGTAGAGACATTTTCAATTCATGGACTCCGACAGAAGAAGATAAAAGACAAAACAATTATCTTTACAAAATTCCAATATCATGTGCAACCAAAATTAAATCCGGTCTTTGCACGATTCAAGTTTAATAACGAAATTCAAGGCTCCAAGACAATAGATCAATATGTGACTTCATTGAGACTATTGGCTAAGGACTGTCTCTTCAAAGACGAAGACGACATGATTCGAGATAGAATTATTGTCGTGCTATCGTCATCAAGGATACGAGAAAAACTTATCAACGAAGGCGAAATGTTGACCTTGGAAAGGGCTATCAATATCAGTCAAATCCATGAATATGCCCAGGAGCATCTCCAGACCATGTCTGCATCAGCCAGACCAGAAGTGCATGCGATAATTCAACGACAGGCCAAGACAAAAGAACTGTAGCTGAAGAAGAAATGGACCACGTCTTCCAGACGGAGCGTGAACGTGACCTGTGAACACTGCGGATACAAGTCGCATTCAAACCAGGATAAGTGCCCCGCAAAAGGAAAGACTTGCAATAAGTGTTATAAACTCAATCACTTTGAAAAAGTATGTAGATCAAAAACAGTCAGTGTGATTAACAATGAACATCAAAGCGAGGATTTGTATATTGACAGTGTAAAAAGGATATAATTGCCAATGGCGAGGTGTATGCAGCGATAGAGGTAAGACCACATTTAGTTTCTGTTGATTATAAATTGGATACTGGCTCTCAAGTTAACATCATACCCTCGCATATATTCAAAAAGCTAGGCATAAAGCATCCCCTACAACCTATATCAAATACATTATTCGCATATGACGGCAAATTATTGAGTACAATGGGTACAGTCAATCTCACATGTAAACACACTGAACGTACACATGAACTCGAGTTCTGCATTGTTAAAACGAAAGAACCACCTATACTTGGTGTACAATCTTGTATTGAGTTATGCTTAGTTAAATTTACATACTCTGTTGAGACACAGATGTCAAATTTACAATGTAACAGGAGTACACCCCTCATTAAGGCAGTTGTACTCGAGGAATATGCCGAGGTCTTCAACGGCATAGGTCTTTTCCCAGGGGACTGTACCATACACATTGACCCCAAGGCAACACCTGTAGTGCACCCTCCACGGCGAGTACCTGTCGCACTTCAAGACAGACTCAAAACTGAACTCAATCGCATGGAAAATGAAAATATTATTGCCCAGGTTACATCACCTACAGCATGGGTGAATTCTATGGTTGTCGTAGAAAAACAGTCTGGTAAACTAAGGGTATGCCTCGACCCACAAGATCTTAATAGAGCAATTTTGCATCCCCATTACCCTATGCGCGCATTAGACGATATCCTACCCCATTTATCAGGTACAAAATATTTTACCAAATTGGATGCATGGTCAGGATATTGGGCAATAAAACTGTCAACGGACTCATCTTACCTTACAACTTTTAACACCCCATACGGTTGTTACCGTTTCTTGCGTCTCCCATTTGGTTTGAAATCATCTCAGGATGAATTCCAAAGGCAGATCGATGAGAGATTTGAAGGTTTAAATGGTATCGTTTCGATTTGCGACGATATACTAGTTTTCGGACGCACACGCGACGAACTTGATACAACTTTGAGAAATGTTCTCAAACTTTTCCTTGAAAAAGGAATCCGGCTAAATGAGGAAAAACTAGAAGTAGGTGTCACAGAAGTACAATACTTCGGGCACATTCTGTCAGCAGAAGGTCTCAAACCCGACCCTGCCAAATCAGCAACTGTCAGAGAAATGGAACCCCCTTGTAACCGCGCGGAGTTAGAAACCATTCATGGCATGGTTAACTACTTGTCCAAATTTTCCCCAAATTTGGCAACGGCCACGAGTCCGTTAAGACAAGTGTTAGCGAAAGACGTAGAGTTTGAATGGGACTCTCCGCAAATGGACGCATTTATAAAGGTCAAAGACTTAATTACAGTAAGCCCGGGACCTGTTCTGTCCTATTTTTACCCTGAGAAACCACTGACTTTGCAAGTTGATGCGTCAAAGTATGGGCTCGGTGCCGCCCTATTAAAAGAAGATAAACCCGTGGCTTATGAATCAAAATCTTTGACTACGACCGAAATTAATTATGCTCAGATAGCGAAAGAAATGTTCGCTATACTGTTCGGATGCAAACGGTTTAATCAATGTGTATACGCGAGAAAGGTACATGTTCAAACTGACCACCTTCCACTTGTCTCTATAATGAAAAGCTCCTTTATGCAGCCCCACCGCGACTACAACGCATGCTTTTGCAACTGCAGCGTTATGACCTAGAGGTAAAACATTACCAAGGTAAGAACATACCCGTAGCAGACACACTCTCTCGTAAGTTCTTATCCGATACACACCCCACCTTATCTGAAGGTATAGATATGCGTGTGCATGCGTTGTTATCAGCATTACCTGTATCTGATCGTAAGAAAGAAGAAATTAAACCTCTCAGTGAACAAGACCCAAAACTGGTCATACTAAAACAGGTCATAATGGAACGTTGGCCTGAAAAGAGGTCAAGCTGTCAATCAGAGATAATTGACTATTGGAATTATAGAGATACGCTTTCAGTTGTAGATGGGTTAATCTTGAAAGGTCAAAAAATAGTCATACCACAAGCCATCAGGCAGAAAATGGTATAAACTGTACATTCAGGACATTTAGGTATCGAGAAGTGTCTGAAAATAGCTAGAGATGTCTTGTTTTGGCCAAGAATCTCAGTTGACATTTCCGATTTACTGTCAAAATGCTCTATCTGCTTGGAGCGCAGAAGTTCCAACCAAAAAGGAACCTCTCATTCCCCATGACGTCCCATAATATCCATGGAAAAATGTCGCCACAGACCTATTTACATGGGATAATAAAGAGTACATTGTTTTAGTAGATTATTTCAGTCGCTACTTTGAAGTTAAGGCACTCGCAAGCTCAAAAAGTTGCACTTTTATCAATCACATGAAAGGTATATTCGCGCGCTTCGGAATACCAGAAGTCGTTGTCAACGACAATCAAACATGCTATTCTTCCTGAGAGTTCGCAAGCTTCGCGAAAGAATGGGACTTTCAACATGTTACATCGAGTCCCACATATCTTCAGTTGAACGGCCTAGCGGAGAAAACAATTCAAACTGTAAAGAAAATTCTCTCAAAAGCAAAAGCCGATAGCAGAGAACCGCTTATAGGCATATTAGAGTATCGAGCCACTGTGCTTGATATCGGGTTCTCACCAGCACAATTGTTGATGGGTAGACAACTTAGATCTATTCTCCGCTGAGGTCAAAACGAAAATTACGCTTCGCAAGAAGAAACCAAATAATTATTATGATAAAAGCGCAAAAGCACTAAAAACACTTAAGGAAGGGGAATCAGTTAGAGTTCAATTCAAAGGTCAAAACTGGTAACCTGCCGTTATAATAAGAAGACACAACGAAAGGTCATATTCAGTTCGTACCAAAGATGGTACCATTTATCGTCGAAATAGACGTCAGCTCATGAAAACTAATGAATCACACCCCCTGCAATGTAATATAAATGCGCCCTTCTCTCAGAATGAAAACACACTGTGTACAGCTGTAACATTTCCCGCGAATGCCAGTGTGTCAATTTCACAATCAATGGAATCTCAATGTTTCAGTCAGAGTACGCCTGAGCCTGACGCAACAACCCCACAAGATTGTCAGCAAAGCGGTAATTAAACACGTTCTGGAAGGCTAGTAAAACCAAAGATAATCGAGTCAGTGTAATATAAGTTTTTAAACCAGTACATATCTTTGATAAGAAACAGTTGTGAAATCAGATACTCTCAGATAGAGAGATTGAGCCGAGATAACCGTCATTAGTGTGTCACGGTGTATCGTTTTGTTGATAAACACAGCCGGTGATTCAAGATAAGGACCAGTTGTGTACATTAAATAGCAATCAAGCAAGGAAGAAGAATTTTAAAAACTGTAAAATTCATTCTCAGTATGTTGCAGAAATTTATTAGTTAATCATTGTCATATTTGCTGTCAAAGACGCTCTTGATTTTGATATGTTAGTTATAATGGCTCATGATTAATTTAGACAGTTTATTATAGTGTATTAAAACCTTCTTCTTTGTAAGAAGAGAGATGTAACATTATACATGGTAGCTGACCAATCAGAACCCTCTGTGCATGAGTTATATTTCCACTGGTACTATCAACGGGTGTCTGCCTCTTTGATACCACTCTGTGTTAAGACCTCACAGTAGTCGTTTGTATATATTAAAGGTATTGATAGTTAGAACACGCGGTCTCATCTTATGTTTTAACGCAATAACACAACTAACAATTGCGAACATTCTTTCTCTCAAAAAAACTCATGATGGAAGCAATCAAACCACATATCTCTCTCTCTCTCTCTCTCTCTCTCTCTCTCTCTCTCTCTCTCTCTCTCTCTCTCTCTCTCTCTGTGGGAACTATTCATTACATACCAAATGGTGTGGGCATGGAATTACAAACATAAATACATGTGGGGTTCTGCGATAAGCTAAGGGAGTCTTTAAAACGCTCAAACCAGTTATATATATTTAGGACGGGGCTGCCACGTCACGTGTCCAAAAGAAATTAAAACATTTAGAATATTAGTAGACGTAAGGACGGCAATGAAGATTAGTGACGTGCCTCTTCATCCAATAAGAGCAGATTGGTCCTCATCTTTCTATTCAAACTGTCCCTCGACAATACTTTTCTCTTCGGATACAGAACTTCACTACTTATAAACTTCTCGCTCCTGAGTATGCGTTGGCTTAGGTTTTTCCTGCAAGGTGTCTATGATTATATATTATATTTGAAAATAATTATCAATTGTCGGCAAATATGTTGGCGTGGGTTTTGACCTTAGAAATATCTAGAAGCGAACATGTTGACGAATTTGAAGGCAAAATTACCCCATGCTGGTTCTTTTTTAAAACTTAGTTCTATAAAAAGGCAGTAATACACATACTTATTTATACAGATCTTTAAAATCATTTGTGTTCAGATTTAATTTGAGATGAATCTTTTATTTAAATTTTTAATTCACAAAGTGCCAAGTGGCATTAGGACTAGATCGCTATTGGAATTTTTGTAATTTTATTCACGGATACTCTGTAATACATCTTTGTGATACATCAGCTAATGGTATCACGGTACCAATTGATTTTTTCATAGACCTCAATGCTAATGTTTTGTGAAATAAATATACTTTATATCCTACTTCAGCATGCATGTCACACACTGTCACACAGAACACTGTCACACAAAACCAGGCACTCCACTGCGTTTAAGAGAGATAACTCTGCTGGAGCTAGACAGGGATAAATGTAACCTAGTCACAACAGACCTAGTTTCACCCATGTGTGCCATATTTTTTAAAAATATCACAAAAGATAATACAAGATATCGTCGGCTGAAGGATTCTTTTGGTATCGTGTACATTATAATTCTGAAGCCAATTCTATGTTTTCGTGGCTTGGAAGTTCATTTGGAATAATAGCACTCAGAAGTGGGTGAGAGATTGAACAGACTAATTCGAAACGGCACCCTTATTTGATTACCAAATCGACTAATGGTGACTAAAATTGAAGTCAGTTCAATGACTACACCTAGCTTGACCCAAACAAATGTTGTAGTAGACCCTTCTCTGCTGCTTTCTCCATGTGTTAAATTGTCAATCTGAGGGTAAAAAAGATCTTGTAAATAGATCAAACAAAATGAATAATCGGACAAACGATCAATGTGAAACGTTTTTGAACTTTGAGTAATATTCTTCCTCGGTGCTGCCACAAATTAGCCAAATATTTTATCGATACATGTAATTAAAACATTATATATATATCAATAAAAATATGGCAAATATCGGAGAAGCATATACTACTAGATTAGCTCGAGAACGTCAGTAAGCAATCAAAAAATGTATTCCTTTGAGAGATTCACTTCCAGGAAAACTTCAAGAACGCCAGGAGTCATAAGTTGATTACGTAGAAGGTACAGAAAGATTACTGTAACAACTGAGAAAGTTGTATGGGGAGATGTCACTGATCCAGAAAAAGGAAACCTCTTCTTGGGACGATACAAGAAACCGCTAGGGCAATGCTAGAGATTTTACAAGATCTTCCAGCTAGAATAGCTGCCGCACAACCTCAACAAGATATTGATGACTATTCAAAATCAGTTGGTCCATCGATGATGTTTGCAAAGGATACGACCGATCATGCAGATCACGCAGATTTAGCTACTGGTAATGAAAGAGTCGCAGGTGGACTCGCAGACATAAATGCGGTATTATCAAGAAATAACAATTTCAACATTGGATTTGCAGTACGTAAGTCAATGTTAAACGCTAATGGATAATTTTCGTGTGTAATCCCGTTATCTCATATTTTTGGAATTTGCAGAGATGTTAGAAAGGTTATATTTGGTGCTAAACACACTATAGTACTTGTAGGAAAGGACTCAGACAATGATGCAGTCTGGCGAGCAGATGGGGTGGTTGATGAAGCTAAAATAACAATAGCAAAATTATCAATGCTATCAAAGAAGAAAATAAATTGCTTTATTTCATGAATCCAGGTGGTAAATCACTGCTATCGTGGAAAACAATGACTACAGATAGTACTCAAGGTAATGGTGCTGGTCAATTTACATGGCATATATCAGCACAACAGGGGGTTTCAGCACCACGAGATATTTTTATCGCACTTCAGGCAAATGCACGAGTAAATACTCAGAAAAGAAGTACGATGATATTTGACACACTTGATGTTGCCGAGGTTAGTTTAGGAATAAATGGATATCAAGAACCTGCCGAGGATTTAATGTTGAATTTTGAACATAATACTGTTTCACGTGCATATCATCGTTTAATGTCATTTATGGGGCTTGATCTAAATGTAGATACCGGTTCGCAAATATCACAAAAGGATTTTATGACATTATATCCGATCTATTACTTTTCACTGGAACATTTAGATTTATTTAGACAATCTGTTTGTTGATATATATTTTCGAGCTCAAGTAGGTATTTTTCCTCCTGGTGCTGCAGGTCCACCTGTTGATCATGCTGGTTTCAGAGCGATCGCTGTTATACTTAAAGACAGAGCAGTATTACTCGAGGGTATTGGTGGACGAATGCGAGTCGTTGATGCACCCGTAGAGAACATGTAATTAAAATCAATCTAGTAAATATAAAAATGTCGTATAGTCATGTTAACGCAACTCTGACTCAAGGTCAGATAAAAAAAAATTACAATCAACGAGTGCAAATCAATGTGGGTCAAAATAATATTAAAGAAAAAACAAATGAGTGGTGGTCCAAACAAATTATCGTTAACCGGTAATCAGCTTAAACGTTTCAATAAAGCTCTGGTATCAAAAACTGGAGTTCAACTTGAATTTTCTCCAAGTGCCATCCTTGGCATCCGTCTGTCTACGTGACACGATGGCGTAGCTCCAGAGTCAGCTGTTTCTTCTTTCTGGTTCTCTTTTGAGCATGCTTCCTATTTCTGTCATCCTCAGCTTTGCTAACTCCCTGCTTGACAGCTAGGCGCCAGATGGGACGGTCATTAGCTAAGCTCTCCCATTTGTTGACATCGATGTTGGCCGTCTTTATGTCTCTCTTGCAAACGTCGTTGTAGCGCAGGCGTGAAGGTCCAGATGGTCGTGTACCTTCAACTAGTTCCCCATATAATATGTCCTTTGGGATGCGGTCTGGGTCCATTCTCTTGACATGGCCGAGCCAGCGAAGGCGCCTCTCACTGAGAATGGCGAACATGCTGTTGATGTTGACGCGTTCTAGAACATCTGTGTTCGGTACTTTGTCCTGCCACTTGATGTGCATAATGCGGCGCAGACATCTCAGGTGGAAGCTGTTGAGTTTTCTCTCGTGACTTGCATAGGGGGTCCATGTTTCGCTGCTGTAGAGGAGTGGGCTGAGCACGCAGGCTTGGTAGACACGCAGTTTGGTCTTCTCGGTGAGGTTGGGGTTGTTCCATACACTCTGGTTAAGTCTGGCCATCACTGCATCTGCCTTGGCAAGCCTACCATTCACCTCATAATCAATTGAGAGTGAGCTGGAGATGTTGGACCCGAGGTATGTGAAGTTCTCGACAACTTCCAAGTTGTATCCATCAATGGTGACAGAGGGAGGGAAGTCTGCATATTGCGCCATGACTTTAGTTTTCTTCAAGCTGATGGTCAGTCAAAATTCCTTGCAAGCGTTGGAGAGGCGGCATACCAGCCGCTGCAGTCCATCTTCCGTGTGGGATGTCAAGGCTGCATCATCGGCAAAAATCAATTCACGGATGAGTACCTTTGTGATTTTAGTGTTAGCACGGAGACGGGCGATGTTGAACAGCTTTCCATCAGCCCTGGTATGGATATACACTCCATCGCTGCAGCCCTTGAAGGCACACTGGAGAAGCATGGAGAAGAATATGGCGAAGAGAGTCGGCGCAAGCACACAGACTTGTTTGACTCCGCTGATTACTGGGAAGGCCTCTGATATTGCGCCATTGAAGCACACTGTGCTGTGCATGTTCTCGTGGAATGACATGATGACAGAAAGTAGACGTGGGGGGCAGCCAATCTTCTGCAGGATTCTGAAGAGTCCGCTCCGACTGACCAGGTCAAATGCCTTCGTCAGGTCTATGAAGGCAATGTAGAGGTTCATCTGCTGTTCATGACACTTCTCCTGCAGCTGACGTAGTGAGAAGATAATGTCTACAGTTTACTTGCCGGCTCGAAATACAAACTGGGACTCTGGGTAGACGAGGGAGGCTAGGATCTGCAAACACGCCAAGGCAACACTTGCGATAGCCTTTCCGACAACACTGAGGAGGTAAATGCCCCTGTAGTTGTTGCAGTCGCTACGGTCTCCCTTGTTCTTGTACAAAGTGACGATGTTGTCGTCACGCATGTCCTGTGGGATGTATCCCTGTTCCCAACAGAGACAGAGGAGTGTGTGTAGCGGCTGAAGCAGCGCTGGTTTCCCACTCGCTTCCAGGAGCCTTCCCACAAGGCAGTCTATGGCTTTTCCGAGCTCTTCCAAGGTGGGCTGTGTGTCTAGCTCCTTCATGACAGGCAGGTCTGGAATGGCATACAGGGCAGTGTCAGTGACGTTGTTTTGGGTTGCATATAGCTCGAGATAGTGTTCAACCCGTCGCTGCAGTTGTTTGCTTTGTTTTGTGTTTTCTTCGCCTGTTTTGGAATTGAGGTGGGGGGGGGGCGGTCCTTGAGATGGAGGGGCCTGTCTCCTTCTTGATGCCCTCATACATTCCTCTTGCATCCCCGGTGTCGGCAGCTGTCTGTATACTGTTGCAAATGTTAAGCCAGTATATGTTGGTACAGTGGCGGGCAGTCTTCTGGGCGTTCTTCCTTGCATTCCTGAGTGCTTGCAATGTTCTTGGGCTAGGTACAGCCTTGTATGCCAGGAGGGCTTTCCTCTTTGCCTCAGTCATGGACTCCATCTCCTTGCAGTTTGTCTCACACCAGTCGGCATTTTTCCGTTCCCTCATCTCGTAAGATATTATGGCGGAGTTGTACACAAAGTCACGGAGATGGGCCCACTTGGAGTCAATTGTGTCATCAGGTGTCACTTTGGTGAGAACTTCCTGCACTTTGCTGATGAACTGCTGTGTTTTCTCTGTATTACTCGCACAGCAGGTGTTGATACGAGGGTGACCCTTCTTCTTGGCATGGTGTAGCTTCTTGGGTAATAATCGCACCTTACTGGCCACAAGCGAATGGTCCGTGTCGCAGTCGGCACTGTGGTAGCTGCGGGTAAGGAGGACGCTGGCAGTGCCATCAAAGATATGATTAAATTAGGAGATATATTTCCACTTCTTGCAGCAATACCAGCGGCTGCTTTAGGTGCTGCTGCAACCGCTTCTGGAATGGCAGTAAAGAAAGCAACAGGAAAAGGGTATATAAAAAGAGGACTCGGTCTCAGACTTCCGGGAACTTATCTAGGAAAAGGAGTGAGACTTCCAGGAATATAATAATACCAATGTCAAATTTTGATCTTTCAAATGCTGCTAAATATAACATTTTAGATGAATGTTTATGCGCAATCAATTACCGAAAAAAGCACATCACGTTGAATCCAGTATCATCAATCTCGATTCGAATTCCGGTCCAGGAACTCACTGGTTTGAATATGCGATTGATCCACGCGGAATTGTTTATTTTGATTCGTACGAACTATCACCACCAGTTGAGTTTATAAATTATATTAATCAATTACCTGCCAGAACTTGGTATTCAACGGTACCGACTCAGACAATGATAGACCCACCGATATGTGATCGTGAATCCATCGCTGTACTTGATGCGATATCAAAATCAAATAAACCACCTCACAAGGTTGTACATCAATACACAAGTAATCGTTGGACAGGTGTTTTAAATTGTACACATATATAATGGTCGATATTTACGGAAGATCTTTAATCAGAAAAACCGACAAAGGAGCCAATAAAGATTTTAATGCATCAAAATATGCAACACGAGATGACCTTGCTGATATTATGAACCTAACTGGGGTTGACCGAGACGAAGTTGTTATTTTTTCAGGACAAACACGTTGTTTTGAAACAAGTAATATTAAGTGGAATGATATAGTTCGTATGGTTCATGGCGCCACTATGGATAATATTCCGGTATTTACCACAAGCGGAAAAAATACGAGATTCGGGTATATCGATAGAATATATCAGAAGTAAGATTATAAAACATGTTCAAAAACGATTATCAACATCAGGTGGTGTGTTAACGGGGAAATTTCTATGAACGGAAATAAAATAACTGTCCTAAAAGATCCAATATCAGATGAAGATGCGGCAACAAAATGATACATTGACAGTGTTGATGGTAAATTATCTACGTTTAAAACCGAACATGATGCCGTTAGTGGTACATTATCCACGTTAAAAACCGAATACGAACTTCACATAAACGATCACAATACCGTAGACGGAAAATTATCTACGCTGAGAGCCAAGTATGATGTTCACGTAGGTGCGTTTACAAATCTCCGTAGAAACTTCAGAAAGATCGATGAAATTGCAGAAGGATTCTTCGGAAAACCATTAATCGTTGATACGAAACTTTCTGATATTAAAACATCAATCGATAAGATTAAGAGAATACAGGAAGATATTGCAAGTGATGCTCGTGATATTGTTACTAAAATTGATCTCCTTGAAAAATATCGGTAAAAATTCTCCATAGGCGGATTAACAACGTCGTATACACAATATTAGCAGGATCAAGAACATGGTCTCAAGAAAATAATGCTATCAAACATACCGTAGAAGTTACTGGCGTGTACAGATTGTCTGTGTTTAGTAGTGCAAAATTCGAGATATTTACCACGTATCCATGGCGTCACTCAACGGATAAGTTCTCTGGAACCGTATCTGTTATACTAAACCGTGAAACGAAGAAACATTTATCCTGGTTGCATTCGACAAGAAATTAACTGAAGCAGCGATCTGGTGGTGTTTGGAATTTGTTGCCGAAACACCTCAATTGATTACAGCTTAAATAATATGGACTATAGATACAATCAAGCGCGTGAGTGGCAAGATAAATTAAAATCGATCGTTGATACTTACACGTTAATAGTAAATTAAAATATCACAGACGTGTAATTGTCACTGATATAATTGTATACGCAGTCTCCGCGGTTGTTGCTGGAGCCGGTTTTTTATTATCGTCGGTAACAATGACATCACCTGCGGTCATAACGATCTGTGTTCTTAATATAATCCAAAAGAGAATATCAACGTGCACGAATGAAAAATTATCCGATTATGCGGTGAAATTAAACGCGGCAACGGCTTTGTATTCTAAACTGTCTCAGTTAATATCCGAAAGCCTCAACGATGCTTCAATATCAGATTCTTAGTTCGCATTAATGACTAAAATATTCTCCGAAGCAATGTCTGTGATAGAAGCTACACCCAATAAAGTAACAGATAAATAGATAAATGTCAGCACAAGAACTATTGCAACAGATTGCCACGAATACAACACCGGTGAAAACCACTATAATATCAGTGAGCACGACCAATCCTGTATTCAGTATTAATTTTCCAACTGTTAAATTAGCAAGGGAGATTGCACTTGCACAATTGCGAGTATATCATAGTTGGTCAAATATCAGATCTGAACCGTTTGGTGAATTACCTCCAAATAATTCACTTGTACTTGCGAACAAAATAAATCGGATGGAACCCCATATTTATTTGTTGCTTATATCCCCACAGGTAGTTATCAGATTGAACAGATGAACGATTAATTCCAGCGCAGAATAAAATCAACAACGACAACAAAAAGAATAAAAAATGACTATTACTGTTCACGATCCAACATTATCATCTGTGATTGAAGTAAAATCTCTCGATTATTTATCGATCATCGATAAAAACTGTTCTAGGATGGCCTGATGAAACTCCACCACATCGTGATGATGTTCTCAGATTTAACAATAATCCAGATGCTGAAGGTAGGCATATTTCACCAGAGATTGTTAATATAACCTCAGTGATTGCAGTCAATCTTGTATGCGATGTAATTGATGATAGTTATCAAACAGGTCTTGGGATATCAAATCAAGCTCAACCAGGACACGTTCTTTACACATTTACTCCAATGGTTCTTCCTGGATCCTTGATCGTACAGGAACCAATCAATACGTTGTATCTACGCACGCATAATCAATACTTGTCAAGAATTAATTTCAAACTCACCGCCTAAAGTGTTCACTTGATCGATTTACGTGGCTAGGTTTTACTGATCAATCTCAATGTGAAATCGTAAACGATTTTTTTATCTTGATTCACGAATTAATTGGATAAATATTATATATGCACTAGCACGTAAGGGTTTTTATACACGACAAGGAAGCACTTGGAAATGCAATCAAATTAATATTTACACAGTCTTCATTCAACATCGTTGATAAAGTCATTGATGAGTTTGGTGACGAAGATTTTTTATTGACGTAAGAACAGTTAGTTAGATTGCGGTTAGAACATATTTCTTTGATCACGTGTGACCCAGATCAGATTATAAACTACGCGCATTCCTGCATTAAACTTCATGAACTTAAAAGAATATTATATGGTTCTAAATAAAATCAGTAAAACGGAATATTTCTTTACAGATTCGATGCATTTCATCTTTTTTTAAATCCATTTTAGTCAATTTTATGGTAGAAAATCTGACAGATTTTTTATTTTTGTAAGGTAAAACCCCAAGCCATTCTCTAAACAATTGATCAAAAAAACGGTAATTTCATCTTTTTTTGGTCTGTTTTTTGTATATTCTCGTAAACAGATTTCCGATTTTAGTTAATTTATGAACAAAACATGGCAAATCGCTTAGAGAATGGCTTAGGGTTTTACCTTACAAAATTTACAATTTTGATAGATTTTCTATGACATTTCGATTAAAATGGGTAAAAAAGATGAAATTTTATCAAAGATTACAAATCTGAATAAAAAAAGATATAGCAGAATAAAAAAGGATATTATAACAGAATAAAAAAAAATTATAACAATCAAAAATAATATAACAGAATAAAAAAGGATATTATAGCATAATACAAAAGAATATAACAGAATAAAACAACAGAACTGTAGATGAATGAATCCAAGCTGTCATCAGTAGCAGCGTTTTCATTTATAATCTTTATTAGTTGTCTCATTCGTGTGTTAATAATTTTGTTTCTTTCATATTTGTGAGACAGTTTCGTTTTAACATTTTCTACTGCGATAGAAAGTGGTACAAACCTATGTACATCTGTATCTTTTACCGTTGATAAGGACTGGAACATTATAGACTTTATGTTCTTTATCGGCCTATACTCCGTTGAAAGTGTTTAACCACCTTCAAGATTTCGTTGTTGGATTGACTCGAAATCACAAATTAATTTTTCTGGATCGAGATGTATATTTATTTTTCATTTTTTTTTACTGCATATATTATAGCATTAATATTTTCGAAGTTCACACACACACACACACACACACACACACACACACACACATACATATATAAACAAATTTTGACCTTTAACCTATAGGTTCGAGTGTTCTAGCAGGCTCAAGGCATATTATTGACAGCACAACCTTTAACCCCAAGGTCACCACCGTGCCTTGCAGGTCTAAGGCATATTAAGTACAGCACACAACCTTTAACCCCAAGGTCACCACCGTGCCCTTGCAGGTCTAAGGCATATTAAGCACAGCACAACTTTTAACCCCATGATCACCACCCTGCCCTTGCAGGTTTAAGGCATATTAAGAACAATACAACTTTTTAACCTCTAGTTTCGAGTGTTCTAGCAGGCTCAAGGCATATTATTGAGAGCACAACCTTTGACCCCCAAGGTCACCACCGTGCCCTTTCAGGCTTAAGTCACATGGAGCATATAATCTTAATTAAGGACAGCACAACATGAAAAACACAACATTAATATAATACGAATTAGTATTACAATGACTTCTCTACAGATGATGTACCCCCTCCCCATATCAAACCCGGGTTGAGTAAAACAATCTCCCACCATGATTCGAATCATGGTGAGATGTGTGTACATAATTTCGATTTTTGAGTTTTGAATTTTGATATTTTTGAATTTCGATTTCGATTTTGAATTTTTGATTTTTTCAAATCATATTGATTCTGTTTGTAAGCGAGAAACAATGAATTTCTTCTACTAATTTGAAACTGTTATCTGATTATGTTGCTTCACTGATATTAATTAGGACGTAGCTGGTTAATCAGTTAAATACAGCGACAAAATAGGTTACGATCAACGGAGAAATAAGTAATATGGAGTTATCTCCCATTTTTCAGTTCATTTACAATTCAGTAGTATATGAACTGAGAGAGATGGCACCATTTTGTAATACTGATGGTCTCATTGTATTTACTGAAAATATCCCCCAAAAATATATATTAAATAAATAGTAAAGTAATATAAGCAACAACTTAACTACAGAGAGACAGTCTCTCCCTTCAACAGTATTGAAATGTGATTTTCTGTTTATATTTTTAGAGAGAGCAGATTTGTATATATTTTCTGCGACAAATTGTACTGATTTTAATTTAATATCAAAGTATTTACGAGCTGCATTAATTGATGGAAATATTATTTCTTCGTCTGTTTCTGTATTTGCAGATTTTATAATCCGTTTTCCTATTGTTTTACATCAACCAGTATTACCGTATTTAAAATTCTGACTCTGCGTGAGTTCCCTCAGATTATCCAAGGAATTAGTTTTCGTATCTGAATTGATATGGTCAATGACAAGACCGTCTTTGATAATTCCATTAAAACATTCGAATACGAATCTGTGACAGAGATATGTTCTTTTTTAATTTATTTAATTAATACTGAGCATGAGATAACCAGTGTTAATGATATAACCGACTGGTTTTTATTTGTATACAGTGTCTGATAACACCATCAAGATTTGCTTCGTAGTTTGTTATGATAGGATGTCCCATGAATTCCTTTTGCTCCATTATATATAAATATCTTTCGTTTAAATCGTTATTTGCCTTAATCTTTACTTTGAAATTTAATCACATAATCTTTTGTGTTTTTTATAATCCTGTCGCTATCATTATTTTTTTTATCATTATTTTTTTATCATAATATTGTTTCAGTTCTCTGTATCTTTTACCACCACATTGCACACACAAGCGTGTTTCACCTCGTACTCCAACACCACATTGTAAACACGGTTTTGGTCCTAGACTTCCATCTCGGACACGTTGCGAGTGGATTTCGCAGAATGAGTTTACGCAAGATCTGTTACAAGGAGTAACAGAGCCGATCATCAACCACTTGCAGAGATTCCTTGTTTTAATCATTACATATATGTAATATTTTTGCTTTAAATACTTGTGTTAAATATAATGATGGGGGAATTCGAGAGATTATCCAAGATCCAGCTTTCTAAAAATAAAAAAATAAATAAAAAATAATAATAATCTTGAAAGAATATTCCCTGTGCCAATGCGAGATCTCGTTGATCCAACAAATAAAATCTTGATCAATAAAATACATGACGCCAAGAAAGATTTTGACAAAAATGAAGCATCTCATGTGTGGTTGACGTTTAAGATTATAAGTGACACTAAAAATATAGATGTTACGATGAACGACAAACGAGCGGCGATTTATCATTAACTACCTTGACGATATGAAATATATTTTAAAGATCAAATTTATCGTACTATCAGACACAAAAAATTAGATTATTCGTGCTAAACGTGGTCCTGTCCTTCATAACGAAAAAAACTGCCATATATAGTACAGGTTCCAAACCAAGGATGTTCACGGGTATTGATAGACTATATTACAATGGATCTTATCCTGTAACAGCGGTTATTTATGGGATATATACGCTTGAGAAACCCAGCATTGATAATCTAAAGCCGATGAAATTCTCGATAATAAATTGTGTGGCTGAACTAATAACAGAATATTTCACTGTTTATACTCGCGGGAAGGGGTTAACGGATAACCGAGGTAATATAATAAATTCGTGGGCAGAAAAGGTCAAATTTACCGGAGCATCTCTCAAAGATGTTGCTGAACTAGGAAAGAAATTGAAATTCCCTATAACAGTAAAAGCGATAACAGGAGAGATCATATACGAATCAAAATTTAAATCAAAGGGAGCTTCATTCGAAATTGTTGGTCATAATGCGCATGCGTGGACTAATGCAGTAACGCACGAGGACGGTTAAATTATATAACGGTGATATGTTTGACCTTTTTCACGAAATAAGTAAAAGTATCCTGTATCAGTGTGTTTGTTTAGTTCTGAAGATGAATCCGATTGTAAGACCAAATGGTGATATTTATCGAACATAATCCCTCCACTAGAAAAAGAGAGAATATACCCTTGACGAAAAATTACTCGGTGAATATTTTACTGTTCCATCGGCTGCAGCTCATTTTGCTAGAGAGAAAAATTCCTGGCTACCAAGTCGATTTGATCTTCTTAATGATATAATATTATGCTGTATTGAATATGGTCACGGTGGACTGTGGAACCGTAAATACACGCGTAAAGAGGTTATCTCGGTTGATATGGTTCCATGTTATCCGGGAAGTTTTCTAGGATACAGTGAGTGTTCTGGGTATTTTAAAAAATTCGATAACCCGACACACGAGATGACGCGAGTATCAATAAATGGACCATTACCTGATTTTGATATTACTGGATTCGCTTGTATTGAATCATTCGAGTTTACAGAAAACCTTCATCGATTTGTTATGTTTGGTTCGGTAGACATCTTTCAGAAACGAAGTGGGCTCCAATAGTACTGTTACGATATATGCTCGATTGTTTAATGTAGACGTCGTTGATTGTCAGTGAAGCGATTATGTCATACCGAATGCAAACCGAAGTTTGGTTACCACAACAAAATAAATATTCTGATAAAGAAAATCCTGATAAAACCGACTTAGAAAATAAAATTGCAAAAAAACTTGACGGAAAAATAGTAGGTACATTTTCCCAAGGAGGATCATACGATCATAAACGTCATTGTACAAGATTGATCATGGACGATGCAGAATTAAATTTTATAATCGCTGATACAACGAAAAAAAGTACATTTTGAAGTAGGGATACAACTTTCTTATTAAATGGAACTAAGTTAGGTACAATTGTGAGTTATATAGACGGTGAATCACCGCAGTATACCATTTTAAGATCTTCGATGCTTGCGTATGTTTCGATTAATCTGTTATCCATGATAAATAAAATTCCAGATGCTGCTGTAAGAGTAGCTACCGATTCGTTTTATATCAGTAAAAAATATTCAAAATTATTAGACCAACTAAATATCATCGACCATGCACCATGGGGTGAATGGAGAATAAAAAAAGAGAATATACTAGATTATTCTGAATCAGCAGATGTTCCAGTCAAATATATTTACCGTAGAAATAATCGGATATTAAAACCATCATCTGCACAATCAATATATAATTGCGTAGCTAGACACAAAACGATTTATCTCAATGGACCTGGAGATCAGGAAAGACGACACATCCGATTGAACTATTTCAGAATTCAGATATGATCGTTTTGACACCGACACACAGACTTGCGCGAGAAATGACCCAACGAGGAACACGTTCATGTACTTATCACATCTTTTTCCGATGGAGCGGAGACGCATGGAATCCCGATCGAATGGGAGATAAATATATATTCCGAAGATCATAGTTTGGAATGAAATACGTACTGTATCATTAGATAATCTAAAAATATTTGTTGATTGGTTGTTGACGAAAAACACTGCTGTAATAATGTGTGGCGATCATGGTCAACCACCACCGTTTGTTGGACCGTCTCCACACGAATGGCTAAAGAGATCCTTTTACTATTTCGAAGAAATAGTTGACGATCATAGAGCACTTGATTCAACATTGAGGGAGTTTAAAAATTTGATCAGATTACAACCGAATAAAATGCATTGAGAGGTTATGCGTAATATAATCTCAGAAACCTCTTTGAACGACTTTTGGGAAACGTGGAGACCAAATGATCTGCTAGTTGCAATTATAAGGCTAGTTCGTGACACACTTCAACAAAGATTATTTCTGCTACATAAAGAAAAATTCGCAGAATTACCGGTACCATTATGTTATCGTTCAGCAGATACGCGACGACAGAATATTATCGTTGACATACCAGGACAGAAGGAGAAAAAATCTCGGGTTGAATGATATTATTTTAGTTGATGTCAATGTTGTTGATAACGCTTTATCGGATTGGACGCTAGGATACGCAATGACAATAAAATCATCTCAAGGGTTATCTATTTCTGATACAGTTGTCTGAATATGGACTATTATAGTTATCTTGCGGTGTCTCGCGTCAGAAAAATATATCAACTACGTAGAATTGTCGTGGATGAGTCAGAAACCATTGGCAATGTTGACAATGATATAGTAAGAAAACAATTAGATGGCTATAAACAATGTGGAAAAAAAATAAACGCGACTTCGATCTGGACGTGCAATGTATCATAACATTGAAACAACAACAATATAATCACTGTGCAAGCTGTAATTGTATAATGCTGTGGCAATACTCGAGGAAAACCTCTAGATAATTTACCGTAGATAGAAAAGATAACAGTCTTGGTTATACCCGTGATAATGTGATGTTAACTTATCTTTAATGCAATCGGCGTAGAGGTGCTAGTTAAGTGAATGTGGTGGCAAATGTGTTTCCTCGGGGAATTACCTGCAATTGTTCACGTGTGAATCCACGTTGAAGAGAAGTTGAATCTAATCTGTAGATTGCAGGTCTACCTGTGGATCGTACCACGCTGGATATCTTGTGTGTAGTAATACTCTAAGTAGGATCTGTCGCTCTTTTGTTTCTTCTTTCAAGTTCACCTCATTCGTATAAATACCTGACGACGACATTACCTAATATTGCATGCGGTGGAACATTATGCTGTTTTGGTATATATTTCCATGTAATCGCATTAATAGGTTTCATGGCAGTTGTTCGAGTAACCTCATTGTTTAATGCAGCTATCACACTTTGATCTTGCAACCCATTCACTAGATCTTGTATCCTGAATGAATTCCTCTGCGTATTGATATCCAAATAATCTTTCAGCAAGTGTTCGATTAAATCGTTCTACGATCGCTTGATCACGATGAATGTCAGTATGTCCTGGTCGTATTTTAACATTATGTAGCTTCATTAATGATGATACTGCACCAAGAAATTCTTTGCCAGGATTAGCTTGTAATAGTCGTGGCCATCGCCCGGGCCCTCGTCGATAAATTCGTTCGAAGGCAGATGCAACTTCAGTAGCTGTTTTAGTTGATAAACGTTCTTCTTCTTTAAATCTGGTTTAAATATCAACAACGGTTAATGCGTATTTAAATGTTACTCTACCTGATCACGATTACGATCATGAGGTAAAACAAAATATCAGCCTGATGAACATTAGAAACGTTAACATCAGAATGTGCGTACTCCATTCGTTTAGGCGGTGGTAGGTAAATTTGCCATATTGCTTATCGTACTAACCACGCTGCGGCGGTAGAACGTGGTACATTTGCTGCATTAGCGAGTTATCGATTGCTGCTCTACCTTTCCAGTATCCTCTTGGGCTGTAATAAATTTGTTGCATTATAATTAATTACCCAGCACCTATTGCTAATTTGGTTTTCTTCGCAGATTTTACTAACCAATTGGCTAATCCCTCCTTGAAATTTTTAATTTTTATGGAATTCAATGCATGAATCAATTTCACAGCTGCGATTTGGCGCTGCTCTAGATCTTTACTTTTATAAGCTACATCATGAACGTGACACGCTTTATCGATTGCATTTACCGGATTTTCACCGGATTTTGGTTGATCTTGTTCATCAAGTCTGATATCAGGTCAAGTGCTAGAACCGCAGTAATTATATCCTGGCAGATGTTTTTCTCTGGGATATTTAGCCCACGGAGTTTCTGGAAATTTTGACATTGATGTTGCAATGTCACCACCGTTTTTGTTTTTATTGCGGTAAAACGGAAAATTTCTTTCTGCCACATACGGAACATTTTCCACTGTATGCTATTCATTTTCTTTTGTTGTAACCGTAGATAAATCAGGAGTTGGAGTTTTAACCTTAGAGCGTAAACAATATAAATCCATGGTATAATATTATATCATGGATGTAATTGATTTTCCAGCGACACGAAAACGAGAACAGGTAAAATATCATAAGGCGTTACCAAATTCGATCAGAATGATATTAATGGGCCCGTCTGGATCCGATAAAACACAACTATTACTTAATTTAAAAATGAGATGACTCAAACGGAGTAAATTGTATTTAGTTGCACCATCTGTAGATGATCAGAGATACTACGAAGTACTTAAGAAATTTAATGAAAACGCACGATTTCTGAGCGGTGATGCTATTATTGATTTTATAACCGATATTGATGAAGCACCATCTGTCGATGAACTTGATGGATTATTTAATAAGTTAGTTGTGTATGATGACGTAATGCTAGATAACCAATCGAATCTGCATTAATATTTTCTAGAGGACGGCATAAAAATACTGATGTCATTTATGTACTCGGCAGTATACGCAAATTCCGAAAGTAATCAGAGATAATTGTAATATTTTAGCTGTATTTAATGGCATTGATACACACACGCTAGAAAATATTCATAAAACCTGGTGTAGCAGGAATATGGGCATGAATAAATTCAGAGATTTCTTTTCACGTGCGCAAGCAACACCGTATGGTTTTATAACAATAAATCTGCATGATCCCAGGACAAGATATCGTGTAGGTATCGATCAAACATTTGGCTAATTTGTAGCAGCAGATTGACAAAAAAAAGATATCCTCTAACTAAATTAAATAGATAATATTTGATATATGAACAATTGTACATGGCTATGTCAAGGAAGCACAGATAAATGTAATAAAAAATGGCGTGGAGACTACTGCGGAAACATAAATACATTTTATCAAAAAATCCACGTGCTGGTCCTCGACATTGTGTTGGATGCAATGTTGGCGTTCGGGGACAATATCGGATTTGTAATGAATGTGGTGGAGATAAATACAGAACTTTGATGGCGTATTTCCGTCGTAGGATCGAAGAAGGGGTTTTGATACCTAGAAAATAAACCCCTCCAACTGAGGAAGAATATTACTCAAAGTTAAAAAAGTTTTCAGATTGATCGTTTGTCCGATTATTAATTTTGTTTGATCTATGTACAAGATCTTTTTATCCTCAGATTGACAATTTAACACATGGAGAGAGCAGAAGAGAGGGGTCGACTACAACATTTGTTTGGGTCAAGCTAGGTGTAGTCATTGAACTGACTTCAATGTTAGTCACCATTAATCAATTTGGTAATCAAATAAGGGTGACGTTTCAAAATAGTCTGTTCACTCTCTTTGCTGCTCACTCCCTCCTGTGGCCATTTTGAATTTTGCGCTCGATATAGATGTTACCAATTACCAATACGTGTCTACAGTGTAGTCAGTTTTGTTCCGGAAAGATTCGCAGGCAGAAAAATTGCATATTTTAACGAACAGGTAGCATCATGCCCACATGTAGTGCATCAGTATCAAAACAGACTTGTCTGTATATGTGTGTATGTGTATGTGTGTCGGGCTAGTTCATGCTTTATTCCCATAAAAGAAAATGAGCACTGTAACTGGACCTAATTTTGAATCAGTATATATTCATTTACAGATTATTAGACCTACTTTTAACCCTTTTTTAAAAATAATAATCCGATTGATCCTATATACAGTCACTTTGTATTTAACCATTGCAGCTGGACCAACTGCCATTAAGTTTGTACCAAGTATTAAAATGGTGCAACAATATTCTGGCCTGAATATGTCCTGCCATACAGACTGTTACCTAATTTGTTCCTGGAAGTGGACAAAATTGGATATTTCCTTGGGTGATGTTCAAGTTATCTCAACACAAGACGTATTATATATTCAGAATATTACACGACAGCAAGGTGGAGTGTACGCATGCAGAGTTCTGAATAAAGTCACTGGTACATCACTTGAAAACTTAACACCAATACAAATCATATGTGAGTATGATCTATGATACTGATAATTATATCATCATCATCATCATCATCATCATCATCATCTATACCAAAAGAACAACTCGATCCGTACGATCACGAAGTATACTCTAGTGGCATTTAGATTAGGAAAGTTTAATTTAGATCACAATTTAATTTTGTCTAGTAATTTTTCAAAGTATAATTTTTAGATACAGTCTGTTTCTGCTGGTGGTACATAGTTGTCTTTCTTTCACTGAAACATAATAATATCTGCATGGGCGCCCGCAGGATTATTTTCAGCAGGGTGGGGTCAGGAATTGTGTCAGGGCGGGACAGTCAGTCACGACAGGGAGAATTAGTATGGTAAGCAGTCTGAAACTAAATTTAAAACATACTAAGCGTTTTGAACAGAATCCTGTGACATAACTTTAGCTAGCTTATATATATATATATATATATATATATATATATATATATATATATATATATATATATATATATATATATATATATGTCACGTTTTTCCCGACCCAAAATAGTATAGAAACATGTATAATCAAAGTAATTCGGACAGGCCATTGTTTAATGTTAAACATGACCGCAGGCTAGTATTATCCCTTACGTAAGTTTGCCTAGGCTAGGGTGGGAAGCCCGACCAAGGCACTCAGAAGCGCAATTATCACCTTGGCATGGAAGCGCTTGTGCAGATCAAAGAAGTTGCCCGAAGGAGTGGACGTGCTTTATCTTCTTGTTCCGCAGACTGACAGCCAGGTTGAATTGATCGCTTAGTCGATTGGACGGGGCCACAGCGCTACTCAATCAGAATCGAGATAGGGACGGGACCCTAATTTGGCTAGGTATGATATCCTTAGACCTGCCATATAGATTTAGATCCATTTGAAACTTCAGACCACAACTCAATCACTGTACTTCGTATCCCAATCCATTTTCAGGTCACAAGTAGTTAAATTCTGTCCTAGCTAAAACATTCGCAGTAGGTAATCCTTCCGTATCAGTGGGCCATTTTTGAAACGTTTCCAATCGACGGGCACAATCACATAAGTCAGGCAAGAAGACAGGACAATGGTATGATTTAAACTTGTTGTTCGCAGCGGGTCTCTCACTTGATTCTTGTTTTGTTGAAGTCATTCTTCTTGCTGGTGGCTATTCTCTTGGAGCCAATTTGTGTTTATATCGGCATCTCAGTAAGGTAAAGTTAAGTGGTTGGAAAGCTGCACTCGCTTCTGGTACACAATTTTAGAAACTATTCACAAGTGTCGACTGACGATTGGGTGTGGGGATAAAAGTACAATATTGTAAGGCTAAAGGTGGTCACTCGAAGGTTTGCATCCTGTTAAGACTTCAAGAATTCTTTCAATACGCCAAAGATCACCAATCGATTGGTGCGATAATTGAGAGTCAATCCTTTCACTTTACGCTCAGTGTGCATTTATCCGTTTGGGTCTCGGTATTCGTAGCAGTAATATCTATCACCACCACTAGTAAAACTTAAAATCTTGTCCTGAGGTTGATAATCTATCAACGCTCGGTCTCCTTCGATCTTAGGGTAACAGTGACCGGACAATCGATGTAGATGCAACTGTCCTTGTTAAAATACAACACACGATCTGCTAGCAGTTCTTAAACTTCGTAAGCCGCAATGGTGACATTTCCAAATTCGTTAGCTTCTGCAAAGTCACGTTCTTCATTGTAGTTGACTAAGATCACATTCTCACGAACGACGTCCACGTGTTTCACGTATTTAGTTTTGTCGTGAATCATCTGGAAATAGCAGGACTGTTCGTACAAATACTCTGATATTGGGTAAAGAGGGTCGTTGTGCCATTTTACTCCACAATTAATGTAACATTATTTTGTCAAACGAACTCCTTCATTCGTTTTTCTCCACGTGGTCTAACGCTATCCCTTCCTGCTCCCTGTATTTCGCTTTGAATTTCATTTGTTCTTCGGGAGTGTGGCACCTAAAAGTATAGCTGCTGTCTTCTTGTTTCAGTGTCAAAAAAGCCTCCACGTAGTCTGCGAAAATGTATTTCGGTGTCTCGTCGCCGCTGTGGCATTGTTGTGTCTTGGGAAAGTGGTTAATTTCGTACACTTCTAACAGTTGGTATCCCCAGTCCAGAACTTTAATCAATTTCACGCTGATCTACGTTCCTGAAGATGCGTTCTTACTGGGCGTGCTGATGATACGGCTAATCTTGCATGCACGTTTCGGCACAAGTAATACACAAGGTACACACGTGTTCTTTGCCAATGGTGAGGTTAAACGCGATGCTAAAATTCCGTGGCATGCAAGACTTTGCACTTGATCAATCCTTCGTATCGTCGAATGCTGTCCATGTCAGTGTGCTCAGTCAGCAATTGCGGGTTCCCTACGGGAAGTGACAATATTTGAACACATAAGGATACAGCGAGCATACATCCAAGTATTTGATTTCTTCTCCTTTCTCTTAGTCGGCTTGGCACATCAAACAGGTTGCATTTGTCCGTCCTCCATACAAACTGTCCCGCGGAATCAGTGGGTCCACACACTCGTAACTTTCCATGATGGGTTTAAACTCGGGATCGAATTTCAAACAGTGATCGTACTCTTGTTACCATTATTTCAACACTGTGTGTCCTTGCTGTCGCTGACAAGTGGCCTCGTACAAGTATTACATAGTCAGTTGTAAAAATTGACTTATGTTGTCATGCTGTGGTTAACAGTTATCATCTGTGAAATAAGCACTCCATGAACTTGTACACGATCGTAGGGTTTTTAAAATCACATCCATCCATCGAATACGTTCCGTTGTTCTTTCCGCATCCTCCGTTTCGGGAATGATGAATCCATTTGTCTTCGTTGTCACAAAAGTAATGTAGCCAAAGCAATTCTTTGAATATTGACGTTTGACAAAGTTCGACCTTTGAGGTCTTATGACAGCCAGTGTGTCTTTGGGAATGAATCGTTGACGGTATACTAAGGAAAACGCTATGGCCATGGGGCAGTCTTCTTTCAAAGAATCGATCCATGAATAATTATCGAAATTTTCCATAGCAACGCCGTAAAATGTCCACGTCGGAGCTGCAATACTTTAACCTTTACAAATGGAAAAACACGGACACGTTCAGAAAGAGAAGAAAAAACGACGAGACGAAAGTGAGGATGACGAAAGGGAAAAACCTATGACAGTGAATACATTTACAAAAACTGAGAGAGTGAACAAATGCACAGAAGTCAACGAAATTTTTAAAGCATTGTGTTGTGAATAGAATTGTAACATTTTTAGATGAAATGACCAGACAGAGAAGCAAAAATGTACACTCACTCACTCACATACGTACATCATGCGGTAAAAAGAGGGATTTTGAGTTTTAATTGATTTTAGCAAAATAATTACTATCTCTTTTCGAAAGATATGGGTGGCCATGAAAAGGAACGATGGATGTTTGTTTACTTAATAAAACAACAACACAGCAACGAGACAGAATCAGCTTTAACTGTCTTAAGTTACAGGCAAAGGCTTACTTTTCGACTCGTTCCTGTCGATGACTTGGTATAAATCACTAGTTTTGGTATCTCAGGCGTAGTAACGGGGTTGGATTGTTTGACACGGGGAAGGCTTTTCCTCTTTTGTCGTGATAAAGAAGTCTGATACATTTGTTTCATACTCCTTAACTTATACAAAATTTCTAAAATACCGTCACCGTTTGACTTTCACTGTCCTCCATGTTTCTTTACTGCTGCTTCTTCTTCCTGTTGTTTCCTTCTTACTTTTTCTTCTTCCTGTCGAAGGAGAAAAGCTTCTTCTGCTACTTGCTGCTGTTGTAAAAAATTCTTCATATTCTTCTTTCTGTCTCTGTTTAAAAATCATCAATGAAGAAAGTGGCGAAGAAAGTAAGGAAGAAGAAGGTGGCGAAGATACTGGTGCCGGAAACATTTATTGCGATTAAGAGAGAAAATTATCTAAATTCCATCTAAAATCGGTTTCGCCTGGAAGTAATATTGTGTTGATTTTGATAGCCACTGATATACCATCGCTTCTCGTCTCCACGGCTGGTTCATCCCAGGTCATCGTCTTCTAGGTTTACATCAAGATTGAAAACTGTCGCATGGATTCAGGACGCACAGACGCTAGCGCACCTATATAGTAAATGTGACGTCACATACCACTTTCTTCGGATTCGAAGACAGACTCCGCACTTTAACTAAAGTTTGTAATGCCTGTTTGGATTGTTGA